>CM073316.1:15595057-16906343 GCA_037043255.1 Diadegma fenestrale
ATAAAACGTAATGCACGAAAAATACTTATACACGACAGATTTTCAGTAGCCGAAGAAGCTTATCAAGCGCTTCTCTGGTTTACTTTTCGAAATTCACTAATAAAGCGACGTAGAAGAAAAAAAATTAGATTTCAAAAATCGAGGAGAATCGTAGAGAATTTTTGGAAAATCTTTCAATGAATATTCCAAAAAATGAGCCGGATCGGTAAACCAAAAGTTTTGCAGCTTCTCTCCAGAGTCTGGAGCGGACCCAACGGCGTTCTCGCTGGCAAACAAGCCGAACAGAAAATGATCGACATCCTAAGAAACAAATTTCCCAAGGCCCAAATCATTGAAGTCACTGACGTTTCAGGTATTTTTTCCAACTTGCTTTTCTCTCATTTCCGAAAATCGTCAGGCTGCTCCAAAAAATCGTGCAAAATTTCCAAAAAGCCTATTTATGTGTTTGTTGATATTTTTACTAAATTTCTGTTCGTTCCATCCATTCAGGAGGCTGCGGAGCAATGTTTCATATCAATGTCGTTGCCCCTGAGTTCAAGGGTCTCAATACGGTCAAACAACACCGAATGATCAACGACGTGAGTATTCCAGACTCGTTAGATCTCAGATTTCTAAAACCGAAGCCCCAATTTCTATTGAGAATGAGCAAAATTTTCTGACTCATGAGACGCATTTTTAAAAAAATACGAAATCTCGAAATATCAATTTATGCAAAAATTACAGGCACGTGAAGGAACTCGGGTCTTGAACAGCCATAGTAGTAAAAAATAATTGAAATTATCGAAAAACATCGATTTATATGTGAAGCAGCTTTTTTTTATTGAGGCTGGTCAAGAGAAATTTTTGATACACGGAAAATAATTAGTTTCCTTTGTTCACAGACCCTGAAGGACGAAATCAAGGACATGCATGGGATTCGCATCGAAACGGGGATTCCAAGGCCATGAGAATGATCGAAAAATCGTGAAAAATAACAAAAAAACCAAAAAAATGAAAAAAACAAGCACCAAAAATTAGTGACCTCGCATTTTACTCATCCTTCGACTCCAGTTTCACTAATTGTATTTCGTTATGTAAATATAGAGATCTTGATGAACACGTTTTAATTGTTGGTTGTGTATATATTTGCTTTTGAATAAAACAAAATGTGGCAAATTGAATAATCGCAGTGTTTGGATCATGAGAAATGGGTGATTTTAAAAATGGCATTTTTATTGTCGAAATTCTCCGAATTAAGATTTTTCGCGCCGTGTTTCGTCTTTCCCGATCACATGTTTAGTATCGTCGCCGACCACGTGGCGCCACCGTCGCGATTTCAGTGGCGTTCAAGTCGCAGCTGCCAGTTGATTCGAAAAATTCGCGGCGCCAACGAAAATTTTGAGGTTAATTTCGAAGTTTCGAATATTTGCAAAGAAAACAAAAAAATATTGCTGCTCCCAGAAAGTACCGGCGACAGCGGTGCAAGTTTTTCATTATTCATTAAATTATCCGCCGGGAAACGATGAGTATTACCGGAAAGATTCTACACACCAAGGTTCGGGAAATATTGCCTGGACTTCCATCGCGTATAACGCCCGAAGTTTTGAACAAAACATGCGACGATCCTACCGCTCAACCCTTTTTCAAGTGGTTTTGTTCGCACGTTGGAAAGGACAATTATCTCTCTCCCGAAGATGCAAGACTGTAAGAGTATTATTTATACGTTCCAATGAAATTCTCTCCTTCAAAAACGTAACGACAGTCAGTTGAATCGAAACTTAAAAAAAACGATGTTTTTCCATTATTTTCTACGCAACAATAGCGTCAAACACATTAAAAAGCAAGGCGAATGGTTAGAGGGTGAAGAACTGGATTTGGAGCTTGCTCGAGCGACCAAAGATTGTCCAGAACTCATGGGACTCTTGGACGTTGAGTCTTCGGCATGCACACGACTCGCCGAACAGTTAGAAGCCGAGAAAGACGCTTACAAAGAAGACACGGACTACGTGCGAACCCTGGAAGAGAGTCTGAGCGATTTAAAGTAAAAACATGACTATAAAAACCGTTTGATTATGAAACGCGCTAAAAACGGTCGTTTTGCCATACATTTTATCACGGAATGAAATATTTCGAGCGCAACGTTAACTCGTGACAATTTTCAGGGCGCTGGAGCTCAAACTGGACGACGAAACTGAAGCGGAAGAATCGCAGCGGGAAAAGAATCGTATTAAATGCAACAAAATGTACTTGGACTGTGTCCAAGCCCTGGAATTGTTTGACGCGAGCCATAGTCAATTATTCGCCGACCTTGAAGCTTTGCTGGAAATATATGCGAATGCGACGGAAAAAGTAAGGAATTGAAATTGTTGAAGCTATTGTGAACTTTTTTGTCACGCCGATGATTTATTTCATTCGCAGAAATCTCCAGCCATTGTTTGGACGCAATTGCCTCTGGACAATTTCATAAAACAGATGGAAATGCACAAGGAATATCTTGGAATTTACGTGAAACGTCATTTCGGTGGTTCGGTCGAACAAGACGATGCCTCGGACGATGAGACGCTCGTGATACACGGAAAATATCGACGCGACGACGACAAAATTCGAGATTTGCTTAGATGCCAAACGAAGTTAGTACAATCGACGATTCCGAAACGTTTGATGCACTTCTCGATAGACCAACGTCAACAAAGTCGAGATAAATTATGTCGTTGGCCTCGTGAATTATTATTTTTTGTAACGAGGCTAATTTTGTCGCAACAATGAATTTTTCGTCGAAGAATATTCACGTTTCTTTGCGTTCCAGTCTCATCACATCGAAAATGGATGAAATTAATGCCAAAATTGCCGAAGCTGCCGGCGCTGCCATGGCTGCACACGCAGCTGATATTTACAGTAATAGTAAAACGATGATTCCTCAGTCTGAGGCTGCGATTCGGTAAGAATGAACATTTTTATTTCATTTTGGAATTATTCTGTTTTCATTCTTGAATTATTATTCTTAAACTCTAATTAACTCTAAATTATTTTACATTATATTAGATTTATTATATTAATTAATTAATTATAATTATAATTATTAATTTAATTATTATTAAAATTATTCAAATCCAATTTCGTTGCGATTATAATTTTAATTAATTAATTAATTAAATTTTATTATAATTAATTATATAATTATATAATTATAATTAATTATAATAATGTATAAATAATTATAATTAATTAATTAATTATAATATTTATTACATTAATTTATTTCTCTCGTCCCACATATTTTGAGGTTTTTCGCAACGAAATCGGATCCAAATAATTTTCAGAACTCGTGAATTGAAATAATATGGAAATATAACGAAAAAAAAAGATTTTTCACGGAATCGACAGTGTAAAAGACTTGTCGGTGGGGGAGAAAGCGAGTGAATGAATTTTGTTTGTGTGTTATGGAAACAAGAATGGAAATTGCGACATTAACGAGCAAGCGAGATTTCCTGGAGGAGAACGAGGAATTGATGGGCGAGCAACAATTGTTGGAACTCGTGAGACAACACGTGAGGCTCGTGTTGACAAAAATGCTTGTGGATGACGGTCGCGCGAGAGCCGACAGACGGAAAAAACGTTTAGAAAAGTTGCAGAACCTGCGGACTCTTGCTCGCGAACGAGGACACGGACATTCCGATTTACTCTGCACGTTGATGCAACTGCAGCTTCGGCGACTCAGAGAAATCGTTGATTTTGTTGCTGATGGTCGTCACTATTTCGCTACTGAATACCGTCTCGCATCAATGCGATGTGTGAGTATTTCAAATATAAATACGAACAAATAATTTCTAAATTATCAAGAGCGAACAGCCTACGAAAAAAAATGGACCGGAAAAATCGTGCAGGAAATATGCTAACTAAGTTTTCCCGGTTTCAATAAAAATAGAAAAATAAACTGCAATATTTCGTAAACAGGAAAGTATGAAGCAAGAACAATCGAAATACGAAGCGATTTTAAAATCTTCGCCCAAGGACCAAAACGTTTTCAACAAGGTACTCATATCGTTGCTTCTTGGCGCGAACAGTGATCCGGAGGATTTGAGTGTAGCGACGAAACAATACGATGAATTGGTGCAGGAAAACGAGAGGCGGAAAAAAGCTCTTCTGGGCGTTCAGCACTTTACGAGAATCTCCAAATTGAAGCAGCTGTAAGTTCATTTCAGTGCCATAGAGAAATTGAACAATTGAGAGAACCAAAAGAGGCATTTTTTGTGGAAAGAAAAATCAAAGATTCCGTTGCATTTTTACGAAAAAAAAAAATCCATTCAGTAATCATATTTTTCCGGCAGACAAAACTTTCTTTTCACGATGACAGCAATGACTCCGATCGCAGGAATTTCGGTCAAAAATAAACTGTCGTTTCGAGAATCCCATTCAACGATTACGTAAAATTTACCATGCCCCGACCTTTTTTTATGTTTTAGGGAAGACGAAATAATGTCGATATATGACGAGGAAATAAAAGGTGTGACAAACAGTCTGAAACCAACGTCTTACGAATTATTGGAGCGACTTGGTCAAAGTACGAGACACGTTCGTGATATAAACGAGAGTATCTCTGAAATTCGAGCAAAAATCAAAGACATGAGTGTAAGGGAAAAATACGCCGTTAATCTTTTCTCAAAACAACTTTTTATCCTTTTTTTTTTCTCAAATAATCTCATAACGATATTTTCATCCTACAGAGAAAAACTCTCGACAGTTCCTTCGAGCGTGAGACGACAATAATGTGGCAACGTTTTCTAACGGATCCCGAGGAATTGCAATCAAGATACGACGAGATTAAACGAAAAGTCGAGAGTTCTCATTTCTCGGTCACTTCGGACATGTAAATAGTTTTATTTTTTATTCCTTATAAATATTATTTTTTTTCAAATTACGTAATTTTGTACTATCAAAAGCTCGAAGCATTCGATCTCGTTGCCATAAATACAAAATACTCAACAGATGAAATAAAAACTAAAATTTATAAGAAAATTACCAAGTAACTCATTTTTTTCTTTTTTTTACAACTGAAATCACAATATTTTGAACAAGTTCCATTCTTTAAATTCGGAATTCATAATAATATGTAATTAATACAAAATACTGAACAAATTAAATAAAAATTCAAAGTATTTGACAAAATTGCAAATTTTTTGCCAACTAAAATCACTAATTGAAAAAAAAGTTTTTAAATTCTTCAAAATCGACCCAGATAAATACAAAATCCTGAACAAATCAAATAAGAATGAAAAAAAATTCGAGAAAATTACAAAACAAGTCACGATGTTTTTTTTTACAACTAAAATCACCAATTTTGAAATGACTTTCATTTTTCAAATGCACAAGCTGAAATTTTAGACGCTGAAAATGCATAAAAATCCGTGAATAACGGTGGCAAGATCGAGGTGATAAAAAATGTCACAACTCTCAAAACATTTGATCCGAAAAATCGTAATTTTTGAAAATGCCAGTAAAGCGAAATCCATGATTAGATGATGATAATTCCGAGAATGCATTGATTAAGTGTATCGAAAATAAATTCATTCATGTGTTCGATCGTCCGAGGATTGCGTAATTCGGTTCATCGTCTTTTAAAAATAGCTACAACGATCGGCGAGTCGGATATAAAATGAGGTTGTGTGCAAATGACATCGAGAGACAATAAAAAAATTGAATTTCTCGACGAAAAGTCAATGTTTTATAAAAATGAGTGATCAAGGTCGCGCTGGCGACATTTTTGAATAATTTGCTCCAAATTAATTCGAGATCCGGCGTGAGATATGAAGGAGCTGATAATTCTGATAATCGAGGTGACAAGCACGCGACAGACGACTTTGAGCTTTATCATGAAATAACAAAGAGTATCCACGTGTACGTAAACAAATGGATGTAAAAATACAAAGAGCACAGTTCGTTTATAGCTAGCAACGAAAGAAAACAAAAACACAAAGCTCGTTAATAGAGAAGATAGAGAATTAATCATAAACACACAAACACGAGCTGGTAGAGCGTGTTGTTGTTGTCCAGTGCGCATGACAAAACTCTTCCCGCATTACGATGACGTAGGAGCCCGGAGTGTAACCTTGATCCGTGTACAGTACGTTTCTGTACGTTGTAGACATTGTCCCCACTCTAACTCTGCCCTTTCATACACTTCTCCCACTCTGCTTCCCAAAAGGCAGCCATGATTCCCCCCCCCCCTCCCTTCACCATTGAACCACCTTCACGATCGTGCAACAAAATAACCTCAAATGTACTACATAGCTTCATCGTCGTATAGTACGTGTTTCTCGTGAAACGAGCACACCGAAGGTGTGTCATGACAACGTCCAAATAAATCCCTCTTCCCCTCCTGCAACTTCCCACCCGTTAATTAAGCCCATGCGCGATATTCGCATTACAAATCTAGTTGCAAGAGCCTGGGCTCTCTGATTAAAAAATATTCTCACGACCCTTATCGGATAAAGCTCAGCAGGGTTCGCCCTAGATTTCTGTACCGTCATAATGCCAAAAAAAAAAAAGAAGAATTTTCGCTCTCGTTCCTAAGAGGCAAGAAATTCCGATGATAGTTGCAAATTTCGGAAGTTTGATTTTTTTTTGAGTTTTTGACGAAATCAATATCGAGTTGCATGCAGTGAATCATCCCGTAATAGTTTCTGTTTTCGACGAATTGTCGAAAGTGATAATGAAATGGCAGAAATTTCGAAACTTTCCACTCAATGAATTTTATTTTTGTTTTTATGTAGACTTCGTCTATTGGGAAGGGAAATTTAGATCGTCGACGATATATACGGAAGAGTCTCTCAGTAAATCTTTTAATGACATAACCTCTCACAACGGGGCTCGTAGTTTTTTAACCTCCATACATTCTGCGAGCCTGTCCTTCACCCCTGCGAGCACGCAGGCTCGTTTTTAATTTCCCTTTCCATTTGTTATATCACCCGGAATTCCTAAACACTATTTCTGGCTTTTTCATCTCGAACAGCAGGACAACAAAAACGAAACGTGAGCAAAATGAACTGAAAGCAGCGAATAATTGCTTTCTCAGACTTTAATCACGTTGACAGCGACTTCAAACACTATATAACTGGTTTTAGAGCTTGCCGAGCCTACTCGTTTGCGATTTTTTTTGAAAAATGTTGATGAATTTTTTCGCGTCGCGTTGAGAGTCCATTTGAATCCTACGAATTTTTCTAGATCTTTCTATCCACAATGACAACTTAGCTCGAAACATATATGACGACGCCCATGACGCACGACTGATGTTTCCGAGTGTTGAAAATGCGTTGGGATTATCTAAACAGCTCAATGAGACAAATTACTACATTGTTTTCCCTCCTTTCAACGTACCGCTACGTACGAACGTTATTTATTCTTGTCGCGATATCAAGTCACAACGATCTAGCTTATATTTTTGCTTGCTCGTATTACAACTTGCAGTCAGACTCGATCGTGGCCGAGCAATGTATCACTCTGACGATGACGACAAAATTTTCACAGCTATATGTACACATGTTTATTTCCACTGCGTGGATTTCTTCAGGATTCTAGAAAACCGGCAGTTTATCGGAAACATCGCTCGCGGGTGGAAAAAAACAATTCCCTTATTCAATTTCCTCGCCCTATCGAGTTTTTCCCCGTCCCACGAATAATACGCGAGCTCAATCGATGTCGATTGATCCGGCGCGCGAGTTATCAAGGAAGGAGCCAATCTATAATTTCAGGATTCGCGTTATCGTTTGAATTGAAGGACTTGAGCTCCGATGCATGTTTTGCAGAGTTTCAAAAATGCCGAATCGTGTGTTTGATGGATATGGAAGGAAGTTAAAAATAACTGAATGACCTTTGGAATTTCATGTGACAAATTTGTCGGTACTTTAATCCGATGATTTCTTTATCAGCATGAAAGAAAAAAAATTATGAAAAAGTTGCAAGCGCAGAATACATAATTCAGTGTTGATGTATAGAATTAAAATAATGTATGCACATAAAAACACGCGATAAAACAATGTATGACATAAGACGCATATGCGCGAGCTGAGCTCCGTTTGCTATCTGTCGTGGCTAAAACTTTTATCGGATGCCTGCTTTTTTTGCCCCAATATTCATACATATTCGAAGAAGCGACACGAGGACACACGCGGGGACATACGGAGTAAAAAATACACAGCTCTCGCGTGCACACTACATATATATGTATGCAATAACAGACACGTATATGCCTGAATGCCTCGCGGGCTCGTGTATCGATTCGTCCGGTAGGTTTGAGTTAACGGTTTGTTTACACGAGGGCAAAGAAGGCAGATGGCGCTGTGCGCATGCGCCGCTCAACCAAAACAATAATAAGAGTCGAGCGAGAGAGTGAGAGAGAGAAAGAGAAGGTTCATGGCTGCCAGCAACAGCCAACAGCATCGGGCAGCACAATTTCACGTTTATTCGCAATCGTCGCATCAATTGCTTTGCAGCTCAGTCTTACGAAAAAATATTATCGCTGTCTGGTTGTCTTCTAACTAAACTAAGGCGAACGAACTTGTATTATTTGAAAAAGCGTTTCATCATCCATCGCCGCTGTGTATATGCATCAACGTCTCGTGTTGTTGTGCGTCTGTGAGCTGTACACTTGTAGAGAGCGCCGAGACTCTTGGTTCTATACGACACAGCAGTGTCTGCTCGGCATAACAGAGCAGCGAGAGTGTGTGTTGTGATCAGTGTGTTGTATCCGCTCGCTCAGTGACCGTCGTGTCTCACGACATTCCACAAAGCTTCGCGACCTCTCTTTCGCTCACTCGAAAGCGGTTATACACAAGCGGAATACGAAATATTTATAGACTCGTGAAAAACGAAAAATTCGACCGAGAGCCTTAATCAACAATCTCGCGAGCGTTTGTTCTTTTCGATATTCCTCACAAAACATCGACGAGCGTTTGCAACGTGGATTTTCCATTGTGTTTTTTTAGCGTGAATAAGTGCGCGTGCGTGTGTGGCTAACAGTGAAAAATTAGGCTATATATAGATTCCCAGCGGTTTTTGAGCTTCGCGATAAACAAAATAAAAAGATAATATTTCCGAAGCCAAGTCGCAATAGTCGTATAATTGTCCGGGATCGGTGAACCACAACAAAACAGAGTAAAGAGGACAAACGGCGTTGTGGTGGGGGCTGTCGAGAGTCGGGTGAGCGATAGGCATCAAAACAATAACAATGCCGGTGTGCGTGCCAATCGAGTGAAACTCAGTTAGTTGGTGGTAGTGAGAGACACCGCGACGAGCTGGCGAGAGGCCTCAGCAGTGCTCATTCACACAGTAAAGTTCGTTGCGAGAGAGCCTTTTCTTTTGCACGATCTAGCTCCCTGTGTCAGCAAGACACGCCGTCGTCTTCGCGATTCGCAAACATATACAGACACATATTTATAAACGCGTTTCGCTGTCTCGCTTGCTTTCTTTATGCTACTTCTGCCTCGCGAAAAATTTCTCGTTTTGAGAAGCACAAAGCCATTTCGGTTACTCGCGACGTGCATTATTTTCGACAACATTACAACAGTCTCGAATTCGGGAAGAGACAAAGTGCATCGTCGTATCGCGGACACAATTAAAAAACAACAAGTTGAACGAAAAGACTGGGATTACTCATCAAATTCGTGATACAGTTGTATGTTTATAAATAACGTGTATATCTATATGAACGGTTTCACCGGGTGAATCACGCGCTTCGTTGATTACGCATTGCTCTCACTCGACTTTGTGTATATACGTGTGTGTACACACTGGTTACGTACCCAAGAAGGCGTCGGTGTGAGTGGCCGTGTTTGGGTTTAGTGCTTCGTTCGCGGGAGCTGACTCGTTGTGACGGGTTTTGTCGGCTCCGTGAGAGGATCCGTGAAGAAAACCGCGGCGAAATAAACAGCCTGTTCACTCGAGCTCGAGTTCTCTGCTCGAAGCATCGTTCGTTGTTTTTTTTTGTCGTTTATGCTCTTGATCGAATTATCGTTGCTGGGTTATTGTGTTTAGTGGTTGATGGGGCGGTGATGCAACAACGAGGTATACAACAGAAGCGGAAGCCTTGAGTTGTGAAGCGAAAGCGCGTGTTGATAAACAAAGATAAAGATCGGAGCAAAGTGCGTGGGGATTCCCGTGAAATTTTTCCGTTGGTTTGGACTAAAAAAAACAGAGTACGAGGCAATTTATGTTCGTTTTGTAGCTTCGTTACCAAGCAGCGATCTATTTACACCAAGTTAAGGCAGTTGGACGGGACGCGCACCTGCTTCGGTTTCCAGCTCGTCGTGAAACAAGAGAGAGAGATAGGATGAGTAAACGTTGAACCGAAACTTTTGTCCTGTGTACCTTTTTCTCTCGAGAATAGAGTTAGCGAGAATCTCGCTATCAGTTTACATACGTTTGCGTTTATGTTGATTTGTTTAATATAAATAAATCGTTTACTTTCTTGACGAATACACAACGCCAAGCAAGTAGTAAAATGCCGAGTGCCGAAGAAACGACTTATCTATTTAAAGTTATGCCGGAAACGACCCAGGAGTTTATAACGCGTGACGTTGATTTGCTGGTATCGCAGATTAAAGAGAACCTAAGGCTCTCCGGCTTCAAGGCGAAATCCAGCATTAACCACAAGAATAGGCCATCCCCGTATCACGTACCTTCGCGCTCGTGGGCTGAACCCGGCAACTGCGATATATGCGGGACCAAAAGCAACAACGGTGCTGCAAACGAGCAGAGGCATCACCATCATCACCACCTTCACCATCACCATCATTTGCTTGGTCACAAAAGAAATACAGCAACGAGAGACGACGATCCTTACGATTTGCTACAAGAACTCTTGCGCGAAGGTGGACTCATCAAGGAGGCGGTCAAAAGGCTCCAGACGAACCTCGACGACTTCGATAACTCCGGCGACGAAACAGTCGATGAAGAGGATGACGACGATGACGATGTCGACGAGAGCAACGAGGAACGACAACGAAGAAGGCAACTCCAACAACAACACCGGGTCACTACGGGATACAGGAGAAAACCTTATTTTTACGATTCCGAGGACGAACCTTTGCCACCTGTTTACGAACCCCTTGATCTGTAAGGAGGATCGCGGTGATGTATTCGTATCCTGAACCCCGGTCCTCCGTCCCCTGGTTCGAAAACTTCGGCCTTACTACCGAGCCCTCAAAGAACTGGAATTCATAGTTATAAGTATACAACCTATGTATATCGGTAGTTTTTAAGTAGATAGATATATTGTTAATATTTAGTTGCCAGCGTTCAGTTGTGGTGTATGGAAAAGGCACTTTCGTCAATCGGTGGACCGATCATTGTTTTAATCCTAACTATTTAGTAAGTTCGTTAAAAAAATTCTTTTACCCGTTCTGAATTTTTTGAACGTATTGAACTTTGTGAAGAAAACACAATTGGGTCGAAAGGCGGCAAATAGGAATTGGAAACAATGGTTGACTCAACTGATTGACGAGAGCATTTCGAGTCTCGTTAACGCGGTCGAGATTGATGAAATCGCCGTTAAAGAGTTTCTCTCGTGACGCGTGTGTACACTCAACATAGTTCGACGTGTTCTCATTGGCGATAGCGCGCCTGGACGGAAAACATATACATATATGTTAAGTCGAAACGCTGTCGTGTATTTCACGTTCGTCCGGTTGGTGAACGTGCCGCGAAACTCTTACTTTGGACCCGGCGTTTGAAAAATAATGCTGACGAAATACCTCGCGAATCCCTCGGCCGGTAAAGGGGCGGGGGTTTCGACGAAGCGCCTTCTCCCCACATACTGCTAATCGCGTTCGTATGCGTGCATGTCCATGTGTGTATGTCCGTACGGGCTTCTCTATCCATTTCACTCGCAAACTCGTGTCCCAAACAACACACCACCACAACATTTTGCGCGGCTTGATATTTTTGTTCGTATCCAATGAACGGGTGCTTGCTCTTTGACGATATTAGCCAAACGGATAACGGTTTTTTAACAAAAACTTATCGTCGCTTTTTTTCGGGTCATCGATGCTTACTTTTTCACATTTTTTATTGGAATTTGGAAATGCGGTATCAGCTCTCTCGCGCAATACCAACAAAGTTGTAACGATCGGTAAAATAAAATTACAAGTCTCGTATACATCGGTCTCATGGAGATCCCCGCCATGCTTGGCACGTACAAACACAAAGCGATGTTAAGTCTGTACGCGTCTACATGGAAAGCTCCATGAGAACGTGGACGGGTGAAAGAGCTCAAAGGCCCCGCGAAACAAATCCACTTTCCAACCAACCGGAGATCGCGTTCTATCAAGCCAGTCATCAATATTTGTAAACAAATGCAGAGATCCGTTTCAAACGTAATTCTATCGTGACTGGCGAGCAGTTTCGCCAGTTTCCGTCTCGTCAAACTTCGACCACGATCGCCTTTATCGTCGTACGCCCCTTTGCTACCTCCCAGTCGGAACTATTTCACGAATTCGTTACTAAAACATTCAAGCGTCTCTCTTCTCCTTTGTTCTAGTCTCTGGACACGGGGAAAATAGTGGGGCCGATGTCGAGAAATACGATCAAAAGTGTCCGCGTGAATTTTTTTAGTTTGATGTAAAAACCCACCGTCCAAAATACCTTTTATCCAATACCATTCGACGTCGCCTAAACACTTTGATCTGTGAGGTCCTGTATACGCCAGTAACAAAACGCATTAATTGAGCGAATCTAAATCAATTAAAACGTATGGAGAAAAAAGCGATAAAAGAGAAAAGGGAATACCAAATTGCCAATTTGCTTTCGTCAGTCTCTGTTATTGGGCCTTATTTTTTCAGTGTATACAGACATTTATGCAGAATCGGTAAACAACAAATAAGTTGAGAAAATACGATTTTTTCTTCGTTTCATCGTTACAATTTCGAACGAAATGCTTCGTTTTTCCAAAAAAATGTTTCAGATGCGTGTAAAGTATATTTTTATATTCGATACCGTTCGTATATTTTTTTCTCGCTTGTATAGTTCCGAGAAACTCAACGAATCATTGCCGAGGCTTTCAAAAAAATAAGCTTGATGCGAAGTTCATTTTCTGATATAAGCGATGTTTTCCCGGAAGTTTAGTTTTAACTGTGAGAATGCTGACAGAATTCTCGGCCCCGAGTAACGAGTACAGAGCCACGTGCGAGATGACGTTTTACTATAAAAACTAAAGGGGCACGATCCTACGTGTATATAAACTTGGAATTCCTGTGAAATGAAACGGAGGAGGAAGCTCAGAGTAATTGTCAAGATTTGCGGGCTAGGCTTGATATTTTTTGATCGTACGAACTTATTATTTAATTGATAGGAAAGACAGAAGCATACCGATAAATAGTACGTAAGGTCTAAACGGACTTTTTTTCTTGTGGTTTTGTCTTCATCAAATGCCAAGCGTATTTTTCTCTATAAGCAACCGACTCGCATTTTTCCGTCAAGGTTCAACCTTTCCCGTCACGAAAGAAAGAAAAACAATCGAAAATTTTCGTTTCGTTAGTGAAATCTTGAGGGGCAAGGAAGACGGTGATCTCATTACATTTTTTTCTCGTTTCCGAACGTCTGAACACGCCAAGTTTTGCTTATCTCCAACGTACAACGCTAGCCACGATTTTTTACGCGGCTGTTGACCCTGCTATTCAATAATATCTATTGACGCATTTTTTCTGCTTGCATCATTCTCTGCTCCCGAATCAACTGAAGTGAGTCTTGAGAAGAAAAAAAAAAATACACGAGAATGGGGAGAATATTTCCGGGAGAATTTTACGGAAATATCAAACGTTGAATAGTTATCTGTGTGGATATAGATTGAGGACTATGATGATTTATTAAAATGGGTTTACAAGGGCCTTATTGACCCTTTCGACTCTCGTTTCTAAGTGCTGTAGCTTTACAAATTCGCTGTGCATGTTTTAGTGCATAGTAAACTTATCACAATGATCAAGTATCGATATTGCTCCGATAAGTTGGGTTCATAGAATTTCATTATTCTCATTATGTGAAATATTTTCGATTTTTTTTCGCGTTATTGTATAACAAGTTTCCTCGTATGGATGATGTGCACATTTTCCGTCAACATGGGCTTTAGTTTTAAAAGAATAAAAAGAGTGGAATCTCACTCTCGTCATGATGTTATTGCCAATTGTGTATGCGAGAATCGACGATGATTCACCAATGACTCTGAAGTTTGCAACGTTGAGATTGAACGAAAAACATTTTTTCTATTGATTATTTATTGAATTTTGAAAATCGTGACAATTTTTCCAGTCGATTGAGTTTTTTGGTCGCAACAGAGAATCGTTTTATTGGCCGGACCAAATATTCAATAATTATTATTGGCTCTGCTGAAGAAATAACAAAATTTCGTTACATTCCAACGATGGAAACTTCAGGATCATGATTCACCATGGAATCGTAAATACTTGAGATGACGAAACGAGAGCTAAAAAATGTATGCTGGATCATGGAAAAATTCGTATTGGAGACGCCTAGCTGTTGTTGCGATTATCGATATTTGTCGTAAATAATGTTTAAACATTCATCAACGATTTTAAATAATACGAATTTAGCGATTGGAATAAAATTGAAAAATTTTGTCATGTGATTATGAATCGAAATTGTCGTACACTTTCAAATCTTTGACAATTATATTCTTTGTCTCTCGGTCCCAATTCATTGTGTACCTTAAAGTGTGCGTCGATACACTAAAAATCGAAGTGCATGCGTGTGTGTTGAAAATGTTCAACGATCTATTTTTATTCACGATTTGTGCAGGAATGAATGTTACGATTGGTATCAATGCTTTTTTTTCTATGAGACAAAAGTGGTTAATTTTTTTTCCCTTTTTTTATATGCATCAGTTCATCGTTATAGAAGAATTAGGGAAAACTATATCTTGTTGTGATCGTCGAACTTGCTCCTGCAAGCTCGTTCGACATGTCTAATTATAGATTAAAAAGAAAAAATATTCAAAGTTCAAACTGAGCTCGTGTTTTCCTTGTCTTTTATTTACTGCAAATCTATTACGTTCCCGCACTCCGCGCGGCGTCCTGAATGATCTATCCGTGGAATCGGCGATATACGATTCGACGTCTCTCTCGTACCTCTCGACGCACACCGTTACGTTCGTCTACGACCTCAAATACAAATACCTTGTTTCTTCTCGTCGTTAATATCGAACGGTCCGTTATCAAGGGCCTCGATCGTCGAATATATAGAGCGTCGCAAAAGTCGAGCACGGGGTTTAAAGTTCGCGGGAGCCGACATTTTTTGAGCGATTCATAAAAAAATATTCAGTCGCGGAAATAAACGATGAAAAATTGAGCAAAACTCTCGTCGATCGTTAATCGCAATTCCTGATAAAAAGCAAAGTTTTGGCAAAATTTTAACGAAACTTTTGGCTCCAGCTGTATACTCACAATAATAGTTCATAGACATAGACGAGACGGTTGTACATTCATATATAATAATATCTAGCGGCGGATCGAGCTTTCATATATTCTTCGGAATTTCGCAGAAGCTTCGACGTCGTATTTGCATGATAACGTAGCAGATGACGATCGATCGCTCGAGCACTCACTCTTGGCAACACTTACGAATGCAGACTAGCAATTATTAACAGTTAGACACTTACTGGCCAAGTACTTTCGTACTTACAGGGGGACAGTTACGTCACCGGAAACTTACCGATAATGTTAGAGAGAACTCGCAGGGCACTCGAAATTTTGGCATATCATCAGAGCTTTCGATGTGTGTCACGATCTGAGCGCCTCAAGCATCGAGTTTCGATTCGAGCTCGGAGCTCGATTTTCCTAAAGTTCAGTCACCTGAAATCTTATTCCCAACTTGTGTTTGTGCACTTCGTCATAAGTGGGCCTACGTGTAGCCTATAAAAATAACATTAGAAGGAAAAGTCGATATCCTACTGAGTCCTCGATGGAATCGAGGTCCTGCCAGCATCATAAATGCAGAACGATTTCCTCCTCCTCAATTGCTCTTGTCACGCGATTGTTTATTTCACTAAAATTCTGCTTTTTTTATGTTTCAACAATATTCTTCGATCCGTTGATTCGAGCATGCCATGCGACTTGGATTTGACGAACGCTTCGACGACTGTGGCGCCAACTGTCTGCCAGAAAAAAAAAACACTTTGTCGTTTCAACCATTATTTTTTTCCCCACTGTTACGATCAAAACAACTCTAACGACATTGCGTAGTTGTAACTAAAACGAAATAGTTCTCGAGGAAAATGTGACGTGAATAATTTTAGTGCTCGACTGCATATATCGAGAGTTAAAAACAAAAATCACATTCGACAGTTGTGATTTTTCTTCAAAGTGTGTTGAAATCATTTCATTTTCGAATATTCTGTCGCTTTTCTTGTCTCATCTTGACTTCGAGCTCTTTCGTCTGTACTCGAGAATAGAATTCATCTCCGCGTAATGTCCAGATACTTTAGTCCGTCTATAAATATAACACGCGATTTCCTGTTTCTAGCATTAGATTCATTTACATTTTACGTATACATTTTCCAAGTGGTTTTGCGAGTGATTTTTCAACGTGGATCCCATATGCAGCTTACGAAAATATGTTTATTTGAGAGAATCAATTTTCAAAGAATAATTTACACATTCGAACGCTGCCCTTGTCAAAATGTCTCAACGGTGCTTGACAATGTGCAGCCAGTGCGCTGGCATCTGCAATAAAGAAAGCTTACGAATGTCGCGGTTCCGTTTTACGTAACTCTCGTTATCTCGACCTCGAATATTGTTCTCATCGACACACGAATTCCTCATAAATTTCTTCCTAACCTCAATATATATTTTCAGTTTAAATTTTATCTTCGCGTAACGCGGCATTGTTGGGTCTTTTTCGAGTTATAAATTGGAGAGTTTAATCGTAATTGCATGCTTTCGAGAGCTTCCTGCGGAATTGGCGTTTCGGAAGAAAAAATTCACGGTTTTATGCCACGGAGAGCGATTTCTCTTTGTGTACTTATTTATATTTGCATTATTCGTACATGATGACGATTGGGCGGTTGTCGCACAATCGCGCGTCGCGGGCCACGTGTTTATATTGTACATTATAGCATGGTACAAGTCCTCAAGCGTGCCACACGAATGAAACAATTTATTTTGAGAACACGACCAAACGATGTCAGTCCCAGAAGATGCCGCTTCTTCTCGTTCAATGACGATTGCTTAAATATAAACTGTGGAAAAATGAGGTAAGTTTCGTCTTCGTTGGTGGCCCACAAGGACCCTCAGATTAGTTCGTAATTGCTCCGAAACTCGCAATAGTGTGTCGCAGAATAAAGCACGCGATATAGACACAAAGCATTGCCGCGGATCACGAAATCCGATAGAATTTTTTTTTCTACGTATAAAATTTCCTGATTATCAGTCGATCACTTAGCAAGAATCAATTTTTCTGTTATTAACGTACAAAGGCTTTGGGATATACAAAAAGAATCGAAGAAAACGCAGGTTTCGTATTTATTTCGTATTTATTTATAGCCGAGTCTCCGTGTCGAAGGATCAAACGTACATGCGCGATGTTTTTAAAACTGTATCGCGCGGTCAGCGAAAAAAGTCTCACGAATGTTCAATTGTTTCGGAAATTCCTGGGTGTCGTAATACGTGGGAGAGGTCGACAAACTCCTTCGAGTAGGCCGAGTGTTTTGAAATAATCGAGAAGTTGTATCGTTCGGATTCTCCCAAACACTGCATGGTAGACGAATTGGTTTCGCCAAATTTCCGCAACCGACAGTGGCGCTGTTTGTCGTAACTCCAGCAGCCACGCAGCAGTAAATTGTCGCGCTGTTTCGAAAATATTTCACGCGAATAAAAGTCTATTCAATCTTGAGCTATCGGCGAACATTCAAAATCCGCATATTTTAATGGCGACTTGTGGTTCGTGTTTAATCCGCTGCGATCGTTTTCCGGAATGCAGCTCCGTTTGGCCAAGTGAATTTACAATCGCTTCCGCGCGGTATTGCGTCTTGAGCGAAGCAATTTTTCAAACATTTCCTTTCGCAATCATTATGTACATTTTTTGTGTAACTCTGTTGTTCGGAGTTTTGAATGCGCGTCCTTTGCCCGTCAGTGTTGTAAAAAAAAATCTCTTATTAAGCGTTCTTTCCATCCTTGAGTGCGATTCGGTTATCTTTTCGGACTTGTTTTTTATGTTCGAAAATTGGTACCTGCTTCCTTGCTAAATGAAAAAACACATTTTACCGGCATACTGGGTGTCCGGAGATTCGTAGCAAGAAAAAAAGGTTTTCGTAATTTTATAGATCGTCCGCGGTATCGGCTGTAAATTGGTCAAAATTTCCTGAGCGAGGCATCGGAGAAAAAAATTGTAATGATTTTTTTTTCTCTATAGAATTAAATCATATTTGCAATTTTTGATTTTATTGTTGGCGCGACTTTACGGACACTCTTTATATTCGCAACTATTGTGCGAAAGTCGATCGAGTCCATAGCCAATGGCCGTCGTATATCGCGCTACGAACGATGTCTACGAAAACGCGAGAACCGTTGACCTCGTCCCTTATTATGAGGTTATAACAGCCGTAGGCGAAAATGATTCGTCGATGGAGCTGCACACACGAGAGCGTCTCTCGCCTTGGTCGCTCTTGTTCTCGTACGAGACAGCCAATAATACGAATGTGGGACAAATATGGTTCGAGGCCATAAATTAATATTGTGCAAATTTCATTTATATCGAGCACCCCGCGCAATTCTCTGTTGGTACTGCGATTAATAATAATCCTGTGTTTACCAACACTGAACGCTGCAATGACATTGAAAACGCTGGGGGTGTGTTGCCTCGACGCATTTGCTCTCGCAGAGCCTTTCATCAGATACCATCGCGCTTAAATCAATAGTAATTGAGCTCTCGACTAATTTTAGTCGCGTTTTTGCATGATTTCATGAAAAATCCACGTTTGAGCATTTCCAATACAATATTTTCAAAAATCAACGCATATTCAAAGAAAAAGCGAAATATACAAAAAAAACATGAAATTTCTACAGGATTTCCGCTCTCGTTTTTCATCATCCCCAAAACCACTTTCCATACATTTGCGATGTGTACAGCGTGCATTGCTATGTACATAAGTACACGACTCGTGATTGATAAGAAAATGATAGGGCGCGATATAATATCTGGTCAATTTGTGGTCGATACTATTCGAGTTGGGAAATTTCGAACGTGTGTAGTCGATTCCGTATCACACAGCAGTGCGTGCACTTCCCGAGAGGTTTTTACAAGAAAAATATTGGTTAATAATTTCCGAACCGAAGGAAAAGAATCCCCGGGCGAGCATATCAAAACACAGAGGCGTACGATAATAATAATAATCAAAATACGCGTCCAGTAAAAGTAGCAACAAACGAAAACAAGGAGAATTTTCGCGCAGGCGCAAATCAACTCGAACGTCGAAATTTCCAATATGGCCGCAACTGAAGCTTCACGAACGTACGTATATTTATAGGCGTTCTACATGTCATTGCCTTTGAAAAAACGACAAAAAAAATACTCTCATCTTCAACAGTGATTTTCTTTAAGTGCATTATTCATCCTCAAAGTTTCACGAAATTATTCGACATTGCAGTTATTTTCGAAGTTGCGTCGTCGAACAAACGAAAAATTAGGAAAAATCGTTTCGTGTCTCTTACGCATTGCTGTCAAAAGTTGCCAGGAATATCCAGTTTTCAAGGTTCTCGTTATCGCGAGCTCATTATCGTCGAAGTAATTTCGTGAATTTTCATAAACACCCAAAAAAAGCTCGAAAATTTGGGCGAATATACGTGAATGAATAATTAAAACGTCACCGGGCCAGTGACATCGAACAACTTTCTGCTTAGCTCGATAAGTAGTGAACGAAATTTCAGAAAAATCATGGAGTCGTATTACACAATGGGAGATCATACCCTAAAAGTTCCAATGTCGTTGTTTCGGAAAAATCGTGATAGATTGGTGGCCCGGTTGAGGGAGACACCGGACGTTCCAGCTTCTGGGGCAGTTGTCTTATTACAGGGGGGTACAGAAGTGCCATTCAACGACACCGACATAAACCACGAATTCCGGCAGGTAAAACAGGCTCTTATAAAAACATACTCGGAGTATTTTTTACACTCCGAACGACCGTGACGATCAAATTGATGCAAATAATTCGCATTTAAAATATAGGAATCATTTTTTCAATGGTGCTTCGGAGTCGAAGAGCCAGATTGCATGGGGGCGATAGATGTCGCTACAGGCAAGTCCATACTTCTCGTTCCGAAATTGCCCAAAGAATACGAGATCTGGTGCGGGAAATTGAAAACTTGTGACGATTTCAAAGCCAGATATGGCGTCGACGAAGTTGATTTCACCTGCGATGTGGAATCGGTCATGCTTCAATTGCGTGCAAAAATGATATTGACCTTGGTGAGTTTTCGCTATCTCGATTTTCCATATCAACGAAAATTTGGCGTACAATAAATTTTTTTTTTTTCTTCACGTTTTTTCTACACAGCGTGGCCAAAACAGCGACAGCAACCTTTTCTCGTGCGAAGCCACGTACGAGGGAATAAAAGAGTATGTATCGAGGTCTCGATAATCAAAAAAATTCAGATTTTTTTTCATCAAATTGCTGCACGTTGGAAAAAAATGCTTTTCCATGCGATTCAAACTTTTATATGGGAAATGTTTAAAATTCGAATTTTGACAAATTTGTATTTTATCGATAAAATCAAAATGGAAATCCACATTATCGACTGCAGGGACATGATTGAAGATTTGTACGATATTTTTTTTCGAGATTTTATTTTGTTTTTGATTTGATTGTTTCTCAACGTTTCCAGGTCCCAGATAAACAACAAAATTTTGTATCCAGTTATTTGCGAATGGTGAGTTTGCTTTGTTGAACACGTGACGCATTTTTTTTTGCGTCGAACGATTTTTACAGTTTTGATTACATTATTGATGCGAATATAAAAAACGGACGGTCGATTTTTGTAAAACTCGGAGCGCGACTAACTTTAGATCGAGTAAATTGACAGCAATGATTTTGCAGTTTTTGATAAATCGTGGAGGCCCGTTTAACCTTGAAGATGAAAGTCGCCGGTGATGGTTGAAAAATTGCAGCTGCGTTGTCTTTTAGTGAAATTAAAAAAATTGAATCAGTTTTATCGGGTTCGGAGGTCGCGACATGTTGCCAAGAATACTTAATTTTTACGCTCAAAACTTTGGCTCGACCTGCGCAAAGTTCAGTCACAGATGCACGAAATCTGGTCGTAGAAAAAAAAGCAAATTCTCGCCTTTGATGCGGACGAGCATCATGATGCAGGATGGCCTGAAAATCCACGAAGCTCCATTGATCGTACAGAAAACTCGCGACGTCAATGACCTGATTTGTTGTCGTCAAGGGAAACCGAGCGCAGCCGATGACAAAAAACGAGAAAATACGAAGAACAGCGAGGATGGGAGGAAGGAAATTCATATTGAGACTGACGAGGGAACGGCTGTTTTGTTCAGTTCTGAAATCGACATCGAGCGTAGTCAGCGCGGCGATAAAGCTGTCAAAGACGACAAGCGAAACTTTGCAAAAGGTCCGATAATAGAAAACATGATTACCGACGAAATCAATTGTCGCGTTGCTCTCGAAGCACTCAAGGAAATAATGAGATTCGAGGACGACGATGGTGGTGGGGGAGGGAGCAAAAGATTATCGAGGGAAAGGAACGTCGAGAATCAAGAAATCCTGACCAGCTCGAACGGCCGGGAAAGGGTTTTGGATCAACTGATGGATATGATCGTGAAAACTCGTGACAACGAGATGATTATCGACGGGCTCGCTTTGCTGGGAAAAGATCGAGTCAGTTCATCGAAAAACTTGCACAAAGATCGTCTCTGCGACGAAGCGTTGATACGCGCAACCAAAGGACAATTCTCTATTGGCCAGTTAATCGAATTGGTCAAAGTTTTATCCGCTTACGGCGATGCAACGTATCGAGAAGTTTTGGACAATCTTTGGGTAGGAATAAAGGCGCGACAGGGCGAAATAGACGATAAAAATTTGGTCCCTTTGTTCAGGATCCTTCCGCTATTTCGGGAGAGTCGTCGAATCGTTGAAACGATTCTGGACCGTAAATTATCGATCAACTGGTGGAAGCTGAGCGGGTCTCAAATGTCTGAGATCTTAGAAGTCACGTCGAACAATCGCAGCACGATAAACGCCTCGATCTATGGGAGAAAATGGTCGAAATTGCACATGAATACAGCTCAAGAAAGCGAATTGTTCGATTTCATGAAAACTGCATCTAAACTGACATTTTCGGAGAAGGAATCGTTGGAAAAGTCTTTAGCTAGATACATGAGAGACAAAGGACTCGCGACGAAGGATCCTGCCTTGCTAGCCCTTGTGATGAATTACTGCGGCAAAAATCGCATAAGAAACAGCCAAATTTTTAACACTTGCGCAGAGTACCTTGCGAAAAATTCGATGGACATTCCGGCCTCGTTGCTGGCTCCCATATTCGTGCCCTTTGGCTATCTCAATTTTCAGCCTCCCGACAGTCAACAGAATTTAAAAACTTTCCAAACAACTTTGGAAACAAAGTTTTCGTGTCTGGCAACGAACGACGCATTGAACATAATGTTGGCCTTGATTTACCTCAAGCAAACGCCGCTCAATCTATTCGATCAAATCTTCACGACAAATTTCTTGGAAAAACTGCACGTTAATCGAGACGCAAAAAGTATTGCGTATCTCCGAGGCAAATTGTGTTTTCTCGACCGGGCTATGTCGATCGAAAACGATCGATATTCCTGCAGAATGAGCCCCGAAATTCATTGGGAAAAAAAGATCCTCATGCGATCCAGACTTAAACGAGTTACCGATCTGCTCTTCGGACCCTTGGCCAAGATCGTCGGCGGCGAAGACAAACTCAGCCGAGCAGTCATGATCGGCCATCTCTCCATGTTCGATCTTTACACTCTCGACATTCTCATTCATCCGCGCTCCAGCAATACCTCAATTTTCTCACTGCGAGACAGCAACGACACCAAGAAAACAGCTTTGTTGATCAATTTACCGGAGCACTATTGCCGCAACACGTCTAGCCTCATCGGACCTCAAGAGATGCGAATTCGACATCTTAAAAAATTGGGATTTCGCGTTGTTGCATTGAACTACATGGCCATCTTGACACTCAGAAATTCTCCGCAAGAAATGACTGATTATATAACCCGAAATTTGCAATTGGCCGATTAAATCGAAACGAGACGTTTGCCCAAATCCCACACTCGGTATTTTTTACTTTTATTTTCTCAATCTCAAGTTTTCTCCACATTCGGCCGTCCATTTTCTTGCCCTCTCAACGTTTCCTTACATTTGCAAATTTTTATTGGTTTTTTTTTGTTCCAGTCGCGTTATAAAAACGAGCGAAGAACTCGAGGTGCTTCGGTACGTCGCCAAAGTTAGCTCCGACGCCCACAAAGTCGTCATGCGAAATGTTCGTCACAACTTTACGGAATTTCAGGCCGAAGCTCTTTTCAAACATTACGTGTACTCGATAGGCGGCTGTCGTCACGTTTCGTACACGTGCATTTGCGGAAGTGGACACAATGGATCTTACCTCCACTATGGCCATGCTGGTGCACCTAATAACAAAATTATCAAGGACGGCGATATGTGGTAAGGCATTTTGGATCCCCTAACCAACTTTTTTTCCTTTTCTTGTCGATTTTCTCGTCAATTAAAGTTTCTTGCACATTTATTCGGTTTTCAATGAATACTTTTTTATTTTTCTGACGATTCTACGCCCAACAATGATGGGACGTCAATTATGATGCGTTGGGAAGAGAAAAGAATGGCCAAAAAATTCGCAGTTTTACGAATTTCATTATTTTGTGGCGTTTTAAAAACTAAACTTTCAAGTTTTCAAGTTTTTTTTCGGTTTCCTTGTCATTTTTCATCGATCGTGCAAAAATAACCGGAAGTCAATAGCGATGCATTGGAAAGAGGAAGAAATAGGCGAAGAATTCTGGAGTTATAGAAATTTCAGTATTTTCTTGGGTTGTAAAAAATAAAATGTGACGTTTTTATGCCGAAACAGCCTTTTCGATATGGGCGGAAATTACTGCGGATACGCTGCCGATATAACTTGCAGTTTTCCTGCGAATGGTAAATTCACAGAGAAGCAAAAAGTCGTTTACAACGCTGTATTGAATGCCCGTAACGCTGTGATAAACGCTGCGAAGCCTGGAGTCAATTGGTCCGACATGCATCTCTTGGCGAACAAAGTAATGCTGCAGTCGCTCAAAGACGGTGGCATTTTGCGTGGGGAAGTTGATGAGATGATCAAAGTGGGCCTGAACGAGGTTTTCCAGCCTCACGGCTTGGGCCATTTCCTCGGTCTTGACGTGCACGACGTCGGCGGTTATTTGCCAGGCAATCCAGAACGCTCGGCTATGCCTGGCGTCAGAAGATTAAGGACTGCGAGGACCTTGCAGGCTGGAATGGTTCTCACTATCGAGCCCGGATGTTACTTCATCAATGTCGTGAGTATTCCGAAGAATTTTTCTCCTCGAGATTCCTGCCAAGATATTCCTTCGCTCAATTCTCATCGTTCTCGTCGCAGCTCCTGGACGCCGCACTCGCCAATCCTGACCAAAACAAATTCATCGTTCCCGAACGATTGGAACAGTTCCGCGGATCCGGCGGCGTCAGGATCGAAGACGACGTTTTGATAACCGAAGACGGCGTCGAGAACTTCACTTACGTACCACGCACGTGAGCAATTCGAATGAATTATTTCAAAATACGCCGCAAATTTGACACAATTTTCAATCATTTATTGATTTTTTAGTTTTTTTGTTTCAAAAATAATTTCGACAACTTTTCTACGCAGTTAACAGTCAGACTTATACACAATATTTTACGAAATTTGTAAAAATTCAAGTGGATACGGAATTTTTGAGAAATCTCACATTTTCGTGAAACTCGAAAAATCATAAAATTTGAACCGTTCAAACGATATTTCTCAAATTCTATACCAACCTTCTCATTGCGATACTTTATGTATAAAAAAAAATTAGTGATGAATCTTTCAAAAGGTAACAGAATTTTTTTGAAAATTTAAAAATGCTGCTCGATTTGTATTTTTATAGCTATTTTGATCAAATTCTCAGGAAATGAAAAACTTGCATAAATTAACGACTGTGCAAAACGGGAGATCTGTAGCTCAAACCGTTCTTGAGTTATTAACGTTTGCAATTTTAAGTGCCACACACGTCCGGACATTTTTTTCTAGATACGATTTTTCAATGTTTTGGGACATTTTTGGGACTTTCACCCTCACAAAGCTTCAAAACGATCATCCAACTTCTTGTCTTAGTCTCTTACGAAAACTTATTGTTCGTGTTGGCTTGTTTACTGATTGCAGAGTCGAAGAGATTGAGAAATGGATGGCCGAAGGGAGAAACGATTTGCAATTGCCTCAGGAACGAGCTGCCATCTCATTGTCGTTTTTCAACAATTCCTCCTGAACAGAGTTTTTCCATAGATCGACCAATTTTAAACACGTATTTTTTTTATTCTCTATTATAAATTGACATACATTTACACGATAATCCATTGTTGTTTGCGGATACAAATGCCAACTGGCGAATAGAGTTTACCAATTTTTGAAATATATTTCTTATCATTTTTTTCGTACCAAAAATCTTCCAGATCAATCGTCGTTCCTCCCATAGTTTAACGATATTTTGTGCGTTTTCGGGGAGCTGAAAAGTTGCTGCGTGTCTTTGAACGTCGCTCATTCGGAATTTCAACTTTAAGTCGGAAATTACCGTCCGATAATCGAGCGAATCCTAAACGTTTATTTTGCGCAGCGAATGAACGAGAAAAATTTAACGACAACAAGCTTTTCGTAATCAGTTTGCTGACGTCCGATCGTAAGTATTTTTCCTGCTCATTCCGTCCGGAAAATTGGTCGAGAATGGAATCTCGCGAAACTCATTATTTTCATTTATCGCACTTGATCGCATTAACGTTATTTCGGTTGTAATGATGATTGACTCACATTTCTCAGCCGATTGTTTCGTCACTTTGTAAACTGTCGGCTTCGAGGTACGAGCGTCACATAGTCCCGTTCGTATACCATTTTTCTTGAAACAAGAGGAAAATATCGTCTGGGACAAACGCACGAGAGACTCGATAAAAATTCGAGCCTCGGCATTCCGACGTTTTCGTTCGACGATTCTCTGGCACGGAAAATTTCGGAGAATTATTTTTTTTTCTGTCAAACTAATTTTCCGACAAAATTCTCATTGAGGTATTGAGAATAATTTTATCGAATCGTAATCTCAGAATGGCGAAGTTGCCAGAGTTATAATCCGATAAAACTACAAACTTCGTGCTCGACTTCACGGAGTTATAAATCCTTCGGTAAATCCATGTTTTAAGCGTGGATTTGTGTGTTGGAAAGAAAGTAGAAAGTGAGTTAAGGTATTTTTGGTCTTGAAGGGTTTATGGGAGACACTCGATCCCTGGAATTAGCGAGAGAACATTTTCGACACCTCGTGTCGATAAGAGAATCGGAATATGTTTCGGAGCATGATGAAGAATGGCAAAAACGAGCCGCGATTTTGTTTTATTGATTGAGATCGAACAAGCCATGTGGAAAATGTTGACATTCCAAATTTGCAGCTGTCTCTCTCGCACTCGAGGTGGCTGCGTCAGCGTGACACTTGGCCTTAATGTTCGGCAGCGTAAACACAGCGCTCTGCTCTGGCTCTCTCGCACTTGCGGAGAGCTCCATATTTTACCAACTTCCCTTTCGCTTTCTTGACGCAAGTACGAGTTTCTGTAGTTATACGTGCGTACGTAATACGATCTCGTGACGAAACAGCTATCACAATTATTTTCTCAAGATCGAAAATGACTGAAGGTATAAAATTGAAAAAAGGAAAGAAAAGTATGAAAAATCCGAAAAGCAGTACTGTGCAAAATTTGGTTCATTTTCTGAAGAGCGATGCGTTTCTGGGTCTGAAAATGCATTGCAAGCACCGAGACAATTATCCTTGAAAAATTATCGCGAAAATCATGGCAACGAAAACACAAGTCAGCACGAATACGATGAGAATTTTTTAAATAATAATAACAATGGAATCACTTGACTAAACTTACGTAATAAAAAATTATAATCGATGATAATGGATTATTTTTTAACGAGCTCCGATATAATTGTCGCTTTTCCATGGATATGATGACACTGACCGAAGAATTTATCCTCGAGCTACGATCTCGTAAAACTATAATCTCTATAAATATAGAAACCGATCGACAATATTGGTTGCATAAAAAATCAACTTTTGGAATGAAGTAATAATGGCAGCAGGAACGATGATAATAATTACGGAAATTAATTAAAATCAGTGGGGTCGCAATGACTTCGTATGACCTTAATGTCAATGACTGGAACGTCGTGACTGGCGTATATATTTTTATTAAGTATGTATAGCATTCGCACGGCATTGAGATGCAAAGAGCGCATAGGAAGGAAATAGAGTCAAATGGTTTTCAGAGTGTTCGTTGCGTGTTGCGAAAAACGCGTGTCGTGGAATGAACGAGCATAGTTTCTGCGGCATAGTTTACGAAATAGCGCAAATATCGAGCTGGGACTAGAGCAGTTGTCTTTATTGTGAAATTCTGTAGAGAAACGTTCCTGAGCATTTTTCTCTCCGATGCATGGTTGAGGAGATATCGATCGATTAGCGAGAGCCAATCCGGGGCGTTGAGGCAGCGAAGAGGGCGTGGCTAGCATGCCCCCACTCCGCGCTTCGAAATCTCTCAATATCTCATGAACGGTGAGTCTTAGAGAAAAATGGCAAAGGACTTCTCAGTTCGAAATCGTATGATCTATCCAGGACATGAATTCCAGTCGCCAATTCGGCAAAACGTCAAGTCAGCACCGGGCAACTCTACACGGCATTTTCTGCGCATATATATAGATATACGGCACATGCTACGGTGTAGAGTTGCCCAGTCGAGAGCCGCGAATCCTAGGACTCCCTGTATACATGTTCCTACATTTGAGATACGAGTGTATAGTTCGCAAGGCCTCAACTCGCGGGTTCGCTCGCTTCCGAGACAGTTACGATCATCAGTGTGCTCGCCGCGTTTTGTGCACTAAGGTGTGCGATACGGATACGTGACTCTGCGAACGAGAGCAAGTTTTCGGGCTCTCGAATAATTGTGTGTTTACGTGTGTGTGTTTTTTAAATTTATTCTCGTTTTAACGATTCTCGCTCGGCGAACATCACTCGAAAATGAAAACACCTATAGAAATATCGAAAAATAAGCTGTAAATTTGAAATTCTTCCATATCATTCACACTCGTACGTCTTACCTCTCCGTTTATCCTCATTAAATGATAATTTATTTTTAATAAAACGTCAGTTTACATAGTACCAACGTAGTGTCAATTGAAAAAAACGATTCCCATTTTTTACTCAATCAAAAAAAAGTTCGCTCCCAGTTTTATCGCTCGTCAGCTATTAATCATTGAGCTCTAAGAGCGTGGGTGCTATAATCTATAGCATATAGATACCAAAGTGGATAACAAATAAACGTTCGGGATACTATACGCTACAACCAACTGTTTTTATGTCTGCTATACGAACGTGGGTGTGTGCGTGTGTGTCGTTTTTCAACGAATAATTCGAAACACCGTCGTGTAATAAAATAAATATTTTATTCACACGAGATATTCGCTTCCAGTGGACCAAAGTTTTTGCCACGAAATTTCGAATTGTATGCTTTGCTCTATAATTACGAAGCAACTTTAACGAGGCATCAAATCTTGGGGGATTTTTTAACGGCTCACTAATTAAGGAAAATCTTTTTTGTCTCGCGAATACCAGTCGAAAAATTTCTCGTATTCAGCTCCAAAGAAAAACTGGTTTTACATTTATATTTGTTTTAATTACAAATTTGGCATGCAAGCACACATTCCATGGTCTTGCTTGGCATCAAGGGACATTTACTTTCACGACGTTTCGTTTTGTGTCCGTTCTCATTACGATCCTTCTCCTGCTCACCGGAAGTTTGTTTACAAAATCTCTTATCAATTTTATTCACTCGTTTCGTGATTGTCCACTCCGAATCTTAAATTTCAGTACAAACACACGTAATACCTTAAATCCCTCTCTGTATACCGACGTATCGATCTACCGCGTTTTGGTCCTAGTGTCAATATCAAGTCCACTGTGATTGTAACGATGACAAATCGTCAGCAGAGTTTTCTGATCAATCTTTCGAAAACTTCGATTAAATCGTTTTGGAATTTTTTTGAACAAAATCGGACGTGGAATTTTGTTTTTTTCGGAAATAACGAAAATTTGGCGAACGATCAATTTGATTTCGAACAATCCTGACGCGTTTTAACGAACTGGCTCGGACCGGAGGGTGAAGAAAATGATTTCAAGCAAAACCGGATCGCGATATGCTGAGAAAAAGTCAAAATGCATACGAATGCAATAAAATCTCATTTATTTCGAAATAAACGGTGCGGACCAATGGGAAAAAAATTCGAATTGCACAATAAAGAATCGGCTGCGTAAATATTTGAAGTTAATTCGCAGCCTCAATCAATGAAATTCAATTGGAATTTTGCAATTGTTCGAATTACAAGAAAAAGCGAAAGTTTTGTTTAGAAAAAAATGTACACTCTCGCGTCACTCAGCCACTCGATCTGACAAAAGTTGATTTTTCGTGATTGAAAATGTCGTGCAGGGTTCGTAAAAAAAGGACAAAAAAGCGAAAATTTAGGGAGGTTGAATGACAGGATTGGTCTGAGAAGTAGAAAAAATTGAAGGAACGAAGAGAAGCTGAGAGGTGCGTGGATCGATCCGGTGGAGCTTGCGGTCGAACGCTGTGCGCGCCGCGATATTTCTCATCTCTTTTGGACGAGCCCGAACGCGCGCACGTTCTATGCGCCCGCGCGTCTCCTTTCGTCTCTGCCCATAATACCTGACGCCCGTTTTTCCTCGACCAGAATTTCGAGACACTATTACGCCTCGCGTCCGAACGCACACGTCTGTCTTACTCTCGTTCCACTCTATTTTCGCGTCCGGTGTAGCCGAAATCCTCCCGTCAAACTTGATCAACCGAATCACTCGTTCATATCGCGCATTCTCATTTCAACAAGAGAACAAACAATAAAAACCAAAACAAACAAACAAATTGACATTTTTTTAATCGCATTCCAAGTAGCTTCAAAAACTCTTTAAAATTCATTGGCGACGGAGTCTCATTTGGATCGCTACAGCGATACCTCGTTGGTTCATTCAATTTAATTCCCTATAATTAAAAAATTCATCGGAATCGATAAAATTCGACAAAGTGCGCGCGGTCTAGTACCAAAAACCTTTTCAACCCCCATTAACTGATTAATCATCCCGTGTGCGATTAAACCGTTCGGCGATTATTCATCCATATGATTTTAGAACGTTTCTCCTCGCGGGAATTCCATATCGAAGGCTGAAAACATTCATTTCACGGCTCGCCAGTGTTTTCTGCTAGTTTACGAATTTAATTGAACATTTTTTTGTACCAAACTTCGCGCAGTTCAGTGATTAATAGAAATTTCAAAAAATTCATCAAGGACGGAGAAGTGCGTGGTTAATTAGGGTGTGACGTTGCTTCGGGGGTGGTCAAGTCTCCGTGTCTACTTTGCGAAGATATTAATTTCTGACAAAGAGCAACTTCTCCTGGAAATTTGTTGAGATTGAAAAGTGCAACGGAAAAATTGAATCGCGACGAGACTACCGGTACAAACAATTAGTTTAATCGGTATCCACTTTATAGTGGTGAGTTGTTCCGAGAATGAATCAACGATGATGATCTTTTGACACGAAACGAAGAATTTGAAACATCGCGACAGGAGCAAAATAAGGGAGAGAGAACAAAATGTTCCGAGACTCGTTCCGAAGAGCGCGAAAAAAAATGAGGGAAGGTGGAGAATAGTTGGAAAATAAGAATTCAATAACAACGCTGGTGTAATTGACGAGGATAGCAAAAGGATCGTTTTCGATGAGATAGACCCGGGCCAGACAGAAATAAAGAAAGAGAAGGGAGAGAGGAAGAGAGAGAGAGAGAGAGAAAGATCTGACCCGTGGACCGCATTTCGACTCGTTGATAGTTCTGCTCTGTTTGATCCGAAGAACATTGGATTCAAAGTTGATAATTAAAGAGCCTCGAGGCCTGGCCTCTGAACGACAGATAAACCGGAACCGGGGAGCCTCCGATAGAGCTGTGATTGTGCGTGAGAGGCAAACTGTGCGTGTGATGTTAGTCGGAGAATCGGCCTGGGGAGGAAGGAATTGCGATGAAATTGAGTCCTTAACGAAATATTGTACAGAAGCATAAAAAGGAATATCGAAAGGGGGAGAGAAGCAAAAAGTTGACGTCCTCGTCGACGCGTTTCGATACCGTTCAATCGGGCCAACACCTGTCTTACTTTTCCCTCGCTCCTCCCTGCTTCCAATCTCTGTACCGCACACACTACGTCACGTATATACGACTCGGTGTTTGTTATCTCTCGACGCATCTACGTAAACCGAGGCAAGCTGTGAACGCTGAAGTGGAAACGACTTGGCTTCGTTCAGTACTCATCAATAAGTGGAATAAAATAGTAGAAGAAATCGTAGTATAAATATTCTCGAGACAATTTCAAAAGGAAGGAAGAAACGTGGCCAGAGGTTCATCGCGAACGAGTAAATCATCAGCGATCGTCATGTTTTGCTTCCAGAGTCCATTTACGCGAACATCAAGAATGACGGCAGAAACGACAACGTCCGCCAGTACATCGCCATCGTCAGCCGTCACCATTTCCACCAACCAACAGGACAATAGTCCGCTTCCAGTGGCAACCCCATCGAAAAACGTTGCGTCATCGTCAACAACGAACTTGGCAACATTGGAGCCTAAGAGACGGGGTTCGGAAGCGATTAGCGAAGGTTCCGGATCGTCTTCGATAAGATTCATCGATCAGGTCTCGATATCCGGTGGCAGTAGCACGGACACGTTGCCCGGTATCAGAGCTGACTATTTGGATACCGATCCATTTTCACCGGAGCCAGGCACCAAGTCCCCCGAAGTTGGCATCGATACAGTTGGTGCTAAATCTACTATGCCACCTAACAACTCGATGCTGATCAACAACTTGGAACGTCAGAGCCACAAACGTGGCTATGGCTCGCCAACGAGATTGACATCAATGGCTAACATTCGCGTGGTCGACAACGACATCCGATCAAACAGTCCTACCATGGAACAGTCAACGGGCTCCATGACTAAGTGTGCGAGTAACAGTGCTCTGGCCGCAATGGGCAGCAGTGCTGGTATTGGTGCTAATGGTACAAGTGGCGGTGGTGGTGGAAGGTGGCGCAGAAAGCTGCTGCTGCGCCTTCGCTCTTCGGACTCATCGAACTCGAGCAACGGCGAACCGTGCTCGACCTCGCCCTCACCCTCACCCGTCAGCATAACCGACAACTCGGCCAGCACGAGGTCATCGTCCTCTTCTAGGCATTCGAATTATACTCACCACAACAACATATACAATAATCACCAGAATCATTATCAGCAAGTTCTGGATAATCAGGACAGATCGAGCCACGTTGCAACCGAAGGCGGAACTACTACGATTACTACGGGGTTGAGAACATCTTCCTCGTTATCCTCTCGGCGACTAGAATTACCGCCAACCCTAATAGCCCAGCCAGAGGCTGATGAGGACGATGATCGTGTAGCATCCAATTCTAACAATCCCGTCAACAAGTCACCCAGTATATTCACATGTTCAATAAACGATATTCCCTCGTTGGATAACGGATTCAGTGATCCCGAGGACGAGGACGAGGAAGAATTGGATCGTTGTAATTACGCCGAAACGGAAACCGAGGACGGCTCCTCGTTACCGTCCAGCCCAGCCGCACTGGCTGCCGTCAATCTTCCGACCGCCAGTCAACCACAACCTGGAACTCCTTATTACGGCTTTTTGTCGGTCAACGGTGGAGCTATGAGGCAAGAAACTACCAGCACCAGTTCCCCTCAATTGTCTACCGCCACTGTCGTCAATTCCAACGAAGCTCTGCCACTCAACAATGATCTAGGAGGATCCCTCATCGCCGAATGCCCTGTCAATGTTGGCATCAACCTCAAACCCGATAATCTCGATGCTACGAGCTGTTTACCAGCCGCACGCTCCTGTCCCAACCTCGAACAACAAAGCGCTGGCTGCTCCTCCACCAGTGGCTCATCCAGCCCTAGTCCGAGTCCTGGACCAGCCGGGCCTCGTTTCAAACCTCTCGAAGAAGGTGACATTCAAGTTTGCTATCTCAATCACACCAGGACCCTTGTCAGCAAAATTCTCTCCAGCAAGTTTCTACGCCGCTGGGAAACTCATCATCTTTATCTCAATGACGCCTGCCTCTCATCAAGAACGGTAGGCTCCTCTATTTAACATTCACCAGGACAATCCGATATTGCCTTTTAATTAGTCCAACCAATTTTTTTCTCATACTTTCTATTACGTTAATCTCTTTCCTTTTCGATCCTGCTTCTATTCATTCACAGTCTATTCCGACCTAAGAAAATTCCTCCACGAAGCATACTTTCCTTCAACGACACTCGGTCCATTCAAAATTCAAAGCAATCTAACGAATTCACGAACTCGAAACTGCTTTTCACAAGAAACTTTGAACTCTTGCCAAAATTTTGCTCCCTATCTTGAAAATCTTAAAGTTGTCGTGCAAATTTAATGAGGCGAATTTTTCATTGAGCCATTCGCAGCTCGACGTATTCATTCCACTGGATTAGCATTCTACCCAGTACTTCTAGGATAATTAGCGTGTTGCGGGCAATAACATTGCGAGTCGTGCTCACGTACGCATTTGATGCAGTCTATGTAGTTCAGACTGGCCTACATCGTAATCGTACACTCACAGTCATCGTTACCGGCCGTTTAATTTGCCTCGATTCGACTTAGATTTTCGTGAGCAGAAAAGTCGTAACGGCGGCTGGCTGGGAAGCTGGAAAACACAACAGCGAGATTTTCCGGGCTCGCAAAAATTAACCTCCTACTATCACAAAATTACCTTATTCGAATAGGAGTCTTCAACAGTTTTCCACAAACATTCACACCAAAACTAATAATTTTCTGACGTCAAGAATTTGAGATGTTTAATTTTCAATCTTCATAAGTTTTCTATTCAAATGTGTTGAGGATTTTTCTTTAAAAATTTCGGTTCACGGTCTTTCTGACTATCGGCAAAAAAATCATAAATACATTTCTTTTTGGCAACCCGATTTTTGCAACTTTTTCACGAAACGTGACAATAAAAAATGAAATATCTAAAATTCTAAAGGTCAGAAAAAAATTTTCATGGGGGACTCGAGATTGCAGAATACGAAATTTTGCAAGGATCCTGAATAAAGTCGTTTTGTGATAACGGTTAATAACGGTCGTTGCAATTTCTCCCACGTTCAATTTTTTTTCCCTCCACACAAGCCAAAAGGTTCATGTGCACTTGGGTGCATGCATATTGGGTTGCAATATCTTTACACGTGTTGCTCAGGGCGACCCTCTAGTCCAGGTCCATAAAGATCGCTGCTGTTTGCGCAGCGAAGCTCAACATGATAGCTTTTAGCTCTTTGCATCAACTTCCTGTGCCAACGTGAAAGAGCTTGGCATTATACTTCCTTTTATTTCTCTCTTTACCGCCTGCGCGACCACGACTTCGATCAATAATAGAATCGTAAAGCGGCTTTCGCGAAAACTCATTTCCCTAGCAAGATGAAAGGCACTTATCTTTTTCGGAAAGCACTTTCACTCCTGTCACAAGGACAAAGAGAGATGGGAAAACCACAACGTATGCTTACGGTCGCTTAAAAGTTGTGCGTGGTTACGATGACGATTTTTATTGGCCGTAAAAATGAGGCAAGATTTTAGTGGCATATTCAGACGCATTTGAGGAAAGTGGGACATTCCTTATCCTAGAAGTGAACTCGTGGCTCTGCCGGAAGCAACAGTAAGTCCAAAAATCGTAATCTGGGTTTCGCTCCAACATTTATTCATGCAGAAAAAAGCCAATTGGAAAAATCACTTGTTCGGTTGGCTGTTAACGAGATACTCGTAAGAATCCGCGATTGTCAAGGGCGTAGGACACGTGAGGACATTTTAATGAATCCTTTTTATCCGGTTGGAAAAAATGACTGAATTGAACGTTTTCTCGTATCATCGAAAATGCACTGAAAAGAAAATTTTGTTGAAAAAGATCGATATTTAGTTGGATACGTTCAACTAAACGTTTTGTTTCTTTAAATCACGAAAATTTTGTCATTCCAGCAAAAAACATTCTGGAAAATCTTTTCGGAAAGTAAATTTTTGTCATTCCAATCGTAAATTTTGCTGACGGTTCCGTTACAATGAAAAATATTGTCGAAGTAACGAAAATTTTGAAATCATCCCAAAATACTTAGTTCGCTGTATTCACCAAAATATCGACGTTTTTTGACAAAATTGAATTTTCAGTGTGATGAATTTTTTTTTTTTTTCATATCGTCGATGCAATTCTGTTTTTCTTTCTCTCATATGGTCCTTCTGGACCCCGAGAGCCTTGATTAATCTACAAAAATGGGACAGATATCGTTCGTGGAAAAGTTACAGGCATAAATTTCGTTGGATGAGCTCGATGTTGATAGCATCTTGTCATGATAGGACAAAACGCATCGCCGCACGAAGTCTCTCGTTGCGGATACGTCGGAATTTATTGATTCTCTGCGGTTATTGGTTATAAATGCTATTCCGTTGGAGCTCCGATGAGATCTCTGGAATATATGGCGTACGATTCCACCATTGATCTCCGGTTGGAAATATATGTATAGGCAGGATGGCAACTGAAAATCACTTTATCTCGGATTTCCTGGTTGGAGGGTATACAGGACATTCGATACGAAGAGCGCGAGCATAATCGCGTATGCAGAGTTTCCATTGGGATCGTTTATTCCGGAGACGATTATTAGTGGCGAACGGTAGATTTTAATTTTTTCCATGATTGCCAATTCGAATTGGCGATCGATGAAAAAAAAGCCTGTCGTTCTTTCGCCCGAAGCCACGATTGCGAAACGTAAAAACTGTTTGACCTTTCCCTTCTCCCTGGCACTGATGCATTTCGATATTTGGAATATTGAACACGACGACTCGAAAGTATATTCGAACCTTCAAAACTATCAAAGTCAATTCATCTTTGCCCCCCTTCTCTCGCGATCATTGTGACCCTACCAAGCCGCATCGTAATACTTCGGGGAACAATAAAATCTAAAAATAGCGAAATTGAGGAGGAGAGAAGCCATTAAAATCGTCTCAACCACCCCGTGACTTTTGTCAACTCGCCCACGTGACTTTTCGACTCGTGAATCACGGGAGAATGTCGTCACTTTTAATCAAGCGGCTGTGACACGACTTTTTTTCCTCAAAGACGATTTACCGATGGAAATTTTGATTCCCTTGCAATTCGAACGGGCAATTCGTGGTGCAGGGTCATCGCGATGTGTCATTTTCTTCTCAAAATCCGTATATCTTCGTTTCAATTATAATTTGCAATTCGAACTCATTGCGAGATTTGATTCCGCGGTAGTTCAGCTGCATATTTAGCGTGGGCGTAGAACAATCGTCCCACGCACAATTTGCAGGTTTATAGTGCATACGTGGAATCATATCGTGAGCTCGATCCGGGCGAAACTGAGTTGGGTCGGATGGAGTTAGCGATTTGCTTGATATTAGCGATCTCGTGTATAGAGACTGCTCAAAGGATCGTTCCACCGCGTCACAAGCAACAAAGACCGCGAAATTCTGGAGTGAAAGTTTCTTGACTGTTTGCGATGCACCGTTGTTTCGATGTGATTGAATTCTTCGTGGCTAATGTTACTGTAAGATGAAGCAAGGGCGGAGCGAGGGTGCCACGCCCATGTTAGCCTATGAGAAGCGAGCGCTCCCACTTTGGTTGCTCTTATCAGCGCAGCGGGTTGGTTATCACTAATTAATTAATATGGAGGCAACGGTGCGGTGGCGAAAAAAATGGCTCAGAACTTTTTGCTCCGGAATCCCTCGATCTATCGCCTCAACGAGCCTCAACAAAAAATAATTGTCAAAGCAGGTGTTGGTCGCGAATCAGCTCCTTCGATCGTTAGATCTGGCGTTCGAGCACGATCGAGTGAAGTGGAGAACCGGTTCGATTCGTGTGAAATCTCCTGAAATGTATGATAATCCTTGTTTTTATGGGTCGTTGGTTCGTTTTTCAATTTTTCGACGGTTACAGTGTCTCCGGGGCTCGTTTATGGAGGAGAGAGAGACAAGTATCAACGACATTCGACTGTTATGCTCTGTTAATGTGTGTATAATACACGGGATTCGAACTGTGCGTCTGTATACGAGCTGGTGGGCCTTGCGTGCTTTAACTGACGTCAAAGCTGACCCTGGATACGCGTTTCCGTAGCGGTAGAGTCGCCGACGCCTGGCTTCCGATGCCATACGTTTTCTCTCTCTCTCTCTCTTTTTTTTACTCTCTCTCCCTCTCACTCTCTGTCCCACTACACACTCGCAATTTAACTCGCTCTCGTTTTTCTCGTACGTTTTCACGTTTCATTTGCCTCGACACATATATACCACAAAATCTAGAGTTTACACCTATAATCACACTTTGTCATTAAAACCTATACGCGGATATCAACCGCGCGGCCTTCCCCGTTACGTTTCCGCACTTACGGCAATGTCAAAGGCTCGATTTGCCCAGCAACGTCCCTTCGAATGTTTGTCTTTTGTCAGATTTATAAAAATTATCAAAACCGCGCGGAGATTCCAAATTTTAGCAAGTTATCTTGTCGTGACCCCTGGCTATCTCTTTTTCTCAATCCGGACTACAGTTTCTCTGCGATCTTCTGCTTTCCGCAGGGCAGACTGCGATTCTTTCGATCAGACAGAGTTTCGTCGATTTTTTCTCCAATTTGACTCCAGCGAAAACGTCCGATAATTCCAAAACGATGAAATTAAAGGAATCGCGTCTCGATTGGTGCAAAAAACATTTTCAACAACTCTGGCAAATTCTCGTTACGACTCGCAGCCTCGCAATCGCCGGTTATGTCGGTCCGCTTATCTCTGGTCATTGCTCTCCAAGGCCAAAAACTCCAACTCATTAAGAAAAAGAGTATCGCGGTGTGCCTCAGCTTTGCAAATGATTTTTATACGATTTTTGTACAACTTTGGTTTCGCGGCCTCGATAACACGCGACCGCAACAAACGGAAGTGAACGAAATTCGAAGGACGCGACTCTGCGATCCTGATTCCGTTGACGTATACATTTTTATTAATTACTTCCAATTCAAAGCTTCCAGAGCTATTTTCTTGGGTATCGAATGATTTATTTTCTCTGGAACAAAGCAGCGTCGAAAAAAATCCAATTACAATTGATCAACTACACGTTCTCCGCTCGTGACGATAATTGATCCACGCTGACGCAGATTTTTTTTTTTTATTCCCTTCTCATACTTTATTCTCTTCATGTTCTCCTTGCCGAGGCTGACGAGTTCGATTCCCCGGAGCATTTCCATTAATCCAAATTAATAAGACTCATCTCGCGGCATAGCCTCGTTGCGGATAGTTCATTCAACTAATTACGCCAGTTGTCTTGACCGGTCGCATGCACGAGACTTAATAATTGTTGGATTAAAATCGCATTTTATTAATCGTCGATGATACAAATTTTGGCTTAATAATAATGAAAATTATTGTCCTGTCAGAATTTTTCTTTCGCGTCTCCTTCCGGTCCCGTGTCCGGAGGGTATCGAACGTAAAAATTAATTAAACACCTTCGTTGGATTTAATAGAATTTTAATCACATTTTTGTCGTTGTTGCAATTTTCATTAGGCCTTTTAGCATTATTTTAATGACAATTTTTTTTTTAACATCGTTTCAAACACTCTGATGGTTTCAATGCTGGTGAATTTTTAATCATTCGTTTCGCAGTTGACAATAAATTATGTCAGGGCCGCGGATTTCATTTGAATTGGTCGTCGTCGCATCTAACTTTCGTTACGAAAGAGACACCGTCATTCGCCAATTGTTCTCGCGCGGCCTATTCGTTAAACAATTACGTAACCGCGCACGTACGTCAACGAGCCCTTTCCAACACCATGTACTTTTCTCCTTGTCCCACTAACTCGAAACGACGCTCAACCGCGATTGCAATGCATCGATAAGTCGCATTAATTTTATGCATCAAAGAGAAACCCGAGCTGAATATTGATGAATTTTCGGAACCGAGTCCGGCCAAATCACGTTTAGGGACAGAATTCTGCGATAAACCAATCCGAGAAAAATGATTGATGAAAAAAAATTAAATTTTCGAACACACGATGCCGGAAAAATGGATTTTCGAAATTTTCAAAAATAAATCGCGACACGATCATCAAAAATTCTCATTTTTTTAGGGCCTTTTTAGGGCATCGTGCAGAAGAGAAATTAAGCTCAGGGTTGGGTTTGATCCGAATGAAAAATCGAAAATTGGTTCACCAAGTAGGATTTTTCGAAAAAACGAATTCAACGATAATTTCGAAGCCCCAAAGTTCATTGTTTTATAAAAAAGAAGCTGTGAAAAGTTCAATAAAGTCTCTGAGTTAAAAAAAATATGGACGTTGCTGATTGCATACGTTTTTATCGACGCGATTAACGTCAATATAACATTCTACGAGTGATTTGACGCATTTACCGGTTATTTTGATAACTGCGAGCACGCAATATATAATTTATGAATATATGTTAATTAAACGCATTAATTATATGTTCCGCGCGCATATCAGAACACGTAATAAAAAATAAATGCAGCTCGTACGTCATTGTCAAAACAGATTGTAGTACGTCTCCCCTTACCTTCGCAACTCTCGAGTCTGTCACGCTATCTTTTTATCTGTCATTTCCGAGTAATGCGTCATCAGTGTCATTATTTAATTTATGCAACTGTAACAAATATTCCGAAAGTATTTCGAAATGAATTATTAATTCTTTTTCGTCGGACGTCGTGTTGACTTGTCAAATGTGCAGGCAATGAAAAAAAAGTCTATTCGTTGGAAACGTGAATTTTAATCAAATTTCATTCCAAAATTGCACCGTCAATATGAGCTTCGTTGAAAATGTGGAATTCGCGGGTGACGTCATGAGCGTATATAGCTCAGACATGCGAGTCACCCTGTTATTGGATCCTTTGAATCCTACCTGGACTTGACTGCAATTAATTCCTCCCTGCTTTATGCATTTTCCTGGAATCCAAGCTCGATCCCCGAGCGAATTAATCTCCATCCGTTTCCCTCGAATCCCATCCAATAAATGTTCACAATGTATTTGCTGCGTCTGCGCAAGTCTAATCTGGACTCTGACAATGTCATCTGCTGGATGCCTGTGGGACAAGCTGGCAACGTGTGTTTCTATCTGGGATTTGAGCCTAGAAAACGTAATCTAGACTTTTGAGACCGAAATGTCACTTTAATTCCAGCTCTGGAATATTCGGACAGGAGAGCTCCAAGTTGACGGATGGTCATTGTGAAGTGTGCTCGGCTTGGTTTGAAAACTAATGAGCAAGCCATTGTCACCAACGTCATTTTTATTGCTCGACATACAAAATTTCGTTTCTGTTTTCTCTATACCTCAATAACGAATCGTCCCTGACAATAGTTCTCGATTCAAGGCTCGTTAACCAGGACCATTCTTTGGTCGACTCAACACTGTAGCTGGTCCTGATTAAATCTGTAATTTTGGGATTAGCTCTTGGTGGGTTTCTTGCTCGGCTGGTGGCCCATAAAAATGGGAAGGAAGGAAAAGAATCTGCGGATTGAAAACCATGGTTGAGCCTACACTTCGGTTTCTTTTTTCTGAAGGTAGCCTGGTCGACTTTCCATTCGGGCTTGCGAGGGTTGACTCTCATTATCTATAGAATTGGTGAACACAACATCGTTCTCGTTAAATGTCGCAGCTGAACTAAACAAACAGAGATTTGTTTCAAAGCGAGAGAGGGAAATGCTGTCACCGTGTTGACAGATGTTTGACTTCTCCGGCAGGTTAAGCTCCCTCAATTGATGGATAATTGGCAGTTGGATTGGTAACGCGGAGAGCTGGTCAGTGGATATTGACGAAATGACGTAATGGCTTTATCAGAGCTAGTGATACTCGGTGGGTTTTCTGTGGCTTTTGGCTGTCTCTCGGCCTCGTTCATTGAGAGGGTTGCACCAGCAGCAGCAGCAGCACGAGCACTAGCAACACAGTGGAAGCAGGCAAACCATGAGGTAGATTAGGTCGCGAGCTCGCTTCAACAGTCGTTCAACCCGCGGCCTAGATTCTCCACTGACGTCATTCACAGTTTCTCTTTTAAGCTTACGCAAGCGCGCCCTATCTTCTACAAACTAGGGCTTGGGCTTTTGGTGCATTTCCTCGCTCTCTCTCCCTCTCTCTCTCTCCAACTCACTCATTCACTCTCTGTTTCTTTTTTTTCGGCTCTGCTGATGCTTCCTTGCTCTTTGCTCGCCAAATGTATGTGCAGCGCGCCTATACAGTTTACGATTTATATACAAAGTAAAGGAAGTAAAACGCTGCCTCTTATATGCCTCCTTGCCTACTTCGTCCCTTTACTGGTTCATGCTGATGTTGATCTTGGCAGATTAATCGCCTGTAGACTCGACCCACTTATTCGACGTGGAATCAAACTCTCGCCACTATTTCCGAGATCATCGATTACATCCTTTCATTCGCCCTTTCCTCATCAACTTTTTCATCCTCCAGCATCAAATCCGATTAAGCATTTTGATTTTTGATTTTATTTTACTCCAAATGAACTCCATGCATTGTCTTGTGCTGTTTGAATATGTTCGAGGGATTTCTCGGCGACTTTGAATCGCGCCCCCGTTTTTTCTTTCGTTCTCCCGTTTTTCATCGTTTTATCGAATTTTTGACCAGTTTTTTTACCTTCAACCAGAATCGCCCCAGGCTCGCGTGAATCTGCATTAAAAAACGAAAAGAAAGAGCCCGAGTTTGACCCTTTTCGGTAAATTTTACCGGAGTCACGAATTTTTCGAAATTCAGGTTACAGGAACATTAAAAAATAGAAAAAATTGAGGTCACCTCCGTCGCTCTGTAGATTCGGAATCATCTCGAATTTCATCGTGACGAAATACGCTCGAGGAAGCTGCGAATCTTTGCTACACGCGCTACCCATCGGTACACTCATTAATTAAATCTTTTGTAACTACAAATTATTACTCGTGTCATGATTTATTCACCCGCTCCAACCGCTCAACATTATGCAACTTTATGCTTCTCTTATATACACTCGCTCCGAGTGTTGAGCGTCACGAACTGCACAATCAAGAAAATGTTGATATTATAAAATGAGTGTGTACGAGCAGCACATCGCTTGTGAATAATCAAGTTGCGTATGCAACTGCAAAGCCAATTAATCAACTTGAAAGATCGTTCAAAGCCTTTGATCATCGGCCTCCGTGCGTCTGAACTTGACTGCATTGCAGTTCGAGCTGGAGAACGTTTCGATATTTCGAAAGTTTTTTCGAAAAGTTACAACTCGATTTTGAAACCCTAGGCTTTGATTGCCGGGTCATTTTGACCCAGTAAATCTTTTTTTCATCGAGTACTGAACCAAATCTGTCAATATTATTTTTCGAATATCAAAAGGAATCGTTTTTTCTCTATTTTTGTTGAATAAAGAAAAAATGAATAGAAAATTGCCAAGTACAACGGGCCATGTGCAATTTTTTTTCTTATTCGCAATGATCTGCGTAGATCGATCTCTGAAGTCACTCGAATGTCAGAACCCCTTTTTTATCGTGCAATAATGTTCTGCACTTTGATGGACGCTTCTCTACACGCGCTGACGCGGTTCTCCAATGTTTGAACCTATACGATGTGAGTTTCGAGTTACGTTTTACAGGTGTGATAAGGCTTATTGGCAGTCGTTCCTCTCGCTCTTTCTCTGTCTCTTTCCGGAGAATATCGATCGTGTAACCGAACGCTATCAAACTTCTAACCTGACCTTGTCCAAGTTGGCGTGATCAATTTCGAACACACTTGGATTTGTAAGTTTGTTCCCATTTACAAAATCGACTGTTACGTTAAATTTTCCTCCCGATAGATTTTTCAATTTTTACGAATTGATGAAAAATAACGAAGTTATTGATAGGAATTTTGAAAAATGAGGATTTTTCGTTCGATTTTGAAAATTTATCCACAAAATTGAGTGTTACGTCAAAACTTTCCTCCCTATAGTGTGTTTTTTTAAAATTATTACGATTTGGTCAAAATTAAGGAAGTTGTGGTAGAAATTTTGAAAAATGAGGTTTTTTCATTTGATTTTGAAAATTTATTCACAAAATCGAGTGTGTTACGTCAAAACTTTCCCTCCGACAGTGTTTTTTTTTTTTAATTTTTACGATTTGGTCAAAATGAACGAAGTCACGAAAGAAGTTTTGAAAATTGAGGTTTTTTTTATTTGATTTTGATCATTTTTTCGTTGTTCCAGCTCACTGGCTTTCTTCAACAACCTGTTCCCTACAGCAGCATGTCCGAAGTTTACGCTGTCGCTAGATGGGATCCGACTTACAAGTACTGCTTGAGAATCGTCCTCCCGGACGGGTCCTTGCTGCTTCAAGCTGGTAACGCTTACACACGTGACCAGTGGTACCATTCCATACTTTGGAAGGTAAAATTTGCTTCTAGTCATTCAGTTTTTCCCATTAAGCCTGAAACTCTGGGTCAATTTGACCCGAAAATCAATCGTTCGCAGAAAAACTTTTTCTTTCAATATTGCGCCATTTTATTTTGTCGCGATTTAATCTCGATGGATTGAAAAAAAAAATTCAGTGGTTGAAATTTGATTAGAAAGATTTTTTTTGCTCTTAAACAGTTTTGAGAGAAACGTCCTTGATGATGAACGTTAATATGAAAAAATGTAACGAGGCCTCGTCAATCTGATTGAAAAGTGACGAGGAAATATGGAAAAAATTTGAAAAAACAAAATTTTCTTTGCAGTATTGCAAAAATACATATGCAAAAAATGATTTTGCAGAAAAGTATTTTCAAGTATCAGCATCTCGTGTCGGTGCACACGAGGGAAGAAATAATATTGCGAGAGTTGAAAGCGTTGGTGGATTTTGCATTGTGGACGCCGCTGCAAGATGAGAGAGTGAACGGAGCACCGTTGGAAGCGGTTGCGAAGCTCTTGGAAGATCCTACAGTTGCCGAGACGAATGGCAAGCTCGATAAGAAGTCGATGGACTCGGAGGAATCGCGGACGCGTAGCGATCGGAGAAGTTGGGCGGAAGCTGTGTTGTCGGTGGCTGGTCCGCTTCTCGAAAAAGTCGCTCCACCATCGGCGTTGGCTCGCGCCTTGTCCAGGCTGGCAGAAAGACACCCTCGCTCGCCATTGGTCATCGGACTTAGTCCAGCAATCACAAGATGCCTCAAGCACACCGTCGACTTTGGAAAATCACCGGAAATGAGAAAATTGATTCAGGTTTTCCTCGCTGCCCTTTACGAGAACAACGACGGTGAACAAGCCATCAGAGATTACATTGGATCGGCCCATGGCCCCGGAAGCGATTGCCCTCATCCAAGAATCTTGCCAAATTTGGTATCAATCTGTGTAGCTGGAATTTTTCACAGGTTAATTATCATTCCTTCATAATTATTTTCATAAGCCATTAAGCATTTCGCCCCGGATCACATTCCATCGTAATCTTTCGATGAGTTACAGATTCGAAGTGACGAGTCGCAAATCATCGAACGTTGAGTATCCTCCTCCATTACGTTGTTATCTTCTCGTATTAAAAGTCGCGTAAGTATTAAGCGTCGATTAATATTTATAAAGTACGTTACGCAGCGGATAAAAAACGCATTTGTATCTGACTAATTGCTAATTGGCTTGATTGATCAATAAAAAGAGTGTTTCCATGTGATTAATTGCTCATTAATCTTGTTCCTGAATAACGAGAGTGTTCTCATTTACTCGAATGTCAAGAAAAATGGAATTTTCTCAAGTGGCCAAGCCAGAAAGCCGAGAAATTCAAAATCTGGACGCCAATATTGTTAATTTTTTTTATTGTTTTCTACGAAATTCTTTCGGAATATTGAAAAAGGGCTAAAATTTCAACAGATCGGAATATGCGGACTGGAGACCCGGTCTTGGATCTCTGCTGCAGCCAGTTCCATTTCCGGATCCTGCATTAGTCGATAAAGAGGTGCAAGAATACGTGATGCTTTCGGTGATGCGACGTTTGGCCAGTGACTCCAGATGCTCCGTCCATCGGTTCCTTCTACCGACCCGCGAGCAACGACCCGGCTGGATTCACATTGCTGCACCTTCCGCCAAAAAAGTGCAGCAATGCACCCTCTCGGTGGCCGGAGCTTGCCCCGACGAGGGTGCACTTTTCGGTGAAATGGTGAGTAAATATTCGTCGACTATAATTTTGTATCGTTTCTAAAAATGGACCGAGCTTATTTTCTTTCTTTCGCCTTTTATCTCTCGGAGTCTTGGGAGAGTGAATTATTGGCTGCTCGAAAAATATTCGTAAATATCGTCATGCATTTTTTTTAAATACCTTGTGTACGAGCTTCAGCATTTTTTTCGCGGATGCAAATATCGTTTCGGAGTATTTTCGCCGACTTGTCACGGCTTATATGTGTTTACGAAGAAAAATAAAAGTGCAGAGATAAAAAGATGCGTAGAAATGAATTTGACTGCGAAGAAATTGGAGGAAAAAAATCAAATCAATAAAAAGAATTTTCGAGTCGTTGAAAATTGAGTAAACTTGATTTTTGTTTTTTTTTTTTCCAAATATTTGGAGGTAAATTTGAAGTTTAAATTGCAATGAAAATATCCGAAGAAAGAGGGCTCAAAAAAGAAAATCGCTTCGAAATCGTTCTAAAAATAATCATCGTGTGCGAGGCTGAGAAAGAAAACCGTGGGAGAAGCCACGTGAGCGAGTTATTTTAGAGTCATCGGCCTACCATCGTAGCAAACAATGAGACTTTCAAATTGACTACGTTTCACACTAAGCCTGCCAAGGAACAGCCTCGTACACTCGTCGCTTTGTCTTTTATAGGACAATATAAATGTACCGGGAATTCGTTAAGAACAAAGTCATTTACACATCTGTATGACGTCAAAACTTACGGATTTCAATTTGAAAAAAAAAAAAAATGAAACACACGACCTTGGGTATTTTTGAGGTGTGTCTGTGACGCAAGAAACCAGAGCCAACAATATTTCCGATACGTTGAAAGTTCAACTAACTCGACGCTACGTTTATCAACCCGGAATTTCAATTTTTCACTCTGAAAATTCGTCCATTCGTTTTTCCCATTGAAATAAAAAATTTTGGCCTGAATTATTTCTTCTTTACCGTTTAATTTTCCACCAAACGGAGTCAATTATTTTTCGAAGAGAAAAAATGATTTTCTAAATTTTTCATCATTTAGATTTTCATTTATAATCGAATTTTTTGAGTTTTCGATTTAGTGAGGTGAAATTTTGCATTAACTGACTTCGATCAACGATTTATTTGCCAGTTGACGACCCTCCTCGGTTGTTGTTGTCGTCGGAAGAGATTCATCGCTTCCCTCGTGAAACAGACGTGGCGAGCTTGCATGCTGTTAGGTGTTCGAGACTGTGAAGCTGCCCAGGAGGCCTTGTGTCTGATGCTCGAGTGGCGTTTATTGCCGAACGAGGAACATCGTCTCCAAGTGGTTTCTGCGCTCCAATCGACTCAGACAGGCAAAAATCGTTACATCACTCTTTGTCAGCGACAAAAAAATTTGCAGGAATTGGTAATTCATCATTTTTATCGTCAAGATTCAAAATAAATGCGATTATTCATAGTAGGATAATTTATGCTATTGAAAAAACGTTGAGATGAATATTGAAGCAGCATTTTGAGAAGTTGGACAGATTGTGATGCGAAAAAATTGTTTTCGCGGTATTTTTAAATCGATTTATTGTTAATTTATTCTTGAAATTGATTTTAATTGAATTTTCCATTGGGAAACAGCAACAGAAAGGTGGACCGAAAAAATTGACGCTACCAGCACGTGCAACCGATGCTGACGTTGCTGTGATATTGGGAGGGGGTGCACTCGGCAATCTCGAGTGCCTGACTCTCGCATTTACCTCGGTTACGTCCGCATGTGCCGAACAACTAATTAAACTGCCGGCTCTCCGATATCTCAATCTTTGGGCAACACAATTCGGCGATGCGGGCCTGCAGATGATCAGCGAACATCTACAAAAATTGCAGGACCTTAATTTGTGCGAGACTCCTGTCTCTGACAAAGGCATTTCAACATTGGCCTGTGAGTAAAAATATTTGTAGAATGTTTCGCCACATTTTCAACATAAATATCTAAAAATTAAAAAAAAACTGGAATTCGCAGATTTTCCAGGAACATTAAAATCACTTTTTCCTCAAATTTTCCAATTTTTTTCTCACTTTGTACAAAATTGATGCGGAGAAAAAACAAAATTTTGTTGGAAAAGTTTGACTAAACGGGTTTTTTGAGAAATCACAAAAATGTTGTCATTGCAGCGAGAAATTTTTGGGAAGTTTCTGGGAAAAATCAATTTTTGTCATTCCAATCGTTAATTTTGCTGACAGTTTCGTGGGAAATGAAAAAAATATTGTCAAAATAACGAAAATTTCGAAATTATCAAAAAATATTTAGTTAATAGTGTTCAAAAAAATATTGACGCGTTTTTTGACAAAATTCAAATTTCTGTGTGACATAGAATGAAAAAAAAAATCTTTCCTTGTGTTTCACGCGCAGATTTCCGAATAAGGGGACAATTTTTTTTGCAGCACTTACGAGCCTAAGAAAATTGAATCTGAACAGTACGAAGCTTTCGGCGCAGACGTTCGAGTCGCTGAAGAAGCGTTTACCAGCGCTGAAGGAGATCGACATTCGTTACACGGAGGCGTGGTAGCCTGAGAGAAATCTTGGACCTCGAACGACCAATAATCATGCCCGAGCAGAGTGAGAGGCAAGAGAGAAGGTTAAGGTGGTTGGAACTCAGAACGTGGCATAAAGGGGAAAGGAAGAAAAAAAAGTAGAAAAAAAAACAAGCAAACTGCTCCACGACGGCGCGTTTTTTTCTCCATTCAATAGAATAAGTAAAAATTGAGGAAAAGCGCAGCAGCGAGTAAACAGAAATAATCAAGAAATCGTGGATGGAGCACGTCTTCGCGTGCCTCCGAGACAAGAAACAAAAAAAAACAGAAACACTGTCAACCGAACGAATTTTTTTCGAAACATATTTTATTTAAATAGTAATCTCGTTTCTTTTTGTATTAACGTTTTAATCCTCAAAGAGGCTCGCGAGGTACTCGTCAAAGTAGATTATGCGAAAGACCATTTACTATATAGGGAACAATGGGGGGAAAAAAACCAATTTTTTTAGATAAAATAAAAAGTTTGTCCTTGAAAAATATCATTGAAAAAAAAAAACAGACACAGACACTCTGAAAATCCCTCGTCTAAGGGTGCCCAACTGCCTTAACACGAGACAAAAACGAGGAGAACAAACGTTGTAGGGAGAAGAAACACTCACACTGATGCACTCAAGCGTACATGCAGACAGAAGAAACAAAATAAAAACGAAAATTCTGAGCAACCACTGCCACAAACGCGCGATTTTTAGTTTTACTTGATTATACATATAAATGTATGTTTCACGTAGGAATGAAAAACAATGAAATTGAAATGCAAAAAGAAGATAAAACAAGGACCGCTGAGACGGTACGTCCGAAAAGTATTCGAAAAAAACGTTTAATGTAAATAGTTAAGCAACCGAAAACAAATATATTAATAATTATAAATATTATAAATAAACGATTGAAAAAAAACAACTAATAATTTATTGCAGTTAGGTGATATTACGTTGTTCGGATTTAAACCAAAGGATTCAAAGAAATATGTCTCGCGAGCTGGATCAAATCTTTACGTGAGGATTTAACTTAAATTTCAAGAAAATAAACGAAATCTTGTGGAATTCGCAACCAAATTTCAATGTTGGAGAACGGAACGAGGGCAAAATGCACGAACGGTAGAACGTGATCGAGTATATCGAAACTAACCAGGTAGATAAAAATCTTCGGACTACAGATTACGATCCCTTGAATGGGTAGAACGACTGATTCTGTATTTCGTTTAAATATATATTCATATATATGGATATAGATATATCAATCTATATGTATCTATATATATGTATATCGCGAAGCTGTAAGGGAGCAAGCATTGTGAGAAGACTGCTTACGTCAATTTCAATAAGAATTATTAGGTTAGCAAAAGAAAAATAATGGAAAGAAAAATAAGGAAAATATGTGCAAGCGAGTGAAAGATTACGAGTGAACGAAAGCTGAATATTAATGATAGTTATTACGCTAATTATATTACTAGTTACAAAATGAAATAATAATAATAATAAATATAATAATAATAATAATAATAACAATGATTCTTCGATTAATGGCATCAATAAAATTCAAGTTTAATACTAAAAATATTATACCAACGACACAAAGTCTTATTATTTCGTCGCTACTACAATTTTTCTGCAGTTTACACGCATACATTTGACAAATGTTTCATTTGAGGTTCTGGAGTTTGTTGAATGAATAGAGATCGCAATTCTGAAGAGAAACTTCCTTAGGCATTTTGCTCTCCGTTGAGCCGTACGGGAGATATCGATTGAATAGTATTAGCCAATGACGTGCTATGGCCACGCCCACTTGCCCGTATCAACGCAGCTGATTGGTCTCAGTCTGTATCTCCGTAACGGTACATCGGATGCGAAAATGGATAAGGACTTTTCGTTTGGAAATCTTGCGCTCTATCGATTCCATGTAGTTTTATCGTCATTCGTCCTACGGTTCGCTTGTTGGACAAACATTTGTATGTTTATCTTTGTACAAAGATTGTGGAATTGAACAACAAGGAAAAATGATATTGTTTTGGGTCAAACTCGATTTAATCAGCGTGGCTTTTCCACCGTCTTTGACAACGATCAACTATTCGTCTAAATTTATATATATATAACAATTGTTCATCGTTCAACGTTATTCTATAAACTTGCACAACAAAAATAACAGTTAAATACTTGTTTTAATTAACGAAACTATGCACGTCAGTCGTACGATTCTTCCGAGTCGTCATTGATGTAACAGTCGTCCGGAAGCACGGTCTGATAAACCGGATGACGCCGGTGACCGTCAACTGTCACCTTGGCCTGCACGTCCCTCGGTAGTTCGCGATACACGGACTCGGGAACAGTTTCTGCAAATTTTCAGTAAAAATCTGTAGCAACGCCATCGACTTTGATAACAAAAAAAATCTTGAATTTTTCAACTTTTCTCCATTTGCCAACGTGACCTTTGTAACACTTGCCTGTACATTTGTAGAGCAAATCGGACCAAATGACCTGTTCCTGCGAAAAATCAAAGAGACCGAGTCTTCCACCCTTGTGAGTGGAGTCAAAGACGTTGCCAGAATCCGCAACCAAACGTGGTCCCTCGTAAATCGAGAGCCTTATCAGCCCAATCGCAGGTCGATGGAGAAGCTTCCACCTGTAGGAAACTTTAGCCCTCCAGCCAACGTTCTTCGGGTCCTTCCACAGTAGTTTAACTTGCTGAGCTCTGCCTTCCGTGTTCCAAAGACTGTTTCGCAATATTTTACCCGGTCCGGTTATCGAGTCGACGAGCTTCAATTGAATTCCAGGATCAGCGGTCGCGCGGAACGGTGTAGCTCGCCAATACGTTTGCATGTTTTTTTTCCACATGACCACGTAAAATTTCCGGATGTTTTGATAACTGAATACAAAGCCCACGTAATCGTCGTCGATCTCTGTATTCACGTAGAATGTCCCTTCGAAATCCACTCCGTTGAATGCGACTTGTCCTGTGTTTTACGGCAGCAAAGATATTCCAGTTTTTGTCAAATTTTTCATCCACTTTTTTAACCCTAAATCAATTTTCTCTCAGGAAACACTTTGATGGAAAATCTAACTCACCGACTGCAATTCCTGGATCACAATTTTCTGTTTGGACCATCTCCGAACCGTTGTGATGGATTTGCCAGATTGGATCAATCTGGGCACTGCCCTCAGGGTCAAGTGGGATCATCTCATGGTTACGGAAATCTGTTGTCCATACCAAACTATTGTTTGGACAATTGTCGTATCTGTTTATGATCGTGTCGTTGTCGTAATCCTCCACGCAAGCGTCTCCTGCTGGACCACCTGAAACAAGAGAAAACATTTAAGAAGCTACAATCAAGCAAAAAGGAATGTCGAAACTTTCATGAGTTTGACGGAGAAGAGAAACTAATTGAATTTCCAGCATTAATAGGAGGCTCGAAGGCTCAAAGTTTCCGTGATTAAGAATAAAAAGGGATTGAAGTAATCAAAAGTCTTTCTGAATTCTCGAACGGTGCCAAAAGTCGACGAAATCGATTTGCAAACGAAAAACCTTAAAAATTAAATTGTCTCGTTCAATTCTCGCAGAGAAAGAAAGGGAAACGAAATTTCTTTGGATTTTTGTCAATGATTAATGATCTGGAGGTTTCAAAAAAGGGATTGTCAACGTTGAAGACTTTTTTGGATCATATGAAGAGACCTTACCTTTTAGAGTGGCTTGATCCCTGTTCGGTACATAAGGACAATTGTCACAACGATTTAGAACGAGATCGCCGTCGATGTCATCGTCACAGGCGTCGCCGATTCCATCATCGTCGGTGTCTCTTTGACTGGAATTGGGATCATCAGGACAATTGTCGATATTGTCTTGGATGCCATCTTTGTCGCGGTCCCGATCGGTGTCGCAAGCGTCACCGACTCTATCGCGATCCTGGTCAGCCTGATCAGCGTTCGATATTCCTGGGCAATTGTCGCAGGCGTCACCGACCCCATCCCCGTCCCGGTCCTCTTGATACTCGTTCTTTACCAATGGGCAATTGTCCTTGTGATTCAGGATTCCTGAATTGTTTCAACATCGATTAAGCTAAAGAAGGTCATGACCTTCCGGCACGTAGAATTTAAAAATCCCAAAATAATCGCTAATCAAATACCATCGTTGTCTTTGTCGTTGTCACAATCGTCACCCACACCATCGCCGTCAGTGTCTCGCTGCTTTGGATTCGAAACCGCCGGACAATTGTCACAAATGTCTCCAACCCGGTCCGGACCATCACGATCGGTGTCTTCCTGCCTCGGATTAAACACAAGTGGACAATTGTCCGAATCATTGAGAACACCATCATTGTCAGCGTCCTCGTCACACGCGTCACCAACACCATCCCTATCAACGTCCTCTTGACCGCTGTTCGGCAGCAATGGACAGTTGTCTCCTGGATAGCTATGCTGACTGTCAGAACTGATGATTGGCTTGTCCGGTATTCCGTCAAGGTCAAAATCCATTCCGCAGATGTGACCATCGCCGACGTAACCAGTCATGCACTGTGGATTCGTTGGTACCGAATGGAAACATGAAACGACACAACAAACGCCAATTTATAGTTTTCGACCCGGCATTTTTCGGGTCATGAAAAAATTTGGAAATCACACTGAAAAAAGAAAATTGTTGGACACGTTGGACGTTTTTTGGAAAAATTACAAAAATTTTGTCAGTGCAGCAAGAAATATTCTTGAAAGTCTTCTTGAAAACTAAATTTTCGTCATTCCAATCCCAAATTGTCAAAATAACGAAAAATTTGAAATCATCGGAAAATATTTAGTTCTCAGTGATCAACAAAATATCGAAGATCTTTGATAAAATTTCACTTCTTTCGGATCATGAAAAAATGTTGGATAAAACAATGAATTTTCCTACAATTTTAAAATTGCACTGAAAAAAAAAATTTTTTTTTGAAAAAGATCGAAATTTCGTTGGACACGTTTAGACTTTTTTTTGAAAAATTACAAAAATCTTGTCAGTGCAGCAAGAAATATTCTAGAAAGTGTTTTTGAAAAGTAAATTTTAGTCATTCCAATCGTAAATTGTCAAAATATCGAAGTTTCTTTGATAAAATTACACTTTCAGTGCATGGAATTCCGAGACAAAGATTTCGAACTGTAGCCTGAATTTTTTTATTTTTTTTTTTAATTTGAGGCTGACGAACAATCGTCCAATGTTTACAGAGGAAAAGGTGCGGAGGTAGACGTTTGTAGACGAAGTGAATGAGTGAAATTACCTTGCATGTGTAAATGTCTTGGACTTCACAAGTACAAGAAGCTTTTATGTCGCAAATAGTTTTCATGTCAGCGCAGATGGTGTGAGATTGGTGACATCCGACGGTCTGATTTCCGGAATAGCCGAGTCTGCACGGGCCACAAGTGAAGGAGCCCTGAAAATTTCGATTTAAAATAATGAAGAAAAGCTTAAAACTGGATTTTGCACATTCGTCGTTGTTTTTTTGTAATCCTTGAGGCAATTACCGGAATGTTGATGCAGGTGGAGTTCGGAACGCATCCACCGTTCCGGCCGTCCTCGCACTCGTTGATGTCGACGCATTTCCCTCTGTCTCTGCCGGCGTTGGCAATGGCATATCCGGGACGGCAGGCCTCGCATCTGGTGACGGGCATTACCGGAACGGCGGGTAAGCATCGGCGAATAAATCCAACAAAAACGTATTCGATCTTCCAAAATTAGTCTGTCTCCCGAAACGACTTTTTTTCTTCTTTTCTCTCCCCCACATCCCAATTAATTAGTAATCAAATTATTGTCCATGAAATTTGGTGTCTCACCTGCCCTCAATTTTTTCAAGCGTAAGATGCGAGCAAAAGTTTTCATTTTTTTTCTTTCCAACAAATCAGAACGATGGGACACACACAGGAAGGACTTTGACGGATTGGAAGAGCGATACGAGTCATCAATTTTTTTGCACGTTTTTTCATTTCTTTTTTTTCGTCTTCGTGTATTCTTTTCGATTTTTCAAATCATTTCAATTGGGTTACAAAAAAAATTGGTTTTAAGTACACTTTAGGTGAATTGAGCTTGAGTGAGGCAGACAGAAAAATATATGATGAGAGAGAGAGAGAGAAAAGAGAGGTGAACGTTTTGGGGCTCAATCGCGATTGAGCAAAGGGCAAAATTGAAAAAGCCAATCGGCTCGAGTGTAAAAGTCTCGGATAACAAAATGCAAACATTTTTTGACAGAAAAAGAGCTCATGGTTGCTTGTCACCAAATTGAGATAAACGATTGATAATAATTTGATGAATTGATGCAGAAAAAGACAAATGGAACTGCAATTATTCTTCTCTCTCTTTGCTTCGTTTTCACGGACCACTCACTTTGCAAAGTAACATTATTCTGACCAGTAACAAAAATAGTAATAATATTATTATTATTTTGCCGAAAATTTCCAAATACTAATAATATTATTAATATTATTTCCTTTATTTTGATCATTGGTATTGATAGTATTATGGAAAATAATCGCTCGAATGGAGTCGGCGACAAATCACCAGGGCATTTCGTCTATTTCACGTTCAGCAGGTTCGCACCTGTATCCTGGATTCAAATTCACGCATTGCGAGTTATTGCCGCATGGATTCTTCAGATCGCATTCATCCACAGGCTTGCAGCTGTCTCCGTCGCCGTGATAACCGCTCGGACAACGCCCGCACGAGTAAAACGGTTGTTCACGTTTCGGATAACATTGCACTCCTTTGAAGCAAGGATTTCGCTCGCACGGCGACGCACATTTGTGGCCGTTTCCGTAGAAGCCCACTGGGCACTCGCCGCATCTAAAAAATCAAAAGATTTTTTGGTTCTTTTGCTTTTAAGGACGTTGCAGGGCGACCAGCAAATCTAAATCTCTGTTTCAATTTTTTTTTTACATAAAAAACGGTTTGAGAGATTAAGGTCATTGAAAAAAGTTGTTTTCTGTATTTTTTATATAGAGGACAAAATTTTGGAAAAATGTTACGACCGATTTTTTCGATAAATCGACACATCGATAGGAAATTCTGCATTCAACGTCCTTGAGCAGTTTCCGGGTCCGAATTTTTGGTTTCGAGAGCTTGCAGTGAAGATTGAATTTCGTCAAAAAATTTCGATACTCAGTTGAACGCGGTGAACCAAATGTTTTTGGATAATTTCAAGATTTTTGTTATTTCGAAAATATTTTCGATTTATAACGGAATTGTCGGTAAAATTCACGACGAAAATGTATTTTTTGAAGAAACTTTCTAGAATATTTCTCGCTGCAACGACTTCAGACGAGAGCATCCAAGAAAATTTGGATTTTTTCCAACAAAATGTTGTCTGCAGTGTGGGTTTTGGGGGAAACTCACCTGTAGCTTTCTCCAGCCGAAGTGCACCGGACACCGGGGAAACAAGGATTCGGCTCACACGGATTGACTCTCTCGCAACGACGACCATCGCCGACATAGCCTCGAGGGCATCTGCACTGTGGCCCGTTTGGTGTGTCATGACAATCGGCACCAGGATAACAAGGTGAATTGACGGAACACGAGGGTACCGGTGGTGGAGGTGGTCCTGGCGAGGATGAAGCAAGTTTTAATCAAGAGACATAATCGTTCGAATCCAAACTCCGATTTTTGGAGCTTTTCGTCTTTTTTTTTTTAAGTTTGTTTCTTTTTGTAACTTACGTGGCGCACACTCTGCACGACAAGCTGTGCACTCTTCCAATAACTTGCGAACCATAGTAGTTTCCCGTCGCTAAAAACACGGCATGGGAAATAAAAAGCTGTTAATTGTTTGTCCGCCCAAATTGAATTTGAATTTTGATGGGAAAAATATTTGCTCAAAAGAAATAAAACTCACGTTGTGTTCGGTCTCTTGCCAAATTCGATTTGTCAGAGTAATTAGCTCGTTCAAAACTTTCACCAGCGAAGCTTCGGTCAAACAGTCTACGGATGGAAAAAATCGACCATTATGGGGATTTTCTATTCACGGTCGTTTTTGCTTGAAATGTTTCGAGGATTAATTGAGTCGGACAGTTTGATTGACTTGGAGGTTCGAATGGACAGCGGGAGATTGGAACTCGTATCGTTTATGGATAAAACGTGACTCGAGGTATCAAGGATCTTGGTTGCACAATCGAAAACGCCATCAATTTGAAAACTCTCATTCCCTACGAGCATGTTTGAGTCTCTCGTTCGCGTTTTTAGTGCCTCAGGACTAATTAATTGCAGCGATGAGGCACTAATTAAAGCTGCTGATCTGAATAACTCACCAGGGGCCAAGTACACAGGGGGTGGTTGGTCACCCCTTTCTTCTTCTCGCTTTCTGAGTCTCGTGCTGTACGGCGTAGTGTTTCGCTCAAAGTCCGAATCTCCAAGGATCATGAGATCGGTCGGACAGTGTTCGCGAATCAATGCGTCATCGATGCTCGTTGTTTTGTAAATTTTGGTCCGATACTTCCTCTCTTTGAACTGTAAATTCGTCCACGCAGGATGAATCATTTTTAATTATTCGAAAATTGCTCTCGTTCTATCAATTTTTATCGATTAACCGATTAATTCGTCGATAAACCAAAAAATGTCTACACTGGAAATGAAATTTTCATTTATTTTTGGATAATTTCCAAATTTTCGTTATTTTAGCAAAATTGCGATTGGAATGTCAAAAAATTACCTTTCGAAGAGACTTTTTACAATATTTCTCGCTGCAATGACAAGATTTTTGTGATTTGTCAAAAAAAAAGTTCATTCGAACGTTTCCAACAATAAATCGATATTTTCCAACAAAATTCACTTTTTAGTGTATGGATTTTGTGAGTCTTTCGATTACTTCAGATTATCTGGTGAATTTGTATTTATAAAATACGAGACTGCGTGTAATAATAAAAGTAAAACTGATGCAGTTTGCTTCGGTAGGAACAAAAGTATGTGGGCTATGGTTTATCCATTGACCGATTACGGACGTCCTAACTGGTACAGTCACGAGTCCGTTGACAGAGGACAAGTTGGGCAATGTTGTTTACTACCGAGAGTCTTTTAATGCGAATGCTATATTTTTTGCTAGCCATATTCGGAAAGACTTCATCGTCCCACGGCATCTGGGCGTCATTGCTCGTGTGCACGTATAAAATTATAATGCGTCCGGTCACTCTATCCGTGTGTTTGCGTTTGTATAGCGTTGCTACGAGAACGAGATCCAGCAGACCAGAGAAAAATCGGCATGCGGATTCGATCATGCTCGAGAAATCTAATCAAAGCTTCTTTATTATTTTCTCTTTGTCAACTGTTCAGCCTTTTTTGGAAACGTTACTTTTGAGCAAAACTTGGAGCAAAAGTTCCTTTAATCGGTCAATATTTACATTATCTCACGTTTCCATCGTTTGGAGTTGCGTGGGCGAGACATGACTACGGAATAATTAAAAATTATGGTGAAATGTGGATTTCTAGGTGAAGTACGTGGGATTCCATTTTTATCGGTGACGATACTGGAATATTCATCGAGAAATTCTGCCTCGTTTTTTATGCATGACTGATGCGTTCTGCATTTTTTTTTTTATTGTTCTTATGCTATGCATTTTGAAACTTGGCTTGACGCGATTCAACAGAAAATAAAGATTCCCGACTCGATTTTTTTTCTATTTATTTTCCGCATTCAATTTATTGAATTTTATCTAAAACCAATGCAGCGAGAAACTCATTTTTGTTGTTGTTGTAAAATGTGCAGGGAAAATATAGAAATTTTTGTATTTACCACTTCGACTGGTGAATCGTTGAGATCGAGTTGAGCGATGTCGCGGAATGTCTTTTTCAATGGTAGGGAACCTTCGTGGGTACAATCGACGTAAACGTCGATCCGGGGCGATGGTTGTTGTTGACGGACGTAAAATATTATATTTTTTATGGGCAAGGAAACGTTCATGGTATCGACGACTAGATGCTCCATATGTTTTTTATCGTGTTCCACTGTTTCCATCATAACTGAATACATCGAAAGAAAAATGTGTTAATCACATATTTTTCGTTTATTTTTTTATTTTAAATTTTATAGCAATTTTAATTAATTTCTTTGATTGAAATAATAATTTGCAATCGGTCCTCAGTATTTCGCGTCTCATACGTACTTCGTTTTGTGTGTCGATCGAGCAGAACCACAAACTTAGTTTTAGGTCTTGTGAATTGGGTTGCCAACAAAGTTTCAACTGTGCCCGATTTCCGCGGCCTGATATGTGTCACTGCGATGGCAAATTCATCACTGTGCATGGCATCCTCGAGACTGTCAGTCAGAGCTTTAAATTAGAGAGAAAAATCAATGGTCTATAATTAAATGTTGTAACGAATGATTGAGCGTTAATTAACGAATGGAATTTTGACGACATTTTCTTTGGCAAATAAATTCATAAATCATTTTTCATTATAAGTCCGAAAACGATTTGCAAAAAGTGTTTTTGACCACTCGCCACTTTTGAATCATTAAAAACAAACTGTGTGTCATGTTGAAAGATAAAATTATGCTCATCGTGTCCAGTGGAAGAGACAGAACGATGGCGGAAGTTCCGAAGATTACCGTTCAAAATCAAATTACTCGAGGGTTACGTGACCCAGATAGAAAAATGAAAACACCCACACGATAATTTTCTCGAGGCCTTATAAAAAATCCAATGGACGAGTCATCAATTGAACGAAAAAAGAAAAATTGTTGGACTAACAATAAGCGAAACCGTTTTTTTTCTACAATTTTTCTTTTCAATTATTCGTAAATTGTTTTATTTATTTTTTGCTCTCCACTGTGTAAACGTCTTTCTCATTTCTGAAAAAAAGCACAGCCACTCCTGAATCTATTTTGATAGGGATCGTAGATCTTTTCAAGCCTCTAAATATGGAAAAGCAAAGATGTCAGCCCTCCAAATATAACGCATTTAAAAATAATTTGTTTCGTTTCTTTTTGTGCTAGTTTCTCACTGATCAGGTGTTAGAAAGAGAAAACGAGGAGGAGAATTTTTCAACGAGTGTATAAAACAAAATGACGATCCATTTTAAAATTGTTGTGCTGCGACAATTATTTATTTACATTTTGAGATTTTCACGTTCGGAGTCGAACGCGAACTCGATTACGAAAACCCCAAACGTTTTTTTTTTTATTCCAAATTTCGAATTTCTTTGAAAACGAATCAACGAATTTGGCGTGATTTCCAAAATCCAAAAAAAAAAAGATATTCAAAATTCAGCGCCAAAGAATTGCAATGAAATTTTGATAAATTTCTGGAAATCATGAGGAAAAGGGAATTTTACGAATCTAAAAAAAAACAATAGCGATCTGTAGAGTTTAATGACCCTGACGGAATACCGCACTGGTTTGCCCTTTACTACCGGGTTTTTTGCCAAGTCCACGCGAGACTGGTTTCCGTTCGCGATGACCAGAAGAAGGCATTTTTATATACCACGTGCCTGCCATCTTTGAACTTCGGTGAAATAGTTAATCAATTGTCAAACAAACAAAAAAACCCATCGAAATTATCAATTTTATCATTTCGATACACCGCACGTCGAAGAATGTCAATTAAATTATATAATTAATAAAAATAGAGACAAAAAATTGCAAATAAAACTGTTGATGACGTTTTATTATCTTTGAGGAAATTCCAGCGTGTTTTTTGATAAAATTTTCCAAAATTCCGAAGCTATCAATGATCGATGATCGCGTACAGATTTTCATATTTTTTCGGTTCTCGTTTATCAGAAATGATGGATTTTTAATTATGGGAAAATCGATAGTGTCCCAAACTCTACGAATCGTAAGAAATATTTTCCCCGACAGTTTGAACGTCCAAAAAAAGATACAAGAACCAAGATTGTTCGGATTTTCTTCAAGTTGTGAGAAAGTCTCAAAGATTAATCGGGACTTAATTGATTTCTGGAAGTAGCAGTGACGAGATTATGATCTTAACAAATGTTTGTAATCGTGCACGTTATTACATATGATCGAATTATTAAAAGAATTCTACGATTCCACGATGACGAGATTATGAAATCGGGAAGATTTTGGATTGGTTGATTGGTAATTCGAAGAAAAAATTACATGTGACTGACTCGTTTATTGCTTCTCGTTGTTCGATATCTTATCCCGCGTGACCCCTTGGGTGTGCCAAGTTATCGTCATGATTTTATTCTTTATATGGAAATATGATTAACATGAAAGCTGGTTTAGGATACCCACGACGTTAATGAAGTAATACACAGTCTACAAGAACACTGATAAGTGAAAACTGGGTCAGATCTTGTGGAAATTACGTTTTGGGTTTTTCCTCGAACTAAAAAAATAGAGGAAATTTTTTCATCATCGTCATTTCATTTGTTTTCTTTATAAACAGAGAAAACAGTTTTATTAATAAATAAATTTTAACCAGGAAAGCGGCCAAAAATGAGAAAAATTATTTTGAAAAAATACTCCAAGTTTTATGAATTTTATTTTTTTTAAATGTTATTTGCATCGGAAAAATGTTTTTAGGATCTTCGCCTTGATTTTTTTCAAGTTTCCCAATTTTCTTTCGAACTCTTCGGTCAACGCGTTTTTCCACAAACTATCGTTCATTCAGAACGATATTTATTAATTGAGCGTTCATTACGTGTTAATTAAAAACCGACAGTTTTTCGACAGCAAACTTTATCGTTCACGGTTCGATACGAAATATTTGTTCTCAGGATTTTTGTTTGTTATTTGGGAATTTAAAAATAAGAAAATACGAATAAATTTGGATAGGACGATCATTTGAAAATCATACCTTCATCGAGTGTGACGGAAACGGTTGCAATTATGGCGAACGCAGCGAGAAACGCGAACGTCGCGAATCCTCGGAAGCTCGTCATCGTCGACGCTTGCGAAGACGAGGATAACGAATCGAATCGATCCCCGATCGATCGAGAACAAAACTTGTCTATGTAGAAATTGTTCCCGGAGTTTTTTTTTATATTTATGACAATAATATTTGGAATTAAAGAATGAAAATGACAAAAAAGTGTGTAAATTTATCTTCGTATATATTAGTGTCGGAGCACAGTCGATTGCCGATCGGGTGGAAATCGCCTCGCGTCCCGATGACGATCAGCATCCGCACTGGACCGCGGAAACTCACAGGCTCCAGTTTTATACGTCGCCCACGGACTTCTCCTTTTCGAAGCAAGACACACACTCACATACGAGATCGTGGAAAAAGAAAAACAGACAGAGAAAGAGAGAGAAAAAGTGTCTTAATCCAGCATCTTTCGTCCCAAGATTCCACGTACAGGGTGTCCCAAAATTTGCAACTTTTTTGCAATTCCAAAGAGAAAAGTTTCCTCCCTTTTTTCCTCTCACACATGCAGATTAATTGTTTATTATTCTTTTTATCGTGTTAGCCAGTCGTTTTTATAATCATTTCCAAACGCGAACAAGTTTTAAAAAGTGATTTTCCATAACTTACCACATGAATGTTGACCTTCAAACGACCTCACCGTCGAAATTGAATTTCTGATTCCATTTTCATTCCATTTCCATTTTCTTTCCAAGTTCAGGTCGATAATTATAATTGCCATTTGTTGATTTGCTTGCCCGAGAGTGTCGATCGATACGAATTGGAATTATTAAATATTGCGATGCGGCAATGATGCTAAGATTATTATTCAAATTTTTCAAATGTTGTAAATTATTAGAAAAAAAATCATGCACAGCTCTAAATTTGAGCTGTCAAGGATTTTTCTTATACTTGGCTCGCGTCGCATCGAATAACAGCTGAAAATAAAATTCATTCCAATCAATTAAAATATAAAACCATTTTTGACAACGATTTATTTACAATAACTTTTCAAATAAGAAAAAAGTCAAGATAAACTTCAATTGGTCAGGGCTTACACTTTTTTTCGTCGTCTGGAAAACGATCGTTCATATTAAACATGGAGAAACTTTCGATCGCATTCGACAGTGGTGAATTTTTTTTAGGGTAATCATTGTCATTGGATGTTTGATGGCAAGCAATTTCAGAGAGGACGTGCTTTTCAACGAATTTTCTACCTCTCGAATAAGATCCTCTTCTCTCCGACGAGCCCATTTTCTGCACACACAATACGTCAAACACGCGGCACCCCAAAAACAATTTAGAAATTTCCTAGAATTTTCTATTTCAAAATCGTTATGTACAGTAACTAAAAAAAAAAAAAAAAATCATCTGAAAATTTCGGAGAATTGATAAAGGATTTCGATTGAGAAATTTATATGCAAAGAATTTATTAAGGAAGAGTACATCAATGAATTCGAATGGAGAAACAGTTCGGAGTTGATAAAATTTTCAAGTTTCGAGCCACTGGAATGATTTATTATTAAACATTACACGAGACTTATTAAGAAACTATAATTTGTTTTCCATTGAAAAAGGAAAGTTGTTAATAAAACGATTTTCACAGGAATCACGATCCGCATTGTCGTCTTTTAAATAAATAGGAACTACAATACCGCTGGAACTGAATTTATACGTAAATGTTTAAACTCGTGAGTATTATCTTTGGGCGTGGAAACGTCCGATTTTTTTTTCTTACGAATAATCGAGTTGGACTGGACTTTTCGACCAACTGGAGGATTCCCCGAGTTACTCCGTCGGTAATTTCAAGGGTTTCTACTTTATCCACAGTCGATACATATTTGTTGATAATTAATGGATTACAAATGAATGTCTTTGGTTTCTGTGACATTGAATGATTCGTGTCAGCGTTATTCGATGATTCTTACCGATAGAGAAAGGGGAGTAACACGTGTCTCAATGGTAGGCGCCCGCACAGGTTTCTAAAACGAGATTACATATTTTTCGTTCTCACAATTACTTCCTAATTACAATAATATCATGCTTTATCAGGTTGGACCTTCAGATAAATCTCTACCTCGTGACCTTGCGTCCTTTTACAATTATATATACAATTATTGTGAATCATAACCTCTTTTTGCCCACGCCGATCACTTCGATATATTCAAATCGATTCTTTCGAAAATTACACAACCAATTGGGCTATAAAAAGTACAGAGTATCGAAGAAGAATGGCAGAAATGGATTGATTTTTTTTTTTTACTTTAATCGATCGTGGCATTCATGGAAAATGAGGTTTTTAGTTTTTGTAGCTTTTCCGCTTGCATCCATTGTACTCGGTCGGTATACGAACGATACAAACGACCTTAAAGGCTCACGTTATCTTTACCGCTGTTGAGAACGTAATTTTGACTGTTTTCATGAACAAATGAGTGGATATCTGAAAATATATCATTTTTGGCCAAGAAAAATACATTTTTGTTAGTTGTCTAAATTTCCAGGATGTCCACGAGCCCTTAGGTGAACACAATTTTCCGGATTTGTCATTATTTCTTATGGATTTTATTCCAACAACTGTCAGTCTTACGAAAAAATTAGAGTCGAGCCCTCGTCAATGTTATTTTCGTTATCAGACGTTAATTAAAAGATGCCAACGTTTTTCTAATGTCGCCATCGGCCTATAACGACTCGATTTATCATTCAATTCGATGGAGTTTGATTCACGCACCTGAGTGTTGCGACGTATATTAAAAGCACCATAGACGATGGGATTCATACATGAATTTGTACAGGCGAAAAGAAGAAGAGCTTTTTGAATGCGTTGGTCGACTTTCTTTGCCGTGTCACGGTCGATCCAGTACCTTGAACAATTATCAAGAGAGCAGCTTAGAAAACTACGAATTGTTAAAAGATTTCCATGATTTTCCGAAGATTCAATTTTCTTGCTTATATCTGCTTATTGCGATAATAATCGACCAAGGACTCACCAAACTGTCATGGTGTAGTAGGGCGTCCAACAAACGAAGAAAACGACAACGATGATGATAGTCATTTTCAACGTTCGAATTTTAGCTCGACCGAGAAACCCGAGTGAGGAACGTCGTATTCTATCAGCTACGAGAAGAAAAGCTCATTAAGCTTTTTGAGAATTGTTTCATTTTTTTGCATTATATTGTTGCTAAATAATTGAAGTTGCTAAATATCCTTACCACCAACCGATTCTTTGGAGCGCCTGTAAATCTCCAAGATAATGCTCGAATAAGTGTATATAATGACTATCAAAGGGAAGCAATACATCATGATCATCCCGAAAAGGAAATATATCAGCTCGTGACTGTCGCTAGCGAATGCGTTATAAGTAATGCATTGTTCGTAAGTTGGTACTTTGGGATGTACCTCGACGTGAAAAATGACCATCTGTGACAAAAAGTATTTTTTTAATGCAAAGTATTGCGAAAACCGTAATTCAAATGCAAGGATCGAATAGCTATTGGAATTCTACAGCGAAAAGTCCTGAGTCATATTTTTCTGCGATGGATTCTTGACGAGATATTCTTCGTTGCATTTCAACCAATCGAGAGTGCGAAGTCGAGAGATCCACGCCCCACCGGGTGGAGCGCGACGGACCAGCTACCGCGTGCCCAGCTTCCCCCTCTCTTCTTTTTTCGATCCACGCTCTGAATCGATTATCTCACGAACGGTGTATCGTAGAGAAAAATGCAAAAGGACTTTTCTCTTCAGAATTCAGTAACGAAGTGAATTAAAATTGAAGCGGCTGGATATTCGTGTAAATTCGATAGTTTTCAGGGTGGTAACTCACTTGAGGAGCCGAACAGAGTACAGCAGCAGACCAGGCTCCAATGAGCATCACTTTACCTCGTCGGTCAATGTCCATCAGATGGAGAGGGCGGAGTACAGCATAATATCTGAAGAAAATAATTATTATTTTATAAATTTGCCAAAAAAATCCATGAAAATTGCAACTTTATAGATTCTCACCTGTCTACGCTGATGCAAACGAGAATAAACGAGGATAAGTATATTCCAAATATCCTGAAAAATGCCATTATTCGGCACATGGCATCGCCAGCTTTCCACGACACTGTCGCAGCCCATGCTATTTCTAGGGGCATCGTTAGCAACGACACCTGAAAAAATGTGCACTTTATAACAAATGATGAAGTTAGATTGATCGTTGACTAGCGAACCTTCCCAATTGTACCAAAATCCACAGAATCCAATTTTTCCATCCAAAATTCAATTCCAACCATGATTATTTTTTCTAAATCCCAAAAAAAGTCAAGTACCATTAAATCTGCTATTGCCAGGTGTATCAACATCGTATTAATCCTCGATCGATTGATTCGCCTTTTTTTGCATATGAGAACCAAAACTGTCGTGTTCCCGGCGATGGAAATTATCATGAGAACGCTGTATGTGACGATACTGACCAAATGGCCTTCGTTGAAACGCATGTCAATCGAAGGCTCGAAACTGTTTGTATCATTGACAGCCTGCGTTGTGATATTTATCGTTTCGTTGGACATCGTTCTGCGCAAAAATGGAATAATCTCTTTAAGTTTAACGTAGCAAAAAAAAAAAAGAAATTCAGAAAAATCACAAAATTTGGACAAAAACCGATTACGAACGAGGGGCACTTTTTCGATAGTTAATTTTGGCATATCGCGAGTATTTGCTTGAGCGTCAACAGCACTTGCGAGGAATCGATTGAAAAAAAAACTGGGAAAAAATGGAACAAATAAAAAAAATTGGCAATCGACGAGAATTTTAATTAAATTTTTTTATTGTATTTACGAATTTTCTCAGTGGCCCGATCGACGAGTGTGAATCAACGAACAAATAGTCAAAATTGAATGGCAGTACGTGAATGCCATTTCCGTGATAAATATTTATACATTCTCCCACGTTTATTTAAGGACTCCAGAGTCCCATGAGCAAGTTCGTTCGTATATGCGGTTACCGTACTGCGGTTCGGACACACGAATCCGTGTACTCGGAAAATCCGGAAATATCGGGCCGATTTAAATAAGCTCGTTGATATAATGAACGAGGCATCGATCACGTGCGTAGAATTTCCGTTTCGATGCAATCGCGTCTCTTTTTCAACAGTATCAAATTTATCGCTGAATTACTCATTCGCCGAGAACTATATTAAAAATAATGGCGACTTAATCGATCGAATTTCGATCATTAAATTAAATCGCCGCAATCGACTTTTTCCATCCGCTCTAATTGTTAATCGCGAAAAGTTGAACCACCGCGACCATGCCCATCGAAGCGAAATGAACGATACAATTTTTTTTTTTCACTATGGAACCAAATTTTTCGTGGTCAAGATCGTCGGAAAATTAATCGAAAAGTTTATAAAACATCGCGATAAAAAATCCACTTTATCGCACGTTACCTTCGATTAGAAACGTCACAATGTCAAAAATAATTCACCACACAGAAAATTCTGATACCAGGAGAACCTGCTAAATTTATTTATATTACTGAATGAGCCTCTTTCGAAACGCGCTTTTCGCTTTCATACCCTGACGGATTGGGGTGCGAAACGGCACTGAAGTGCTATTACAGCGAGAAATCTTTTCCGTCCGAGAATTTCCGGCATCCGCGCAGGTCATCGGTAACGAACCACCATTGCTCGCTCAACGAAAAAGTGATTTCATGAAAAAATGTGTATCCATGAGAAATTTCAATAACGAAATATACTCCGCATGGTTTTCCATGGCCGGAAGAATCATAAAAAACTTTTGATGCCTCAAATTTCATTTTAATCGAGCAAGATTTGTCGCTAAACTCTCGAGACAACGATCACGATGAACAAAAATCAAAAAGTCTTGACACATCTATGAAAAAGTTGCAAAAAAAAACAATAATAATAAGAAATAATGATAAAATAATATAAAGTCCAAGGAGCACTGGAAAAATTGTTTTTCCTCGAACGACAATCAATAAAAAAATTCCACGTTCGGGGCGTTAATTCGATGCATTTTGTTTTCACACCCTAATAAGTTCAAGTTTCACGAACAACTGCGAAAATGTTGGATGATCGACACGTGTAGAAGTGGATGAGTTTCAACCTCAAGAGCTCGAAAACTTTTGCGAGGGAAAGACGTCAAAAGTTTCAGAGAACGATACACGAATGATTGAACGAACAGCAGATGAAAAAAAAAAAACAGTATATTGGCGATGGTTTATAAGGCGGACAAGCTCGAGAACTTGAAAGCTTAACAGAATTAATTCCGAAACACTGTCACAAAGTTTTTTCCAACATTTCATGAGATCTCTCTAGAAAGAGAGCAAATTTTGTATCAAAACTTTTCCATGTTCTTTCTGTTTTTTACTCCGATGTATTTTTCATGCAGAAACATCGCAGGGACTGAGGAAATTTTTGTTTACTGGAATTTCAGTCTGTTTCCTCATTCTAATCGTTGGAATTTCTTCTCAATAATGAATCTCGAGCCAAATCGAGGACGCGGTTGGTGAAAAATTGTAATCGCTCGAAATATTAATTTCGTTGTGCAATTATCGTGTGCCATGAGTTAAGCCATACAATTTAATGAGAGAATTGTGAAACGTGAGAAAATAACTCGACAATTATTGCATCGGAGTGTCGTTTTGTTTGAATTATATAAAAATCAGTCACCATCGCACGTTGCACAACGGAATTAAACTTCACATTACAAATAAATAATATACATATTTGATTTGCATTATCGAAACATGATAGCGACACGAGATCGAACACGTGCATCTCGAGTGCTTGTTCTGTGATGAGTAAATAATAAATGTTTCTATATCAAAATATACAGGATGTCGTGAAAGTGGCAGAAAAAATTCATCGAATCGAAACGATCGTCGCAGTTTCATAAAATAAAATTGCTCATCAATGTTTTTTCTGTCAACGTCAGCGAATTAATAAAATATTTTAATTTTTGTGAAATAATTGCTTCGAAAATGCAATTTTTCATCTACTGGTTTTTGCGAGCTATTCGGATGAGCAATTCGTGGCACACATATGGGTCGATAGTTTATTGATTCACTAATCACTCGGCAAGTTCATTATCAGTGATCAGCGACTCGAAAGGTCAGGCGGGGTCAAGCGCTGCACCAAAAGTTCATGTCGAAACGTCGTAATTCGTAAATTCATTCGCCTGGTCGTGAAGTCCATGCAAGACTCTAGTTTTTTTTTTTTTTTTTATGGTTAATTATCGAGGCTGATAGTTTTTCAATAAATCATGAGAATTCTCGTCTTAAAATTTTTTTTTTTCATTCATCTTGGTACCACCAGGTATGTCACTGTTTCGAATGCGTCTGTGAAAAATGATGTTTCTTGTTAAACATATTCGAGAAGGTTGTTGCATCCCTACGAGAGTTTTTTTCTCGTACTGACTTGACACGAATGTGTCCTGAGACTTGAGCGAGTGACGCATAAGTCACTTCGCCCTGGGGGACCAATAAGCTCAATAAATGTCCGTCTACGACGTTTGCCCCGCGATCGTGAATGCTTTTTGTCACCAAACAGTCGTAAAATGTATTTTGTTTAACTTTTCGCTCCGTTCGTCATATTTTTTCGGTTAGATAAAAATTACAACAAGCGAATGAACGAGATTGACGTTAATTTGCAAAATTTTCTGATAACCATTTTTTCCTTCGTGAAAAATCGGAAATTTGGAAAATTCATTAATGAATGTTTGAAAAAAATGGGATTTGAGGAAAATTCACAGGATTTTTTCTCTAGAAATTTGGAGATACGATTGTATTGAAAGGAGGACCTGAATTTTTTTGCAAATGACGAGCCAACAGTTCTTGGTTCGAAATAATCGAGTTGTAATCTTGATTCTTGTTAAAGCAATGACCTTGTCTTATCGGACTAGGATTTCTGGCACGGAGCGTCAACATTTTTTCCTTCATTTTTCCTTTGTGTCTGTTTTTTCTCGTCTACAGAGTGTGCCACGGAGTCATGATGGGAATTTGTTGGTTTGGACAAACGGTACAGGTCGTGCATCGATCGAACGGTTTTAGTTTTGAAACAGAGCCTCAAAATTTGAGGAGAGGGTGGCTTTTTTTGGGAGAACGAGAAGAAACGGTGAGAATTTTTTTCTTGACCTCCATGGTATATTTTCCAGGCAAAACTGAGGACATTTTCGGGCCAATGTGTACATCGATGATCTAGCGAAACGAGGGACAAACCACCAGAAAACATTGCAGGAATTCCCCTTGCTAAAAGCAAACGAATCGAGACGCGGAGGGTGCGAATGTGAGATAAAGAAAATGCTTGATAGGTCTGGGCAACGTAATTGATTTCGTTTTTACGTTTCTTCTGCACTCCTCTTCGATCTTGGATGACTTTTAGATGAAACAGAGTCATTTGGTCGCCAATAAAATGCTCGCTTTTATTTGGGGAAACTGTTAATTATTAGCACGGATCGTGTTAGCAATTTAGCGTCTTAACGTCATGGGGAAACAAGATTTTCCGATCAGTCGACTCTGTTCTGGCCTTTTGCAATATTTAGAGAATAACGATCACGTAAACGCGCGATAAAAATTCGAGAGTATCGATGCACGTCAACAATATTCGTCGGAGCATAATAATTTTGTTTGACCTCAACACCTTCCGCAGTTGCTTTTGTTACTCACAAGCCTTTCCTCGTGCCCACGGAGCAGATTGCGAAATCTCACTTGTGTCACTAATCTCGTTGGTGCAATGTCCGTTCTGGCGAGAGAAACTTCTTCGATTCGTCCCGGAGGCAAAGACGTTCGATGCAGTTTCACGCAGTTAAAAATCCTCGTCTTGAAGGTCACACACAAAACAGGCAAAAAATCCTTGGCCGATTCGACACTCGCGGGTCAGCCAGGACTTTTGTATGAGTTTAGGTCTAAAGCTGTTGATCCGAATGACTCGAGTAAGCTGGACAAATAACAAGTGTCATTGACAAGTGTCATGTCGCTGTCACTGCCATGCACTTGGCGAATCGGGCTCCTCGTCGATTTCTTTATAAGTTAATGATTCATTAAATGCCACACGTGCAAATGCCGCGTTGAGTTTGTGTGTTTGCCACGATTTGTTTTTAATTATCTCGATAATACGAAGCTCGGGAGACTAAACAACTCGATAAACGCGATTTCTTCTTTCATCGTTTCTTCGAAGGAGCTTTCGATCGATCGTTGTGACGTCAAGAATTGCAGACATTTTTAAAAATCGTTTTTAAACTTCTCGAGATTATAAAAATTCTCAAAGCGGTTTTTACGTTTTGGTTTTTTCGCAAACCGATGACAAATTTGGCGAACAGTTTTTCAGATAAATCATCTTCACAGCTGCACTTTCATGCACGCTGTAAACGATGTTTTGACTTTTTTAGGGCTCGATTTATTGTATGCAAACGATCCAGAACAGACCGGACGAAATAGATCGCCGCGGGGACGTTACACACGGAATTATATACGTCGCTGCTCAAAACCACCGATCGAGCTACTGCGCTCAACATCTCGGAACGGTCCATTGAACACCGGAGAACACTTAGACATCGTGGGTCAAGTGTCAAATGGTCACTGATAGCCACGCAATATATATACATGTTTCACGAAACGCGACAGCCTCCGAATGTACCGGGTGGCCTCTTTACAATCTCACGGATTTTTCATCATTAAGGGCTCGGGCCACGTGGAACTGGAAAAATCATTTTTTTTCCTTTTTCAACAGTTTCCTGGTCATGGAAATACAACGCGAATGAATTTCATAGGAAAATCGACTATTCAGACGACGTCCGGGACATGTTTTGAAAAAACATTTGAAAATTGTCACCTCTTGAGAATTTTCAACAATTTTTACTTGAAATTTTTTGCAGGACGAGCCTTTAGCGATTCTAGCAAAATTTCGAACCTTTTTTCTTTTACGTACGTGAGTGTGAAGCCAACGACCTGAAGTTCTATAAAATTGAGCGTGGCTCGATGTTTTTGTTACTTTCGGAGTTTGCAGGCTCACATATTGCGAACTCCCTTAATGTAACTTTCTCAAAATAGAAAAGAGAATATGAAATTGTTTAAAAAAGAAAAAAAAACAACTGGGATCGAATGAAATAGAAATTTCAATACGAAAACAATTACCTACGTGCTCAACCTGCTGTTCGAACGATTCGTTTTTACTTTAACTCTCCAAACAACGAATTTGCTCTACGCGGCTCAGTGGACCAAGTTGCGGATTACCTTGCCTGGAATAGAATATTTTTTCCCAGCTTCCAGATCTTTCCTCAATATCCTATCAACAACTTTTCCAAACGCGATATCGTCACGATTTTTTTGTTACACACAACAACAACAACAACAAAAAGTGTCGATAATTCTGAAAAACTTTGGGAATTTCGTAAACAAATATAAACTTTTCTTGCCCTCGCATTCATCGAATCTTGAGACACTAATTTTAATCACTTTGACAGGAAATACACTTCGGAAATGCTGTTCATTAGACACAACAATTTATCTTTAAATCCGGGAGCAACAGGCTGGACTCTTAACCAACTCCTGATAACCTAAACTCACAGATAAATAGAAAAAAATATAAATCTTGTGGATCGAGGCAAACATTTTATTATGACTATTTGTTTATACCAATTTTCTGCTTATTTAAAAATTCAATATCACTCATAAGTGCCGTTGGTATCAATGCGAATGGCGTAGAATTTCAGCAAAAAAAAATATTTTCGATAAACAAATATGCACTGAAAATTCAATTTTGTCGAAAAACGTCGATATTTTGTTGAATACAGCGAACTAAATATTTTGGGATGATTTCAAAATTTTCGTTACTTCGACAATATTTTTCATTGTAACGGAACTGTCAGCAAAATTCACGATTGGAATAACAAAAATTTACTTTCCGAAAAGATTTTCCAGAATGTTTTTTGCTGGAATGACAAAATTTTCGTGATTTTTCGGAAAAACGTTTAGTTGAACGTATCCAACTAAATATCGATCATTTTCAACAAAATTTTCTTTTCAGTGTGTTATTTATTCGAAAGATTAAACAATAAATTTGGTTTTTCTAGAGACTGTCACCGAGATTGGCAATTTTCAGAAATTGTCAGCAAAGTTTACGATTTAAAAAAAAAGTTTTTATTTAAAGTTACAATGATGAAAATCGAGGTGTGGAAATTATTGGGGCCGAATGACGTTCAGTTGATTGTACGATTAAAAAATCTTTGATCTACAAACTGTATTGACGCGAGGATTGACGCGTCTGTTAAGGCGGAATTCGCGACCGTAATTCATGGCTAATTATGTCGTAAATCGAATCAATTTCGACGATTCATGTCCTCAGGTCAATTGTAGTACGATCTCTCGACCTCATTCTTGATCGAAAGCTTTGGTTGTAAAAATGTGTCAATATTAATTGAATAACACTTGACTCATTGACAGAAGAAAACATGGAACGAGAAACGCAACTTGTTGCTCGAACTCTTTTTTTTCGATGAATTTTGAATGCCAAGGAAAAACACGAGAGCGAGGAAAAGTTCGCGATTTTAATCGATTTTCTCATGCTACACAGATTCGGGCAGTTTTTCCCGATGCAAATTCCTATGAATGTATCGCAAATTTTTGGACTCGAGTGTCCTGGACCGTTCAAGTTCGTCACATCGAAATTTCACCTTGTGAATAATGAAATACAAGAAAAAAAAAATAGTGGCTGAAAAAAAAGAAGAAACGAATTAAAATGTCAGTTGAAATCTGCTCCGAAAATATTTTGCTCCAATTCAATATCGTGGCGTTTCGCAATGATAGTTTTTTTCCCTGAATAATCTTGTATTGAGTCTCGGAGAGATACGAATAGAGCCACGAAGAGGTGCAATGAGATGCATAATGATCATATATACCTATAGATTAGGCAGTCGTATATGAACGCGGGCTATTGCACATTGGCTCGAAGTAAAGCAAAAGTCTTTACACGGTATCCGAGGAAGAGCAGGACATGAAAAATGTAAGTGAATGTTCGCGGTATATAAAGAAGAGAAGCAACGGGGATGCTGCAATACTCAGTGAGAAATCTTCGTACCGAGGTCGGTGAAATTGTGAAAAGATCCAGCACTCGGCTCTTCGGTCTCTCCGCATTAATACAATGGAACTGCTACAGGTATAAATCATTTGAAAAATCAAATAAAACTTATTTCGTCAGTCAACGACGAGGAACGAAATCGAAAAGTTGAAAAATTCGGAGTCGATTAAATCGGACTCGTTTTTTTTTTTCTTCATTGTATTGAATTCTCGCAATTTCGAGCAAATGAACAAAAACGTACGAGCAAAGTGTAATAGCCGCAAGAAATTTCGAATCTCTCGAAATTTTGGAAAATTACTCCAAATTTCGGATTTTTAATGGCCCAAAAACACGTCACGAGATTTTCGTGACAAATTTTTTCTCATCCCATCGATCTCGTCACAAATTTATTCAAAAAATTGCAACTTTCGTATTGTTCTTTCATATGCGTTACGAGCTACGTGTCAGGCATATTTTTAGGCGCCAATGGTCAAACGTATTAACAGAGGTGCGGGTTATTGCCGCTCCTTAAAGCAACCAACTGATTGCCTGCATTATGCAATTAGCATTTTGCTGTCGACGCCGAGAATATTGCCGATTGTAGAGAATTGTTATTATTGTTATGATATTATATTGTTTTTAATGATTATAGTGAAAAGTTTTCGTTTTCAAAAGGACAGAAAATAGTTTTGTTTGCTTCTGTGCAGGGAACGTGTGATTTTCGATCGTAATTTTGCTCAGATCTTGACGAATTTCGATTTCCAGGAGTGTCGCGTTGATTAGACGTAACAAAATTTGAAATTTTTTCAAAATTGCAGGTTTTTTCATTGCTCATTTCGCTGAGTGCGATTCCGGGGCTTCAGCATCGGTGAGATTTTTTTTTTCTCGTTATTTTGGATTTCAAACAAATTTGAAGTTTTATTTATTTATTTGCAGATACGAGGCCACAGGACGCAGAAATTTCCGCCATAATTTGCCATGTTCCCAAATCGATTCGGCCCGCGGAGGCGAATTCCGGGGTCCGATTGCTTGTGCATTAAATCTTGGTGCAGAAAAAAGTGAGCAAAGTCGGGAAGCGCCTGTGGAGTATGTCAAATTATCCTCGGCTGCGTCTTACGTGCCGCTGCCGAGAACAGACTCTTTGGTCTTTATCGCACCCCCGATAATCAGGACTTCCGCAGCTGTCGTCGCAACCCCGGAACCAACAGTCGAGGAAGACGTCAATTACGCGGTGAGAAAACGTCGACGAAATACTTAATTAATTATTAGTATTTCTCATTGTTTCAATTTACGATTCTTTAACAAATTTGTACGAATATTCTCGACACCAAAGTCAACAATTTTCATCTGCGAAGAAAAATTTTTCGGCGTCAAGAATTTCAGATTTTTAATTCCCAAAATCTTCAACTTTCCCCATTCAGACGCGTGAAAACTAACTTCGTGTTTCGTTTATGAGTTGCAGAAAATTTTGTTTAAGTTTTTCCTTTAAAAATTTCGGCCCATGGCTGCAAAAAAATCTGCAAAAAAATCCCAAATACATTTTTTTCCTGCAGCTCGATATTTGCAACTTTTCAACAAAACGTCATTTCGATTTGCACGCGTTTGGATGGGGACAATAAAAAAAGTAGGAAATTGAATATCGCGAATTCTTGGTGCCGGGAAATTTGTCTCTATAGGGAAAAAGTGTTAGTTTTGGCGGGAAAAACGTTCATACAAAAAATTGAAATGAGCCCAAATAAAGTTCTTAATAAGGACTTAATAAAAAGCTAAAGGGTCGCAAAGTTTGACATTTTGGCCGAAAAAAACTTGCATTTTGTGTTTGACTAAAAATTCGTGTCCTTTGTTGCTGTTTTAATGGGATTTTCACGGGGCTCGACATAGACATATCCAAAGTATTCATTCAATTATGGCGTAATTGATGGTTACACGGGAGATTCGAAATCGGCTTGGGAAGAGCGCGACGGTGACAGGGTCAAAGGGGAATATTCGGTGGTGGAAGCTGACGGATGGATTCGCACGGTGACTTACACGGCGGACGAGAATCGCGGTTTCAACGCAGTCGTAAAACGAAGTGGTCCCCCGAAGCATGGGCCAGGCGAAGCAGCGATAAGAAAATTTGTGCCATCAGCGACATACCGAGGCGAGTCGCATCGTTTGCGATTGTGAGGAGAAATTTAAATTGGCAAACTCGTGAATGAAAAAATCAGCGGTTGGTTCGACGTGAAATAAGCGACGATTTATTTTCGGGCAAATAAGAAAAATTTATTCTAGCAAATACTTCGAATACGATAACAGCTCGAGATGAATTTAGTGATTAAAACGCACTTAATATGCCTGGTGATGTAAAGAACGACGTTTATTAATGTTAATATTATTATCAATTATTATTATTGTTGTAATAATAATAAATACTCGTTTTATACAAACATGTTTCTATATATAAATCGTACCAACAGATTAATACAATGTGTGTTGAAATTCGTGGACGATCCTCGTGTCCCGGTACGAAACGAGAGCAAAACCACTTTTTTTTATCTTTCTCGTCCAAACGTCAATTTTTTGTATTTTTTATTATCGTTTCGTCATCAATTATAAATATTTATGAAAATTATTGGTTTTAAAAATCGTTCTGCTCATATTCGATATTTCCTATTAATTACGGAAGGACTTTTCTAACAATTGGATTATTATCGTTTGCATTTTATTCTTCTGTTGTTGTTTAAATATAAATTAAGAATAATTATTTATAAATTAAATCGAAGCTGATGATCGTTAAAAAATTCTATCCTATTTTTCAATTTGCTGGTGAAAAAACGAGTACACACTGTAAACTTTGATATTATGCACCAAGATATTTAGTTTTCTTACCGAGGATTTCTTCTCGTTTTCTCGGATCTGTCATATCGTTAATAATACTTCGGTTTTTTACGAAAATCCTTGAACTTTCGTTGGGAAATGATTAAAAAACGAGAAAACACAAAACAGAGTAAAAGTTTTGATCGACGGAATCGCAACGAATTTAACTCTCAATCGATTTCGTATCACATTTTGTGGATGAATTTTAAATTTCCGCGTTGCAAAGCAGACGAATTCTGTTATTTCATAAGTTTTCAGTGGTTTTTATGTGTGAAGATTCATCTTGGATATTTTTAGCTTTTAATGGTTATTGAAAAAAAGGAAAAATTTGGGATTTAAATGAGAGAAAATCTCTTCGTTAAGATTTCCCTGAGAAATGATCAAAGTGACGGAGACGATAATTGTTTCGATTGAATTCTGAATGTGTGTGTTTTTTAGAGTCGATGGAAAAACGAGGAAAAAATGTGATTTTTGTAGGATAAAAAATAAAATGAAGGGGGAATGAGGGATGACGTTATGGGGGCAGGGAATTAATGAGATAATTCATTATTTTTATCTGTTTCTCGATCTCTTGTTACTGCTATTTTTCTTAGCGCTAGTTGACGAACGATTTTTATTTGATTCTTTGCTATTGGTGTGAGGATCCTTGGCAGGTGTCGTTGCTGCAACGTGCTCCAAATTGCCATTCGACATCGGTCCATTCGTGAATTGTACGTTACCTTCCGAATTACTAATATTACCGTTGTTTTGCGAATAACCAGTTTGTATTGATGTGTGATTCTTGCCTGTCGCTTCTTTACTGTTACCCGAAGATATTACGTTAGAATTGCCGAAATTGCAATTGTCCTCGCTCCCGCTGTTTCCAAGCTGCGATTCCGATTCACTGTATCGCTCAACTAGAAAACACGCATCCCCAACCATTATAAACACGAATTACGGTGGAAAGCAACAAAAAAAAACGATAAAAAGAAAAAAAGAATCGATCATTACGTAAGCCACCGTCAATTTTTTTCTCTAGTACCAAAACCCTCCCTCCAGAAACGATCCCAACTGTGTCGAAACATTGCCAAAGAATTTTGCAACTTTACATGGAATCGTGGGGCAGAAAACTTTTCACTTCAATTTAGCAGACATTTTTGTTGTGTTGGGTGAAAAATAATTCTCTAACCACCCTGCAAAGCCCATCGACAACGATTTTAAACTCGCAATTTAAGAAAAACCGATGGAACGTCGCAACAATTAATTCCCAAAATACAGTACGCAGTCAGGAGACGATTGGAGAAACGAATAAAATCATGCGCTACCTGGAAAGAGCCTCATCTACCCAAAAATTCTTGTCTAATGTAGCAAAACAAACGATTAATGCCAGACGATAAAACTAAACAAATAAATAATGATAATTATTATCATGATAATTGGGTGCTGAGAAAAACAGGCACAAAAGTATACAACAAATGTATTGTCAAAAGAATTCAATAAAAGGAGTTACAAAAAAATAGAATACAACTTAAATGATGAAATTCATCGCTAAAAGGAGACAACGGAAAAAAAACAGAGAAAAAAAACAAAATACATTCGTTAATATCCATTCAGGTCCTTACTTTTTTCTTGGGTACTTTCCACCAAGCCGCTCACAGCCTGTAATACAACATATCAATATTCAGTATGAAAATATATTGAAAAACACGTTCGAGTCTAATCGGAGCGAAAATATTCATTTTTACTGCAGAATTTGTCGCTTGAGGCGATTCATCGGTCGCCCGCGTCCACAAGAAACAAACGAGACCCGGCTTGCTTGGGCGGGCGAGCGATAAATCAACGTTTATGGAATTTATGCAATTCGGGCTGAAAATTTAAACAATGAACTCACGGCCATAGATGTGATGGACGATTTGGAAAAAAGTCTTTCCGCTTCCTTGAATTTTCTATTTCTTTTGTCCGCTTTGCTGTTTGTGTTTTTATTGCTAGCCAAATAACGATCCCAGCCGCGGATTATGTTGCCGTAAAGTTGGGTATCTTCAAGGTAACTCCCCTCAAACGCGTATATTTGACGCTCTAAATTGGCTAACGTATCCTGCAAAATAATCGTAGGAAATGCTGTGGAGATTCGTCGACAAGACGGTTATGAATATTTCGCAATTCTCCACATTTTCGTTGATTTTGGTTTTGAATTTTCATCAATTTTCGACGTTTCGCATTGTTGTCTTTCATTCGGATTCATAAAATCTCGAAATTGGGCATGAGCATAGTGGAACTCGATTTGTGGGAAAAAAATGACGAAATTCCATGATTTTTGTTGATTTTTTTTGTGGGTTCGATGAATTTGAGGAACGAGAAAGAATTTTCGACTGGAAAACAAGGAAAATCGATCGAAAAACCGAGAAAATCAGATCGACAACGTTTTTTTTGCAAACGAAAACATAACCTCAAAACTTGGTAATGTCAAAGCAGCATTCCCGCGCAAAAGTTGGGACATTAAAATGCGGGATGATTTGTTTAGATAATAACTTTTGGGAATGCCATTGAAAATGAGGGTCTGAGATAAGCGAATAGGAAATTGAAATTGTAATGGATTATTTTGAGTTTCAATGAAATAGTGAATTTTTCGATATTATTGTCACAACTTACGGCTATTTCTGCTTTGCGTTTTACGAGTTCCGCCAGCTCGGCCCTCAAATCCACCGAGGACTTGGTGGACATCCTTTCCAATAATTTATCTGCTTGTCAACTTTGTTTTTATACTTTCGTTACTCCTCTCCGTTCACGAGTCATGTCATGAGGAAAAATAAATAAAACAAAGTTCTCGCATCTACGAGAAGAGTTGACCGAATGAATCTGTCTGCTCAACTTCCGGCTTCGGGGTTTGCGCTTCTTCGAAATCTCCGTTCAGCGCACTGGCTTTTGCTTTCGAGTTCTCTTGTTGCAAGAACATTTTATCGAACAAATTAATTGCCTTGGTAAACAATTGTAGAGCTCACCAATGTGTCAACATTATTTATAAATAATTGATCCAATTTTTGGAGTAGAATTTTCTCATTCAGGCGATCGTGAAACGTTGTGTATATGCCGCTTGATCGAAACAGCCAATCAGCAGCCTGGAATTCCATATTTCTGACTCGGATCCTTCAGCCGTGAATTCCGATTGCCCGGGCAACAAATGGCGGCATATTCAAAAAATTCCAATAAAATAATCGAAATTGTTCCTTTATTTATTCGGTTACAAACAATTCTAAAAGTAAAAACGAAGAATTCAACAATATTCATCTCGAAAATACATATTTATCCGAAATTACGACAGTTTTATTTATTTTTCTCCATTTTCCTTGCTCGCCTATCAGCCACTTGGCTGCTTGATCCAGACACCCCAAGGGACGTAGATTTTTCCATTTTCTTCTCGATCCGCGCCTCGGTACACTTTTATACTCACGCGAGGAATATCGTCTGAAAATAAAAGCATGAAGAACCGATTGTATAAAAAACTGACCAATTTTTTACAAATTCAAACAAAAATTAGAAAAATTTGCTTTTACCATATTTCGCGAGGTTTGAATCGTCGTCGTCTTGCACGTAAATCGGTTTTCCTTCGATGATACTGATGGTCAAAAGGGCGCACATAATCCGCCAAAACATTGAATTCTGTCAAAATAATTAGAGTAAAGTACAAAAAAGTACAAATTCAAAATAATTTCGCTGAAGCACAGATTTTTTTTTAAATTCAATACGCGAAACGAACATTTTTACTCTTCAATCGATAAACATTAAAAATTTCATTAAAAAAAAGTTAATTTACCCAAAACTCCATCTCGTGCAAGGATCGAACATAAACTGAACATTTTCGTGATGCTCGAGCTCGCATTGCTACGATTAATCGATCAGTAATTTTCGGAGCGTGACAGGAGTGAAAAAAACTGTTTTTTTTTCTTCATCAGAGAAATGGTTTCGTTTTCTCTTGTCACGTTTCGATCTCCGGACTTTCAACGTAACTGGAAATACGTAAGGCGATAAAAAAAAATCTTTGAAATATAATTATTGGCATGGTCAATTATTGAATAAAAAACACCATGACAAATTTCACGAATGTATTTTTTTGTCATTACAATCGAAGCCCGTACATTTTTTTTGTGATTTTGTGTGTGTTTTTATTTTCATATATTTATTTGGCGTCGCAGTTTTGTTCTGATAACGCGTTCCTACGGTATGTATTGTCAACTGCATTTTTCGACGAGATCAATTTCAATAAACAATTATTTCGACGAATACCTATTTTCCTCTAATTATTAATCAAACTGAAACATTTATTTATTCCCTATTTATTTTTCTTCGCTTTACAGTTTTTCGAAAGAATAAACAGAACAAAATTGCTTGTCGATTTCAACTTTTTCGACTTGACACGAACGAGTTAAGTTCCTCCTAGTTTTAGTTCATCGTTAAATCTTGTATAGCTTTAATTTCTCCTTATAATACACGAATCGATTACACAGAAAATTATACATTTATCGTTTTTCGAGCCAGTTTTTATTCTTAGAACTGGATCAACAGATTTTCTATCAAATTTCCACGTTCGTGACATTGCGGAATCCGAAAAAAAAAAAAAAAAACACGAAGAATTCTACGATTTTTCTTCAACGAGTCTTTCGATTTTTCTGTTTTTATTTTCAACTAAAATAAAATCGTCGATAAACGAGTTTTCGGATATTTTCATTAGTGGGCACGATCCATCATTATTGATTATTGTTAATAATAAATGAAAATTCTACAAGCTAAATCATAAATAACAAAAATGTATTTCTAGGAAAAAAAAGTTGCTCGAAAAACGTGAAACTTTTGTCAACATTCATATACAGATTTGTATATATATTTCATTAGTCTATATGTTTTTGTGAATACTATTTGTCACTTAACAATCAAATTCTGGATTTCCAGAGCGGTGTCGTCAAAACCGTGAAATGTTTAAATTTCAATAATCGATACTGCTCATTGCTCTCGTAATTGAGTGATTTGGACACATTTTAAGGAGGAAATTTTGCGATAAATTGAGAGAAATTGCGAGGAACGTTTCTCCTGCTTTTAATTTTGTTTAATTCGTCGAAACAAAATCGAAGGCGAAGGAGACGGTAAAGTTTTTTCTTAACGAATGTGTTTGATGGTAATTCAAAATTTCAATTATTTCCCGCGAAAAACTGTCCGGAAAATCACCCAAAACGAGCTTGGAAGACATTAGCATTTCTCCTGCCCACTTTGTATACGGTTTTGTATATATATATTTATATATTGTATACATATATATTTATATATATTTTGTTTTAAATATTAATATATTTATAGATAATATTTCGTCGTTCTGGAAGACATTTTGTTGGAAGACTATGTTGAAGGTTTCGCATCACGAAGATAATTTTCACATATTTATATAAACGAATTGCGTTTGTTTTTTCACCGATTCGTGTGTCGCGATTATGTGGCGATTGATGAGACCGAATTTGCCACGAAATTCGTACAATAATAAATGTATCTCATAGTTGGCGCGCAATTATCGCAACGATGATGCTTAAAACTCACATTTTCATCATGAAATTATTAACTTTTGAACAAGTGCACTTTGATGTACGTCTGAACAAAAAGATTATGCAATTAATGATAATTGTTGATGTAAACGAGAAGCACAAAAGTTGGGCTTTACGAACGTAGATCGCGGAAGTTTGTGCTTCATTTGAATCGCAGCAGACGCAATCGGTTTCAATTTGCTTGAAATATATTCGTTTAAAATAAAATTAAATATTTGCGTTTAAGTTAGTAGTCTCGACAGAGATTTCATTTTTTCAAACAAACGTTTTTCCAAAGTTGTTGCGTTTTCACATTTCTCAAAGATACGACAAAGACGTATCGAAGAATCAACTTTTTCGAGGTGACTGTGACGAGACTACAATCTTAATCGAGTCAATTATTCGAGTAATAATTCAAAGCCAGTGCAAGGTCGTTCGGTTTTGCGTAAATTTGTATTATCTAGATTTGTATAACTCTCCCTTAATCTTTTCTCTTGTTCTGATAATAATTCAATTCTATAGAGTTTTTCCTTTACGGAGGTCATGGAAGACATTGGATTATTTTTTTAAATTACCTAAAATAGCGCACAGTTCTCTCGCAGCTTTGTTATACGTGGGATAGATTTTTTGCAAAATCCTTGTTGATATGCCAGATGCGATGTGATATATTAAACGCAGGAAAAATTACGTAATTCACTGGAATTTTTCAGCATTACGTTCAGCATCGTTTTTAGTCAAGGAAGTTGGCGATTATTTCTACAGAACTTAACATAAACTGTAAATTAATTGATCGAACGCGATGTAGAAATTGGCACGTGAAAATTTCTCTTGCCCAAAATCTGCCAATTTTATTTGAGTTCAACTTCCCATGAAAAAAAAAAACGAGCATCATTTTTTATTGAAGAAATAAGTCAATCGTGACCGAAGAGATTTGGTTGCATTTTCTCGATTGTTTAACGAGTTGTTAACATAAAATTTCTACGTCACCGGGAAAATTAATGACGAAAAGTTATTAACAAAGTTACTCAACAACCTCTGCGGAATAAAAGTTTGTAGTGAATGAAAAATGAGCAGTTTTCACAAAAGAAACTTGCACGTCAATGGCCTCAGGTGTAAATATTGCCTCGCAGGTATTTTGGCTACGTAGAAATGATTTTCCTTCCCTCATACATTTATAAAATCCAGAGATTGACTAGGCAACAGTTTGATAATTATATATGTATATACATATATATATATGTATTCGTACGTATGTATAACTTGGACATAATATTTTCAATGTTTTGTTTTATTTCTGTTAGCCCAATTGTCGTGAGCTGGTTGTTGCTCCATTGATTCTGCTCATGTTCGTTTATTGGAAGACATCGATTTTTATCGCAGTTTTCATGGTATTATTGTCTAATAAAAATGAATTTTTTAAATAAATATCTGCTTGTACTTAATTGGTAATGAAGCCTCTCGAATTAATATTCGTTATTAGCCCGTCAAGTGTATTTGGAAGACAACATTGATGACGTCCTTTGGAAGGTCATTTGAATCGCATTTTTGCCGATTAAAATAATTCTCGTTAGCCATGCTCTCTGTTTTTTTGTTTGTTTGTAAAAACGTAAATATTCGTTGAAAAATGTTGAGTCGAGACGCTGGGCATGAAAACAGGATTTTTCAATGAATCATAAACTTCGTAGGCCATACGTCCGTCGTTCAAACCACATTATGGGTTTCTATAACGCTTTTGATTAGCCTAGAGAAAACTTGAGACTAAAAAGGAAGAAGAAGGAAAGAAAAATAAAGCACGAAACTCTGTTTTGACCTCGTTGGTCGAAACCCAAGCTCAAAAGAGCAGGAAAAAAGAGCTTGAGAGCTTAAAAGGGTAAGCCAATTTGGAAAGCTTTGATAAGAGCTTTGCCCGAGTCGTAAACACCAATGACGCCAAAAAGAACGCCGAGCGAAATGACGAAACAGTCGTATGCAACTTCGCTCCATTCCATGGAGTTTCTCTTGAGCTTGAGGTGGAAATAACAGGGCCAAATGAAGGAGAGCATGGTGCCAGTAAAGGAACCAATAAAACCCATGAGAATACTAAAATGAGGAATGAAAATAGCCATAAGTATGGTGAAGGTGATAACCCCAACTCGCCAAGCCAGGCCCCATACTTTAAGCTCGCGATCGACGGTCCAAATGGTCGGAAATACAGTTTTTGGTGGTCCCCGAAAGAAAGCTCTTTCGAGAAGCTCACAGGCTGCGTAATATGGCAGAGGATACGAGAGCATCGCCTTAACGACCAAACAAAAATTAACTAGGCCTTTGAAACTGGGCGAATTGAGGTTGTTCGTTATGACCTGTTGGGTGTCGCTCTGAAAGGTCAAAAAGCACATCCAGCCGAATAATGATTTGAAAGCGGCTGCAGCAATATGGCTCCAGTTCAACATCCAATCGAATTTCGATCTATCAATTAGATTGCCCTCCAACGTTGGCAGAAATATTTGTGATGTGTAACTGAAGACAATGACTCCGAGTGAAATCGGAAATGCTTCCATGTCAATGGTCCACTTGACCTTGGACCAACCCCAGTCCCCGATCTCGAGAATGCAATAGCCAAGTATTATTGCGTTTATGAACAAATGAGCCATTGTACACCAAAAGCTTAGCACCGATACGTGGTGTAATGACTTCAAGAAGCCAAGTGGTATCAAAAATATACCAATTAGCATCATCCAACTTCGTGTGTCTATTGCACCCTCGGGAAAGGTTCCGATCATAAGATCACCGCAAACAACAACGTACAATATACAAGTCATCAACAATTCAATTATTTGGGCTATGTTTACCGCACGTGCACCCCACCGCGGACCGAAACATTCTTTTGCTATTGCAACGTACGAATCCCGGACTCTTACTCTTTGTCCTGTTACCGTATCCAGCTCGTACAGGCACTCCACCAATATCTTCCCGGTGTAACAACAGATGTGAGCGACCCCGATCATCGCCGCTATCGCCCAATAACCACCTCGAAGAACCGCAAATGGCAACGAGACGATGAACATTCCCTGTAAGCAACGAAAGTCCTGAATGAGTTACGCGATTCTGCAAGAAATTTGCTGAAAACGGCGGAAATATCCCAGCAAATCCATGGCAACTCTGATCAATAAATAGATCGTGAAATTCTGAAGAGAAAAGTCTTCGGGCATGTTTCTCTCAGATGCACCGTTGACGAGATATTTATTAATTAGTAACAGCCAATAGGCTGACGCGTGGAGGGCGGGGCGCGTCTCCCCACTCCGCACGTCGCTCGCTGACGCACCCGATTGGCTATTCTTCATTCGTTAATATCTCGTCACCCGTGCGTCGTACGAAAAAATTCCACGAGACTTTTCTTTCATGAATTTTAGCACCTAATCGTCACATCTAATTGTTTCCCTCAAAATTGACTTTTTCAAAAACTCAACTTGAAATTCCTACCTGTATGGCGTTGGTGACGTTCCAAGCTGCTTGCCACTCGTTTATCTTCACTCCAGGTTCACCGAACTCGCCACCACCTTCATCGTACTCGCTGAACCCACCGCTGCTCATACTCCCCGTCCTTATTTTATCCCTACAACAAACGATTCATCAGATTTATTGATTTCAAGTTTTGTTTCTTCCTCTCTCCCTCGCTCGTGTGCTTTATTTTTTGACAGTGCAGGAAACACCGAATCTGCCAGATTTTCGAAGAATCAATTGTCTGAAAGGCAAATAATTAGAAAATGTTAAATAAAAAAAAAATCAATTTGAAAAAAGTGAATATTGCGATGAAGGCTTTTGGAATTTCGAAAAAAAAATTCCAAAATCCGGTTCATGCAACGACAGTGACTTGTTCGATACGAAAAATGAGGAAAAATCCACTGGTGATGATTTTTGACCTAAAATTTCAAGTATATACTTTGGATGCTGTTTTTCAACGTTTGAGAAAAATCAGTCTCACCCATTTCTTTGATAGCTGAAGGAATCTTCGGCAACAGCGACATTATTTTGAGGCCCAAAATCCTGTTCGCCGTTCATCGTTCTCATTTCAGTGTTATCACCATCATCGCCAAAAGCCTGAAAATCGCCTTGTCGTTGAGCCTGAGGTGGTTGTCCATAGCCAGGGCCAGGGCCTCGGATGAGTTCCATGCATGGGCTGTTTTCCGGCCATTTGGCCTTGATCGTTTCCCAAGCGACGCTGATCGATGCTCCGAACGACGGAAGATTGTATCCACGAAAATTCGCCATTTCGAATTTTCCTGACTTGAAAAAACAAACGAAATAAAAAAAAAAATATTTTTTCCTTATCACTCAATATACGATCGAGAAGTAACGTGAGGGGAAGAAATTTCTTTCGCCTGAAAAATGATGGGTCGATAATTTCACCGTCCTGTTATTTTTCCAGCCCTATATTTCCAATCGATGCAAACCGATAGTGAAATCGTCGAAGCCCCGAATCAGTTTATATCGAGAATTGCAATTTTCTCGTGCACACGATTTCACAAATCAAGTTTCAATAGCACAATCAATTAATCATGCAAATTAAACGAGCACCGGCATTGTGCATAGCAATTCAAACATCAATGGGCTCAGCAGATTTGTCTTCCTCGGATAATAACGATCACTTGATGAATTAAAACGATTTTTCTTCAGTCTGTTAATTAACGAACCTTAATCACTACGACTTTTTCAACGATAAGTCGCAATCAAGTTAATTGATTAATTACCAAACGAGTAAAATATTCAAGGAGACTCACCGTGTGTGTCGGAGCTTTTTCTTTCAGCACAGAAACACTTGGATGATGATTGGAGCAAATGAAAAACGAAACGAACGATTAAAAGGATTTTTTTCAATGACAATAAATGAGGAATCTCGGCAACCCCCGCGTTAATATTTCTAGTCTAAACGATTGTGAGGCACTTGTGCAAAAATACGTCATGAATTAATCGTTACTGTTTCGTCTATCGGTTGTTTAAATATATTATTGATAAATCACAAATATTTCTAATAAACTACACGACCGCATGGCTCGACTACCACTCGTAAAACGACCGCGAGTTGTTTCCGAGTTCGCTTTAATCGCGAATTTTCAATCGCGACATTTACGCTGGTGAGTGGTGTGCGTGTCCCTTTTTTTCTTTTTCAGGGATTGGGGTAAGAATGGCAGCAGGAGCATGAAAATCATCGCTGCGCGCACCACTCGATCAATGTGGTCCATGCGAGACAGAGAGATCGACACTTCGACCCTGCGCACCAACCCTAAACGGATGCTGTGACGTACAGTCACGTTCAATATTTTCTTCTCGTTCCTAAAATCCGAAAAACCCCGATTTTCGTCCGAATTTGAGATGAAAATATCCCCTTCAAACTTGTCCCTGTTGAGCTTTTTTTTTTAAGAACTATTTTTGGATCGAGGGATTTAAAAAAAAAAATCGTCCGAAATTTGTCGTTTTTTTATTTTTTCAATAAATAATGCGAAAACCAATTTATTTATCAACCTTAGGTATGTTACATTTTCAAAAAAATGACCCACGATGATTACAATTTACAATCCCTCCCCAATTGTCGTAGTGTATGGCTTTTTGTGTCCATGCGTGTGTGTGAGAGAGAGGTTTTTGACTAACTCACAAATATATTCATATTTATAATTTTATATATATATATTTATACGTACATATGCAAATATTTTCAAAAATCACATCCAGGATTTACACGTTGTGTAGACGATGCAATTCTGAATGAAAAAGTCCTTTGGGATTTTTCGATACGCCGCAGCGTTACGGAGATACGAACGAATTAGGGAATCGGCCAATCCCCTGCCGCGCCAAGTGGCGCGCGGAGTGGGGGTTAGCGCCCCGCCCTCCACGCGCAAGCCGATTGGCTGATACTAATTTGTTAATATCTCGGGTACGGTGCCTCGTAGACGAAAATTTCCAAGGACTTTTTTGTTCGGAATCACACGATCTAACTATCATTTACAATTTGAATGTGTTTTTGGGATATTTTAATTTATTTAATAATATACTTTGTTTTAGTGTTTTTGTCGTATTTGTTTTTTCGATGCTCGACGTGCACATAATAATGAAACGACGTACAAGTGAGTTTTACAAATGCACAATAATAATATTCATCAGTCAACGGTAGAACCATAAATTGCAAAAAGAATAATTAGCGCCATATATTGTTATATACATAAAGATTACAACGCAAAGTTTCCCTTAACGCCCCGGACAATAACTCTACCCCGGCGAACATTTATAAATCTTTGAATTTTCATTCGGTATAAATAAATAAAACGAAACGACACGTGAACGAAAACATGGATCTTTCTTCGTTGATGATTATTTGAAAAAAGAAAAATTATGTTCACGGAGCTATGATTGCTTTTTTGCTACAGCGTTTATTCGCTTAACGCATCTTATTGATTTATTATTTATTTATGTGATCGCGGCACTTCAATCGCAGACAAAACCGCTATCGCATTTTTCCCTACACTTCGATCCAATGAATTTTTCTTTTTTCAATACAAAAACCTTCGCGATTCTATGCCCACCCAACTCGCGGTTATTTTCTTCATGAAATGCCTTTGTACATGCAGGTGTGAATATAGAAATAATGCTAAATATACATTTAATAAAACGATCGTACAAAAAAGAAAACAAAATCAACGATAAATTCAACATTCACGAAACGCACAAATGGAACCTTTTTCGTCATTTCCATTTTTTTTTTGCTCCAAACGACGAAGCTATTTGTAACAACGACAATTTTTGTACTTTTTTGCCTTCAATATAGTTCCATTCGTGGCTTCGCATAATCACGGAAAATTTTCCTTTTTTTTGTGTCTTTCTCTTCCAATCCAGTTCACAATCGAATGTTAAGAAATTCTAAAATCTAAAGAAACTCACTATCACCGGCGCTATCGCATTGCTCGCCCTTTTCTTACATCTTGACATCGTAATTTTACAGATTTTACAACGAGAGAAGGAAATCAAGAGAAACAGGAAGAGAGAGAGCGAGATGGAAAAAAATGATTTTAAACGAATTAACTGGGGGATTGTGCACAAAGAATTTAACTAATTTCCATCATTTTTTTGATCCTGCGAATATATTACAGGCAAAAAATCTCCCCGAACAATTATTCATATTTATAAAAACATAATAACATACTTTTTGAATTTACTTTCATCTCAATCGAACGTAATTAAATTTTTATACACCCTTGATGAATTTAAAGTTTGTTACTTTTTCCACAAACGTACGTAAATTGTTGAGGACCAAAAACAATTGACGAAAATGTTTTGATGCACAAAAACCCTCGATGCCTGAAGAATTATCAATATTTGGAAGTGTTTTCATTTTTTTTCTCTCCTCAACGAGCCTCAGCCAAGTTTTCATCAAGCACGTGGATATCACAAATCAGACTCTCGTTATTTTCCCCTTTTTTCTCTTCGAAATCTCTCTTGTTATCGTTATTTCCACTGCGCTCGTCGAGTTGATCGAATTTCAATGAATTGATTTATTTTTCCTATACGGGGACAAATTGTTGATTCTTAATCGTACGATGCGTTGATGAAAAGTTTTCAACAATAATATTCGCGAATGCAGTTGTTTGCAATTCGATATTTACTCGTTTTTCTTTGTTTCTTTCCATTGATTCGTCTAGATTTTCGAGGCTTTTATCACGATGCATGTGTTTCGCATGGCTTTTGGTTGAATCTTAATTCTAAATGATTTGTTGCTTTTGTGGTAATTTTTAGTCTGCTGAACAAGAGGAACGCGATTCAACATCAACTGTCGTTATTATTTTGTTTTAACAGGAAATTTTGGTTTACTTAGTAAAAAAAAGGGAATTTATTTATCCAACAGAGTCCCTTTGTGTGTGCAACGAGTCGCTGTCTGACGCGATGCTGTCGATTGCACTGTCCTGCAACGATATCGTCTCCGTACTCTTCGTTGAACTTATTTTGGTTAGTGCGCTTTCAGCGCGATTTGGTTTCGGACTTTGTTCGACGAGGTTCGGCGTCGACGAGGAATGTAACGAAATATTTGGCTGCAACGGCGCCGAGCGCTGGCCTGAGTGCAACATCAACTCGGGCCCACCACCGTACGTGCTGTGGAAAAATTGCCAAAGCTCTTCTGATATTTGGCCGCAGTCGGAACCTGCAATTCATTTTTTGCTCATTTTTCATGCACACGATGTTGAGGCTCGGGCTCGCTAGTGAATTATTCGATAATGAAAAATGTTGAGAATAATTTTGGTCCACGATTTTTACGTACCAGCTTTCAAGATGTTCTGCCCGTTTTTATTTACAATTATTGACGTATTGTCAATCGGACCTGGCGGCTGGATTTCCTTGCCTTTGACAAAGCTCTGCCATTGACGAAGCCAAGCCATAGCCAAGGCATAAATCGCCGATGGATTGTCCGAGTTGTATCTTTGGAATACGTCCATTTCGTACAATCTGCGTTTCTGCAACGACTCGTACTTCTCCTCGCAAATTGGGCATTCGTAAAGATGCGTGCATGCTGGGCCACCACCGAATCTGTTGAAATCAAACGTTCCCATTAATTCTGAGAGCCGCCCAACGAAAGGGCATGGCGATTGATTTTAACCGCGAGTTCTTTGATCTTCTCTCAGGACTAAACTACTGGAGATAGAAAAATGTCACCGCGGACTTTTTTGTAGGAAATTTCAAGCGCTACAACTTTGGTCCTTTGGATTTTTGCTCTATGTGCGACGGTTAAGGCATTAGGATCAATAAACCAAGGCATATCGAAATCCCCGCTGTTTTTATCGATTGTTGAAAGTTTCGATACTTACGTATTGTACATAAATTCCCAAACAGGCTGAGAAAGTGGTAAACAGATTTTATCGACGAATGCAGCTCTGACAGGATTAACACCTCCATGAGGGCATAGAAAATCCGAGTTGACGATGGGTCCAGGTTCGGAGAATGTATTGAAGCGATTGATCCATTGTCTCGAGACGTAAAAGTTGAGTTCGGAAGGTTCGCGGGAAGATTTTTCGAGAAGTTCAACGGTTTTGTCGCGCAGTTGGAGCATCTCGGGTGATTTTTTTTTGTAAAAAAGAACATAAGCCTCGCAATTTTTAACGGTTTCAGGAGTGACTTGAGTGACGCATTGATCGTCGAATTCGAACCATTGATTGACAATGGGATTTAGAGCGTAACAGGTGTAATGACCGCCACCTGCTGTGCCATGATGACAAATAACAGAGACAAGGTCATACGTGGTGACCTTGGAAACGCACTCTTTGTGCAGATACGGTCGCATGTCCAGTCCTTCGAGTGGGAACGAGACGTAGTTGGCGATTTTAGAGCTGAACATTAATTCGTGGCGAAATCTCTTCAAATGTATGCAAAGAACTTCCGGAAGTTCAAGAACTTTGGAAAATTTAATACCGTTACGAAGCTTGTTGCATTTTTCGCAACTGTACATATTGTCGCCTTTGAGTTCGTCCGCGCTGAAAAAAGCGGCTAAGCAATCGTGCAGACTGACGACTGGACCCCAGAACCAGGATCTCATCCATTGAACAAACCAGAGCAGCCAGGAGGATTGATTGGTGACGTAAACGACGTCGGAGCAAGGTCCAGCTTTCTGTGGAGTCAAAGATCCCTGGTGGAGCATATCGATGTGATCTCTGCTGGGAATGGGCAACGAGAGATCTTGGAAAGTTTCGATTCTCGTTGAGACTCGATCGCACGTTAAACATTGAACGCTGCTGAGCAGTTTCCCATCGAAAATGTCGCTGATGATGCTTCGCGTTTTCGTTTGTTTCTTGGATCGATGCTTGGCCGGTGAATTTTGCATCGACCTTTGTTGGCCTTGCGAGCCTTGTTGGCCCGTTCCTTGTTGCCCGAAATTGTCGTCTCCCGCACTCTTGTTGCGTCCGCGATTCGTGAATCTATTACGTAATTTATCCAACTGGGAAACCCTCGAATATCGCCTTTTCGTGCCTCGCTCGCCTTCGTCCGACAATGAACTCTGCTCGCTCACTCCCGAATCACAGGTTTCGTACTCTCCGTCCGATTGGCTCGAACCGTTCGCCTCCACCTCCGTCTCCTCGTCGTCTTCTTCTTCCTCCTCGTTGTTGCCCTCCTCTTCCGAGTGTTCTCCTTGGCTTTTCAACCCCAAAAGAACCTCGCGATCCTCCTCCAATTGCTCCTTCAATTCCTCGTGCAGTTGGTCCATAAAACAACGCAAAAACTCTTGCGTGTCGTGCTGGTGGTAACCACGAAACATCGGATGAACCGTTCGGATCCCGGACAGAATTCCATGCGGAACGACGTAACCGCGCGTCTTTCTGTTCCACATGTCCTTCACCAAATTCATGTAACTCAAGCACAATCCCGGCTTTCTCTCTCGCGCTATATATCCGACCATGTGACCGCAATCCAAAAAAAACTGCGTCAATGGCAACACGTTCGACAAAGCCTGCAACGCTGCGTTCATGTAACAGGTGTTTCCAATGTTCTGCAAACCCACCAAACCCCGAGGCTTCCCCGAGAAATCTTTTATGTCCTCCGAATCCGTACTGTCCGGAGAATCTCCACCTCGTTCGTGCGTCAGTATCGATTTCTCCAGCTTCATCGTATGGTTCGCGTACACCCTGCTTTTTTCCGGAAAAACAATCGAATCTTAACGTTTGTGACAACAATTTTCTTTCTCAAAAATCTTTAAATTGCACATAAAAAAAAAATGCTAAAAATCGAAATTTTCATGCAGATTCAATTAAAAAAACGGGTGGCTCGATTTTTTCAACCTTTCGAGCGCATACTGGGTCATTTTGACCCCAAAAATTTTCTCTCACCAATTTTTTGCCACTCAATGGCAATTAATGATTTGGCTTTCAAATTTCGTTAAAAAAAAAAAGCATATTCACCGAAATAGGACGAAAATCAATGAATCGCCTGAATATTGAAAAATACATCGAAAATTGAAAAAAATTCAGGCCGGAATAAAAAAATTTCTGATAATTTTTTCATGAAACGTCATTCGATTGGAAATTTCAGGGAATTTCAGTTTTTATTCACAAAGGCTTTGATTCATAAATGAACGTGCAGTGCAAAGTCTAATCGGAATTTGTTTTGTTTGAAAAAAACGAAGCAAAAAGATTTCAAGCTGCCGGTAATGTTTTTTTTTCATGGTCTCACCTATCGACGAGAAACCTGGATGCCTCGTAATCGACATCGTCAGGCTTGAATTCAATATTGACGGAAGCGTCTCTGGAAAACTTGCTGGCTCCGGATTTGCCTTCTAATTGACTGGGAGAGAGAGGCGGAGACGGAATATGACGAGCGATGACTTCCTTCTCGCAGGCGTAGCACCAGATGCGATTGGTGGATAAATTCATGTGAGCGCAATGAAGGGGATAATCTGTGTTGTGAATTGTACTGTGATCTTGATGGGTTTCGGCGCAGCCGACCCATCGGCAGTCGGGAAAGAGACATAGCCAGAGGTTGGGTCCTTCGCTGTCGCAGTCACTGCATTTGACGAATTTTTCTTTCTGGGCAAAGACAGCTTCGATAATGGTCAGATCGCCGTGATTGCAAATGTGTGGACAATTTCTCGCTACGAGAGGCATTTGAGCGGAATCTTTGGTGACGGAAAAAAGTTTTTGTTTGTTTTTCTTTCCGAGATCTCGAGAATGTGATGGGAGATGAAAAAAACGACGACTGGCACTATTTGTTTTACATTTGGTCCAATTTATTCGTGTTTACGATATTGTCAAGCTGCTTCTGTCGGTTTTTTGGGCTTGTTTGAATTTTTTAAATATCCTTATTTTCCTCGCGTCAACTTATCATGTTTACAGGCCCTGGCAAAACTTGCTTTTTATTATTTTATCTTCTAACTGATTTTTAGTGCTCCGAACTTTTTTCTAACCTGGCTTTTAACATCACTACGGACACTCACTGACAATGTTGACCACGAAAACGATTGTCATTGGAGATACGTGTGCTCCCATGCACTTAACATTCGCCCAGATGTTTCAACCTTTTGTTATATTTGTGTGTGTCTAGTTCATGTGTCGCGCTGCTGTCTTACGTGCCTTACGTGTGAATACATTTCCGAGGAGGTTATTTTACACTTTTAAAGCTCGTACGCAATCGAGAGCCGAACGGAGTATCGAGGGACCAATGGGAATGCAGTAAACTTTGGAAAATTAGTTGAGTTGAGCAGCGGGTCGGCTTAGCATAATTTTGTCTGAATGTTTTTGACGATGCTAATTTGTTAAGCAACAAAAAACCCGATTTTTTAGGTTATAAATCATTTCTAAGCCGTGACAAAAAACCACATTTATATTCGTCAAAACGGCGGGAACGCCTGCCAATAGAGCAAGCTGCTCATTGGTCGCAGTTGTTTTCTGCGTGTGAACGAGACTTTACCTTCGGCGTATCTTTCGCAGGGCCGAGAAAAAAACGAGTTCGGGTTTGAACAAGTCGCTGCGCACTCGCGGAGCGCGAAAAACTGTTTTCTGTTTGCGTTATTATTTTTTCGTTGTGTTTCTTTTTTTCTCTATTTACGTTCGTCTCGATTTTTAAATTGAAAGTTAGTTCGTGTCGCGTGATTCTGAAATATTAAGTTTTAATTGTAACCTCAAAATATTGATAATCGTGCGTTTAACCTTCGCTGGAAAAATATCGGACTTGTTGCCTATTAATTTATCCCGGCAACGATGGCCGGTAGAGGAGTTATTAAAAAGGCGCCGAAAAAAAAAGGTGCGAATGGATACAATTTACCCGATCCCATACCAAAGGGCGAGATAATAACCGATCTCTCGAAAAAACAATGGATCATTGGAGAATCCATCGGAATTGGCGGTTTCGGTGAAATTTATTCCGGTATTTATTGTCATTGAATTCCCTCTTTCCTCCAGCTGCTCCTCGATCATTCGTCTCTGAATCTCGATTTTCTTGCAGCTGCACAATATTCGGGAAAAACCCCCAAAGATTATCCGTCCGTCATAAAAATCGTAAGTTCTCAACGCACAAATCGTCGTCGATTTCTTTGCAAACGAAAAAATCACCGAAATCTCGCATTTTCAGGAACCCCATGGAAACGGCCCTCTCTTTGTCGAAATGCATTTTTACATGCGAAATGCCAAACCCGACGACAGTGAGTATCGAAACGCCGAACGGCCAAATGAAATAATTTTTCAAATTCTACCGATAAATCAATTAATTCTTTCCCCAGTCGAGGCTTGGAAGAAAAAAAAGAAATTACAACACTTGGGCATGCCAAAATTCATCGGGTCCGGCAGCCACGAATGTCACGGCACTAAATATCGTTTCGTCGTGATGGATCGTTACGGAACCGATCTTTGGAAATTGTTTCTCGAAAACGGTAGAAAGTTTCCGGAGCGCACCGTCTACAGGATCGCCGTGCAGATCGTAAGTCTTTGAAAAATAACCGATTTTTGCACTTTCTTTCGCAACGCAAGGAAAAAACGCGTTTTTGAGAAATCGAGCAGAATTTCAAACCCTCCGAATTTCGTTTCATCGATTCTCCGGCATTTGATGGCAAAGAACCTCGAAATATGGAAAATTTACTGCAAAAAACGTCTCTAAAACTAATTTTGCATGTTTAGCGGAATGCGACGAATTAAAAAAACTCTATGGGTCAGATTTACCCAATTTGCACTTACAGGATGTGTGCACGCGAAGAGGGGAAATATATTTAGCTCAGATTTTTCGTACGGAGCGTTTTGTCAACTGGAAACAAAAAATTTTCACACTCTGAAGGTTTTATGAGGGAAAAAAAGGGTTTGAATTGACTGTAATTGTTGCAGATAGACGTGCTCGAGTATATTCACAGTAAAACGTACATTCACGCAGACATAAAAGGTGGGAATTTGTTAATGGACTTGAAATCGCCGAACCATGTTTATTTGGTTGATTTTGGTCTGGCCTCGCATTATACAACAAAACCAGAGTACAAACTGGATCCAAAGAAAGCCCATAATGGAACGATCGAATATACGAGCAGAGACGCGCACATGGGAGGTGAATATTTTCGTAAAAAATTGATAATTGTTCATGCCTGGCCACGATTCCATTTTGAACGATTTTCTAATCGATATTTCACATTTTTTCGGCAAGTTCCGACGATGAGAAGCGACTTTGAAATTCTCGGTTACAACATGGTCCAATGGCTGTGCGATTCGTTGCCGTGGGATTCGAATTTGAAGGATCCATCAGGAGTACAAAAGAAAAAAGAAAAAGCGTTCGAAGATGTGGGAGCTTTTTTGAAACAATGTTTCGGCTCGCGAGTTCCTTCGCCGATGCACGAATACATGAAATTGTTGGCTGCATTGAAATTCAACGAGGCTCCGAATTACGCCAAATTCCGTAAAATCCTCGTGCAAGGTTTAGAAGAATTGGGCAGTAGTCTCGAAGGCAAATTAGAATTTTCCGAGTCTGCGAAGGCGCCGGTAAAGACGCCGACGGCGACGCCAAGGAAAACTAAAAAAGTCATAGAAGCCACGGCCAAGAGAAAAAGTCCACGGGTCAAAGCGCCGAGGAGTCCGAGTCCGAGTTTCGCGGTTGGTTCCTCATTGGACGAGAGCACGGTCGGCATCGTTGTTCAAAAGAAACGCGAGGGTGTTCGAGGATTAAGAAAAATTGTTGAAACGATGGACGACGATTCGGACGCCGAATACGATATTTGCATAATGAAAAAACGGAAAGTCAAAAAAACCGAAGAAAAAACTGTGCCAAAAATCGCCTCGGCCAGGAGAGTCCGAAGGAAGCCTGCGGAATCTTTAGACTCCAGTGCAACTTCCGAGCCAGAAGTAAATACAACCGAACTCCATGACATTGACGATGAATTAGCCAAAAATTTCGTTTCTCGATTCTCGAACCTAATGGCGAATTTTTCCTTTACAGATTGTATCCAGGGGAACGAAATCGCGACCAAAAATCCCACCGAAAGTAGCGAATCGTGAAAAAACCGCAGCCCAGCGTAAAACCAAGTTGGACGATTCCGACGTTGACATGTTTGGCGACGAGGACGACTAATTTGTCGTCTCTTAATTAGGAGTCCAATTAATTAGGAGTCTAATTAGGACGTAATTAATTAATTAGCAGTCTAATTAATTAGGACGACTAATTAGTCGTCTCCTAATTAGGAAACTCGACATTTTCATGACTCGATATCCAGTCGACCAACAAAAACAAAATTGTACCAACATTTCAATGCGGCGTGGACGAAAAAATTCAATCGATTGTTATGAAATTAATTCGACGTTCTCTGCTACGTGAGGAATAAAATGTTCGATCAACGACTTCGATTGAGATGCAGAAAACGGCATTTCATTTTTGAAATATTTACTGTTGAGCAGTCGCGATTATTATTATTAATGTTATTCAACAATTCACACCGTAATTCCTTTTCTTTGAAACATGCCGAGAAACAACCGGACCAAACTTTCCAAGTTTTGTACATTAAAACATTTTTTTTCCAGAATTAAACATTAATTTTCGTAAGTTTCTGCGTTTTCTCTCCTTTATCTCGCGTTTTATTCGTTAATTTATACAGGAAACAGAGGCTCGAATATTAAATTAAAAATTACGGCTATTTTTTCAATTTTTGGATCTGGGGCGCGCTTATCTTCACTTTTCCTGGGATGTTCCTCGCGATCGTTTCCTCTTTCACCGCCTTCAGGAGATCCTTTTCTCGTGGTGTTATTGCCTTGTCGCGCAAAAATACCGCCACGGCAGTTTTTGCTGCTTTGCCTCTTTTCCCCGTTCCTGGCATCAGTTTCACCTTGAACCTGTGCAAACGAAGAATTTGGGTTTTTAGAAACGCAATCGTTTGACGGAGGGAACGAAAAATCAAGTGATTATTCGCGAATTATCCGTCAAGACGATTTTTCAATTATTTTTTCTAATTAACGGGCCGGACGTTGAATAAAAAAAATGGTGGATCCCAGAACTTTGTACGAAATTGGAAAAATGTTGTGAAAATGAATAAAAAATGCGAAAAAAGACAATAAATCGGTTTTTTGACCGTGGAATTTCGATTTCAATTTAATTTTGAAAGTGGAGCGTTCGATGTGATCAGGAAATTTTGGATTTACTTGTAATTGAGTACGGTGTTGTAAGGAGCAATGACTGGCACAGCGAACAACAATTCGTCCTCGGGTAAGGGTTTTCCGGTCAATTGATCCAACATGTCGATTTCCGGGGCCGGTCCAACGTCATCGTCGTCGGCAGCATTTTCCAAGTTTTTTGCATACTGCTGTGCAGCTAAATTTGGCTTTTTGAAATTTGCCCGTTTCTGGCCCTGCTTCGGACCGGATGGATCTTTGTTTTTGTTTTTTCGTTTGTCCTCTTTCGCCGCTCCTGCTGACTGAAAATTTGCGAGTTTTTTAATATTCATATTGCTTTTTTTTTTTTTTAAGTCGACGTCGTACCTTGAGAACTTGCATCAAAATCTTTCGATCCTCCTCGTCCTGGTCCTTGTATTTCTCCTTCATTTTTTTCAGACGCCCTTTTTGACCTCTTTTCAAAACGTTCGGTTCGTTTTGTTTGGTTTCCTTTTTGTCCGGCTTCTCTTTTGCTTCTTTCGTGTTTTCCTTCGCTTGCGGTTTTCCCTTCTTCGATGATATTTCTGAAGGCTTCAGAGTTATCGGCCTGTCGTCGCCCAAATATACAACTTCCTCGCTTTTTTCCTCTGGCCCCCTCGACAAAGGCTGACTGTTGTTTATCACGAGCTTCATCCTGCGTAATGAATGGAGAAACGATTAATGCGGCTCGGAATAAAGAAGCCACGCCTTCCGGAGTAATTGGGCGAATTTTGATTGAGTTTTTTGATCGACACGTTTCATTTTATTGTTCACTAGCCGTGCCTGCGGTGCAGCAAGGATTTTATGAAAAGTTGACCATTTTTTTCAAAAACTCCAAACTTTGATTATACGAAAATCACTGTAACTTTTATTTTTTTTTCGAAAATTGGCACGCCGCTCATTATTTTCGTTTTAAATTGATTTTTGAAATGGGAATTGGCGATTTTTAATTTATTACGATGTTTTAGTTGCTTGTGAATTGTGAAAGCGGAAAATATGACGGAAAAATCGTTTCTGATTCATTTTTAGCGTGATGAGGGCAGAATGGAAATTTTGGGGTAGAAATTTGTACCTCGATCCTGAGAGATCCAGTTTTATTTGTGTGTCTGGGAACAAGGAATTTTCGTCGTCACTGCCGGATGAATCTGCATCAGGATTTTTGGGAATTTCTTCCTCGATCGTGTTTAATTCATCTTTCGTGTCGCAATGATCGATTTTTTTATTTTCTGCTTCATCAGCAATATTTTCATCCTCGTCCTCGTTATCGTCTTCGAGTTCAATTTCCTTGTCAATTACGATCGAATTTTCGGGTATACCGTCTTCTTCGATTGTTTTGACACGCCGCTCGTCCTTGTGCCTCTCGATCGAACTTTCCTCGAGCCGAAACAAGAAGCCAAGCCCCATCACCAGCTGACAAGGCATCAGGTAATTTTTCTTGCCTCGAATCATGAAAGAACCTGTTGTCAAATATTCGCCAGTCGGCGCTGTTTTCGTCACTTGGTCGCTGTTGACCCACCACGCGCCCGCGATCACCTTCGCATCCCAAGCAACGCTGTACACATTTTTTCAAAGCTCATTACAGGCCGGTACAAATTTAAGTTTTTCTTCATTATTTTTCTACATTCAATGGCGCATAGTTTTGCCGAAATTTGTTTACCTGTAGGCAACGGCCATAGTGCCAGCCTCGGCCAAACTTTTCGGCGGCACAGGCTCGCCGCTTGGATTCTTCAAAACGACGGAACTCGCTCCGCTAAGATCTGCATGAACGTACAAATCACCAGCACGGAGATATCGTTTGACGATCAGTTCGTTCTGTTGCTGATCGCGTCCACCGATGACTAGAAAATTTTAATATCGCTATGAAAATTGAGCGTGTCGGATCGACGTGAATTAATTTCTTTGAGAATGAAAAAAAAATGTTTTTTGCTCAATTGTTCAGAGGTTTGAGGGAAAAATGAAATTTCTGAGTTACGAATTGAGTGAAAAACGGCTCGAAAGACAAAAGCACAGAATTCTTTGGGCATTTTTCGTGTTGCGAAAAAAAAACTCGATGACTGACCTAAATAATTTTCGGAAGTGATGAACCAATAAAATTTCTCGAACCAGTAAACTTTTCTGGCTTTGTTGATGCTATGAATGGCTTGAACTTCCTTGAGAGTTTGTTTAGTTTTCCGTTCGGCGGATTTGAGAGCTTTGCCTTCGGACTCGATGGTTTTTTGTTCTTTCTTAGCAGCCATTTTTTTTTTGCTGTAATATTTTTTGGCATTGGCGTGAGCAGAGCAGGCGAGATCGATGTCGACGATCATGGGTGGAATGCAATTTTCGTCGTCGTCGGCATAAGGGTCGGTTAGATAGATGGAGGCGTGATTAGTTTCGAGTTTTAATTTTTTGATGGCCAACGCTACGGGGTCGCCGATGGCTTGGGACTCTTTGAGCATGGTTTGGATCTCGGGCCAGGACATTTGGCTGGCAAGAGCGCACTGGAGAGCATAGGCAGCGTCCTCGACGAGTTTCTGGTTCCTCGTTATTAATTCCGCTTTCAATTCGTCGATTTCTTGGTTTTGCTTCAAACTGACGAGCCTACGATCGTGATCGATACGAACATTCTTCAATTTTTTCAACGCCTCGCGTTCTTGAGCCAGTGCTCGTAAATCGAGCTTTTGGCCTTCCATCGACGAGTAATATTCGTCGACGGCTTGATCGAAAGTCTCGAATTCCTTGTAAGGCTGATTTTTATTTTGCTCCAACAACATCGGATGGAAATCCACATTTGCCAGCAAAAAATCTTCCCCTCCGTCCTGCAAAGGCTTTGCCTCTTTTTTCTGAATTATGTAACCCTTGCCCGGCGCTTTTTTTATGTTCTCCAAAATTTTTTCTGCTTCTTCCAGGCCCGACAACAATCGATCCGTGTCTTCATCTACTTTGAAATCTTTTCCTATTTTACAGCCTAGCACGAAATTCTTTTTCAATAGCACGTGGTCGATCAGCGCCGAGCCAAACTCCACCAACGGGTTCAAAACTTTTTTCAAGCTCTCTCCTTCCTTGGCGTCCCTCAATTTACTTCTTATCTCATCGGCCGGTGGCATCAGAGTCGTGTGCGCACGATCCATAGGATATTTTTCCTTAACTGCAAATCTTGAAATATTTGTTGTCGTTATTTTTCGACATTTCGCATTGCTCGTTGTCGAACTAACTCAAAATTCATCGTTACGAGAAAAACAATTTTTCGTACCTGATTTTTTCGCCCTCCGTATGCGGCCGCAAAATATTCATAATCGTCATCTCGTGATCGGTCAGAACGATATTTCCCCTGTCGTAAACTTCTAGAATGACGTGATAAGCCGCTTCGCCGCTGCCGAATTGGAGGTCGATCATTCTGTCTGTGCCGATTTGCGCAAGACTCTCGAGACGCTTGTTTTTTAGATGTTTCCGTAGCTGCCGAGACGATCGAGAGTTTTTTTTATTGGCAATTTAACGAGCTGCTCGGGAAACGATACGATTTTAACGCGGGAGACTGACCTTCATCGAAAATCCAGAGGGCGCGACATTTTTTGGCCATTCAAAGGCTGTCGTGTGAATTCTGTTTCCAGACTCGAGCAACAAAACACATTTTTCTTCGCTGCGCTGCAGACGAATGAGATAAGTTCGATGATCGATGTCGTATATTTGATTCACTCGCATGCCAATTAACCTGCAAAATTTCGGAGCGATAAACAGAGCGAGCGACGATAATAAACTCAAGGGAAAACTGGATTTTTCAAGGGGATAAGTTGTGACGTTGCTGGCTGAAAAACACATCGATAACCTCAAAATTCTTTGATTTTACTTGCGAATTAAAATTCTTATCGAATTGCGATTCGTATTTATTTATATTTCTGGCCGAAACTTTATTTACCTCTGTAACTCCGCGACGGAGCACACGAGATCGAACGTATCGAATCGTGTCTTCATATTTTATTCATTCGTCGCATACAATGAGACGATACACACACGCGAATTGTATATGCGGAGTTTGACAAGTGGACAAAATCTTCCTTACTGCATTGACGGGATGTGGACGGGATTTGGTTTTTGTCAATTGTCATTTTAGGTTAGGTCGCACACCGCTCACGTGTCATCGATTCGATCCAGAGAGCGCGCTTTTTCAATGAAGATGACGAATGAAGACGAGTTTTCTGTAAGTTGGAATCGATTCCGAACAATTTCCAAAAGGTTTTTTCGTAATTTCAACTGCTCACGCACCCCCGTGTGTTTTTCAGAACGACGAGCAATTGGAATTGCGGTTGAATTAATCTACCGTACGAATTCATTAAAATCCCTAATTTCATTTGAGCAACTACTCTGCGGAAAGGGATAAATTTCTATATGGTTCGAGTCTCGAGATGAGTCGAGAGACACTCGCAGACCGTGAGTTCTGTCAGGCAAATAATCCTTGCAACCCAAAAGTATATATATGTATAGCTTTGTTGGTAAACCTCTGGCACTCGTATTATTATGAGACACGTCGCCGATTCAGATTAATTTTATTGCTGCAACCATCACTTGCTCCAAGCTCCAAGTATTTACGACTTTGAGCCGTTTATCGATCATAAAAGTCAATGAACGAGCTACTACATTGTTTCAGCTTAGGACACACACAGTCTCTTAATTATTAAAAGATCAACCTCACGCTATAATAATTGATTTTTAATAATGACGCATACTTTCCAAAAATGTGAAAAAAATCACATTCTAAAAAACTTGAATGCGCACGCCGATGAAAAATGAAATTTCAATTTGACTGAACGAAAAAACTCGGAATTTCTTGATTGATTCAATTATCAAAAAATTTGTCTGCCAGCCATCGTGATCGATCGTGCGACCACAAAAAACATCGAAGAAACTCTCGTTAAAGGAAAATTCTTATTTATTCAGCAAAATACCAGCTGGTGTCAATTTCTATAACGTGTCAGAGTTTGAACTTGGTGTAGGACGAAAAACAAACAAAGTTTGTTTACAAATCCTTCTAAGAAACGATGATTTTTTCGAGCTGCCCGGTTTGTATACATGTATTAAAAGCCGCGATTGGTGCCCTATTTCTAAATACCGACCAATCGGGGTCCGTTCCTCTGTAATTGAGCGAATACGTTGAAGGCCTGTGATTGGTTGTTTTCATCGAAGGCAGAATCATTCGAAAGTCAAATAGTTGAGAATTTTTGATCAGTTACCTTTCAACAAACGTGGAAGGTAGATCGTTGCCTGTAGTGTAATTTCGAAGTTCGAAAACTCGGAAAGTCTCGTTTTTAAATAATCTTTTAATTGGTAAAATCGAAAAAATGGCTTCTGCCGAAGTGACTGAAATTATGTCCGGGCCACTGGTGCAGTGGGTGAGTATAAAAAAATTGGAGCACCGAATTAATCAAACAAGTGGCAGAATTCCCCGAAAAATCGTTAAAATTCCAAGAAACTCGAAACAGTTTTCAAAATTATTGATTATCCACGTAGATTTCTTTGACGAATTCAGCCAAAAGTTTTCATTGTGAAATTCGAGGCTCTCGACATAATTCTTCGAACATTTACGTAGCTCGCGAGTTGCTTGGACGATCCAAAAGCCCTGGGCGCGTACGAGGATTTGGTTGATGGCGTTTGCATGTATCAAGTATTTCTGCAAATGTAAGTGCGAAAAATACTAGCGCAATGAAAATGAAATACAATTTTTTCAAATTATTATTTTTTTTTTTTATCGATTTTTTAATCGTTCGATCAATCGATCTTGTTAAGCGATCCCGAGCCTTTTTACGACGGCATTACACCCGCGGCCGGGGACGCTACACAGAGAGTAAAAAACTTGCAAATCGTGTTTAACAATCTGAAGCAATTCTACGAGGAAGAATTGGGCCATTTGATTATCAAACCACCAAACACAACAAACTTGGGACAAGATCCTTTGGCTCACGTGCAAGAAGCTCAATTGATGCTTCTCCTCTTGTTGGGCTGTGCAGTTCAATGTCCAATCAAAGAAAAATTCATAACGCGCATAAAAAATCTCGATTTGGATGTTCAGCTGAAAATAGTCGATTGCATAAAGCAAGTTACCGACAAATCTGACATCGTTATCGCTCGAGAGACTTTGGAAAACGCCAACAAAATGACCGGCGTTTTCGATCAAATTCAAAATTTGACCCAAGAGCGCGATTTTTACAAAGAGGTGAATATTTTTTTCATTAATTTGTAAAAAATATGAAAAATATATCGTTAAACCAAGTTTGAATAGAATAAAATGCAAAATTTTATGAACAATAATAAAAATTGCCCGTTTTATCGTTATTTTTCGATTATTTTTTTATAGAAATTGGCAGCCACTTTCGGAGATGGTGAGGTCGAGGCTGATGATAAAAATTCCGGGGGTCTAAACAAATCTCTGGGCAAAGGGGAATGCGAAAAAAATCAAAGTTTCGGTGTCGAAATAGTGGATTGGAAATCCAAGTTGAGAGAGCAACGCCAAAGATTGTGAGTTGGAACAATTTTTGAAATTTAATTGCTGCAAATTGATTTTTAATCGTTATTCGCGTAATTTCGACTGAAAATTAACGTCCAATGATTAATTATGCAGGGACGAAAAATCTGAGGCTCTTCTCGAGTGCAAAGAGGAGCTGGAACGCACAAAAGCTTCCTTAACAAAAGTCAAACTCGAGGTAAACCTTTTTTTTATTATTTTATGTATTTTTGGGCAATTTTGGAAAAAAACGTAAAATTTTTGAGAAATTATGTAAACTTGAAATTTGCGGTTGCACATTTTCAGAATTCAGAATTGACCCGTGCAGCTCGTACCGTTCAATCCTACAAGGACGAATTGGACGCGATTACCGAACGGGCTGAACGAGCCGATCGCTTAGAACTCGAAGTCCAACGATATCGACAAAAATTGACTGATTTGGAGTTTTATAAAACTCGGATCGAAGAACTACGCGAAGACAACAGGTGGGTTTTACAGCTGAATCATTTTGAAAACTCTGGGACACTGAAAATATCAAGTTTTTACTTTGAAGGTGAAAAAGATTTTCGATTATAATCGACGTGAAGAATTTTTATCATTGGCATGCGGTTTGATGGATTTTTGGCGATTTTTCAATTTTTTTACGATCTTTATTAAAATTTTCAATTTTTTAAACATTTTTGGAAATTCAGAAGCCAATAAAATTTTGTGTAATTGTTTTTTTTCCCAAGAGTTTTGAACGAGAATCGTGAAATGTTGGAAGAACAATTACGATCGTCTCGACGGAATACCGAAAAGATAATGGCACTTCAAGCTCAAATAATCGACTACGAGAAAATAGTCAACGAAATGTCACTGGTGAGTGAAATGAATTTTTATAAGCCTATCGAAATAACATCCAGTGTTTATGGATTGCGAGATTTCATGCCGAGGATTGTGACAATTGTAGGAACGAACGGCCGACAAAGAGAAGTTTAAGGAACTCTTGGAGGAAAATTGCGAGTTGCATCGATTGAAAAAAGCCGCGGCTGAAGAAGCAGTGCTTGCCGGACTAGAGGACGACGATGACGAGCCAGGTAAATTTTTTGAAGATTTTTCGCACATTTATGGGTGAAGGTTACTCCGCTTATATATACTCCGGGACACTCTCGTCACCGTTTACGAGAAAGCACAAAATTGTTAATAACTCTGGAACCGCTTGACCGATTTGCAAATTTCTTGCACCATTTTCTTCGTTGAACAAAGGTACAATTTTCTAAGCGAATGAACATCGAATTAACTCTCAGCCATAGCGGATAACAGCTTATCGGAGCAATTGACGAACAACGCACAAGCTCGAGTGCTCAAACTCGAGCTAGAAAATCGACGATTGATGGCGATGGTTGATTCGTTCGAGGAAAAATGGTTCACGACAACCAGCTCGAAAGTGATGGAGCTCCAGAAAGAGAAAAACAAATTGTCGTTGGAAGTAAATTCGCTGAGCAATGACAAAGAAAATTTGTCTCACAACAATTTCGACCTGGAAACTCTGTGCGAAGAGGCTCTCGAGGAAAACAAGAAACTGCAGAGTATTCTCAGCCACCAGAGGAATTTGTTCGAACGTCAGCAAGAAGACTGTCAGGTTGAAAACGAATTTATTTATAATTATCATAAAATCAATATTTTCTTCTCTTTCAAATTGTCAACAAAATATAGCGAGAGATTCAGTAAACTTGACGTTTTTCTCAACAGTCACAACGCACCAGAATCATCAACCTGGAAAACAATTACGACACACTTTTCAAAGAAAAAGAAAAATTACAATCGCTTCTCGAGAGTGCGCAAAAACGAGCCGAGGATTTGGAGCGATCGCTGCAATTGGCGACCCAAAATCTCGAGAATTCTGAAAGCGCCCAACCGAATGCAAGAAAATATGAAGAAAACTGCTACGAACTCGAGGTAAAACTCGCAATTTTGGAAAAAGAAAGAGACGTCGCTATTCGTGATGTTCGAAAGTTGCATGGAATAATCGAGGTAATTGACAATTTTTCAAAAAAATTCTCCAAACTTTTTGGGTTTTTTCGTTATTGGTAAATTTTTCACGCCATAAAATATTTTTCAGAATAAGGACATGGCTCTTGACAGATCGACCAACAACGTCATCCTTTTGGAGCAAAAAGTCGGACAGCTCGAAGGAAAAATGAAAAATCTAATTACAGAAATTACAAGGTAATTGAAAGTTGTAAATAATTTTGTCCAAAATCAATTTTTTGTTTGTTTTTTGCATTCAGCATCATTTTTCAAAAATGATTTTTATCACATCGACGATAAATTCTGAACCTAACGTGTGTTTACTTGTTAATTAGGCTCCAGGAGATAGAAAATTTGTACAAAGACTTTGTACAGATTTCGCGGACTTTGGAGTCAGATTTGATGGCAGAAAAATCAAACGAGCAAAAGTTGTTCAACATTATCGAGAAACTGGGGCTAAATATTGAATCATTGGTGAATATCCCAGCAGAAAAAATATTCGAAAGGTAATTAATAATTTTTCAAGCTCATTTTTCTATGAAAGCTCCTCATTATCAAATGTCGTGTTTGCTTGAATTAGAATCGGGGAAATTCCTCAAGTGATTGAATTTGTGAAGCACACACTGGTCGAGAAATCTTCGAGGCCGTTCGAGAAAAAATCCGCCTCTGAGGATTTGCACGCAACGATCGATTCGCAAGAGGTAATTTTTTCTTCCCTCTCAAATCGAAATATCCGAAAAGCGTCTGGAACGTTGAGCGCTTCTGAAAAAATTTATGTTCAGAGTGAAATAAAGACTTTGCTGAGGAGAATTAAAACCGCCGAGACCTCGGCAGCGCAACTGAAATCCGAAAACGCCAAACTACAAGCAACTTTGGCGACTCTTCATTCGCAAAACGTTTCCCAAACGAGTGAACACACAAATCTGCAGATCACAAACTCTCAGCTCGTCATAGAGAAGGAGGAGGTAAATCAATGCTCAATTATTGTGTCACACGAGCTCTGAATCGGAGCGCAACATTGATCATGACTTAGGGAATTTAATTTTGAGAAGAAAAGTCCTCAAGCATTTTTCATTTCGATGCACCGTTTACGAGTTACGCGGCCACGATATCGAGGCCAGAGAATCCGAAGCTTTTATGATGCAAAGTGGCCGAAAAGAATTTTTCGTGAACGAGGCGCTGTAGAGGAAATGGCTAAGAACTTGTCGAATTCAAAAGCGGAGAATGTTTCGTAGAAAATGGAAAAATTTGTTGTTTGTTGATTTTCTCACTCGATGACTAAAATAAATTCTCAGTTGATGAAAAACTTCTTGGCGAAGCAACGAGCTCACTCGCAACTGGTGAACGATCAAGCAGCTTTGCAATCGTTGCACGATCAGTTGAACAACGAGTACGAAAATGTTCTCCAAGAGCGTGAATCGTTGAAGGAAAGTCTCCGAGGAGCTAAGACTGCGATGAGAAAACTGCAGGGAACGTGCACGACTCTGGAAATGGAAAATAGTTCGGTAAACATTTCCAAAGAGACGGCGGTAATGAATGCGAATTCTCTGCAGATTTTGAGCGTCGAGCACGCCAAGCTCAAGGTAAGAAAATTGGAAAGAATTAACGAATAGGAAAGAAAAAAAAAATCGACGTTTCTTAGTCATCGTTGCTTTTGAACTCGAATTTACAGGAAGACTTTACAGTTTTGTTCACGTCGGCGGAAAAATTGAAAGTCGAGTACAAGAATCTCGTAGAACATTACAAGAAAATCGAAACCGAATTGAATCGTTTAAGCTTGAAATACACGGAAATGCAGGGAGAATTAAACTCGAGAACTGAAAAATGCACGACCCTCGAACTGGAGATTAGTAAATTGAATCGAAGCTCCGAAATGCTGTTGCAAGTCAATTCCGGCTTGGAAAGTAATCGACGATCGTTGATGAATCATTTGAGCCTCTTGTTCAAGCAATATCACGAATTACTGGTCCAGTCGTTCCAGGACAAGGAACAATTCCACATGGAAGAAAAAATGTACACGTGAGTGCGAAATTTGTGAAATAAAAAAGGAAAATGAAAATATTCTCATTAGCAACTGAGAGCGAATCAATTATTTGCCCTTGTGAAATGATTTTGTGTTTTTTTTTTCTTTCTTTTTAGTGACAAAGTCAATAATCTTCACAGACAGAAGGAAAAACTTGAGGAGAAAATCATGGATCATTACAGAAGACTGGAAAATTGCTCGATGAAGAAAAAGAAATTTGGAGCCAATCTCGTCGAAAAAGTTAAGAAAGCTGGTTCCGATCTTTTGAGCAAGGTAATTAACACGACTCGTAGATTTTTTTCAAAATCATCATTTCCATTGGGTTTTCGTTGAACGAAATTCGGTTTTTCCGTGTCAGAATCGTCGATCTTGGGCCGAAGATCCATCAAAACCCTTGGAACTTAGTAAAACATCGGAATCCGAATCAGGTGGAAATGAATCAGATGTGAGTTGCGATTACCAGAACGACGCTGTTATAGAATTCGGCAAAGCGGAAATCCTCGAGGACAAGATTTGTCGCTGGGTGATTGAAGAGCAATAAAAATTACGAGCCTGGAACCTTAAAATGTTAGAAACTGAAGCGAAGTAACGTCTTGATCGATTTCCCCGAAAACGCGCCAACTTTTCGCCTCCATTATCGGTGTTTTTTCTTCATTGCATCCCAATGTATTAAGTTTTGAATAATCTCGGCCTCAAATTTGAGAAATATCATCGATTACTAAATTAAGATTGTAAAATAAATATTCTGAATAAAAAAAAAATCTCCATGTTATTCACGAGAGTAATGAACAAAATTTTATTGTTGTTCTGTCCGGAAATTTTCAGTTTCGACACGTTTTTGCCACAAAGCCGAGAGACGCAAAGGTTTAAAATCGTTCCTTGCGATTGTTTTGAATTTCAAACCATTCCTGGGAATTTTCAGAGTCGCAACGTACTCGGAGGCTCAATAAATTAATGAAATGGCAAGATTTTATGGATTTTTGAAGTTTTTTTTATTCAATTATGTGAATAGTGCATATGAATAATCGTCGAAGATTAACGGTAAGATTTCTGGTAACGTGCTCTGGCACCTGGACCACCGAATTTCTTGGGCTCGCAGCGTCTCGGGTCGGCGACGAGGAGGGTACGATCGTATTGGATCAGGATGTCCTTGACTTCCTTCTTGCTCGCTTCATCGACATCTGTAAATAAAAAAAGACAAAAAAATAAGTTCGGATTTTCCGATTATTTAATTTTTATAAAACCAGAAAAACTTCGTTTTTTTGAGTATTTTTTTTCTTCGCATTCCAACGGTTACTCAGTGTTTCAACGATTAAAGAGTTTATTGCAGAATTTTGGAATTTTTTTTTCTCATTTATTTGAAAAATCAGGAAATTCAAACTCACACTTTTGATAGTAAGCGACGAGAGCTTTGGAGATGGCTTGCCTGATGGCATAGATCTGAGCGACGTGACCACCGCCGTTAACTCTTACTCTGATGTCAACACCGGAGAATTTTTCCTGCAAAATTCAAACAATTGTGTTTATTTTATACCGAAGGACAAAAACACACGAATTCGTAAAAGTTTGCTGCGTAAATTGTTCCTAGACGAGTAAAGTCTCAATTTGAAAATTTTTCTCGTAATGTTTTATGGAAATTTTCATTAGAAGGAACGGAATGAGCGAGAGTCAAAGAATTTGAGTTGAAAAATGATTTACGAGTCTGTAAGATTTTAAATTGCAATGGAATAGAAAAAATTGATTGAAATTTTGTTATTTGTAGTCGTAACTGGCGTCTTACCTTTCCGAGGAGAAGGATGGGCTCCTGCAATTTGTATTGGAGCACGCGTGGTTCGACCAGCTCCAAGGGACGTCCGTTCACACGGAGAAGTCCCCGGCCGCGCTTGCAGTAAGCAACAGCGGTCGCACTTTTCTATTTTGGAAAAACGTGTCACGATTTATAATTGAATTTAACACGAAAATATTTGGGGACATTTCTTCAAATTGTTTTTCTGTTAATTTTGGAGGGAATCAAACTCTGAGTAGAAAACGCGATGTTTTTGGAGTCAAAGTTCCGGAATTCGGAATCGGATGCTCGAGTTTTCGCTCAAACTCGTGAGAATTGGCAAAATTACCGAGATTCATAAAACGCATCGAGTGTGATGGACTCTGGGGTACGATTTGTTGTTGTTTGTTGTGGTAAATATTGCTAAATGGTGAATAAATTGTTCGTAATATTGCGGTCAAAGGGAAACGCCGTTGCGGCTGAAGTTGCATTTTGAGGTTATGTAGACACGCATCGGAACGTCAAGGATTAAAATGTTAATAATAAACAATTGGACTGACCTTGCGTCCGAAGACTTGCACCGAGTGGTTCGGTTCCTTTGTTTTCGCAACCTGTTGATAATTAGAAAAATATTTTCCATGAAAAATACGTTGATTTGTTAAATAAAGCGTGGAAATGTAGAATTCTTACCTTCTGCATTTTGGCGAGCACGTCGTGAAAAGGAAGTTGATCGTAGAGCGCTGCGGAGTGCGGATATTGGGCGGCAAGACCGGAAATTACGCGAGTCAAATGAGCGACTGAAAATTTGGTTCTGGAAAAGCGCGCCAAGTATTTGAATTTGTTTTGGGAATCCGACTAATTTCTGCTGTACGCAATTGCAGAATAATTTTCGAACAATCTTATACCGACATTAATAATCCAACAATCGGGTTTCCATTTATTATTCACAAAGTCATTGCTACTGTCATTAAAGTCAATGAGAAATCGTCTATCTCGTTTATTGCCTTCCAGCAACATGTACGAAATTTTTAATTGCTTTGTAAATGATTATAAATAAAAAGTTATCAAGCTGGTTAATTAAAGTCTCGGGAATGTCACGGCACGACACTCAAAGAATCGATGTGTCTTTATAACCCACAATTTCGATTTCAACGCGCGTGTGGTTCAAAAATTATATTGACCTTTGGAAAGCAATTAACTTAACAATAACATACTATTGTCCGTGTAATCTTAATTTTTGCGTAATTGAATATTTATCGACATGTGTAATAAATTTCTAAACGACAAAAGCGTATAATAAATCAATCACGAAATGACTAGGTTTTTTATGAGGCATCTCGGGGAGCATCCACAGAAATCCCACCAATAATAGACGCACGTGTTCAGTGCCATGTGCCTAACCTGTACGCTAAAGTCAAAAACTGATAATTCACAAATGTTCTGTGATATGTGAATAAAAAGTTGATTGAAATGAACATTTCACATTGTTGAAGGAAAAAAAATATAAAATAAACGTACAAACCATCTTGTGCAGTGACTCGAGTGTCAAAAAAGACAAAAAAAAACATTGACAATGGAACTTTTCGTAATGAACAGGTAATTCTTTAACTTTTTTATGACATTACGTTAAAATAAATGCCGATCGTTCGCATTAGTGTTGAATCACCGATATTACTGAATAACGAAAATGAAAGCGTCGCCAAACGTTCCGAAATAGTTGATCGTAGAAATGTTAAATAAATCGAGATAAATTTGAGAAATTCCAACGTCGCTACACTGCGTTCCTGTTTACACTGCAAAAAATGGCCAATTCCGGCCTGACCAATCAATAAAATCAATTTTGAATAATTCCTGCAATTAATTAAGCGGAAATTCAATGATTGGTAATTAATTTGTCGAAAAAATCGATAAAAAATCATGGAAAATGGAACGAACAAAAATAATTTATCAATTTAAAAAAATAGATACGAAGGAGACGAGCCGTCCAAACCGGAAGCGGAGAAAAATCACTTGTCGGAGCTGTTGAAAAGAATCGAAGAGAGAAAAAAGCAAAAACTTGCAGAAACGCAAAAGAAAGAAAAAGCAGTAGAATCATCGGTTGCGTCTAATGCAGAAGGAGTTTCCCGCAAAAAGAGCAAGAAGAGAAAAACGAATTGTGAAAATGGGGAGGAAAAAATGGATACGGATGAAATTTCAAAGAACGAACAAAGTATCGAATGTGGCGATCAGACGGATAACAAGAATTTGGCGAGTCAGAGCGCGAGCCAAGATTTCACAATTCTGGGCACTGGCTCGAGAAAAAAACTGAAACCAGTGAGCAGAGTTTTGCCTCGCTGGCTGACGAATCCAGAAATAATTTCTGCGGACCTGAGTAGTGGGCCGGATTTGGAAGATTTGAAAGAAGTTTTGGATGCCAAACTTTTGGAAATTCTCAAGGCGAATGGTTTGGTCAAATTATTTCCTGTCCAGGCGAGCATCGTACGATGGCTCCTGAAGTGCAACAGGGACAGACAAATTGGCTGGTGGCCCAGGGACACGTGCGTTTCCGCTCCAACCGGAAGTGGTACGTTTTTTCGATATTCTACAACATTTTAATCCAAACATTCAATCGTAAAAATCAATAGAATTCACTCTACATCTCTGATAATAATAAATGAACTTGTAATTAATTAGGAAAAACTCTGGCGTACGTACTTCCGGTAATACAACATTTGCAATCGCGTTTGGTGCCAAAAATTCGATGTTTAGCGGTTTTACCTGTGCAAGAACTTGCAGCACAAGTGTACAAAGTTTTCGTGACGTATAGCGCTCACACGAACCTTCGTGTGAGTCTAATTTCAGGCGCTTCTTCCTTCGAGGCTGAACAGAACAATCTCACGAAGAAAAGTACGTATAAATTGCTGATTTATTAACAATCACTTTTTGCTAAATTAATCATCATCTATTTTCGTACTCCGATATCTCAAGGTCAAAGAGGTGAGATTTGCAGCAGAGTGGACATCGTGGTTGCAACGCCAGGTCGTCTTATCGATCATATCGAAAAAACTGCTGGTTTCTGCCTGGACGAGCTTCAGTATTTAGTCATCGATGAAGCAGATCGATCCTCCGACTGGTTGCCATACATTCCGGCCCCGCATTCGCGAGCCCCGCCTCTTACTTTGGGCAACGTTATCACGAGGTTCGTAAAAAACAATGCAATCGCAAAACGCGATGTAAATAAACGATCTTGATTATCATAACTAATAGCGGATGAAAAAAAAACCTAAATTTTCGTTTTTTCAATGAATTTAGAATATTGAGAATATTTTAGAATACATTATTTACGATATATCTATTCAAATATTATATTTTGTTTTATAATATAAATATTATTTAATATTATAATTATAATAATTACATCATTAAATAAATTATTATATAATTGTAATAATTATAAATTATTATAATTATTCATTATTTATAATATAAATATTATTTAATATTGTAATTATAATAATTATAATATATTATAATATTTATAAAAAATCACAATGAAAAAATCATATAGACCCCAATGAAAAAATCATAAATAGACCCCAATGAAAAAATCATGAATAGACCCCAATGAAAAATCATATAGACCCCAATGAAAAAATCATGAATAGACCCCAATGATAAAATCATAAATAGTGAGTTATAGTACTGGTTAGTTATAATATATAATAAACAATTATAATATATTATAATTATTATAATATTATAATTATAACATTATAATTATTATATAACAATAATACTGTTATAATTATTATATAATAATAATAGTATTATTGTATTATTAATTTAATTTATTCAAATATTTTATGAAGATGTGTTGGAATATCTCATGAGAAGTGACGAATAATGAATTTGAATCGCAAACAGCAAACATGCTCCGGCCCAAAAGCTCCTGTTCAGCGCGACGTTGTCCCAAGATCCGGAGAAATTGAGCAGGCTCGGTTTGTTGCAACCGAAATTGTTCACATCAGTCCTGATCTCCGACAGAGACGACGACGTTGATCTGGACAAGGAAGTCGACAATTTTGCGGGACGTTACACAAGTCCCGATGAGTTGACGGAACGAGCAATAAAATGCGAGACTGAGTACAAACCGCTGGCGCTACTTCAATTACTCGTTGCTAACGAGACCATCGAGAAAACTCTCGTCTTTACAAATTCCGGCGAAGCTGCTCATCGATTGGCCATTCTTCTTCGATCACTCGTTGCTGACAAGAGTATCCACGTTGATGAGTTGTCCGCTCAGTTAGTCCCGAAACAACGCTCCGATGTTCTCGAAAAATTCGCCGAAGGCAAAATCGATGTGTAAGCGGAATTTTTTTGAAACTTTTCCAATTCTTATGGAAAAAAAAATGGACAAAAATACCTTTTTTTGGTATTTTTTTCTCCCCTCACTTTATTTTTTTGTCTCCTTCATGCTCATGCTCTCGATTTCTTCGCAGTAAGCAAAACAAAAATGTTTCTGATTTTTTTTTTACAGACTCATAAGCTCAGACGCTTTGGCTCGAGGCTTGGACATTCCTGGTGTAAAGTTAGTGATAGCCTACGAATTGCCAAAGCACATTGAGGGTTACATCCACAGAGCAGGTCGAACAGCGAGAGCAGGAGCTCCAGGAACGGCGATATCGATTTTAACGTCAAATCAGACGTCGGCATTCACGAGGATGTTGATGTCAGCGAAAAAGGTGGTGCCGACGTTGGAGAGCTTTGAAACACTCGGCGAAGTCGCCGAATCGATAAATTACGAGAAGCACCTTGAGAAATTGAAAGAAACATTGGAACAGGAACAATTACTTTGCGCTGATAGAGGCAAATCTCTTAAGCGAAGATTTGGCTCGAAAAAATAGTGAAAATAACTGTGAATTTGGTGGAAAATCGTTCGAGGCGAAATAAATTGTTTAAATAATAAGTGAATGCTCATTTAACATCGATAATAACATTTTATTGTCTGGAGTAATAATATCATACGTAATATCTCAATTTTGTTCCTTAACTCCTATCGGTTACTCGCATCAATGCTTTGGATTTATTTTTAAATCACCCTTTCCACATTATTTTTATTTATTCATTTAATCTTTGTTCAATAATCGTTATTTATTTATCCTGACAAAGGCCCGAGCGTATTCACAATGTTTTTTCTTCTTTTTAATTTATTTATAAAAGATAAACGACATTATTTTTATTCGATAACGAGACAGACACTGTTTTTTTTTCGCTTTTGGGTTTTTTCCCTCATTTTTTCGTTTTTTCTCCTTTTATCGCTATTATTGCGTGCGACTCAACTGTTGAGACGTCATCAGCGCTCCCTTGCGTTCCCTTCTTCGTGTAGGCGCATAAACATACAAATTTTATCCGGTTTTTGGCGGTTTATTATGAGTTTGATTATTTTTCAAGCGATTTTAACGCGGAAAAGCATTTTTTCATGGAACTACTTAAAAGTTTTAGCCTTTTATGAAAATCAAACTCGCTCGACAAAACTTTTCGGTATCGTCGATGCGGCGCGACTCCAAACTTGAGGAAAAAATCTGGTTCGTATTCAACTTGTAGTTTGTTTCGCAAAAATTCTCATTACAACGAAAATTACAACGAAACGTGGAAAATAATAATTTTGATTGAACATCGAAATTTTATATTTTTATTGCAATTTCTCGAGCTCGATTTCGAACTTTTGAATTGTTTTGAGTTCATTCTTGAAGCGAAAAATCTGGCACGTGGGTCTTGCAAAAAAATTGGACATTTTCGTTCCTGCGTCAATTTTAATGCCAGTCAAGTTTTTCGATTATTTTCGCATTGCAATGATTCAAATGGTTTCGAAAAAAATATTAGCTATCGTTATGTCAGAATGAAGCGACGAAAGCAACGTAATTCAAGTGTTTTGGGCGTTGAACGAATAAAATCGGTAAAGTTTTTGCACAAGCCAGTGTGTACATTTGGCTTTTTCGTTGCATTGACGAACAGAAGAGCCAGCAATAAATACATTTATTCGATCATTGATAAAGTTCTGATACAATTGAAAAAAGCTTGAAAGTATACGTTCGTTCGTTTGATCGTATAATGAATAATAATTTATTCGTTTCCTCGATAAATTCATTTGCTTTAAGTCGTTTAAGTATTTTACATTTCAGAACTTTTATTTTCACATATAAAATCTAACCTTGGATCGATTAAATTCGATTAATCGATAGTCGCTTTTTAAACGTAATTCGACCTTCACTTACGATATTTACATAGTTTATATTAACAATAAATAATTCATTCGTAATCATAAAAGGCAAGATTATAATGGAAATAATAATCATTCCAAGGATAATGATACTCGGTGTATTTACATACATAAAACGTGGTCCTATGTGATTCATATGTGTCGTTGCCGTGTATATGTATCATTATATTCAACTCTTCCTCACCCTAATCGCCCTTAAAAATTGATCCATGTCTAGAGATTCTCCCATTTTATTTTCCATTCATGAGAAACGTGTTGCTTTTTTCCAAAGGTCATTTTTTTATTAGCTAGAAATAGCGAGGCGTGCACCGTTCGAATAAGAGCGAAAATGAAATTTTTCACGATTTGCAAAGTTAAATTTAGTTAATTTAGGGAAAATATCGAGAAAATGTCAATCAGTCGATATCGATTAACGGTACGAAATCTCTGGGGTTTTGCAGTATTTTTCGACCGGCAGTCTTTGGATTATTTCGTTAGAATAGCGAAGATAAGATTTTTGACATTCACGTGATTTTTTATTCACGCTCGTACGGACAGTATGCAGCTCGGCCAAATTTTGCAGTTTCCATTCACTTTTTGGTAGGCCGTAATTAACGAAAATGTCGATGCTTAAAAAAACGATGTTTTCCAATTTCATTGGGTGGAGATATCAGTACAATTATTTTTTTTGCCATCGAAGCCAGAAGGAAATTTCAACTGATTGGAAATTAATGAATTTTCCGGCGACATTGCGGTACACTATTTATATATATATGTATATATATATATATATTTTTTAATAAAGTATTTATTGTCGTAACTCCTGCTTTGCCACTTGCGCTCTCCCTTGACCCGTTACAATTATTGGCTATAGAACCTCAGCTAATTATTCATAAAACGTTTAGTTATGCTTTTTTTTTAACTCCCCCAAAATCTTCATCGTTATTTCGTCAATTGTTGATATTTCATTATTTATATAATTAAATTTGCGTTTTTAACAGCTCAATTAGTCCAGGTGGAAAAATGTACATATCGAACATTTCGATTATCGATACATTCGATTCGGGCTCAGTCAAGAAAATAAGAAATTATTCAAGTTTTCTTTATTATTTTTTATTAATGCGATAAGAATTTCTCGTTTCGCGGTTTCCCCATTTCTTGGAAACAAAGAAAAATTTGACTGCAGCGAGTGTTGAATATTTAAAATTTGAAATTATCGGATTTTTGTTTCGAGTCAATTGAATCATTTATTTCGCTCATTTCATTCGAAGAGTGAGCAGAAAAAAAAAACATTTTCCTTCTTCGATGAGCCCGTACGCTTAATATTCGTGTTTTTTTCACGTTTTGTGTACAATCTATATTTCTAATATATTCGAACTAACAATCCAGTTGACTATATACTGCGCTATATCACTTGTTCCTATTTACACAGCAAAAAATTGCCAATTTCCGTCCGACCAATGAATAAAATCGATTTTCAATAATCCCTTTGACGAATTAATGGGAAATTAAACGATTAGTAATTAAGGTCATCGCATTTACTAAAAATATAAAAACGAAAAATGGTAAATTTGTCGAATCGCGTTTCCAGCTTGGAACGGATCCAATTTTTGTCAAATTTTTGTCGAAATTAATAAAAAAAAAAAAATTTTATGTCTTGAGAAATGAAAAAATGGACAAATTTATTCGGAAATTGGTGCAGAAAAAAAATGATAAAATCGATTAACCGTAGAAGTACACACATATATCTTTTCTGCCTAAATTTTACACACTGGGTCTGTGAGACCCGGAGATCCTGCAACTGGGTAATTTTCGCGAAGGGCAGGAAAATAATTATTTTTCTTTGCCTTTCCGGGTACATCGCTCCACAAGACTTTCTCGAGTACTTCGCATTCTTATCTCGGGTCCCTCAGACCCAAGAGTGTACTCCCAGGGTTAAAATGATGAAAATTATACAAAAAAAGATTTTCATTTAAAAAAAATCGATCTCTCGTCGAATATTTTCTGTGTTTTCGTTTCCGTGACGTCAGATTCGAGTGAATTTTCGGAAAGAATAAACAAGAATGAAATAATTGAAAAATATGGGAAATTATCGTTTGCTCGAATTTCGAGATTTTCGATTTTAATTCTTCTTCTTCTTCACTTCAATCACTCGTATGACTCCATCGCCGATGTTCACACGCAACGGCGTCATAACAAAGTTTTTTCGAGATAATTGATTTTCAACCATTTCCTTCATAGTAGGAGACTCGCGGAAAGAATGAGAAGAGGCAAAATTTCGTTACTGAATAGCCTCGATGGTCGGCTCGGACCGGCGCCGTTCAATATGACCCACGGAGGCGATAATGATGGAAAGGTCAATGGCCTTTCGGTCCTGTGACCTTCCTGCGTACTTCCGCCCATTATTTGCGTCGTACCAAATTCATCGTTGTTGCCGTGGTAATTTGCATCCCCCGCAGTTTCCGAATTATCGTGCGGCCTTCTGTTTGGTTTTTTCCGACTGTTTTGATATTTCTTTCGTTGTCTCGTGTCCGTGTTTTTGTAAAACGTTCCGGGGGTTGTTTTCGTTGGCAATTCCAATTCTGCGAATTCAAAAACTCGAATTACACATTTTTTTGATGAAAAAAAAACGAATACTCGATTCTGGGAAATGGAAAACGTTTATTAAAAAAATTCACGTCACACGAGTCGTCGAAACCGAGTTTTTGAAAAAAAATTCATCCAAATGAAAAATAAAACGTGGAAAAATATCAAATGTCGAGTGAGATGGAAAAAAAAAGTACGAAAATGGAAACAGTCTTGGAAACGGTGTCGTGGTTGAGTGTCACGGACGGCGTAGCCAAGAGAGATCCAGGGAGACAGAATTTCCACTCTCGGCACCCCCTGAAACGCTCACCTGTTGCACCTGTCCTGGGTATAATGGCGGCACTAATTGGCGGGGTGGTTGTCTGTGCCGCTCGAGGGGTTGTAAGGAGGATGAGGGTGAGGGCCGGGGGATGAAGGGGCAAGGAGGGCAAGGGAGAAAGGGAAAGGCAAAGAGAGAGAGAGAGAGAGATTGTGCAATTTAATTTATTCTCACCTTGTAAGCGAACGACGTTTTCGGCATTGCCAAGGGCATTAACCGCGGAACAAGCATATCCCCAGAAATCCGTTTTCTCGAGATTGTGAATCGTCAAATTCATTTGCCACGAGTATTCGCTCAGTGGGAATTCCGTCATGGTGTATTTGTCGCTGGGCAACAATCTGTCACCTGTAAAAACGCGTCAATAAAATTTCCTCAAGTATTTTCATATTCACGAGTCTCTGATTTTTCTGAATGATTTCAAGTCTCGAGTCCAGATTCAGAGCTTTTCCAAACACTCCAATTAAGTACAATTACAAACCCTCAAACACGGATTACTGGACTGTTGAAAATTCGATTTTCGGCTCGACACTATTCAACTTGACTGACCTTTGTCCCTGAACCACGTGTTCATTGAGCGAGGCGAAGCCTCAACGTAGCATTGCAGAATTACGTCACTATGTACTGGCGCAGCGACTAGTTGGTTCGTCACTTTGATAAGCGGTTGGACTGGAAATGCCACCGAAAAACCATTGATTAACGCATCGAGACAGAAAATTCACGAAAGTTGTCAAATTTCATGTCCAGCAAATAATTCAATCACTTTTAACAACAGATTTAAGGATAAAAACATGGAACGATAAAAGATCTTTGAATCTGGAAAAAAAGCCAAGAGTTTCCGTTCGAATTCCTCCCTAAATGTTGATGTATCACAAAACTTTAATGACCTTGTTTAATAATCCTGTGTAAATTCAAGTTTCAATCGAAGTTTCGCGAGATTGTAGCAACTCGTGAGTTTGTCGCTATACGTAAGATTAGTGTGCACCATTATTCCCAGTTGGAATTGTGTTTCTCGCTGTGGGAGCAAGGAGGAAGAACGGAGAGATCAAGAGAAAGAGAGAGGGAGAGAGCGAAGGGAAAGAGAGATATTGAAACAGGTACATCAATTTGCATTGTGGGTTATGAATAATTGATTGTTGCATAGTTAATAGCTGAAACTTGGTTCTATAACTCTTGCTAATAATTTATCTCTAACTCTGCGAATATATTACAACGACGTGATGCAAAATACTTTGTTAATTTAACGAAGGTTTGTTAACTACGCTGGCCCAAAATTTCGTGTACAGAGTGCAGTTTGGGAGAGAAAAAATGACTCTGAAGTTTGCAACGTTGAGATTCAACGAGAAACATTTTTTTTTATTGATTATTTATTGAATTTTTAAAATCGTCACAATTTTTTGAGCCGATTGAGTTTTTTGGTCACGAGAGAGAATCGTTTTATTGGCCGGACCGAATATTCAATAATTATTATTGGCTCTGCTGAAAAAATAACAGAATTTCGTTGCATTCCAACGATGCAAACTTCAGGATCATTGAGAAAAAAAGGCTGCGTCAGTTTTTTAAATTGCATTTTAGGGATCGTGTAATTATTCTTTAATGTTAAATGAAATGATGCTTACAATGAACTTGGACCGAATAACGTTTGCTGACTGTCGGTGGAATGCCGTTGCTCGCTATGCACAGATACGAGCCCATTTCGTGTCGAAGAACTCCGGTCAAATTTAAAGTTTCACCATCCAATGTCTTGCGAGCTGTGAACAGAGGAATGTGCAATTTTTAGTATAGGAAAGATAATGACAGCGATTAAAAATAAGTGGAATTCGTTGGAATTTAGTTTTGGAGTTTTTGGAGAATTTTCGGAGCGTGAAATTTCGAAGGGAAACGTGTTTTTTTTACATTTTTTTGGCTTGCCCAGCGTTCAGGAGATTCCAAAAATCTCACGGCGAATCGTCGTCAGCTCGGTAATTGCGGCTGCGTGAAAAAGTGTAATTAACATTTGAGGGACGGAGGCGATAGATGAAAAACTGTTGAAGGACTTTTCATGGAAAATTCGACGGTTTCCTAGTCCTGGGAATGGCGAACGAGTATCTTGGGATATTTTTCATCACAGGCAAAGTCCGTGGTCAGCAGTGAGCCCGATGTTCGAGGCATAAATCTTGGTAGAACGAGGTGAACATCTCAGGAGCCAGAAGGCAACTATTGCGACGAGAACCGAGTTTATTTCGTCACTGCTTTAGTGATGGTGGGTGAGACAGTCAGTGGTAGTAAATCCGAGATATATGCAAAAGTGAAATTGCAGGTTGGGGAATGGGTCGATCGTGTAGAGACGCAACGTAATTTCAAGGGCTTTTTCTTTGGCTGTTGGGAAAGGCCATTTGAAAAAGCCTCCTCGTTACTTTTATCAGGCTGTATTTTCCTGCGTGACTTTGAAGCTGGCCAATGAAGGCAGAGGCGAACGCCAGCATGGGATACACTTATTTTATGCCTGGATCTGTTTAACTCTTTGCGCTTGTGAAAACTTGAGGCAATAGGATCGTTGGGTCCCAGAGGAAAAGGGTAAGAATAGCTTGGCAAAACAAGCGCCAGATATAACGAAAATATTCAAAGGAAACAACCAAGGCAAGTGTATAAAGTTTTTCGTGTGTGCTCTCGCAATGAAGCGAAACTTTATAAATATTTTCCAAACCAACTGCAACACGGTGGAATGCAATGGAAGAGAATCTTGGAAACATTCCATGAATATATACATTTCAAGTTTCGTCGTTGCCGCCAGAGAAGGATAAACTTTTCGACAATATACATTCCGATATAATATACATTTCAGAATTTTCTTACATTGTTTCTGCCCATCCTCCCGTATCACGATGTTTCGACCATCTTCTCGTCTCCAGGTTACCGTAGGATTTGGTACTCCAGTCGCCACGCAACGTAGAGTTATATTTCCGCCCTCTCGAGTTACCAAACCATCTGACGACTCGTCGTCCATTATGTCCGGCGGAACCACCACTTTCATCGTTCCCATCTTCAACCCCAAATTAAACGTCATTCTCACCAGTGCATTCGATACATTTATTCTCCAACTAACGCCGAATCTCGAATAAATTATTCAAGTATTTATAAACATTATGACCGAGTGTTATTGCGAGCTAAAATTTGATCGCCTGGCTCGGCAATTCCCACAAGTCCCTCCAAGAATCCTTGAGGATCATAAAATGCTTGAGAACTTGAAATAAAAATTAAAATCGACTGGAAAAATCAACCAACGAACGAATTCAAATGAAACTCTAGTAGCCTTTTTTTTTTAGAAAGTCGAAGCAGAAAATCAAATTTTTCGTCATATTTTTTGCTTTGAAAATTCACCAGCAACTAAAAAATGATAAAAATTTTTAAAAATCGCTACTTCAAAGATGAATCGAAAACAAATGATGAGCAAGAAAGTTATAGCGATTTTCTTAAAATCAAAGTTGGAAGATTTGGAAAAAAAATGTCGCATTTTCATATTAAGAACGTTGGATTCGCAACAGTCAGATCTAAATGTGAGTTTTCAATTTTTTTTACGTACAAAATTGTTTGCCAGCCAAAGTTTATTGGAAAAAGTTGTTACAAATTGACTAGAGAACAACATATTCTGAATTCAAGATTGTCCGAGGTAATTTGTAATTGTTATATAATAACGAAAAATTCGAAAAAAATTTCCGACCGATTTTAAACAAAAATAAAATAAAGCTCCGTCGATGTTGCATAGAATGAAAAAAGTGATTTTTGTGAATAACTATCTCGACTTTGACATGGTGCAGTCTCTTAAAATTGCGCGAGCTATTATTTTTGTGTAGTGCAAATTTAAAGGGATTCTATCGATAGAAAGTTTTGCATACAACGTCCTTAAGCTAGCCAGCAAATTAAGGAGCCAGAAAGGGTTTGGTCAGTGCAAAATAACTGGCAGCAAGTTAGGGCAGAGAATGTCTGGAGTAACGATTCTCGGGGTTCCGTTAGATAAGCCCAGATGACCATAAAACGCGACGATTCACCGCGGAAGTAACTGATTCGTGTATAGACGTGAAAATGTGTGCCAGTGTGCTTGAGTGTGTTTTTCGTGCATGGATTTGAATGACTGGCTCTCAACGTTGAGGAATTCTTAATACGTTACGTGTATATATACGAGGAAGCAAAGCTCGGCTGTACTAACGTTAATAATACACTGTTTATATGGCCGAGTGCAATAGTGTGGGTTTGTGTAATACGCAGGAAAGTACAAGCGTGAGGTCACAATCCGCGGTGTATCGCGCAATCAAGTGGGATAAAGATATAGCGACTAATCCGCCATGATTGAACGTATTTGTTCCAACTCTCGCTCAGTTTTTATCTAGAAATAGTATTACGGGCAAAAGGGTGGGATTAGTCCAGTCAGCTGGCCATACAAGACACTTTTCAAGACTATCTCGAAGGTCATAGAGGGCAATTGGTGAGCTTGCGATTTGTGGCTGCTGAATTTAAAAAAAAGATTACTCCGATATCGTTTTTTGATCAAAATCTTGGTGACGGTCGTTTTTAATTATTAATTATTAAAACAGAACAAAAAAACCGCTAATTACAAGTAATTAATTAATTTTTATGGATTATTCTCGAGACATTGGATTAAGGGAAAATGTTATTCGTTTCGTACCTGGCTTAACATCGGATCGGTGTTGACCTGACACATGTACGTGCCAGAGTCATTTTTTTGTACGTTCGATACATGCAGCATCCATGTGTTGTGCCCGTTGTGCGTAACCGACAATCTTGGATTGTGGGCGACCATGTGTGTATGGATGGCGAGAATGGCTCTGGTATCGGCCTTTATCCAAGCAACCTGAATAAGCAGCGGAAAAATCAATGGAATTTGCCAATTGTTCACTGCAAAACTTGTTTTTTAGGCTTAATCACGAACCTTGTAAGATTGAAGGTGATTTACGGTGCATGTGAATGCGACCTCGCGGCCTTGAATGACCGTGTGATTCTCCAAGGGATAAGGGAATTCGGGCTGAACTTCCGTCGTTATTTGACCTGCAGAGAATATTTAATTATCAATAGTTCCATCATTTTTTTTTTCAATCGTGATCGGAGCAAATTGCATGTGGTCTCGAGACTTTAAGGTGAAGTTAATAAATTAATTAGTTAACATTTTTTATCTTCAAGGTTTCTCGATTTAACGCGAGACTCTGGCGATGCAGGGCATTTGTAAATCGCTTTTTTTCGCTTTTAAGTAATTCGCGGCGTTTTTCGAAATCAAAATGAACGTTAAAGATCTCGGGAGTGATTAAAGTCTGCGCTATATAAAGGAATCCTTCGAATGACTATTCCGTGAAAGGGCCAGCTCGAGAAGGGTCTGAGAATGGCGTAGTACATGACGTAACTACGAAGAAGCGGACTCTGAGCAACGATATTCGTATATGCACGAACGAGCAATGGTCGATTAGATATTCAACGGCGTGGATGAGAAGTCTCTCGGAAGGGAGAAGGGAGCAGACGCATGAGCAGGTCCAGGGAGAAAGGGAAGGGTGGAGAAGAGGGTTTGGAGTGTGAGTGCGGGAGGAGGAGGAAGAGGAGGAAAGGGCCATATTCTTCTCGTATCGAAAATTCTTGTACGCGTTCATCCAAGAAGAGGCGATAAATGGAAAAATTCTTGACTCCTCGTGGCAATCGTAATCCTGGGGACGGCCGTCAATGTTGAGAACGGGGATATTCACTATGAGGCCACCTACTCGAAATGTCGTTTTCATGCGGGATTTTATAGCTTCGGCCAAAGGCACGCGAGGAATTCTAATTTGGCAGGTTTCATCCACCTTATATCGCATCTGACTTGGTTCTGGTAACAGAAATATTTACGACCTCTTTTTTTCCTTCCGCTCTTTCTCTCTCTTTCGTTCTCTGTTGCACTTTTGCTTTTCTGTTTCTTCTCGCTATTCTCTCAGCTCCCGATGGTGCGAAGGGCTTTAAAAATAAAGTTTTATTCCTTTTTCGATACTTACGCTATTATTGTACCTTTAGGGGTGGAAAAAATGATGGTACCGAGTTTATCGACTTTGTAGACCATCGAGAGACGAGAGAGCGAGGGAGAACGCGACGAGAATTGCCATTCTGATCATTCGATCAATCGTAAATTTATCGAGCTGAAACTTTCGATTGAATAAAGCCGAATCGTATATATTTGAGCAATTCGGATGGAATTTCAATGTGTTAATTCCTGAAGTTATTTAATGTCCTCCGGAAGCCATGAAAATTATGCGAACGTCATAAGTTTATGGTGTCAGGTGACGAGCGAGCCTCGAGCTTCGTTGAATACTGTTGAGGTCACATGATGAGCGTTGATGGACTTTGCGCATAGACCAGAATTATAAAAAGACTATTTACCACAAAGGTAAGGAACGTGGAGAAGGCGAGACGTGGAAAATCGTTGATCGGAATAACGCAAGCAATTAAGGGGGTTTATTTGAAATCCGTCCAAGATCACACAGAGCGGTTTATCGATTATTCTATGGTAGAATGTGTAATCCTTTAGAAGGGAGAAGGACCGCAGTTGCACAAACGCAGAATCGTGTTATATGTGTATGGGATACGGCAACTATGACGATGAGTTACCAGTCCAATTCAACTGGCCGGAAGTGGTCAGACGATTGTATACGACGAGTGCATGTACAGCTTTGATCCCCGTTTGCTTCGTATATTCTGAATAGCTTCGGGCTGTAGTTCTACGGTAATGGAGAACGAGAGGGAGAGCGAGAAAGACACATGCAGTAGCAGAGAGACAGCAGGAAGTATAAAGCGCGAGAGAAGACACCTGCAGATATAAGCCAAGCGAATAAGGTTGACGAGGGACTCTGCGTGACGAAATTAGTAGCTCCTAAATTCGCCACGTTTGTTATCAGTAAACTAGCCGAGTGTATCGTGATACACTCAAGCAAACGTCATGAATCGACTGAATGGATCAATCCTTGGGTTTGAGCCTGTATCCCTGTGACCAAAGAAGGCTCATTATTGGACCGAAACATATGACATTTGCTTATACTGAAAAGCTATACATAATTCTCTATCAAAACTAATTCCGCTGCGACTGAAAGTGTGATGTGCATCTCGCACCGATGCGTTTTACGTGAAGGTTACGGAAGGGCCGTTTCGGGAAAGTACCGAGTTTAACGTCACGGGGGTTTCGAAATGGCAAATTTACGAAAGGAAAAAGGGTTCTCCGGCGGATAAGGTTTTTGAAAGAGAGTTCCAGAAATTCCCCGGAGATTGGAACGTTTACCAAGCAAAAGAGACCAACTAAAGCCAGCTAAAGTTACGTCTTCCTGGCTCCAAGATCACTTTTACCGTTTGCCTCATTCTCTTCGCTTATACTCCGCGAGTACGATCCTGGAAAACTATTCTAATGCCTGCCGGATGGAAGATCTTTTCTTTATCTTTTGCCACAGTGGCGAGAGAAAGAGACGGCGAGGTCGAGGCGCGGAGGAGGAGGTTCATGTTCCTTAGAGGCTGGAAGGGATAGAGGAATTGTGTCGAAAGAGCTGGAGCAAAGTATATAGAACTTTTCGTTCCTCGAATTGCAAACCGCCAAGGTGTTTCGAATTCTCGGATCGGGATAAGAAGCAGACAAAATTTCGACCAGAGATTCTCGTTCTTCTTCGCAATCTTTTTCTCCCTTTCTGACACTCTCTCTCTCTCTCTCGTTCTCCAGTTGAAATCTTTTCTCTCTCCTCATATCTGCCTCATTCCATTATCGTCTTTATTTCGTTCACGCTTTTTTCTTCCCTTCATTCTTTCCTCCGGAAATGGGAGTAAGAACTGAGCAGGCTAGCTCTCCTGGTACTTATCAGATCGGCGCACATCCCTATTGATTTTGGCTTAAAAGGAGCAAAGCACAAGCTGTAAAGTGTTGAACGCAACCGAGTGAACTAAAGGGAATGTGGAGAATAGAAAAGTCAAGAGATGTTGAGACGGACCCTTCACCGTGAAAAATCGAGGCCCTTTTGCCGGGGCAAACATCCTGCTACTGTCCTTGTGCGAACACAGCGTGAGCCAAAAATCGCGTGCATCGTTTACTCGAAGAACAGATTTTGGAATTTCCCAAAAAAAAAGTCTGGGAGCCGTTTTGCTGGGAAGTTAGCAAATTGCATTGAAAACCAGTGTGAGCCAGTGGTCGCGGTCGCTTTCAGTTTGTTCATGAATCTCGCGGTAGCAAAAAAATGCCTAAGAACTTTTATCTGCGGAATTTGAGAATCCATTTACGTTGCAAATCTTGAATACGAACTTTGGCAAAGCCTCTATATCCCCGCACCGAGGATCGTTTCAGTATCCAATACGTATGCATACCCGCAAGACTCGGAGAGTAGATCCAACTCGTGTTCGTCAAGTAACCGAGTTTACGATTGTCACAGAACCTCAGATTCGATATATATCTTCTCTGTTTTAAGGCGCATAGTGCAGACTGTAGGAATGCTTTTGGATCGAGTTACGCGCGGCTGAAACGGGATTGGCAAGTGCGGGGCTACACGAATTTTCCAGATTTGTGGTACACGCGTCTAACCTCGTTGAATTCGATATGGGCTTTATTGCAAAAGTCTTTCCTGACATGCTCCAAACTAATGCAATTATACGGCAATATAAAGGATGAAAGTAAAAGCCGCAGTAAAGTGAAGCGATTAATTCCGCGTAGATATGGTGAATGAAAATCATGATTTCTTGAGAGTTCAGTTGAATGGAGACTCAAAAATGAAGCAATTTATTGCTCAGTCGTTTATAATTTTATCCCATTTTTTACGATTGTTCCTGCAAGTGATCGAGGTTGCGATTCGGAGCAACGGCATCAGGATTGTGGATCGTCAATAAAGAAAAGTTGTTTCCAAGTTTGGAAAATGTTTCTGTTCCTTACGGCTTGGTTGTGTATCTGGAATCAATGAAGTATATTTTCTTCACCTGATATTTTTTCGATTTTATTTGTCAACTACGAAATTCCTGATACGTACGATTTGGCGCTGTATCGCTGCGGCACAGGGAATTCGAGACTTTTTCTTCCGGATTGACGGTACAGTGCAGCAGCAGCAGCGCGGGATACATAAATTTGTGTGGGCATAACGGTGGGTTGAAAGAAGAGTGTCAGAGAAAGGATGAGATGGTGTCTTTGTTGGGTGAGCTCGCGAATGTTCCAAGATGGAAGTGAAGACTTGAATGGAAAATAAACGAGGAGGACGATTTCACTTGTACTTTAGGGCCAGCACCGTCGGCATCGTCTCGTTAGCATAATCTGGAGAGACTGCGAATCGGATGGGTCCCGGAGTATCCACTTGGTTTTCTTTCCATTCTCCTTTCTCGCTCACTTTCCAACCATCCTGGATAGTTCTGTATCACTTTAGTGCTCGTCCAAATACAAATATACATATATTTACAAACACACACACGCACATCCCTGTGTGTATGTATAATACAACATGCAACTCTGGATCTCGTAGTTCTTCGTATCGGATTTTCAGACTCTGAGGTGTTTTTCCAATACCCTTCTCTTCCCCTTTATTTCTTTCTCTTGTTTCCACACACACTATCTTTTCATCTTTTCTCTCGTTTTCTCGCTACGTACTACCGCCCGCTGAAAGAATCCATCGGAGCTCCATTCCGATAGAGTGTGGTTACGATGGTGAGAAAGGAATTGAACGACCTGGGCTATGATATTTCGATCGATGTCTATGCGTGTGAGTGTGTGAGTTTCATCGTGTTTTTTTTTGTGGCCATCCTTCTACAGGGTGTCCTGAGTGAGGCCTCCAATTTCGCGAGTCCCCATAACGCAGGATGTCGAGACTTTTTTTGAGGTCAAGTTTATGAGGATTTTGGAGAAATTCCATGGCATGCGGAGGCTGATTTTACGGTGGAGGCTGCAGGTCCGCTAATTTGTCTTTGGGTGTTATTTTCAAGGTCATTTGAAGGTTAATTACCATTTTAGGATCTGATCTTGTAGCGCATTTTCGATAACGATATCGATTCGATAACTCTTGATTCCAACGGGCTGTCGTATTCTTGAAGGTCATACCTCGGAAGGTCTGAACTCGAGTGTCTTTAAATGGTCTCGACGAAAGTCATAAAAGTGGAGAATAAAATTTAGAGGGTTTTTCAAAAAAAAGTTCGATTTAGATTTCGAGCATTTTCTTGACATTTGCGTCCCAGCAGATCGCAATTAGGATTCTCGTTATTTTTTTTCTTGTTACCAATGACGCCAGGGGCAATGTCTTTTTTTTTCGTAACAATGTGCGAACAAAAGTAAATGGCGTGGATCGAATGAAACTCTTTGACAAAATCTTTGGAGAGGCTTTTTCGTGCTTTTCAGGTTCGTCGAGTTCTTTTGCCTCTTAACGTGAAATACACAGATTGAATTTCGTTCGATGACTCTTGACACAGCGCTGGTCTAGCGAAAGTTTCCTCGTCCAATCGTCTTTCAATCGTGAGCCTGCCAACCCGGAGACAAACAAACGTCTCTTCGCGCATTCAACCAGAACTGTGAACGCGTTTCTCTGCCAACTTAAACAAGACGCTCTTCTCGAGTTTCCGTCTCTTGTATACTACCGTGTTTACTCGATTCTTGTATACTTGGCTTAGTCTCGCCAAGAAAGAGAGTGCCCTCTGTTTGTCTTTTACCAAATTAATGGTGCGGTTTGGCGTTTCTGATGACGATTAATAACTGCGAGTTGAGATTCTCGATTGTTAAAAATCTTCAAGGTCTGCAATTATTTCGGCGAGCGAGAGCCAGAAATGACGTTCAAAATTTCATCAATAAAATGATGAAAAAAAATAAAAACATAATCAGACTTGTGCGGGGTCTCAGTGGGAATGGCTAATGAAGAAAAAAATAATTGAAAGTGCAGCAATCGGCAAATTGAAGGTTCGACGAGTGGCTGTAGTGAATTTTCCACCGTCTCCTCCAAAAGGCAATATTTGGTGATGTTGATAATCGTGGAGGAGAAAAACTGAAGTAATTGAGATTGTAGCTGGAAATAATGGACGACGACGCAAAACAGAAAGATTTACGTCACCGTTATCGCAGCATTAACCGCCAAAAACGTGACGATGGAGTGAAAATGGACGTGGAAATAAATAAAAAGAAAAATTACGACGAGCAGTGGACAGAACGGAGAGAGAAGAAGAGCGGAAGGGGGGGGGGGGAGTGGTAAGTTCTTGGTTTTTATCGAGGTAGATGATATGACTGTATATGAGGGAGAAGCGGCGTATCGCCGGAAGGACTTCTTGGAGGATTTTCGCCGCTGGAAAGCGTCATGACGCCCGGGCTTGAAAAATGTTTCCGACTAAGCTACGGCGTGGCCGTGGTGCATGAACGTTGCACGAGGAATACACTTTGTTTGCAACGACGCTATATATGCGATGTATAAATGAAAAGAGTAGGATGTCAACGAGGAAAAAAACACACACACACAAAACAGAGCGAAGAAGAGGAATTCTGGCTGAACAAACAAACGCACGCTGCGCGCAGCTCGACTTTCCCTCGCCCCCGCGCTTATTTTTTTCTTCTTTCCTATCTTTCTCGTCTCGTCGACGTACTCCGATTTTTCAAAAGAACGAGAGCCAAACAAAAAGCCGGAAGTTTCTCTGTGGGCTGTGAGAGGGCGAGAGGCCCAGGCTTAATGCTACGAGTCAGGACAAACGGTTATAACTGTGCGATAGTCAAGAGAAACCGAAGTTATTGCGCGTACTGGAGAAATGATGCACGCCGCAGAGTGTGGTCTACTAAAAACTGAAAAGACAGTCTATCAAACGAGACGCGGTCACTGAAAAGATATTTTTCAACAGATGAAATATTTCCACGGAAGTTTTCCACCGTTCGAAACTCTACGAGATAATAAATTAAAAACATAATTACAAACAAAGAATTCCATGAGCTATTAACAGAGAGAAATCTAATAATCTCTTGAGTCGAGACCCCAACGTGGCCGAAGTTCGCAACGTTGGAATATAACGAAAAGTATTGATTTTAATTGATAATTTCTTCAAAATTTACATAAATCATCCAAATTTTCGAGTTTCAATAGTTGTTTGGCAGCGAAAATTGATCGTGCTATCATCGTAATAACGATTCTGCATTTCAATAATGAGGCTTTTGCACAAAAAATAAGAATTTCGTTGCATTCCAACACGATGCAAAATTCAACGTCATCCAAATCACGGGGTCACAACGTTTTGGCGTTTTCCCTACGGATCAAGAACGAAAGTCAACGTGGAGGAGAAACTTTTGCACGGCAACTTGCGTCGATCCATCAATTATTTAATTACTGGGCTCAGGAGTCGCGGGTGGCAGGTGCGTAAACAGTCGAAATGCAGGTAATTTGTTCTTGGTCGTGTGAACTTCACTAATTATGAAGTTTTCTAACAGATGTTTAATGAGGCATCGCATGAGCCGAAATGACGTGCTCCTTGTTTATACGTAAAAGTTGGAACGACCACGGAATTTCGAATGTGATATAATAGTCGAGTTTCTGGTGAACAAAGTTGACCCCGATTAGCCCACTTGCATGAGGCGATGCGTCTTAAAAACAGCGATTACGCGAAGAGAAAAGGTTTCAAGTGGACATGGAAGATGTTTGGGTTTGTTTTTGCGAGGGTATTTGCTGGGACAGTTGCACGAAGGTTGTGGGGGTGAAAAAGTGGGGGAGGGAAAATCCCATAAGCGCAACAGGGGTGGAATGAGATTTTTTTAGAGGGAGGACCGTGTCGTGGAGCTGGAATGAGCTCAGGGTGAGGTCCTGGTGTAGCGAGTGAGAGAGAGGGAGCGAAAGCCATAGGAGAGGGCGAGGCAGCGAAGCACATTGCAGATTTTCTTAGGCAAACCGGCCTCGTCCTATAGGTAGGTAAATGTGGTGGAAAAGGAGCAATAAGTGTGGTGGCGTCGCAGTGGATTGCTCCGCAATAGCCGTACAGGAGTAATGCATCGTCGGACCCACGGGGTTTGCAGAATCCACTTAAATCCGCCATGATTTAGTTGGGTTTGCGCGAAGATTCTCTATAGATATATATTTTCGTGGCTCCGAAGGCGCTAGCTGCGCGGGCTCCGTGCCCACGAATTACGGCGCAGCTTTTTAGAGTGATAGGAACCGTTAAAAAGCTATCCGCTACAGCCTGCCAGCCGCCACTTAATTATGCCAGGGCACGGACCAATGTGTATCCCTATACAGGGTGTACCATTAAGCCTTTCACAAGCTGTTATCTTGAAAATATGTGTTTGAAAGAGAAACCTTTCGGCCAAGAGGTATTCGCTTTTCGGATAAATAAATTAGTCGCAAATTTTCACTGTGTCTTTGGTTTTCGATGCCAAATTCATTCGTGCGAAGTCAACTTCAATTTTTTTTGCCGCGCGTAACTCGCAAGCTTTCCAAAACACTACGATCAAGTGTTTTTCGGTCTGGTACTTGTCGAATTGGGAGGCTGAGTTTCCTGCGATTAAAATCGAGTCTAGTATGACAAGATTCACCTGATCAGAATGCGTCTGTGTTTTTTTCCGAAGTAGCCTAAAAAGTTTCAATACCAAACACAGCGAAATATTAAGTAAGGCTCAAATGCTCTGAGATTATTGGAGGGGCGTCGCATCCCCTTTTTATGCGGGACGTTGGATTTCCCGGACACACGCTCTCTCAGCAAAAGACTATTCGAGTTTCCCTCCTTACACGCTGTCTATGCTATTTCCTTGTACCGTAATTTCCCTCGTCGTGCAAGCGAGGGTTGAGAAAGGCGCGGCGTTGTCGAATGGCACGTAAATAATTTCACGTCACATGATTTCACGCCCGAGGAGCGATACGTTTATTCTCGCGTGGCCAAAGCTGCGTGCATGCCTTTCGGGTGGAAAGAAAAAGAATAGAAAAAAAATTTTGATGGACCGAGAGGAATAAGCGAGAGGACGAGGCAGCAAGGGAAAAAGATTGAACGACGGATTCGTTCCTTTTCTCTTCCAGGACGGTGTACAATCTTCTAGTCACACGTTCTTAAACTCATCCCCTTAAAGTGCATTCTCGATATTTCACAGCGTTTTTCATTTTGCAAAGCGTTTTTATGGTCCGGAAAGGAATGAGGGTCGAGGCTTAATTCGAAATCGAAAAGTGTAGCGATTTCATTCAACAATGAAAAGTGCCAAATATCGCAATTTTCATTCGTCAAGCAGGTTACGATCCGGAGCATTCGAGATGGCACCCTATGTGGCAAGAACTCGACGGTAGAATATCAAGTGAACAGAGGACGAAGTTAAAAGGCCCTGGAGTCATGGGATTTTTTCCAGCGATCTCTTCAGCCTTAGTTATGACTTTTTTCTATCCAGTCACGCGATAGAAGGGGAATTAGGGGTCAAAGACTGCGAGGATATTGCTGGGTGAACAATGTCAAAATCGGTTCTGTTACTCAGACTATACGTGTTCGTTTGCTGGCCTATGTGGCGGGGCTTGCACTCAAGAGCACACCACATAGCTCGCGCGACCCTTCTGTCGTAGTATATCAAGGGTGACATGGAATTCCACACGAAGCAGCGGTGCAAATCTCATGAAAGTCTTGCTCGGAAGTTCTCCAGGCGTGCGATCGTGGCCGCGTTTTCTCTCGCCATCCGCGAAACCGCGTCTCAGCTTCGGAAAAGAGTGTCGGAAAAATGCGGCAAGAGAACGAGAGAGAAAGGTCTGCTCGGAGGGAAACAGAGAGCAAAGCTTCCGCAGCTGAAGAGTCGCGCGTTAGAAGGCTACAGCGCGCGTACCAATGAAAGAGACGGGGGGACACGGATTTTCAATTTGCCACATCCGCTAGCGATCGGCTTACCAAGAGACCCGAAGTACTCCCGCCATTTTTACGTCCCCGACCGATAAGTTGATTGGCGGTGGTGTTGAAGGAATCTTGAAAGGGCGTATGGCTTTGAAAAGCTTGTGAGTAGCAAACTTTTCCCATGTAGTTTATGGACTTCCTTGTACAGGCTTCCCTAAAAGTCTCATTCACAATCCACTGGACAAACGCTTCGCAAAATACGTACATCACAAAACTTATGCAGTTTTTCCCCTCCGAAATATCGACGGCGGAATTTTAACCGAGATCAGCAACAACCAGTCGTTGAGGCCAGAGCGTCCAAAAAAAAGCTCATCATCAAAGTCCCTTCTCTCTAGTGAAAAGACTGTGATCATTTACAGATTCTGAATCCCGACCATTTAGCGAGCAATTTTTGAAACACCCTATCCAGAGTTTTACTCTCTCACTGTGTGTTCACGTTGAGCTACGTTTTTCCGCGATCAGAAGCCTGCAATATCGTGGACGTGCTCGACTCCACTTTTACGCTCCAAGTTTATATACCGCGTACTTTTGTAGCACAGTGACTCGACTACGGAACAGTGGCTGAGTGTGTAGCTCAGTAGTACTCTTCAAAACGGTAATTCCGGCTTTTTTGTCAAGAGGTCGAATGCGCTGTTCTTAGCGGAAAAAGTAACACGAATTGCTCAATGAAAATAAACGATGTCCGAGCTCACAGAATTTATTGATAAATGTTTTTTTTTCTTAATCTCTGTCTATGAATTTTTACATGGTTGGGTTTCGGCCCGGTGCAATACGCTCTTCAGGATAATTGCCAAAAATCGATAGAAAATCAAAAATGTTGAAAATTGTTTCATTTTTCAATTCCCTTGTAATTTTTTTTTCACAACAGATCGAAAAATTTTGACATTATGGGGTCAAAACAGCGGAGACTTGGAAAAGCACTATTAGAAAAAATAAAACTCGCACGGAATCCACCGCATCTTTGGCTCATGTGAATGGAGATTCTCGCATGCATTTTTTAACGTTCTACTTACATGAGCAGATCTGCAGTATCGCTGCAAGAATTCCAGCGATCGTGGTTCGCGCTGCCATGGGCCCGAAGCGATATTTTTTAGCGACGATCGGGGTTTACGTCCCACGTGCTCTCTGTGACAAAAAAATGGAACGATTGTGAATGGATGGAATTTCGTGACATGACGAAACGGCGCGAATTTTTGTGGGAAAACATTCTCCACTGAGATTTTTGTATTGAGACTGTTGCAAATTGATATTTTAGGGAGAGCAATTCCGTCGAAACGTGAATGGGTAAAAAATATCGTTGGATCTTAATTATCACATGAAACCTCGAGCACAGCCTAGTTTATAATTTAATTTGATTGGAGGAGAAAAGCATTGAACGGAGAAGCGAATTGAAGGCCTTTGCTCGTTATTTTAACGAGAAACTTGAAGAGCACTTCGTGTCTGTCCCTCCGAAATAACATCACGTTGCCAGACGGTAATGGACCGTACCGAATGTGCTCGATCGATCAACCTGAACGTTAAATTAAATTAAGTCATGGAGCCATCAATATTTGTATTTTCATATGAATGTTAAATCAGTCGGTCATTTAATTCGATGAAAATGAAATGAAAAGGGGAAACAATTGCGATGATTTTTGGATGAAGATAACTCGATAAAAAAATGGCGTAACATTTGAGATCGGAATTCAAATGATTTTGGGAAATAACTGGCTCTCGTATAACCAAACGGCTGTTGAAAACCGATCGGCCGGATACAAATGTGATTGAAAATCGCTTTTCTATTAGGTACGAATCGTATACGCTTGTTCATCCCATCAATTCCAATGGGATTAAATTTGAGCAGGCAACCGTTCCAGCAGTGTATATCATACGAAGGAATCATAGTTATGATACTCGATTGAAAAGTTGTAACGTGTTTTGAGAGTAAAGAGAAGAGAAGCATATAAGGCTGGAGAGTATAACTTTTGGATTCATACCACATAACTAAATCGACGTGTAACTTATGTGAGGTCACCGACAACGGCGATATATTTCAATGAACGGCCAGCGGCAATGAATTCCGAGCACTAGAAAATGGAATTTTCCGGTATAGGGATGGGGCTGTTTCACTTCTTCTCTTGGGGCTGTATGGCTAGCTGAAGCAATCGTTTCGTTGGTTCCACATATATATCACAAATATTCAGGGTGTCTTGAAAACTGTCTCGAAAACTTAGTAGGAAGATGAGTTGGAAAATTCTAAAGAGAAAAGTCCTTAGCCATTTTTCCGTCGGACGAGCCGTTGTGGAGATATTCATCATTAAGAGTAACGGCCAATGGGACGCGCAGGCCTCGTCACGCCCACTTCTTCATACCGAGGCATCGTATTGGCTGTTACTCTGAACGATTGATAACTCATCAACGGATGATCGGACAGAAACATCACTCGAGACTTTTCTTTTCAGAATTCGACACTCTATTCCATGAGCTCGTTCGGGTTTGGTTGGAATTTATGGGACACGGTGTATAATATACATAAGAAAGATCGGAAAGTGAAGCTGGGCGTCGTCATACGTGCTTCAGTCACCCTTCATCGATTTCGCCTATAACGGCACGAAATGTATACTATAGTTGTATATATGACGAGCAAGGTTATTACGTATAGTTTAAACCACGGGCTGCGAAAGCATTCGATACGAATTCCCGCGGACCACCATAAGTCATGACTTTCCAGTAGCCACATGAATGTATGCATGAGATAAGAACTTTATGCTTTATGCATCGAAGAATAAGGCGCCAGAGGTGGGGAAATACCTGATAAGGCACTATCCTCGTTCTCAAACGGTTTTACAGAAAAACCAGCAGCCATAGGACCCTTATCGTTCGATACTTTTACACGGCTAACCTGCTGCACAACTTCTTCATGCAATTCGAGTCAATACAAACGATATATCCATGGACCAGCTCTCAATAGATTTTTATTCCATTCAAATAACGATCAGATTTATTTCCCTATTACTCAAAAATATCCAACGAAATGATACTTTTTTATTGTTACATATTCAAATTTGTTCATTTTCTTTTGTTGGTGCTTTGTGTTCAAACCTGCGAGCCATTTTTCCTTCGGAGCAATCGATTCGAAGAGAGCAACTCGGACGTTTTCAGAACTTGCAGATTGCACATTCGGTTTTCAAATTTTTAAACCAAAAATGCCTCGTTTTTTCATTCATTTTTTTATACGAAAAACCGTGGAACGATAAATTTAGGAAAGTTTCCGGTTCCGCGGCCTTCCTTAAAATAAACAGAAATCGGTATTTCTTGTTGACACGGTAGCTGAATAATGAAAAAAAAAACTGGAAAATAATAACGCAAAGCTCAATAATAACGATATCCCGGAGGGGTAAAAAAAATTAAAAACGAATGCAAAAAAAAAAAGATGAAAAAATTGTGCCATATATTGACGTGAAAGGGAGCCGTTGGACAACATCCGCGAGTTTGCGGACGTTGAAATGGTAGATTATATCGCTGGTCATGTACGTACGAGTTTCATTTACAATTCCGTTGAAATTTAAATACCAGCAGATGTTGTATAGGTATATATGAATGTCATTGACAAAGGTGGAAATATTATTTTCCGGAAATTGGTTGGAGCATCGATTGCATCAGTCGGAATCAGTCATCGGAGCGGATGATTCGTCAAGCTAGGTCCGTAACCACAAACAACGTTTTGTCGATGCTTTTGAGTACGACGAGGATAACGAGAACAAAAGGGAGAAAGAGCAACGAGAGAGGGAGAAATGAAGGATTTGGGAATTCGACTTTGGCTACTGCACAATAAATCGTAATATTTCACATAATTCGTGTGAACGCCGATGAATTTTAGTCGGGAGCTGCATATGAGAGTTAAATTTGTGTAGGCGCTTCGATGAAGGATCGATTCGTTTCCGGTCATTCGTATACACAGATATTTTCTATTATTTATTACCCTTTGTGCCAACCAGACGAGTGTACGTCGATGGATATATCTACCGTTTATTTATTCTCGTGGAACGGGCAAAGATTTTCCATATAGGAGGAGGTTGGTATAGTGGTTGGTAATACGGTTTGCGCGGAAAGGAGGTTAAGGTATTGAAGGAGGATATACTTGAGGATTACCGTGGTGGACTAGCACTACACAACCGAAAGATAAATATCGGCTCCTCTTTTCAGTCTCTCTCTGTACTTCTCTTGCCCAAACACTATGAAAGATTCTCGAGGATCCGCCTTGCTTCACTTTTATAACCGAATTTCCACAACATTTACCACCGTTAATGGATGCGGGTGCGGTGGTGGTGCTGCAGCTTCTGGCACTCTGGTCCTGGTGTTGCGAAGCTTTTTTAAGTAGATCTCATTGAGTGAGAAATATGGAATGAGGCAAGAGGCAAAAGGACATACATGAGAGGATGGAAAAAGGCAGTTTTTGAGTTGGAAATACACAGGGTTTGCGATAATCTGTCCGAGCTTTGGAGGAGATGGATGAATCGCTGAATTCTGAAGAAAAAAATCTCTTGCCAACTTTTTTCTCGGATGTAAACGTTGATGGGATATTTTGAAGAGAGTTTCCTGGGCATGGGGTGCTCACTGCATGTTCCCTGTGCACTCTCCATACTCTTATTCGTTGCTGCGTGTATGGGATGACACGGAATATGTAATATCGCATTAACAGTGCACCGAAGAGAAAAATGTTTCGGGGCTTCCCTTGCCAGAATTATCCGCGCCACTCACCCGCAAACGCGGTGGATTCGATTTTCCGAAAGTTTCACCGGGAAATTACAATTCTCAAGTATGCACTTTTCATATTTGGATAATCGTGAGATTATCAATGGAAACATAATTTAATGGACACTTGAAAAATTAATAAAAAATTGTATAATTTGTCAAAGAATTATGAACGCGCACGTGCTCGAGTCGCATATTTCCGATAATCGTATTTCATCCTAATGGCGGGTTCCTGATATTTTTAGCCATGAGAAATGAGAGTTGTATTGTGGGAAGGGTCGGGCAAATTTTGCCAGGATATGAGAAAGGAAGGAGAGAAATTGGATTAACTGAGGCGTTATCGTTTCTGGGTTGCTTGCAGGAAGTGTGTTTGGATTTCTCTCTCACGTTCGAGTAACATTTCCCGTTGCATGTGTTGTTGTTGCTTGTTTTTGTTTTGTTTTTTTCTATTTTTTGTTTCCTGCTTTCTGTCCTTCCTTTTCTACCCTCGTTTCACAAGCAGACCCCTAGGCTGTGTAACCGCGAACGGGACGGCCAGGGGTACGAGGTAACAGTCATTTGATAAATTTTATGGAAGCGAAGGAAACAATATTTTCGCTCAACTGCGCGTAGATGTACTCAACAGTCGTCTTTTTTCTCTTTTCGTTTCCCCCAGATCTCTCACAATGTCTCTCCCTCTTTCTCTGCCTCTCATTGTGTCGGGGGTTGTTGCCGTCTATGAAAGTCTCTCGTGCAGTCACGTAACGCACGTACATGTATACATGCCTCGAATCCCTCCCTTCTGTTGGTTAAAGTAGCCCTCTGCTCGTGACAGGTGGATCGCAGTTATTCAGTCAGCCGATACGAGGATTGGCTGTAGGTTAACTTATTGGATCTCGGATCTCGCATTGTCGAGCATTGCTTTCTCAGACAGGAGAGACGGATTCAATGAGATTTAGTGGATAATACCGTCCGACTGTTTTTTCTCTCTTTTTTCCCATTAAAAATAAGCGCACAACCTGCTGTATCGCAAATGAGGCTTCATCAACGAGAACCAAGTGACGTAATAAGTCAAGTTATACGCAGTTACGTAAACAGTTGAAAAAAAGAATTATTGTTTGGTGAAAACACGTCATTTTCAGTGTCTCATCTGCCTTTTTAGTGACCTGAATAAACTTCATTTTCCATAAAAACTGATCACTGTCCAAGCTTCCCTCACCGAATGAAATAACTGCTGGAGAAACTTGGGTAAACACTACGTATACGTGCATTTCGCAATATGCCAGTTCTTATCGCGATATAAAAGAGTTTCTTTCATTATTTGCCTTCACGAGTTTCTTTTTGAGCAATATTTGTCTATTTCAAAAAGCGGTGCACACTTTTTCATCAGTCTACACAGCTCTCCGGATAATATCTTGTCAGAGACCATGTTGATAATATGTTTACGCCCGTAGATCAGTGCGTACGTGCTTACGATACGGGCACGTGTGATCAGCAGGTGTAATGAGACGCGATCCTACAGCTTTGCCATGTCTGTATAAATTTTGTATACAGGGTGCTCGGATCACAAACACTGTGTCAGGACACGAGTTCGAATCGAAGAAAAGCTTCAAGTTGGTTTCGCGAATGACGAAAAACAAACCAACTTTTCCTCACAGGCTCAACAAAATGTCTGCGCACTACGGCCACGTGATTTTTGCGTCGGTGACAGTTTTTTTTTAAGAAAGTTGGATCACGAATTCAAAATAATCAGAATTGCATGAAATTTGGTGATAACGATATTTGACATCAAGTATAGAAACACAATTTTTATCCAAATGTTTTACCACATCGTTATAATTAAATAATTGAGAGTAACAAACATTTTTTCGATTGATTATTCATTGAATTTTGATAATCGTGGCAATTTTTGGAGTCGATTGAGTTTTCTGGTCGCAAGAGAGAATCGTTTCATTGGCCAGACCAAATATTCAATAATAATTATTGGCTCTGCTCGAGAAATAACAGAATTTCGTTGCATTCCAACTATGGAAACTTCGGGATCATCGAGATATGTGTAAACTCTGTGTTTGAACACGTAAAGTTTATTGTCCAATTACTTTCCTCCAATTCCTAAAAAAATAGACTTAAAAATATGTATTTACCAAATTTAATGAAATTCTTATCTTTTTGAAATTTTGGGTGTGTTTTTCACATGGTTTAGAATGGCAACATCGTATCGTCGTGATCGAACCTCCTTAAAAGCGTTCGAAACAACTTTTCTCCCGATAAAACGCATGAGTTACCGAGAGAGTGACTTTGATGTTCTTTATTGACGCGGTACCAATTTGAATATGTTGGAACGCTGCTCACACGCCAGTTACTTATTCAAGGGATTTGAGTTTCGATCGAAGCATTCGTCTCCTCGTGTATATATCGTGGACGCGACTTTAATGCACCTCACGAATCATTTCTCACGTGTAACCTGTATCGCGCGTTCTACAAACCATGAGTAAACACCCAAGTGTAATCCGCCCTTGTGACTAACCCTCCAAGGAAAGCTCCCATCTGGTCTCTCGTGGACAGAGAGGATTAAGCCGCAGCAGAAGCTTCCGCAACTTTCAAGAAACTCTAAAAATTCCTCATGACCATGAAAGCACGCGGAATCGAAAAAAAAAAACTGTAACGGAGAAAAATCTCGTTCTTCCAGAAACCGATAGAAATTCATCAGTAGCCAATCCGGAGAGCTGATAGTAGGGAAAACGTATTACGGGGGAGGGACCGTTGCACTCGGCGCCCGCACTCACTTCTGAGTGCTTGATTGTCCGTTTTTTAATCATTAGTCAACATTTCATCAATGGCGATGGACTGGGAATTAATTTTTTTATTTTTTCGGGACTTTTTAATCCTGAAGACCGAGTGTGTGACTCGAAAACGAGATTCTCCACGTGCTCCCAGGCTCCTGCACTAGATTTTCGAAAAAAAAGGTGAGACGACAGAAAAAAGCTCGCGCTGTAAAGGAACGCGTCGTCCTAACCCGGACGATATCTGGATGCCCGATCTACCCTGAATTCTCCATTGAAAAGATGAGCGTACGATCGTCCTTGTACGTACAGCGTGGCTGGTCCATGAAAAGCGATAGTTTAAGAGAGCTTGGGGTTAGTATACATAAAGATTGCTTTTCTGCTGCATATACAACGCTGAATGCGGAAAATTCGGATGCATTTCTATGCACTTTAGCACTTCAACAGTCCGTAACGTGTTTTCATACCCGAAGAATGGTATCGTTTTGTTTTTTATTCGGATGAATGATTTGGCGGCGGAATTTTATGGACATATCGAAAGGAAAAGTGTTTTATTTGTAGAACAAGATCGAAAACTCTTGACAACCCGACAATTTCGATCGATTGTTTCATTTTCAATGGAATTGTGTTACGTCGTTTTTTAATGAATTGTCCCACATGGCATTTTCATGTTGAATGTTATCGAATGGACGGAGGGAAGTGTTTTTGAAAAATTCTGGTGGGATGAATGAAAAACAAAGATTTCATTCCAGGCGATGTATATTTCTATTTACTCTCGTAACATACTGCGTGGGTGGAACATTTTTTAATTATGAGACTCACAGGGAGGGTAATCCGTGGAGGAACGACCTCCGCACATGTAGTCAAGGTCGTTATTGCGTCGTTCTTTCTTCATAGAAACTGCCTGAGGGATGGGGTCGGTTGTTCATATAGAAATGTCCACGTGACAAAAAAAAAAGACGGCTAAATTGCGAAGAGGGAAAGAAAAATAGTTGCGTCCAGGCGGGGCAGAAAGAGATTTTGTAGGATGTGGCGGGGAGAAAAGGCGAAGGAAAAACACAGGAAAATCGTTGCGCGATGAGAGTTTTCTCGCGCGCGGTAAAAGGCGATTGAACGAGCAATAAAATTCTCGCTTCTCTTCGGCCCCCGAAGCACTTGAAAAGAAGGGATGGGAAATAGGCTTTTCGTACTTGGAGATTAAGGGTGTCCGAAATGTTATCTTGGAAAATTGACCGATCGATTGATCATGGAAAACATTTTGCAACTTTTTTCTTTCCCTAAGGAGTCGCTACTGAGATGTCAATTACAGACTTTTGCAACCGGAAAATGCCAAACACTGCACGACGATTCTCATAGAGTTTTCCGCAACTGCGTCTTCTCGCCAGTTTTTCCATTTTTTCCATTACGGAAACATGAGAAATTCGTGAATACCCAAGAATTTTTCTATTCCGCATTCTATGATCTTCGAATGCTAATCTCTGCTGAGAAGGACTTGAGGACACCCCGAGAACAATGGTCGATTAAAGCGTGTGCAAGGGTAGGGCTTTTATAACGGTGCTGGCCAGGAAGCTTGATGCGGGAGCAGAAAATAGAAGAGAGAACGCACATCGTCGACGAGAGCGCAATGGCGTTTTAATTATTTTCCTCTAGACTCGTAAAAGCACAGAGTTAAGTTTCACCGCGAGTTACCATTGTTATACACCACGGATATTCGCGTGTACCCATGAATGTACCAGCAGTACCAGCCCAGAAATGTCTGTCGTTGGAGCAGGAGGTTTCACGGGGTTGTGGGAGGGCTGAAGCGTTCGGGCCGAAGCTGGGGTTGGGTAAAACTTAATTCGTGGCAATGTCTGCCACTGCCACTGCTCCTGTCGTCTTCGCGGTATACCGAGAGTGCTTCTCCACACTCTCATATATCGTTATACTGTCCATCGTACACGTACACACTTTATATACTCCGATTAAGTGTGTACATCGAAAATTGAAAATTTTACCTGTTTTCCGGTCTCTGGAAAGATGGGCCAAAATGGATTTTATCAAATTGCATAAATATTTTATTAAATTTTTATGCAATCCCATGCATATCTTTCAAATAATCTCGCGAAAATAAAATGTTGTGTTGATACGAAATTTGCGATGCAAATTTCCGAATCACGGGGCTAAACGTAGTCGAATTTTTAGTCTTGGATCTAAAAGTAAATAATTACTGTATACGAAACGGGTATCGGTGTATTTCAAGCGGAAATTATGCACTCGACAAATATCTTCTTGGGTATAAATGCGCTTATCTTTAGCAGGAGCTCAGAGAATCTTCATTTGTATTTCATTTGATTAACGTCGAGGTATTTTGGTTTGAGGGTCACAGGACGAGAGTCAGGCGCGATTTTCTCGAAATTGCTTGGTTCCAGGTAGAGGAATAGAGAGTGGGAAAGGGAAAATCTACGAGCAAAAAGGTTTAACATTGCCCGACTCTTGCTGCGGTGTAAATTGCGTTGGTAGACTTAATTTTTTTCGCCGTCTCCCGCCCTTTTCCGTTGCCTCTGTCATGCTCGTGTCTTTGTCCTCCGAGCCCCGTGAAAAGCGTGTGAAAAGTTTAATTATGCGGGTTAGCGCTTTAAAAAAGAGAGATTGAAGCTGCAATTGGCGTTGTGCAGGTGAGACAGCATTTTGATTCGCGGAATGAAATACTCGTCCGAACTTTGACGTTCATTGAGAGGGACCAACTTTCTGGTTGAAAAAAATTCTCTACCACCTGTTTTTTTTCCCTTCAATTCGCGTTGGAAAGTGAGTGACGAAATGAGAAAATGAAACGTTTTTTTGTTCGTTATAAAAAAAAGTTGAAAAGCATGGAAGAATGAGGGTTCGTATTAATTCAAGGAACTTGTGGGCAAGATCGATAAAACTGACCACCGAGTGTAAGGCGGAAAGCCTGAGATTTGCACGTTTTATGAGAGGTATTTTCTCCAAATCTCGTAAGCTCTGTTTTCTAGTGTTTTGCTTCACCTTTGCCCTCGAGCATCCCTTAGAAGGCGTGACATCCCTATTCCCGTATTCCAGGCAGGAAGCACGAAAATTTATCTGGTTTTCTCTCGTGTATATATCGCGCTCGCTCTCGACTGTGATTTAATATAAGTGATACCAGGTTTGCACGTCGCGGGCCGTATATCGTGCATGCGCTCAACAGCGTGAGCCAAGAAAATATTTGCTTGGGATTAAAACAACCATCGGGTTATGAACTCGAACGAAACGAGATGAGATCTGGATACATTTTCAAGATACCTCGATTTAAGGGTGTCGTGTGTTGATTCAAGGCTCAACTATCCCGGAAATTGAGTATTATTACTGTTTACTCTTCACTTTATGAGATTTATCAGTTTTCCACGATTTTACGCAAGTCCCAATCAATTTCATTAGTCAGTTACATCAACATTTGACTAGGAAATTTCCTCGGAATAATCCAACGAAGAAAAAACATCCCTAGAGAAACGGTCAATTGTTTTCGAGAGAATTAAACATTTTAGGTCTTTCGATAAAAATGATATGAAAATAAAATCTCAATTTCTTCTGATATATTTTTTTTTATTTTATTTTATTTTTCTTTTTGAGCCCTCCAGGCCGCGGAATGAGAAGTCACGATACCTTAAGCGTTTCGCATTTTCTTCTACCTATATTCGCCGTTTCTGTCTTAATTTTTTCCTCGTGTAGAAAAAAAAGCGATTCGAAAGAGTTTCGTAGTTTGAAAACAGGTCAAACTTGTTCAAAGTTCTCTCGCTCCGTATACACGCCCGAGAAGTTCAATAAAGATGATCCCCAGGCCGACTTATTCTCTTGGTGATTCACTTGTATTTACGTTCGTGAGCCAATAAGCGACGGCCGTAAAGAAATTCAACGAATAAGAATCAAAAACTAGAAAGAAGGAAGCAGCTCTCGGAAGGAATGAAAATATTTTCGTACTCATCGATTTAAGCGCGTGCAATATACGAAAAGAATATTCGAGCAAGTTACGTTTCCGGCACTTCTGGATTTTATTCCTGGCACAATTAGAAAAACCTGCTCGAAAAATACTAATAACAGCTGCCGAAACGTGCAAAATTCCACGAGATTCATTTAGAATTAGCTGCATATAATTTTTCACTTTGTTCGACGAGTTTATCCGGCTTTACGAGTTATTCAAATTTACACAACGAATCTAACGTATTAGTTTTACCAATTTCAACATTATTTCACTTCAAACTTTTAATCAAATGGCGCGGAATTATCAATTTTTTATTTTCAAAGATTTCGAATACAATCTTTTTTGCTGCGATGAAAATTCAGGCAGAGACGGGATAAATAAGATGTAAATATTGTTGAATAAAATGAAAATTTAATTACGCGCCATTAATGAGAAACGAGAGTCTAATAAAATGTAAATATTGGAGGAAAAAATTGACGGACCGGTGGGTACGCGTGGGAGAGAAATAAAAAGATGCGGGGAGGGGTGGAAGGAAAATTTAGCTTCACTGATATAATAATATCCCGAGGGCCAGGTCCCTCTTTAGGGCCAATATCACGACGAATGAAGTGCAATCTTTTGGCCCGGAGTACATAAATTAGTAGCGCAAATTGCTTGAGGATACATGGCGAGCTTTTCTTTTATCGTGTCTCGTGCTGCTCTGAAACTCGTTGAGGAGAAAAAGAATGAAAATAAAAAAAGGTAAAAAAAAGGTAAGTAAATGTAATTGGAAATTACGAGACTGCGTGAGAGTCTTATTTGTTTCTTCCTCTTGCACTCTCTCACGTTCAGCCTGGAAACACGTCGCTGCTGTTGCTAACGAGACTCTCAATTGTTTTTCCGCGTTCTCTTCCTTTCCCAACCCTCGGCTTTTTCCTCCCAGCATCGTGCAAATGGTATTATTCGATTCACTTTTATATCCAGTTGCCGGCGCACTGTTTTTCTTTCGATAATTTACGAACGACTCTTGCGATAACCATTTGCTGACTTTTTACTTCTCGCTGAAACGAAGGACTTTGTTTCAGTCGATCCTGATGCCATTGGAAGCTGCGAAATTCAACTCGTGATTTGGCGATTCCGCGGAGACTGTTTTTACCCCTGAAACCTTCCGATCAATAATTTGCCAAGATTTTTGGTTTCCGGTCACCCCGTCGCGGAGACCACTAATCGGTTTCGTCGTTTCACTTGGGCACGATTCTTACGCAACGAAGTTGAATCCACCGCCGAAGATTATTCGGACCATTTAGAAATGGAACGTAAGATTCACGACGATACTAAAATTCGATGACTCTGAAGTTTGCATCGTTGGAATGCAACGAAATTCTTTTGAATCTTTGGCAAAAATAATCATTTACATGCAGAATGTAATCACGATGATGAAATAATCGAATTTCAACACCCGGAAACATGTTGGTTCGAAAAATTTGGCTGAAATTGAAAATTGAACGAATCATCAATGAAATGAAATATTTTTCGTTGCATTCCAACCTTGCAAACTTCAGCATCATGAAAGTTGCATCGTCGGAATGAAACAAAAAATATTTTTGATTCATCATTTCGATAATTATCGCGCGTTTCAATTTTTTTAGTAAATTTCTTGTAAATCTAGTGAAAAAACGATGCAAACTTGAACGTTGTAGATTCATGTCGAACTGGTGAAAAATAATGAGCGTTTTTTTTTATCAGGCAATGCAAATGTACGTCCTTTGAAAAAGATATAGCAAAGGTAGGTATAGGAACGGAATTAGAACGATTAAGATTGCATCTCGGTTGGATAGACAGTGAGACAGGATCAAGCTCAAAGTAACTGGCAAGTAGAAAGCGTGTGAGATGTACATAGGTCGAGGATATATGTAGAGGTTCTGTGTTGGGTAGGATTACAGAAAGGATGAAGGTGTGGGAGAACGTTTGAGCCCAGGCTGTCGGTGCTTTCGATGTGTTGGTATGTGCTGTGCTGTTTCCTACCGGACTTGCCGCTGCTCTCCCAGACCCTCTCACTCTACCTCCCCACGATGTCGTGGCTCCCGACTGCCCTCGGCTGATGCTGAATTACGTCCTACCCTATATCCCCTGGACCTATTGAACCTATGCCTGCCCCCATAAATAGCACCATGCTACGAGAGACAGAAGATCGTCGCGTCTACACATACCTCCGAATCCTCTCGCCTCTCGCCCCTCCACTGTCCTCCCCAAACATCCTCCTGTACCTCGCAAAATGAACCACGAAAATTTAATGCCCTTCACGACATCAAAGCCCCCTAAAAACATAGATTAAGCCCGAATCCTGTCATTATTTATCGCTCTGCTCCATCATTTGTTCTGAATATTTCTTCGTCTATACGAACCAGTGAAAAACAATCAGGACTGATCGACTTTTTTCGGTCAGGATGTTCGAATTCGTTTCATTTACAACTAATCACTCACCTTGAACGACTTTTTCGGAAACAATTATCAAAGTTTTTTGGCCACCAAGATCGATCCCGGGGACATTTGTAAATGTGCACAAAACTTTTCGTGAAAATGAAATGAAAAAATGATTAATTTTGAGTTTACGCATTGCGAATGCGAAGAATAATCGGAAGAAATCTGTCGTGACTAAATTTCAAGTCACAGGCAACGATAGGGCGGAATTAATCGCATCGCCAAGGTAAATTGACCGATAACAGAATTGTACAGCACTCGTTGAATGAAATTCCTTTTTCAGGGTCCAGTCAGTGCTTAATAACTCCGAGAACATATGCGACCGCCTGCTCTTACAAAGCCCCCCGAGTAGGATCCTAAGCTTTCGAGGTCTGGGATTCGCTTTTTCTCAGAGGTAGCGTTAAGGGGATACAGCAAGCCTTGTGGTGATATACCAACTTTTTTACAAGCCTCGAACCTTTTTCCCAAGTCCCTATCGAAATCTGGGATCGCTGTTGTTGAATTTAGTTTGGAAATTCAGGAAAATATTTTTTTATCTAGAGCAAAATCGGGCATTTTTAATTTGGCAGCGTGATTTTCAATGTTTGAAATTTTGTCGAATCGTGTCATGATTTTAGAGCCAATGCTAATAAACATTCTTTCTCGCGAATATTATTTCTCGCTTGTACGTACATTTTTTTGTCTGCTGGATATTTTGCGCGTTTTTTTGTTCACGACCGCGTTGATTTGTCTTTTTTATATCTGTCGGAACGTGAGCTGAATGTTGGAAAGACCATTCATGGGAAAAAGCATTGATAGTCTCGGTGCGAACGGGCGGACTGGTGCGAGACTCGGATAAATTCACAAGAAGCGATCGTAATCAGTAAAAGCTCGCGTAGTCCTCTGTGCACGCTTTTTTTTCTTTACCCAGTCGCACACGGCGGTCTTACTAATCAATTCATCAGTCAGTCGATTCCATCTCGATATGCTAGTCACCGTCCAATTTCTTCTCATCTAACGACACTTTATTCATTGGCACACCGTGTTCCCGCTTTCATTTCGTCAGAGACAATATGACGCACTAGATTTTTCCATATCGATGCATTTTTCAAGTCTTTCTAAACAAACTGGTAATCCAATTATTCGGCGCGTTCTCTAACCACGAAATATTTTTTCTCCTTTCTTAAAAATCAGCCAAGTTCACTGATCGTCCGAATAAATCCGAATCTTTCCGCAATTTCCACATGGAAATTCGGAAAAATTTGGAAAATTATAGTTTTTTCATTTCCTTTTTCCAAAAGCCAATTTTTTCCGAATGATTTTAGTCGATTAAATTCGATGCACATATTGGACAATTTTTAAAGTGAATATAATGGTCTGCGGGTCAAATTGACCCAGTGTGTGGATGCACGAGAGTAATTATTGTGTCAACGAAGACTGAACGATCCACGTAATTTAGAATGCGGCATTGAACTTTTAAAAAACAATTTCAAAACGTGTAATTCAGTGTCGTATTTTTTTGTGATTTCTCGAAAAAAGGTAATAGAATTGTTTAATAATTTGTTTCATCGCGCTTCAGCTCACATCCGGTTTCCAATAAAACCTTTCAAACGGTGCTCCATCTCGCGGAGCTTGACCATCGCACAATTATCAGAAGTCGTGGTTTTCTTGTTATTTGGGGAATCTCTGTGGGCCGGAAATGATTCTCAATCTTCCCAAATGGGATTTTTCCGGTGCAGTGCAGTCAATGGCTCCGAGCGATTTCGTGGAAATCGGATCGCTTCATTCGCAGTGAACGTGTATGAGAAAAAGCAAACGCCGTGTCTCTACACGGTACGTAACCGAGTGACGTTCCCCCCAGGCCAGAATTGTATTGCAAGAAAAAAAAACACTTAACATTTTCAGCAGCAAAGCCAAAAGTTGGATAAAAACTGGAAAGATAGATTTTTTATTTATTATCGAAATTAATTGCCAAGGAATCTTGAAAAACTCTGGCGGTCAAGAATTTGGAAATTTTTCGAAGCTTTTTGTATCGTGGAACGAAACGGGTTCGTTGGGACAATGACGAAGTGACTTTTTTTTTAAATTCTAATGCGAAACTGCGAAATTCACAGCGAAAATTTATTTTGTGTGTTTAAATAGAAAAATTTGGACGTGAAAAAAATAGAGAAAAATTCATTTTGCCTGACTATTGATCGCGAAGCGTGTAATCGAGTGCGGATTCCTGTTTTTATACATTTTTTTCTATTCATTATGAAATCATTTATTTATCCGGTTTGGGAATGACGAATCAATGAATTAATTGGTGAAAATGAATCAAGGCGAAGTGAGATCGAACGTGAAAAGTTAACCGATGAAACTTTATCCCGAAGGATTGTTAGTAAACTGAACATTTTCGTGGGACTGTTTTCTCGAGTCCTTATTCGCTTTTCGGGTGTGGAATAATAATCCGCAGGTTTCGGTGGACTGGCAGAGGAACATATTAAAAGGCGTGGCACGGCATCAGCTACACTTTTGCGGATGTGCACTTGGTCGCGAGTGGCTCTCACGTTTATCGGCTCCTTGCACGTACGAAAACTCTCGTGGTAATGCGCCAGCAGCCCCCGCCGCGCGTTCCAACGAAACGGAAAGGCTGTACCGAAATCCCCATCTACCAGAATTTTTTTCTCAGCATCCTGAAACTCTCCGAATCGTCGAGACTCTGTACGCCAGCGCGAAATACTCAACCAACGCAATTTCTACTTCGCATGCACATCAGCCTCGAGTGCGACAGATTTCACTCGAAATTGGGCAAGAAACAAGTCGTGAAGCAGAAAATCCATTTTTTTCGGCGACTATGGATTTCGGTGAACAAACAAAGGAAAGAAAAATTGTCATCACGTGAATTATAGAAGCGCAACGATCCATCAAACTGCTGAGAAGAAAAATTGCGTGGAGCACACTGCACTGAAAATTCAATTTTGTCAAAACACTCGCCGATATTTTGTTGAACACACGGTGAACTAAATATTTCTGGATAATTTCAAATTTTTCATAATTTTAACGAATATTTTTGATTTTTATCGGAAATGAGAGAAAAATTCTGGTGATTTTTCAAAAAAAAGTTCAGTCGCACGTATCCAACAAAATATCGATCTTTTCCAACAAATTTTTCTTTTTAGTGTGGGTCCAGGAGACCCGTGTGGAAGCGAAAGTGATTTTCATTCCCTATGGATTGGAATTCTGACGACATTCTCGATTTTCATCGGGACTGACAGCAAAATTCTGGTGATTTTTCAAAAAAAAAAGTTCAGTCGAACGTATCCAACAAAATATCGATCTTTTCCAACAAATTTTTCTTATTGGTGTGGGTCCAGGAGACCCGTGTGGAAGCGAAAGTGATTTTCATTCCCTATTGGATTGGAATGAGAAGATTATTGATTTTGCATAAACAGAACAAAATAATGTTTTTCGTTGTTTCATCAATCGAACTAAGTGGCTGTAGCATGCTCAAGTTTCTCTAAACTGCGTCTACGAAGTTGGCTTTCTCCTTCTCTAAGTTGGTAGCATGGTCTGGAGTAGCTTCTAGATATAAATTCCAATGTGGCTTGATTTAAGGTTGACGAGGAAGAGCGAGGGCGGAGGGTGATTGCGGTTCGAGGTGAGTTTGCAAGCCGAGTTTCCTCGAAGTGGATAAACGTACAAGTATTACAACGAGGATTCACCCTCTCACTTGCACTTGTTTCATCTGCTTCAACATCTCGAATGATTCTCTAGAACTCTGCGCACATCCGTGAAGCCCGCCGAGTATAGTCTAAGAACGATCAAGGAGTGCTCAACTGCGCCCTCTTGTGAAAATGAACTCTCGGTCTGTCTATACTCGCTCCTTGCTCCTCTATGCAAACACAATCGTCCAGATTGTTCCTACGTTCCAATATTAGGAATCTAATGACAGTGACTTTATGAGTATTCCTTGCGAACTCGAACAGAAAAAACACAAGGAGACGCGAATAAGTAGTTTATTGGAAAATGAATTGAACTTTGCTCTCCTCGAAACGTATGAGAAGGAAAATTCGAATGGGCCACGCACTGAAAATTCAATTTTGTCAAAAAACGTCGATATTTTGTTGAATACGGCGAACTAAATATTTTGGGGTGATTACAAAATTTTCGTTATTTCGACAATATTTTTCATTGTAACGGAACTGTCGGCAAAATGTACGATTGGAATGACAAAAATTTGCTTTCCGAAAAGATTTTCCAGAATGTTTTTTGCTGGAATGACAAAATTTTCGTGATTTTTCGAAAAAACGTTTGGTTGAATGTATCCAACAAAATATCGATCTTTTTCAACAAAATTTTCTTTTCAGTGCGTTCTAACGAGAATTTTTCCAAAGATAAGGATTTTCAAAAAAAATAAATGTGTAAAGTTCGATGCATATTATTGAAAAAAAAAGAAAATAACGAGACTCGATTGAAAATTGTTACGTGCAAGAAAATGTTTAATATATTCATCGTAAAGACACGCACAGCTAAAATTGTCTCTGATCTTGTTGGCGAAGGAAAGTTGTGCATCCTGCTGACGAGTTCGGAGGACGATTATGTTGACACAATACAGTAATCGCCGTTTTGCAGCATTCTCTTGGTCTTTTGTCTCGACTGGATGTGTTGACTAGAATCGTCAATTCGGTTGAAACTTGCCAGCAAATAGATGGCTAACAATTGTAACTGTTGGAGTTGGAGGAGGCGTTTGTGGATTGCTTGAGAGCAAGAGAATTTCGAAGCGTTTGTTGATCGATGGCCTATAATAGGTCCTGCGCGAAGAATAGACGATCAGTCCAAGGACACTTTTGCCGAGTTTTGTGCGGAGATGAAATTTTCATTCTCGCCGTTTTGTTAAGTTGCGCTCGATTCGTTGTTCATTTAAATTGAGACCCGCCTGTTACATTATTGTTGTCATCAAAACGAATGAAACACTTTTCACAGCAGACACTTTATACCGTGAGTTTTCACCGGAACAATCAGCCAACGACCTTAATCCGAATGACTACAATTCCGTTAAATCACTCACACTCTGCAATATTGCACTAGTCGCCCGCGCGACAGCTCTCCTCCTTGGACTTGCTCCCCAGAGAGTGAGTGTCGACACTTGAGAACGAGAGCAGGCATAGAAAGAACAAAGAGTTTAAAGCTACGTGAAATACAGAGTGTCCCGAATCACACGTTCATGGTCAATGAATCGTGTGTAACTCTGGACAGAAAAGTGATTTTTGCTGATATAAAAGTATCTCGTAATTCGAGAAATGGCTCGGAAGTTTGCTCTTTCGAAATCCATTGATTGTCTGTTTTTTCTCTCGGTTTTTACTCCGAATTTTGGAATCTCCTATAGAGCGGCCAGTACTCGCACGTTCTCATTGCGCTGGTGAAGATTCGCCAGTTGTATTATTGCATTCACATTGCACTCCATTTCCATCTGCTTAGCAGCGGAATCCGCTTTACGTTACGAGGGATAGAGTGCTGGGATCGTCTAATGATCGCACGAGGCACAGACGTTGAATATGCGGAGATAACGTCAGTACGAGCAGACTCGGTGTAGTGGCCCGATGCAATCTCACTATTCCTCATCCATTCTCTTTTCAGCATAGTCTCGCTCACTCTCAGCCTGCTCCTTTCTCTTTCTATCGTACTTCCGTTCTTCAATCGCCTTTATCTTTTCTCTTTATTGCTACGTCGGAAGTCCTCACTCGACTTCGCCACGGATTTTCGGAAGAGGATCCGGAGGATTAACCAGGCCCGACACACGTTTTTCTCCATCACCTCACCGCACGTGCATTATTCCGAAATCGTATTTGAATATATTTCATAAAAATGCTGTTCACTTCATTCGAAGTCTATAATGTTTTTGGATTTTCATGATTTCTCTCTGCTGTGCTCGTCATTGCCATTGAAAATGTTCGTCAATTCCGTTTCTCTCACCTTCTCGTTACGAGATTTTTCCAAGAATCTTCGCAGCAGAAAAAAAAGCAAATAGATAAAAAAAACGAAAGAAATGTCACGGAAAAATCGACACAAAAGTAAATTCGTTGGACGAAAGCGTAAGGGACGCAAATAAATTTAATTAGATTGCCAAGTTCTCTTTCACTTCCACTCCTCACTGCGGAAGCTCATCGAGGAAAGTCGCAAGAGGAATTTGTTTCAACGAGACCTGAAACTTCGGACTTTCGCTCGCTTAACTTGCTCTTTAAATGCTTTCCATTTTAATTCTGAGGATCACTCTCGCCTTCGGGGGTATTCGGAGGAAAACACTTATAGGAAAATTCGAATTGCTAAGTGAACGCCGACAGCAAACACTCGATCAAATTTACGTTCCACGAGATTGATAATAAATTGCAGAGTTTCGGAAAAATCAGGATAATATTTGATTGCATGCATTTTTGTGGAATTTCGTAATAATTTTTCAAGGATACGTTATCGCAGATTCTCTCTCTTGCTCTTCCTGTTTTGAGAATTAAAAAAAAACCCTGTCCCACCCGTCGCCATTCCCGATAGTCCGGCAGCAGCCAGTGCCGAGAATTATCGTGAAAATTGGCTGGAAAAAGCGCTGAGACACCAGGAACCTGGATAGAGGTGCAGGTGAGAGGTGCTGATATCAAACGAGACGAACTCTGGCGGTAGAACAGAGCCAGACCGCGAGGAAAAGCGCTGACTTACCAAAAACTCTCTTCCGGGCTTGAAATATGAGCGCAGCTTGCACGTTAAAATACCCATGCAACGAAAGAGCTTTTTGTTTGCTGGTCACAAGCTGTGATTATCCCTCTTTTTTTTAATAAATAGAGATAGAACACGCATTCGCTCTCGTAATAAGTGTTGCACGGTAGAATTTGAGACGCAAAAATGTCCAACATGAGACTTTTCGATGAAAAAATTATTTCATAGTTCATAACTATTCGAAAGAAAATTGTAAAAATCATCGCATCGCGTCATCGAGAATCGAAACTTCAAATTTCGAATTTTTTTAGGTGGAAAAAAATATTACGATTTGCAATGAAATTTCATAGAACTAACGACGATTTCGATCTTTCCTGTCTCGTCGTTTTATTGGAACAAGTTTTGTTTAAACTTTTTTGTCAACTCTCATATTTTTCCGGATAACAAAACGCTCAACACTCGATCCAGTAAACTCTGTATGTTATTAAGCACGCTTGCATGAGTTTGACTGACTTGTTGTTTTTTTTGCTGGTGAGAAAATGGACGAAGGGTCCAGACTGCAATAAAAGATAATAGTTGTCGAATTTTTATATCTATGTATGTTTTTTTTCGGCTCGGATTAATTGGTTCAGCCAAATTGAATCGAGCTCGTCCTTTTATCCATTCGCTTTGATTGCTCCGTACTGGAGACCGCGAATTCAAGCGCGAGCATCATTGAAAATTTTATCGTATACATTCGCCCATTCTTTTCTTTTTTTTTGCACAGATAGCCCAAACTATTTATTTCAATCTGTATGGCCCACTACGAGCGTTGCCTGTCCCGTTTTTCTGCCAGTTTAGTCGGTTTACGACATTTCGGTTCGCACCATTTTTGCCGATCGAATCTACGGGGCTACGGGAAAATCTACGCGATTCCCGGATTTTCCGATACCAAAATTCCTTCTTCCAGAAAGTCGAAAAGATTAGACCAAATTAACCATTAAAGGCATTCATTTATATATTCTCGATGTCAATGTCGAAACGAATTCGTCCGCATTCCTCGACTGAAAATTCTTCGAGATTTTATTTCCGATCGCGATATATTTCACTCTCATTAATGCTGCTGAAGTTGCTTGTGTATACTTTGTACGGAGTTTTTTTTAATTAGATAAACTAATGAGGCTATGGCTTATTATTTGACAGGAATAATGTCCTGGGAGCTATTGTGGTTATGGTATAGAATCACAATTTCCTATGGATGCATAAAACGCGATAGTGAGGTATGAGTTTGCTCATTAGTCTCGTCATGATGGAATAAATTTGCGGAACAATTGATTGTTTCTACGCGAATGCGACGTGTATCCTTTGCGAAAGGTTGCAAGCGAAAAATAACGAGTCCTCAGAAATCTAACGACGTGTTTCGAGCTTTTTTGCTGATCGTGAAAAGAATGGATACAAAAGTATTGTTAATTATGGATCTTGTAAATATACTGATGGATTTGATTGGAATAGAATAAAAAGTTGGAAGTAAAATCATGACCCAGATAAAGTTGCCAGAGGCAAGAACGTAATGACGAGTCTGTTGCAAAATAATAATTATTATTATGATCCGTATTTCATTTAGGTGTATACCCAATCGAACGGATAATTAATGGGCCGACGAAGATTTTCGTAATTATTATTTCTCGGTGGTCGTATACGTTTTGTTTTTCTGTTGCTGTCTCTTTCGTAGCGAAAGCTACAGACGATAAATTCAACATCACAGAAAAATCTACATTTCTCTTTGGAGGGAACGGCATTTTATTTTTCTCGCATTATCTCAATCTGGCTTTCGTCTGTTTTTTGCCATTTGTTTTCTATCTCTGGCTCCCTCTAGTTTCGCGTCTTCGCACTGGCGTCGTTTTTGTCCTTTTAAGTTGAATTGTCATCCGTACTGGGTGGGGTGTACGTTATTAAAACAGTCATTCGCGCGATTCGCGCGACGTAGTGCTATCCATGAAAAGACAATGGTCACAGCGTCGATTGTAAGTTTCAGGTAAAGAGAGAATGAGAACGAAAGAGAAATAGAGAAAGAGAGTTCTTCGTCTATTTTTGAGTCCCAGAGCCGCGTCTCTGTAGCTTTTCTTGGTTGCCCGTTTCGCGTGGCTTCAATCCAGAATACCAGGAGACCCTCACTACTGTTGGGATGACGTCGGGTGGAGGCGCGCGTCCTATGCTCCAGGAAGCTCATTAGGCATCGCCCGAGGTGTTCCTGGCCCTTGCGCCTTTTACTCACTCCCTCACTATCCACTATATTCATTGCTTTTCTCAATGACTATGTTTCTCTCTATCTCGAATCCCTTTTCCCTGCCCCATCCCCGCGCCTTTTTCCCTTAGAGCTCAGACTCTTGTCGTTCTTCATCCGCCTTCAACGTCCCATAATCTTTCATCAGTATCCCCGTCCCTCAACAACAATTAGAATCTCGAGAGCTTCAGTCTCGTTTTCATACGATTTCTTGCGCACATTCTCGCATACGAACTTGATGATTTCCCATCGAAGGCTCTTTCGTCTGTTCGGAACAATCAGAACCTCAGATTCAGGCATTTTCCAACGATATCGACAAAAAACTGCGTAATGCCAGTCGAACGTTAGTCTTAAAACCTCAAGAAAGATTCATCAGCTTGGAATAAGTTGCCGAATCGGTTGACTACGTTGACTCGACTCAAGGGCAAAAAGTTGATTCGTGGACCAAGTGGAACATCCGTGACTGCATCTGCAGAGAGACTCAAGACGCAAAGCTAACCTGCTCGCGCAGTCGGAGTATAAAATAACGCCAGCTTATGACAGACCCTCTGGTACGTTTCTACGCTTATTGGTACTTGGTCGCGAGGCTGGTCGCTCGTACAAACCCATTCTCTATCCACTTGGAACAGGAGAGAAGTGAGTAAGGTTCAAATGCAAATGCAACGATGCAACTTGGCCGTATCGTTCAACTCCTCTCGCTCCTCGCCCCTTCTCACTTGCCTCGCCGAGCTCGGTCTGAAAGTTTGATAAGCGAGAGACGATTTAGCCAGGTGCGCGCCCACAGAGCCCTCACTCCGTTTCCTTGCGTATACTGTTGGCAAGTGTTACCCTCCGGCTTCACCATCAGATTTGGTCGAGAGGATTAGACAACCGGGAATTAATACGCTCGCATTCGAACGGGAGTAAGAAATAACACCGCGACCTCCAAGACTATCCGCGTCAAGTTCAACGAGTCAATGTGGATTAAGATGCAAAGTTTTCGCAAATTTTCTACGGCTCTCGATGTGTCGTTATTCGCGGGTTGTCCAGCTTCCAGATGGGTACAAGTTTTCCTTCTCAAAACCAGCATATTTTCGCTTTTTCCAATGAGATAGTTACTTCGCAAATATTTCAAACGACCGCGCTTTTATCTTTCGGCAAAAATAGTTTTTGCTTCCTCAGGAATTTAAGGATGTCGTTTTATCCGTGCTACGCGGAAAGCCTCACGAATGAACGTGCCAGTAAAGTAGCTTTACTTTTTCAATATATATATATAGCAAATAAAAACAAAAGAGAGAAAAGAAATCACGTCCCAGAGAAAAGAGAACTCCGAGGGCAATAATCGCCTTTTCGTATCGAGGAGCATTGCTGCGGCAGTAGTGACGGTGCGAAAGCGAGCGCATTGGTCGATGGGAGAATCGGGTGGATGAGGCTCGGGCTGCTGGGTGGCAAAGCTCTTTTCGATCGAACGAAAGACAAATAGCGTGGGTGAAAGTCCCCCCGGCAAAAAGGAACAGCAGGGAGCCGCTGGTTAGAGTATTAATATCTTTCCTACGAAATAAACCGGAAGCAGTGTGCAGAAATCAGAGTAAGGCTTAAAGATTGTATCGTTACGATTATACTTTATGGAAAACTCTCCCCTTGATGAGGAATTGTTATGGAGAACAAAAATCAAACTCCTCATTAGTCTGGAGTCTGTTTTGTGAAACAATTTTACAATGACATCGACGGGCAAGTTGTTTTTTTTTCACCATGTATCTCGGTTCGTTTTTGGCTTCGATTAAGCGTCATTTTTCGTCGTTGTTCGCATAACTATGAATTTTCCGACTCGGCATCCAAGGATCTCTTTTTCCTCCAGCCATTATGAAAGATTCTACCGCGAAATATATGCGGAGTGGCTTGATCGGATAGCTCGCGAAACCAGGAAACGATTCCCCACCTCGCCAGTGTCTCTTCGGATAATTAGCGTCAATCAAAGTGACCGGAGCCAAGCAAGTTCCGTTGGACGCTCTCGGTAGTAGTTTCCGGTTCTCTTTTATAACCCTCCTTTATTCCGGTCCGACCATTCTTCCCCCGGACGTCCGCGACGACATGTCGCGTACATGTCAAGAACCCCAGTCGTGATACAATGTTGACATGGCACCAGCTAACGTTCGCGGAAACTCAAGAGCTCTGAATTGTGGAAATCCTTGCTCGATGGATGCGAAACTTGTCCATATGGATGGAAAGAAAGATCAGAACAAAACCTCAAGGGTCATAATTTTAAGGAGCACATGATCCATTAACGATCGGTTTCTTCCTTATTTGCCTCGTAGCATAATTAGGAAGATGCAGTGAATTAAGCGCTGGAATTTTCTTCAGTCGATAACGAATTAAAACGAACCAGCATTTATACGTTCGCAATGTGATCCACACGGAAAAAACGGATTCGTTTTGTTTAGTAAGAAATAAAATGTTTCGGGAAAATGTCCTATACGAAGTTTAAGAAGCAAAAGAATCGTAGCACCAATTGCAAAACAGCATAGTATTTTTTAACACTTACAATTTTTCTTAGCATGAATTATAAACAGTTCTATATGAATAAGAAACAGTAATGCGCGCGATAATGAATTTCAGGTTTGTTTTCATGAACAATTTACTATGTCAAATAAGAATTCAGTTATGAGCGAAAATATCTCAGATTTTAAACGTCGACATAGTAAAATTCATCGGGAAAAATAAACCAAGACAAAAAAGAGGCCTAATAAACGGATTAGGATCAATAATAAAATCAATAACGGGAAATCTGGACGCAGACGACGCCCAAAAAATCGAGGAAAAAACACAACAAAATGAAATAAAATAAAATGAAATAATAATAAATAAGAAATTTCAAAAAAAAAAAAAAAAAAAAGAGAAAGAAGAAATTCCAATAGAAAAAAAAGAAAAGAAGATGAAATAAAATAAAATAATAAAAGGTCCAAACCGAAAAAACTCACCTTTATTAAACTCCCGAACGATGTAACAACATGTCAGACGTATTGTTTTGTTCACCATGACCATTGTGATTTTTTAAAATTGCTATGCTAAATTGTAAAATCGGTTTTAATCTGATGATCACGTTTTACTATGCTGTTTAGAACGATTTGTCGCACTGCCATTCGAGATATTGCTGTAATTTCCGAACTGTCCTCAAAATACTATAATTTTCAACAATAAGTAACTGGATTCCTAGTATATTTCTTGACGATTTTTTCCGTGCACGGGCTTTCATTATGGGGATTAAGTAAACGAGAATAAAACTCGATGAAAAAAAAGCCACACGCAGGGTTCGATCGATCCAGGACCAGCAGGACCCAAAATTGTCCAATCATTCAAGTTTTTTCCACGCACCACGTACCCAATCGGCTCTACCAGGAGACAAAACCCTGGGAACACGGCGATTGGTGCGGATTTTTGCTTTGCCAGTTGACCTAAGCCGAGCGTCCAGTTTCATCAAGCGATTATTTATTTTTTTTCTTTACCACATAGAAAGGTTGGAAGAAACCTTTCACGAGTCTTTCATTATTTACCTCCCGCATAAGTCGAAAGTTCTTTTCAGCATGGGCATTCATATCCACCGTTTGCTCAGTAATAGCGTTTGGAAGCATTTAGCCGAGGCTCTCTGAGTTGATTGTTTGGCTAACAGCTATCGCGCTCTCATCCCTTTCCTCTCCGCGAAGCTTCACGTCCCTTTCCCTCTCTATATTCGTGCGAATCGTGGGGGAAAGGAATGGATGCCACGATCGAGGAGAGCAGGTTTGGTAAAGGGTGCTATCACCGGCAATGCACACCTCGCGAGTCATTCACCAACACGCTCACACGTACATCACGTCCAAAGCCCCACACATTCGAGCTTTCTTCTATTTCATATATATACATATCGCTTTCCGGTTTATCCACCACTCTCTTCGAGATACTATAGATATATATATAAATAATGTACATTTATATATGTATACACATGTAATATGTGCTAGTACGAAACGAGAGCTGAGAAACAAGGAGCGGGGAGCCTAGATAGACTAGCGGAACGAACGCGACACTCCAAAGCCATTATCGTTACGCCCTGACTTCCCACTTCTTGTCTACATACGAGAGTATCTCCCTCATATGGTATACGGATTACTGTCGTACTCAGGCCTCCCTCACACGTTTCCGTCGGCCACCAAACGCCCGTGAGCGCAGTACAAAGTCTGCATTATTCTTGTTGTTACATTTTTTCCCTAGTTTTTTACATTTTTTTCTTTTCTCTTCGTTTTTATTCCTATTTTTACATCTATTTTTCTTCTCATTTTCAAAAATACCAAACATTCGAGACGTACAATGCGCGCGGCGAGAGAGCCTTGGCTAAATGAGTCTCCCGCGTTTACGCGCTACTCCATACAACTAAACCGGATGCCTCGTGGCTCAAGCACTTCGCAATCCAGAGTGGTAGCGTATTGAATCACTGCCGCGTTACCAGAACGAAAAGTAGTGTGAGGCGAAAAACATTTACCTCGCGAACAAAAAAAGTTTATCTGATGGACGAAAAAATAATACCGAAACGTGTTAAGTGCGTTTCAGACCGACTAAACGACGCCCAGACTACTTTTGTTGAGTTTGAAACCAAAAAAAGTGAATATACTTCGCGCTCGTAGCGACGTTTTACGATGAACACCTCGGCCGATGAGGTGGTTGCACTTCAGGCACTGTGCAGTAAACGTTATTGTTCATACCACGTGACTGAGCTTGTTATTGAAAAAAAAAAAACTAGACGACTTAATTAACATCCTTCTTTTTTTTTATCGTGAAATCTAAGGTCGGAAAACCATAAAATTTTACGATGAAATTTCCCAAAATAACTATTTTTGTAACACTTTTATTTCTATGGAATGAAACGCGCCTAGGAACCTTCGCGAGGTCGAGAAATCCATAACCACCTCGTGACGTTTTTAATCTTCAAGCCGCTTTCGATATAAAATTGGAAATTGAAATTCCGCCACTTGTAATATGTAACATATCGAAGTCGAGCTTGAAAAATTTCACTTATCAGTCAGGCTGCTCGAGTGCCAATCCTTAGGATATTGCAAAATCCTGCTTCGAGATCTCCTTTCAAATTGATCGGTTCTTCCATCCATTTGATTAATTAATAAAAAAATTTTAAAAACAGTGAACGCGTATTGATTTCTTCGTTCGAATTCCCGCGTATCGACCGTGACAGTTTTTTTTGTCGGAAACAGAAAAGTTCGAATACAGAATAATTGTGGCCAATTATGCTGTTGATAAAATTTGCAGCTTGCATTATAATTGTTCAAGAAAATTCAATGAATTCATAACTGAGCGAATCTGCCGCATCTGCCTTCGCATTCCCGCGGTAAATCGATAAATATAGAACTGTCGGGGCGTCTCTGACCCGAGCATGAGTTATAAAGTACGGATCAAAATCGCACAAAGTCATAATGAATGCCTTACCATTGAGATTCGAGAAATAGCGATGATCCAATCAATAGTGTCAGAGTTTTCGTCGAATTTCCGCGATGAAGTTCAAAGTCGAAGTGCTTCCCTCATATAAAAGCTCAGGAAAGCTAAAAGCAAAAAAAAAACAAAGTCCAATAACGCGAAATCGCGAAATACGATTGAAGGATGGCCCTGTAAAGCAAAAGTCTCGGTGAATCTTGTTTCACAATGTGAACAATTCCATGCGTGGTATTTACAGAGGTCGAAATAACTGCGTCAACACAGAGAGAGAGAGAGAGAGAGAGATATGCATGTAAAACTTTTGCTTTATTCGCTCATTCGTGTTTTTTTATTCGCGCAGTCGTATATACGTTTAAAGAATTATTGTATCTGGTGGTACAGAGCACACGCTGGAGGCGCACGCGATATTTGAAGTTGGGTATGACGGTATGATGTAGCCGGAGGATAACTGGAGAGTGGGTACGAGAATTTAAACCGCGTTGTTGGTCGGAAGAGGAGAAACGTGGTGGAAGAAAAATAAGAAGAGTCAAAAACGAGTATAGTTGTGGAGGGGGGACGGGGGACGGAGCTAAAGCCAAAAGGAGCTAGTAGTTGAAGCAAGGTTTATTATTTGTTAGGCGAATAAGGCAGCAGGTCTCTGGTGTATTCCCTCAGGGGACTCGGTATCCCCCTTTGGCATGGGATAATCCGAGAAAACCAGAGAAACAGGAAACCGAGACAGTTACTTATTTCCCAGGCGTTTTAAAGCTTCCATTCTGTCTCGCCTTTATTTTTGTTCAACTAGCTGCCTACGACATACCGCGACTTGCTTCCCTTCGCGTACCGTGTCATTTCTCATCATTTGCAGATCCGAGAAGCTCCATTACTTTTTGTGTACAACTGCAAAATATCTCCGAGACAATGCGCCGCGGGAACGATCACTTTATTTCTTATTTACAGGAGACCTTGTCAAATATAAATATTCGAGATTATGTGCTTAAAAAACTGAGCCTGGCGCTCAACAAAGAAATCCGCCAATCAGCACACTCCATTCTGTCAAAATTTATCTAATAGTAGGCCAACACCAATACCAGTGCGGAGTAATGGAACGGAATAGGTATGTGGATGGAAAAATCTGGCTTCGCCCATTTCGTGGAAAAACTTGGTTGTGCAATCCCCGAGGGTAAAGTATATTAAACGAAAGTAGCGATATATGAACAAGTTGCTTCTGAAAGAGAAAAAGCGAGAGAGAGGCAGAGGCGAGGGGGGTTTGTTGGTGTATATCTACAACGAAAACTTGCAGGCAGAACCCTGGTTATGTGTAAGTCCCTGTATACGTGACAGTAAATTGAATTTTGCCGGATGGAGTGATATCTCCGAGCATTTCCACTCTTTCTCGCGCGTCCTCGCCTGCTCTTCTTTCGCTTGTATATCTCGAATCGGAAACCGGCATTTCTCTGGGTTTACACCGAAAACTCCGTCTGTGTATGAATTCGGGATCGAATAGCGTGACAATGTGAGCCCGAGACGCGCCGCAATCCTGCGATTCATGAGAATCGAGCAAACCATCACTGCGCCACGGACTTTCAAATTTCCCGCCGCAACGACAAACAGTCTCTCATTTTATGTATTCAACATTTTTTTTGTGCTTACTGTAGCCCGTTCATCGGAACGTCATCGCATTCAGTTGCATGCTCGATGATGCAACCATTCGCTCGTAAACATCCGACGAAAAAATCAGAGACGCTTGGCCGGTAAACAGCGAAAGTTAATCAACCAATAATCAAAGTGATCGATCAAATGTCAAATATTGTTCAATATTATGTAAATTAAAAGTATTTTCAAATATAAATTTATATCCGTGAACGAGCCGAGTGCATTTTGCGAGTAGGAGTTAAACAAAACGTAAAAACAACGATTAGCTATTCCCGTGAGCTGTGCAAATTTGATATTGGCGTAATCACATAGCCCCTAGAGAACACTGACATTTAAATTGCTTCTCAACCCCACGCTCTGCTCGCGCACGCAACAGCCGCGGTCTCGTCGAAATGAGTTATTGTAATAGGACGGATTCGAAAACTCACCCAACTCGCTCGACACCGGTACAACGGAAATATTGATATGGCCGAACTCTTCCACCAAACCCACAGCCATTTTCATTTCAATCCTACTTTCAATCCTCTTTTCAATGTAAATAACTTTTTACCCTCACTTACGCACGCAAGAGAGTTTGTAATGGAATTTCGTGTTTCTTCCACACCGAAATTCATGAATAGAAACTGAATGATGGAAAAATATTAAAAACAAACGTCGTAGGAGTCAATTGATCACCATAATTGCTGAAAAAACTCTTCAAGTTTTTTTTAATAAACAATTCCACGATTTTAGATGAATTTGACGTTTTTTCAATTGTTCTGAAGTTCGAAAACCACTCGGTCATGGCTGCAACCGTTCAGGACCATACGAGACTCGCAGGAGCAATTGGAATGATTCGTTGGATATTTCATCCCATAAAGGAAGTTGTAATTCTAAAAGTCAAATCCAAATTGAGCATGATCACTTGAGAGCATTAATTTGTATTCGGCAATCCGTTTTGATCGGATTTCAGAAGTTTTTGGACAGATAGTGAATGACCATGCATTTGTATAGTGAAGAGCAGTGCATGGGAACGGGTATTTAGATGGTATACGATGGTTTATCGAATGTCCGAAACGACGCGGTGAATTGCATTCTCGTTTCATTTCCCATTCCGATATTATCCGAGAGAAAAAAGAGGGAGTACGTTTGAAACGGTTTTTCAAACTGAATTTCGATGGTAAAGTGCGTGCGGGCAAACGCTGCAAAGTATTTGGATTCCGATTAACTGCCTTGATTGATTTGTATTGAGGAACGATCTCGTTCCTCGTGCACAGGCAACCACAAGCTTACAAAGCTCGCGTGATGTGATGGGGAATCGCTCTTGGCCGCTTTGTATGCCACGGATGCAGGAATGAATTGCAAGTACAGTAACGTTAACGCATCATTTCGATGGATGGAGGTTCGTCGGAAATGGACAGTACAGTTTGAATTCAAGAGCAAGAAAAATAAACGAAGCTCCGATTTTTTGAAATTTTTTGAGTTCCTTTCAACTCTCGGGTCGTTTTTCTCTCCGAAAATCCACATTTTTGCGGCGGTATGATTTCGTAGAGACGCGTGGGTCGCACAGACCCATCGCTGCAACGAACACGGACAAGAGAAGTTGCAAAATGATCTCGGCACTGCAACTGCCACGGCTTTATCGATCTCATTCTTGCCATGGTTACATTCAACAAAGTAAATTTAGTCTCGGATGTTTGTGGATCTCCGGAAGCGAGGGACCGTTCAACCCTTATACTTGCTCTATCATTCCGAGCTTTTATCATCCAGCTGCACCCCTCCATCAAGTGAAGAGTACACTCGGGCTTTATTCACATCACATACAAGTACTCGTACGTATTTCGTCTACTCCCAACGTTCCAGAATCCGAAATATGATGCAGGGAAAATAGGAGATGATGAACTGGGAAAGTCAGGCTAGTACGTTCACGGAATTATGTAATTTCCGTTAGTCTCGATATTCATTAAATGCGTATCTTTTCATTATAACTCGGAGTTTGGTTTCGTGGTCGCAGAATTATTTCCACATATTTCGAAGAAATGCCAATGCGGACATGCTCATAATTTCTCGGTCGAATTCCCTAGCCGACATTCTCCTGGGTCGGTCATAGGAGACAGACGAGAGTCTCCAGCATCTTGTACACCAGACACTGCTACAACGTATGAGAATTCATTGCTATATAAGACACATCGACGCAAGCTAAATCCAGCGAGCTCAACGGATAGAGGTTACAGCAGAGCAGGGTAGGAGCCGATGAAGGTAGCGGGGAAAGCAGTAGTAAGCTAGGAGCGCCAGGTCGAAGATTCGGGACGGGGAAGCCTCGCCGAGAGAGCGAGACAGTGAAAGAGAAACATCAGAATGGGAGGAGAGAAGAGGAAGAGAGAGAGGACGAGAGTAACGGGCGAATGACACGTACAGAGTGCGGCAATTTCGGGCAATACCGTGAGCATACCGGGCGTTTCGGGAATGTGGCTTAGCATTTTCCAGCTACCAAAGCTACAGTGGCAAAACAGGCAAGGGAGGAAAAAGAGGGGAAGAGACAGAATGCTGTCTATACGCGTTCTTGTCTCGCTAGCCCATTTCCTCGCTTCGGGCGAGTGTATCCTCGATCCAGGGGACTTTAACTGGCTTCGCGATGGGTTAAAACTTATTTTCACTGGTTGCACTTGCGTTATTTGCTCCTCTGTGTTTCGTCCATGGCATTCGAGCCGTTGCTCACGGTTCAAAAATCTAAGGAATTACGCTACCAATCTCACATTTCTTTTAAACCTGTCAGGCTCTTTTTTCATTAATCCAATTTCATATGAATTGAACTATTCCGAAACGTCAACTCTGCTTGACGATCCTCTCGAGGTGCATTCGAATTCAACCAGCCGAATCGAAATCAAGGGCAACCCACCGGAACGGTCTGGATCGACCTTCGTCAACCGACCACCGCTTCGTCCGAGGTAAAGGATCAGAAGGTCAGCCAAATTAATGTGAGTAATGAGTTGCTAGTGGTTTGGTCACTTTGAGGCTCGTCAGCAGGGGCTTTGACAAAATGGCATGATTATGCCTGCGATGGGGACTTTAGGAAAAAGCTTCCAAGCTAACTCGTACACGATATCCTATGAGTTGAGGAGAATTCTCCAGGATAATGTCTTAACGATCATTCCGTCAGTGTTTTCCTACTACTTTGTAGCTTTTTTACAATCAATATTTCACAAAACCTGTGGAATCCGCAACGCAGTGATAAACATAATCCCATATAAAATCCGTTGAATAATTCGACTATGATTCAGCGAGTTCGAGGAGGGCGTTGAAGAGTCGTTTATCAACAACGCGCTAGTGTATATGAAGCCTACACCCCGTGTACACGTGACAAAGCGCATGAATGTGCGTGGCACTGTTTTTATAAGGTCGCAAGTGCGTGTGTACGGGTGTTAAGATCGTAACCTGTTGTATATACGGGGATAGTTGGCATTGAGGCTGAGTATGAGATCGTTGGTAGTTTACGAGGGACCCGTAAAGGAGAAGGCGTTGTGTGAAACCCGTATAGATCGTTTTCCCAGTACCGTTATTCTCAGTCTACCTCTTAGGCGAACTACAACGTTACGTGCGATAGCGCAACGTCGATATCTTTTGAGCTTCGTGAGTAGGAATAGTTGGATGAGGGGTTGGGGTTTTTCAAAGGGATTTTCTCTCGACGCGGGGAAGTGTACTAACAGAACTTGCTGCGGTTAAACACTCTCCGGCCACCTCGATGCGAATACTTCGAGTGAAGCTCCCTCTCTCTCTGTTTCGAGTCCTCGTAAGTCGTTTACCTTGCGAGCTTCGCACATATACTCGATACACCTATGCTAAAGTGGACCAGTGCAGCATCCCAACCTCCCCGACACATACCAGTATCTTTGGCTCCCTGAGACATTGCTCAATTCACCTGAAAATCCTCTTCGATGCAAAGTGTCACGAAGTTCAAGCAACTTTTGTCATTGACTTCTGCATCCTCGGCTCAATCGGATACAGCATCCAATTATCTCGGGATCTATGTGACTAGTCCGATGGCATCGAATCTACTCGGAATTTGGTTCACTGGAGCTTGCAGCGATTATGATGTTGGTGAAAATCTTCGAGGGTCTGTGGCGTGATTGAACCTCATCATTGGGGTAACGATGAGGGTCACATAAGTTTACGAACTTCTAGTCGAAATCGTGAGGCCGTGAGGCGACGTTTATTCATTAAAAACCTCCGGCCACTGGAACAGAATGCCATTTGCATGTTCCAAGTCTGAGGGAATGTTCTGTTTCGTTTTGCATCACACACTCGGACTTCCGTGTGTGACGAGCCTGATTAGAGGAGCCATGATGGTAGTTCGCACCTGATGGGGAAATTGAATTGATATGTGCCACCTCAATTGACGTTGATGCTTGCCAACACAAAGTTAGCAGGCATTGTTCGGGCTGTGCAGGTTTATGGCAAGAATGCCAAATCACCGGAATGTCGAGAGGGCGCAAATGGCACAGGTGACAATCACCATTCTCAGACATGGGGCGCCTCTCTTGATGATCAAAGGGACATAATGCAAGACCTGGGATTGGGAATTATTTCGAGGATACCGACATGGAGGGTCAGGCTGATAAAGATGTTTTTGTTGCGGTGACTAAATCCTGCCGAATTTCAATGGCATCAACGGCTCGAGCCGAGGACTATAAAAATCGTTGATCCTCAAGCGCTTGCAGTTTTCATTCATATAAAACGGGCCATAAGCTTCATCACAGAATTTTCGGTGAATTTCATTGGAGCATTTCGGTACATTGCGACTAGTGGATTCGAGGCACACGTGCGCAGAGTTGAGAAGAGGCTGAAACGTAGATGGGGCAGCTGCCTAACCGAGCTCTGTATTTTCCCCCTGGCTAATGACATGCCTCGGTGAGTATTAGAAATTGACAATTGCACGAAAACGGGTATCGCCGGCTTTGGCTAACGAGCCCCGTGCTTTTGCCCGTGGCATTTATAGTATACACAGCCGGCTATCTCTATAATGAACCTCATGCAATTCGATTTTCCGCCGTTATATAGCATTATATGTCGCAATTTAGAAAGCGGAGTGTATGTGTAACTAATAATTTGATCCCTTGACAATGGTACTTTGAAGTCTATCCGTATCAGAGAGAGAGGGATTGGAAAGTAACGATCTGTTTCATTTTATTTACGTTAATCCTCCGCCTTCCTAGTTAATGGTATCGAGATATTTAAACATTGGTCCACCGTCAGAGAGAATCCATCGGAACGCGGCTACATTTCCATCAATAAGTGGAGAGTATCGGAGAATGGAGAACGCAGTTTGCAAGTTTTGCTGTCGTCATCCAATTATTTGTAATGTCTGTGCGAGCGAATGATATCGATCGCACATTATGAAAGAGTGTAATTGTACGTTGTGTGACAACGGCGACAGAGAATCGAAGTACATTATCCAGGATAATCATTATGGACAGAAGTGGGTATTTATAATATCTTAATGACGCCGCGGAGGATCACCAAGCAGCAGAGATGGCTGCGATAAATATATCGGTAAATTGTCAGCGCAGAAGTATTTCAATTGAAATTTATGCTAGATTAGTAAAGTTTCCAGTTCACATTATTGTTATGGGTCGTTTTAACATTTTGGAGTTTTTGATTCAACGACCAATCGACCAATAATTAGTTTTGGTAAGCGAATTCGATACACGTATGATAGACAGTCGTGTCAACAAGGTCAACACCGATGATAAATGCCATGGGGCTAGTAGGCCTCGTGAAGGTTTTAGAGCAAGATCCTTGCCAATCGATAAGCCACGAAGAGTGGAAGGACGGTTCGCCGATGTTGCAGGATAATGCGATCGCGTCTCAATTTCGCAACCTAATTTACACTTGCTCACATTCTCGACTTTCCTTTCGGCACTGCCTTCGAACTCGATCCATCGACCTTCATCTATCTTTCAGTCTAACTTAGTTGCCAGTTCGTCCCCTATTCGTAGGAGGTCAGAAAGAGGACGCGAGCTACGACACTGTTGAACATGGAGAACTGCAACTTCGTTAAATCTTCTCTGGGCCAACCAACTTTTGCGGAGTTCCCTTACTGAAGATCATTATTAGAGGTCACGGCATTATGGCGCAAGAGTTTGAACGTTGGTCATCAGTTTAGAGTACGTTGTTCGTAATCTGAACCGGCCAAATAATCCGGAACATCATGTAATCTTTAGGCAACTGTTTGATAACGACTTTGAAAAATTACCGGATAGTTTCCAGTTCAGATAACGAAATTTAAAAAATCCACAACTATTGGGTAAATTGTTATCTAAATGTCAAGTTTTTCTGATGAAGGCCCTAACTCATGTGGATCATCGGAAAACGTTACTCAGTTAAAAGCGTCCCGCGCAGTGAGATGTAGATAAACAATACAATCTTAGCAACAAGATGATAGATCAGGAAAGCGAGACACCGAGATATCGAGATATCGATATAATAGAGAATCGGCTAATGGAATTATCGTTTGATAAGCTCTGATCCATGGCTTCCTTATAATTCGCTTAGATGTAAAGCCGATTCCAGTTCTAGATCTTGCCCACAAGCCCATTCGACTGCAGAACTAGCCGAATGGTTCAACAATGCCAGAATGATTGGCTGGACTGTCTGGCCTCGAGAAACGAGGCATTCACTACTTAGAATGCTCGATGCACAATTGCCATCCTGTGACTACCGTCCGGCAGGCCTCCTTTGGTAACTCCACATCTTCGCATCTCTCTCGCCCCTTTATTCCTACTGCCTTTCCCTCGCAATATCCAAAGACGATCAATTGACAGTAAGAAAAGAATTAACAGTGCCAGGCTGTACAATTCAAAGTATGCTCAAGTATTTCTAATTAAATGGAGAACGAACAATCGCATTGTTTATTGACAAGAAGCTCATCGCAAATAGCGAAAAGATGAGCTTCGACTAAGCATTGTGTAGTCGCATTTTTGACTGGAAAGCCACAATGGGCAAAAGGTTATATGCCCGAAATTTTAATTAAGTTTCGGCTTTTCTCGTACCTTTGACCTACAACGAAGGCAAAGGAGGTGGAGACTGGTTTTGTGGATACAAAGAGAATGGCAGGACATGAACCTACATCGTCGTGAGGAGAAGGATATCCGTTGGTACTTGATATGCTTGCTAAGAGAGGAAATTATACCGTCTCGGGCACGACCCGAAATACTTAGTAATTTCGGACCCAACAACGTCACTTCGTTTGCATTCCGCGCCTGCATTGTACGCTGCACAAATATCGACTAAACTCTACTTCGTGTTTCTACATTGATCCTCTATTCCTTGTACGAGCCAAAATTATGATTTAGTAGCATTTAAAGGCCAGCAATAACGCAATTAAACAGGATAATTCATAAAGTCCGTTGGTACGAAATAAAATTTCGCCGCAAGTGTCGCGTACACATTTGTGAATAATCATTCCATTTTACAATTATTGAAAATCGCGATATTCCTAGCGTTATGAAAATATATTTCGAGCTGTTCGGACAGCGCTAAATAGAAAACTCTCGGAATAACTTTTTTCGCAAGCACCCGGTGTGTCGTCGTTTATTTCCTCGTATCCAACGTGAATTTCTTATAATTATATAATAATCGATTTAGACTTCCGGGCTAGATTCAAACGTGTAAAAAATGTGGAAGCATTAGAAAACTTTGGCTGACCAAATAAGGGGTTTTTCTACTTAAAATAAGTCTGTCACGTAAACCGACTAGCGTATGGCGCTCTTGTGGTATTTTTGTTCGGCTTTCACTGTAGGAATTCAATTTAACTTTGGTCCAAGCTGGTTCTAGACTTGCAGTTAAACCGTGTTTCAATTCTGGTCAGCATACGTGTTTTGATGTTGAATATTGTCGGATGTTTACCGAACCGTATTGGTTTCCCTCGAAAACGCAATCGCCAGTATCGCCGTCGGGATCAAAGAGGTGTTCAAATAAAATCACCGACTATTCGATCCTCCTACAAGTGCAACGGATACGTCAAGTTTACGGGAACGTTGCGATACGCGTACAAATGTTAAAATAACTTTTTTAGCCAATATAAAAAAGCGTGTAATTAAAAATAAATTGCGAGCGGGACCACGAGGGACTTTTCGTTTAGACGAACGTTTCGTTAGTCCTCGGAACTGCACCAAGGGACGTTGAGATAATTAAAGAAGCAAAAAAGCTTTTACCTCTCATCATATCTGATAATGATTTTTCATTTGTTTGTGCTTAGTTTTTTCTCGCGTTCTTATTGCGTATGCGTTTTGTTGAAAGCGTTTTTGAATATATTTTATTCACGCTTTTATATGCTATTGTATAATTCTCGTTTTAAATTTGATCGCAAAAGGGTATAATGCATGCATTGAGTAACAGGCTGTTTAGCACACGAGACATTTGTCGAGTGAAATGAAATCTCATTTCGTCGACTAATCCCTGAGCTGCCATCGTGTTTCATACGGATTAAATCCTTCCATTCCTTCTTCGCAGGCCCAGGCTCTCCTCTCTCGCTCTCTTTATACTCGCATAATTCCCATAATCTGCCTAACTTTCGGAGAGAAAAATATTATATTACGGGGATTGAGCATAGTGGCATGAGAGTAACGAGGGAGCGGAGAGAAAAAGATGGAAATATAACGGAAACGAGGCTGCGCGCAGAGTTTGCATTACTATTTGCACCGGAAGATCTTTCGGAGCATAGAACATTCCAGGCATATATCCGCACGTATATGCAGCTGGCTCGAGTCCCGAAGCTTGTCGACGTTGCCACCGCGACAGGCATCGTTCTTGCGCGCGAGTGGATCGAATGAAAAAAAAAACATTTGAAAATGTAAAAAAAAAAAAATTCGTAAAAACAAAAAATACATTTCTGCGTATAAAAAACTGCAGCTCCACACGAGAACAGGCTCAGACCTTTTCGCACGAGTATTCGTTGCTGGATGAAACTCACGAGCTTGGGTCTATATATTCAACGCTGGAAAAGTACACAGTTGCCTTAAACCGTATCCAATAATTGCCTCTCGTGCGTGCTACCATGTGGACGTCACGGTGAGAATTTTTTTCTTCAAACTCATTTACTTTGTCCAAATTCCACCAAAATTAAGCCGGACCACGCGAAATCTATTTCAAAAGGGAATGACAAACTCGGACCCCCTCCTCGTTCCATCTCGTTTGATAATCGGACTGAATAAAAATATCGCAGACGGAAAACACGTAACGACTCGGATTGAGTCGGAAGGAACCGAGTTGGAAAGTTTTCAGGGCTCGCTTTTTCATTGTTCTCTTCCTAGCGATATCGCAGTTACAGTCATAACGGTGCAGACTACTTGAACTTGCCCGTCGAGACTCGCGAGCTATCAAAAGAGGAAGTTGAGTTATCGGGAATGTTCCAAAAGTCTTGTTCGTCCTTTTACCGTCTTCGCCTCCCACGCTCCCCCGTCCTTTTACCGGTAATTCAAGGCCTTGAAACAAAGTTCGTTGCACTATAAGAAAGGAGACGATATGGAACCCACGTACGAACTCTCATGTCTCGGCGGAATATTGAGAATAATGAAGACGGAGTGGGAAATGCGAGGCCGGGCGAATATACGGATGCTTGACGAGACCTCATATATTTGTATTTTCATTATTAGTTTCTTCGAATTCAGTTCCACGTCTATTTTAGAGTTTACCAAAAAAGTTTGAGAGATTCAGCGGATTTCCACTAGAGAACACATCACACTCGAGTGGTTACTTTGCCTCGGCAAAATTCCGAATTTCCTTCACATTTCGAATCCCTCATTTTCCCAAACTTTAGGCTTGCAGAAAATTTTAATTGAACACTCGATCCACTCGAGGGATCAAATTTTTTGTATAGAGAACACGCGAGACGTTGCGAACCTGACACACTATTTTTGCAAATTTCGTGAGCGGATGCGTTCTCCATTCAATAAATAATGAAAACATGACCCGTCTGGACTACGATACGCTGCATGGAACGTCAATTTTCAATATTCATCTCTCGCATTTCAAATTCAGGTTAATGATCTTTTAGTGATTTTGCCAGACTGGAAAGATCCAAGCAAATCATTTGATAAAATGTCAGGAGGTTGTTGGATTATGAATCATTCTGAATCCCAGAAAAATTAAATCCATTTATAAAGCCAGCGCATTGGGAGTGTATGAATCAATGTCTGTAAAAAACGAGCGAGGCAGCGAATGTTTCATTGAATTTCGGAGGGCCAGCGGTTGGGAGGGCCGAGAAGTCAAATAAGAGACTCCATCGAGCATCAATATGCCAGTGATGATGTTTCTTCCCGCGCGTAGCTTTATGGTACACGCGAGATAAAATCGTGTAAGGTGAATATAGATGGAGAAAATATAGCGAGCACGTATTAACGATGCTGCTCTGGTGTTATTGAAAAAGTGAATCTGACGGTATGGCACTATAAAAATGTAAAATTCGATACGCACGTGATGTGCCTTGGAAACATTTATTCGTGTACGATTTATATTTACTTTGTATTTTTTTTTGTTCCCACCGGTTTGATATCTTTTTTTCAATCTGCTCGTATCGATGGCGTACACATATTGTCTTGTATGTGAGCATCCCAGCAGAATGCATACCAGAGTCTGGTTTTTCATGATGCATGTATTACCATAAATTTTATCGATGTTCGACCCGAATAGATGAAGACCCGTGCGGATCACCGATATAGGGGAATATGCTCGTGAATCATTTCACCATGAAAAGCAAATGGAAAAATTCTAAAGGGATCGCCGGAACTTCTGCTAAGCGTACGAGATAATAAGAGTCTCTTTCGTATCGATGATCAAGAAAGTGTCAGGTGCCTCGATACTTTGATAAATATCATTAGAAATTTGTAGGACGATCACTTGGGGCTCCTACACATTTATGGAGAACCAGTGTATGCACGCATGAAGAAAAAACAAGACTCCTGCCTGCTGGAAACTCGAGAGAGGGAGATGGAACATGGGGCTAAGAGGATTCCTAATATCGATGACCAATCAATTAAGCTTTTCGTTGGATGCAGTGGTCACCAATTGGATGTCGTCCTGGTCAGGATGGCAGGTACCATTGTGTTCGAGGCAGACATCCGAATAATTTTGGGCGAATGAATAAGGGATGGTAAAATATAGGCATCAAGGGGGGGGGGCGGAAGAGGGTTTTTCCTCGTCTAGTGTGACGATCAAATCGGCGGGCTGTTGGTCGAGACCCGTGAGTTGTGGGGTTATCTCATGCTTTAGATAGCTCTGGCACATCCCCCATAGAAAGCTGGTTTTCTATCTTTGTCTCTGTGTCGTCATTTTGGCTCGTATGATTTAGGACGAGCGTATACACGCTCGTGACATGGATGCGTAGAGCTAGGCGACGAAAGGGAGAAATGGTTCTTCGATAGTTGAGGTACATGGACAAGGGCGAGCAGGGTATGTGTACGGTCATGAATTGCGAGACCGTCAGCACTCCAAAGCACGAATCGAGCCCGAATACGCACTGGACCTGGAACTCTGCCTCCTCCCACTATCATCTTTCGGGTGAGGTTTGGTCTGGTGGGGATGCAGAGATGTGAACTGTCAGGGACCGCACGCATTCCAGTATCACCGGTGCCATCCTAGAGCTGCATCATTCGTCCGACCACATCACCCCACATGCATACCTCATATACTCAATAGTCACCAACAACTCCGCAGTGCCCCCTGATGCATTGTCCGAGCCTCGCTACAAAAGATTCCGCCGGAGATCCGTGCCTTCATTAGCACATTCGCATCTGCGTTATTCACGGCCTACCAGAAGATACTTACGCACAGAAGCCAAGAGCTCGCACACTCACACCATTACGGAATACCCGACACAAAGAAACGCACAATTGTGTAGGTTTATCTGGGACAATTGCCACAAACACCAACGAGCAACACGCTACTATGACCACGAGATTGACCCTTGTTTAATGAGAATGAGGTCATGTCAATTCAGGACGCGTGGCAACACATCACCCGTCCTCTCCACTTGGAAATACTACTTTTCGCTACTTTCCCGGAAAATTGAAGCTTTCATCATTTCAATTATTCCAAGCTCGCGGCTCCATCATGTCCAGGTTTACTTCCCGTCTCATTTTTTTTTTTTTTATTCTACACAACAGGCTCCTTTTTGTCAGTGAACACCAAGCTTTCGCAGCTTTAATAGTTCATCTGCCGTTTCTAAGTATCGCCCTAAACCACTAATGGCTTTTATTTGGTGAACTACTTCGATCAGTAGCTTCATCCAGATGTTGGTCCTTAGGTACTTTGGCCGGATGCCGAGACTGGTGAGCTGCCTGACGATAAATTCACTGGAAATGTCTCGCGGCATTTTCTCTCTGCACTACTCACTGGAGCACACATAAACACTCTCAGAGACTGGCATTTGTCTTTACTACCTTTGTACTACAGTTTTGAGCTAATGAAGTCCGCATTAGGCTTCGAGAAGAAAAAGCGGCAGGAGCAACAACCGGAGCTATAAATGCGCATTGTCTCTTCATTCTTTTCTTATACCCCAGGAAGCAAATCACCTACATGAAACATCCCAGGGAGAGGAGGACTGGAAACAATGTAAATATACGTGTGGACGTGTTCTGGCTTTTTCTATGTTCGGGCGAAAGCCTCGCCTGCACCAGGTCGATAGTCTGCTGGGACGGAGCACAATGTCCATCAACTGATCTCGATAGAGATTTACAGATCGCGAGTGGAAAACGAAGAGGCTAACAGCAGGGCGAATTAAAGGGAAGGGAGAGGAACAAAAAAGAAGGTTCGTACTGGCCAGAGTCTCTCTTATCGAGTCTCGTTGCATAGTAGAGTGCGGAATTAGCGTACCACGACGAGCCCCACCGACCAGACTCCAATCGGATTAAGAAATTAACGGATTAAGTCCGCCCTCGTCGGAGCCACTCCACGAAGAATCGTTACATCAAATTACCTTCGTTCATTCTTTTTCCCTACCCTCACCTTCAACTCCCTTGCTCCGTGACTTTTAATTTTACTGTTGCTAATTCACTTTGCAAACGTAACTGATGTTCCAATGACTTTACCCGGACAATTTAGCATTTTTACTCTCTGTACCATTTTATGTCTAAGTGACGTACGATTGTCCTGCAAAAGTTGAAATGTCGTCAAAAAGTTTCAACATGAAATCCAGAGGTCATGGAGCATTCGCGATAGTTCACAATTGTGGCAGTTGCGTAAATGGCATGTTTAATTTTTCAGCTGTTAGTAATAAATGAGTTTTTTCTTTACACCATTTGCAATTGCAAGTTCCGCAACGAGGCCTTCTCCAAGTTGTTCCAAAGTCCGACAACCGGAAGAGTAAGTATAAGACAAAAACTAGACAATTGAGAGTGAAAAATGGTGCAAAGGTGCGCCTGAGGGGTTGGAAAAACAACAGTAGATGCGAGTTGTCTAAAACTGTTGAATGGAGTTTTCGTTAACTCGACTGGGAAAAAGTGTAACAATAGTAGGTACTGAGATGTCGAAAAAGAGTTACGGTCGCCATTTATTGGCAGCGGTTAACGCACAAAGTGAAGAATCACCAGGCAGGGTATTTATATTTGGAATTTACGAACGTTCCAGTGCATGGGTCAACAGAGAGGGCAGTTGGGCCGGAGGAATAAATTTGGAAATGCAATCGGGTTACGGGGTCAGGAATGATGGGTATTCATACAGAGCTTGGTATTAGGAAGTTTCGTGGCAGAAGTTAACGAGATGTGTCTATTTCCTTTTTGGAAGGCGTTTTGTGGCGTATCCGGGTAATTAGAATTTGCCTAATGCACACGATACGTCAAAATGCGTGGTATCCCACGAGAATTGGGTAAAGTAGAAAGGGGGCGTTGATGATGGTGGTGGTTGAGCTAAAGTTAAATACCAGAGTGTAGAGAGGCAAAGTCAGAGGGATGGAAATATACGAGCTAGGGCAGAGGCCACACAGCGTTGGTGGCACAACTAGCGAGGATAGTATATACAACCATAAATCTGTGTGAGCAGGCAGTGAAGTGGCGTCAATGGTGCTTTGCCGATGACCGAGAGAGCATGGGCGCGCGCAGGGTTGCAGAGTACCATCCAGGGATGGAAGAGGATGAAGCGTTGGTAGAACGCGGTGCAGCAGTCTACGCAGTGACGCGAACAGCGAGATGCAGACAGCGAGCGAGTGGGAGAAAGAGAAACAGAGGACCAGAGGGTAGTAATGTATACGCGCGCATTTGTATAAAGCTGTGAAAAGGGACAAAACAGGGTGCTGAGTAAAACGGCCAAAAGTAACGGTAGCCCACGAGGCAGAAAAGTCCTCGTTGATGAACGGACCGGTAGCTTTAGTGATTGAATATAGAAACGAGTCGCGTGTTTAATGGGTAATGGGCTGAATATCGTTGAAGGGTATCCATCAAAGGAGTCCTATCCGTCAGCATGTCTTCGACCTACTACCGAATGTGCGAAGTTGCTCTGCGTTGGGAAGGGATCATGGGGAGCGGTATAGTCCTACGCAATGGATGCCAACACTGTTCCTCTCGCTACTGTCCAACTCGGTATACATCGACCACTACCCTAGCCGCTTATGCCAGCGAACACCGCAGAGTTGAACGGAATACAGCTATAGAATCCTTCCATCCGAATATATGCATATTCAGGACTTGTTATATCAGCGATATGGCGAGACGGAGGCACGGCATGATGTGTTCTGCTTTCCCTGTCTCTCTCCCTGTTGCGGAATAGAATCCTAACGGGTCCGGAGATACGAGGGGATAGTCGGTGACGGACTGCCGGACATCCGACCTGTTACCCCGTGCTCTAGCTCTACACGACGTCGCCGGCGACCGCTCTCTCGTCACTTCCTCTTGCACAACCCTCTCTCCGCACTACCTACTACCTAACCACTATACAACCGTAACAACAGTTCGGTTGATACTGACGCTTGTGCTGCAGCTGTTTTCAATACCCAAAGCTGTCAACGAGCGTGCACAAAATTCTGCCCCCACTATTTCCATTTCTAAAACTTTGGTGATGAACCTTTTCCCGATTTTCAGCAATCCGATAATCTTTCCTTAATCAGCCTTGAGTTTTTTTAATCTGCAATTATCTTCAGCCACTCAAATCGCAGATCAGAATGCACTCTACCACGTTCTCTATCTGCTCCAGACCCGTTCTTGTCTACCTGTCGCTGTTATTTGATTGACCGGATACTTCCTTCCGTCGCATGATTAGATCACGATGCAAAGCCACCCAGCCCAGAAGCCAGATGACGAGTACGACGACGACGACAACCACGACAACTGTGATCACGCTGAAATATATCTCGTCACGTGAACAGTGGGAGTGGCATTCTAGAGAACCAAGAGAACCAATGCCTCTCACTCAGTGCCGGACATTCTATGGACACCGCGAACGTATCGTTCCTTCCGTTAAATTCATGCCAGTAGATAAGACACGTCACGCCAACGACAATGACAATATAACGATGATATTCTATCGAAAATAGAGACAACACGTTTCGATACTAGTCCATTCGCTCGATGCGAGTTTTAATGTGAAAAAATTAACATAATGTTACATGCATTTTTTCTGCCGGTAGATAACGAAACTCCAGCCACCAATAAACCGTGCAATGATGACACAAAGCATGAAACACTTTCAATAATAATCCATGCTTGAAAATTTACGGCTAAATGTTTTGAAATAGGCTGAAAAATGGTAAACACGCGGTACTAAAAATAAATCAGACGGTAATTCCACGTTTTAATCCTTCCCAACTACAAATCTTTGCCGGAAACTCATTATGCTAGGCAATAAAGAAGTTTGATCAAATAAAGTATTTACCTGCAACGCAATATCGAGATAGAACGGGCTTATTTTCTATGTAAGATAAAAAGATATCGGAAATTTATATACTTTTCCTGTTGGATGGCAAAGCGATGAAGAGCTATCCAACTCCGTTAGTAACGCGGTACTTGAAAGAATGGTCGAACAGTAAAGTTCAATTGCCTCGTTGAACGAAGCGAGAGATATTCACGGAAACTCGCATTATATCGTAATCGGCAAAGCCCCAGGGCAACGGGATTTGATTGGGGAGTAATAGCGACAGATCCGTAAGATGACTGCGTTTCGAGCGAGTCGGATCATTCAAACTATTTTTCTCGTTTCCACCATTCATCCGATCGTAGATGAAAATATTTATCGAACCATCGATATGTATTAAGATTGCCACAGTATCTACATCCCTTAAGTGACATTAAGGGTTCCTCAGGACGGTCGAAATCACAGCTTCCAAAGGTCCAAAGTGCCAATTTTTCCTCACAATTTTCCAAGGCGTTTCATTCATTGTTCGCTCGCCTTTACGTCTACGCTCTAAAACTTGAAGCGAAAGTCTGCAAAGTACTTATACGCTGTTTGTGATGGGATTCCCGAAGCGTAATCAAGCAGCGAAGTTGCCAATGTAATCTAATCGATCGGCGAAGAGAGGTTATTATCCCCGGAGGTAGAGTGTGCTTCTAAAAAACGAGTCTCTTTCCCCTGGATATTGCAACACGATATTGACCGTTAAGCGATTCATTCATTCTCGGCTCTCCACCTTTCTACCCTTCCGATTCCTCTTGCGGCCCCCATGAATTCATGCTTCGCATGCGAACGTGAAACAAAAGCAATTGAGACAGTGTACAGGGTGTGTCTCCATACGGACGGACTAGATTACGCGAGTAACTTACGTCGACATAGTATTTATTACATTCTGCTGCGATAGGACACCCTGTATATGTTTGCATCGATATAAATCCCGTTAGCGCGAGGAAGCACGAGGTGAAAAAAAAACAAAAAAGTACAACGCCATTGTGAGAGGTGTGGTCCCAGGGAGAACCAGAGGGTGGATGGGAACTACTGAACGCCGGCGTGGTTCTCGCAATTCACCATACCTATGCATACCGGGGGTAACTGGTTTCCGGTTGCAAGGTATTGTCCGTTCGGAACAAGGTTAAAGGGAATAGAAAAGAGGTCGATTCGCTAAAAGCGATCCACATACCTCGTTACTGACCACTCGCGTTTACCAATATCGAACGAGACCAAAATTTACGGTTAGGCCGAAACACTCACACATTTACCAACGGCTACACCATGCAGACGTGTACATTCCACGATCAAAGCTGACGAACATCCGAAGGACGAAGCGGCAAAAGTGCTTTCATTCTCTTCTGCTGCCTTCTCGTCTCTCCTGCTGCTCTCCCGCACTGTAAGACCCAGTTGACCTGTTGTATTTCCCGCTACGGCCTGTTTCCGTAACTTTTCATTTCACCTTCACAAAGAGACCTTACTATCATACCCAGAGTTCAACTATAGTCAGCCATGTCCGTATCACAGAATCAAGCTCGCTCGTTTGACTGGAAAACTACCCAAACATCTCTGTTTGTCTGACGTTCGTAAAATAGCTTTGTACTCGCTCAGTATCCTCTGCACTTTAAAGCGCCCAACGCTTCTCTACCAAGTTTATTCGATCTCCGATGCACCAATAAGCATTCCTACTCTGGTATCTCCTTCACTTTGTGATTGCGCAAAACGTATTCTGCGATTGATTCCCACATAGTATTTTCTCGGAATTGTACTCATGTGCATAAAGTCTCTCGTCCTTTCTATCCTTCAGCAAATTCCATGATTCCCACATACATGAAACTTTAGTGATAACGAAAGTATGCAACGAGAATACTTTAGACTTGGATCGAATTGACAAATCTACAAAGTCAGTGGATTATATATTTGACATGTGTCATTTGTGAGAATATTGAAGACCAGAGGATTTTTTTGACACGTCGTTGCCCAAACAGAAATTGGAGCAAAGTTTCTTAATCATTTGTCAGTGGGTTGCATTAATACTTGGGAATTTACAAGTGGAAGCTTCAGAGCCAGACATTCATTGTCGTTTCCACTTGGTTCTGTAAAACCCGTCTAAGGACTATAACCACTTGGCAGTAGCTACGTGAGGTCTTTGATTATTCCGATGGCGTTGGCGGGGAAGAGTATTTTTCGCGAGACTTCATCGCCAGAGAATCGTGTGCAGCGAGGAATACGCACTGGGATGGAGGTTTTGGGAAGGAAGATCTGGCGTTTCTGGTCTCGCATTAATTTATTGCTGGTTGGCTGCTGGGAGTGATGTGACATCCGCAGAAACAATTGGGGAATCTCGTCGTGTGGGATGGTGGGGTTGCTTGCGCATCACCTCCGATTTGATGCGGTGTATCTGATAGCACTGCTAAATGCTATGGATATCGTATATTTGCGTGTGTATGGCTCCGATGAGATCGAATGGAGGATAGTGAGGACTGACTGCATAAAGCACACGTTGGACTATTGGCGAGCTAGCTCTGTTCGTAACATGCGCAACTTGTGTGGATCGGTTTTGTTGCTCCCTCCCCGCGATTGTTGCATTGCTATCCAGCATGCATTTATTTTTCCCTTTCCCTATTCCTCTCATTCCATTCCCATCGGTATTTTCCAATGGGGGAAGCGATGTTGGAATAGACGAGAACGTTTCTCCTGTGACCGACACGTCAATCCTTCCGTGAAATAAAATGATTCATTTTCGTGGAGCTTCCAACGAATCAAATGGCATTTCTGTGTGCATACCGTGCATGCACCAAGAGCCCAGGTTTTCGTTGCAGGCCTGACGCATGGTTAAAGGTTTCGTAGATATCCTTTTTTTCCCCTTTTTCCTTTTATTCAACTCATCCTAAATTCGATCTCTTTTACTCGAGTGATTCTGCGTCCCATTCTCCCTTTCCATCCCTTCTGCGACGCACCTCTCCGCTGCCCCCTTTCCTCTGCCTGGCTCAACTTTGATTCGTTGCTATCCATCTGTGAGCTACATTCATGAATCGAAGGCTCTCTGCATGTACCGCTCCCCAGATCACGCAATGTTATTTCATATCAGTTCGTTTCTGTTTTTGTCCTCCAATCCTCCTACTTGATTGATTTGGTTGAGTTCTTGTGCATGAGAACCTGCTACTATTTCAATTTATTTAACCGCATCCAGAACATTCTCTGCCTCCCAATTTACTAAGCTCCCTCCTGTATTTAATGAGAATCTGATTCCGTTTTCGATATGTCACTTTTTTCAATTAGAATCGCCGTGGAATACGCTCGCGGCTACAACCATGAATAATGAAATTCCGTAATTGACATGGAAATATCGAAAATTCTTGAAATTTCCACAAAAAATGTGAAGAGCCATTCGGAACTTTGTTTTTCTCAATTGCTCTAACTATTTCATGCCCGTTTTTTAATTTCTCCTAATAAATGAAGATTACGGAGATTGCAGAAAAATCGACATGTATTTTTGGATAAGAGATCGTTATAAATAGTTTGGCGAACGGAAAAGATATTTCTGGCGATTTTAACTCAATTTATTGACTGCGCTTGGCAATTCCGTTGCGGCTCTAAGTCTTGGTGACTCAATCTATTCTTATGATTGAATAAATTGGTCAATTTTTTTTGGAACGTGTATTTTTTGTAGTTTAAAAGTGAATAATACTTTTTTTAGAACTCGTGGACGATATAAACGTATTTGTGAAATAGCAGCGCGCGTTCTCGAGGCACGACGAAACTTATTTATGTCCAACAAGAAATGGCAGAGAGCGAGAGAGAGAGAGAGGATAATCCTGAGTTTATTCAATTAGCGTATAGTGAACGGCGAGTGTACAACGAAATCAGGCGAGCGAGAGAGAGAAGGAGATAGCGACAAAAGAACTTAAGAACTTGACTAACGCTGTCACAACTTGCTTCCATCTTTCACCGTTTTTGCCCGTCTAGTCTTGCTACTCAACAGACTCCCCATAAAACTCGCATGAGCTTCGTCTAACACTAAAACCGTACACTCCGGGACGTGATACAATTCGTGTTTGCTCTCTCTTCATCGCCCCGGACCACCCCTTTGCCGGGTAACCTCTCACACTTACAGCTCGCCCATTCCCTTGCAATTCTTTCCACCCTTGGCTACACATCCCGTGTTGCAGACACAGAACGCGCACCGTCACTGATCAATTTGCCCGATACGCGAAGGAATTTTCAGGCGATGAGAAAGCTGACCATCCATGATCAGATTTTGCCTGTAGCTCAATTCGCGCTGTCCTCGTTCCATCGCTTCTTTCGTAAATGGAGAAATTGTTCGACACGGGCATTGAATTTTTTACCGCACAATGTTCGCTCGATTGAAAAAACAAATTCACACGCTTTCTCTGTTTTTTTTTTATGAAAAATCAGAGCGGGACCGAAAACTGTTGATTCGAAACCTTTGAGCTGGTCGTTATTGGCGGAAAACCATTTCTGGATCGTAGTTCCGGTTCAGCAACCGAAAAAAGCTCCCGTGACGTTAATTCGTTGGCTCGAGATTTTCAGGCAAAGCAAAAAGCTTCTTGCCTCTTACTATAAAGCCCCAAGAACGTAGCACTGATGCTTCTTTCCCTTTACGGAATATATATGCCGTGGGAAAAGTGGTTCCCAATAAAATTAGCTAAAGGAGCGAATTCATTCACTCGCGGGCAATACCGAACGCGCGTATATTCGCGTCTGTGCCTTTACGCTCATTCGGCTTTTCTGTTTTCTTACATCAGGAGCCACGCAAATCGTTTGCTTACGACTGTGAAATTAAACAAGCCCGGATAACTCCGAAAGAGAATGAAGCTCGAAATAAATAAAATAACATCGAGCTTTAAACGAAATTGAACAGAATCGCAGGCATGAAAGCAAATAAGGAGACGTAATGAATTGGATTTTTATTTTGCTTAGAAAAAAAAAACATCGATCCAGGTGATGCTGGCAAAAAAAATAGATATTGTTAATAATGCATAAACAAATGAAAAAATTAAGAATTATTCACTGTTCATATACCGTGACGATTTTTTTTTCTCTTTCGCACGTTTATGATTGCGAAAAAGCGTTACGAGAAAGTTTTCTTATTTAAATTAGCGCTACCAAAGTTGGTCAAGGTATAGCTCACACTTGCGAGAGGGTTGGGTAAATTATAACTTGGCTAATACCGAGTGAATAAATCGAGCGTGAAACTGTGAAAATGGTGGCTTGGTCTATAGAGTTACGTGCGAATTGGTATGCATCGCCGGATGAGATCGTGACTATCTTCTCACATTGACAGGATATTCGGTCAGGGTTATGTTGAGAAGAGATTTTCATTTTGGGCTGTGAGAGTCTGAGGGAAGAAATATTCGATGGTCCATGAGCCACAAAATGAAGTTGAAACTATGAAGAGCGGTTGGAATTAAGGTGAAAAGGGGGGGGGGGAGACGAAGAGGAGAATTGGTTCGCGGAGAAAGTCCGTTGATATCCGAGGGCACTTCGTATGCTCCATCGGGGAGGCAACGGTTCCAGAGGACTCGCTGCATCGGTGCTACCGGTCCAAGTTTTTAATTGTGCCCCGGAAAAGCGAGCGATTAGTGGATTATAAACATACTGGAAACTTCTGATGAGATCAGGGCGAAGGGCCGTTCGTAGAGCAATCTATAGACACCCGCGTAGTCCGAAAGTAAGAGAGCAAGCAAATAAAGAAGGATGGGAAAAGAGAACAGGAAAGACTGACTCTTCGCCTTAATGCTTCGAACTTATCCAAGGATTTCCGCGCTCCTGGTATTTCCAATACACTCATTTCCATTCAGAATCGATTATAATACATTCAGCCTGCTTGGTCAATATGCAAAACAACGTGACAAATCTTCCCCCTGATGCGCTGCATCACACGGAGAAAACCAAGTCGAAAATTATTAAGAAATATACTAGGAATCCAGTTACTTATTGCTGAAAATTATAGTATTTTGAGGACAGTTCGGTAATTACAGCAATACCTCGAATGGCAGTGCGACAAATCGTTCTAAACAGCATAGTAAAATGTGATCATCAGATTAAAACCCATTTTACAATTTGGCATAGCAATTGGAGAAAATCGCAATAGTCATGGTGAACAAAAAAACACGTGTGACAAAATTTCACACATGTTCGATACATATTCATATTGGGATAATAGAATTTTACTATGTCGACGTTTAAAATCTGAGATATTTTCGCTCATAACTGAATTCTTATCTGACATAGTAAATTGTTCATGAAAACAAACCTGAAATTCATTATCGCGCGCATTACTGTTTCTTATTCATATAGAACTGTTTATAATTCATGCTAAGAAAAATTGTAAGTGTTAAAAAATACTATGCTGTTTTGCAATCGGTGCTACGATTCTTTTGCTTCTTAACCTTCGTATAGGACATTTTCCCAAAACATTTCATTTCTTACTAAACAAAACGAATCCGTTTTCTCCGTGCAGGTACAGAGTTAATTGGCGCTAGTAACTCAGCGATTTATTGATAGTTCCAGTTCCAACCAGCGAGAATCCAGAGGGAAGAATTGACCGAGGCCTTTTCTCCTCGAGATTCAGCGACTTGTCTGGGCCCATTTTTGAGTCTTAATTTTGAAATATCCTGTACATTTTGTGACGCAAATATATAGCTCGTACGATGTCGGTATAGCTCATCGCTCGGCATCCCTCCAACTACTTGAACGACCTTCGTCATAGCGCAGTGCCGGGTCCCCTACCTCTTTCCACATTGGTACGGCGGGTGCTTCTGAACTTACCACCCTTGGAAAGTTTCTCGCACCCTCGACCCTCAAACTCGTCGCTGCTGGATGCATATATTCCTTCTTCGGCGTATACCCTCGTCCTTTTCGCCCTCCAATCTCTTTTCTTCGTAATGTAACCTACAGCGCTCGCCACTTTTCGTCCTAAAAGTGGGGGCGAAGGCTTCAAGCGCGAAAGGCAAATACAATTTCACCATAGGGGTGTCTCGAACATCCCCCCACCCCTCCCCCCCGGTTGGTCCTTCAACGGTGCGATCGTAAAAAAAAGGCTGCTAAGCGCAAAAAGAAATCCAAGCAATATTTATGGCAGGCTATCGCACAAAAACCATTGTTTCGAGAATCCCTCATTCGCCCTTTATGCCAGTCCCTTTTGGTCCTTCATGCCAAGCTCAAACTTCAACAGCTCTCGGTACAGAGTTCTCTCCAACCAACTAATGTCGTATAAGGACCATTATACCTAGACGACTATTGAAACCCTCTTGAAAGCGATTACGTACTCGTGACACGATACTCCAGACCTTAATTCCTCCTGATTAGACTCCAGGGCAAGCCGATCGAATAAAAATCAGCCAAAAATGGTTCTTACTTTTCTGGACTCGTTGCAGTCCGTGCCAAGAGATCGAGTTTTCTTTTTTAAATAATTTTCCAATACAAAATGAAAAATTTTCGTCAAACTTGATTCTTTGGTCTGAGAAATTCCCTCGTCGATTTCGACATTCTCATTTATATTATCAGGCGGCTAACTGCAACGGTGGGATCGACAATTAAGTCGCACGATATTTTCCTGTCCACGATACACAGCTTGGCAACGAATTCGCATGCTCCTTTCGTTGCATTTCGACTATTTCATTTCCGTAAGCTGCACCTTCCGATATTAATAAATTATCCGGTGCGCGCGGTTTGGAAGGATAAGGCGTGGGGTCGAGGCTATCAACGCACTCATTAATCATTGCGCTTGTACGAGATTTTCACACTATAACATCCTGCATACGATCAGACTTTCCTCCCATCTCACAATAAACTATAATCCGCAATGAACCATAACTAGAATAGTGCGAAGCATCCTAAAATATACGAGGTAGTCGAGGTGCGATCGCAACTTTAGTTTTCGTCATTTTTTCCATCAGAATTGTCACGCTGAAGATGAAGATGAAGAAGAAGAAAAATATTGAACAACTTTTTCCTTAATTTTCGTATTTTTATCAGGGGGAATGATTTAGTTTTATGACTGAACGATTTGAGACAAAGACGCGGTTTCTAAATCGTTTGAAAACTTTGTAGAGATTGATTGAGTGTTTGAGAGCGTGTTATTGTTTCATATAGGAATAAAGTGACAAGGTGATTGAGATCGGGATCAGAATGTCCTTTATGTGTACGAATAGATGGTGGTAGCATGGATGAGGGGTGAATTTTCAGGGGGCATAATCCGCTGCAGTATATAGTCCTTGAAGTAGAGATGCGCGTCATGCAATGTACGAGGGAGCGATCGCGTCAGGGCTGTATATGCATTTGTTAGCCCGACGTGGTGGCGCGGTTTTGGTTGATGGTGTGATATCGCTGCTGTTGCTTCGCTAGACAGTCCTGGGGGTTGAATGTACGTGGCTGAGCTCCAATGGCATCGCGTACTGGTGAGAGTCAAATACGATCGTCAAAATACAACTGACGGGGATTGGGAAAGGGGCGAAGAGGGATATGCCCCTCGAGGTGGAAGAGGCCAAGGGGCAAGAGGAGAATATAATCCGGTGCGCAAAACCTGCTCAGTTTGCTGCAGAGCTCTTAGTCGTGAGTTAAATGACGATGAGACACGCACACTTCGATGGAGATGAACGGAAAATCTCTCCGTTATCAGGATTTTACCGTAACACAGCCCTACATCCCCGTGCCTCGATATTACAACGAGCTCGTTCGTTAAATCAAACCTAAATTCTGTATTAATCAGCCTGACATTGTTTTCCGGGCATCGCGCCCACATTCCAAACAATAATTTCCAAATTAATCGATCAAAAATACGTTAATTTTTTTCTTTTTTAATTGAATTCATTTATTACTAAATATTTATTGTGCGTCTCGTGGCATTTTCACTTTTCAAGCAACATTTTTTGCGTGGATAGTTTTTTGGAACGTTCGATCATTCAATTTTCACTCACATGAATGAAATGAATTTTGTTGTACGAAGAATCAACGAGAATTTATTCAAACTCTCCTTCCAAAATTGCGAGCATTCATTTAACTCGCTTCAATGCAGCCCTTAAAAATCTGACAGATCTCGGGGTTATGAACAGCAGAGACACGACGACCAATGACAAATTCTTTTGTATCCCTGTGGTGGTTATTTCAATGGCTGATTGAATACACACGTATCAACGAATGTCAATCAAAATGTCATTTTCATTCACAATACCATGGGCACTAATATCACTAAATGAGCATCACCGACCAGATTTCCAATATTAGTGCAAAGTACAGAGTGAATCAATTCGATGTTCCAATTTCAATTGAATTCAAATGCGGAAATCAAACTCGTAACAATGTACAACACAATTACATGAAACGACGAAGTAATTGAAAAATATATTTCCGAAAAATGGTGGGAGGAAAATAATGCAAACAAAATTCGTGTCGGATGATAAGAAATTCCATTTGCAGAATCAAACTCGGGCCTGTACATTCCGTGCATGTCTTTGAAGAAAAGGAGATATTCCATGCCGGTCACGTAATTATTTCATCGATGGGAAGAAAACTTTACACTCCGAAGTCCCATCAGGTTCTTTGCATCGTGAAAGGTAGTCGAGTTTTCGAGACTCTGGAAGGAAGCGAACAAGATCGAGGAAGAGAGAGAGAGCGAGAGAATCAAAACGAGAACGATCTTGGTATCTCCGTGGAAAGGAGATGAAGGAAAAACCTGGAGACGTGGAAAGCGAGTAGAGGATGAAAAAGCAAGAGAGAGAGAGAGAGGAAAAAAAAGATCTGCAGAGTACCAAAAGCGCAATGTCGATTCACGATTCTAGTCAAACTTCGGGTCTATCGCCTTGGCAAGACTAGTCTTCGGATACTCTCACTTCTGCACCAAGAAGAGTTTCTCTCTGTCCGCATAGCTTTCTACCTTTTTTTCGCTCATCTCTCTGTAGTCTCTCCCATCTCGCTCACTCTTTTTCTGCCTCTCTCTCGCTTTCTTTCTGGCCTTGCCTTCTCTGTACACAAGTGAGTCGATATTTCCGGTTCCAATGCTAACTTCAAGTGGCTTTGCCTCACGGATAGTGCCTTTGGCCCGAGGAGGAATTCGCGTGCTTTTCGGATCCAACAAAGCCAAAGCGCATATTCTGTGTGGCTTGGTATTGCAATTTGAATGTGTATGCACGCAGCGTGCGACTGGAGAGATAGAAATATATAAATATGGCGATATTTTTGTTGCGAATAAACTTGGCACTGGCCTGAAGTTTAAAGAATTAAGAAAACGGGAATGATTCCTGTTGAGAAAGCAGTTCAGAAGCGGTGGCTCGCATCGTACAATTCACTTAAACAACTTTGCTACAAATTGAGAAGAAATAAAAAAGGAGAAAATACATTGGCCAAGTCGGAAGTAATTGTCGTCTTGTCCGTCAAACTGAAGATAAGAAACGTCGGGAAAAAAGTGGAAAGAAATTTGTCTTCTTGTCGCCGAAAGTTTTGAACTTGGGAAAAGTATCCGGAAGTCGTAAGAGTGCGCCTTTGGACAACGTTGCCCTGCGGTAGTGGCTATTTCTTTGCTCTCTATCTAGTCACAAATCCTAGTTTTCTCGTACTTTCAATCACGGCTTAAAAGGGGCCTCGTGCTTTGAATCTCGAGTCTCGGAAGTGAAACGCGGTTTGGGATTGGAAAAAAAAAACAGCGAAAGAGTTGGGAGGAAAAAGGAAAAAGGAGAACGCGCGAAACGGAGCTGGTGCGAGAGACAAAATGAGGAAAAAATGGACGAGCCAGTACTTCAAGTCACGTCTCTACACTCCTGTGTTTTCGAGTGTATATATATCAAGCTGTGTATACGTCTAGTCCGAAACAAACGTGTGTCGAACTCTGTGAAAACTCTTGCGCCTCCGACGAGCGTGAAAGCATTTTTAGTCGAGGTTTTGCTCCGGCTCGCGCACTAAAAGCCGTCACTTCGTTGTGCTGAACTTTCTGGCCTGTTCGCCAACGAGGCTAACGTTTTACCGTCGAACATTGCAGCCCGCTCACAACTCTAAGCGTCTATTACCACAAGAAGTATAAAATGTGTCCTGCGGCCTTTCTACCGAAGCTGCAATCGATAGAAAACAAAATTCTCAAGAGAAAAGTCCTCGGTCGTTGTTTAATTCGAGTTACCGTTCGCGAGATATTCGTCAAATAATGATCGAGCCAATCCGCTGTGGCGTGGGGGCGGAACAGGCGCCCCCACTCCTACATACTTTTGGCGGAGCTTTCGATTGGCTTTCGCGATCTAATGAAATATTTCATGAACGGTAGGTACGAGAGAAAAATGGCTAAGGACTTTTCGGTCGAAAAAATGCAGATTTTCCAATCGATGAATAAAAAAACTTGTGAAATTCTGAACAAACCCGAGAATTTCGTGATTAACCTTCTCCCGGATGGAGCTCGGCCTTTTTTCTTTGATTCTCGAGCATGCTAAAGTTTTTGGGATACATTAAATGCAAGAAGAAATAAAAAATCTGTTGTAAATCGAAAAAACGAGTCTCGCAATCTCACGAAGCCGCTTACGACGCGTAGTTAGATGGATTCATCGTTACAGAGAGAGAGAGAGAGAGAGAGAGAGAGAGAGAGAGAGAGAGAGATCGCTTAACCGGAGTCGCTGGCGTTTCTGCGAGCGAGTATGAAAGAAAACGGGGAAATAAAAAAGGAAAAAACGAGGCCGATGAAAGCGTGTATAACAATAAAAATGTACGGCGGCGGCAGAGAATTATAAAAAGTAGTAAAAAATGAATGAAAAAATAAAAAATAAAAATAATAATAAAAAAACACGGTGAAAAAGAAAAGTTTCGAAAAAGCGAACAAAAAAGAACAGCGGAATATGAGCGTTGAGAACCTGGCGTATTTGTGCAACCAGCGACAATAAATTCGGCGGGAACACGGTATTTTGCACCGAAACCTATCGCAATAAATATACAAGCACGGATGCTCGAGCACTCGCGTCCACTGCAAACTGGGCGAGAAAGAGAGAGAGAGCGAGAGCAAAACGGAAGGATGAGTGAAAAGAGGCAGGGGTGCGTGCGCACAAGTGCGCTATGATCGTGGCTGAAGGGATTGTATGCATGCGACCACTCGTTTACGTATACATAACCTAATGTAGAGCATATAAAACAATTTAGTACACACCATATTTTCGCTCGCCCCTCCGTCACTTTTGTCTCAACAATGCAAACGCATAAATCATCCTACCTTTTATTTATTCATTTTTTATTTTTTTCTACGATTGCGATAAATGCCCTGACGAAACGGTAAATTTAAATGACATTTTTGGGATAATCACAAGATTCATTTTCCCGTTGAATTTTTTTGCAAAATTCATTTCGCCAAGATCTCGTGAGGAACAACTCGCTAACGAAAATCCTGCGAATCGTCACGCTGCGTATAATCATTCTTAACACCCCTGATAAGCCAAGTTAATACAACCCCGTGTCACACTTCTAGAAATTATAGTTGATCGCTAAATTATTCGTGCGGTCCAAATTTACCGGGGTACAGCAAAGTCTCGTTAAGATTTATCAGCACAGCACAATAGAGTTGCTTCAACGCTTCGTGCAAACAAACAAAAATACAGAAATACCGTAACATACATAGTGACCCGCGTGTCGAGCCTTAAATATGCAAATTCGACAGGATTCGATATCGCGAACAGAAAAATCCTGCGCCATTTTTTTGTCAAGTGACTGAGAATTTTTTTTTTTCTTTCAAAAATTGTGTGATTTTTTTGTTGCAAATTTTCAACATGATTTCAGAGACACCCCTTGAAAATGCATCTTCACAATGTCCCCACGTAAAGTCCCAACTGGCCTCGTATTTTTTACCTCCGCAAAAATATCATTGGACAGGAAAATAAAGACGCGTCGAGGGAAGCAGATAAGCTGTAATAGCAGTGCCGATAAGAACGACAAAACATGTGAATTTTGTGAATAAAGAAAAATTCAGAGACACGAAGAGAAATTCCTGAAAATAATTAACTTTTTCCAGATATTTTTTTATCAGTTTTTACGACGTTTTTTTCTGACAAAAATCAATAATTTGTTTTGCCTTAGATCCAGAGCAGCTTGCAAAAAAAAAGTAGAAACTTCAGATAATAAAACGTGATTTTTTCTTCTGATTCACGCTCAGAAATTAATTCACGATTCGAGATTTGTCGTCATCGGAAAATGAGCTTTTACGAACACGTTGGGTAATTTTTTCCTCACAAAAAAAAAATTATGAATCTGCATCCCTTCTTGGAACTCGAGAATGAATCTCAAAGACTTTTAACCCGGAGTAGAATTAAGTACGTTTGCATCAATTAAATGATGTTGGTCGTTAGATTATGAAGCAAGTTTGTATTAATTAAGAAATCGTGATGAGAGAATATGTTGGATAAAGTAAAATAAAGTGGAGAGCATAAATGGTTGAAGGAGGTTTTACTCGATAAGAAGCTTGAGGGATAAAGTTTTAGTGGAGAAGAAATTTTGTTATTGAATTAGTAACGGGCTTGAAATTTATTTAAGGATCGCCCCGTCGATATGAAACGAGCTGGTGCGGGTAATTCACGACAAAATGAGACCAGCATGAGAAAATATGACGAAAAGCGATTAGTGAAGGAAAATCCTTTCGAACCCTTTGAGAAAAAGTTGCACTTTGAAGTTCTTTGATGATTAAACTATTATTTTGACTACGAATACCGAATACCGAGCGAAAAAAGAAAACGTCTGAGAATACTGGACAAAAAAAATAGTTTGGGAATGAAAAATTTATTTATAATGGAGCTGTCAAGTCACGAATGAGCTGGACATGCGATACGAATGTACGCGAGGCGTTTTAAAGCAGCTAAGTGCTTGTGGATGTATCGCATACGATCTGCTACCACGTCTCTTGATAACTCGCGTACGTCGAGGCTTGAATCGACGAGCGTGGCAATCGAGAGCCTCTAAATTGCAATGCGCCTCTCGTAGCGATGAGAGTGCACCAGAAGAGTGCCTTTTGCATTTTCCTTCACCATATACCACGCGCCTGTCAACATGTAGAGAGCCCTTTGTGAAAATTCGTCCCAAGTGCACATGAAAATTTGCGGATCAATTGCTAATCCAACGTGAACATTCTTACCGCATAAGATGTGGTGAAAATGTGGGAAGAGTGGATAAACAAAAAAAAACTGCAGTCAAATGAACAAAAATGGTCGAAGAATTGATCGATCGAATCGAATTCACTTTTTTGTACTTTTTGGAGATGAATTTTGAAGGAAATATTCAAGAAATGAGAAAAACATTCAAGTTTCTGTATAACTTGAAACATTTCCATCCAAAATTGATCCCTCGGTACGATGTGCCGGATTCTGAACAATTTTTATCTTCCCTTTCGTGCTATATACGTTTTATTCATATTTTCTAAATCCTATCGCCCGACAGATTCGTCTCGGCACACAATATCAGCGGCATCAACTAGACACATCGCCATCAAGAGACTTTGACGTTAATTCCGTACCCCAGTTTTTCTTTATTATCGCAGATGACAAGAAGAATCTCGTTTTCCCATTTTCTTTCTTTTTTTTTGTACCATGAGATATTCTGAGTTAACGCTGCACCAAGATAAAATTCAGAAATACTTTCGTTGGAATCAATGTCTCTCAAGTTGACGAGCAAATGGAAATACGAATTTTCCTAAATATAATCTGATTTGATGGTTGGTTAATATTTCGTGAAAGAAATGAAATCAGATTCATGAAGAAACGAGTTGATGTCCGAAATAATACGAGAGGGCTGGGAAATGCTAAGAAAATACGAATAATCATGAGACGAATGGCAAATTATTGGATTTCGGTTTGAAAAATCATCCTTCACGTCAAACGTTATGAAAATTTTTGAAAAATCCTTTGAAAGGCTCCAAATGGTTTGGAAAATCTTGCAACAACGAAGCTCCAATCATTTTCTTCCAGAGGCATCGATTTTTGTCCCACAAAATTTTGTTATGTACGGTAATCTGGCAGAAATTTTTAACAGGAGATAAAGGTGGAAAAAAAAAGGGAAACCACAGCGACGAATCTATTCTGAGAGAGCACGATAGTGCCAGGGGAGGCTGTGACTATTCCGACGGAATAAATTCCATTATCTGGTATTCGTCTCTCTTGTATCCCGAGTAGGATGACATTGTGTGTCCTTTTAGCAACACGCCAGACTCACTATCTGCACCTCGTGCTATATACACGCGAAAATGTCTCGTCTCGCTTGAACTGTGATGTGGACCGGGTCACTGTAAGGTGTACAATGTATATCGGGGTCACGTTCATCTTTAATTCAATATTTTGTCGAAAACCAACAACCATACTAATCGATTTTTCCAACCAAACGAAAAAGTCGTTCGTTTTCAAAGATTTTAATGGCCGTTAACAAGAATAATTCCCAATTGAACGAGAATGAGCTGCGGAACAAAAGTGGCTTTCGAAGAAAAGAATTTTTTCCTATTTTTTTCTTTATCAGAATTTCGTAAATCAAAAGTTTGCAACGCGAAATTGTTACAATACGAAAAAAAAATCCTCCAAAGCCGCGTCAGAGTTTGTGGCATTATGAAAATGATGCGGAAAGAATCGACAAGAAGAATGGCGAGCCTTTGCAAAGGCTTCAATCGGCTCAATACGATTGCAAATTGGAGATCGCGCAGCAACGAACAAAATGAGCTGAAATTTGGTGAATGGGAGAAAAAAAATAAAAACATTAATGAAATTCCGCTAAATTACCTATTCATACGATAATTTTCGACGTTTCGTAAATTCGCACGCAATAATCGATCCCAGTGTATTAAAGCCGATAAGAATACTTACGACACGGCAAGCCCTAACGTTTGATGTAATTTACGTATTACGAGATACGACACCGTGAAATATGATTTTTCGCAGAGCGAATGCGAACGATTGCGAGAATAACGAAATATTCCGTTTTATTGCCCGAGCAATTCATCAATTTTATTATGATTGACGACGTAGTTTTTTATCTTTCACAAAAATTTGAAAAAAAACTTGGACACGTGCATTAGTCGGGGTGTTTTTTTTTGTTGAAATGCCTTACGAAGAATAATTGGAGTCATTTTAATTCACAGTCAAGTCGTAAAACATGTGAATCGAAAGAATAAAAACGAGCATTTTGATATGAATAATTCAGATTGGTGGATGAACTTTTTTCGGGTTTGATTAGCGAGTGTCTGGGTGCATGTGGATGCGTGTGATATGGTACATGGGTCGACAGGAAAATTCACAGAATTCGTAGCGTCGAAAGCATATTGAATTTTTGACCCGGGATATAATTTACGTCGTCGGGGATGCAGCGTTGACCGAAACGAAACGGGGTATCATTGTATTCCCATTTCGAATGAAATTTCATAGCGCATACCCGAGGTTGCACGAGAGGTCAAAGTCTCGATGCAGAGAGAAAAAGATAGAGGGACCAAAAAAGTGAGAAAGGGAGAGGGAGGGGGGGGGGGTGATAGCGCGCGGTGACATGACAAGAACTCGTAACATCTGCTGCGCTTTGGGACTTTTTGCAATAAAGCACCCGCTCTATATGGAAACTGCCTCGTCCATGGGTACCGGAGGACGAGTTCACAGAGACCATTTCGCGCCTTCTCACAAGCCGTGAAATCCCGGAAAAACCAGTCAACCTACCACAGCCCGCTCTCTTTTTAAACTTAAATGAGAAAAATTAATGCGAATTCATCGAACCGCAATATCTCGGAGCAAAGCCGAAAAACATAGATTTCGATAATAAAAAAAAAAGTCCTGAATGCCATTCAACCGCATTCCCATTAATGATTCGCGAGAAAAATGTCAAGAAAAAATTCAATCAATCCTATTTATTCGACTAATTTTCCCAATAAGCTCATGAACCAACCAATCGCATTTATATATTTTTTTTTTTAACAATTTTTTCCTTCATAGAAAATACCGCGGACAAATTTCACTCATGAGCTCAAATTGATCGAAATATTTTGTTGGAAAACGCCAGATTTTTTTTCTATAAGAGAAGGAAATTGGAACGAATGAAAAATATTCCGCTACAGGATTATGCAGTTGCACTACGAGTGCAAGGTTTGAGGGTCCGTAAGGACCAAATCATCGTAGCGTTGAAAAAAAACGTGAGTAACGATTTTATCGATTTTCAAATAATTTTTTTATGATTTATAAAAAGAATTGAGCTCATAAAAAGAAATAAAAGCAAAGCGAGATTTAAGCCAGAGGGTGCAGTTTTAGTGAGGGGTTGGACTAATGTGAGGGCCCGCTGGAAACAAGCCGGAACACGTAAGACGCATAAAAAAGTATTCTACCGAGATTATCAACAGGTTGTATAAGCTTCTCCCGCTCAGGCATTCATTGGCAATAATCGAGAGAGGAAGTTTAGCATAAAGAGCGACGGAAGAACGAAGTAAGGGAGCTCTTACGAACTACCCTTATCATCCGGCCTTGCTTTTTTTATCATGTCAACATTTTTTCCCTCAGCTTTCACCAGCCCTCAACATTATGTGGAATAATAAAAGTAAAAAATAGTTCATCTTGCCTCCATTTCTGATGAGCAAAATAATATTTTTCATAGCAACATTTTTTCAGGTGTTGTGGTGAAAGCCGTAAAACCATGAAACGACAGACAATTTTTTTATGAGGCATGTGAAGCTGTCGTAAATAAATTTTTCCGCGATTGATAAAAATGATGATTCACAAGAAAAATTGCATTGGATCGATTTTTTATCGAGATCGATCTGAGGTTTGCGGGGAAAAAAACCATGAAAAACCACGGTGGAATCTCATGAAGAATAAATACGCGAAAAAGGGCGAAATTAGTATAAGAAAGTGAACTGAAAATGAGTGAATCAATGACGTAATGAAAGAGACAGTTCTTTTTCGTTGAAAGGCTAGAGTTGCACGTTCTCAATTCGCACGATAATGTATTATTGCTTGTAAACGTATAGTGCGCTGAGAAATCTCGATTACGAGAACAAACGCCAGAGGCTCTTTCAGGGTGAAACAAAGAGAATGAAAGAATGAAATTTGCTAGGACGAGTTGCCCAGCTCCCACTAACCGTAAATGCTGCAGGGCAGCGAGCGGTGCAAAAAAAAAAGACAATAAAAAAATAAAAAATGAAAGAGAGAGAGAGAGAGAGAGAGAGAGAAAAAAAACGATAAATCTGACGTTTGAGTGCGGGGAAACAATCGAGAGGCAGACACAGAAGCGAGCTGGAACTAGATGCTACGAGGGAGAAGAGTTGAAGCAACATCGAAAATTGAACGGTCAATACAGAAATCCATCAGCGGGCAATTTAAAGGAAGGAACTCAACCGGGCTCGAACCCTGCCAGCGAATACTAAACCCAAGAGCACATCGATGGAATCGAGATGTAAAAGTAGCGAGAGTGGGCACGGATATCGAGTGAGAAGTAGAACAATGGTATAACGATGAAGAGGGTGATGTTGAGGAGGAGTTGAGGGGGTTGGGAATCGGCTGTGGCAATAGTGGTAGCTTCGGTGGTAGCGTATCGGTTAACGCACTCTGGATACCCACTCATCGGCAATCAATCAATGAACACCGTTTCGTTTTTTTTTTCCTCCTCTTACTGACCCCCTGAGCGTGGGATAAGCTTTGGGTGTTGAAACATGTCACGTTGACCTACCCTTTCGAAACAAACCACAGGTCTTGTGATTCTTGCGCTCAGTGCGACGAAGCAGTTAATTAGACTGCGAATTATTGCGATTAAAACAAGTAAATTATTCGTATACGGAATTCGAATAATTTTTCGACGAAGAATCCTTCGTAGCGAGAATTGAGTTTGACGAGAAATTGGAAGAAACTCGTAGTAAGGAATTTATCGACGAGTTGATCTCGACGCGGCGAAGGAAAGGAGCGCGAACGAAGGAAATTCCAAGGACGTTGGAGAACAAAAAGGTACAAATGATAAATAAGCAGAAAGTATAGTCGAAAGTTTCATGAGAAGCGACTAATTTCTTCTGGAGCATACTGGAGCGCAGGTGAAACGGTGTAAGTGCGTGTCCGTACGACGGGTATAAACTGTCGACACTTAATAAAGAAAAGCTGTCGGAAGGGAAGCTGCATTCTTGTTGAAAATAGCAGCGTGATCGAGCAATATAGTTTGCTTGATGGGAATAAGGAGCGTTGAAAAGCCATGAAGAAAAGTAGTGGCCGGGTTCTCGGACCCCACAGCTGAATAAAGTTCGAAGATAAACGCTTGCAAGGCTGCTCGAAAGTTGGAAAGGATCGCCGCTGGAACCCGCGCCTGATGGAGGATCAAATGAGGTGTGACGCATAGAGGTAGCAAGTTGCTGTAACTTTGGAGCATCATAGATAATCGCTTGCCACTGGCAGGGCTTCCACCTGCTGGTGTCTTTCATACATAATAGTTTATCGCCTCAACCAGGTGCTACATATCGTCCGGGACCTTTTAAATACCGTATTCATCGAGATTATAGAGTACTCGATCTAAAATATGTGGCTATCGCTAATGAGATGATCCTGAAGTTCATCAGAGACGTGACAATGGATCTTTCACCACACACGTGGCTTTCCATGAACCGTTAACGCGTTCTGTTGATATTGCAGATTCTTGCAAATGAAAGATGATGAGCGATGCAGAAAAGCATCATCGAATATGCGCCAGCATTGCATGTTCGTTTAACGAGACGTTTAACGTTGGAAAGGGAGAGATTTTGTGGGTGGAGCAAAGAAGACGGTCCACCAAAGACGAATATTGTTGAAAGAGGTTTAAAAGGGGTGGCGTAGGGTTTCAACAGGTTTCCCCAGCCACACGACAAGTCTCTGGCAGTCCAGGTTCGTGTGGTCGACGAGAGAAGTCGTATATGCGGGCCAGTTATCATTGGCATCCTTCCAGGGCTACTCTGGGGTGAAATTGACTTCCGGTGTGCATCGTCTATTCCGAGAAAGCAAGAATAATGGCTATGGAGTGGCGAGCGATAAGAGATGGAAAAAGAGACTATTCCGAACATTGTTTTGCCAGCCACCGAGATTTCTATCACTTTCACTGTAAAGTTCACACCATCGAAACTTTTGAGTTGGCCGCACTAACAGCGCACCAGGGTATGGGAATCGAGCACGAACACTCGAGCCTAATCCGGAACGTTGTAGCCTGAAGCACTTAGCATTGATAAGCTACTTACGTTCTCGACGGCCAGTGGTCTTCGACAAGGAATGTCGGTGAACTCGTACGAACAGCCAACTCCTGAAGTTCTTGATCAGAAAGGTGCGTCGCGAAAGAAAGGCATTTGTGGCACTATTGTCCTGTTTGGATGGATCTCTCGTTATTGTCGTCGAGGACCATGAGAAATCCTTCGAAGAAGCTTTTTTTCAAAAAAACGTAATTTGATCCAGTCTTAATAGCAGAACACTGTAACCCAAACACGCGGCAAGTTGGTTTCGGCGGCGGAACTACGAGGTTGGCGAAGATCAACGACAGCCGGTGGTTCGATTGAATGTTCCTCGTGGTTTTCAAGTTAAAAGAAGTTGAAACGAGCTAATGTGTTGTGTTTCGTAGTATATAGAATAAAATGTAGAGTGCACATTCACTTAAGGAACAAGGGCACAAGCACGAGTTATCGTTAACCCGATTTAATACGGCGAGCGTGGTTCAACTCGTGTGGGTGTCGCGGTGCGACTGTAGCACAATCGCTACCCTATCATGCTCTTGCGGGCTCACTCTCCTCTTGCCTCGACTCGGCCTCCTCTTGCTCGTCTGTTGCCTCGTCCTCCTAGTCCTTTTCCTCCACCACTTCCTCCAGCGTTATATATACAACACGAGCTTTCCCCACAGTGTTAGTGAATATACCCTCCCTAACGCGCTGCTCCTCGATGTGACTCCCGCGCGCGCGTTTACTCTCCCGCTGTGGCAGCAGACCTGACTCCGGTACCCTCACTGCACAGAACCGAGGCATCGGTCGAACCGGCACAACGCTGCTCTGTACAGGACTCCGAAGCACACCAGACGAGCTAGTCCAGCGGTCTCTGCTGCACTCGCACTTGGCTGTCTGACTCTTACTCCCTGTATCTCCTTCCCACGGGATCACTGCCACACTCCATTCCACTCTCGCGACTCCCCACTGCTCGCGTACCATTCAACCGCGTGGCCCCTCCCACCACCACATCCTCAAAACTACCCTCTGCCGCACTACTTTCTATACATCCAGCTTGTATCGCACTTTGACTCCGCATAATCGAAACCCTCCTCCTTTTTCTCTCGACCCACCGCACATCCAGCCACAACAGCTCATCATCAGTGCACCTGATGCATTCGCGCCCTTTTCCACCCCCGGCGTTACTAACATTACAATAACGCTCTGATGCGACTGGACCAACCACCCACGACTTCTCAGATCTCGCATTCGTTCTCTTACAATTCAAATGGGATCCGTCTAATGTATCGTGTCGATTCTGATCCTTTGGTGCCTCATTGAAAACTACCAGATTAGTGAGGATTTCCGAGCTTTTTTAGGGAAGCCAATGGAAAACTCTGCTTTTTCATGAATTCTTCTTACGTATACATTCATGCGGACCTGGAAAACGTTCTGACCAATGGAGCTGCGTGCAGCGTTTCCTAAGAAAATCTTATCTTGAAATATCGCGCCGAGTCGTCAACGTTTCTTCGTTTTGCTATTTTGTGTATGTCAACTCGAAGGTATAAAAAAAAAAAGCAGAAAAAGAATAAGAATAAAACGGAAGATACTACGAGTTCCCGAGATTTTTCATTGTTCTTGAACGAGCTGGCTCGGAAGCTTTCAACGTCGATATTACGAAATACCTCCTGCGATTTTCTACGTATCTCTTGGCTCTAACATTTTTTCGTATTATTTTCGTCCTGTTTTCCTTTCAATCAGACGCCGCGCCGGCTGCTCACTACGAAGTATTGCCTTTGCGGTTTTTGTTATCGTTTTCGCCGTCCTTTTTTTTTCTTTTTTTAATCATTTTTCTTTCACTTCTTTCGATGCGGCTCCGCATGCTGGCTAACTGTTAAATATGCTTTGATGTTTCGCCCGCTGAGCAACGATTTCTGAATTACAGAAACTTTGAACGCCTCGATCCCTCGAAAGAATTTTCGGGACGATTTTTCTCAGTTCCTCTCACAATCAGTGACAAATTCGCATAAACTCGTCACTCAGATACTCATCAAACTCGCTCACCCGAACCTGGCAAGCTTTTTGTGTCGCATTTCTCCGTTCAATGGACGCCCCTAGACGCTCATGCATTTAACATTGACACGTTAATTGATTGCCTGGCAATTGAGCCACTCAAAAACATCTCTGCGAGCAAATGGTCCTTGAAAGCGTTTGATTCGACAGCAATTAATCGCGATTGGGTTTGGTAACGGATTCAAAGTTAATTCTAAAGCATGAATATGAAAGTTTATCTTTGCCAAGTTTCTTGAATCTCTGCAGCCGCGTCATCTTCGCGGAAAATAACGGAAATTGTCGTGGCAGAATCGTTTGCTAAAATCAGCGAAGAAAATTTTGGATTTTTCTTCTATGATGAAAAAAGAATAATGAGGAAGTGAGCTCGAGAAGCGAAAACAAGAAAAGCGTTTTTCAGAGAATTTTCAGTGCGCCTCTGCCTGGAGGCACACACTTTGCCGAGGTTTTCGATGTTCTTTACAATCAGATTACGCGCGTTTTTTTCTCTCCCATTCCCTTAAAAAGGCGTGGTTGTTTCTGGTGAGAAAGCCAAAAGGATGGAAGCAGCAACAGCAGCCGTAAAACTCAGCCGAACGTCTATCAATCGATGTGCTGCTATTGGAGCAAAAGATGAAGTGAAAAAGAAACGGAGAGGGGGGGGGGGAGATTGCGAGAGGGAAGAAGAGTGAAGGAAGCAAAGTCGTTTGCTTTGTTCAACGAAGGTGCCGAATTGAAAGAAGATCGCGATAGGGATGAAGAGAAAGAGATAAAAAGAGAAAACGAAAATGTTGTGAAAATGACAGAGAGCAAGAGCTTCGGAGCAAAATGATAAAAGCACGACATGCACATACACGTGCACACATTGATACAGAAATATTGTCTTTCGAGTGTAGCAGAGCAATGCTTCGGAACGTCAGGGATAACCAATTGTCGACGACGCGAATGAGAGGCCAGCACCAAGAGGCTCGTCCCTTTCGCACAGACCATTTGACACCACGAGCATTTGACCCGGAAGAAAACGATCTATTGGCCAATTATAACGTTTCATCGCCCTCAACAGAAAGCTTCCGTTCACCGTAAACACCGTCATCAATTGCAGCCAACAAGAATCTATTGATCAAGAACACTAACAACCGATATTCAGCAAAGATTGACAATGGAAAGCCAAGACACTCGATCCTCGGAATAAAAAAACATTGGTGGCCAATTATATTTGCACTTGGAGACTTTGAAACGTATTCGAGACAATTCCTTCGTACGGTATATATCGCCAAGACCAATTTAATATTCCTCTGCATTATTTAGCCAACTCGGAGATTCAAGAACACGCTGACGAGTGTCCTTCAAGGAGAAAATGTTATTGCAATTGTTGAAAAGTCCAGACTATCGAGACAGCGGAAGAGGCGGTCGCGAGGACAATGAAAAACGCGGACAAAAAATTTAGTAAACCTCATCGCAGGAGCAGGGACGGATGCTGGAAGAACCTGCTCCAAGAGCCACGGAGAGGACTTCAATTAACGAGTCCCGGTGCTTAATTACCTCTCAATCTTTATGGCATTATTACACCGGAAGCGGAGAGCACGACGAAAGGAAAAAGGATGAAAAAAATACAAGCACGGGAAGTAAAAAGTTAGTCGGAGTAAATGTAACTCGTGCCACCGATGGCGAATGCACCAGGACACTCGCATGTATGGGAAATGGTGGTTGCTAGAGCCAACGGCCAGTTTTAGCAGCGAGCACGTATCGTATTTTTCATTGCTGGTTCAGCCCAAGGGCGAACTAGGAGATTGAGTTACCACTACAGCGTTTGTGACCTTTTCCCGAGGATTCACCAGGTGCAAGACTCTCTTGACGGTGTTGGATACTATTTTATTCGTGAAACATAAAGGGTGTCTCGTTTCATGTGTTTCGAGCTATTTTCCCGGGGGCTGAGCGGCGTTTCACAACAAACTGTAAATAAATATCAGGAAAATGACGTTAGAAATTATCCTGAAATCAAAATACGGTTCAAGGACTTAAAGTTTCGAGAAATTCTCTTTCATAAATGATTATCTCTTCTCGCGCCTGCAGATGACAAACTGTCAAAGTTGAAATGTGTGACACCCTGAATACACGTGTTTCGAGAGTTGGGGAAAACGGTGCGAAACCATGGGACACTTTTGTATCTTTTTCAGCCTGCTGGTCGTAGCATGAATGTACAAGTTAAAAAGTCCGCGGCTTTTGCACTCGGAGTCACAACTAGAAAACTCTTCAACGAGGTTAAAACTTATATATTAGCGAGGGTGTAGTTTCTCGCGTTACAGAACGTTGCAGCACGAATTTTATGTTCACAGGCGTCAGAGAAATCCACAGAATATCTGTTTGACTTGGTTATTATAAATATAACCCGAAAAAATAGCCTTTTAAATCCCTTTCCCTCTCCTTTCTCGCCTTTTTGATAATCGTTTTATAGCATTATTTGACTATTTTCATAACTTTAAGCGAAATTGCCCCAAGCTCGCATGATTCTGGATTTAAAAGACGAAAAGAATGAGCCCAAGTTGAACGCTTTTCGTTTATTTACTGGAAATATGAATTTTTCAAAATTGGGGTCATTTATGACCGCAGCTTTACCGGAACAGGTAAAAAAAAATAAGATTGCCGTTCTAGGGTGTGAATATAACTCGAAAAATAGGTCCCAGCGCATCTGACATTCCCATGAAGAGTTGGAATTTGAAAAACCATTAAGCAATCCATATTTATTTTGTGATATCTTGTAGAGCAATAAAAGTTTAATGTAAATTCTGAACCATCTGGAGAACTTTAGAAACAAAGCCAAGTTAATTTTCATCCATGGGGATGAAACGTGGAACACGGTATGCAATAAAAATCCTGGCTGCACGGAGTATCGCCGCAATGGAAAAATTCAAGAGAATTTGTATCACTTCATCGCGCACAGTTGAGATAACGCTTCGTACACGCGTACATTTTTTTTTTTCCATGACTTGCCGTTTTTTTTTCTAATTGTTTAATTCTTCGTAACGACTCGGTGGGTGAAGTGAAATGAAACAGAGCGAGATATTCTCACTGGTCTAATTACTCGCTCGAGCTTCTTCGTCTACTTCCTCGTTCTTCATTCGCCCCCATGTTTTCTATTTCTATTTATGTCTGCCCTACAGGACTTTCCCTGCTCCTTTTCTCTCCCTTCGTTCCACTATAGCATTGAAATCCGACGAAGGCACTCTCGCGGTCTAACGAGCATCCGAATTATTCCACTCGCTAATTACTTTCACACCCATGTGCTCGCAACACAAAATTTCAAAGATTATTATAATTTTTATTATCGTCACTACGTTTATTGTTATCATTAAGGCGCCCTGTTTATTATTATTTATCGAACCATCATTACCGCGTAATCAGCATTATCACATTTTCCCCAAATACGTGCGAAAATTGTCACAGGTCGATCGATCGAAATTGAAATACCGCAAAACATCAAAACGCGTTAAAAATTATAATGCAATGTTCTTCTCGCAAAATGTATTCGTTTTTTTTATGTACAAAGTTCCCATTAAACAATGAAGTCTCTGGGGAAAATTTCGTCCCCTTCACATCGCTGAGAGAGTGCAGAAAACCATCGTTAATCAATTGGGCTCTGAGAGGCAATATTTCAATTTAATCCGTTTCATTATTATTTGTTTTTTTATTTTTTTACTTATTGCACGCCGCATCAGAGAACCCGCAAGTGGTCCTTGATCTCCGTAGGGAGCTGGGATGGCAATTTGGTATCTTTATGATGAATACTAAAAGTCATTCAACTCTGCATCAATATTTATTGTTTTTTTCCCGTGGCTTGGAATCGTGAATTGATTGAAATCGAGACCAGATTCGATCTGCTCGAAAAACACGGATTTTCGATGGTTTTTTATTCGGGGATGAAAAAATACATGCAGTTTTTTTAAATGGCGAATAAACAACGAACGCGAAATCGAAATGTAGACTCTCTTTTTTCTCCCATCGCCTGTTGAGCGAACATTGAAAAAGGGATTTCTTTTTCCTTTTCAAGCTGATCGGAAATACCGTGAAGATAACGGCGCGAGAAAAATGTAACCCTCGCGATTTTCCATGTGCCTTTCAAAGGCATTTTTCAATTGTCAATGTGTGAACATGCTCGAGCACATACATTTCGCAATAGAGAAAAAGCTAAAGAGATTTTTTCTCCATTTCATCGATATCTTTCATGCTCTCGCCATCAACCGAACTGTTTCTTTACTCTTTTTACGTTCATTGCAAGAAAACTTGAACATAACTCGACACAATATTTTTTCTCTCCTTTTTCGACTTTTTCTCGAGTGAATTTTTGTTTTTCATTCTTGTGTATCGTTCTTGTTGGATTTCGATTGTTTCTCGGGTATATCGCTCGAAACTGCAAGTCTGGAATAAATTCAGGCAAGTCTGGAAATTCTCAGGGCTCCTGGAATCGTTATAGCGTTAACACACGAGCTCGTCCCAACGAACTATTGGAACAGAGATTGATGTTTGATCCTGGTGCACGTTGCCTCTCAGGATTGGATACGTACACGTGCAATGTGCTCGTATCCCCCGTTCACCCTCTCCCTCCTCTTGCCTTATCGTTCTTCCATATACACACTGTCTACGTGTATATTGCTTTCTTCTTTCTTCACTTCCACCCTCTCGAACTTTAACTCAATACTCTAGGAAGATCCTCTATTCGTTGCATCACGCTGATTTCCCTTCGAGTACATTATTTATTATTTTTCCTGGCTTCGATCGAATCTCACGTAAAGTCGTCTTTGCGAAACGTGTCGATTTTACTGAATTTTCATTTTTAACCCTTTGTGGTCACTGTGGGTAGAATCCACCCAGTGACCAACTTGTGACGTAAATATCTCCCAGTTCCCGGTAATTAATGGGGTTGGAATCGTCATTTAACGACAGTTTCCAGTGTCCATTGCGCGTTGGCGGCGATAAGTATTACCGCCGCTAACGCTAAATCTCTAAAATCCACTCTGAAATCGACCCACTTCCAATAACGGAATTAATGCGTTTTTTCAAACGCGCGCTATCCTACTATTTTTTTCACAAAAGAACCAGATGTGATGAATATCAGGTCCAAATTTTAGGCAAAAATATTAAAAATCCACCAAGTGACGATTATTTTAGTGAAAAACCTGTTTTTTCCCGTTTTTTTCTTCATTTTGCATTTAAAAAAATATGTTAGCCTTGGATTTCTTTCAGGAAAGTTTTTCGTATCCAAACTGGAATGTCCAAGGGTTGTTCAGTAATTTTTTGAGAATTTTCGGGCCGGTAGATTGGTCACAATACGGGTTCGAAAATTGACTGGGTAGAATCGACCCAGTGTGACCGCCGAGATCGGTGGCGGAAGTGTGACCACGAAGGGTTAATTTGAATCAAAGATTCATCTCATCGTCTCCATAAATTCTGTGCCTGATTAAGCAATAAAAAATCGTCTTCAAAGTGGCTCAAGGCTCGGACTCCTTAAATCTGCGTGAGAAATGAAAGGGCCTGAAATTAGCTGGTGCAGTGCGAGTTGAGTTTGGGCAGAGAGACGAAAAGATGTAAAGCAGCTGTGCTGCGTGATTCGAGGATGCAGGAGCTAGAGTAGAGCGGAGGATCGAGCACGGCGCTGACGTATTTTTCTTTTACGACACACGAGTTGGCAAAAGTTGAGGACGACGAGAGCGACGTAGCAGTTTCCATGTCTCTCTGCAATCGACGCAACTCCGCTCTCTCTCGTATACTCTTGCTCTCTTCGCCCTCTATCAGGCTTGCTTCGACGCCCCCGCACAGCAGAGACTGGAAAAGCGAGCGAACTAACCTCTAACCTCGCGGTCGGTGTAGCTTTCACCATACAGTTATACACGCGAGACAAGGAAACCTCTTTCCTCGCTCGGTACAGCGACGAATATTCTGATAGTAATATTAAACTTGCTCAATGTTAACCGATGCTCCGGGCTATAGCAAACCGGAAATTCTACCTCTGTTCGTTCATAAACGAATGGTGCAATCAGACATATATCGCGAGAGAAGCTCCGAACCAGACAATATATATTCCCCTTGCACACTGTATCACCATGCGAATAGAATTTTACCAGAACCCTAACGAACAATCTCGCGTATGAACCTAAACACCAACCATCGAGGTTAAAGTCCAATCTCTGTGTTCTCCTCTAATATCTATGCAAAGTTCTGAGAAATAAGCATTCCATTGCTCTCCATGTCTCTCTGTCAATATATTACGATATAACAATAAGACCGCGTGTCTTTAGACAGCCAATAATCTTAATTACAAATGCATTTCGAAACTGACCACGATTCCGACTCGAGCACCGGTGCTGATTAGCTTTTCAGTCAAAAACTCATTTGATCCAATTTATGAAGCTTGCTTCATTTAATTACAAGATGGATTCAATCAATTTAATGAATTCTCCGAAGGGGCAGCATTCCCTCATTGAAGACTACTTGAAAGAGATTTCGAGTAGTTTTCGAAGACGAAGCTTAGGAAAGATAGTACAAAAGACTTTCCTTTCTATTTGAGTATTTCTGTGCTAAAGTTTCGAAAGATCGATCCTTACTTTCATCAAGTATTCTCCGAGAAAAAGAAGACTCGGCGGGTTGTTTTCTTTATCGGGAAGCTAAAACGTATCTAAACGCATCTTCGTTTCGTCTAAACGTATCTTTGCATCAGGATAAACGAAATATCGGGCACGTTCGAGTGGATTTCGATCCAAAATCTAACAAATTGTTCAAGAAAATCGGGCAACGAAGACGTTATCATTTTTCTAGCTCATATTCTTTGCCTAATTTGAACGATTATTTATAATCGTTTTCCCAAGATTACGTAAAAAGCAACAACTTCCTTTAGCAAAGTCGCGCGCAAGCCGAGTAAATAGAAAACTCAAGTGAAAACTTTATTAGCTGGAATTGCATAGAACGAGTCTCCAGCGAGATTATATCCCTGGTGGATTGGAGGAGGGTGGAGTGTAAGGAGCGTCTCCAGCGTCTGGAACCACTGGCGCACGCCAGCTATTGAAACTTCTACAAGAAGCAGTGGTTAACTAAGTTTCCATAAATGAACTTTGGACATTTCTACTAGCCTAGGCTGCTGCTTCTTATATATAATGCTTTCTCTGCTGCTTGGGCATGTTTCTACTGCTGGTGCTTCGCTAAGAAACTGCTCAACTATAACTGTACCGACTATCATCGCAACCGGCACCAGCAGCTTTATCCGGAGCAAATGGCGAATGTACCGATAGCCGAGTTTTATTCACTCAAGACTCTATTGTGTCTCCGCCTTAAAGCCTCGTTAATATTTCCGTACACTCTCCATACCGATCAATGTCGATTAAATATTGAAAAGCGGATGACAGAGAAGCCAGAATCCAATTATAAACGGTCTGCTCTACGAACCAATCAGGCTACTGATTGCTGTTAAAAAGATAAAAAGGTAATAACCGTAACTCGGAAATCTTGACGATGAGACGAGATTTCTATACGGACAAGGAGAGAGAACGATTCTAATATCAAAGATCACCGTTACGCTGTGTGAGCACGATTCGGATCGATACTGTAAACCGAATGCGGCAAAATATTTCTGGCGAAATGCACAGGATGATAGAAAACGAAATTCCGAAGAGAAAAGTCCTTTTCCATTTTTCAATCGGATGCCACGTTCTTGAGATATTTGGCAGCCAATCGACAGCCAATCGCGTCAGCCGATACATAAGCCCGCCCACTTCTTGTCAGCGGCGCATCGGATTGGCTCCAACTGTAATTACTAAATATCTCGGCAACGGTTCATCCCAGCGGCAAGTGACTACGGACTTTTCTCCTCGGGATTCAGAGACCGAACAATCCCTCATAACAACGACCTTGAAAAATCACAACTCCATTTTATATCATCTCTGACTCCAAGCTTTAACGCCATAAACTCGTGTTAACTCACAGAGGCTTACATAATGGATTACCAGGAGCAAAGGGAGGGCAATACTCCAGAACGAACAATGCAGTATTGAAATGACGAGTCTCGGGTCTTTCTTGTCTGTGAACGTGAAAGAAAAATAACAACACGCACGCAGAAATGACTAAACGGAGGGATACAAGAGAATCTCGTAGTCGTTGAAAATGCGTGGGTGGGCTTGTCCGGATGATACGTAACGGGACAAAGGGAACGAAATAGCGGTTTACCCAGAAGCAGTGCGCAGGGAAGCAATAAATGTCAGGTTACGGAACCGAGAAGAAACAGGAACATTAGATGTGTGGGAGCCGAGGGAGAGGAGCAGAAGCTAGTAACATTGAAGAAGGTACGGAACAACTAATCTTTCTCAAGTCATTCTCTCGCCACGTCTACCCTCGTCGTCCGATGCTACATTTTCCTTGTGAGAAGCCGAAAAATACGTGAGCGATGTTATATCCAACTGTTCCAGAACCGCGCGAGCACATCGAGGCGCAACTTCCGGATATTCGCGTATAGCCGCGTTGTGCGCCTGCTGCATTTGCTCCGCTTGCCATTTATTTGATTTTATTTGTACCCTCGCGCTCGTACTACGTGCCGATTGCACCTCAATTTTTGGAGAGACGGTGTGCGGCTAGTTTGCCCGAATCAAAGACTTTGCGACTGGGTTAAAAGACACGGAGGAACCATCGGATGGACCGAAGAATCGGCTAAAGACAGCGAGAACGAGGCGGAAATGACGATGGAGAAGAACGTGTCAGACACGTCCAAACAACACGGAATCAAAGGAACAACAAAGAAGAAAACCCAGCTCAATTCTCCGAGCATTTGTTTGTGCAGCCTCTTGCCACGCCACCCTCTTTTACTCGCTACAACATCCTGCACCATCCTGCTGCTGCCTCCTTTCTTCCATCCTCCCCAACCGTATCGGCTTCGTGAACCAGTCTCCGGTGCTTTGAGAACGGAGTGCAAACACGCGATTCGACGACACATCCCACGGATCGTAGACGACAAATCATATCAAATATATAGAGACATTTATATATTTTTCTTGTTCACCCATTCATGCTATTCTTTCGCGAGCTACAGCCAATCTTACGATTTTTCTCCGATTCCTCGGCGACGATTCGGACATTTATATCCATCCGGTTCTATAACATTCTCCTGTCAAACGTCTCAGCTATTTTCGCCCATCTCGACGACTCCCCAAATCTTAAATCCTTTCTATTTCAATTCTTCAACGTGTACTGTATTTCCTTTCCTCAAGTTTCATTCAAATGAAACGTAATGGAAAAGATTGCCCAATCACGTGCATTGTTGTTGGGCACTGGGAATAAATTAAAACTTTCTTAACCACTGAGTAGCTTCTTCCTATAATTAGTATCTCCAACCATGTTCCGAGTCATCCTCGAAATCTCACGTCGCCTTATCTGTGACTAATTTTTCCAGAATATTTATTTTTTTTCTTGTTAAACCCTCAACTTCAGAAAAAATGCCTTGAATTCCAAGCAATGAGATCGAGCTGTACAAAGAAGCCGTAGTCCTTTTAATTTCCTGAGTAGGTGCAGATAAGAGACGGTAATCCCTGGCGAGGTCCTACGTCCTTCTCTTAGACACTCTTTGCCTCCCCCCTTTATCTCATTTTCACGGCTTTGTGTCGCCCTGTCTCACCGGCAGACGAAACGTTTTCGTGAGTTCGCAAAGAGAGCCAGAAAACAGCGGAAACAATCTCTACCTACAGTGTGTCCTAATCAAACTTTTACAATGATTCACGCGTGTGAAGCGCGTGTAGCCAAAAAATCAGCCCAAATTAAAAATCTTACCTGCTACAAGAAAGTAACGAAATGCCAAGGTCGCGGAAACGTCAAGTTGCAATTCATGAAAGAGAATTCCTGATTTTTATCGTGGGAGATTTTTGGAGTCACGAAATCAAGATTTTCAGTTTTTTTTCAACAAACAGGTCTCGAATTTGCAAAAAAAAAACAGCAACTACGTAAGCCGGGGTTGGAGGAGAAAAGAGTTTTGAAAATCCATCAATTACGTTTTCCGTGAACTACGCTTTAAAGGGATTCGCACAACTGCTGAAAAAATGATTGTTTGTTCGATTAGAATCGGTCACCCTATATATCGATCGCGGTGGTATTTGAGAGTTACGTGACTGTAGCCCACGCTCGTGTGACTTGGTTTCTCAGTTTGCAACCCTCGACAATCAGCCGCCATCACCACCCCAAAGACGCAAGGCTCTTTACTCGCTCTTCGCTTCCCCTCTGTCAGATTTTGCCCTAATCTTTCGTGAATTGAGCCACTCTCAACTACTGTCTTGCAAAATATTTTTTTCTCCTCGTTTCCAGGTTTGCCATTTTTGTGGCTGCGACATTTGATTGAACGTTCATTCAACATCCGACAACTTTTTTGTTCGTTTTTCTTGACGCACAAGCTGCGAAGGAATTTCAATGATAACACTGCGATGATTGGGACAAAACAATCGTCAATGCCTGTGAAATTGATGAAATCCTTGAGGAAAATGACGATTGGACGTTTTCGTACTTTTCAGACTCGCCGTAATACATCAAATTTCGTCACCAGGCAACTTGAAGCACTGAGAAGCGAAAAAATGAATTTCATTTCTCATCACAAAGGGACGAAACTCTGGGGCCCTGAGCAACTATTTTTACGTTTGAAACCCTTAGTGAGTTTCGTGGCACAGAGCGAATGGTTTAAAACTTGCCAATGCATGGTAATAAATTGCTTTTGCGTCGGTTGGGCAAAGAAAAAGTTCATTAATGCATTCGCTGCTAGGCATTTGTCATTCGCGTTAAATATTTCTCATGCATTCAAAGAGCGCCAGCGAAATTCCCACTTTTGTCTATTCCGAAAAAAAAGCAACAGTGCAAGCTCATAGCTCGGTTTTCATCCCGAAAATTCTTTTGTTTTTTTTTTTTCCAAATATTGCAAATATTTCCTACCTCGAGCAACAAAGGTGCTGAAAAACACTAGAATCCCCATGGAGTTTTAGCCATTCAACGAAACGCTCGTTTATCGGGAACTTTGATCGTCCGAATAGAAAGTTTCGATATTCGATTCGCCGCTTTTCACTGATTGTTGAAACTTTTTTGGACAATCTGCTTTTTTGTCAAGAACCGAATGCACGCGCACTGATTGTAAATAAATAATAAATTTTGATGGGATCCGGAGATTTGGCAACTTCAACGACGAATAATTTTGTCCCTAGTCCTGGCTAAAAAAGTCTCTCGATCGCGAGACCGATCCTGAGCCGATGTTTACGAAGAAGACCATCGATCGCTCGATGCCCCGTACGTTGTTATGCTCGTATGTACACGCAGATCTATAGGCAGCGGATGAAAATTGATGCGAATAGAAGAGCAGCGAGTGAAACCGGAAGCGATTACTGGCTGCCGCTTTACAGTGCGCGAGGAGTTATCGATATTACAGCGACTGTGCAAAGTTTCATTTTCCCATGGATCGCTCAACGTTAATTATGAAACTTCATTCATTTAGTCTCTCTATGTTGCTCGTGAGTTATGCAAATACGTTCTCAAAGCTCCACGTGCCCCTTAATATGATTTTCGTCCACAACTACAGGTCGAATTTCAACTCAGTGGCTGTAATTCAATATTTTCTCCTTTTAAATAAATAAATGTTTGTTCTTAAAATAGAAACGGTTATTGCTCCGGGACTGCCTTGATTAGCCTTCGTGAGGGAGGCAAAACTGCAAAATGCATAAGTCAATTCGGAGCCCGAGGAATGCCGAACAATAAACTGATTATAAGGACAGAAATAGGATTTTATTACGACAAATGTGGGATTTGTGCAGAATCGAAATGTTTCGACGTTCGATCGAATGACCCGTGTGATCTTAAACAATTGTAATTCGATATAAATCAAGTTGAACACACGCGGATTGCCGAAAGACGGACAAAGCGGGGGGTCGCAGGATTCCTTGTCTAGAAAAAAAGGCTCGATGAGTGAGCTTCGTTGTGTGGATGTGTCAACATGCTGACGTTAAGGATAAATTAGCCACGAGCGAGATCGAGTTACAGTCGTGTGCTCGCCTCGTACAACCACAACTAAGCATCTCCGTGGCTTTCAACACTGAGCTATAGATATTTCCATCGTGTATACATTGATGTGCATTACGAAAACGTAATCGATATGCCAGCATCAAACTTTCAATTAGTATCACTTAGCTGGCCAAACACAGCCGCTCCTGTTGCAAACGCTTTCACTGTCTTTTCTTCCTAAAGATATTTCCTTGTTTATAGTTACATGAACGACGTTGCTGGGCAAAGCGATCTCCCGTAACGTGTAATCGATGCTTGCGTTCCATCGTCATCGAACGGTGCGAGAGAAAAAAATCCAAAAATGTTCACGTGGACAATATAATGTCGAGTCAACACATTAGAAACGAGTTAGGAAAAAACTTGGACTACGTCAGGAGCAAAAAGCTTTAGTCGCTCGTTAAATTTTAATTACTCCGAAGTTCGGGAAAAATCAGCATTCCATGTCCCATGGGATGGGGTTTGAAAATTTTCATGGGTTATTGCAATCGCGCAGTGGATAATCGGACCCGTTCACGCGGTCCCGAAACAGACCTTGTTCTTAATCGATGCGGAAACGAGGCAAAACGATGGATCGACAGCAAAATCCACGACCGTCATTACGTTAAATTGCGAGGCCAGATATTGCAAAGAAATCTCTGTCTCGTGACACTCGCCTATGTCCGACTCAGACACGACACGATAATATCGTAGAAATTTACTATTCGTGAATGTCCTTGATTTGACAATAACAATGACATGTCCCGCGTTCATTATTAACGATCCGTGGATGGAGGGTAACGAATTATGTACAGTCGGTAGATTTTGGAGAATTTATAGTGGAGCAAGAGCAACTCAATTTGGACCGCCGAAGAGTTTCAAGGAGATTCTCGTCTTATTATGTGTAGATACGAGCTCCAGCCGTTTGAGGTTGGTTCATCGGCAAAACCGCCCGCGGTCAAGACTCCTGAACCCATCGGAACACATTTATTCCTCCTGATCAAAAAGGGCGTAACTTTTGGCGCATCAATTATAAAATACCATTAACCAGGCCTTTTCGTTCCTTAGTTAATCTGATTTAGTATTAGACATTTTACCTACAGAAACTGCTGTCAGGGGGCGAACCAGAACCAAATAGAGTTCCTTGCTCCCGCGAATATCTTAACCGTGCTATGAATAGTTCTCGCGCAGTTGAGATTCTCTCCGAGTTGCCTAAGCTACGAGATCTGACAGAAGTTGCGAATGGAAGTATCTCTCACTTACCAGCATCGCTCTCTCTCTTTCTCTCTCTAGCACTTCTTATGTAATCTCCTGCGCACCTTCGCCTTAAAGTTGGTCGATGACTTTGCAACAATATTGACGTTTAAAAATGAGTTTATATGAGTCGAATATGTTTACGACGTTCTCAACTATTTCAAGCCAAATTTACGAATTTGAACTCAATTTTTTTTCACACCGCAAAAAGCATCGTCTGGAGGACTATTCGCTTGGAGGAGTGAAAAAAAATCGATAAAGGTGGTTCGGCAATTGAGAATAAATCAGAATATATTTTGGAAAACATCGGCAAGATTGTCAAATGGAGAAACAAAGCCGATTCCAACTAATTCCGACTTGTAAAGAAATAAATTGGAGGAGGAAAAAAAATCGCGACACGGCGAAGATCCGTCCGATGCATTTGACCAGCTCACGACATTCACGAGTTTAAAATTCTTATCGGCAATTGCAGTAAAGTTGTCAGTCTCACCGTGATATGACAGGAGAATCGTAAAAGTTTGTCATAAAAGTGCGAGAGGTGGTTGGATTATTCCAGCCGAGTGTAGCCAAGCGAGAACGATCGTAAGAACTTTCTCGTGTATATGCCTCTCGTCGAAAGAAGATTGAAAGATCAAATCTCCAAACTTTTATTTCGTTGGGAAAAAAAAATCGAATCGTAAATTTTTGTTCGCTCATTCGTTTTTTTTTTTTTTCAGGTCGATTCTTGTATTTTTACGACAATTTTTTTACGTCAAAGAATTTCTGTGGAAAATGGATACATGCATCATGCCAAAATTCGCTCCGACACGAATCACTCTCGATATTGTCAATTAACTTGAAACACCGTTGGCTCATGGCCAAACGCTCAAAGATCTTTGCGATAATCAGCTTGTAATGATTGGACAATCGATCCTCTTGGTCGCAAGACTCTCGTCAAATTTATCAACGATTCAATGCAGAGTGAACGCAGAACACATACGTTGATGTAGTATATAGTTCGATGTTCGGTCTAGTAGATCTGACGAGGTCATTAGAGTCCGAAATAGAGTCGTATATATCTGTACACAGAGCATAAACTGTAGTTAGACGGCATAAGGACGTGAATAGGTAGGTCTGTCAGCGATAGGAAAGCGCTCCTCGCGAATAATTAGTCGAGCAACTTGCGTCAAGTACAAGGTACGAGCCACTGATCCGAACATTTAGTACTCCGTGTACACGGAGAAAACGGATTCCTTTTGTTTAGTAAGAAATAAAATGTTTTGGAAAAATGTCCTATACGACGGTTAGGAAGCAAAAGAATCGTAGCACCAATTGCAAAACAGTATAGTATTTTTTAACACTTACAATGTTTCTTAGCATGAATTATAAACAGTTCTATATGAATAAGAAACAGTAATGCGCGCGATAATGAATTTCAGGGTTGTTTTCATGAAAAATTTACTATGTCAGATAAGAATTCAGTTATGAGTGAAAATATTTCAAATTTTAAACGTCGACATAGTAAAATTCTACTATCCCAATATGAATATGTATCGAACATGTGTGAAATTTTATCACACGTATTGTTTTGTTTACCATGACCATTGCGATTTTCTTTAATTGCTATGCTAAATTGTAAAATCGGTTTTAATCTGATGATCACGTTTTACTATGCTGTTTAGAACGATTTATCGCACCGCCATTCGAGATATTGCTGTAATTTCCGGATTGTCCTCCAAATACTATAATTTTCAACAACAAGTAACTGGATTCCTAGTATATTTCGTAATAATTTTCGACTTCGTTTTCTCCGTGTACTAAATTTCAATCGGAATGTGTAAAAATGGGAATATTTTGTTCGACCGGCTATATTCGTTGGTGAAGATTATTTGTCATTAGCATTTGTACCGGCTGATGTATGAAGATAATGAAAAATGATTATTGCCAAGTGAAGAATATTTAATTAGCCTGCTTGTTCCGCCGAGAATAATGCCCGAGGGCAGTAAGTGGTGGAATGATGTTGTTGCGAGAGAGAGAGAGAGATAGATGGAAAAAGGGAGGGAGGTATCTCACAGATAGCGCGTTGGTACTCCTGCCTTGGTTGAGTAATAAAAGAGCTTTGCCGTTAACTGGCCCGGAAGGATTGTGAGCTTTGCTGGTAACCCAGCGACCTCCGTCCTCGTTTTACCATCAAGATTCTGTATAGTTAAGAGAGAAAGAGAGAAAGCAAGATTGGCGCGTGTATATACATTGTTGGATGGGATGAATCTATATAAGACGTAGGCATCTTACATCCTGCAAGGTATCTGAAGAGCGAATAGTATATAAGTATACAAGTCTATATAGAGATTAGACGGGCTAAGGAAGGCTTTGCTCTCTTTCCCTCATTCTCCAAACTCTCATTCCAACATCAGTGGAATCATGTAGTGACTTTCTCCGCACAGCTGCTCTCCGAAGAGCCAGCAGGATATTCCTCGAGTTCTTAGTGTAGCGTAACGCGCGTCCCAAGATTAGCTTTCGTTAAAGATAACACCAGACTCTGAGATTCCGTCTGTGCAAGTCTTTCCTCCCTTTCTCGCGTTCCTCCCCCTTTCCGGTCACGGTTGTGTAACGGTGATTCGGTGGCCGACCGAGAAGAACGTGCAAGGATCACCTTGAGATTTAGTTCGAACGACAAGACCGTTGGATATTCTCAACCCGGTGTTAGAAGTTTGATTATCTTTAGGCAACGTGGAACATTGATGCGGGGTCGAAGCTAATGAACCTAGACTACTTTCCTTTTCCGTTTGCCGACAAACAACTCGACAGTTGTTGGTTGCGTAGCCTCTATAGGACATTGAGGTATTCAAGCTTGTGCGGTCATTCGATGTAATTGACCTTGCCCCACGTGGCTAATACATTTGTTTGCTATGGATGTCAATATCATCCCAGTAGCATATGTGAGTGGACTGCGAATTGATGCCACAGGCCCATAAACTTAATGGTCCTGCCATCATTACTGATGCCTGATGGAGCCAATAAAGCAGGCAGAGCAAACGGACGTTGACAGTTAATTACGTTTTGTAAATATCAAACGGTTACAGTCAACTAGGACATGAAATAATCAAGCAGCGAGTTCTTTTCCAATTTAACGTCTCACGGACGATGCGATACTAACTGAAAATTCTGTGTACATGGGAAGGACATATTGCTTCGGCATATTGTACGTCTTCATTGGTTGAATTCGTATCGCTCCGTATTCGTCAACAATGTGTATTGCAGCCTGCAGTATCCGCAATCTAGCGGGCGGTAACACTGAAGATGACACAAAGCAGGAGTAAGTGACAGAAAGAGAAAGAGAGAAAGATAGATATGAAGGATAGGAGAAACGGTTACTGGCATGGACCTTTCGTAGCAAATGTGAGGATATTGTGATCCCCGAGGCACAAGGATATCCAGTTGTACATGCTTGGTGACATTGCTTTGCTTGGTAAACCACGATATTACACGGACCACTGTTGAGAACAAGTAAGCGAGGATACGCAAACGCTTACCAGGCTAAGAGGAGTTACATCAGAAAGCAAGAGAGTACCCGAGAGAGAGGGGGGAGTGGCGAAGGAGGGAGTAAAGAGTCGCAGAATATAACTGTGTATGGAAGATCTCGTTTCAAGGCAAAAGCGAACGAAGAGAAACAAGCAGGGAAAGCTGCACGAGCTAGGTACAGGAGTAGGATATCAGAAACGGAAAGCTAAGGGAGCCCCGGCAGAGCAGAGATGAAGGGCAACTGGGGCAGACGAGAAGCTCGTGCTAGGGGAGTGGTAGAAACCACGTAGAGACATCCAAACAGGATCTCTATCCTCACTCGGAGTTAATTGCCTTGCCAATGTAGGATTAGCAGGCCGCCTGACTGGCGGGACTTACCGCTAGCCTCCATGCTAGTCTAACCCTCAGCCTGAAAATCATGTTGTTCTCTCGCTTCCGGGGGCACAAAGCTTGATAGCCTACAACGGGACCACTCCTCGGGATTCTCATATGGATGCATGTCACTCTATATGTAGCCTATCTCTACCACCTATGGGATCGTATCGTTCAAGCGGCTTATTATAATGCCGCTGTTGAGGTCAATCAAGTGAAATTTGATGTTGGGTATACATCGCCAGATTAATCGCTACTTTTGTTGGATATTTCGCCGCAAGCTGCGAGGGATGGCCAACGCAATATTTTCACTAGGTGTTCGGTAAATGAGTATCGCACAATCATTGTTTTTAAAACTGTCAACCTTTTCAAAATTCGAAAGGCAAATGGTGGAAAACGTTCGTTTTGAATGGCGCATACCGGATGAATCAAAGCTGTACAAAACTGAAAATAAAAGCGACTTGATCTCTTCTCTAGAGAGTTGCTCGCTGAAGTCTTAAATAAAGTAAATATCCGGTTTCTTTTAAGATTTTTGATGAACTACACAAAAGTACGTTAGGGTCTTTGGGATTCTAGCAGGACTACCTCAAGTACGAGTTTCCGCTGCGTCCCAGAAACGACGTGCGGAATATAAAAGTTTGAGCAAAGTCTGGAAACTCCGTCGAGTGTTCTGATTGTCTTGTAACTCTCGCTCTCTCTCCTCGGTCTTTCTATTCTACCTCTTTGTATGCAAAGTTGCTTGAAAGAAAAACTAAATGAAATGGAACAAAGGATACGCAAAGGGACACGTGTCCAGACGGAGAACACAATTGGAAAGTGATAGTACGTACGGCAGCAAGGTATATACGAATTTTGATTCGGCTGAGTGGAAAGCTATCTTACGGATCGAAGTTCAACTGGAGCGATATAACAGGAAGAAGCGGGTTTCCCGTCAAAGTTACGAGGGGTTTTCTTCTATATGCTATTACAGAGGGAAGCATATATATATATATACATAAATGTTATATACTATTATCGTGGTGTATAGTAAGAAAGGGAACGGCGGTGCTCGATCGGTGCGAGTTAGTCTACCACACTGGGGTAGGAAAACGATTTCACCGTTCAGCCACGCGAATCGAGTGAACCTGAGAGAAAGCGAGGAAATTGTTGAGAGAGGGGGAGCTAAAAGTCAGAGCCTTATGGAAAGCTTATATAGGTGTATAGGTGGGGCGTGCTCCGGAGAGAATGCTATTTATCAAATCGAATCAAGCTGTGCCTAATCAGTCGGCGATATAAAGGGGGTGAGCAGATCGAGTGGCATAAAAACTTGAATTGGCTATCGAACGTAGTGGATTTCTCACTACATCCATATGGCAGAGCTCGTTCGAGCGATTTTAAGCAGTACCAGTTCAGAGCGTATTGCATGTGACGTAAAACCAAAAGCCCTGATAGATTTTCGGTCAACAAGAATCTTCGGTTGCTTTTCTTTGGAACGTTGAAAGAAAAATTACAATGGCCGCGCGGCCATTATCGGAAATATGCAATTACGACTAAACTGATCTGGAAGACTGCGCGGTTTTCATTGCAACGATTCGATTGCATCCTTGTCCTTTTTGCAATCTATCAAGGACAACAATGCCAGTTAGTAATTCATACAAGTTCCGGACTTGCGAATTTTGGACCTCTTTGTACATAATTCGATCGTACAGAAGCAACAGCAACTTTAAAGCCTGATTGACAGGAATCTTGAAAGGAGCTAATAACCTAAAGCTTCTCGAAGTATCGGTATCCAATGTTAAGTAATTCCAGTGCAAATACCAATCGAGGACGGTAGGTGTGGAGTTGACTTGCTGTCGAGAGTTGAGACCGATCTCTCGAGGGTTTGCGAAGCTTCTCTGCTGATGCTGCTCGTGTTATGTTGGCGTTGTTCTCTCTGGGCTTGCTTGACGTTGAAAGATGGTGGCCCTCCTTCTCGAGGCTGGCCGCTGCTTCCAGCATGATATAGCACCATCCGAACACGCTGATAGATCCAATTTACAGAACGGGCTAGCAGCACGAAGGAGGCAAGTGTTCTCGGGGGTGGCCCGGTCGCTTCAACCGAACTATTCGAGTTGCTTGGCCCATCGGTAGCAGAAAAGCCTCGACTACAACCTACGTTTGCGATATACCCAGTCTTGAAAGACAATTTTTAACTTCCCCTGGAACCCCCCAAACCGACACTCCGTATTCCAGTCTAGCAACTTTCCTGGAACCATGCAGCACCAGCTGTACCAGAATTCTCCTTCTCTCTTTTACCCACTTTCTCTTCATCGTTCTACTCGCCCACCATATTTATTGCTATCAATTAAAACGTATTTACGATCACGGTCTATTAGTTCCAAATATACGAGCGTTTATGTTGCAATCTGTGCTTTTTCGTTTCTTCGAATATAATGATGAACGATGCTCTCAGACTTTCTCTGCTGCTCATGGTTTTTTTCTCCAATTCTAAATAATTAACTATTTTTCTCATGTCCTCTGGAGTTCAGGCTGCCGGATCAACCGAGCTCAACTTCTGCTGGACTGAACTCGATCGAAGAGACCCTGGATATGCAGCAAAGGCGTATTAGCTCTGAACGGAAATCAACGAGCCACTAATTGGACTGCCGCGATCGATAAAGAGCTTGCACTTTCAAGTCAAGTAAACACGTGGTCTCCTGAATGAATTCTGGAGTTCTCCCAGGCTTGGACAAGAATTCAATCACATGGAAATTCAGCGGGAAATGTTGAGCGTCGTAGCATATTTTCTGTCGATAGAAAACGCCCCTCCAGGAGGAAGAGATCGAGTTTGAGGTTGAGATGACTTTCAAGTCGATTCGTACAAAGAAATCCAGAGAAATTTAGCGAAAATCAATTATTTGTAAACACAAAAATTCTAATGTTTGAAGGAATTTGGTCGAGACACTTTTGCAGCTCGCGGTTGACCTTCCAACCGCAAACTCATTTGCATCACTAATGGGACAAAATTGTTTGTACGCAGTTTGTTAAGGTAACGATCCGCTTGAATTTCGATCACGAGAAATATAAAACAAGAAACCTCGCCGCTGTGTATCGACAGTTGCAGAGCGTGGACAGCGATCGGAGGGGGACGCCGTTCTGCAGTGCAACTTCGCCGCACGCCGAGATACACGAGACTCGGATGCATCCCTCATCGGGATTCCGTAACGATGAGGACATTAGCGAGAGAGTTTAGCGTGTGAGGCCAGCTGACCCCACAACGATTAATGGAAAACTTAATTATTGGCCCGATCCCATAGATCGCCTGAAATTCGCGCGAGTTAGCTCGACAGCCGATTCAATCGAACCTCACAGAGTGGTGTGCGAATTCGTGTGACCAAATACGTACAGGGTGACCAGTTTTCATCTCAAATAATTTTCATTCACAGAGAAATTCCGATTTTTCTCAAACACGAATCCTGCGATAGCTCGAAACGTACATATTGAAAAAGTGCTTAATTATAGTGTTTTGGAAAGCCCTCGATCCAAGCTACGAAAATGATTCCTGAGAAAATGAAATTTTTGCAAATTCGACCTAAAAACCGACCTTGAGAATGCAGACAAGGTCAAAATCAGATTTTTGCTTTTTCTTCCCCCAGAAATCATTTTTTTCTCCTTTCGAAAATCGCGAATAACACATCGACGGTGTTTAACTTGTAAAATTTGCAATCAAACACCCCGTATACGAATTTCGTATATTCGCAGGGTAAATAAATATGCACGTAGCAGCCTATCGACATATATATACATATAATTTAATGTGATTGTGTTGGTGCACGTTTTCGTCGATCGACAGGGGTGCACTTGCAGCCCCTCAACTCCCCATACCATCTCGACCAAACGGTGGTTGCGAGAGAAGAGTAACCGCGTGGGATGTACTTGACGGATTGCTAGAGTGATCGAATATCGATTAGGCCGTCCGCTACCGTGAGCAAACTCTTTCCCCGCGGTAAATTCGCACGCACGTATACTTTAACGAATAATTATTTATTTATTCTTTCGAATAAACTTCTCAAAGTGCCAACAAATTAAATTAAACAATTTTTTCGCAAAAACGTTTCTTTCATTTCGACATTTCGACTCGAGTTACTTTCATTCCAATGCGATATATTTGCCGGAGCTCTCGACGAGTGTTCTTGAGATTCTTTTCGATATTCGTTCGTAAATTGGTATTTCTTTTCCCCTTCGCGAACTCGTAGTTCTTACAGCAGGCGAAATAATATGCATATATTGGCCCTGGTGTCTCATGACTATTGTCTTATCTCGTGAAAAATTGTCAAGTCTCGACTGAATCGAGCTCGTCCCATCTCCGAAGAAAATACAATGAAATCCACCCTCGTTTCTCACCCCCAGCCGCAATTTGTCATGGAAACAATTACAGCAGCCTTTCGTAATAAATTCAAGACGCTTTTCCATTACGATTCGACGTCGACGCGCCGCTATATCCGTTTTCATATTTTTACTTCTAGTTAATTGGTTCCGTATAGAGAGATTCTTCACGACAATAAGTTAAAAAAAATAAATTCAACGAATAATCAAATAAATAAATGGATTTAAATAACTACGAGCTCGATTTTCAATATAGACAGAAACGAATGAAAATGGTGATTGAAACATGAATCTGAAGTTTGCAACGTTGAGATTCAACGAAAAACATTTTTCCCATTGATTATTTATTGAATTTTAAAAATCGTGGCAATTTTTTGAGTCGACTGAGTTTTTTGGTCGCAAGAGAGAATCGTTTTATGGGCCGGACCAAATATTCAATAATAATTATTGGCTCTGCTGAAGAAATAACAGAATTTCGTTGCATTCCAACGATGCAAACTTCAGGATCATATTGAGAAATTTTTTTTTCTGTATCAATACGATGAAATCACGCGAAAATGCACGGCTGTTGAAATAAATATTAAGAATGGAAAAAACTGTGGGTCATTTGTATTATGGAAAAATGGAAACATGAGAAAGAAGTGAAGCCAAGAAATTCCCAGGCATTTACATGGCGCAGTTATCCCTTCTTGGGAGGAAGCGAGGGTGGCACGAAAGGAGAAAAGAAAGTTTGGAGATTCTCGGGCGATTGCTCATCGTGCTTGGGCTCGGTTTTGCGTGATACGAGTTGGGTGCTTAGGAAACCACATTCAGCAAAAGTTGGCCCGTTGCTCGCTGGTATGAGGGGAGCTGCTGAGCAGAAGGGGTTGTAATGAGGACTGGACGCTATAAAAGCGTTAAAGTCGAAACTCGATAGGAAATAGAGAGACCGAGGAGGAAGCAGCAGTGAGGGAGAGACGAAGGAAGAGCGCAGCCAGATGTTATAGCCCTCGATTTTCCTATGTCTATAATTTATCCGGTATTATGGGTTTCGAATTGAGGGTTAGCCTCGATTGTCTTTTCATTCTCCCATTCTCAATTCGCTGTATATATATAATACTCATCGTGCTTAGAATCATCGCATTGTTAGAATTATTTATAGGTTAACTCAACAATGGAGTTATGTCCTATCGCATTTAGCATGCTTCTGCTAAACAAATTTCACGCTAAATCCACGGAGCATGGCTTTACGAGCGTCTCGTTGGCGACACCATTGGCATAGAGAGTGTTTGGTTTGGAATCCGTATACACACGCGTTCTCGAGCATTCTGCATAGTTCCATTTTCCATTTACTTATTCGTTTTTGTACATGGCCTCGATTTTTCTCGAATCGTTAACAAAATTTATTTTCTCGTTTATTTCCCGTTACATTCGCTTGATTTTTCATCAATAAGAATTCCAGCTCCAGGTTATTTTTTTTTTTTTTCAGTACATGGTAAATCGATCAAATCGCAACAGTATTATCGCGTACTATTGTAGAAATACAGAAGAATTTCTATCGAACTGTATCGAATATTTGAAATTCCAGTTGAAACGACGCTTCAAGCACGTCGAGATTTCGATTGACGTCCACCAAGAATGTGCATGTGCATACAATTCGCATGCTAGGTCACCGTCAAATCTATAGCCTCGGTTAACAAAAGGGGCAAACCTTCACTACGTTTTTCTCGTCTAAAATGCTAGCTTGGCGACTTTTGTGTGCTAGAAAGTCCAAAAAGTTTGAAAGCAGTAAATTCCCCAACGAATGCAACAAATAGTTTGACCCCCACTACAAAAGTTCGATTCTTACTCCGAGAGGAACATTTCACGGTCCCCAAAATCTCGCAGGCATAAACTGTGTCGACCCAATTTTTCGATGGGACCATCACGCGACGCCATGGCGTAAAAGTCAAATGAAAATTTTGTTTTTTATAAACTGATACGTAACGCGAAGGTATTTTTGGGCTACGGTATTGCACCGCGATATATAAGGGCTGTTCGCCGTCGTAACGAGTCCCCGCGAACAAATAACGGCGATTATTGCACCCTGCTGCCGTTACGATACGGCTGGCACATTCGATTTTATATGAGAGCTTGGGGTCTCGTAACTTCATAATCGCAAACCTACGATTTCAAAACTCAACGATCATCTCCCAAAGGTGTGTGTGTGTGTGTGTGTGTGTGTGTTTGCTTGTATCGGTGGCTCGAGGTGCCCATTTAGCGCGGCAAGCGTTATTGTCTGGCCAATAACGACTGGGTAATTATGGCAGCACGCAGATAGAACAGTTCGTAAAAGTGCTTCTCGTATTATAATTTTGTGAAATTTCTTAACTTGGAAAAGAAATGATTTGGTATCTGTGGGAATTAATGGAGCGAAGCGACCGAATCGAGAGTCTGTTCGTAATGGTCCCTTTGGTTCAAGTTGGAATGGGACTTTTAGGAGAAATTATTGGCAGGCTAAGATTAATTTTGAAGGTTGGACGCAAGGGGCTGTATCGAGGATTGACAAAGTTGAAGGTTTATAGAGGAATTAAGCAGTGACCTAGCAGATTAGAAATTTCTTCAACAAATTAGTGTAAGCTGTCGCGACGTCGCGTAACCCGGAGGGCGGGAAGTGACAGCTGGAGGCTTTAAAATCTTAAGCAAGTTAATTTGATCGGAGCCATAGGTACAGAAAACCAGGCTCTCACAAGTTGCCTTGTTCCTGCGTTGTTAGCCTCTTAGCCTTGGCTAAGTTGGAAGGAGAAAGCAGGGACTGCGTTACAGTCGAATAAAGGATGGAGTGTTGCCGTTGACTCAGAAGTCGAACCAGCGGCGCTCAGACCGAAGTAAGGAATAATTCAGCTATACGATGGCATCGCCCAGGCTATTGCCCTGCACGAATCCATTGTATGTATACGAGATTGTATAGGATTGCTTATAGCTCCGGCACACAAGGAACGAAATAGTAGAAAGTGGAAGCTCGCGCGGCGAGGGGTGGAGAAAGGAAAGAGCGAGAAGAAGCGAGAGAGAGAGAGAGAGCGATGACGGTCGCGGTGGTGGTCCGTACTGATTGGCCTCCAGCTGGGCTAGCAGTAAACATCTCTCGCGGCCTCGGAGACTCGAGAGTCGAAAGGGGTTGCTCCTTTGACTCGCTTCCCACTCTCCCGAGCTCCCGAGCCGTCTCTTTCTCACACGGTTCACCCAGCAGCAGCAGCACCCAAGCCATGGGATGGAAGTTTAAGCCCGATTTAATGGGGTGGAAACGCGCGGCTCGATCAAGTTGTATTCAATTATCCCTCCTCGCTCTTCAACCCCAAGCGCTCCCTCATTCTCTCCTCGCTTCTGTGTCTCTCGCTCGCTCTCTGTATACCCGCGTCTTCGTTTATATACGTCTTTATACGCATCTCATAAAAAGGAATTCCAAGCCAAGCAACCAGCCGATGTATATCTTGCCCGCTTCGCTCTCACAAATATCTACGTAACCGTCTTTACCCACTTTCAAAGACAACGAGAATAACCTGCTCCCTCTTACGCAATCCACCGATTAGCCATGTTTTCCCGAGACGGACGCCGAATCTCGAGAGACTTTGTGAAAATTCTTCCACGCAGAAACTTCTCTACGGACCGAAAGCTTTCCGGTATACACATCGACAGTAAATCATTCAGATTATTCGTTCATAGAAATGCCATTACGCACGCCCAATTTAACCAAAATCCTGAATACCGGTCAGGTATGCAAAGACGTTGATTGAATAACACAGCGTGCGTTTGACATTGGCAATCTTTTTCCTTATCTTCATGTTGGAATAATTTGATAATTTCCTAGAATCTCAGTAGGTGAATAACAAAATCTCAAAGGGAATTTGTTATTTCATTAATTTCATTGTTTCTCTCTTCGGTGTACGATTCATTAACGCGAACGATTAGTCAATCGTGGACGTCGATCAGAAGCAGACGACGCTATGACAGCGTTTTTCACGTTCCAATTAATTCGATGTGACTCGACGAAAGGATAACATCTCCTTTTATTTCTATGGTCTCGCTCGCATTTAGCAATGCACTTGATTGGCTTTCGGTCATTCAGCGACGATTTTTTACCCATTTCGATAACCTGGGGTAAAAAATGACCCCGATTTTGAAAAATCCATATCTCAGGGTTCAACTTGGGCTTATTCTTTTCGTCATTCAATGCAGGATCACGTGAGCCTGGGGCAACTTTACTCAAAGTCAAAAAATCAATCAAAAAAAGCCGGAAAATGATGGGCGCGGGATTTAAACGCGGCTGGGGGTCGTTTTTGACCCCAGATTTCCGTTCTAGAGTTAATGAAGAATTATCAAGAGCCCTTGTCTCCGGAATCCCTTGATTCGATTGCTCCGTGATTCTCCGGAGAGCTTGCAGAACTTTGGCGAATTTGCATCGTAGCGCGTTTCCAATCCCAGTTCTAACTTTCAATCTCTCCATCGCGTTTTTCCCTCGCCCGGCATGCATGGCGCCAGGCGGCGTTCCAACTCGACATTAGCATTACGACCAACTTCGGGATTTACAGTACAACTGTGACCTCGACCAAGGGCCTTAAAGAACTCACATTATTAATAGCGGAATGTATACACAAATGGCGGAGAAAGGACAACAAGGGGGGGGGGCGAAACTAGACCTTTCCCTTGTTCTCGTTAAGGACCTGGGCCTCTTGAACTCGGCAACCATGTTCCCAGCTTTTGGCTCGGGAATAATAAGCACCGAAATCTATGCGAGGGAATCGCGACGTCCCTGCGTTTGCGTGTCAACAATATCCGGTTCTAAGAATGTTGTAAATGAGAGAATGAGAGACAAAAATTTTGCGAATACGGAATCACGGTGCGGTTGGGGTGAACGAATGCCGGAAAGAAATCCCATTTACAATCAATGCCATTAAGGACGAAACTAATTAAGGGGGAAGGAAGAAACTTTCGTAGAAAGTTGGTATCGATGCGACGGAAGAGTCGAAAGGGGAAGTGAAGCGCTTGATGAAAAGGAACGAGGAAAAATGCAAGTTTTACTCGTTTTTAAACGATGCAAAGACTGTCGAGATTCAAGCGGTACTTGGCTGTATGAGAAACTTCAAAATTCCGCCGATCGAAAAACATTTTACACGCCCTTCTGAATTTACACCGTTTGTCTTTCGATTTTTCGATCATTTTCGATGCTTTAGGCATTTGACGAAACACGCCACGCCGGAAATGTCAACAAAAGCGACATCATTCCAACTTCCAATCGATTTTTCTACTTGTTTCATTTTAAATTTGTACGTTTTTGTATTTAGTCACGATTGTATCGAGTATCGCGCCGGAGCGTTTGTCAACCATTTGATTTTAATTAAAAGTGACTAACTCTTTTGTCGACGTGGGTTTTTCAATGCAATCTATTGCTCGATGGCCATTGTTTGGTGCTTCACTGATTCGTTGTCAACTCAATGACCATTGACGATGAAAGAGACTGAATGAGAGTTAATATCCCACTTTTTGGATGGCGTTGTTAATAATTCAACAGAATTACGATGTACTCGGTATCAAGCGAGCTGTATAGCTCCGCTCTCAGGATGTTGAAGCTGGAAACGAGTGTCGCACAAAGAGGATCGTCGTCTCGATTCGCTTCTCGCTCGTATTAGCAGCGAATGACGAGAAAGGTCATTGCCAAGTCTCGAAATGTAAAGTAAGCTTAATTCTGTAAGCCTGCGTTGACCAGCGCTGTGTTACCTGCAATCTGGCGCTAATTCTGCGAGCGAGCAGCTGCTCAACGATACTTTAGCATCACTCGTACGAAGTGCTTGGAAAAATACGTAAAGCTTGCCAACGTTTGCTGCTTGCTTCTGGATGAAAAAAAAAAAAAAAACTGATCGTCACTGACGTACCAACTCGAAAAATAGCCACGCAGACATTTTCCATGAGGAATTGTTCCCCCATGAGGGTATCCCGCAAAGTTTAGCAAAAAGTTTAACAAAGTCCTCTCGGTTTCAAAGTCTCCCGTCGAAAATGCTTTTGACTTGAAATATTTAAGACAATATTCCGCAAACTAGCGCACATTCGCAATGTCTGTCCGGGTGGTGCTTGGCGTTCAGCATGTTCGGTATTCGAGCAACAATGAAGAGGCAAAACGAATTCATTGCGCCGTTGCTCCTGCTTCTGTAGCAAGAACGAGAACCAACCGAATGCGTTCACAAAGTCTCGCCCGAGGCTTCGGAATCTCCCTCCGCGCCTTATGCTCACCATCTCTATCTCCGCCGTTCACCAACACAGACAAAACCGACAAAGACAGGATGAAACTGTCTTAATAGGACCGAGATAACGCCAGTATACGTTACACTCACTCTGCCACTAATAGTCGAGTAGTTAATCGACGACTCAAAGTTTTGATAGGGCAGGAACTCGCGCGATTGCCCGATTCGCGTTCGATCGCCAAATCTACATCGCAATTCGGTTGAAAAAGTATTCGGACAACACCACGAATATTTGAGTTCGTAGGGGATGCTAAAAATTTGATGAGCCATTTTATTTTTCTTACAATCATTTTGATTCATCGACTCGAATCAATTAATCGTAGAAATTAGTTTAATTATCTTATTAATTGAATGAATTATTACGTTAATTGGCGCGTGACAAGGTAATTCAACCGTGATTCGCTAAAAACTTGATGAGCTATTTTATTTCTCTTACGATCATTTTTTGATTCATTGACTCGTAGAAATTAGTTTAATTAACTTATTAATTAAATCAATTAATAAGTTAATTAGCGCGTGAAAAGGTAATTCAGCCGTTTCTGGCACGTAATAAACAATTAAACAAAATTACTGGATTTTGCCATGCAATCGATTATTCCGTGTCTGTGGGAAAAAAATGATGGAAAAATATCCAAGTTCCAAGGACGGATTCGCATCGTGATATGAAGCAAATTCGCTCAGTCAACAAAAAGTTTCAACAAAATAAAAGAGACTGAATCGAGATTAACAGAAATTTCGAGAATGCAACAAATTCAGCTTCTCAGTTCGATGATCTCGACGACGACAAACCTCAAAAAAAAACGTATTTTGATAATTTTTCTTTCATCACAATAAAGTGAAATTCTACGGTTTCGTTAAGCGCGCATTCGGCTTAGCTCAGACATGGAATAGTCGTGATCGTAAATAAGTAGCGAGTGCAAAGTGCAGCTACAGGTGCAACAATGATTTCGTCACTATATCGTGATTTGGATCAATAGAATGTGAGAGTGTGCGAGAGAGTCGACAATTGAATTAAAAGCGTGTAGGGAATGGAGCGACGAAAGCCTCGAAATAATGCCAATATTCGAGGAAGGAAGCGATCACGAAGAGCAAATATGGCGGTTGAAGAAAGGGGGTAGAGATGTGGGGGAGGGGAGACTTAAGGAGGGTGGTTTTATGTTTCCTCACGGAATGCTTGACGTTTCGAGCAGGCAGGCAGGGAGGCAGAGAGTTGGAGCATCTATAGTCACGATACACGGTACGGGACTAAATATTATAGTGCCGAATGAAACGATCCACTGGAAGGTATATTCACACACACAAAGAGTCTGATACACAGGGATAAAGCGAATTGGGGAACGGGGTTAAATTGGAGTAACAATATGGCGAAGGGAAAATATATGTAGGTATTACTGACAGTCTGGATCGTTAAGGCCATAGGAAATCACCGAATTAACTGTTTGCCAGCTCGCGTGCCATACCGCGAGGCTAGAATGCCACGTAGAAGAGAAAAGAAGACACAGGCAACGATAAGAGCACGAGGAAGAGAGAGAAGGAAACTTTAGCTTGACAGTTAACCGAAGCTCGGAGTTTACTGTATAGCTTTCGCATACCCGAAAGCTACACGGATGGAACGTTGAGGGCGTTGTAGTCTCGGGTATGTTCTGCTTGGCCCATTCTACTCATTCCCGGGCGCCCTCTCTTTGCCCGAGCTTGGTACCAGCGTGCCAAAGATATTTTCGTCTACACTCTGCACCAGTATGTGTACGCGGACACAACGTTAACTCTTGCGAGCACGATCACCACCGGATTCTAGTGACAACCGCCCTTAACGCTGTCTCTGACCTCAACCAATGTTTTTGTTCGTGTATTTACGTACGTACGAGGTCGGAGGCCAACCCCGAGAAGTTTTAAGCAACGTGCTCGAGGCTGTGTAACAACGACATTTGTATCTTAGTGTTGCGAGCTCAGTCCACATACTCTTAAACCGTGGTGGAGCCTTTCTGGCCTTGCCTTTATGCTGCGAAACAATTTCTCCGCATACTTTATGAACATGCAACTCTCCCTGCTCTGTAGCTTCCTCCGGAAACACCACACACGCATGCGCACCTCACCTTTTCATTATATACGTGAAAAGCCAACTTGCAGTCTCTGTGACCGCACATTTTGACGTTTTCCATCATCCTCTGGAATGTTTCGAATTCCAAGGTCCAGATATTTTCCGGATTAAGACAGAAGCCGCTCGCTCTATACGATACGTCAGTATTTACGAAATTCGACTATATATTATGCAGTTCTTGAAGCTGATGATTATAGAATTCCGGGCCATTCAAACCAGGAAGTATTGCCAATGCAAATGCAATGAAAAATGAATTAAAAGCGCCGACTGGAATGACTGCAGTTTACAAGTAAATACACGCGGTGCACGAATAAACAATTTATCGCGAAATTGCATGATCGTTGCACTCGCAATGATGAAACCATCGGAAGTGCAAGAAGTTGTCTAAATTGCCTTGAAGACCTGGAGAATTGCGCGAGAAAGACATTTTTCTTAAAGCCAGATTCTCGCTCACTTTTCTCTCGAGTCGCTGTAAACGACTATACATCGAGGCAGCGGCAACAACGGCTCAAGTGGAAGCTCGTATCGCCGAGGTAGAGCGAAGTGGCGATGGAAGGGGTCGCAGGTTGCCGGGGGTTAAAGATAAAAAGGAAAAAAACGAAAATGAAAAACAAGAGCGACCTCTTAACCTCCGCACGTTATTTATTGTACGAGCCGATGAGTGTCATTTGAAATTTCGATATAAATTAATTTAAAGGGGCAAAAGGGTTTTTCGCAAAGGCGCGGTGCAGTAGGACGGGGCGTAATGGTTCGGAAAATGAAGTTCTTGTAGATTGCCGTCCCCCGTGCTACACGACATACAGAATCTCTCTCTTCGTCTCTTCCTCCCTGTCTCTCTCTCTCTCTCTCTCCCTCACTTGCTCCGTTTCTCATCCACTGTGTAGCTCCCCGAGTGTCCCCCTCTTGGCAAACGAGCACACCATCAACGTAGAGCCACCTTCGCAGCAACCCCTTTTGCCCTAGCTCATTCACTCAGTCTCACCCTCTCTCTTTCGCTCTTCATTCTTCTCCCTTACTCGAGCGTTCTATCGCCTCGTTCACTCTTCCCAACACCCTCAAAGTGACAGAGAAATTTCCGCGCGCAAATCTCTCCACCCCTTTCGCTTTCAGTAACGCTCACCAGGACCTACACACAAAACTCTCAGTGCAAAAGGCCCCAAGAGCAATGAGAAGACGACCAAGGATAAAAGAAGCAAAAGCTTCTCCCCGACAAAAAGTTGCACCCTACGAATGCCCTCGCGGTTGACTCGAAGCTAGTGAAATGTTCAATTTTGCTGGAAATTTGCCCATGAAAATTCAATCGAATTAGGCATTCAGTCTCTTCGTATTGCTGTGTGTTTCGTAAATGGATCAACAATGGAGACATTTTTCTCGTAATGTAAAGTTTAGCATCGCGGCTCTTAACACCATCCCCTTAAAATTGCAGGGAATTCCTTCAGCTAAACATTGCCTGGTGAAATATCTTTGCCACCAAGGTGAAGTTTCATCTGCTATCCACGCCTCTCACCTTACAAGAGGATCTCTAGCTCACAGCGCGCACGAAGCTACTTCCTCCCCAATCCTCCTTGCCACCGTCAATCCTCCCGACGTTCCCATTATCTTAAGTAAACAGACTACCTGTGCAGCCTCGAGAACTCAAGATAAAGTCACATATTATCAAAATCCTGGGCTGTGTAGTCTCCCTGCACTCGCCTTCTCTCCCCATCTGGGGAAAAGTCGTTCGTTAATTCGCTTAAGTCCTCCCGGATATAAGCGCGTCGACTTACGCTGTCCCAAGCATGTGGCTCGATGTGAGAGTTGCATGTACGTGTACGGGACGTATCAAAAGTAAAACCTAAACTTGTTTCCAAGTACATTGATCCCGAGATCTTGAAGGCAAAAAGTCTCGGTGGCTTGGTCGTTGGGAACTTGCGTTGACCAGATAATCATGAATGGATCATGTCAAATCCGGCCCAGCGTGAAAAAGCACGCAGTGGAAAATGGAATCGTTCGACCAGAGCAGAATAAGCTCGTAATATCCTGTGCGAATAGTAGATCAGAGGGGAAAAATGAGCGAGAAGTTATTTCGTTGGAAATTTTTTTAGCCAAGGATCGTCAACAGTCGGATATTTTGGTTGGCCTTATACAGCTCGTATACGCTTCAAAAGCTTGAGCTGATTCTCACTGAGGAACAGCGGTATAACTCGGTGCTCAAAAGGGAATACAACATACTCTCTGTCGCTGAATTCCAACTGGTGGCTGGCGGGTAGGTTGGTGGAAAATTTCAAAGGACCGCAGTGCAGCAGTTCATGCGGTATTAGGACAGGAGACGGCCGTGTATGTTGCTCTCAAGATACGTATATTGTCTCATACCCGGCGTTTCGCCATCCATATTTCCTTTTGGTATTTCGGCAGCTTGGCCTCCTAAGGTGAAGGCATTCGACCTACACAATAATGTACAGGATACTCCGTGAATTCGAGGCTCGCCTCGCTGGTAAGCAAAAAACTATTTGTCTCCGTTGAAATCTGCTACTTGTGCAGGAGTCCTCTTGAGGAAAATTCCAATAAATAGAGATAGTGTGGAAAGGTTAAGAGCAAAGATGGCCCAGGCGCTATGTAGGACGATCGAAATGAAATTTGCCTGAGGAAATCGAGTTTCTAATGGAGACAGTCCTCCTCCCCCAACCCAGCAGCAACTTGCCTCTCGACGTCACGCTTTTTAAGACTTCCGTACGAGGTGAAACCTCTTGTAGAATCTCCCTGATAGTTTCTTACTAGACGTCTACAAGATTTTCCTTGGCTAAGAGATCGTTGCAGTTCTATCTGTATCGGAACTTCCCTACGTGTGCGCAAGGATTTTTCAAAAAGCACCAAGATCGCATTAAAATCCGACGACGATAATGCCACGACTCTTCAGAGGCTACCTTGGCCCTCTGGCTACGAATTTTCGCTCATTGGCACGAAGACTGCTGCGGATTGATGATGGAAAAAAGTTTTTGACACGAGGCACTCCGGTTTACGGATAAAAAAATCCATCCTGTGGGCCCATTTAACTTTTCTTTCGCTTCCCCTTATTCCGCAGCAATCTCCGTGTATTCGGACCATTCATCAATTCAAAAAAGAAGCGAATGCGAAGTTTATTTTGTTACTCGTCTTTTCTGTCTCTCGCGGACTCGAATTTTCTCTTCTTTCAATGTTTCCTCAAACTTTTCACGGTTCCCAATCGCCCTCCGAGCTCGCTCTGATTTTCCTGGCTGCTACGAACAAGCGCAGCAGTGGGAGCTCCGGGTTATCGAAACAGCTCGCGCGTTCTGCGGGTTCTTGTTCGGTTCAGATTGATCGCTCCATCTTCTTAACTGGCAAGGACTCTCCAACATCGTTTACGTATTACTGGTTGGGGTTACTCCTGGTTTGGTTAGTTGTAGGGACGCTCCATGGCTGCTGCGACTGTTCGTAGCAGACTCTCCGCATCTCCCACCGTGACCAAAGTTAGGCATTCACCCCGCGTGGAGAGGGGCCAAACCGCGGAAGGAGAAAGAGAGACGTAGACGTCGAAATTTTGGGAACGATGAAAATTCACTTGAAGGCAAATTCCCATCGCAAAGGATCCAAGACTTGCCCTGCTGTGCAGGAGGAATGCAGCGGAGCTGTCTGACGAAAATATTGCCAGGGCCTAATTCCAAGGCGTTCGTGGCCATAGGAAAATTGAGCAATAACCATCGCGCCTTAGCGCCAGCTGACGTTCGCTAAAGTGACGAGTGAATTCTGAACAGGAAAACGCAGTTTCTCAACGTAAATCCCGAAACATTGTAGCAAAGTGAATTAAGGATTTAAACGCCCCCGTGCACATTGGCGTATAACGTGCTAAGAGCCAGGTGCGCGAAACCCCAAGACTGCAGCAGGTATGCAGTAATAGCGTGTGCTGCTAAATAATCTTACCCCGGCCTCGATAAGAGTGGCACGCGGATTTTCCCACTGGCATACCACCAGCCATATGAACATCAACGCGGGCACCAAGAACGTCACAAGTTTTCTCAAAACCTGACGTGCTTTGCCTCAACTTCCCTAAAGGGAATCTGCTACTGCATACCTCTGCAGCACCGACTTTGCGAGATGCACCGCAAGTTCCTTGATCTCGCTAAACTTTTACTACGCGCATCCCGCAACCTTTACAAACTTTATTTACAACGCAGATTTATCAGGAAATTCAAAAAACCTCCCCAAAAAACCAAGTGCAAATGAAATTTTTGATCAGGTCAAGTTTCCTATGATCGAACTTGAAAGCAAAATTATTCGTTCAACTCGAAAGACTCCATAGAATCCGGTTGGCAAATGGAAACAGGAAACAAGGAATTCAGGAGATTCAACTGGTAACGCAATGATGAGAAAAAAAAACACTGGAATACAGTAAATTGAGGTGCATTCGACAATTGCACTGCACAACAACCGTTAAAATGTGTCACAGACACGCCCTTGAAGAAGGTCGACGATATCACTACAATTCACTTCTCCATTGCTTGTGTTCTCTCCGTCTCATCATAGTTGGAGGCTGAGTGTACATCTCTACGCTAACACCCTGCTGGCTCGTACTTGACTCGAGCGGAGAGCGAATCTCGAGCACTCAAGGGATTCGAGGCAGCGATGATTCGCATTCCTGGGCTAGAGAGAACGTCCTTGACATTTTCGTCGTGTAGATTCTCGTGTGCTTTTGGGACGTGGCCCGGATAGTCAATCCAAGAACGCTTGACGTTTCTCGCATCGTTCTATCAGCACAAAATCTCGCTTATTCTCACTAAAATGTATCGGGCAACTCGGTTTTTCGCGAATTTCAAAAATTCCACAAGTTACGGACGTAAATGAGAAATTACGAAAGCAAACGAATTCGCACGTGGACCCTAAAGAAGATTTACTGCTACGGACAACAGCAAAGGTTGGGTTAACGTCACTTGGAAGATCGAGACACAACTCGGAGAAAGGAAAAAGACCCTTTTCCGGGATATATGCCCTGGGTTTCCGGAGGAACTCAGTGATCCAGGGATTCCGAACAATCCTCGTAGTCTCTCGCTCTCTCGCTTTCCCTCCGACGAATCTTCCATCCAAAAACGCTGAATATATTGCGAAGGGATCACAAGCACACTAATTTAACTCGTAGTCCTTTTTACAATTTCCTTACTCTTTCGAATATCCGCGAGCTTTTCTGTAACCGTTCGACTGTACTGTACAGCCTGACATGGAATTCTTGAATCGTCACAACTGTCATTCATCCCGAAGATTACGATTCGATCTCTCTAGTTCGTCATAAACGTCAGAATGATTGATTGGTCAAATGAATTCGCACTTTCAGGATAACGTTAGAAAATTGTTATTTCATCACGCGAGAGACTGCCACTGTTATGGGAAATTGGTTGATACTTGCAGGCGAATTATTACATTGTTTGGACATTTCGAAACCAAAAGTAATATTCGTGAGTCGCCGTTCGGAGCTTCCGGTGAAACAAGTTACTGAGACTTTGTCGTGGCCCATGAAAATAATACAAATGGACGACGATCCTTTGCCTCAAGAGATCTTCAGTCTTCAGGATATTTTGGAGCAATCGCGAAGCTGGCCACGTATTATTATAAAACTATGGCCACATCGAACGCCCGGATAAAGAAACGTTAATTATTTTGTGGTCCAGTGGATCTACAGGCTTGCCTAAAGGCATTATGCTTTCTAATCGTAATATAGTGAGCCAGCAATCAGTGATATCGTAAATTTCCGTAATGAACTGAAAAACACTGAAAATTCGAGTTCCGGCCAAATGGATATCCGTGATTGAAGAAAAATGTATCTACAGTTGTCCAGAACGTGTTAATTTGGATGAGAACGGCGTAGTTTTGTGTTCTGATTAATCAAATTAATTGGCATTCTCAGGAGCGTGAGCTCGCAAATTGATGAATATTATTTTCGTACAATCGCCCCGGGCATTCGATCACGTTTAGTAGGAACAACGTTACACGAGTTCGATGATAATTTACATAAAACGAGTTGCACGCAATCAGGGAACTACTTGGGCCGAATAAAACGAAATAGCGTTCTTCAGGAACAATTATTTCTCAATTAATTGAAAATCCATTGAAACTGAGCATACGGGCTTGAACTTTATAACGAGAATAATATTTCAATTATGTTTCTCAAGTGAAACTTGCAGCGTCTCTTTAATGAATTAACTTCCGGCTAAAAAATGATGAATTTTTCATAAAACTTGTAATCGTCGAGTTTTATTAACTTTTTTCAAAGTTACAATTAGATATTCTGCTCAAGATCTGTAGCGCGATTCAAGCGCTCGTGAGAGAAGATCGATAAACGACGTGAGTGACGATGCAGGAGGGGCGAGGAGGGAGCCAAATTTAAATCCTTTTCGAACAATCTATTTCAGCAAACAGAGAAACCTAACGAATCTCCAAAGTCCACATATCGTATAGTGCGCTCGAATGAACGCCGAGATCTCTACCGCGCTATCTCTACCTCTTCGTTCGCCAACTTCGAGCTAATACTGCTGGTAGTATCTACCCAGACCCATTCACATTTTCCATCCCCCGAATCCTCCTCCGCACCTTTCCACTCCCTCCCCCTTCCCTTAGTTTTCCCACTCCGTATCAAACCTCCAGACTCGCGAAGATACCAAACATTAAACATTTGTACAGGATGTCCAAAAATTCATCTCCAAAAACTAATCACTCATTAAACGCAACATTTTAATGCAAAAATCCCAACGTCATCAGTTCTTGCAACTAAAAACTCGAAAATCACGTGACGAGGGCAAGTTAATCGATCGTTTGCCATTCGATCCGGGCGAGAATTCAACGATAATCCTCAAGCAACAAAAATGGTTGATCAGTATGAAAAAAAAAAAACGTAATTTCCGAAATTTTCATTTGGGCAATGCGCTCTTGACGAATCAAATTTTTTGGCAGTTTTTACTTTCTCCAGCGCCCACTAAAATGCATAAATCGTTGTAACGATTTTCCAAGATTCCGGAGACCTCCAAAAGTGCAATAAAAGTTTGAAAACCAGGAAGCGAGAAAATTCAAAAGAGACATTTGCTATTTCGTTATCCAAAGCGCGGCACTGATCGGATAAAATGTCCGATCAGCGATACCGAATCCCGTGGGCTGATGCGGTATTGAAAGGTCAAACTATCCGACGAGACTATTATTCGATTGGCCGCCGCTAATCACTCTTGAACAGTTTATTTCTCTTGAGCATTCTGTGCTGTATCGTACGCACAAAATAGAAATAACGCGAAACTTTGTGAACGATCATGCACTCGCGTAATTTAATATCCAGTAAAATCGCCAAGTACGTATTATCAAGCGTTCAATAATTGCTGCGATATCTATAACATTATGATTTGCTCATATTTCGGAATCCAAATTTTGCGATCGTGATTATCATCTATCAGCGGCAATACGCTTTTCGGAGCTCAATAACCACTATTGAAATTCCTGCTGTTGGTTAATTCAATACCCAACGTTGATATTTGCGTTTCGGCGAGTCATAACCACCGGACGCGCAAAAGCTTTTGGCTACGCTAGCGGGATCGTATTCTCCGGGCTGGCGCAGTCTCGCTGATCCGCTAAATTTTCATTGACACGCTTTGCAAACGTAAATTCACAGCAACTCTGGGAGGGGGCTCGCTATTTTTTTTTTTTTATAAAAAAGACGAAAAAAGTTTTATTTGCTTTTGAATCGTGACTCTCTACTCGCATCAAGACGAGTTCTGTAAATTCGTAGGCATGGACGTGGGAACTGGACAGATCGTCACGAACGAGGATCTCCTGGTAAAAAGTGTCGAACTCGCTACAGCTACGCGTGAAACGGGAGTCAAATGTTGGCGACGCGGTTGTCATGTCAACTAAAAATCACATCAACCGGTTCATCGTCGCTTTGCGCAACGATATTCAGTGATGAATACTTTATCGCCCATGGACCCTGAATATCCTAAAGGTAAACGTTCCATTTGCCGGACGATTCATTCGGAGGAATAAGCATTACGAGCAAACATTGTGCTCGTAACGTTTTGAATTTAACTTCATGGACAAGAAATATTCGTGAATTCTGAAAATTGTCATTTCACCACGAGTGACTGCCACTGTTATGGGAAATTGGTTGATACTTGCAGGCGAATTATTACATTGTTTGGACATTTTGAAATCAAAAGTAATATTCGTGAGTCGCCGTTCGGAGCTTCCGGTGAAACTAGTTACTGAGACTTTGTCGTGGCCCATGGAAATAATACAAATGGACGACGATCCTTTGCCTCGAGAGATCTTCAGTCTTCAGGATATTTTGAAGCAATCGCGAAGCTGGCCACGTATTATTATAAAACTATGGCCACATCGAACGCTCGGATAAAGAAACGTTAATTATTTTGTGGTCCAGTGGAACTACAGGCCTGCCTAAAGGCATTATGCTTTCTGATCGTAATATAGTGAGGCAGCAATCAGTGATATCGTAAGTTTCCGTAATGAAATGAAAAACACTGAAAATTCGAGTTCCGGCCAAATGGATATCCGTGATTGAAGAAAAATGTATCTACAGTTGTCCAGAACGTGTTAATTTGGCTGAGCACGACGTAGTTTTCAGCGTGCTGCCGTTTTTTCATAGTTATATGATTTTTCGATGAAAATAGAAAGTTCCTACGATATTCGCAGTTCCCCCGCGATGATGAACTTTTTTGCGAAAAATTCAATTTCTCCTCGCTACCATTACAGCTGGCCGAGGTAAATTTCCTCCGTTTCTGCCGGAGGTCAGTTCGCACAAACTTTATCAATTTATTCAGTATATTTCTCGGATACGCGATCCGCATCAATGGGAAACTCTTGTCCGTCGGTTGCTCAGCGATTTTTCAAAATAAAATGAAATTCGGAGATGTTGAAACCGAACGAACGGAACACGGGTTAGCGAGTTTGAAAATTCTAACTGGAATCCTCGACAAAGAGCCTTTTCTAAAGCGTCACGCGATAAGGGTTTCGTAATTGAGCGATAGATGTTGATCGTGTACCGCAGTGCGCTAAAACGAGCACGTGTGATCGAGTCCGCGCATTCGGATCAAGTGAATTACGGGAATGAAACTGGGTATCGGAGAAATTTAAATTGAATACTATCCGGGACATTCGCGAATGAAACGCTCGTGTACGTCGATGGATGTAGGTGTGTGAAAAAGTTAGACATCCGTAAAATGGAGAGATATGTGTGTGGAGAAACACAAGCGAGGCGAGAGGAGAGTTGCACACTGTTCTATGGCCGATACATTGTTAATACAATTACGAGGATCCCAACGGACGAATCTAATCGACGAACACTCAATTATTTAACGAATGAAGGATCACCGTTTTCCGATAGCACTTTTTAACTCTTTTACCTTGGAGTTTCACGTCCCACGTGTGCGGTACAACGTGTATGCGAGTATTAACGAATCATGTCGATAAAACGATTAGATTTCGTTGCTTCAAATTTTTTTCTCCACTCCCCGTTTCTCGTTCTCACGTCAAGACCATAATTTCTTTTGTGAACCAATGGAAAAACGAGACGTTCGTGAAGCTAATCCGAAGCGAAATGAATTCGTGCGTGACAATGATAATTCAAACACTTGGTCACAATTGGCCGGTAAACGTATGCGTGTGGGGAAACGCGTGCATAAATCAATAACACGGTGTATTTGGCACGCTCGAAAGTGAAGCTGAGCCGAAGGGCAACCAAACTGCAGGAACAGGAAACGGCTAACCCAAAACCCAATGCCATATATATTCCTATCTCTCGTCACGGCAAATTTCATTAAGCTCTTAATTAAGCTCTTATTGAATACCGAATTTCAAACTTACCCCAGACCGGACCCTGTTTTGCATCATTCGACTAAATTAATCCATTCAACTCATCTCATCTTGACCAGCAGATAGCTCATCAACTCTCAAACTACTAATCTTTATTTTCATTTAGTTGAATACCATTTTTGATTAATGACCCCCACGATCTCGACCCCCTACAAATTTAATAACAAACTTTTTTTCTCCCCATTCACGTTGCTAAAAAAACTGCAGCCCAGCGAAAAGTTCATTCGGTCTGCAATTTTGTAATTGATTTTTATAGCCAACCACTCATTTTTTTCATTTACAAATTATTTTCATTAAGTTCAATACCATTTTTGATTATTCGAACGATTTCGACCGCCTTCAAATTTAATAACAAACTTTTTTCCCCCCCATTGACGTTGCTGAAAAAACTGCAGCGCAGCAAAACGTTCGTTCGGTCTGCATTTTTGTAATTGATTTTTATATCCGACCACTCATTTTTTTTCAATTACAAATTATCTACAAATTCACCACGCCAATTATTTATCCGCAAATGAATTTTACATCATTCGTTTGCAGCATTTCAACCCCCGCAGACTCTTGCCAACGTTTCAATTTCCTGTTTGCATATTTACATGCATTTTTGTCAATATGTAATATCACTTAATTACAATCTTGTATTAATAATCGGATTGACGAGCCAGCTCTGCAGTTTTCATATCATTCACGAGGGTTTCTATAGAAATTAATATCGATCACCATTTCCTTCCCATTAAATTTTCAAAATTCTGGTCAATGAATTTCAACTGATTCTGCACAGACAAGTTTAATCCACCGCCGGTATCAATAATGCAGGCGCAATGAATGAGGAACATTCTCTTCATTGGTCCATTTTAACGATTTGAATTGAACAAAAAAATTCAATATTTTCCTGGAAATTTTCGGGTGAATTGTTTTGGAAACTGGCTGAAAAAAATCCAGCTAGGCTCCCAATTTTTATGCCCGAATTTCTGCAATTTAATAGAAAAAGTTTCAGCCCGAATTTCCTTTGGTCCGAATCCACGCTCATCCAAAGTTTAGACACCGAAATTAATGATTGCCGTATCCGAATACGGGCTGAAGTATGGATTCTCTTTGTTAAAGGGTATCGCGTACCCATAATGACGGTTGCCCGCGCGACCCAATGCGGGATAGATCTATAGCAGCCCGACTGTCAAATGTTTCTTGTGAGATAAATTCTCGAGGAATGCGCGAACCGCTGCACTTAAAAACCGAATAAATTGAAATAGTGACGTTTCGTTCACTGAAAATTCAATTTTGTCAAAAAACGTCGATATTTTGTTGAATACAGCGAACTAAATATTTTGGGATAATTTCAAAATTTTCGTTATTTCGACAATATTTTTCATTTGTAACGGAACTGTCAGCTAAATTTATTATTGGAATGACAAAAATTTCGTGATTTTTCGAAAAAAACGTTTAGTTGAACGTATCCAACAAAATATCGATGTTTTTCAACAAAATTTTCTTTTCAGTGTACTCGTTGAAAAATGAGGAAAAAATGTAGACGATTTCGAATAAAATAAAACGCAAGAAAATTCTCGGCATTTCAAACGCAGGAACGTTTGGATTTGATGATTTCGTCATCATTCTCAGGCGATGGGTGTTGCGAGACTCGTAGAAAGTACAGATTGGAGGTAGCAGGAGGCAATCGAATTAGGGAGAATTTGCGGAAGGTAATGATACGTGCGTCATGGGTGAGAATCATTGATTGACGTTGTTCGCGATGAGAACAAAAGACAGATATCCCTTGGTCGTTTGAATTGCCGTATAGACTTGATGGGAAGCGACTTGAGCATCAAATATTCCGGACGAGTGTGGAGCAGAAGGAGAATGGGGAAAGCGATGCATCGGCGAGGGGGGAAAGGGATCCTGTAGGGCAAAGAGAAAGGAGGATGAAGCAGCGTGGACGCGGAAGGGGTTGGAAGCTAGTAAAGCAAGAGTAGATACGAGTGTTAAGGTAGACTCGGTAATATATAGACAAGTTGAGCAGGCACTCGACGTGGGCATACGATCGAGCCGATATTTCATAGGACAGGGAGTACGAATCGGGACTGGTCCGTTTGAGCATCGCGGGGCTGCTTATTGTAATGAATACTCCGGGGCTCCCACACCCGCATGTACGTGTACGCGCTGGAGTCATGCAGAGCCGAGAGGGAGGATGCGTTACGTGCACCAGACATCTGATGATGCATAGTTGCTGTTGACATGCTGGAACGTCAGCTTCGCATGACCTCTCGAGCCTCGGCCCATTATCCACAAACATCCCAGCTTCGGGGACGACAATGACTGCTCTCCTCTCTCACCATCCTCCGCATCATACACTCCCGCACCCGCATACCAACCACTCACTCTTTCCAGCTTCGCGGTGTAACAATAATCGCAAATTTTCGCACAGACATTGCAAACATGAGCACGAACCATTGCGATATCCCTGTGCATATTGCAAATTAAAATTTTCACCGATCCTCGCTCCCGCCCGTCTTCTCCCTCGTCATTAATTAACCATTCGAACATCCTTCATCCACACAGCTACCATAAATTCTGCCTTTAATAACTCAGCGCAATGATTCAACGATCATTCGACTCGGTCCATCCACTCTCGAGCCGTTTCGTTCTTTCCCACAAAAATTGCTCACGCGTCTCGTCGATATTTCGCCGTTTTCGGACATGCCTACGAATTTTTTTATCGTCTCAAATGAAATCTGTTTTTTCGTCAAAATATTAGTCCAGTCAAATTACGAAATAAATAAATATGAACGAACACAGTTTGGGGATTTTGAGGATCGATCTGAGCATAAATTCCAATTTGAAGGGTTCTACTGAGGTCAGCTCAAGGTCATTTCGATGGAAACTCGTTCCATTCGATATCTCGAGAATGGTTAGTGTTAGGCAAAAAATTGTGAAGACTTTTTCTCTTCCAAATTAAATTTACTAACTTTTTTATTTGAAACGTTTTTTTATAACATCAATATTTTTCAACTTATTACTCCCGCAAGGCAAAAATTTTACTTTTTTTTCTATCAACTTTTCAGTCAACTTTTACAATCAAATAGGCCACCGCGAAATCTCTTCTATTATGCATATTTTCGATACCAATCCAGCAATTAATTATGCAACCTCAATCAGCCTCATGGGAGCCCGTACATAATTCCATGGGTTTATAATTATTACAGAAACCGCGTAAACACTCCGCTATTCTTTCGTTGTTCCCTGCTGTGAAATTACGTTCAACCCTTTTGTTTTCAACACAAATTGCTATTCATTATTGTCTGGCTATTAATTAGCTATCTCTGAATATTGAAACACCGAATTTTAGTCGATTACGGTGTACGATTCCCGCGCGTTTACAATGATCCTTTTGCGGTTTCCTGCCAGTGATTAATACCCGCGAGAAGACGAGCTTTTGCGTTTCGAGAATTTCACCAACTTTGTATCATTACCGAGAACTCGAACCTATCAATTTCGATCATAAAACTCTGTTCACGGACTTTTCAAACCTTTTTTCAACTTTAATCTCTTTCGACGAATAAAAAAACGACAATTTATGGAGTTTTGATTTTTTGTAAATTTTGGACGACCCCTGAACGATTGTATTTCGTGGGGAATTGACAAAAATTCAAGATTTCTGTCGAAAATGAATAAAAAACTTTTTTCTTCAAACTGATAAACGACCCCGAGGCCTCGAATGTTTCGAATTTCTGAATAAATTCACTGATTGTTTATAATCTCGTGTACGAATGGAAAATGAAAATTGACGAACGGATCGTTCAAGATCGATAGCGCATAGATAAGAAAATTGAAATTCAGTGCGCTAGCATTGGCTGATAAGAGGAAAGGATGATTCATGAAAATGTAAGTCGCGTACCGATAAGATTATCAAATTTTTTTCTCCTCGCTTCCAAGATAATAACTGAGCTAGTGGCATTTTTTTTTTAACTCCTCAAGCCTTTCGTTGTGTCGTGGTTTGAGGTGTTTTCGAGCTTCGCGCTAAGCCAGCTGCAGCGTCTATAATAATTGCATTTTAAAAGTTGAGACAGACTAATTTCGTATTCTCACGCGTTGCTCGAGTTGATCAAGTTTATCGCTGCTTTTTTTTTCAATTCTCGCTCAAACAAAGTTGACGAAAAGTATCGACAACTGACTGTCACCACGAGCCAACAAAATAGACGCATTTTTTTCCCTTCCGCTACCGCAAAGACCCAAGTCGAGACCGTATCACTGCAAGACAAACGTTCTACGGTTTGCCAGTGGCGAACCAATGTAAATTAAAATACAGTGCCTCGAGCCTCCAGCCATGGGAAACTCGGCTTCAACCGTTCCGACAATGACGCAGGAGATGCTCGAAGAGTACAGTCAACTAACTTACTTGAACAAAGCCGAAATAGTTTAGTGAGTATCAAACAACGTGGCGACCATGTCAACTGAGCGAATATTAAAATTGGTCAAACAACCGACAAAACTCAAGTAAACTCTTATTTACTGTGTGGCCCGAAGCTTCAAACTGTTTCGAAGCTTAAAAACAAAAGAAATTCGTTTCCGCTGCGATAAAAAAAAATAATTGCAAATTTTTTAATTATCGATTATTCCGAGTGAATTTGAACGTTTTTTTTTCAACTCTTTCCGTGCTCTCAAGCATTTTCCGAACATTCGAGACTCTGGGACCGAAAGAACTGCAAGAAAATCTTCAATACAGGTTTCCGGCTCAACGGATCCTCCAAATTATTCCTCAGCTACGCGTAAGTTATTGCAACAATACGTGCATGGGATTCGGAGATTAAAGGGATCGAGAGAGTTTTTTGCTCACGCGTTCATTTCATTCAGGGACAATAATTCAAAAATTTTATATTTTTTCCTTTATCTCAGAACATTTTCCTGTTTACGAAGTAAATAAAAGCAGCCTCGAGAGCTCTTGAAGATTTTCGGAGCGATCGACTGTTCGAAAAATTGGTAGGAAGAATTTTGATGATCAAAGTATTACGAAACAGGTCGATCCGCTAATCGTACTTTCGGAAAATTAATGAAATAGTGAAAAGGAATAAACGAGGATCGATCCGCTCTCGAGATATTTACTTTGTCACGGTGCGACATAACTGTCTGATTAGTCAAGTCGATATAATCCGTGTTTTGTGATTATCCCGAGAACGGAGTGGATCGAGCAGAAAAATTCACTGATTGACAATTATTTCAGAACAATCCCTTTCGGGAATCGATAGTCCGAGTCTTTTCATCGAAAGGAGACGATTGCATGAGTTTCGAGGACGTTTTGGATCTGTATTCAGCCTTTTCCGACGACTGCCCTGTGAACGTGAGAGCTGCATGGGCGTTTCAAATATTCGGCAAGTTATTTCAAAATCGAAAGAATCCTCAAAGAGATTTTCATCAATTAAATATTTTTGCGAATTCAATTTTTTCTATATTTTACGTTCAGACTTCGATAGCGATAATCAAGTGTCGTTGGACGATCTGATCGAAGCGGTCGAGCGTATAACGGGCACGGACGAAAATGGAAGGCTCAGAATCGATCGGCAGAGTGCCGAACGAGTAGCTCAAACGGTTAACCAGTTTTGACTCAATAGTTGAAAATTAATCGTTCAAATTTAAGACCCTCATGAGTGAATCGAGAGGAAAATTAAAATATTCAAAATTCCCAGTCGTTTCCGGTCACACGAGACTAAACTTTGAATATTTCGTCGAAACATTTTCATCCGAATAAATATATAAAACATTCGTTTCTTCAGGTGCTACAGGAAATGGATATGGACCATACCGGAAGTATAGGAGCTCAAGAGTTCGTCCACACCGTCATAAGGATTCCGGAATTTACGAGCACTTTTCGATTGATGCCATAAACAATTAACGGTGAGTCTATTTTTTTTTTTTTTACCTATTCCTGTAACCTGAATTTTGAAAAATTCATATCTCCGGTAAAATTTAACGAAATCGGGTCAACTTGGGCTCATTTTTATCGTTTTTTGATGCAGGTTCACGTAAGCCCGGGGCAGTTTTGCTCGAAGCCAGAAAATTACCCAAAAATGCGGTAAAACGATGAAAAACGGGAGAACGAAGGGCGCGGGATTTAAAGTCATCGTCCGGGGTCGTTTTTGACCCCGGGTCACCGTTCCAGAGTTGCTTGTGATTATTCTTTATTTATTGTTTCTATTAATGTAAACGAAATTGTTGACGATGCCCAGAATTGTAATAAAACGTGATAAAAATGCGATTTTTCTGCTTTAATCGATCGACAGCCCGTTTGAACGAATCGTTGGAGTTTGAGTGCTCGAATTGAGACAAATGTTTAGCGGGAGGCTGGTAAGAATGGGAACTTTGAAATGGTGGGTTTAGGGTAAATCTTGGGCGAGAGGGCGGCACGTTCCTACTTGAAAATCGTCGAGAGTACGCACTCGAAGAAATGTAGAGTGTCCTCGGTGAGGATGATAGGGATGTAATGGAGGAAGAGCTTCCGGGGATTAGACTTTGTGCGCGATGCATTGACCGCGTGAATAAATGCCAGCGAGCGAGAGTTGCGGCAAGTACGGAGTCTTGATTCTTCTTTCGTACGTGATAGGAAGAACGATGGGTAGTTTGTGGGCGGTATAAGTATCGGGATACTTGGAAATATATGTTGAGAAGAGGCTCGGAGGGCCATGAAAATCGGAATCGTCGGGTCTGAAGAATTTAAGCGGATGAACAACACCCGTACGATCCTTGTATTGATCACGATGCATTTGTATTGCCTGAACAAAAGAAAAAGACAAAAAAGAAGAGAAGAATTACTGGTCTTGTGGGAAATTCGTATACGAGCGACACTCCCCCTACGTCATCGACTATTAATCCCAGCTTTTCGATTGTCAATATACAATGGAAACCGCTAGCAACTATTGGATGGCGTAGGCACAGAGGGCTCGCGGATTTTTTCTCAACTAGAGGCTCTGCGAGGCTTTTTTCGAGCTGACGATTATCAAAAAATCGGTCAAAATGAGCCATTCGTCATGAACGAAATATTGAAAAATCCCCCATCTACTTTTTTCTTTTCAACTCCGAATACCTTGTACAAATCATCAACTTCTTTCAGCCGCACTCGGTCAACGTTCTCAATGTCATTCACCGGAACGGCAAGCAATCGATCTAAATTTCGGCCTTTCACGCCGGACACGATATCGGGCTTTGGACTGTAGGCACTCTTTTGCACTCCCCACTCGTAAGGTGGCATCTACATACGAAATTTTTCAATATACATTGCCAACGGACAATCTTGGTCCCGTTAAAAATTACTAAATTTTACGGCCCATTGAAAAAATTGTGGGTTCTGGATTTTTTCCAACTCGATCCCTTCGTCGCAACATTTTAATGCAAACTTCAAAGATTTAAAACACTTGGAAAAACCGTGGGAATCGGGGAAAAAAATCAACAAATTTGACTGTTCCTTGAAAATTTCTGTTCGAGGGAACGATTTTGCAAAAATTGCTCAAATTTTTCAGTCACGGGAGCTCGTCGGGGAATTTTTGAATTTGTAGGGACTTATGGTTTCCGGATTTTTTCCAACTCGCTCCCTTCGTCGCTACATTTCAATTCAAACTTCAAAGATTTAAAACACCTGGAAGAACCGTGGGAATCGGGGAAAAAAATCAACAAATTTGATTGTTCCTTGAAAATTTCTGTTCGAGGAAACGATTTTGCAAAAATTGCTCAAATTTTTCAGTCACGGGAGCTCGTCGGGGAATTTTTGAATTTGTGTGGACTTAAATATTGACGTTGTGAAGTTGGTCCTCAAGGCGATCGATTTGTTTTGGAAATTTAGGGTTTTGAGGCTTCATCTTGGAAGAAGGAAAATGATGGACCGCCTCAAGGAGAATTGAGCTCAACAGGGAATAAGAATAAAATAGGATTGACGAAAAATGATAAAATATTTGGAGGAAAAACTCACCATGAACCGGGAAAGAGTTTCATTTCGGTAATTTTGGAAATAGGTTACGCGTTGAGAGCCAGAATCGTATGGAAAATCGTAACGGGTTGGGGGATGTGCTCCCATGAAGACTGGATTTAGCGTAGCCGGGTAATAGGGAGCCAGTGTAACGGATCGCGTTTCGTTGCCCAGGACCATGATGAATCAAAAATCCGAGCTCGGTAAACCTAAAATTTGGATAAATGTTGTAAGTGTTAAAAACTGAACGTCACTCGAGTCTTTTTCATGCCAAATATTTTGTTTTATTTTTTCGTTTGTTTGCCAACATTTTTATCGTCGCCTTTCCGACTGATGGACAAAACCGCGCGAAAAATTGATTTCTGCTCTTCAATCATAAATCCACGTTTTTAAAATCCGATTCACTGAATTTGTTGGAAGAATTTTTAAAAAATTAAAAAAAAAAACACTTTTTGTCTCTCGAAACTTTTTTTTGATTTTGATTTTGTTTTTGTCGAGAAAACTCAATTAAATAAACTGCTCGGCTCGGTTTTAACTTAAATTACTGGGACTTTTTTGTTCATTTTCTTCACTGGTTTGTTTCTAAAAAAATCTATTCGCTCGCAGGGAAAACCGGCTTCGGATTTGCAGGGCCAATTTTCATTTCATGGATCCAAATTAACGAAATCACCGAGTTTTAGGTTCTTTCCATCGTCGAGCCTCTTGTTGGATGGAGCTCGTCTCAACGACCTTTTTGGATCTTTGTTCGTTACTTTCGGAACTGGGAATCTGTCGACCTTCGAATGACCTCCGTAACCATCGTAAGCCATGTCGCTTGGTGCGCGATCCTGTTAAAGGAGAGAAAAACCAATTTTTCGGCAAATATTTCCAGTCAGGGCGAAAAAATATACAGACGTTTTTGTTGGAATAAAAAAGTGACAAATTCATAAGTCGATCGCAAATAGAAATAAGAGGAAATTTAGATTTTAGTGGAATTTCAAAATATTCTCACGCTATTGACGGTTCGAGCGAGTCTTCGTTTCTTCGCTAGCAACGGATACGCCGAGGAAGCCGACAGTAAATTCTTTTTTCTTCTCGCAACTTCGGCATGAACGTTGTACGGTGCATTGACCGTTGGGAAGAGCGGAGAATTTTCGTCGTTGCTTTTTTCATCCTCGAGTGTCGACAGCTTGAAATAACGAAATGAATGATTTTTAAGGCTGAAGAAATTATGAAAAGGAAAAAAAATCATGGGAAATGCTGTTGTGAGTGTGCGAGAAAATATAAAAATGGATAAACTGGGAATGGTGAACAATTTCGTAAGCTAGAGCGCATTTTTCCGTATTTTTCTTTGAGTCTCTTGAATTTTCCTTAATTTCTGGCAGTTTTTTAAAAATCAATCATGCAAATTGTGATTTACCGAGCTTTCCAGTAACTCCATCCGTGCTAAGTCTCGGTTTCGTAGAGCGGGTGAATCCTCCGAAAGATCAATAACTTCGGAATTTTTCTTCAACGAGCTTGCAGACTTTTGAACACGATTCTTTGAGTCATGGCTCGTTTTATTATCGGTTTTTACATCGGGAATGCCAGATTCCAATTCCTTCACACGACATTCGAGCAAATGCTTTTCAGCTTCGGCAACGGCCAGCAAATCCTCCAGTTCTCTGTGATGAAAAAATCCGTCAACCAAGTTTTTTGCAACGTTGATGCAAAATTTTTACACATCGTCATAAATTCTGGTTTTTTTTTGTCTCAGTTCGAAATGTTTCATTTTTTCAACTTACTTTCGTTTCTCCCGCTCATCCAACAAGAAATTTCGTTCCATCGACACGGCAGTCAAGTCCTGCTGCAATTTTCTCATGGAACTTCGTAAATCTTTGCGTCTCGCCACGCTCGCTGTTAATTCTCTGGTGGAAAGCGAAAAATTCACATTTTCAATTACCGTTTAAAAATTTATTTCATGTGCTTCTATTGTAATTTGGATTTTTATCGTTTGCGCTTACTTTTTCATGACGGAGATGTACGTGAGGAGTCGATCCGGATCTCTCGTGTTGGCCATTACATCGTCGACGTCTTCCATCGGCCCGTTAATCAACGTTTGTATGCTGAATAAACAAAAACCATAATTGTTTTGTAGAAACGTTTTTTTCTAGTCATTTCAAGGCTCTCAGATTTTTTTTGACGAAATTGCGTCACGTTGACCCAAGACGTTTTTTTAATTGTTGTATTCGTGTAAATATGGATTTTTTGTTTTTTATAAGGATTTTGAATGCCAAAAAATTGGTGTTGGAAAATTTCGGGGTCAAAATGACCCAGTTTGCAGACATTTTGTATTATATCGATTATTTTCCGATTGAATTTTTAAATTTCATCAGTTTCATTCATTTTTGAGAAGTTTGTTGGTGAATTGTTGACAAGAATATTTTTGTGGAAATGAACGTGAAAAATGCTCAATCGTGACGCACCATTTGAACTCGTCCAATTTGTTTTTTAGACGAGCGACTTCTTTTTTAGCATTTTCCGCTTCGGTGCTGAGTCCCTTGAAAAATCTAGTTTGTTCCTTGAGAGCGAGAATCGCGGTTTCCTTGTGGGTCATCTCGTTTTCTAACTTTCTGACTTCGGCCCTCAAGCCTGCCGATTCTTTTTTGTGCGAATCATTTTTCGTCAACGCCTGTTTAACTTCTCGCTCTTTTACCATCACTTGAAATTTCAAACTGTCCACCATCGCCTGCAGAGCCGAGGGATCCTCCAGTTGCGAGTCGTTGTTGCAAAAGTTGAAATATATTCTGTGGATTCTGCTTTGCGTCACCTTTTCTCTGCACTGCGGACATGTTTTTGATCTGTAGAGAGAAAATCAAAAGTTTGCTTCGTCCAAGAAATTTTTGCACGTTGATTTATATAAAGACTCTGCGAATATCGATTTCCTTAGATCTTCACCCGCGCGCGGAGCAGATTTCGTTTTCGTTGTCGAAAATTCATCAAAAACAGCCATTTTTGCTGTATTTGTAAAACAATCCGATGGTCGGAATAGTTTTTTTCAATTTTTTCGATACATTTATCGACTGATTTTTGGTGAAACCAAAGTTTTCGATATTTCGCAATGTGCGCGCGAAATTTTTGACGATATTTTTCGACGTTATTTGTTTTTTAAAGCAAAACGCAGAAAGAGATCGATATCATGTTTTTTTTTTTTTTTTTTCAGATCGTTCGAAAAGTTTTTCAAAATAAACATGTCGGGCAGCCGAAATTTTGAACCCCCTTTTTCATATCTTTGTAGAATCTGAATTTATTGTGTTTATTGTTATTATGATTGTTGAATATTTCTAGAAAATTGCATAATATTCGGAGGACAGAAATAACCAACCTTTCGAGCCATTGCGTAAGGCAAGCAAAATGGAAAATATGTCCGCATGGGGTGTAGAAAACATCGTCCGAGGGTGTCAAGCGATCGCTGCATATAACACAAACGATATTCATATTTGGACGGACGGCGAAAGGTTTAAATTTGGGAAATTATGTCTGATTCCCCGAAAAACCACGTATCCTGATGTTGAAATTAATTTTCCTTCCGTTTCGTTCGCGAGTTACAATTTTCCACAATTATCCATCACAACAAACTCGCCAAAAATGCTTAGAAAAAAAGAGCGCAATAAAATTTCAACGCGAACGGAACTTCTGTTTATGTACACGGTGGAAAACAGTTTGCCCTCTGTCAAGTGTGTTCGCGCCAACATGTAGCGACTCCCCAACTCAGTGGAAACGTGCGAAACTATACTTTTTATTTCAATTAAACTCTGGTCACTTGCGGTTACCAACTGCCGATAACCGATTTGGACTCTCGCGTGAGACGTTCATAAAGTTGAGAAGCGCCGATATGAACGCACCAAAAAAATATTGAATAAAACCCCGTGATAAAAACAACAAAGATTAGTAAACTTGTGTAGCGTCGTCTGTGATAATCGAGTGAACACTTGGCTCGTTTTTATATACACGAAGGATAGTCAATCGTGTTGAATCATGGCCGGCTCTGCTGAAAATTGGTGTCTCATCGAGAGTGATCCTGGTGTTTTTACGGAATTAATTCGAGAATTTGGTTAGTAAAATTTCCCATTTTATCATTCGCAACGAGAATGCACGATCTGCCGATTACGACTGGAGTTTTTACTCGTAATTTCAGGAGCGACAGGAGCCCAAGTCGAAGAATTATGGTCCCTCGATGACGAACAGTTCGATAATTTAAAGTAAGTCTTTAGCCCATTCGCCCCAATTATTAACCTCAAATTTCATCATTTCCGAAGCTTAGCAACGAAACAATGCCATCATTAATGACACGTTTTTATCCTCACGTACTAAACGTCAAAATGACACAAAAAAAAAACATTTTCTTCGGGGGTTTGGTTATTCGAACTGCCTGTCGAATTTATTCGTTTCCAACAAAAATGAGGTTAAAAAAATTCTGTTTATTTCTAGGCCAATCCATGGTCTAATTTTCCTATTCAAATGGGTTCAGGATGACGAACCCGCCGGAACTCTCGTTCAGGACAACAGATTAGATAAAATATTCTTCGCCAAGCAGGTAAAAAATTGAGCGAAACGCATGACAAAACAGACGAATCGCTACGATTCACGCAAAATCCCATTCCAACGGAAATAATGAACTACCGGAATAGGAAATGACTGGAACTCTTTTTTCCAGGTGATAAACAATGCCTGCGCGACACAAGCGATAGTCAGCGTTTTGTTGAATTGCAAACATCCAGACATATCGCTCGGTCCAAATCTCCAAGCCCTTAAGAATTTCTGCCAAGGTTTTGACGCCGGGATCAGCGGATTGGCGCTGAGCAACTCCAACGTCATCAGAAAAGTCCACAATTCATTTTCGAGGTCCGTATTACGATGGAAACGGCATTGAAAAATTTTACGAAGTCGACGATTTTACGATTTTTAATTTACGAAGTCGACAAGTTTGATAATTTGCTATCCAAGATAATCGATTTTTTCACAGGCAAACCCTCTTCGAATGGGATTGTTCAAAGTCCTCCAAAGACGAGGACGTCTTTCACTTTGTTAGTTATCTTCCGATCGACGGTCGCTTATACGAGCTGGATGGCCTTAAAGAAGGTCCGATGGATCTAGGCCCGTGTCCGCCGGGTGACCAATGGGTACAAGCCGCAAAACCAATAATACAAAAAAGGATTAACAGGTAAAAATTGAATTTTCAAACGCCCCGTCGGAATTCCACTCAAATTCATTGCGAATCGTAAAATTAATCCTTCAAGGAGTAGAAAGTTTAATGGCAACGGATGTTTTAGGATTTCATTATTGTCAAAAAATTGATTTGGGGCCATAAATGTAAATAATTTACTCTAAAAGAAGTCTCTACCAAGAAAGAGTCAAAAAATGCATTTGTACCGGAATGCAACGATTTAAAAAACGTCTTGGGTCACAGGGAGCCAATTTTTCGTCTAAAAGTAAATTTAGGGCAATAAAATGTGAATTATTGACAACTGAAAACACATTTACCGGAATATAACGATTTGGAAAACGCTCTGGCTTAGATTAACCCATTAGGCCCAATTTTTCGCATAACAACTGGGCACTCAAATTGTATGCTCCATTCTTCCAGATACAACGAAGGTGAAATCCATTTCAACCTAATGGCAATAGTTTCCGATCGTAAAATGCTCTACGAGAGACAAAAAGCCAACATTTGCGACCCATTGGAAGTGGCGCGACTGGAGTCCTTGATCGAGGAAGAGATCAACAAGTCGAAACGTTACAAAATCGAGAATATTCGTAGAAAACACAATTATCTGCCTTTGATAATGGAACTGCTGAATGTTCTAGCCAAAGAGGGCAAACTGGTGCCACTTTTCCAAAAAGCAAAAGAACGCGCGATCGAAAAAGAAGCGAGAAAAAACAAAGTGTAATTCTAGCTTTTTCTGTTTTTTTTTTTTTTTGTAAAACCGGATTTCCAGTAACGACTCGAACCGCGTCTCGGAAGAGAAGAAGAAAAGAAAAAACCAGGATGCTTTGAGAATTCTTCGAGTCAAATTATTCAAGAAATTGCAATTCTTCGGACGGTTTTCTCCGATCAAGACGAAAAAATTTCGATAAAATCTCGTCCACGAGTTTTCATTCATTTTTCATTATTTTGCAAATGAAAAGATTCGCAGAACCTGCTGATTTTTTCTTCTTCTGCTCGTGACTCTCATTTTCAAGAATTTACGTTCGATCAAGCTGTTAAATCATACTCGTGTTCTCTGGCATACGAATTGTCGAAAATTTTATAAATAAATTTACTCCCACGTATTGGAAAGATCGGAAAGTGTCATTTTTATATTTAAAGCTTTTTTTTGTACGAATTACTTTCTAAGTAATACAAAAATCAGATAATCTCATTATTTACACGTTGGCCAGTTCATCAACTCTCCGAGTACGATCGAATTTTCTCGATGTCTTCCAGCAGGAATTCAGCTTTTTTGTTACTGTACAAAATTCGTGGTAAACATTTGTCCCTCGGTGTGTTTATCAACTCATGAGTTTTCACTGTGCGCAACCAGTCGATGATTCCTGTTGGTCAAATTTCAGTTACAACTATTTTGGAATAATTAACAATGGCCATGGTCGATGGGCTGGATCATTTTGAGCGGGACTAATTTTTCCGTCAATTTTTCATTACCCTAGAAATATTTCCAAAAACTACAAGATCAATTTTTAAAAAATCACAAATTTCGGTCAAAATTGACGCAGAAAAATTGGTTCCAATCAACAAGTCACAGAGTCTCGACGAAACGTTCGCCCTAGAACGGTTTTATCGTTTTACCGCATTTTTGATGAATTTTTGACTTTGAGCAAAATTGCCCCAAGCTTGCGTGATGCTGCATTGAAAATCGAAAATAATGAGCCCAAGTTGAACGCTTTTTGTTCAATTTTACCGGGGTCATTTAATGATGTTGAAGTTTGCATCGTTGGAATGCAACGAAATTCTCTTTTTCTTCACCAGATCTCATAATTATTATTCAATATTTGGCCCCCACTGTAAAACGATCGTGTTTTGAGTTCCAAAAACTAAATCGGGACAAAAAAGCCATGATTTGAAAAATTCAATGAATAATTAATAGAAACAACATTTTTCGTTGAAATCCAACGTTGCAAATTTCAGAGTCATTCATTTATGACGATTCCGGGTTACCGGAATACGTAGAAAAAAAAAGTTACCGTTCCAAGGTTGATAATGACAACGGAGAATGAAACTCACTTTTGAAATCTCGGGTTTGTAGCGTCTTGGAGGTTTGAACTGTTAAATGATTGAAAGTTTTGCGTAGAAAATACGTCGTCAATCCATCAAAATGTGTAAGAACACGGTTCCACTTAATGTCCATAGGATGTGCAATTTTCGACGAATGAATGCTGGAAAAAAAGTAACAATTGATTATTGTATACGAAAAAGCGTTTTAGTCCCTGGAAAAACGTACTCACCGCTCAATCAGCTCTACTTTTATTTTATTCAGATGAATAGGCCTCGTGGAAAACAATTGCAAATGCAATTGTTGTTCCCAGAAGCGGGAGAGAAGTTGCCACTTGATTTTCATTTTTCTTTCCATTGCCAACCACACTACTTTGGGCATAAACGCGTCTTTGAGTTCCATCAAATCCTCGCTCAGAGTAACGTCGAGAAGTGTCGCAATGTACTTTCCGACAAGCGATAAATTCCAGTCGACTTTGCTCGATACTGAAACAACAAAATCCAGAGTTTTCGAGCAAGCTGAAGAATTCAATCAACACAATTTTACACGACGATACAACATTTTTTATAATATTTAAAAATTGCGGTTACCATCTTTTTTTTCCTCCGAACTACTTTTCTCTTTCAACTTCCTGAAACGTGCCCATATGGAATCTCTTTTTCGACCAAGTACCTTGGAAAGTTCGTAGCATTTTTTTTCTTGAGATTCAGCCGGCTCGTCCAACATGTACGTCAGAATTTTTCTGTCTTCCTTTTCAGTGTATCTAAAAAAATATTTACACATGAGTCCCGCAATTTTGTCGTTTTGACCCCAACGATTTTCTGTCACCGATTCTTCGGCATTTGATGACAACTTTTTGGCATTCGATTTTCATTTCGTCAAAATATTAACTGAGGCCCATGAAATTTACGAGAAAAAAAAAAGTTTATGCAAAAACAATGCATATTTAGCAAAATACAACGATTTGGAATGCACCTCGGGTCAGATTGACCCAATATGCACTGGAATGGTCAAGACGATTGATGCTCTTACCTGGAACCAGTGGATCGAGGTTTTTGGAAAAGCCGCTTAAATCTGCTGTAAACACTGTACAAGGATCGATTGGGCAAACCGTCGGCCAAAAACTGTACGAATTTTCGTCTTTCGTTCAAACTCACTACGAGTTGATCGCCGTTCTTGAAGTCCAAGAATGGTTCATAATTTTTAGGCTCCCAATTGTGATCCTTGAAGGAAAAAAAACGCGTGATTAGATAATTATTCGTTATTTTACAGAACAACGTGAGTTTTTATAGTTTTTTTGTTGCTCTGATACAGGAAGAAATGATTTTGGATATTACTTCACAGAAAGCTTCCCAATTCGCCTTGATCCGCTCGTCTTCGGCAGCGGAATAAGTATTTTTGTCAAGAGGAGCAAATTGCATGAAATTTTTTCTTTCCTCCAACGTGAGATGTTTCGATGTTGCTTTCCTTTCTATTTTGTGTTGCGGCAACACCTCGTGCCGCAACTTGATAACAAGATTTTCCAGCATCTGTTGACAAAAAAATGTTCATTTTTGAAAATACCGTCGAGTTTCTTCAGCTCGAAACAACGTCAGGGCCGGGATTCTAGTCGATGTATGATTTTTTAGGCAATCCATCAATTACGCGAGTGCGAGAGCGATTACTGAAAAGCTGCCACACGTTTTTTGCCTCGTGGGTCTTAAAAGTTTCGTTACAAATAACAGTTGCATGTTTTTATGGGCGGACCGCTCCGTAAAAACGTGTAACGGGATTTTTAGTAATCGTACGACTCTGATGAATGACCTTGAGAATGCTCAATTTTTTCCAGGGAATTCTTACTTCGACAGTTTCATCCGGAAGTCTCGATTTTCTTTCAGCTTTTTGAATTTCTCTCGAAATGTCAAACGCATCTTCAGAGAAATCGTCATCGTCCTCAGAGTCTGAAGAATAGGAAGAGGATTTCGTTTCAATTTTCGATGCTGAAGTGCTTCTTCGTTGTATTTTTTCATTTTTTTTGTCCCCAGCGTCGTTGATGCTTTTTGTATTCGCTGACATCCGTTTTATGGCGCTGTGGTCCGGGTTTCGTTTTGCAAAAACGATAGACTCGTTTTGTGTGGTATTTTCTGACAGAGATTTGCGGGGAGATCGTTTTGAGCGAATGAGATACTTGGCAATACCGTTGGATTGTTCATTCTTTGATTTTGATGGTTTACTCGCACTTTTTCTCGTCTTTGAAGTTGACGGGGCTACGTTCTCAATCCCTTCGATTTGCTTCATCAAAAACTTGTTGGAGACTCGTTGGTTCTTTCTTACCGATCTTTTGTTTGCGACCAAAGTTGTTCCGTCGCTTTTCGTCGGCGAGGAACTAGGCGAGCGGAGCGGATCCTTTGGCGGCTGCTCGTGCGCGGCACCCCCGTCCAGAGGTTCCTCCTTAATGTCCAATGGCGAAGTCCAAAAAACTCTCGACAATATTTGATTATTCGCTTTTTCATTGCACGCCTCGTAATTGTTTAATAATTCGATTGTTTCGAAAGAAAAATCCGTCACGTCGAGCATTTCTGTTTTGAGATCCTCGGACAATTGTTCGTAATAGTGCTCGGCGATGCAGTGGTTTATTTCCTGGGACAAACCCTTCAAAGGACTCGGCGAGAATATTTCGTTTTGGCCCGTTCTCGATGATCCCGAAACCGTTTTCTTCGGTGAATTCATTTCCATTCCCTCCAAAGAGTTTTCCTCCGACTCTGCCGAGCCGTCGCTTTCCTCCTCGTCCGACGTGTAAATCTTTTGGTGCTTCGCCGAAACTATTTCGTACCACTCCAACGGCGAAACTTTTCTTTTCCTCGGTATCGACGTTGTCGCGCTCCGTGTCTCGGCGCTACTCTCGCAATGAGAACTCGGCGATAACTGTAAAATAAAATTATGGTCTTCGTCCTCGGATGGTACGGAGCGATTCCGCCCTTTTCCATCGCCTTTTCGATCGATCGTCTCAGCCTGATTCGCCGACGATCTTCGAAGGTCGTACAATTTTTTCCTCAAACTTGAATTTGTTGTGCTTTGTGAACTCGCGACGAAATCACTTTCCTGCGATTTTTTGGGGGAGCACGAACTTCTCGCTTTGGAGGCAACAAGTTCGACCTGAAATTCGACGAAATAATTATTCCATTTTTCCATTCCTTTGCCCAGAAATCTCCGATCGAGTCAACAAATATGAAGCTCAAATATTCGCGAATATTAATTTTCAAATCCATAAAACTCTACTGCAAAATTTTGCATGTTCATGCCCTTTTCACGCAAAAACGACTGAACCAATTTCGATGAATCTTTCACAGAAATAAAGCTCATGAATCAAAATACGTTTTTCGAACCAAAAAATTACATTCTTCATTATTTTCTCAACTTTCAACGTTCGTAAACGATTGAAAATTGTTAATGAATAAAAAAAAGCTCTAATTACCAACTTGAAGATAATTCAAAAACAAAGATAATGAGCTCTAGTGCCAATTTGCAAAAAAAAAAAAAATAGCAATTGAAATCAAAGTTTGAACGACACTGAAATTCGCAATGTTAGGCTCGAACAAAAACGACTTTTTCTTTTCGCAGTTTATTCAATTTAAAAAAAGGACAATTTTCGTATCGATTTCGTGTTGATTTGAATCCTATAAAAAACGTTTTATTGTCCTAATTAAATATTGAATAAAAATCGTGAGCTCTGTTAAAGAAAAAACAGAATTTCGTTGCATTCCAACGATGCAAACTTCAGCATCGTGAGTTTGAAGATTTTGAAAAAAAAATGTGACTCTTCTCTCTCAGAAATACTTTTGACCAAAGTTTGCATGGTAAAAATTTAAAAATCCAGTAGAGTTCGTTAAAAAATCAACAAATAGCAAAATTTGATGTTCATTTTGAAAAAATAATCATGAGGTTGTTTTACCTGACGGAATTCTGTGAGTTTCTGATTTCCTGGCATTTTTGAGACGTCTTCGTTGTTCGGTATTTCTTGGAGAGTAAAATTTTGATGACTCTCGATATTAACGCTATTTTTATCGATCGAAGGAGCTTGCGCAACTTTCAGGATGTCTGGAAATTCATTGTCCGTTGGATATTCTTCAGAGTCTCTACTTTTTGGAATAGAGTTCTCGGATTCTGGACGGGAGCCGTTTTCAAAATATGGCGGAATGTTGAAGGAACGGGCAGTGGGAATTTTATTTTTTGGACCCATGTTCAAAGTTCTGCGTGGCTTTGCCGCACCCAACGATCTGCCTCTCCGCAAGTTCGACTTGTCGCAAGATTCGTTCTTTTCTTTTTCATGGCTATGGCAATTTCTCAACAAACTTGTTCGACTTTTAGTTCTTGAAGAAACTTTCGTGTCAGGAGATGCGAATGGATTGTCGGTTTTATGAGAATTGCAAGATTTTTCCAACTCACTGTCCGCAGCACGAGGATTTTGAGAGTCTGTCTCGATCTCTTTTTGCATTTCGAACTCTTCTTGAATCAGACCCAATATCTCTTCGTATTGGCTGCCATGCTTGAAAGGGCTCCCAAGCTGCGTCACGTTTTCCAAAACGCTGAGGTTAAATTCGTTCGATTTCATCGTGTCAAATAAAAAATTGAGACGGAATTGTTTTATTGAAATTTTGATCGATCTCTCAACGATGTTTTTTCCCTTCAACAATGAATCTCTCCATCACTATTTTTCACAACGTGTCGGCGACTATTTCATCACATTTGTTTGGAGGTTAATTCTGTAATTCTCTGTTTATTCGTGATATTCGGTCAACGATTCTTATTCATCACTGAACAGATTTCTAACGTACTGACCCGAGAAATGGAATTCCTTCGGGCAGTAAATTCGGGAAACTGCCACCAGGCGGCGGATCTGAACTGAAAATTGTGTCAAATTTTTCCGACTTTTACCAAGAGCTTTGATTGTATGCGTGGCTTTTGCCGGGTAAACGAAAAGAATCTCATTGAGAATGACGTCCCGACTAGCTTGATATTGTTTTTTGTTTAGTTATTGTTATAATATAAATTTAAAAAACTGTGCATCGCTCTAAACACTACCGAAAAATTTCGTTTTTTCTCGAGTGTACGACTAAATAAAATCGACGGGCTGGCAAGTGGTTCTAGAGATCTTCACTGAGATTACAGATTTTTCCCTAAATAGGAAATAGAAGAACAAAGCGTGGGTGGCGTGAGTTTTATGGGTCGGTCTCACCGCTGCAAACTGTAGGATGCTGCGAACGATTTCGAAATCGTAAAGTAAAAAACTAATCCAACGAGCCCAGTGATTAAATGACCAAAAAATGTAAGTTGGAAACTTTTCCACGTACTTTCGCGATCGTGTTGTCACTTCTGGTTATCCTTTTACAATAATTTTCATATTTATTAACAAAGTTGTTTAAAATTAATAAAAATTGCCTCGACTAATAAATTATTATTAAAAATTCGAAAATTTCCAATAGATCGTTTGCTAATTAATTCGAATTCTGAAAATTTCATATTTAATTGAAAAAAAAAAACATTGAATTATGGTTTTTCTATCGCAGGTACAAAAAAATTGTTTTGTTATTATTGATACTGTCGGTGTCGCTGGCAGAGGATTATTACGAGCTTTTGGGATTGAAACGCGATGCCACGCCAAAAGAAATTCGTCAACAATTCAAAAAACTTGCAGTTTCTCATCATCCCGACAAAAATAAGGTTCAAAATATTATTTTTTTTGGCAAATTATTCTGAACTCAGCACCGAGTTGAGAAAAATTGTTTAAAAAAAAACACATTTTTCGTAAAATATTCAGGAAGATCCAGACGCTCATGAAAATTTCATAAAATACACAACGGCCTACGAAGTGCTTAAGGATCCTGATCTAAGGAAAAAATATGATCTTTACGGGGAAGAAGGTCTCAACGGAGCCAACAAACAGCAGAATTATCATTCGTGGAATTATTACCGTGACGACTTTGGCATTTATGACGACGATCCACAAGTCGTCACTCTGAACAGGCACGATTACGGTAATTGGATAATAATTTCTGGAAATTGATTTTTCTGCAATTCTTATGGATTGCACAATCATAGCCTTGGAAAAAACTTTGTGTTATTCTTTTTTTTTTCTTCTTCACAGACGACAGCGTAGTCAATTCCGAAAAAATATGGTTCATCAATTTCTACTCTCCGATGTGCAGCCACTGCCATCACTTGGCGCCGGTTTGGAGAAAAATTGCCAAAGATCTCGAGGGCGTCATCAGAATCGGCGCCGTCAATTGCGAAGACGATTGGCAACTCTGTCATCAATTGGGCATTCAGTCGTATCCGACCTTGCTATTTTATCCAAAGGTACAACAAAAAACTCGAAAAATTCGAGAAAAAAAAAAAAAGTTTATCACGTAAATTTGGAAACTTTAAAAAACGAAAATTTGAATGAAAAATATTTGAAAAGTTGTAAATTCGAAAATTTCATAAGTTGAAGATTTAGAAAGATGAAAAAAAAAATCGTTTGATGATTTTTTTCCAGAATTCGAAACATGGCCTCAGATACGTTGGAGCCAAAACGTTCGAGGACATAAATCGTTTCGTGCTGGATCGTATCGATGTAAAAATCGAGGAAATCACGAAATCGGAATGGTTGAGGTTTTTAAAAGGAACGAATCTCGAGCGTCCTACGCTCATTTTCACTTGTGGCCTTGGCCGTGATTGCCCAGAAACGGATGATCGACTCAGAATCTCAGCGATATTCGTACGCCATGAATTTCTCGTTTCTTTCCCATGCGTTTTCTGCTTCCTCTGATTTTAACGCCGATTTTCAATTCGCTCAACAGGATAATGTCATCAACGTGGTAGTTTACACGTGTGAAGATGAATTATGCGATAATTTAATCGCCGACAATACCGGATCCGTTTACTTAGCCATGAATAAAAATGACGATACGTGGAAACCCGTAGAATTCGACGATACGACCGAGGTCGAATCCATGATTCAACAAATCTTGGAACAGCTGCCAGAACCACAAGATATTAGTGCCGATGAATTCGAGGTATTTCACCTTAAAAAAAATATATTTTAAGGATTTTTTTTTATTCCAGACACGCCGTAGTGGCTCGTCGTCACACTGAAAAGAAAATTTTGTTGAAAAAGATCGATATTTTGTTGTATACGTTAAACTAAACGTTTTTTCGAAAAATCACGAAAACTTTGTCATTTCAGCAAAAAACATTCTAGAAAATCTTTTCGAAAAGTGAATTTTTGTCCTTCCAATCGTAAATTTTGCCGACAGCTCCGTTACAAATGAAAAATATTCTCGAAATAACGAAAATTTTGAAATTATCCCAAAATATTTAGTTCGCCGTATTCAACAAAATATCGACGTTTTTTAACAAAATTGAATTTTCAGTGCAAGTATTTAAAAAAAGGAGACTTTTTATCTTTCCAATTATTTTTCCAACACAGACGATACGGAGGCGTCTCGAGTCGGAAAACGACGATGGTTGGCTTTTGTGTTTCTACGTTGGCCACGCGACCGAATTGGATCTGCAATTGAAAAGATTGCCAAATATAATCCGAGACATAAATTTGGGTGAGTTTTGGTCCAATCGCGATGGTTTTTTACTCGACGAATGTGACACAAATATCGTTTATCTCGTTACTTTTCCCAGGGAAGGTGAATTGTGGAAAATATCCTAAACTTTGCACCGCGTTGAACGTCAATCGGTATCCAATGTGGGGCGTTTTCAAACCTGGCGGAGCCTTCGAACTCAGTCATGGCAAAGACACGATCAACGATGTTGCCAAGTTCGCTGAAAACAGCCTCAAAGCTCAAAACGTTTGGGCTCTTTCGGCTGAGAAAATTATTTCCATCTTGAAAAGACAGAACGGTAATTCCTCAAAATTCCGCATTTCCCAATTTTTTTTGCTTACTTTTTAAGTAAACAATTATTGATTATTATTGACCCGATTGATTTATTGGAAAAAAACGTAAAAACAGGAAACGAAGCGTGGTTCGTCGACTGGTACGCTCCGTGGTGTCCTCCTTGTATCCAATTTTTGCCAGAAGTTCGAAAAGCTTCGCTGGAGTTTGAAAAATCTGTCGTTCACTTTGGCACTGTCGATTGCACCGTTCATTCGGGGATTTGTCGTCAGTACAACATCCGCTCGTATCCAACAGCGATGCTCATTAACGGGAGCACGACACTTCAATTTACAACGCAAAAAACGGCGGCAAACGTTGTGCAATTTATCAAAGAAGCTCTGAATCCTACGGGTGAGAAATTTTCCAATTAGCGAGCGATTCGAATATCTTTTGAATTCTTATGCTTCATTTTGTGGTTCGTCTGTTGCAGTTATTCGTCTGAGCTCCAAAGACTTTGATCGTAAAGTCGGCAAGAAAAAATCTAAAGTTTTGTGGGCTGTGGATTTCTTTGCTCCCTGGTGCGGTCCCTGCCAACAGCTCGCTCCGGAATGGTCCGCAGTCGCGAAGCTCTTCAAAATCCTTCCGGACGTGAAAATCGCCAGCGTCGATTGCGAGGCCCAATCGTCGCTGTGCTCTTCACAAGGAATTCGAAGCTATCCGACCATACGATTGTATCCGTTCGGCAGCGAAGGTCTCTCCCAAGTCGCGTGAGTTTTTCGTCAAGAAAGAAAATTTGAAAAGTCAAAAAAAGGAGATAAAAATGATTTTTAACTTTTTCAAATATTTTTGCGCTCGTGCAGATTGTACAACGGCCCCAGGGACCATTTGTCGCTGTCCAAATGGATTGCACAATTCCTACCGGTCGGGGTTCAAGATTTTGACCAATATTCGTTGAAAAAGAACGTCCTCGAGAGCAATGAAATTTGGCTTGTCGATTTTTATGCTCCATGGTGCGGTCATTGCCAAACATTGGAGCCTCAATTCGCAGTTGCTGCACAGGTAAATTAAAAAACAATAAAAAAAAAAAAACAGGAATAATCTGAATAAACAGAAAATTACGTTGGAAATTTTTTTTCTTTCTCGTTTCAAAGCTCCTGCAAGGAAAAGTCCGACTGGGACGCCTGAATTGCGACGTCTACAGACAACAATGTTCCCAAGCAGGTGTTCGAGCTTATCCAACGCTGATAATGTACACGGAGAAGAAGCGTTCTCGAACAATTCATGGAAATCACATAATATCTTCCTCGCGAGCGGACAAAATTGAGCACGAAGTTTTAGAACGTCTGAAAATTTTATCTCGTGAAAAACACGACGAGCTTTAATCTCGACGACTTTAGGTGCCTTGAAAATCACTCGCGATAGTTCTTATTCCGATTTTTTGTACATACGACTGGCGATCGTGATAAATCGCTCATAGAATTTTTATTAATAACTTTTACAATCGTTTTTTTGAATCTCTCTATGATTTTCAAGTTCGCATCGTTGATCGCTACGAAAACTCTTCATTTTTTATAGCAGAGCCCAAAATTTGCATAGAATCATTGCCAATGATAATGGGGACGTTTTCTTTTCCATTGGAAAACAGAATTTACTAGAAAAGGTGCAACGATCGCGATAATTATCAAAATAATGAATAAAGAATGGATTTTTCGTCGTATTCCAACGATCCGAACGACGCTGTAGTTGGCATCGTTGAAATGCAACGAAAACTGGTCATTTTTCATAGCAGAGTGGAAAATTTTCATACAGTATTTGTCGGCGATAATGGAACAGTCTTCTTTTCCATTGGAAAACTGAATTCACTAGAAAAATTGAAACGATCGCCTTAAATATCATTAAATGAATAAAAAATCTAATTTTCGTTCAATTCGAACGATGCAAACTTGAGTATCATATCTTTTAGCGTTTATCGGCCCGACACCATTTTTTTTATCACATTCAATATTAGTTAGAAGAGAAAACTCATTTTCCCCGAGAAATTGTTTTTTTTCTCGATTTTTTGGGTCATTCCGAATGAATGAGGCCAATAGGTGGCAGCACGATTCGGAGGAATTGGAGGAATCAACGTTTTTCTCAAAATACACATTTATTTCATACATTTTTCGCGTTCAGGCGTTAATATATCCATATACATGAATATTTATATGTTTTAATAAACCTATACATGATTAAATAATCGTAACCTTGTTTTCTACTTAAAATCCTTAACAATTTACACATTATCGAAATAGTTTGTTGCGCTGTGTATTCAAACAATGAATGCTGTGACATTTGTTCCGGCCTCGACAGAAGCGACAGCTCTGTTTCAGTTAATTAGCAGTTACATTTTTTTTTACAACAGACAAAAAATTCTGGTTTATTATACAATTTCATCGCGTCGTTAAAAAATGGTGAAAATTTTATTAGAAAATTCATTTTTACAAAGTTTCACGGTCCATTTTTGACCGCTGTTTTTTTTTGGTACACGATGCTTTAAATTTTTTTTATTTATATATATAATTTTTTCAAATTTCTAACGAAGACGACGAACTGATTCTCAAGACAGTTCGTTCATTTCCGTTTCGTCGCCCTCGAAGCGAACTCAAGCTCTTTTTTTAAATATAAATGTGTTTGCAAAATGGCCCAAGTCAAATGAACAATAATATGGAAATTCCCGACCCGATTTCGAGTCGAAAATTCCGATGGAATTTACGATCGAACTTGATCTTCGGGAGTGATTATTTATTGACGATTTCAATGGAAAATAAAATAATTCAGGACGTTGTATCGTGACGGTCAAATCTAAATGTTTGTTTTCAGTTTTTCTTCCATAAAAAAAAGGTTTGCGAGTGCAAGTTCGTTAAAAAAGCTGTCACAAATTGACTTAAGAACGATTAACGCTAAATTCAAGATTGTCCCAGCGATTTGTTACGTAATATCCGAAATTTCGAAATAATTTGACGACCGATTCGTTTGAAAAACTAGATAAAGCTTGTTCGATGTTGCACAAAAGTGTATGCAAAGTTTTAAGAGGCCGCACTATTTATAAATTGAAATATTCAATGTTGAAAATTGCAACTCTCAACACGCGCCCTCACGAGAAATGAGTGAAAATTGTGATTTTTATAAATAAACATCTGGACGTCTACATGATGGAATCTCTTAAAATTTCGTGAGTTATTCGTTTTGTTTGATGGATATTTGAAAGGATTCTATCGATAGAAAATTTGGCATACAACGTCCTTAATCACGCCCGAGTAACGCCAGAACATTATGGAGCATAAAACTCGAAACATTTTGCACACATATCGTTCGTATATCACATACAATTGTGCCGTACGAAGGCAGTGCTGAAAAAAATGAGTGCGGTGAGAATCGTTCGGCACATCGTTCGTGATCCCGTGAATAAACGACGATTGCGATTGATGCCAATCGTCAAATAAATAATCATTCATATCCTAGCTGATGATTATGCATTATTTTTCCAAAAAATTTCTTTCTCGAGGAATTTCCAAAAAAATACTCATTTTTATCCATTTTCTGCCTCTTTTTCTAGTTCTCGCTCTAGCTATCTACAATCTCGTAGAAAATTGTGACTTATTCGTAAAAGTTACCATGGGAATGGTTCATTGTTGATGCATCAGGACGATTTTTTGTCCAATAATTTGTTCGGTTCATCAGATTTTTATTTCAGGACAACAAATTGTATTTTGGGCAGCGAAAAATTTCGAGGGTGTGCAATATTTCACGAGAGTTCTTGCCATTTTTTCCAGACCGATAATTCGTAGATTTTCGCTGATGAAAACAAGAAATTGCATTATTCGAATGACCTTGACGTTTGCAGCGTTGAGATTCAACCGAAAATTTGTTTTCTATCATTTATTTCATTTTGAAAATCATGCCGATATGGAATAATAATTTTAAGCTCTGCTGGAAAAAAAAAAAAACAAATTTCGTTGCATTTCAACGACGCAAACTTGAACGTCATTTTATTCGATATATATTGCACATCCTATAAAGCTGTACACGATATTTAGGCGCATTTACACGTCGACGATAGATGAAAAATGTACAAAAGCATGCGAAGCTCCGGAGGGTAAACCGAAGCGTCAACGAAACGCAGTTGTTGGTCGTAAAGATAAAAGAATACAAAGTCGAAGAATGGTTTTGGATGAAAAATTGAATTGACGAAAAACGAACAAGAAAACACAACAGCAAATTTTTCATCAAATAGCGACAAATTATTTTTTTCTTTTCTTCAACTTTGGCCCTCGATTCTTCAAGTTTTGAATCGTAGTCATGGTCGACTTTACTAAGGACGAAAAAATACGTTCCCATTCAATAAATTAATAGCTTAAAATTATGTGATGCTCGGTGCATTCGAACTTGGTAGTTTTTTGTTCTCTATTTTTGTTTCTGCCATTGGTAATTCCTAAATTTTCGCAAGCCGTGGGTTGGACAAATAAAATCGATTTGAATTTTCTCATAGATAATTGTTTCTAGTTACGTAGAGTTCAGATGTTTCTTTTCGATGGCGGTATCAAATGGTCCGGAAGGTCGGCGGGCAGTTCGTAGCCGCCTAATTTGACGTTTATCAAATGCATTGCCAGGGCGAACTCATCCGCGTCCAGGAGACCGTCCTTGTCGATATCCGACAATTTCCAAATCTTGCCGAGTACTATTTTTGGCAATTTTGATTTCAGCATCTCGGACTTTGCCGCTACAAGAAAAAACAAAACGATGAGCACGTGAAAAAGAGACGACGCTGCCGTCCGCGTCGTTTGAATGCAACGAAAATTCATCATTTTTTATAACGGAGTACAAAATTTTCATACAGTATTTGGCAACGATAAGGGGAAAGTCTTCTTTGCAATTGGAAAATTGAATTTACTAGTAAAATTGCAGCGATCGCATTAATTATCGGAATAATGAATAAAAAATGTATTTTTCGTTGTTTTCCAACGATCCGAACTTCAGAACCATAAAATAACGACGTTGCAGTTTGCATCGTTGGAATGCAGCGACAACTGATCATTTTTTATGACAGTGCAACATTTTCATACAGTATTCGACAACCATAATGGGAAAGTCTTCTTTGCAATTGGAAAACTGAATTTACTAGGAAAATTGCAGCGATCGCATTAATTATCGGAATAATGAATAAAAAAATGTATTTTTAACTGTATTTTAAACATGGAAACTTTGGTAACACGAAAATGGATTGGATCGAGATAAAATAAGAAGTTCCGCTCACCTGCTCCAGTGATTTTTCCGTCGGATGGCCCGAGCGACTCGAATAAAGAATCGTACTTGTATCTCTCTTTGTTGACGATCCATTCGGGTTCTCCAGCACCGGCGTCAACTCCCTCTCCTCTGTTATAGCCGAATGGACTGATTTGGTCTTCGACGCCTTCGAACGCACCGCCTGGAAAACCCAAACGGCATTAAAAGTCATAGAAACGGCAAAACAAGAAAAAATGAGAAAAACCTTTTGAAGGGACAAAAAAAAAAGGTCAGGACGCGTTTATGGAGCATTTTCGAAAACATAAATTTACCTTTGATGAGAGCATCGTTGGTCGTGGCGACTTCCTCCTGTGGAATCATCGCCATGAGCCTGGCAATGTCCTCGGCAAGCATTTTGTCGACAACTTCCAAAAGTCTGGGTTTGAGAACGTTGAATTTAGTGAAATCGTGATTGGCAAGATTTTCTTGCATTTTCTTGAGGTCGGGAAAATCGCCGGGCGATATTTGTTGCTCCCGTTGGATTTGATCGTATATTTGACCCAAATTTTTAATCAGCTCCTTTTTCTTCGCCTCTTTGCCGAATACTGCGGGCATGTCTTTCCTGAGGGCGCTAATTATGTATGCGTGGACCTGTCGAACGGATTGGAACAAAAATAAAACTCAATATTTTGAAGAAAACAAAAAAAAAACGATTTTCCCATTGCAAATGAGTAAAAAAATGAGGAAAAAACAACGTGCAAAATTCACCTTCGCCAGTCTCGCTCGTTTGATCAAATCGTTGAGTTTCCTGACAGTCGCATTTTTCGGCAACGACTGCATATCCTTGAACAAATCTTGTTCTTCAGCTTCAAACAATCGACGGTTCACGTCGTACCTCAGAGGCTGATCCCAAAATGATCCTATGTAAACTCTCGCGACTTCCGGTGTTTGTAAAACTTTGCCGAGCGACCACATTAGTGCACCGTAAACCCTCATCAATTGTTGATGATCGATCATGTCCGCTTTGTTCAACACTATGCGGATTTTATCGTCGTGGCCACGCAACGCCTCGATCGATCTTTTGAACTCGTCCGAAATATCGAGCTTATGAGCGTCGAACAACAATATTATCCTGTCCACTCTCTCTGCGAACCATTCCAAAACTCCCGCGAAATCGTATCCTCGGTCGACCTGGAATCCAACATTTTTTATTGTATATATTTTCACTCAAATCCTTTTTCTCAAAGAAAACGTCATACAACCATTCAAAATATATTTTTCATTTATTATTTCGATAATTAACTCGACCGTTACAATTTTTCTAGTAAATTCAGTTTTCCAACTGCAAAGAAAGACAAATCATCAGTTTTCGTTGCATTCGAACGATGCGAACTTCAACATCGTTATTTTTATGACAACGAAGTTTGAATCGTTGGAAAACGACGGATTATACATTTTTTATTCATTATTTCGGTAATTAACGCGATCGTTGCAATTTTTCTAGTAAATTGAGTTTTCCAATGGCAAAGAAGACTTTCCCCTTATTGTTGACAAACACTGTATGAAAATTGTGCACTCTGTTTAAAAAAACGATGAGTTTTCGTTGCATTCTAACGCTGCGAACTTCAAGATCGATATTTTTATGATACTGAAGTGTGGATCGTTGAAAAACGACGAAAAATAGATATTTTATTCATTATTTCGATAATTAACGCGATCGTTGTTATTTTTCTAGTGAATTCAGTTTTCCTATTGCAAAGAAGATTTTCCCTTTATCGTTGACAAGTACTGTATGAAAATTTTGGGCTCTGCCTTAAAAAAACGATGAGTTTTCGTTCCATTTCAATGTTGGACCCTTAGGAGAAAGATTCGAAGAAAAAAGCAACGATCTTTACGTTATTTTGGATGTAGAAAAACTCTCTCACCCTCTGTTTTTCACCGGACAAGATTCCAGGAGTGTCGACGATGGAGATCCCCTTGAGGACCGGCGACGCGACCAACGAACATTGGAGACGATTGAGGAAAGCGTTGCCGAATTTTGAAAGAGGCCTGAACTGTTTGGCTGGGTCAACGACCAGAGCATTTCCAGGAATGACTCCTTCTTTTTGGTCGTACATTACCGCTATGAAACGGTCCGTCGTTGGCTCGGGGCCGATCCGTATCCCAGGGAAATCTCTCTCCAAAACATACTTAATAAATGTTGTCTTTCCCGTTGAATATTGACCGACCAACAATATCATCGGCTTTGCGGCAAAGTCCGCGTCATCCAGCTGCGGCGAATGAAAATCATGGAACTGGTAATGCTGCTCCAGCGGCAAGAGCTTCGTCTTGTAGATTTTTATCAAGCCGTCCGATACCGTGTCAAAAAGATCTTGCTTGTCCTTGTCCTCTCTCGATAGCCACGTAAACATCTTTCTTACCGTTTATTCAACAAACTAAAAGGAAAAAACCAGCCTATGACGATTACAGCAAATTAAAATTGCTCAAAAAGTGTCAACAATGTTAAAGAATCAAACGCGAAGCAGAAAAACGGAAAATTAGGACGAATGAAAGTGGGAAATTTTACGCTACGACGGGAAAATTCAAAATTTACGGACAAAACCTTTTTTTTCGTAAATCGAGGCAATTTTTTATGAAAATTTTACGATTGGTCTGGAAAACTAAAAGGTTACAAAGAACAAGGTTTTTTTTTCAAGATTTGATGAAAATTGTACGATAGATCTGAAAAACGCAAATTTCACGTCAAAGTGTTTTTTTACTAACGAAAATTGACGTAATCTTTTGAACAATTTCTCCAGTGAGCTTTCCTTTTCGAATGACGGCCGAAAAAACTGATTGATTTTGCGGAAAAGTGGGAATTTGAAAAAGTTCGGAAGAAATAACCTAATTGTTGTAAATCCCGAGCTGTCTCTCGAGGGAGACGATGATTATTGGAAAACAATCATTTATTTGTGTAATTGTGAGTAACTGTAGCGAGTAGGCGAAACGATGAATCGACTTGTTGGAGGTCGCGAGGTGTTAATGAATTTATGATGATGATGTGTAACTTGACCGAGACATGAGACACGCTGTAAGATTGTGAGGTGGAAATGTGTAGTTCGAGGAGAGCGTTTGTTGGGACAGCGAAAAGGCGAAGAAGTTAATAATAAAAAGAGGAGGGAAGGATGTTTAGAAAGTTAAAACTGTATTCCGGACGTGATGGGTTATGGCGTTTCGACAGAAGTGCACGCAGAGGCATGAAAAAAGTGAGACTGTAATTACGAAAAATGAGGAAACTTGACTTAGTCAATCGATAAACGTAGAAGGCACGAAAACTCACGTTGATAAAAGCCACAAGTAAAATGCACTGAATTCCTTCGTATCCACAGGATTTTTCCTTCAAGTTCACCAAATAAAAGCACGTAAATGAGAATCACAAAATTTCGAGACCCGATTATTAGTTGATATCGCGCCGAAAAATATCGTCTCGCCTGATGCTGGGAGAGTTAAAAAAACGGAAGTCTACACTGTTTTTTATGATTAAAAAAGCCAACGGATTCCGAGGATAAACTGTAAAAATAACGACCACGATAGCCCCGTAAAGGCGCTGTTGCGCTCTGACTGCCACACACGATTTCCGTCAGCACCGCGGTACACCCAGCCCAGAACGCACGCACACAACACTCCGGCCTTGTCGCTCGCGCGCCCCCTTCTCAAGGCACGTTCTCCTGACTCGCTTCTCCTCTTGCTTCCCTTCACTTTTCTCTCTATCCGCTCCTCTCTCTCCCTCCCACTTTTTCTCTACGCTTTTCCGTACCCCGAAACCCCGACGAGTCACTCGCGACACTCGCTCGGTTCGCTCGCACCAACGTTATTTTCCATAATACTTTTCATAAGTTTTTGAGGTTAGGTTCGGAGAAATTTCAGGCCACGGTCGCCAGCATGCAAAAAATGGCCCTGTAGCGATCAAATCTAGTATTAATTACTGCAAAATCGATAGAAAATCGGTCCCCAATTTGCTTTTTCATTTTCAACTCAAATTTCGTCCGTCGAGGACATTTTTTAACCTAAAAAATCCGTGAATAAACGAATCAAAAGATGCAGGACAATTTTTTTCCTAATTTTATCCATGAATATTCACGTCGCGGTTTCAAAGTTTTGAATGAATTAATATTTTCGTATGACATTTGGAAAGAAAACTCATTCAACGTTGGCAACCACTCGAAAATGTCTAATTGAGCGATAACGGCTGCATTTTTGCTTCCGAGAACTCTAAAGATAGAGATTACAAGTCTTTTGTATTTGTACAATAAGAATTTTTGTGATAATTGCATTTCCAGTGATTCAAACGTATGTGTCGATGTGAGTCAACTTCTGCTTCGAACTCTGGGCTTGTTCAACACGTGCGATATACCGGACGGGATCGTTTTTTTTTCGGTACGTCATTCGTTTTAATGTTTTTCATCACAATATTCGAATTTATCGCTCGACGAGCCGAAAATGAGGAAATATGCGACAATGATGTCGTTTTTCATTTTTTTCCATTATATTTCGAACTTAAATGAAAAGTAGACACGAATTATCGGTTTCTGAGCCATGTGCGAGCGATCGTTCCAGTTTTTCGCGTTGGCGGAGAATTCTCAATAATTTGTCGTGTCTTCTTGTCACTTTAGAGTGTCTTTAGGTTTTTTGTTAGTCTGAAATTGACAAAGTGGCAAATAACGAGGATCGTCGTATCGGGACCTCACAGATAAATTGCAAATTTGGTGAGCGCGCGATTGCGATAATGATTGCCGGGTAATTGCGTAATAGTTATGCGAACCATGCGAAGACCAAACGTTTCGCGTTGCATAAGGCTCGCAACGTTGGGACACATTACATCCTGGGTTTAAACGATTTTGCACCAATTTGTAATGACTCTGACACACATGAGCGTCCACTTTGCGCAGGATTAAAAATAAAATGATGGCGAAAAATCGAAAAATGATTTTATTTTCGTTCCGCGCGAAATTAATCGTCGGAAAATTGCATCGAAGAATTGATCGCTTTTATGAGAATTATGGCGCAGTCGTTGTCCTCGGTACCGGAAGTTCTGGATGTTCGTTCAATTATGTCGTTGTCAAGTTTTTCTTTGATGCTCGTCAAATCGACCATCATGGATCGTTCGGATTTTGGGAAATGATCGATTTTTGAAAATTTTCCAATACTTTCTGATTCTTCGGACTTTTTATTCGATCGGTGACGATGTTTTTCCCCAAACCGACGATAAGATATCGCCATTTTGCTGGAATCACATTTTTCCAGAGTTTGTCGAGGAATTTGTCGACGAGTCGATGGAGATTCGTGACGATAAGAACAACTCGCCAATTTTTTTTTATCCACTCGATTAAACGATTTACTCACTGTCTCTTCTTTACTCAAATTCAACGATGATTTATCTTCCGGTGGAACGTGGAAATTGGCCTCTTTCAAAATCGAACTTTTTGCGATCGGACTTTTTTTCGGGACCACGTGGGGTTCGGTTATTGTTATTCTTTTTAGAGGCACTCCGGTCTCGATACTGGACTTGATTCTTTTCACGATTTTGGCGTCGTCTAATTGTTCGTCCATCTCTTTTTTCTCGCTCAATTCACGTGATTTTTTTTCCTCCGGAAAATGCTCGTTCAGCTCAAAGTGGACTCGATTTTCGTGGTCGATTTTTTTCGATTTAGAGTTGGGTGACGTTGGCGGAGTGTTTTTCAAAATTTTTCGTGACTCGCTCGATTTTGGGGATGGGAAAATGTTTTCGGGCTCGATTTTCACCGGTTTTTCGATTTTTTCGCTCGTCGATGTTGAAATTACGTTGAGAATATTTTCCAAAGACGGTGGCGAAAAATTCATCGAAAATATCGATTCGACTCGATTTTTCGAGTCTCCGGAATTTTTGTTTTTTTCAAAATTTTGATATTCCACCGCGATCGGTATGTGACTCGATTTTCCTCTCGATCCCAAATTCCCCATTCCTTTTCGAGGAACTATCGGAGAATCTTTGCGTTGCCTCGATCCTGCTCTTTCGATCGAACTCGAAGCCATACCGATCTTGTTGCATTTTTGTGGGTCGATTTTTCTCCTCGAATAAGTGCTCGAATAATTGCTCAGCCTCGACGAACATCTCGAGCTTTGTGCTTGTCCGTTCGGTACATCGACCTTCTTCGTTCGCTCCGACGATAACTTATCAACTTTAATATCGATCACCGATTTACGACGCTGCAATCTCAGATTTTTCTCGGTGCCCGATGAACTCGTTCTGCTGATAACTCTCTTTGCCAAAGTCTCGGTCCTCGTGCTCGTCGGACAATCTTTTCTCACCATCGCCTTGTTTTTCATCTCGGATTCTCTCTTCGATCGTAAATCGGGCATTTTCGTTCTGGATCGCTGCATAAGAAAATAAATATGAAAAAAAAACTCAATTTAAATGCCATCGGGATTTTAATATATTTTTTAATTTCAAATTGTTAAAATTTGATTTTCATTTTGCTTAGAATTTCGAAAAAAATTGCGGTAAATAATTTTTCCATCTTTTTTTACTCACGTCGATCGTTTTCTTTGCTGACAATTTGTCCGCCGTGCTTTTCGGCGTTTCGTCGATCTTTGCTTTTGAAAGATTTTCATTTTTTTCTAAAATGTTGGAAATTTTGAGGGAAACTCGTGGGTCTTCGATTTTTTCGGCCGGATTGACTGGCGGATCGGATTTTAACATCTCGCTGCAAGATTCCACGAGACGAGGAGCCAAAACGAGTCGCGAGTCGTCGGAGGGTACGTTCCTCGTGGCGCTCGTTGAGCCAAGTAATTGGAGGGTTATATTAGTTGAATTAGAGGTCGTTACTGACAAGTTCGTCATTGATCCGTGACTCTTAGTCGCCAAGTCGATTTTCTTTGGATATTCCAGCTGCGGAGAAGATTTTTCATGTTCGATCGACGATTGGCAGCATCCAGAAGGAGGCAAATTTTCGGAGCTCAATTTTTTCTCGTTCTCTTGGACCTGCGAAGGAGATTTTGGTTCGATCGACTTTTCGCAGCCCCCGGAACCGGAAAATCCTTCGCGGCTCGATTTATCCTCGTTTTTATCGTCGGAATTGGGAGTTGATTGTTTTACTGGGCAGGAAAATATTTTTTTTAGGCCTCGAGCGAGCTTTTCACAATTTTTTAAACTTTTCGTGCGACTTTTGGCCAATAATTTCAACAGTTTTTCCCTCATTCTCGATCGCTGTTTCATTCCGATGAAAAACCAATTTTTCTTCGACAATAATTTTTTATCGTCTCGATTCTTTTCCCGATTTCGAGGAATTTTGAGGTGGAAATTCGAGAACGATTTTAATCGTATTTTCGGGATAACGATCTTGATTTTTTTTCTTCCTCGATAACTCAACAAATCGCTGGATTTTTCGGGATTTTTTTTCGACCCTGATGACGAGTCCCCGGATAAAAAGGACGAAAAAAGATTTTTACTTTTCCCATTCAGCGTGTTTCCAAAGTCTCGGTTTTTTTCAGCATCTGAGAACGTCGTTGTTTTTTTTTCCTCATTCTTGGGTGGACTGAATTTGGAAAAGTCTCGAAATTCGTCGATTTTCCTCACGATCGATTGATCTGATTTGGTTTCCCAGTCGAAACGCCCAACTGAGGATTTTTCTTGGTTTTTAAACTCCTCGAGTTCGTACTGAACCCCAACGTGACAAATGATGGGGTGAAAAGTTTGAAAATTTCGATCTGTGCTCGTCAATTTGGATTTTTTTTTATTTTCAATTTTTGCTGAATTTTCAGACTCGTAATTATTTATTTCCAACTCGTGATCGATTTCTTCAACGTCGACGTTTCTTTCCGAGAGTTTTGGGCTCGTCTTCGGGGGCTGGGAAAATATTTTGGGTTTTTTTTCTCCAGCGACGCTCCACTGGCTTTTATGATCGAGCCAAATTTCTTGGATTCTCTCAGCAAAAGACGCTCGCGCTTCGGGACCAATAGTGAACGCGTAATTTGCCAATGAACCAGATTTCTCGTGAGTCCCAGTTTCCAAATTGATCCGCTGCGGCAATCTCGTTCGTCCGGCAAATTGACCGTTTGTTTTTCCTTCGTGTTGGTTCAACGCATTTGTTCTCTCTCGCAAACTCTTCAATAAATCGTCCATTTTTTTCTGCGTCAATGAAGACAGCGCTGGAAAATTTTGATACTCTCGTTTGTTCAATTTTTTATTTTCGTCCTCGATGTTTTTCGTCTCCGGACAATTTTTTTCGCGAGTCTCTTCGTCCTGTTCGTGATTTGTTTTTTCTTCATCTTTACAAATAGATTTTTCGTCGATTTTCACGAGGATTTTGTCGTCCGGTTCATTTTTCACATTTTCACATTTTTCTTCGTCATTTTTATTAGTCTCTTCGAGATCGAGTTTTTTCTCGTCGATTACGTTGACAATTTTGTTACTTATTTTATCCCTTAATTCGACATTTTCATTCTCCGTTTTTGTAAGCTTTTTTTCCCCGGAATTGTAGTCGAGGGTCAATCTTAACTCAATCGTTTCGCACGCAATATTCGATCCAGCAAGTTGGACTTTTTCGAGCTGGCAAAATTCCTGGTTCGCGTTATTTTTCGGATCGAAATTTATTTTTCGAGAAAAGTCGTTCGAATCTTTTCGATAATTGCTCGGGTCCCAGTTTCTGGGATCGTCGGCGTAGTGCCTGAAAAGTGGGACAGAAAATTGTGAAGAAAACGGGAAAAAAAATTAATTTCCGAATGAAAAAAAAAACTCAGATTTTAAAAGATTTTTTCACAAAGATTTAAACATCGAAATTCGATTTTTTAGTCGAAATCCATAAAATTCTGAACGCGATTATTGTTGTCTATCAATTATTTATTTAAAAAATAAACGATAATGCTCGCAGAATTTTATAAAAATAAGAATAAACTTTGGCTCGCATCCGCGCAATGAAACAAATTTCAACATCATTTTACATAATCCAAGATCAGTCTAAGTAACACTATACCTCGAGAGTGATCTGCCTTTGAGAGGCAGTTGACCACTGTTCATGACGCGAATGGATACCAGAGGACAAAACATATCGTTCGCGTCATGGTCAAACAACGTTTAGAAAAAAAACCGGAAACACTATTATACCTCAGGGATAAAATCATTGGACTATTCGTCCGAATGATTTCTATCGACCAAGTCATTCGTACACAAAAAGAGTCTCGGGCGAATAGAATGTCAATGAAAGTTTATCAACGGACGAAAGTCAATTCGTTGTTATTAAAATGAACGATTTTTTTTAGTAATTTTATTATTTGGTATTATTTCTATTATTATTATTTATAATTTATTTTATTGGATGAAATAATTGATTGAATTTTGATAAATTTATTACATTTATTTTTTAATTAAATATATTCATTAATTTAATTAATTAATCAATTAATTAATTTCACTAAATGAAATAATGGAATTGGAAAGAATAAAAACATTCGTTGGATCTTTGATGCGAACAATGATTAATCTTTTCGTTAATTGCGATTGATTATTTGATTGAATAAAAGATTTAATTTTATAATAATTTTATGAAATCATTCAAAGACAATTATTGTGTCGATTAAATTGATTGGATTGGTAAGAATGAAAATGTTCATGGAATATTCGATTCGGACAATGCAGATCCTCGTTGTAATTGCAATTAAGAGGGGCACGTGGTCGAACGATTAGAAGCATGAATTGTACGAGTCAAACATAAATAGACACTGTAATGTTTCAAGTAAAAATGATTTGTGCATTTCATTGGATCGTGCTAGTTTGCCTATGAGAATAAAAAGAATAAGCTAATGAGGTCAGAGCGTTGATGTTGCTGTTTGCTCGACACAAGTCACTCATCTGTGCGGTCCACACATGTAAAAACAGTCTTAGACAACGTTCAGCATGCAAGAATAATTTATTCGCTATTTTATTGCCAAAGTGAAACATTGCTTGAATAAATTTCTGAAACAAAAAATAATTAGATCGAAATTTATCAAAGATCGACGTTGTATGTAACTTTTTACGAAGTCGTGCAAAATCATCGGAGATCGAGAAAAGACGTTGCTAGAAAATTACATCACTTTCTTGATGTTACAGAATTTTTATCTCCACAGATCATGGATTTATTTATAAGTAATTGCAAATCGATTACGCCCTGGCTCAAAAACCGTATCCTTTTTATTTAATGCAGTTATTGTTAAAGTTATTGAAAAAATGATTATTTGTTGCGTGCGTATAAAATTTTTCGTGGCAAAAGAAAATTTGACGATTCCTGTTGCCTTTCGTTTATTTTTCGGAAGTTTTTTTGACAATTTTCTGATCAAATGTGTTTTTTTCGAATGATTTTTTATCCTCGGGTTATTGTAGTGAAAGTAATCGAAACTTGTGACGATTTCGGATAGCGAGCATCGGCCCACATGGGCCAAAAGAGATTAGATAAGAAGTTATCGTTGAGCAAACAAAAATAGACTCATTTTTTTTATTATTTTTCGTTCATGACTACGGGAAACTGTGTGAATCATCGGTATGAGAATCATTTGGTTGTTCGGAATAAATGATCGAGCAAGTCTAGGGATCCGGGAATTATGCGTGCAAAGGTCGCTCGTCCGTGACCGGAATCGTCTCTTTAGGCTTGTGGTCAAACACGCCACATTCTCCTAGACTCGTGTGTGCGTCCGTCGTTACATTTTAGAGCTTTTTGTCGCACTGAGGTGCGCAACGAGGGACAATTACCCGTCAAGGTCACTTATTTTTCACCATTTTGTCGGAAATATTCAATTGCATTTATAAATAGAGGCCGAGTCAAGAGCTGCCGCATATTTGGTCAGCGGAAGTGGAAGAGCATGAAATTCTGAAGAGAAAACTCTTCTGAAATTTTTCTCTACGATGCCTCATTTTTTTGGAATCTCTAAACAAAGTTTCGACCAATCGGGAGCGCCGATAAGAGGCGAGGGGCGTGGTCCAGGTGAGGCGATAACGCGCGAGCCTACCCGCTGGCGCGCTTTCCCCACGCCGCACTCATCGATCGATAACTCCTGAACCGGAAGTCGTAGAAAAAAAATTCTTTAGACTTTTTTTCGAAATTTCGCCGTCTATCGTCTTGACCATTCTCAGCCCCGACTTTTGCGACACCCTGTGGTCAAACTGTCGAGATCTGCATACATAGGAAACGCGAATAAGAGGAACGCGCGAGAGATATTGCAATTTGCATTACGAGAGGAAGCGCCTCCTAACGCCCTCGTTCTTTCGACAGCCACTGTGTGTGTGTGCGTTACCATTTCATCCAGTTGCTAATGTTTTGCAGCTGGAGAAAATTCCGACACGTGTTTTTCAAGGTCAAATGTGTGTGTGTTTTTTTTCATCAGATAAAATTTGAATAGGTTTAAAATTCTTTTCGGCAAATGCCAATCGATTCTCGATTATGAAAATAAATAAATTGAATCAATAATAATTACGTAATTAATTTTTTGTCGGTCCTCGTTTCGGAATTCGTTGAATGTGAAATTTCGTCTCCACTTGTTGGCTCTTTTCTCGGCAGCACGAGGACGGAATTTTTCGCAAAATATTCTGCTCTTGGGAACCAAAAATTTTCTTGCTCGTTGACGTAATTTTGGATTTTGGTCTCATTTTGTTTGTAAACGTGATAAACGTGATGATTTCTCTGTGAACGACGATAATTCGAGGCACCATTTTTTTTTCTCTCATTCTCTCGAGCTCTCGAATTCTCGCGACGATATTTTCCATCGCCTTTTCGAATCTTTTCCATCTTTCGAATTCGGGCTTTTTCGAACGTCTGGGTCCCTGCACTTTTGTCGATCGTTGAGCCTCCGGAACCAGGCGTTTCCCTCAACCATTCTCTCACACGACTTCCCACTGCGTTCGGAATTGCCACGAACTTGAAAAACCATCGACGCAATAATTGATCTTCGTTGGAATATTTTGACAAATTTCTGCTGCCATTATAATTTCTGGAAAATCCTTCTTTACTTTTTTCCTCCTCGAACGAGGGATCGAAAAACGAATTCACTATTTTGTTATTTTGGCTCATCATTATTCTGCGCCTGATGAATCTTTCGAAATTTCATTTTTTCTTCAATCCTTTTAATTTCAACTCCAGATTTTTTTTTCCGATTTTGGAAGCGTCGAATTTCTCGGAGACATATTTTTGAGGTTGGGGAACGTCAAATTGAAACGAATAACGAGTGACGATCGACGCGCATAGAATTTTAAAATTTTTTATTGAAAAAAATTAAATTCATTAATTTTCACAATTAAAATCGATGTTAATGAATCATCGTTTTTCAATGATAATCGTGGGCTGGTCGCAAATGTATTTTCGATCGATAAATTTGGGAGCTTCGTGTTTGTGGAAAATTACGAGGCCTCGGTATCCTGGAAATTTGATTTTTCCTTCTGTTGAAATTTTTTTTATTCGGTGCCAGATTTAAATCCGATTTGGAGAATAATTTGCTCTCGAAACTCGAGTTTTCTATGGATTTTTTTCTCGTCATTTTCATTTCGATAATTCGCGATCGTTCGATATTTTTTTCTTCGCTTATTTGCAGGTTTTCTATGGAAGTATCGAAATCTGAGTTTGTCAGGAACGTCGCAGGGTCCCTGGGCCGATATCCTGTTGGAATAAAATAAAATAAAAATTCTCAGACATTTATTTCGTGAAATTTCGAAATCGATCGACACTCACTGGCCAAAATCTTTTCGATCGACTCCGTTTCAACTTCGCTCGAACGACTCGAAATCGCGCTCGATTTTTCAAAGCTCAACCGACGACTCGATTTTTTGTAAAGAGCGAAATAATCGTCATCGGTTGTTTCCGGTGTGGTAAAAAAATTGGTCAATCCTTTGGACGATTTTTGTTTGCTCTTGGGCACCGAAAAATTCCTCGATCGGGCTGAACGATTGACGGAGGTGCGAGAATTTTGCAGATTTAAATTGCGAAATTTCGAAGGTTTGCTTCTCAGTCCGCCGTGTCGCCAGAAAATATTTTCGCTGTCGACGTTCGTGGCCCTGGAGGCGAAAAAAATTGAAGAAAAGGTCAAAAATCGTGTCAAAAAGTTTAAAAGGCTAAAGTGAGCATGAGAAATACTTGGCGGACGAGTTTTCCGGGTTCCGGCAATGTTTAGTTTCGGAAAATACGTTTTTCAGGCGTTTCATTACGGAATTCCAAAATTCAATGAGCCAGCGACGAAACTCAAAAATAAACGAGGCTTCGTTCCGGTTCGCCTGAGACTGCGAGCATTTCGTCTCGAGCAAGATCCTCGCAGTGTTCTTGAATTTTTTACCTGCACGTGAAAAGTTGGCAATAAATAGAAAAAATCAAAAATAAAGAAAGATTTTTTCAAAATTCCACCAAAAACGAGCCTCGAACGTGGCAACGATTTTCCGACGAAATTTCATCGAGACTCCTCAGCCTCTTGGAGGAAGGCGGATTCCTTGACAATGTTAAAAAAAACACCATGGTTTATGGGCCTCGAATATCGCCTCAAAATTCCACATAAAAAAAACCACAAGAAGTACAAAAAATGTAAATTATTTAAAAAAAGGTTAAATCTCGACGACGTCACGTAAATGCAGACTAGAATAAAAAAATCGCAAAAACAAAAAAACAACGTTTTCGTAAAAAAATATATATATTCTGTGCAATATTCCCCTGTTCAGGAGTTTGACAATTTACAATGGACTTTTTTTTCGGCGAAAATGACGACGGGGGAATGTTTTTTTATAATACAGCGAGATTTGGAATAATTAGCACGATCATACGTCCTTAAATTGCTCCTTTTCAACGATCTTGAAGTTTGCACCGTTGGAATGCAACGAAAACTCATTATTTTTTGTAGCAGAGCGCAAAATTTTCATACAGAATTTGAACGATCGCGTTAATTACGAAAATAACGAATAAAAAATCAATTTTTCTTTGTATTCCAACAATCCAACCTCGAGTTCAATTTTGTTTTTGCTCCAATCAGTGGCTAGTCATAATGTTTCTCATTTTTTGGCACCGCAGTTTTTCCTAAGATTTATGTAATCTCTGTGTTTATTTAAGAGTTATTAAAAATTGAAGATTGATGGATTTTCAGCGTTTGCACTCAGCGTCCCAATCTTGTGGGATCACGTCCTTCCAGAGCTCGTACAATTGACGGAGTCCACAACCTTCCGGACAGGCTGGCACTCTCATCTCGTGCGATTCGTTCGTTTGGGTGTCGTTCAAATATTTCACCTGCAATTCGTCGATGTCAATTATTTTCCCTCTCGATCATCCCAATTAATTTATTCCCAATCCACTATCAACTAACCAACTCGATTAATTAACCAATTTATTAATTAGCTCACTAATTACTAATTAATTAATTAAAATTAATTACGTTTATTCGTTTATTTGTTAATGAAAGTTCTCAGTGACACTGAAAAATGGTCTGAAAAATTTCTCGAGTCTTTGGCTGGTCACGGGCGAAAAAATTTGACAAAAATTCTTACTTGAACTTGGAAATCGCGCTCCTCCTTATCAGCCACCAGTTCGAATATGAGGGCAGCACCGTACGCCGGCTTGTACATTTTTTCTTCGAATCCCATCGTCCTTAACAATGTAATGAGTGTCACGTCGTGGGCAGAATACAGATAAAGGGTCCTGGTGTTTTTCTGCTCGACCCAATCGACCATACGATCCAAAACTTCCTTCAACAGCGGTCCTGGAAAAATCGAAAAATTCTCTTCCTGCCAAAAAATTCGCCCGAAAATCGACAAATTTCAAAAACGATTGAAAAATCGGATTTATTTCGTGGAATTCTTATCAACGACGTTCGTTATGCTAATGAGGCAAAAAAAATGGTCAAACCCGCTCGAAGTTTTTTCAAAATCGTGTTGCTGCTAAAAAGTGCATAACTCCTCGCGGCGATGTCTCGCATTTCCGAATTGTAGAATTCCTTGGTCCACTCCGGCAAATCCAAGTCATTGTCTTCCTGAAAAAGAAATTTGAAAAATTGCAATTTTTTTTTTTTTAAGTAAAACTTTTTTAATGATTTTTCAGAGACGTTTGTTTTCTAGTTTTTGTTTTTATCGTGAATTTGTTACTTCGATTTCCAGCGTATTGTACAGCAGCTCGACATCCGTAATGGTTTTCATTTTTTGGCCTGTTATTTTTTCGAGCTTTGCGTAATAATCTTTGAGTTGTGCGTCCGATCTTTCGGACTCGTTTTTGTAAGACTCCGCGACTGCGGCTCGCATTCGAGGGCAATCGGCCTCGACGACGATCAACTGAAATATCGAAAAATCGTCGAAAACTTGAATTTCATGAATTTCTCCTTCATTTTTAATCAATCAACATCAAATATAGATGATAAAAAAACAATATTTATCCAGCTTCACTTTCTGTAGATCAAAAACAACTTTCGTGAATTTTTTCGATTTTTTTAACGAGTCTGAGGACAGAATAAAACGGTTGGACTCCCCAGACCCATGTGTGTCTACGGGGTCGCGCTAATTCTAGTGTCTCGACAGAGGACGACAAAAGATTTTGGGCAATTTATATGGGGAAGTGGATTTTCGTACCTTGTCCAAATTGCGCGGTGTGGCGTGAACCGGAACTGGTCGCCATGGCAAATCCGGTACGAAATAGTCTCCGAGCTCAGGGGGAAACAGTCCGGCGAGCAGGGCCTGTGCGGACATAATACAACGGTCTGCGTAGCTGCTGCGCACGAGAGTATTCGAGCTCTCGTATTTCGAGGCAATTACCGATCCGTACTCGCTCCTGATCCATTGGCCGAGCGCGTATTCCTGCGCCATGCCTTTCTGAATGAAAATTCCTATTTATTCAAGTCCACGCACGATTCTTATTAACATTCCGAAGAAAAAACGAATATTAGACGGTTGGGTGACCGCTTTATGCCTGGGAAAATAATTTCCCGACGAAATCTCACCTTTGTCAGTGCTCCCCAACCGTTTTCCCACTCGTAATTGATGTAAGGATCGTTCGGATATGTTTCGGTTGGGGTTCGATCGCCATGACGGAATATCTGCGTTTACAATCATTTCATTCAATCAATAAATAGTAATTCATTATTTTTATGGTGACTCGCGTTTGCAGAAAATCGGAAAGGCATCAAATTTCAAAAAAAAATCGACAATTTTGAAACAATCGAAAATTTTGAGATAATTGAAACATAGATTATTATCGAATAATTGAATTTTTTTGTTTAAATAATTGAAATAATTGAAAAATAGATCATTTTTAAATAATTGATAATGTCGAGATAATTGAAATTTGTGAAATATGCAATTGAATGTTTGGAACAATTGAAATAGTTCGAAATTTCAAAAAATTAGCGACTTAGGAATTGAAATAGTTGGAAATTTCAAAAAATTAGCGACTTAGGAATTGAAATAGTTCGAAATTTCAAAAAATTAGCGACTTAGAAATTGAAATGGTTCGAAATTTCAAAAAATTAGCGACTTAGGAATTGAAATAGTGGGAAATTTCGAAAAAATTAGCGACTTAGAAATTGAAATAGTTCGAAATTTGGAATTTTTTTCAATCGAATCGGTGCAATACTTTTTGAATGTGACTGTACAGAGCGTGACATCTTGAAATGGCGGTTTTTCAAAGAAACAAAAAGAATGAGACTTACTATCGCAACTTGTTTGACACGCCGATTGTCCGTATCGGGGGAAAATGCAGTATGCGCCAATAATATTGAGCAGAGGATGATTCCCAAAATGATAACGGATACGAAAATGCCTCTCCTGCCTGATCGGCAATTAGTGGCGATGAAACCTCTTGTGTGCTCCATGTTTCTCTATCGAAAAGTGAAAAATGTGCCAAGATTTATTTGAATATTCGCGCGTCTTTCTTTTCTCCGGCGCGTGCGCAGTGACGATGGGAAAAATCTGAGCCAGCGTAGAACATGGCCGTATGGTCGAGCCGCCAGAGGGCGGAGATCAGAGCCAGCCCCAAGCAAATAACTAACTAACTAACTGAGCCAGCGTACGATAAAAAATCCATCGTCTGACATCTGACGTTCATTCTCGTTCCAATGTCACGGGATTGTGGATCGCAGTAAAAAAACAAACTTACGTAATTTCGGAAAAGTCTTGAAATTCCCCGGATCCTCAAGGAGACACTCGAATCGCGTTGTGCAGAATAAAATTCATTAATTTATTCACGTAATGGCAGGAAAAATTGTGCGTTTGAGTGAATATTCCGCGATGGTAAACTCGGTGGCACGACACGCACGTGCTAACGCGAGTTTCTTCGAGAACGTTGGCCGCGACGAGCATCTGCCCGAAGCTCCCACATGAAAATCACTTTTACCTTTCTCCCCTCCCTTGTCTTTCTTCGCCCCACCATCGAGCATGTAAATAAAGAATTTTTCAAGCGCACGAGCACTGCTTATCGCGCGAGCAACTTTAATTCAACAAGATTATTCGAAACCAAATAATAGCAACTAAAAATATCCTTTCGCAATCAAGCGAATAAATTGCCACTAAAAAAAATCTAAATAATTTCTCGTCTGGTGCGAAATTCCCGTCAATTTTTTTCAGCCGAAAAAGATGACGTGAAAAAGAAAAAAAATCGATCGATTTTCCCAACTGTTCCAAAAAAGATCCAAAAACTGGTCAAAAATGCCAAATTTTTTCAAGAAATAACAAAAAAAAAACGGCATGGAACTTGCAAAATTCAGCAAACACAAGAAAATGTCAGAAAAAATGAATTCCAGCCGAAAAAACTCACAAGAAAAAGATAAAAAATCGATCGACTCTTCAAATTACTCGAAAAACAATTCCAAATATTTGACATTGAGAACAAAAATGACACGAGGATCGAAAAAAATGAACAAACACGAAAAATGAGAGAAAAACAAGTTTTTCGGGGATTTCGATCGATAAAACGAAATTATGCTGTATCACTGGGTTAAAGTAACATTTATTATCGATACAGAATGACAGGAGACAGAATGCTAATAAGTTATATGGTACACAGAGCGCACGATTTTTTCATCATTCTATATATTATAATCGATCCAACGACGTGTTTTTTTCCCAATTAAATTTATAGATATATTACGATCTAATAGGTAATAATTATATTTTCCAATAATTCAGTACGCGGCGACGAGCTACAAATTTTCGCTGGTGAATTCGCTAAGACAGCAGCATCAGTAAATTTTTTATTTTTTTTTCTGTCAAACTCTCGAGCCTTTTTGGAACTTTGAAATACTTTTCCTGCACTAACGAATTATTGTTCTGAATAATATATCAATAACATTTATGTCCTTTACGTCGTATTATACTTTTTCAATAAATAACAGGAATAATTATAAAAATAATAATAATAATAATAATAATAAAGTTCAAGTTTTTTCTCTCTCTGTCTCTCCCCCTCAAAAATGAGGGAATTTAACGGCAACGAAGCATTTCCTGCGAAGAAAAAAATTGCCGAGGCATAAATCACTAGCAAATAGTGTCCGAAATTTTTCTCTACGCCAGACACGAGTTTTTTTGTTTCTTTTCACTAATATTTATCCAGGCAACTCATAAAAATCGTTATCTCTCGAGCGAATTTTGATTTGCACGAATCGAGCTGTCATCTCGACGAGAAATCACTGCGAAAATGACGCCGAATTTTATTAACCAGAGAGAGAGAAAGAAAAAAATTTGCACGATCGTAAAAAACGTAGGATCCATCACTGCTTTTTTCTCCTGCTCGCCAAGCTCGCGTTTTTTCTTTCAACGTAAAAATATTCTTTTTTTTTCCAACGTTTATTCATTATTTCGCCTCATTTCCCTTATTCCCAATTTTTTGGCCTCGGTCTGAAATCTAATCGATGGAATTTACCATTATTCATACACACTCTACGTTTATTTATTTAGACAGACACATTGAGATTGGAGAATTACGTTCGAGACCCCCGAAGCATGGGCTATCGATTCCCAAGGAAATTAATTCGAGGCAGAATTTTCGAAAATTTTCGAAAATTCTTTTAAAAACTTGGAGAAAAAAATTCATCTAAAAATGGAAATAAAATATTTTTAATTTCTCGCAAGAAAAAAATTGATAAAAAAAATGAAGAAATAAGTGGAAAACCATGCAAAAAATTCTGAAAAAAAATGTAATCGAGAAAAAACGACCAATTCGAAATTCAAATGAGGAAAAACAATTTCTTGAATAGCGCACGACGAAAAATTGAGAAAAAATGAACAACAACCGAAAAACCGAGAAAAAAATACTTGAAAATAATAATTGTGGGAAAAATACTGAAGAGAATTTGTAATCAAGGGTAAAAAATGGAAAATTTTAAATTTAAATGAGGATGAGAAAAAAAACAAAAAGTTTTAAATAATATACGACGAAAAATTGATAAAAAATGAAGAATAACGTAGAAATTTAGCAGACGCTGTAAAATAGTCCATTATCATAATTCACCTGGGCATATTTGCCCGCAAGAGAGAGTCTCAAGAAGAAGTGTGTGCAAAATGGAAATGTCGGAGTGCCTCTAATTTTAATTTAGCATTGCCAGCGGAATGTGAGTCCTATTTTCTATTATTATTATTATATATATTTTTTATTTTCATTTTTTATTCATTTTGAGTGCTACGTGGAAGAAAAAATAATAACTGAGCGAGTTTTCGTCTAATTCAGGAAAAGATTTTCCCATTTTTTTCATGTTTTTTTACGTTTTTTTTTTTTTTTCAATTTGGATGTTCTTTTTTGGGATTTTTCTCGTCGTTAAGAAATTTCGGTTTTTACGCCTGTTCGGAACGACGCCTTCTTCCTGGTCCACCGGCGTAATTCGCCGCGGCTAATCCCATCAAATGCTTCGCTGCCTGAGAACCGCTGAAGCCTCTGCTTAGCCCCAGATCCAAGCCTCGCTTAATACTGAAAACAAATATCCCAACTTTTATTTTCTCTCTCTGGAAAAATTTTCTGTTCCTTTTAATGAAAAAAAATCTCACGAGATTTTGAGTTTTTTTTATTAAAAATCCTTTTCCGTCTTTATTGTTTTTTTTTTTTTTTAGGATTTTTAAACGAAAATTTAATTTTATCGGATGTTTTTATTTCGTTTTTTTTTTCAAGCGGCGATACTGACTTTTCTGGGTCACGACCACGTATCAAACCGATCCTGGTGAACCAGTCCATTAATGCAGCTGGGTCCTCGTCTTCCAATTGGTCCCAGTACAATGGACGTCTTTTGAAAAAAAAAAATCGTTCTTATGCTTCTTTTCTTAAATAATTGATTCATGAAGACATTTGAATGAATTCAACCGACGAAACAATGGACAACGAATCACAAAAAAACTTCCTAAGATGAAAAAAAAAAATCGACACAATGATAAAAAATTGGAAAAGTTATAAAAGTTAGTTTGTTATAAAAATGTATTACGTAAAAGTTTTTGAAACGAAAAACATAAAAAATTGCTTCGTAAAATTCAAAATAAAATCGGAATAATCATTTAAAAAATTGAAAAAGAGTTTTCAATTGTTTATTTGATGAAAATTCTTTCGAATTTTGACTGGAAACACGGAAACCCGAAGAAGTCAAAATTTTCATGAAATAAATATCGCACAAAGGTGCGAGTAACGTCATGAAACTTTGCCAGTTTGTTTTCAATTTTATTCTCTCGTATGCAATCTCTTGAAACGCAGAATTTCTAAAACTTCGATGAGGGCTCACGTCCGGCGTTTTCCAAGCGGGCTCGTTTCATCATCATTTCCATTAGTTGAATTAATTTTCACCGGCTTTCCGAACGCACCTCACCAAAACCGCAATTTGTCGAAACATTTATATTTCCCTGCGTTAAATCTCGACAAATAGAGCTGCGGAGCAGTTCGATAAAAAAAATCTAACGAAATTGCCCGGCGAACGAAATCTCCATTTTGGTCGTTCAAAAAAAAAAAAACACAATCGTTCCATTATTTCCGCCGAAGGTTGTGAAACACGTTTCAAACTCGATTCTCAATTCTAATCCAATTATCGAACGTCGAAGCAAACGATGAGATAAATTAATAAACGAATTAAACAAAACGATGACGAAATTTTCGATTCTAATCCAATTAATTACCGCAAAATAATCCAAATTCATTTTTAATCACTCTGGAACGTTGAGGAAAACAAACTTACTCGTAGGGCACCGCCTCGACCGCTGCCATGACAGTGACGATGGTCACGGTCGCGAGTGTCAACCATGCGATCATTCCTCTCTGCATTTTGTTGTTAATCTCGCGTTGTTTCTCCCCAAAATCTAAGAAACGAATTACGGAAGCCAGAAAATTAATTTGTAATTCCCAATTTTTATTAATTGAGCAATCAGAAATCTCTTTATTATTGAATTTTCTAGAAAATAGAAATCATTTCTTTAAAGGTTAAAAAATGAATCGTGATGATTTGTTTCTCATTTTTCATTTAAACCATTTTTTTTATTATCGAATCTGGAGTGAAATTTTTCGCTTTATTATTCACCAGGTTCCGCGCAATTATGCAAATTAATAGTGGCGACGGTTCCACGCGTTCCTCAACTCTTAATCTATACACGAGGGTCAATCAATCCCATTTCTCGGCTTGCGATACATCAACGAGTATTATTTCGTGTTCGTATTCGTCGACAAGCCTCATAATTGCTCTCCGAATGAATCGCCGAGTCTCGCAACCCATAATCTGCTGACCAGCATTTAAATTGTCAATTTACAATATGGAATTCGTCGAGCCTGCTCAGGAATTGATCAAAACCAAATAAGAAAAAAATTCAACGACAAAAAAATAACAAAACAAAAAAAAAGAATTTCTTATTCAAATCTTTCGATCGATTTTTTTTCCAATTTTTGTTCCATTTTGTAATTTTTGTGACCGCAAAGAAAAAGTCACAAAATAACAATAGAATGTAGTCAATTTATTGTTCGTTTGTTGATTTTGTGAAACACGATAAAAAGTAGGAAAATAGAAAAAAGAATTTAAGCGATTCAAGTGTTTCTGCAAAATGTCAAGGCAGGGTAATGAGATTTGAAGGATAAAGTGAGGATTTTATTGTTTAATTTCGTTTGGTTATTCAAACATAGTTGGAGCATGTTTGTCGCGATAAAAATTGACATAAATTTGTGTTTATGCTTTTTTCATTAAGAATTGGAGTTGGTGGAAGAGTGGGTGCTTGAGAATCTCAAGGGAAAATTAAATGGCGGATATAAAGGAGAGTCGAGGGAAACGGTGCAAGTAGTTTAAGTGGTGACGGTCGGTAACGGTCGGACAGCGAGAACGAACGATATTGTCACAAGCAATAAAGCGCAAAGGCGTATTATTCAATTTGAGTCTTTCGATGCACCAGCAGCTCGCTCTTTTCCCTCCCGATAAATTAATCAACCTCGTAATGACATTATTTTGTAAATTTTCTTCACCACACTTTTCAATCTTCTCGGCGATTTCGTTATTTTTACTGCATTCTCGTTCCTTTTGCTCTCAGGGCTGCATGCAAATGAGAAATTCGAAGAAATTGAGTTAAAAAAATCGGACGATTACTGGAAAATCTATTTCGCTATTTTTAGCTATTGGTCCATGGACCTGAGACTTTTATTTTTTATAAATAATCACAAAAAAATGTGAAAAAAAGGATGAAAATCCATTTCTGGTCTATTTCGAAACTCCCAGTCCTCAGGGATGCATTTCAACGTTCAATTCGTGCCTCTGTATACGTAATTATAGTCACGAAGTAAAGGAGCAACAGGGAATCAAAGGAGAGAGAGCGAGAGGACGAATTCAAGTTAATATACACGCCGTTATAACGAGAAGCCCTGAACGGCGAGGTACGAGACAATTTATACTGTAGAGCACGTTCTGTGTCTCGACTGTGGTTTCAGGTAATTAAGCAACGAAGTAAGCAATCGAAATGCTCTTGCCATTCGTTATTCCCTTAATTGTTTCCATACCCATGCAATTTGCTTTTGTCGGTGCGTTGTCCCTGCTTGAACGCAAAACAAAACTCGAAATGGACATTTTTCTCGTAAGCTCGTAACACCATGAAAAATCTTCGACAAAATTGTGGGGGCAGTGACGATGATTCAGGACGTTGTATTCTTAATTTCCTATTTATAGAATTCTCTCAATTTTGCACCACAAGAGTTCACGAAATTTCAAGAGATTTCACTATGTATAGAAGTCGAAATATTTATTTATAAAAATCACCATTTTCAGTAGTTTTTCATAAGAGCGCGTGTTGAAATTTGCAATTTTTAACATCAAATATTTCAATTTATAAATGGTGAAGCCTCTCAAAACTTTGCATACGCTTTTGTATAACATCAAACAAGTTTTATGTAGTTTTTCAACAAAATCGGGCAATAAATTTATTCAAAATTTTCATTATAAAAATTTGTAATAAAACTGGAAACGAACATCGAGATTTGACCGTCACCGTATGCAACGCCGTCCTGCATGCTTAAATGTGCCAACTGCGAGCGGAGTTTCGTACGGAGCGAACGATCAAAATTCTTGCGTGCCTGTTTTCCAATGGTCTCTGAAGTAATATCAAAATGCATCGTAAGTTCAAAGTCTCCGCAAACGAGAGATCAAACGTTATCAAAGATTCGCAACTAGTTTGGCTCTCGAGACTGATCGGAGACGGTTGGGCCGAACTAATTACGTAATTTTGATTAGTGCGGATCGATTAACATTCCCGAGAGAGATATTTATATACGCGAGCGCCGACGTATCGTCGACTTGGAGGTGCAGTTGAAAATGCCTCAGTGTGTGCCCTGGAGGAATAAACATCCCAAGTGTGTAAACCAATTGAAGCCATATCGTGGTTCAAGATTTATTAACTCTCCTTTGAGTAAATTTACGATCCAAACGCGACAAAACGGTTGCAGCGAATTCGATCGATATTCTTTATTCCCTTGAGTGATCCCCATGGACCAATGTTTCGCACGGGGGCGTAGGAATGTTTGGATAATTGAATAAATCAAGCAAATCTCACGAGCGTATCCATAACTCATAATTATTAAATTCTATGGGGAATTCTATGGGAAATTGAATAAATCCAGCAAATCTCAACAGCTCATCGATTACTGATTATTTTGAATTTCTATGGGGAATTCTATGGGAAATCGAATAAATCTTAGTAGCTTATCGATTACTCATGATATTTTTTATTCTAAAGGGAATTCCATGGGGCATTGAATTCTATGGGAAATGCAATTCTATGGGTTTTTCAAAAAAATTCAATAATTTCGAGTAATCGATAAGCTCGTGAAATTTGCTCTATTTATTCGAATCCCCCATAGAATTTAATTTCCCATAGAATTTAATCGCACGACCAGATACATCGAGATCTGTGCAGCTCGTTAAAGGACGCCAAAGGAGGAATAAAGTAAAAAATTGTCAGTCACAGCTCGAAGTTTTTATTCATCCGAATAATTCCATTGGAAAGTTTTCAACTGTCAAACGCAAAACGTCAACGTCGCGTTGAAAAACGTAACGAGCCGTTGCCAAAGGCTCTCGCGTTACGCGGCGGTTCTTGTTTTGTTTTCACGTCCTGTACAAACGTTTTTATTTCGTTTTGGAAATTTTCGTCACTACGTACGAAAGTCAATGAAAATGTTGGAACGTGCAGTAAGCGACGGATCATCCGTGTCAACAGGAAAAAGGAAAAATATGCGACACAAACAAACGCAAAAGCTTGTAGTGTCGTGGGAGTTTTTGTTGACACCCTCCCGTGCGCGGGGGACAGATACACGCGGATGCGGGGATGAAAATAATACAAGCCTGAACGAACATGAATAATTTAGGGCGACCCGAGGACAACTCGTTTTTTCTCTCTACCCCCCTCCTCGATCTTCCTCATCGCCGTGCGATATAGAAAGCTCGAGTTTGAAAATGTTCACACGTCACGGTGAAACTTTAATCAGGGAGATTTCCGAGCCCGTGATACGTACGAACCAGCTCGCACGTACGACAGTAAACCACCCTCTTGTCGATAGATTCGCTTCAAAGAAACCTCCGTCACCTTTTCGTCAGCCCTTGCCCTGATTTTTCAAAGATTTACAGAGAATTTTCATTGTTTTCAAAATTCCACACTGAATTCAATTTTGATGGTTAAATTTCGATTTTTAATTATCATGCTACGTCACAGGTTGGGCGAATCGCGTTAGAAAATATTTCGAAAACCGGAAATGACGTTTTTCGAGAATCTACAAAAATTGGATCGTGAGACGCGTTCGTTTTATTTTTATTTTTTTACGGGAACGAGTTCAGTTTTCTTGGATTTCCTGCATCAATCTTACCGACCGGAGACGATGCACGTCCGCGAGATTCTCCATGCCCGAGCAGACAGTCCGTACAATTTTTGTTACAGTCTCGACGTATTGCAACGTCATACCCGCAAGAGCGAGGGAACGCAAGTTCGATTTTGATCGATCTTTTCGAAGGGATGCTGCGAACTTAGACAGTCCAGAGTGTTAACCTTTTTTTCTTTTACTTTTTTTATATCCTAGTGCGATTTTTTTTGAAACATTTTTCTTGCTCGTCAGGTTGTCTTGCTGCATGATCAATGGTTCCTCTTCGACGAGCACAACTCGATGAGAAAACCATTCGATGCACTCAGCTGTTCCTCAACCTCGAGTTTTTCTCCCCTTCGTTTTTATTTCCTCGCGGATAAAATATCAGTCGGACTAAAAAAAAAATGAATAAATGAATTGAGAGAAAAAAAACGTATGAATTTGGTCAAAGACGAAGGCACGGAAAGGACTTGCGGATTCTTTATGCATTGGAACCTCGACCGGTAGGATTTAAACGGTACAAGAGACAGGGATGCAAGAATCCAGAAGATAAACAAACCGCTGGGCGTATAAACGTGTAAAGATTCTTTTGTAAATTCCTCGAGATCGAGCCATTCACTGCGGCTCTAAACTTATTTCATAAGATTCCGTAAACTTGGAGCTTTTATTCCTTTGAGCCAAGAGAAAGCGTTGCAGCTAACGAGGGAAAACTTTTCACACGAATTTCATCGAATTTTCCATCAAAATGGACAATTGTCTGAAATCAAAATGGGAAATAATTTGAAAAATTGAAAAATGATGGAAAACCGAAATGGAAAATGACAGAAAATAATGGACGCAAGGGATAACGCTGACGCTTGAAATTTAAATTTAATTGGAAAAATACTTTCGAACTCGGCAACATTTATTCTTGGAGTAAAAAAAAAGAATCGACTGAAAAAACTGTTGAATTTCGAGTCGAATCTAAAATAACTTAAGCGAGCATTCTAATTTAAGCGAAAATTTCGTTTCTTTCCACATGTGGACCGTCCCTTCGGTGTAATCTCGTGTTGATAAAGCACAGGGGCCGGGAAACAATGCGTCGGGGATTTCCTCTCACTGGGATAAGCCACGAGAACTTTGTATGTATAAAACCGTCTGTACAGAGAGTTCTGAAGAACAAAAAGGCTTGACATGACATTATGTGCCAAGTCTCAGAACTTTTACGCCCGTTTGTTCCATACGTATACGTACGCCGATCTGGATCATGTAAATACATGGATGGGGCAATATGGACCCCCTTCCCTGACTCGCGATCAACCTTGGCAAAACCAGCTTGATGCACGTTGACAATCAGAATCGTAAAAAACCGTTCCAGAATAAAATGGAACGGTGACCTTGAAATTTCTCCAATCCAATCTCCGCAGAATCCCAAATTCTCTTGAAAAAGAAAATTATAAATCTTTTTTCTATCTCTTTTTCTGTTCGTCTCTCGAAACCTAAAAATTTAATCTCAAAATCTCAAGGTCATCGTATTTTATAAAACTAAAAACCACGTTTTCGTAAATTCATAGTCGGTGGTCCATTTGCCCCAATCAAAACTACTCGAATAATTATTTTCGACAGCTGTGTAAAATTTAAAAATAGAAATTACATGGACAATTATTTTCTATAACTGAAAATCTCGTTTTTCGTCAATTTAACGAGCCCCCGGTCCATTTTGCCCCAATTAAAACTACGTAAATAGTTATTTCATTATTTTCCACAACGAAAAACTTCATAGCCCGTCAATTTCGAGCCCTTGGTCCATTTTACCGCATTCTTTCTCGTATAGGCATATCTCTGGATTGTTTACGTGTATTTGTGGCCAGAAGCTCATCGTTACATGTACATAATAACCATGTTCCTAGTCCTATTTCCTTTTTTACTTGATACGCTACTAACAAACTATTCATACTCGGTCCACACGCACATACACATGGAAACATGAACAAGGAACGAAGGTTTCCTCGTATAAATGCCGAGACAGCGCTCTCCCGTTCACCTTTTGTGTTTTCTCTTCTCCGCACGTTATTCAGTGCCGCGAAGCTCATCCGTCTCTTTTCTCTTCGGCGAGATCCACGCGTGTATTTGTTCGCGTATATTTTTTTTATTTATAAATAAAAATGTTATCGATTTTGCGGGGAGCATGGAAAAAACATCTCGGGACGCCTGCCGAAGTCCGTGCTTGGCTCTTCACCATAGAAAAATCCATGACAATGTCGACGAATTGATTGCGAGTGTCCTAAAAACTTGATTTGATCCAATACAACTTCGGGCTGAATCCCTGAGCAGTCTCCGAGGTTCGCGAACGATTCGGAGACCCTGAATCGAGAATTCATGGCGAGAAGTCTCGCTCTCCAAATTCATGGGAATTTAATTATGGGGCTTAAGGCGAGTTTATGGGGTTTTTCAGGGTTTATGGGGCAATTTTCCGAGAAAATAAAGATTTTCCACCGATTTCGATAGAAATATCGACAAAAATTTGAGTGCCAGAAAAAAAATCAATTCAATCGTGCGCAATCTCAACTTTTTCATACCCATTTTTGCTCAGTTCTTCCATTTTTTCTTCCACGTTTGTGGAAAAATGATTTACTCGGGGCCTTCGAGCTTTTTGGGGAAGCGATTCGAGACGAAAAAATGTATACTCGTATCCGCAGGCACTGCTCAATTAGTCGGGGAGCCATCTATACAAACGTTACGTCATTCCTTTTGTGAAACTTTCGTTTCGACATTTTTTTTCATGAATATATTCCTCGCAGCCTCTTTTCATCCCCTCGAGGCGCCTCCAGGATCACAAATACCGAAAAATCCTGCGAGATTTCTCTTTGCCACATTTTTTTCGTTGCTCATTAACTCTCGCATTATGTATGTTTGGTAACGTGCGAAAAAAGCGAGACACGTGGATGGAACTGAGGCACAAAGGATCGAGGTTTGTTTCAGCAAATAAAATTATTGTTCTCGTTCAAATTTCTTTCAATTTCCCGCTAGCCACATTTTCCAAAGACTTTTTCGTTTCCGAGACTTTTAAATAAATTTGTAAAGTTACCGGATCCATTAAATTTCATTCGCTCACTAAAAACTTTGATGTTTCCATCAATTATTCATTTTCGGTCCCACGGAGTTTTTTTTTCTTTGCCAAGTTTACTTTATGACATTTTGAAAAACGATGAGTTTTCAAATTGAAATAAGTGAATTTCTCGGCTGGATATTAAACGTGGCTCGAGTGACGTCGAAAACGATTGATCAGAATTTTATTGCTTTGCAATCGCGCGGGACGTTTTCAGGAGTGTGCGGAAGCTATGGAGTGGCAGAAATTCTTTGGTCCTGTATGTCTGTGTATACGAAAACTAGAGCGAAACCACTACGAGGATAATTGGATTCGTCGTTCTCGTTTCCCTGACAAGTTTGCATGTTTATGTTTTGCTATATCGTATTTCAAAATAACAACAGCTCTCATGGCTGTGGTAAGAAACATTATTATTCCAAATATTTTCTCGAGGAAGCAACGTCTATGAATATTTTTTATTAATATTTCCATTTTGGCTACGTCACGTGTGTAAAACAAAAATATACAATTTCCATAAACCACCAATGTATGTTTCGAATATTTCAACGTTGAATCGTCCCCTGAATAATTTTGTGTCGCCGCGTGCACACGAAAATTGTAAAGATCGTTTGAGAAAAACAAAAATATTAACGCGTCGATTTTTCGACGTGAAAATCGAATAAAACGAAAAACAACGAAATTCGATATTTCTGCAGAAACAAAAGTGTAAATAACTGGACGAAAGTGTTCATTAGACAGTTTTCGTGACACGTGATAAAGAGATAACGGATATCGAGTGGTCGAAAGGATGTCAACACCGGAGAACGTGGCCCTCGTGTCGAGAGCCCGAATTCGAAGTAGAGCGAGTCAGTGCATGGTCAGACAATGTTGTAAAGCAAATTTGTGTGTTTGACGAGTGGGCTAGTACGTCGCAAAAAAAATAGTGACGATAGGATGATGGTTTATGGTGAGCTTACACCATAGAGACCATAAAGTTTGTTAAAAATATTTCATGGGATAAAAATAGAGAAATAATGATGGAGGAAGTGGAAAAATGATCGAGAGCCAGAAAAATTTTAAATGCTCAAACTTATTCGCAAGAAAATACTGTTTTCTCGTTTTCGTCTCACAAGCTTTTGGGAAAAGTGTTCAGAAGGAGGAGACGGTTGAGAATGTGATGAAAATGTGAAGCAAGAAAGTTGGGAAGAGAGCAATTTTCGGAACTTCCGGTTTATCACGTTTTTTTCTTTCTTCTTGCACACTCGAGACACGTTTATGGTGAACCATAGCCTGAATTAAGAATAACCCTAGCCCTGTCGTCTAAGAACAAAATGCTTTATATAATCCCAAAGGACCTTTTTCCTTTCGATCTGTCTTCCTCTCACTCGCTCGGGGTCTTGTGCTCCTGGCCGAGCAAGCAGTAAAAGATTGACGAGATTCTCATAACGTCTCAAAGGGTCTGACGAGACGATACGAAGAAAACAACGAGAAGAAAAATGGAGTCCCTCATGGAATAACATATTAAGTTACAACTTTAAGGACCGACGATAAATTCGCGTTAACAGCTCCTTCCCACTGCCCTAAATATCCTTCCTGTCATTTTTTCATTATCCGTGGATTAATCATAATGAAAAATACTTGAAGAAAATCTGCTCGTTGGCTCAATTATCGCGGTGGCAGTTTTAATAGAAATAACGACTGAGAATAAAGTGAAATAAAATCTTCAAAGCTAAAATCCTTGATATCTCATATAGAATTGGAAAAAAATAAATAAAATTCTTGCAAAATTCGAGCAAAAAAAACTTTTTAATCAATTTTGAATAGAGGGAAGAAAAAAATGTCAAAATTTTGGTATTTTTTTAATGAATTCGAAACCTTTCGTTATTTGCTTTAGCCAAAGATTAATGATCGTCGATGTTATGATTTTTTGATTATCAACACACGAGGGTAAAGGTCAGTTTTGTGTCGATGAATAGGTCGATTAATCGAATTCTTTCATCGCGAATTAGATACGATCTCGGCGATTCATCTCTTTTCAATTGTCCTCGATATACGCGAGAAGGGAGGGAGAGACAAGCAATTTAAAATTCGTTATAGAGTGAAAAACGAAGAGATGGACAAAAAAAACGCGCATGTGTGAATCGATGGTGCATATCGATATTTTTTTCTACTGTGAACACGAAACGCGTAGATTGAACGACATGGGCTACAATTCAGACAACTCTTTATCTGGAATAAGTTTTTCCACGCGATAAGTGGATTTTTCCTCGTTGAATATAAGCGACGTTTTTTTTCCTCTGACGCATTATTTATTGCGGGGCCAAAAAAATTCTGCATTTACTGCCCCAGCCGTCCTAGCACGAAAACCGCTGGGAAACTATTAGTCGAGTGGCGCACTTTGGCAGCTCGGGCGCTAAGCCGGCAAGCTTAAAAGTTGTTCACAGCTGAGTTTTGTCTCTAGCCTGAATTTTCGATGTTTAGCCGAAATCTTGTTCGGTCGAATGTCGAGGGAAAACGTTAAGTTGTAAAATTTCGACTGGATTGAGAAAAATCGTCAATTAAGAAATCGTTAAGAAACGTTTCATGGGAAAATAACGACAAATCGAAATAGATCATTTGAATGGAAAATCACGGGGAATGAAAATGGAAAATAATTGAAAATAGAACTGGAAAAAAAGTTGAACATAAAAATGGAAAATATTGAAAAGTTTGAATGGAAAACAAGCGAAAATGATGGACAAGGGAAAACCCGAAATTTTCAAATTTCAATAAGATTTTTGTTGACGAAAATAATAGAAAGAAACGTGAAAACGATTTCGAACGACAGAACTAGACGAGGGTGAATGAAGATTTGTGAGTTGACAAATGAATCAAGCGTCAGGGGTCGTTAAAATGGATGCCAATAAACAATGGAGAAGAGACATTCGTAAGGATTAGAGCAAAAGCTCACCATGGTGGACACGGGATTGACGAGGATTTTTTGCAACCTCCAATAATCGAATCGGACACGAGAATCTCGATACGTTAAAACAGGAAACCGAGAGAAAAAAATGGAAGTAAAATACTTTGAGCCACTCGTCGGAGAGGCTCTCCAGTTTCAAGAACCGCGAGAAGTGTAAAATTTCAAATAGTGAAAAAAAACTTTGTTTATTCCAATCGAAAAAGCTTGGAGGTAGAAAAAAAACCGGAAATCGAAAGCCTCCGCACGGAACGCGCAAATTTGAGGCCGCATTCGAGCTGACAATTCCAGCGACTATTTTCAGGTGAAAAAAACAACGAATTCAGTGTCAAATTCGATTCTCCAAACCCACGGACAGTCTTTCTATTTTATTCTCCATTAATCGACATTTTATTTATTTTCAATATCCCGCGATATCAAATAAGCCGATCCTAATTGAAAACTTTGGGAATCCTCGAAAATGTCGATCAGCTCAAAGAAAATACTCGACCGAGTGCCTCAAATTTTTTCCCCACCGTATTATTTACGGCCTCATAGATCAAGTGCAAAAAAAAATCTAAATTCGCGTGTGAAAGGATCGAAAAAAAATGAAGAATGCTCGAACGAACGCAGATCGAATTGGCCAACTTTTCATAAACGAAAAATCCATTTTTCCCGTTTTCCTCCTATTTTATTTCTCGTTTCACACCTGTTGATCAAATCCCGTCGCCTTTATCATCGCCCCTGCTTTTGGGCTATCCCCGGAATTTCCTCTTGACATATTCCCGAGAGTCAAAGATATGGCAACAATTTTTCGATGCTATTTTTCCTTGTTCGGTGGAAATTCTCTCGTCGTTGTAGAAATTTCGACATTGTGCAGGCTCGAGGCTCTCTTTGACTCTCGGAAAATCCGTTTGACCTCATCCTTAACGTCATTGTCGCCATTGTCCAGGAGCCACACATGTGAATTCCTCGCACTCCATCTTGAGAGGTTTGAAACTCGATAAAGTGCACGCGGCAAAACTGTCAGGCTTCGAGGACTTTTGACTCTCGATTTTTATCTTTTTTCTCTCAATTTTTATCGTTTTTTTTTCTATATTTTAACGATTCGCGTTGATTTAAATAATTATTCTTTGTTTTTTACGAAGAAATCGTAATTTTTGAAATTAGAAAATAATTTGACAACAGAAAATAATTAATTGTGCAAATAAAAAATTTTCGGTCGTAAACTCATTGAAAAATCGATCTCTCCCTCGAGTGCGACTCAAGAGGATTCTGCAGGCCCGATTTTCTGACAAAGTTTCCCGACCCTGAATAAATCAGTAACGATTGAAGCAGAAATTATGGTTAATGATGAAGAGCCCTTGGTTGGAGGGCGAACATTACATTTCATTTCCTTCCGCGCTCATCGTTATTCTTTTTATTAAGACGTTTTTTTCACTTCGTTGCGTGAAAAGGTAAAAGGGTGAGAAAGCTTTCGATGCTGTACACGAGCTCATCCAGTGTCTTATTTTTTCTCATTGTGCACTGTTGAATCGGAAAGTTCTCATTCTCGTTCCCTTGTTCCTGAAGACAATTCTATTCAAAATGGATAAAAAAAACACGCCATTGCGCATGACGCGGTCCACGGAGAATTCTCGAGGTCGACCCAGCAACGGTTAATAATGAAAATATGATTTCAAAGTACAGAGCACAAGAAATTTACAGATATTAAAAAAAAAAAAAAACGAAAGAAAATGAAAACTCGTTAAAAATCATAAATTAATTATCTAAAATCAATGAATTCGTGAAAAAAAAACGAAAAATTGTATTAAAAATGCATTCAAATCGTGAATTAATTCTTTAAAATCGATGGGAATTATAAAAATTCTTTTAAATCGGTGGGAATGGACTATCAGGAATCCATGGGAACTACCATAATACGCGAACACTGTAATTATCTGATTAATGTGAAAGGATTGATAAAAATAACGAAAAATTAACTGGAATAAATCAACTCATAAATATCTGATGAATATTTGAACTGTAATTATCTAATGATTATTATTAATCAGAGAAGGAGGCAGAAATGTAATATTGATTTGTCACGAGTTTCCACGAATGCGGCACTGAATTGCTTCATCGATGTTGTAATTAATGTGGGATGCTCGGTGATTACGTTATTAGTGAGGAATTTCCAAGTAGGCTGCCACTTAATTTGAAGGAAGAAGGGACCTGTACACCGGAAGTGGAAGCGAAGGGATGCTGCGCGTCAAATCCTTGCTTAATTAATTCGAGCTGACATTTTGCCTCGGCTTTTTTCTTTCGCCCCATTTCGTCCGAAAGGTAAAGCAGCCAGCAAAATCCGTTCGGGATCGTTTTTTTTTTGCCGGAAAATCGATTTTTCATTTTTGCTCAACAATTAAGAGGAAAAACGTATCGCTGTTTCTTTCTTTTCCGCAATTTTCATGGAAAACATATCCACCAACTAGTTGACCGAAACCATTAACTTTTTTTCAATGTCGAAGCCTCGATAAATATTTATTCGAACCCACAATTTATTCAGCAGCGAGGCAATATGGAATAAAAAAAAATGTTCACTGAATCGTATCGAGCGGAAATGACTATGAAGTTGCGTCGAGAATTGAGAGAGCAAATTTATTTTCCCAGCCAATGATTTATGAGAAAAAAGCACATGGGCCTCGCATTCCACTTGATCGACCATCATGGGGTTTTCTCCATGTCCATGGCTCGGCAAAACCTTCGTTCCTCATCCCATTCGATCGTGGATGACGTCGAGACTAATTTTCCTCAAAAATTTCCAGCCCGAGATCGGGCGACGAATTTTTTCATCCAAAAAGAATTTCCATTTCGATCTTTTCGAGGAATCATTTTTTTCCCCCTCGACACGGAGCTTTTTGCAATTCCGTATATAGAGGTGGGAAAAATCTTATTCCTACATGTCACACTCACTATAATTACTAATTGGCCATTTAACTCGATCCTAATCTTAACAACAATTCAGCACAATCTCCATTACTCCTCGCACGCCTTCTTTTTTTTTTCTCGTGCTCCTGTAATTCGATAACGCGTTCAGGGATAAGCTCGGGCTGACGAAAAAAACCTCACAGAAGAAAATAAAACAAGCCTTAAAAATTTGTCGGTTCGTTTGCTATGGGGATTGGCAGTAAAAATGCCTTAAAAAAATCGGATCTACGAATTTCAAGAATCTCACGACAAAAGATCCGAATCGCATTAAAAATTGTGATCAAAATTTAAACCACTCCCTGTCCACACATAACGATCAACGATTTCCTTTTTGGAGTAAGAAAAAAAATGGGGAAAAATGTTAAAAACGAATGCGACGTAATTCCTCGAGCAAACCTTCGGGCTCATGAAAATTTATTACAGACAAGGAGCTGAACAAAGTTCCGTCCAAGTCCCGAGCATCTGGTGGTCCATGGGGGCAGAGGAAATAAGAAATAAAATTCTTTGACGCTGCACAGGAGCTTTTTCTTCTCCATTTCGCGCAGTGACGGAAGTTTTTTTTTAACAACAACGGATGTGACAAATATTGGAAAGATTGTTACTTCGCGGGGTGTGAAAAACGAGGCTGAGAATCGTCGTCCAATTTATTCGAATGGAGCGTAAATTTTCGGTCTTCTCGGGCCGAAAATATTGTCGATTCGATAAAAAAAATGTCTAGGCTTTCACGAATTTGTTTTCTTTTTTTATGGCGTCTTTTGCGACATCGAGACGTGAGCTGTTTGTATTTGGGACACGCGTCCATCCTTTCACTGAAGCTTGCAAGCCTTAAATATTTCTCATTCCAGTTTCTCTCGTAATAAAAATAATATTAGATGGCAGAAACGTGTTCGCTACTCAAATCTGCTGCTTCGTATGTTTTCGGACAGGACAACACCAAAAAGTTCCGAAAAATATTCATTGCGACGCCATCCCAATATTCTATTCCTCGTAATTGGCACTTTTAGACACTGGGAATGAAAAACGTCGATATATTTCGTTGTGAACACGATAAATTGAATATTTTTGGATAAACTCAAAACTTTCAACATTTTTTCAGTTTTTTCTTTCCTTCCAATCCAATCCAATGGGTAATCCAATTAATTAGATTTAATTATATTTTTTTTCTTGTTTTAACTTTTCAAGACAGCGATACTAAAGGAAAACCCCCCGAGCCACATTCAAGTGTGAAAATTTGATATTCTCATTCGCCTAGTGTCGAGAAAACTTGGAGGAAACGTCGAGAGGTCTTTGTGGTTATTAACGACGCCACCAGTTGATCGTTTAAACTGGACCCTGCGCTTTTCATTCCTAAAAGTGCCCAATTTCACGAATCACAATCGCAGGTCGAAGGAACGCTTCAGATTTTTGTGAAACATAAAAAAAACATGGAAACGGAAAAGCTGACGAAATAAATAATAAAAAGTATAAAAATTGAAATATTTTAAAATTGTAGAAAATTCTTTACACTGTCGAATGATTTTTTATTACGAAAAATGATTTTTTCTTTTGTCTTTTTCGTTCCACGAGCTTGAAACCCCTCGAGCAACTTGTCTGCACTGATTCCTTCCGTGGCAGGAAAACATGTCAATTTTTCAATGGCATAAAACAAGTTGAACAACGTGGAGAAAAGCAAGTATAATTTCATCAGCTGTCACCTTTGGGAAATCCTTGTCGGGTCGAGTAGATAGAAATAATATATAAATGCTTGGAAACTCGTCACTTTACGACATAACGATTTTCGATAAGAAAAGCGCAACACGTGCAGCGAATGCATACGTACGGGTCAACCGGGCACTGCGTTTATTTTTAACTTTTTCAACATCGTTCGCGTAAATATTAAAAAGCGTGTTCTTTGACTCTCAAAACGTTTTTATGCGTTCAAATTTTTTTTATTTCCATCCCATCTGACTTTTGGAGGCTGCGACGAAAGAACAGGTTCGGAAATTCCCGCAAACAGCTCGTTTGTGAGCGAAAAAAACTCAAAGAGCAATGAATTATTTCAACATTTTCTTGTTTGTGAGAAAATAAATAATTTAATTCAAATTCAATCATCAATATTTTTGTTTATCGATTAATTAGTGTTTAAATTTGTAATTTTTTCATACGAAATCAACTGTAATTATTTATTTGATATGTTGTTCATTTATTTATAAAAAATGTTCATCGTGACCGTTTTTACGAATTTCTGAAAATTGTTTTTCGCTCGAAGATTGATAAAAAATTCAATGCAATTTTCATCGAGTCAGTTGGAATGCAAAATAAAAAATGCTCACGACTAAAAAATGCATCAATGGATAAAAAATGCAATTGAATAATTTATAAATTAATAATTGAGTCACTTATTTCGAAACAAATTTTCACTAAAATCGTTTACACAGATTGGAGAAAAATATTCTTCGTTACAAGAGTCTTATTAATCGATGAATAATTAATTTAAATTACTCACCAATGAATAATCGATCCAAACGACATTTTAATTAATTTGTGGACGATAAAATATGAAAAATGTAAAGGAAGGGATTGTGAGAAAACTCACCGAGCAGCGATGTAAATTGGTTGCAGAGAAGGCGATTTCGCGGTGTTTTCTCAGCAAAGGACGAGGGTAGTTCTGAGAGCAACTCGTACTTGCCGATGCTTTTATACGAGCCGACGACTTGACGATCCTCCAAAGCCCGAGGTACACGCTCCCCCCACGGTACAACGCCCACCCTCGTCCAATCGGACGAGAATTCAACCCCCTCCCCCCCCCCCTTCTCTCTTTCCGCCTCACACGATACTATCCAAAACGAGAGTCGCTCAGTACGAACCCTCCTCTTCCCTCTGTTCCCTAACCCTTAGGACACAACACGTTCACCCTCTCTGTAACCCTCTTAACCGTAACACTCGACTTTTTCGATACCGATGCTCGCGAGAGCTCTCGTTCTACACACAGCTACAGGTGCCTCGTCACTTCGTCGCAACATATATACATTTATTTATCTTCCAATTCTTTTTCTACTTTTCTTACACTGTTTTCTTTCTATTATTTTTTTTTATCACTTTTCGAGCTATTTTTTCATTTCTTTTATTTTTGTTTTTGTTTTTAAGCACCCACAGCTTCGATCAATGTTTTCGAGCAATTGAAATTTCGAGTTTTCATCGCAAGTGTCATTTCTCTTGATTTTTCTTCACTTTGCCATTTTTTATATTTTTTTATCTCCAAGAATTTTGCGATTTACTCAATTTTTAACTTGTTTTTCTAGTGTTTTTTTACTTTTATCGTGTTTTTCTCGATTTTTTGTCACCTAACGATTTATTTATTAATTTAGTTCCACGAATTTGATCGATTTTTTCAATTTTCAACTTTTTTGAAATTTCGTTTATTTTTTTTCTTTTTTTGAATTATATTTATCGTCTTTGAGGAAGAGTGCGCAAAAGTTTTGAAAAAATCTCTTTTGTTCAACTAAAGGGAACTAATTATTCCGGCCAAGTTGATCGAATCGATCATTTCCCACTGCGTTTTTGAAATATCAACAAGAAATCGAGAACTCGATCGAAAAATGGAAGAATCAACGTTTATCCAGCGGACGCAAATTTTACGGTCACAGAAGACTTCTTCGCGTCCTGTCGCGACGGAATTCCGAACATACGGACGAGGTAATTGCGCGGTGGGTTCTGATAGTCGAAAGGAAGAAATTGTACGGAACCATCCGATTTATAAGAATTTAAAAACTTTTCGTTTGCGATTTTTTTTTTCCAATTGGCAGTTGGATTTTTAAACAATTGCAATTTTTCACTTATGATGAAAACTACCAGAGAAAAGTCTCGGCAACTTTTTCCCATCCAATAAAATTATCATTCACCGGACACATCGATCAATTATTTGCAAAACAAACTGTGATTTTTCGTAATTTTTAGTCTCACGTTCAACGGGCTGAATAAAACAAAAATAAAAATAGAAATTAATTGGTAAAAAACGCGTGAAAAAATTTTCATCCATCGAGCAACGGAGTTGGAAAATTCCCGTGTGACGCGAAATGCCCCATACACAATCAAAACGATATATATTTTCTGAGAGTTATTTTCATATTTAATTCGAGTCGATCGACATAAAATTCCTCCCCAAAAAACAAACCCGAATTCCTTGTCAAAATGAACCCTCCAGAAAAAAGTCATTCGAACGGCTGACGAGAAATAATTCCTCCAAATTGAAGAAAATCCACCGGCAAGTTTTCTACGTTTCGAAAAATTGCATCAAAGTTTTCATTCACTTTGGCCCTCGAAAAATTATCTCGAAAATTCGTCACCCTCCGCTCACCAGACCAATGTTATTTTTCGGTTATCACGAGTTTCCTTGATAACTGAAAAATAACAATAGACAGTGAAAGGAAAAAAAGAAGAAAAATCTGTAGAAAAGTTTTTAATTGAAAAATAAAAAATATTCTACTCATTGAAATCTTGCGATGTTAATTTCGTCTCCAATTTCTCAGGCGCAGGATCGTGAATCTTTTGGAATTTTTCGCACGTACTTTCCTCACGGTGGCCTGAACGTTTTCTCACATTTTAAGGACGTTGTATGCAAAATTTTCTAATATCGATAAAATCCCTTTAAATTTGCACCACACGAAGAGAAATTTGAAGAGATATTTATTTATCAAAATCACAATTTTCAGTAGTTTCTCATAAGAGCGCGAAACTTGCCATTTTATATAGTCAAAATGTCATTTTCTGAATGGAGAAGCCTCTCAAAACTTTGCATAAGCTTTTCTGTAACATCGAAAAGGCTTTATGAAGTTTTTCAGAAAAATCTGTCGTTAAATTTTTTCGAAATTTTGGTTATTATACAAAAGATACAAATTACCTTGAACATTCTTGAATTTAGTTTTTGTGTGTTAGTTTTTAGTCTCGCAAATAATTTTGTAGGTAATAAAAATAGAAAACAAATATTTAGATTTGAGCGTCGCCATACAAGGTCGTTAAGAAAAAAGTTGTGTGCATTAAAAACAATTTGGCAAGACTGTGGAGCCGAAGGCTATTATCAGGGCAAAAGTGTGTTGGAAAGGACTGAGTAAACCGTTAGTGTGAATGGTCGTAGTGAGGATAATGAGGACAACGAGGATCATATATTTATAAACATCGACAATAATGAGTATGGACAATGTGCCTATATGTAGGCCGTGGCTATGTGCGAGCGAGTGTCTTGCTCTATGTAACGCGCGAAGATGAGAATTTCGTTGGCGCGTGTAGTCGATAGGATCGACGTTATGTAAAATTACATGGAGACTGTTGGGAGGTTAAAAATTCATAGTGTCCATAGAGCCTGAAACTCGAACTAACTGAAAGTGAAAATTTCTTGAAAAACGTCAATTATTTTTTTTCCCAATACGATAAATTGAATATTTTTTTAAAATTTTCAAATTTTCATTATTTTTCGAGCATCGACGAATGTTTTCTCAACGACGATCTTTTTGCAATATGGAGCTTCCCCGTGAATTGAGAAACAATCCCCCGAGCCAGACTGCAGTGTGTGCGGAATGAGTTCTCGCACAAATGAACGAAATAAAGAGCGACGCTTCGCTTTTATTCTCAAGGCAAAACTATGCAGGTGTGACCTAACCGGAAGTCCGAGGACTATGTGAGAACGTGGACAACGTTGAGAAGCAAGTTTTGCTTGCTGTGCAGAGCAGGTTATCGGTCAAACACACGGGTTCGCCAATTCCACGTGCTCCCGTTCTTTGCCCTTTGAATAGAGACGCCATTAAGGGAGTAGATAGGAGACTGCATTCGAGTGCGAAAGCGACAGGAACGAGTTGCAATTTTTTAGTCGCTGCGGAGACTGCATAAAATTAAATCAAATGAATAAATAAATAAATGAATAAATAGATAAAATGAAATGATTTTTGGCATAAATCGAAAAAAATTCCGACGCATTTTAGTTCTTTGTTGTCCTCCGAAAAAGTTTCGAGCCATTGGGATTAAATAAAAAAAAAAGTATAACGAATAGTGCGAAGGCCACGAAAAATTGCGATGTTTCTTGCGCGGTCACTGTGGCTTCGCGCCTGGAGCTGCCGGCAACTTCCGGTATTGAAAATTCATTTAACCAACCGTTACGCGGTCACGGGCAATCATTCCTATCCTCCGAGTCGCACCGTACAAAAAAGAGTGTCAGAGAAAAATAGAGGGGAATGCGAATCAATCGATTTATCACCTTATGAAATTATTTCTTGTCAGCCTCGACATACAGATATTAACTTTCCAATGGCTTGCGAAACAATTTTAGGCTTTTCGAACTTTCCGCACCGATTCGTTACTCGTATAGCGCGGAAAAATGAAAAAGGGAAATAGATTTTTCGCATGCACGGATTCACCTCGTGATAAAAATTTGAAAAACTCTGCAAATATTCAACAATTTGTACACCAAAATATCAAAATCATTCAATTTATTTCCAATGGCCAGGAAAAACACACGAAAAATACGTAAAACTCGAAAAATAATATTTAAAAAACTAGCAAAACTTTGAAAAGATTCACAATCAGTGCAAAAAGAATTGCAATCATTTCAATTCGCTCAATTGCTAGGAAAAATCATCAAAAAAGTCGCCAGACTCGGAAAATATTTCACAGTTTTCGCAAAAAAAAAATTAAATCGTTCCGTTTTTTTCAGTATTGGCAAGGAAATAACACGAAAAACTCGCAAAACTTGGAAAATTTTTACAATTAACGATAAATGCGATTCAAAAAAGAAAACCTCAACAATATTCAAAACTCTTTTTTGTTTTCGAAAAGCTCGGGACAAATGTATTCCGAATGAATTGATTCACATTATCGCGATAAATGTGGGTTATATTGTCTTCGGGATTGCAGAGTAAAATGCAACAAAACGTTTCCCTGCCAAGGATAAGGAAAAAAATGAAGAAAATTGCTTTCAGCGAGCTCTTAAGTCACGTATTCCATGTAAAAGGCAGCAGAATCAATAACGTCGCTGATGATTCATCATAGCTCATTTATATCTCTGTATATGAAACTCCTAAGAGCTCTATAGATATATTTACACAATATTGATACAACGTCAATATCGACAAACTTTATTCCAATGCTTTCTACGGCTTTCTATTACCCTTTTCATCGACTGTCCACTCTGCTGTCTCGCCGGAGCTTTAAGGAACGTAGACGAAAAGATTCCCACTTCCACCATAATATTAAACGATCAAAAACAACAGTATTTTTTGTTCCAATTTAACAAAATAAAAAATGAATCAGTTAAAATTGTGCAAATCTTTCGAAAGTCTGTCGAAAAAAAAAAAAACAATTTTGATTTTCGAAAAAAATCATTAAAGCAACATAAATTAAAATTTTTCGTGGCTTTTTGAATTTTTCAAACTCAAATGCACAAAATAAAAATAAAAAGTCAGTAAAAAGTGTGCAATTGGAATATTTTCGAATTGTGTGGAAAAAAAAAACATTTGAATTTTCGTCAAAATGCATTCGCAACGATATTTTTCCTTTTTTCAAAATTCTTCATAAATAATCAGGGAATAAATTTGAATTTTCGGTTGTTTTTTGAAAATTAGTTTGGAAACTTTTTGGGATGCGAGCGAAATTTTTGCAAAGACTGATTTTAATTACCGAGTCGATTTTTCAGTCGCTCGCACCCTTTCGTCTTGCTGTGCTGTTCCGTGGGCGCAGGGATGAGGGTAAAGCGAACCGCGAACTTGGCGCCCCGAAGACTTGGATCGTTAAGTCGTGTCTGGGGTTTCAGAGCCACGAGTCGTCGCTTCATTTCGTTCTCTATACACATTTCTACATATACATAAATATATATGGATATGGCTTGAACGGAGTTTACGAGATTCATGGCAAATAATCAGTAGCGAGATAAAAAACACACGTTCGTAAGAAATTGTCTCGCTTTCCGCTTTCCGGCTCGAAAAAATCGCCGAGTAATTGAAAAATTTGATGAAACGTTTGAGGAGAGAAATAAAACGAAACAAAAGATTCTCCTTGTGTCTTGAGGCGAATTTTCCGGGAGAAGAATTTGTTTTTATAATTTATACGAGGTCGTCGAGACGAGGAGCGATTTTTACAGTCGTGTCTGACCATATCCGGGCCATTTCTACTTACAGACCGAAAAGGCCAAAATCGTCGCTAAGTACTCGAGGAACCTTTGCCCTGTTCAGGATTTCTCTGCTTTTCGGTGACACGAAAATCTTCAACGCGTCAATAAAGTAGAAATTCGACAGCGATGTCTGACCATATCCGAGCCATTTCTACTTACAGACCAAAAAAGTCCAAATCGTCGCAAATGACTGGAAAAAACTTTGCCCTCTTTCGGATTTTTCTGCCACTACGCGAATTACTTCATTGAGAATTCTTTAATAATTCTGGAGGAACATTGTTGACACCAAAACTAACAATTTTCTCGTGTGAAAAAAAAACTTTACCTGACTCCAAGAATTTGAGATATTCAATTTCCAATTTTCACCTTTTCCCATCTAAACGCGTGTAAATTCAACTCGAGTTTGGTTTATGATTAGCAATAAAATGTCTTCAGGATTCTTCGCAAAAAATTTCGGCTCATAGACTTTCTGGAAATCTGCAGAGAAAATCCTGAATACATTTTTTTTGCCTACTCGATTTTTGCAACTTTGCAACGTGACTCGAATTCGCACGTGTTGTGAAGAGGAAAATCAATTCGAAACTGAATATTTCAGATTCTAAACGTCAGAAAATTGGCTTGAACGCTAACTAGCCGAGAATTTGCCAGTCTCGTCTGACCACAGCGAATGACTCGAGAAAAGTTTGTCCTGGCTTTGAATTGTTCCATCTTTTTGTGACACGAAAATTTGACAGTGATGTCTGACCATATCGAGGCCTTATCCACTGCGGAGTTTATGAAATTGATTATCACGGTTTATGGCTCGACAAACGGGTCATAAAATTTCTAGCCTTTACCCTTTCGATACTTTTCTCTTTGCACATTATCGCTTGACATATTACTGACAATTTTTATTGTTGTTTTTTGCAAAAATATTCGATATTGCCGAAGCAACGAAATGTGAGGTCAGTGAAAAGAGGAAAAAATTGCCTGCAGTGAGGCTTTTTGTGCATTTTAAATTCAGACAAATGTCCATGGCTCGGTTTCTCGTTGCGGAAGTGAAAAAAACGAGGTTATTGTTGAGCTTTCTTGACATTCACGAGCAAGAAACATTCTGCTCACTTTCATGGTAAATTTCAAATTCATTTTACATCAATCTTCGCACTCGCGTACGGTGAAGCTATAAAGATACGTCGAATGGGAAGAAACTATATTTTTCAGAGAATTGAGTGAATAAAGAAACGTGGAAACGAGTATCGAAGTTGTTGTGGGTCGAACGGAGCATAGAAAAATGTTGTGAAATTGTCAGGACTGCATTGCCCACTGAAATCTTTTCTATAAACGTGAAATTTTCATAAATTTCATTTTACCTCAAAATTTCAACTTTCCATACAAAAAAAGTGTGAAAAACATCAATTTTTCGTTTAATCCCTAAAAAGTTCGATTTTTTAGGAAATTTTGGCTTTCGTGAATATATATTGCAAAAATAGTTTCTCGCAATGTTGAAATGTTAATATAGAAATATTCATCGAGGGCAAAAAATGTTTTTATCGAAGAATAAAGCGAATAACAAAGTCAGAGTTTTACTGCGAGGCAGATAGAGATGGACGAATGCAAAGAGAGGTCATTCCGTTCCGATATCATTTCCATACCTACGCAGCCTCGTGTTTCTCCTGGACTTTTGTCTACACACACACCCACATACTTCGGGAATCCACGTCACTGAGAAACGCGAATACCTGTCGAGGTATTTGATCCTTCAATTGTACAAACGTTCGAATCTGCCAAAACGTCCAACGTCCATGTCCCAAATCCCTCAAATTTGCATTATTCCGTATCTTCTCGAATCGAAAACCCAAAAAAAAAATCGGTAAATTTCGAATTTTTCGATTCCATGCACAATTTGAAAAATCCAAAAACTGTTTGAAATTTGACGACTCGTTCGATCGAACGTGGAGGAAAAAAATAGGAGACGTTTCGGTGAAACTGTTTGGCCTGTTTTGAAAATGAAGCGGAAATTCGTCGACCTTGATGTTTCGTAATATATACGAAATAAATGTAAATATAAATAGAGAAACGAAAACAGACGCCGCGCGCGGCTCGAGCGGCGTCTTTGTTAATCAGCGACGCGCGGGCTCGAGGAGATGGAAAGGAATCAAGGTGACAGTCGAAACTTTTGGAGGAATAGGACGAAACGAGTGTCTTGTGAATAATTCACTGGTAAATATGAAGGGCTCACTGTCTCGGGCGTCTCGGGACAACGGGCACTATAGTATTTATGAAAAACATATAAATATATATTTATATATATGTGTGTAAAGGGTTGAGGAGGAAATTAGGTTGCCAAACCCAAGACTTTTGTTCACGAGGACACAGACGCAAAAATTCCCAAGAGTCTTTTCGAGCCACTTATGGCTCGAGTGGATCGTCCAACAGCGAGAACGAACGAAACAAAATTACCGAACAAGTACGAAATAACGACTCGAAACTCGAATTTTTCGACCACTTTTTCCGAACGCCCATTTTCCCCGAAAAATAAAAAAAAAGTTGATTTTTTTCTGGGTTATTGATTTCCTCAGAGATCCCAGCGGCTTGAGGAATTTTTTGAATTTTTTTACGCAATATTTTCGGAAAGAACGAAAATCGAATTCGAAAAAACGTTTTTTTCGATTTTGGCGGCCGCCATTTTGGATGGATTTTATTTTCAACCTCAAAATCGTGTGTAACATTTCGAGATCTGTATTTTGATACCCCACAAGGTCAGGTTTCAAGAACGTTTTATTTCCGGAAACATTTTTATTTCCAACGCAGGGAAAATATTTGTTTCCAGGAACAAATTCCTCGGGACCTTCGTCCGAGAGCTAGACCAAAGTGCTGAGGCTTTCCCTGTTTTACGCGCGGATTTTCCTAGAAATGAGAAAACGATGCGTGGGTGGAACAAAGTCATCAGGCAGGCTATTTATCGTGACACAGATCGGAAGAGTCAAAGATAATGCGGGTTTTGGAGCTGCACGGTTCTTGAGAGCGCGTGCACGGGAGTTGCATCGCGGAACAGCGGCAGCAGCAGCAGAGAATGTATCGCTTATTCGCTCAGGAGGTGCTTATCGTTAGACGGCAGAGCCAAGGGCTGCTAGACAATCAAGAGAACGATCGTCGCACTAATGGCGCTACATTATTCGTCGTAGCGCAGAGAGGCGAGCTAGAGCTCGACCGTACACTTCGCGGCTTTGATTGCGGGCGATAACGGATGTATAATAAACGTATTTACCGGGCGCCGAATGCGAAATTCATTCTTTATCCCGTTCGTTATAGTTTTGCCACATTTTTAACTCATTTTCAGACTTTGAGCAAATTTGCCCCAGGCTCACGTGATCCTGCATTGAAAATCGAGGAGAATGAGCCCAAGTTGGACACTTTTCGTTTAATTTCGGAGGAGATATGAATTTTCCAATATTCGGGTCATTCGTGACCTCAGGTTACCGGAATAGGTAACAAAAAAATAATGTTACCGTAAAAAACATCGATTTTCAAAGTGGAAGAAAACTTTAGATCAAAACTTACAAAGATCGCAGTGAATTTCGCATCCTTTCTCCGGCTCCGAAATGGTATTGAAGCTAAAAATTAGCTGAAAAGCACGATGCAGTGACTGCGCGACACAATTTCACCTTGAAAAATGAACATTAATATTTCCTGCAGCATAAAATCGTCAGCGACTTGGAAACCTGAGCATTTCTGAGGAACAAAACGCCTGCTTGCGTTGCGAATATTCTGCGACAGAATGCGACAAATTACACGCGTCCCACGCGACTCGGAGTGACGAAGCGACAGCTTGCCCAACTGGCCGCTGAGGGCAGGAGCGCGCGACTCGTCGCGCTGCTGACCGGTGCAGCGGTGGAAAGGCGAAGCAGGCGAGATTGGAATTCGAGCAGAGAGCAGAGACTGCAGAGAGAATCAGTGCGACAGTGGAGTGCGAGCGTGACATTCGCTGTAGCAACGTATTGAGGTTATCGTACTCGGAGCAAATTCCGACAGCCGTCAAGTCAATTCCACGTGTTAAACGTGTGAAAAGTTGCGTCATTTGAGATCGAAATTTAGTACAAAATCAACAATGGTTTTGGACCTCGATCTGTTTCGCGAAGACAAGGGCCACAACCCGGAAAAAGTTCGTGAAAATCAACGAAAGCGGTTCAAAGATGTTGCTCTGGTGGAGGCGGTTATCGAGAAGGACAAATTCTGGAGACAGCTGCGACATCGTGCCGACAATTTAAACAAATTGAAAAATGTCTGTAGCAAAGAAATTGGAGAACGGATGAAGAAGAAAGAAGCTCTGGGCGACGATGATTCAGTTCCCAAAGAAATATCCGAGAATCTCGACGATCTGACGATCGATAACCTCAAACCTTTGACGGTCGTGCAAATAAAGAAAATTCGTGGTCTGATCGACGAGGCGATCGTTGCGAACGACGAGGAACGTTTGAAAACAGAATCCTCGAGAAATTCGGCTCTCCGCGAAGTCGGAAATCATCTGGACGCTTCGGTGCCTGTCAGCAACGACGAGGACGAAAATAAGGTTAGAATTCACGCCCACATTGTTCGAGCCCTCGAGAAAAATTGAAAAATCGAAAACTATGAAAATCCCAACCTCTCTCTCGACTTTTTTACTCTACGCAGGTCGAACGAACCTTCGGCGACTGCCAACAGCGCAAAAAATATTCCCACGTCGATCTCATCCACATGATCGACGGAATGGACGCCGAACGTGGAGCCGCCGTCGCCGGAGGGCGCGGATATTTCCTCACCGGTCCCGCCGTCTTTCTCGAACACGCTCTCATCCAATACGCCCTGCGAAAACTTTTCGACAAGGACTACAAGCCGCTCTACACTCCTTTCTTTATGCGCAAAGACGCGATGCAGGAAGTCGCTCAATTGGCTCAATTCGACGAGGAATTGTACAAAGTACGCGATATCCAAAACGCTCCAGATTCCCGAACGAATCGTTTCTCATTTTTCCACTAATTTCCCTTGAATTTTCTCAGGTCACTGGCAAAGCAAGCGAAAAAGGAGACGAGAAAGATGCGGAGGAGAAATATCTCATCGCTACTTCGGAACAGCCAATCGCGGCTTTCCACAGAGGCGAATGGATCCCGGAAGCCAGTCTGCCCATCAAGTACGCCGGACTCTCCACGTGCTTCAGACAGGAAGTTGGATCTCACGGACGCGACACCAGAGGCATTTTCCGCGTCCATCAATTCGAAAAGGTACGAAAGAAAAGGCAACGGAATATCCGCAAATATCGCGAACTGTTTGACGATTTTTGAGAAAAAAAAAATTCGATTTTGTTCTCTGTTTCAATTGGCGGTGAAAATTCGTCATTTTTACAACAAAAACTCGGAAATCTCAAAAAAAAAATTGCAGTCTTCCCAAAAACGACTCAATTCACTTCTTTCTTTTGATCGCCGAGGGAAATATTTGCAACATCTCGTAAAACTTGGAAATTATCCACAATTATTGCAAAAATAATCAAAATCATTTCGACGATTTTTGCAACTTTACAAGAAACTCGGAAAATATTCAACAATTTTTACAAAGAGAATTTAAATTTTTTGCTTTGTTTTTTTCAAGTACAGAACGCCGAGATTTGCAAAAGTTGGTTATGAATTTGGTATCTCGTTGAAAAAATGAACGATTTGTTGACGCAGGTGGAACAATTTTGTCTGACATCGCCGCATGACAACAAGTCTTGGGAAATGATGGAGGAAATGATCGGCAACGCCGAAGAGTTTTATCAGGACCTCGGCATTCCTTATCGTATCGTAAATATCGTCTCAGGTGCACTCAATCACGCTGCGTCCAAGAAACTCGATTTGGAAGCTTGGTTCCCGGGCTCTGGGGCTTTCCGCGAGTTGGTCTCGTGCAGCAATTGCCTTGATTATCAAGCTCGGCGTTTGTTGGTCAGGTAAACAACGAAATTATTTATATTCGGTATCCGAAAGCCAGATTTTCTCTTGACGACGAGAAAAAAATCGACCAAATCGACGTTGATCCCGAGAGCGTGAAATTTTCTCAAAATTTTACAGATTTTTTCATAAATTTCGCGTTGGAATTTCAACTTTTCATATTAATTATTATGAAAATAATTTTTTTTATTCCCAAAAACTTCATTTTTCGGTAAAATTTCCACTTTCCATACAAAAAAAATGAAAAAAATTTCTTTCAATTCCGAAAAATCGTTCAAATCATTGGAAAAATTTGGATATGCGAATAAATCTTTCAAAACTGTTTGAAAACCAGAAATCGACGTGAACTTAATGGACGTGAAAAATTTGCAGATACGGGCAAACGAAAAAGATGAACGCAGCTGTGGATTACGTACACATGTTGAACGCAACTATGTGCGCGGTGACTCGCGTTATTTGCGCGATCCTCGAAGTGCATCAAACGGAGACGGGGATCAAAGTTCCAAAGGCAATTTCGTCTTTTATGCCGACGAAGTATCAGGAAGAAATTCCATTCGTCAAGCCTGCCCCAATCGAGGAGGCAGAAACGAAGAAGCAGAAAAAACAGAAGGAAAATATGGCGAAATAACCGGAAGGACGGTTTCAACGAGTCAACACCCAAAATTGAACAATTTCGACTCCTCGATTGTATCGATTATCGCGATTCCTTTTTTCATTGCATTTTAACGAGCATTTTAAGTCGCGGGACTACAAATAAAGCGCTTTATCATGGAACAACAAAGGAATTAATTTTTTTAAATAATATTTTTCATTTTTTCTTATAAAAAGGCCGCGGAAAATGATTTTTGAATATTCAATGTTTTTAGGAAAATAAAATTCGCGATTCGTCAACTTTTTTCTTCGTTTTCCAGCTTCTCGATTAATCTCTTGCGCTCCTCGGCTCGTCTCATGTTTTGTATCACTGAATTTTCGAACTCGGCGTCGCTCATTTTCGTCTGAGTTGCCTAAAAAAATTGAATTCTATTTTCAATCAATTTAATTATCAATTTTCAGGCTTGACTTTTGAGTTTTGCATTTTTTTCGAAAAATTCTGATGGATTTTTCACATTTTTAGTTTTGAGACTTACGAATATGTTCGGCGCTGATGAGCATCCGGGGAAAGTTGAGACTCGCGGTTTTTCGGCGGATTTCATGGAGGGAAACAATCCTCCACCTCGAGGTGCTTCCGAAAAATGCATTTTTGCTTTTGTCGACGATTTTTCCGGCTCCCATAATCCTTGGAGAGTCAACGGATTGTGCGAGAGTCCTAATTCGATCTTTGCTGCCATTTCCTGCAAGAAAAAATGGAGAAATCCAAAAATTGCTCGATTCGAGGTTGGAATTTTTTTTTCACTCAATTAAATATTTACTGCCGAGTCCGGGTCCGTGTATTCGACGAGAGCGCTGCCTTTTTTCGTTGCCGAAATGACGAGAACGGCGATGTCGCCGTACTGAGAAAAAAAGCGATAATTATTGAAAAATTTCGTTTCTTTTTCGAAATTTTGTGGAAAATATTGATCGTTCGTGGGTGGTAAATACTTTGGAGAGAATTCGGTGCAGGGTATCGTAATCGTAACCTCCATTTTTTGGGTCATCCTTCGCAGCCTTCCACTTAATTTTTATTCTCGTATTTCCGGCCAAGTTTTTGTTGCCACGATTTTTCGTGCCGTACAATTGCTCGTGAATTTGTTGGCGCACCAGAGCGACTTCCTCTTCCACTTGCTTCGAGCCTTCTTTTTGCAGCCTTTCGATTTCGGCCTGAGAAAAATCAAAAACATTGCAAATGGTCGGTTTTTGTTCGGCGGGAACGGAAATAGTTTTCAAATTTCATTCGATCCACCGCTCCAAACCATAAGGTAGAAAAAGTTGATGAAAAAATTGAAAATAAAAAAGGGAAAAATCGAAAACCGTCATTTTTGGTCCAGAAAAACGAAAATCCTCGGTGGGTCGTTTCCGAATTTCGTTCGATCGACCGTTCCAAACAGTATCGTAGGAAATGGATCGAAAAAATGTCAAAAATCGAATTTTTTCAAATATTTTTCACCGCGACCTGCAAAATAAGAATCGCCAAAACTCACCTTGAGTTTTTGTTCGTCGCTTTTGGAAGCAAAGTTAGGACTCTGAGATTGGCGAAAAGTTTCTTCCCTCGCTTCCAGATCGTCCTTCAACTTTTTGCGTTTGGCATCGTACTGAGTGGCTCTGAGTTTTGCTTGTTGACGGGCTTTCAAAACTTTGTCATATGCGGCCTAAAGAAAAGACGATAATGAATAAGATAAAAAAATCTCTCCGTTTTTTTTCCTATTTTTCCTGAGAAACTGATTTTTCATCGTTCCGTAAATTGACTCACCCTGGCAGAATCGTCTGTGAGGATTTCCAAAGCCTTTGACAGCTGATGAAACAATTCAGCGGCTTTCGGATTGTCCGGGTTTTTGTCGGGATGGCACGAAAGGGCTTTTTTCCTGTACGCGGTTTTTATCTAAACCGGAAGAGACACAAGAAAAAAGCACGATAAACGATTGTCAAAAGTGTAGAAATGAATTGTCGAACGTAGTTCGAACGTTTTCGTAAGAATAACATTCGAATTCCAGTTTTTTTACCTCCTTCGTCGACGCCTCCGCGACAGTCCCGATCAGGGCGTACAAATCGATTTGCATGAGATCTTCCATATTTTTAAAACAATTATTAAGTCTTTGACAAACAAACTTTCAAACTCGGAGTAAAACGAGTCCAATTTTTGACGAACGACGATGTTTACGTTTCCAGAAAAGCCGCATAACCTAATTTTTGCCTTGACGCCGAAATCAGCTGTTGAAAAGTTGAAAATTCAGGGAAAAGCGCTACCTAGCGGGATTCGGGAAAACCTAAACTCAAAAATGGCGTCTCACGATCATATGTTGTTTGTGTTCTTATCGCATTTGACGTTTCGTTTCTCGCGTCTTTACCAGAAATAAACATTCCGATTAATGAAATAGTAGTTGCCAAAAAGTTGATAATTGTTGCGAGAATGATCGAAGAATTGGCGAAAGATTACGGATCGTACGTCAAGACCGACATAACGGATCAAGTAAGATTTTTCCAAGTAGTTTTGTTTATTTTTTATGCGAAATACTCGTGTGACATTTTTCTTTGGGGCATTTTGAAACATTTTCGTTGAGTTTCGAGTTTTTAATCGAGCTGCTTCGATGTTTCGTAGATGAAAAATGTCCACGAGACCATAGAAGACATGATGGCACGTTTGGAGGAGTTTGAATCGATCATTGGCATGGTGAGAAATAATTTTGTTGCAAATTAGATTGAAAAATACATCAATGAGCTTTTCTGACACTTTTTTGTGAAACTCGCGTAAATTGTGAATGGAACGCGTGAAAAATCGTGAAAATATTTGTGAAAAAAGGTGCAGACTGTCGGAGCAGAATGCACAAGCGAACATCGACCTCGCTTGCAATCGGTTCGTCCGGAATTGTCGAGTTTGTGCAAACGCATTGACGCACTCGAGCACGTAGTTGCGCGAGCTAATACAGACTTGGGGGCTCTTGAAGCGGCAGTGGAAACGGCCGAATCCGAGCTCGGAGGAGTCGGAGTTTCGGATCGAATCCTCGGGATGCTAAATCCAATTTCTCACCTTTTCGTAAGTTTTCCGACACGGAGCACATTTTAAAAACAGATAAATGAACAATTAATGTTCTTGATTTTCAGAAAACTAAAAATACGGAATCTCCATCGACTCCACGACCAATCACGAATTACGACCCACCTCAGATTTATCGTACCGAAGATTTTTTCACCAACGAGTAAAAGAATTAAAGAATTATTAGAGAAATTATTACCGATCATTTTATTGACGAATGGAATAATTAATCAATAAACGAAATTAATTTTTGGATACATTTCTTTTTCTTTTTCACGAAAACCGCGCCGAAAATGAACAAATTATAATAATTTACGTTTTTTTGAAAATACGTCGACAAATTATTTGGAAATTTGGCTCAAGAGCCTGATTTTTTATTATTGATTGTTTTCAGATCAAAATGTCACCGGCAATCAAAAAAATTGCGACAATTTTTTTTTTTTTTAAATACATCGAAATTCGGTACCGAACGTGAATTTGTTTTTATTTAGCGATTGATTTTATGGACAAGTACCAATGTTACATGTTTTCAGCTGCGCTTCTTTCTGGCCGGAGTAACATCCGCCCGCCATGCAATGTCGCCATCTTGTTATTTTGCCATGCCCGCAAGTTGCGCTGCATTCGGACCATTTGCCCCATTGATCCCAGACGAGCGGTTGGTTCGGACCTGCCAATGGAGCGTCGAGATAGTAAAAGACATGTAAACTTTTCGTTGGGCTCAACGACAGGCCGGAAATGTGCAGGTCTTGAATTGCGCTTCTTTCTCGCCGGGCGAACAACCACCGGTGACGCAATAGCGCCAACGTTTCAACTTTCCGACACCGCAACTGACCGTGCAACTCGACCATTTACCCCATTGATCCCAAACTTTCGGTCCCTCGCTAAACTCCCGATCAGCCAACGGCTTTAACTCTTTTTTATCAGCCTCATTACCCGCTTCACCATTTCCGCCATTTTCCGACCACTCTTTCTCCTCCGACGTTTTTTTATCTTCCGCGTCGTGTTTTTCTTCATCTTCATCTTCCTCCTCCAACGATCTTTCGTCCTTTCGACGGGACGGTTCCACCAATTTAAAATTCCTGCAATTTTTCGTGTGTTTCATGGCAAATTTGCAATTAATTCGGAAAAACGCAAAATTTCAGGTTAATTCTTCGCGTAATTTATCAACATTTTAGCAAGTTTTTTTCCTTTTTTATTCATAGCCGAAAATGGCCGAAATTTAACAATTTTCCACGAACCTCGAAGTCTCAATTTTTGCTGGCATCACTTCCGGCAACTTTTCGATTCCAGAATAATCGAAAGATTCACAAAGTTTCGAGACTCCCTCAGATTTTCGAAGGACAAGGAGTGACACGATAAAAATACTCGGAAAAAACATGGTCAATGGAACTGTCGATCAAAATATTAGTTTTTTTGACTTTGAATCGATTTTCGAAGCTGAAAAATCACTTTTTCCGCAGATTACAAACATCGCAGCAATTGTTGACTGCAGCTTGCTCGTATTCTGTCAAAATCCGACGATTTATCGAAATTTTTCGCAACTCTCGTTGCCCAGTTCAGGGCCCAGAGGAACTTCCGCCTGTTCGGCAGCTAGTCCAATGAAAAATCGCACGTGACTTTTTTTTTAACAGTAATTCCAAGAGTATTCGGGACGATAACCCTTCAAGTACACACTGGGTCATTTTGACCCGAATTACAGGCAACGAATGTTTCAGCATTTCATTTTTGTAGTCATCAAATAATCATTATCGAAAAATTATTGCACTAAAGTGAAAAAAGTGATAATTTACTGCGAAAAAAATGGATTATTATCGAAATCCAACATTTGAAAAACGCCTCGGGTCAGATTGACCCAAGACGCCGTTACAGGAAAAACGACGAAGATTCAGGGTCAATTAATGTTTTGATTTTATTCCAAGCCATGAAAGTATGCCTTTCGGACATTTTTTACGATGGCAAGGCCTCATTTGAGCTTGTTTCATCCCCTTGGTCGGACAACTTTTTTCCATGCAATGACGCCAACGAACTCGTCGTCCTGTGCCACAAGTGACGCTGCAGCTTGTCCAGTGTCCCCAAGGATCCCAGTCCGGGACTTTACCGTCTTCAAACCCGAAAATAATTGAAATTTAATAACGAGGAATAAAAATAACTCGATAAAATGTGAAGTTTACGTTTATTTTTGACGTAAACAAATGTTTCCTACTGTAAATCACGGAAAACACATTTTTGCTCACGATTTTCGTTGTCTTCGTACTCCACTTTGTCATTTTCGATTTTTCGATCGGCACCCATCGACTGCGAGCGTTTTTTATTGAATTTTGCAAAAGGCCAATGACGTCGACGACGATGGCGTCGTCGGTTGCTCCAGAAGGCTGGGGCGAGCCTCTCGCACGGTTTCCGACGAGCCACGTGTCGTCGGAATCGATCGGCAGATCGAAAATCTACCAAAAACTCGTCGCTCGTTCCGTTGTCGATCTGTTTGCCAGGAAAAAAGTAGAAAAACGTGAAAAATCGATGAAAAAATGAGGAAGAATTTGTTCTGGTTGATTTTTCCATCATTTTTTCACCTTAAGTCTCTCCGGACGATCCTTGGTCGCTCGTCGACCGGCCTCCGGACTCCCTGCCCCATGAATTTCATTGTCAACGTATTTCGCGAATATCCATTTGAGATAATAAACGATCACGAGGGCCAATAAAATTCGCATAACATTCTACGTCTTCTGTCGTTATTTCTTCATCGATCCCGATAAAAAAAGGATTTTTTTTATTATTATCACGTAATTCAATGATTATATACACGAGAAAATAAATATCAATCGAAATTCAACGTTTGACGTTTCGACGTCAAAATCTGACGTTTGCGAAACTTTGCACTGATTATGAGGGGAAAAAAAACAGAAGAAAACCATCGTGAAGCTGAAATTATCGACGCAGCCTCGCGGGATTATAAAAAATATCAAAAAATAATTAAGTTAATCGGAGCTTTAGTAAATCTACGCGACGGAAAACAAAACGCCGTTCGCTCGCGAAATCTCAAAGCCGGAAAAACGATTTGTGGGCACGTCCTTTGGGCATTTGTCCTTGAAGTCTCAACCGACGAACTGCCTCCCTCAAATGCTTCGGCTGCAGCGGGCCCGACTCGTTATTCGTCTCCATCACGTCCAAAGCTTCCTCCACTATTTCCCCAACAAAAACTTTCGCGATTCCCGACATGGCGATCACCACGTTCTGCGACACTGAACAGCCCGTTGTCGTCTGCATTATCTGCAATTGCGATGCCGATCGTTTGATTATTTTTCATCCCGAATCACGTTATTCATGATTGGGCATGAAATCTACGATTAAATAGTGAAAATTGAAAGTTTACAGTTATGGTTTCGTTGCTGTTCCCTTGGAAAGTCAACTTTCGGATTAAAACTCAATATTATTTTGGAAATTACGTTATTGTGGACTTTTTCGATGGTGTCTTGAATATTGCCACGAAATTTCGAAAAATTTTCAACACGCTGGCGAGTCTGCCTCGTAAATATTGAGCTAAATTTTTTCAATGTGAATATTTACGATGTTTTCCACTATTTTTATGGTGTTCTATGGGGTTTGCGGTATTTTATGGTGTTTCAATGGTGGTTTTATGGTGTTATGGGGTTACGGTGATTATGGGTTTTATGGGGTTTATGAGGTTCATGGTGTTTATGGCGATGAATATAAATTTCGAAAAATTCTATGGGATCTGGCGAGTCTACTCGGTAAAAATTGAGCTGAATTTTTTTCTTACTTTGATAATGACGTTTTTTTGCAATTTTTTAGGCCTGTCGTGAACATTTCCGAGGAATTTCGAAAAAAATTCTGTACGAGCGTCTGCTTGAAAATTCAGCTGAATTTGTTGAATTTTGAAAATGAAATTTAGAAAATTGTGAAATTTTTTACTCTTTTTATCGCCGCCTTTGGAAATGCCGCTCGCCTGTACATTTCGTATCTGTCCAGTTGGTCTTCTGTGAAGTTGGAAACAAGAACTCTGCGAAAAAGAAATGTATTCGGTGAATAAAAACTTTTTTAGTCGCCAAAATCTCCTTTGACGGAATAAAATATATTTTTTTGCATTATTTACTGCATTTTTTCTCGCTCTTCTTCCTCCAGCTCGCGTTTAGACTTTTCTTTGCTCTCCCGTCTGTCCTTGAGCGTCATCGGGTTGGAATGCGGCAGAACAAGGACATTGTCGAAAATGTTGTCCCTGTCGGAATGTTCCATTTCGTCATTGCCGTCAAGATCCACTTCGTGCTTCACAATGTCCAGATCGTTTTGCTCGTCTTGCGATTTATCACCAGCTTGAAAGTCTGTGTTTTCATGGTCGGAATTGGATTTTGTACTCGCCGCATCGAGTTCCGTCTGAAAAGGATTTTTCTCCATTTTTTACACCTTTTTATAGATTTTTTAAAGATTTTAACTGGAAAATTGAGCTTTGAGATTTTTTTCTGGATTTTACGTATTTTTTCACTATTTTCTACCAGAGAATTTTGAATTTCAGATTTTTTTTCGATTTCACAGACTTTTTGTTTATTTTCTACCAGAAAATCGTGAATTCAGACATTTTTTTTCGATAGTATTATTGAGAATATATGATGATGGAAAAGTACTTTGATCGCCTCTGAAGAAATATCCATGTCCAGTCCATCGTTCGAATCTTTCGGCTCCGATTGTTTACTCTCGAAGGAATTGAAGTGTTGGTCCTTGTCGTCAATATCAGCGGGATCGCTGTCATTGCCCGAATCGTCTTTTCCGAACAGGTTATCCATCACGTGACCAAAGAATTATCACTTTTTTTAAATTTCAAGAACACTCAAAATCGTTAAGTTCTACGGAAAGTATATTGACGCATTGAAAATGAAGTGTAAACAAACGGAAAATGAAGAAGAAACAAAAACGTTGGCAGAGAGGAGGATTCCAGTCGCGCTGTACACGCACGAAACACAAACACTGAACGAAACGATTGAAACGAACGCTTTTCGAGCTTTCGCCGAACTTGAGCGCCATCTCGCGCCCATGCTGTGTCACTAAAGCCATTTCACGCGATGATTTGACACACGTTTTTCGTAAAAAAAAAAAAAAACATCCCCCTGAGCCTCTTGTATGGTTTTTATCGATTTATTATAATTGCAAAATACTCGATGGTCATTTATTCGTATGCATCGTTCCGTTTATTCGATCGTTTGGTGGTGTGCGATATTTAGGAAAAAATAAATAAGAAAATATGCCACACCGCGCGTGGGCTAGGGTCCAAAATAAAATTTCGCGACCTCAACAAAATTTGAAGATCCTAAAAATGATAAATATAATTTCGTAAACTGTAGAGCGACTAACAAACGATTTAAACAATTGGTACTTGCAATACGAATAAAACGGAAACGGAATTCCTATAGCAATTTAGTCCCGAAAAAAATACGCTAAAAAGAGTGGTGACGAAAAAAATTGTTGAAAAATTGGTCGCGAGAGGACGAGCGGGATTGTAGGAGAGAGGCATTGGACATTGTAGAAGGCAATGTATGTTTGAAGGTGAGCGAGTGAGAGGGCCAACTTAACATCCAAAATAAAAATCAATTTTCCGGAAAAACTATTAAATCTCAAACAATTTTTCTTTACTCTCAAATCTTCTCAAACGATTCTCAAACGATTTGCATTAATTAAATTTAAAAATAATAACTTTGGGGGGCCAACTTCACGGAGGTGAGTGAGAGCAGGATCAGGATAAACAGCTGATTCGTTTTATCGGGTTGAGACCACATGTTTGAGCCGCAAACCGCCCCCATCAATACTCGTTGATAGTTTTCTCTCCGCGTTGGCAAAGTACCGAATAAAAAGAAAGTCTCGCGAGGAAAAAAGGAAAAAGCAAATCGAATAGTCGAAGTAAATCGCGCATCCACGTTGTTTTTGGGGATCGTTGGTAGCGGCGGGTCATGATATATCGTCGATAGAAACAACCAGAATTGTCATTTACTTTTCGGTGATATCTCTATAAAATGGCTGACCGAGATAGCGCATCCGAGAGCGATTCGAGCTCGATCGACGGTGGACCAATTATGATGCCACCCTCCCCAGTAACTCGAGAACAATTGCAAAAAAGAATCGAGTCTTTGCAGCAACATAACCGAGTCCTCAAAGTCGAACTCGAAACTTACAAACTTCGCGTCAAGGCCTTGCAGGAAGAAAATCGCAGTTTACGTCAAGCGTCCGTCAATATCGTGAGTTTTTTACATTTCATTTGTTACCAAACCGCCCGATGCGATTACTCGCTTTTCCCGCACGTTCCTGAGCGCGTCGTGCGACTCGCCCATCCCAGCAAATCTGTTTTATGTCAAAAAAACGAAAATTTCAGCAAGCCAAAGCGGAACAAGAAGAAGAATTCATCAGCAACACTTTGCTCAAGAAAATCCAGGCCCTAAAAAAAGAAAAAGAAACGCTGGCGCATCATTACGAGCAGGAGGAAGAATGTTTGACCAACGATTTGTCGCGAAAGCTGAATCAGCTGCGCCAGGAGAAATGTCGCCTGGAGCAGACTTTGGAGCAAGAACAAGAGTGTCTGGTGAACAAGCTGATGAGAAAAATCGAGAAATTGGAGGCCGAGACTCTGGCCAAGCAGAGCAACTTGGAACAATTGCGCAAGGAGAAAGTCGAACTGGAAAACACTTTGGAACAGGAACAAGAGGCGCTCGTCAACAAATTGTGGAAACGAATGGACAAACTCGAGGCGGAGAAACGCATGCTCCAGATTAAGCTCGATCAGCCGCTCTCCGATCCTACATCCTTGAGGAACATGAACAACGGTGACACCGCGACTAATCTTAGCACGCACATACAAACTCTGAGAAGCGAAGTCGCCAGACTCAGGCACACCCTGCTCATGTCTCAGCAAGAGCGTAAGCCTTTCCTGCTTTTTTTTCATTTCATTCGTTTTCTCGTATCAAACGAAATTTCCAAATTATACTCAAGTTCGTTGGAACGTGGCAAAATATATTTTTCATTCATTTTTTTGATGATTAATGCGATCGTTTCTATTTTCCTGCTTATTTCAGTCTGCTATGAGCCAAAAAAACTCTTTTTTGTTCTCTGCTAGATAATCATCGTTTCGCGTTGGATTCGTACGATACGAACTTCAACGACGTTATTTTATGATGTTGAAGTTTGGATCGTTGGCGTACAACGAAAAATATATTTTTTGATCATTATTCTGATAATTAGCGCGATCGTTTCGGTTTTCCTCGTAAATTCAGTTTCCTAATCGCAAAAGACGACTGTCTCGTTATCGTCGTCAAATGTTTTATGAAAATTTTGGGTTTTTCCATAAAAAATGATGAGTTTTCGTTGTATTTTAACAATGCGGGCTTCAAGAACGTTGTTCGAAATGTTTTTGTTGAAAACAGATACGGAGAAGATGCAGAGATACGTGAACGAAGAGAAACATATTCGGGAGGAAAATCTGAGACTCCAGAGAAAGTTGCAGCTCGAAGTTGAGCGCCGGGAAGCACTTTGCAGACATTTGTCCGAGTCGGAATCGAGGTTCGTAGGCTATTTGGCTTTCTCCAGGATGGAGTAGATTTCTCTGAATTTCCAGCTTCGGATGTAGCGAAATTATACTCTCGTTGAACATTCCCGTTTTATCAGTCGTTGGAGCTTCGAAAATTCAGAGTTCAGCCTAAGCTGAATTGTGCATTTTCTGAGGTTGCAATTTTTAGTTGATATTTGAGAGTTTTTCTTTCGTTCCAGCCTGGAGATGGAGGAGGAACGTCATTACAACGAAATTGTCATGTCCGGCAGTGGCATAAGGAATCGCACCGTCTCCAGCCCGGTTCCGTATAATCCTTCACCGAGTTCCTCCCGACCTTTGAGTCCAGGTCAGTAGAATGTCATACTGGAATTTCTATCGTTGAAAACCAAAGAAAAATATATTTTCGTTCATTATTTTGACAATTAACGCGATCGTTACAACTTTTTAATAACGTTTTGATGATTAACATGATCGTTTCAATTTTCCTGAATTCAGTTTTCCAATGACAAATGAGACTGTCCCATGATCGTTAAAAAATATCGAATGAAAAATTGTGGGCTCTGCTACAAAAAACATTCAATATTTTTGATATTTAAATACATTTTCATTAATTATTTTGATAATTAACTTAACGGTTCCAATTTTTCTGTTAAATTCAGTTTTCCAATGACAAATGAGACTGTCCCATGATCGTTAAAAAATATTGAATGAAAAATTGTCGGCCCCGATACAAAAAAAAATGAGTTTTCGTTAAATTTGACTTTCTTTAATGAAAAAAGTTTCAATTTCGAAAAATTGATTTTTTTGCAGGTGTGAACGTCGTGGGCTCGGGATCTCGAGACAGTTTCACCTCGAACCGTTGCTACGCTTGCGGTCAAACGATCATGCTTCCATTTTCCAGCTCTCCTCCGCCGACAGCGGTAAATTTCCAGCTTCTCACAGCCTAAACGTTTTTTTCGTTGTTTTTTTTTGCTGAAAAAGATTCTCTCGCAACGATACATTGTCCGTTGTGAATGATTTTCGCAGGGTCACATCGTTCCACCGTCCGGACGCAGAACCTCGGACCGGTTCGTCAAGCCGGCGATTCCTCCGACAATCGTGAGTCCGGGGGGACCGCCGATGTCCTCGGCAGCCTCGATACCTCCGGCCATGCCCTCAGCTCCGGGTGGTGCTTCGCCGATGGACATTGCCAAAACGTAAACAACAACAACGAATTAAAACGTCATCATCATCGTCGTCGTCGTCGTCCGCTTATTTTAATCTCGTATCGCTTCGATACGAGAAACAGCAACGTTTCCCCATTTTTCCGATCGATTATTAACGCGCCGAAGGTAAAAAAAGTGTCGAATACGATAACAGTAAGAAAATCAGTATGACTCGCAGTATTTATTCAAAATTTATACGAATCGATCGGATTTCGTTTCGTCCGAACAAACTTTTCGTTTTTTTTCTTCATCTTTACGTTTTCTCTTTTTGCATCAATAATTTTTTTTGTGTCTTCCGTCCTGGATTTTCTTTTACTTGTTTTTTCAATTTTTTGTTATTTTTCATCTTCCGATTTGGCCCAACACGACGGTGCGACTGTCGAAATGAGTTGAACGTGCTCGTGATAGAAGCATTTTTAGAGCCTCGATAAAAAAACGCGATGCGTCTTTGGCGAACGAAGACATTTCCCCCGGTGACGACTCGATAGATCGAGGCAGCAGGGAAAGTGAAAATACTACGAAATGTCTTAATCTCGTTCTGAAATTCCTCCGCTTCAATGCTTTTGCATACTAAAATACACGATTCCGAAGTTTGCGTGATTGAAACGCAACGAAAAATGTTCATTTTTTGTAGCAGAGCGCAAAATTTTTGTACATAATTTGTCAACGATAATCGCATGGTTTTTTTTGCCATGGAAAACTGAATTTAGTGGAAAAATTAAGAAGATGCAATTAATTGTGGTAATAATTAATGAATAATCATTTTTTTCGTTGTTTTTCAACGATGCAAACTTCGGCATCATTTGAAATACTGTAACCCGAAATTAGACGAGCACGCTGGAACGAGCCCGGGGGATGCATTTTGTTTTCGACGCGGTGGAACGAACGTCGGCCCTGATTTACTGGAAATAACTCTTGAGAGGGCGCGGAAAAAAGTAAACGTAACGGGCAAAACGAATCAGCAACAAAATGAAATATTTTTCAAACGAAATATCATTTTTTTTCGCCACTATCCGAAGTGAATAATTTGTCGACTTTGTCGGAAACTTTATCATTTCTTTCCTCAAATTCGTGTGGTTCCCTGGAACATTTCGTTCTTCAAGCATAATTCTTCATGTTGTTGCGTGAATCAGTGATAAATGAGAAGAAAAACGTAACCGCGAGCTGAGCTTGTGATCGCGAGGAGACGATACTCTGATATAAAAATTCTCTGAAAACGAAAAGAAAATTGGCATGACAAGATTTTCCATAATTTCCTTGAACAATCCAACAAAAATCGAATCGATGAAAAACTCCTAAATTTCCAGTTTTTCCATCGTTGCTTCGAAACCAAAATTTCTCCAAACGACCGTCTCGACCTTCTGAAAACTCCGAGAGTCGTTTTTTATTCTCCACTAAATAATCGCGGCGTACGAAGGCAAACAATAGGCTCGTACCGACGACAATTCTCAAAGCATTTTCTCCATGGCGGCGGGACTTGTCAAAACGTCATGAGGTTGCGTCAAAAAAATCTGAATTACGAATAAACAATAAGAAAGAATATCGATTAGATTCTATCGCTTGAAAATATACCGTAAACTTCTTGCTGCCGTCTAACGCATTTCCAAAATCCCTGGATCGTTGAATCGCTATTATTATCATTATCATTATTATTGTTATTATCAACATTACTACTATTCCTACTACCATTTACTACACTATTACTACCACTACTACTACTACTACTTATCGCTACTATTACTACTACACTAATCATATTGTCATTTCAATGAGATGACCCAAAAATAACGAGCAACATTATCGAAGATCTTCGAGTTCGCATCGTTGGAATGCAACGCAAACTCTATCATTTTTCATAGCACAGTCCGATATTTCCATACTGTATTCATCAACGATCATCGAACAGTCTTTTATGCAATCGAAAATATGAATTTACTTTATAAATATTGAAATATTAATTTATATTTTTCGTTGCATTCAACGATCCCAACTTCAGTATCATGAAAAAACGATGTTGAAGTTTGGATCGTTGCAACACAACGAAAACTCATAATTCTTCATAGCAGAACGAAAATTTTCACACTGTATTCGTCAACGATATTGCGACAGTTTTTCTGTCATCGCAAAAACGAATTTACTAGAATAATTGCAACGATCGCGTTCACTATCGAAATAGTGTCCAAAAAATATCTTCTTTCGTTATATTCGAACGATCCCAACTTCAGTATCACAAAAAAACGATGTTGAAGTTTGGATCGTTGTAACGTAATGATAACTCATCATTTTTTCAAGCAGAACACAAAATTTTCATGTTGTATCAGTCAACGATGTTTCCTTTACAATTAAAGAAATGAATTAATTTAAAAAATTGAAACGATCGCGTTAATCATCAAAATAATTAATGAAAAATATATTTTTCGTTGCATTCGAACGATGGGAACTTGAGCATCAACATTATCGCGGTCTGCAACTTGTCCTACAATTTGATCGTTGGTGCTTTTGAGCTACACTGAAATTATAAGGAAATTATGAATCAAAGAGAAATCAGTTCGCGCGCGCGCGTCCGTGTGTGTGGGTGTGTGTGTGTGTGCGTGTGTGTAACGTTAAAAAGTCTGTTACCCTGTCTGTTCAATAAATAGCACAAACAGTATATATAAATAAATAAGAAGCTCAATAAGTTTCATTAATTTATTATCTCCATCTGCCGAAACGTCCAATCTCCTCGCAATCAACAATCTTACCCAGTCCTTCGAGGAATAACAAGCCAGAAACTGATTTACAAAAATTATAAATTAAAAATAGAAAATATTGTCGCAGAATTGCAGATTCGACAAGAAACGAATTGCGACGTAATTTCCATCGTTCAACAACGAAACAAAAATTCTCTTCTCTTGTGATTTTTGTTTGCTTTATTAATCACCAGGCGATTTTTATCTCGCAACAGAGACGAAATTCCGTTGGAAATGATTTCCTGGATAATCGTCACTCAGGCGTAATGCTTTTTGCATGTATCGACGACCGTTCTCACGAGGATCATCCAGACCGTCAACGATATGGCGTTCGGACTGGAGGCTTGCCAGCTCAAAATATTTTCCAAGGGCCAGAGAAGCTTGTGCGGCAATTCGATCACCGCTTCTTTTCTGTACAAATACATCAGCATGATGGTGACGATTCCCTGAAAATGACAATTATTTTACAATTTTTTATGATTTTTTTGTCGTGCCGAGGAAATTTTTGAAAGATTGTTCGAGGTTTTTGTTCGTGAGGCAATTCGTACTCACCGTTACGAGGGAATTTCCGTACGTCAAGTACATTTGCGCTTTGTTACGCGACGACAATCTCTCGCTGGCTAAAAAAGTTTAAAAAACATCAATATCATCAAGCGATAATTCGATAATTCAAAATTATGGGGAGAGCGGAGAAGAAATAATGACGAAAAAACAAAAATGAGACGACAATAAAACTGACCGTTGTCTCTCAGCTCGTCTTTCATTTTCGCGTGTCGTCTCTGGAGTCTCGTGAATCTTGCAAATTCATTGACTACCGATATCCCCGACATTTCGGTCTCTAAATTTTTCATTTCGGAGCGCAACTTTTGGTCCGTTGATTTTTTGTTGGAATACGTCGCTGCCAAAATCTGTAGGAAAAATATCGAAATGTGCATTTTTGCTTTGTTTCTTCTTTTTTCATTGATTTTCGTCCGTGAATAAATCGAAAATCGAGAAGATTTTCAAAAGGAGTATTTGCCAGTTTTTTGCTCCAATGCGAAATTCACACTTCGACACAGTGACACAAAGAAAACTCGTCAAGACTCACATATTTGATGAGGATCGGGGTCAAATATCCAGAGAAGCAGACGATCGTTGAAACGATCAGCAGAGAATTCATTTTTCCCCGGATTACGTAGCGGAATTGCGAAATAAACAAACAACACTGTAGCGATATTTAACGAGAGTCTTAATTAGTATAAATACATCGATGATAATTGATAATCAATCGACAGAAATGACGATAACTATGAAAAGTCGTAGAGACAGTCGAGCGTAGCCGGAACGCGAGCACAACGCGAGCGTCGCGAGCGACATAGTCAGGACAACAAAACGAACATAACCTCAAACTGCTTCGCATCGCAGCAGCACTGACTGTCCTTCGACTCAGCGACTGGCGAGGGCGATTGGTGACAAGTGACAAGTGTGTAGGCTGGCACGATCTGTGAAGGACACGTTCGAGTCTGCTGCTGTCAAAAATTCGAATAAAGTCGACTAATTTGACGACAAACGAGAGGCTGAGACTTCGAGTCATGTAAATAAACAACAAACGCATACAACTCGATCCCCGAAAATACGAAAATATGTTAATCAAAACGAGATACTGAAGTTTGAATCATTGGAATACAGTAACGAAAAATATATTTTTTATTCCTTATTTCGATGATTAACGCGAGCCTCCCAATTTTTCGAATAAATTCGGGCTTTCAATGGCAAAAAAGACTGTCCCATTATCGTTGACAAATACTGTATGAAAATTTTCAGTTGTGCTTTAAAAATCGATCAGTCTTCGTTGCGGTCCATGCAACGATACGAAATTCAACCTCGTTAATCAGAAGATTGTGACACCAAAAATATCGATCGTGAAATAGAAAAAAATGGACAACGACAATCCCGTGATCTATGGGCTGGAATTTCAAGTAAGTCGATCATGACGAGAAAAATAAACAATCGATACATCAGAATTTGACAGCGAAACGTAATTCCAGGCTCGCGCACTGTCCGCTCAAACTGCAGAAACCGAGGTCGTTCGCTTTCTCATAGGAACGCAATCCCTCAAATTTGCCAATAATCAAGTGCACCTGGTGGAATTAAACGATGAAACTACTAATGGACCAAAAACGCAGGTTTATCGACATCCCGTGGGAGAAATTTGGGGTCTGGAGGCTTCGCCGACGGACCCCCTTAAGTTTATCACCGCGTACAATAGTTTGAACGGTAAAATCGATCGTTACAAAATTTTCTCTCTTAATTAGCGTCTTGTTATGATGATTTCCCATAGAATTCTGAACCAACAGGCGTTTTAGTTGAAATAAATTTTTTTTACATCCTCCGGCTCAAAAATGAGCTTCAATTTTCGTTTTTTATAGCGAAAGGCACCTGCGAGATGAAAGGAGCGCTCTGGCAAATGCCGGCCAACCCAGACAGCTCCGGCGAGCCGACGGAACAGCTGCAAAAGTTGACGGACATCGACACGACCTCCCATGGTAACGATCTCAAGGTCATCACTTATAATCCTACAGATGAATCAAAAGTTATTTCCGTGGTGGACGATCGCTTCGTTCTCTGGGATTTGGCATCCGGAGGAGCTCAAGTAAGCCTCCGTCTTTCTCTCTGGAATATTTTTCACCCTCCGTAGACGCACATGGGTCTGGGGCGATCGTTTCTTTACTGTACCTGAACTCGTTTAAAAAATGTGGAAAGATTCCGGAAACTAGTTTTGGATTTATAGGAAAAAAGTGGAAAAAAAAAAACTTTTTTTTTGCAACTTTTTAACGAAACGTGACCTCAATTTTCACGCGTTTAGATGTGGAAAATTATAAAATTGTGAATTAAATATCTCAAATTCTAAACCTCAGGAAAATTGTCTTCATGGGAGAAAACTGATAATTTTTATGCCAAAAACGTTTATAGAAAATTTTCAAAAGACCGTAAATAAAGTCGTTTTGTGATGGAAATAGCTTAATCGACCCATGTGTGTATATTAAGGATTAACAAAAAATAAACTGCCAACGGCTGATTTTAAGGATTTTTGATCATTTGGAATTTTGCATGGGAATTGAAGGAGGTCAGTGTTGGCGTTTTATCAAGCAAAGGGCAGCCGAGGTTCAGCAACGGCAAGTGGAATCCACACACGGGATGCAATCAGTTGGTGACTCTGAACGACACGAATGTTCGGGGTTGGGACCTCCGCGATTTATCGAGCGAGCGTTGGGTCATTCCTGGCGCGCATTCCCAAATAATTAGGTAACGTCTTATGGTGTTGAAGTTTGCAACGTGAAGGGCAACGAAATTCTGCTTTTTCTCCAGCAGAGTTTTTAATTATTGGGCAACGTTCTCTTGCGACGCGAAAAATTGCCATGATTTCCTAAATTCAATGAAATAATTAAAGAAACATTTTTTTTGTTGAGAATTCCGACGCGTCAAACTTTGGAGTTATGAAATCTTTGCAAACGTCTGAATTGGCTTTTTCTTGGTGTGTCAGATTGAAATTAACGTGAGTTTTGCTCGTAGAGATCTGGATTTCAATGCGAACAGACAATACTTTCTGTCGACTTGCGGAGACGACGGATTCATGAAATTCTGGGACATTCGTTCGATTTCTAAGCCTGTTTATTCTCGTATGGAACATTCCCATTGGGTGTGGGCGATCAGAATCAATCGCTTTCACGATCAACTCGTTCTCACGTCGAGTAGCGACTCCCGAGTCATTTTGAGCAGCATAGCTTCGATATCTTCTGAGCCGTTCGCCCACCCGACTATTCCTGAGGATGAGAGCGAACTGGTCAACTCGAGCCAGCTCCTCGAAGGAGAAAAGTAAGCACGATTGCTATATATCCGAAGATTTTGCAGTTCATTATTTTGTCGACGTAATGGGACAATAAAAAATATATTTTTCGTTGTATTGGAAAATTCAAACTTCAGCATCGACGAAACACTCAAGTGAAAGGGAAAAGACGATAAAATTACGAAAAAATTGTTTTTTTTTCGATGGGAAAGACTCTAAACAGGATCTAATGATTTTCAGACTGGAAGACGGTGTCGTGGGCCGTTACGAGGAGCATGAGGACAGTGTGTACGCGGTGGAATGGTCCTCGGCCGATCCTTGGACCTTCGCGTCTCTGAGTTACGACGGTCGTTTGGTCCTGAACAAGGTTCCTCGTAAATACAAATATAAAATACTTTTGTAACTACCGATGTCGATTTTAATTATTTCCTGTTATTTATTATCCTTAAAAGTAAAAATTAATTACAAGAGAACGAGGCGAATGTGGTGACCTTCAAAAACGTTCGGCGACGCGAGAAGCGACGTTTCTCAATTGCCCATAAACTTTAGAGGGCGGACTGCCCATGATCAAGTTACAGATAGCTCTCCTGGCGAGTTGAATGTTTTGGAACGAGCCGAGGATGTGAATTTTCGCGTCTGCCAAAACGATTCGAGTTTTCGTTACATTCTCGATCGTGAATTTCGTTCTTCCTCCTTTTCCCGCCAATCTCCCTATCGCTCGAGACAAATGATCGCCTTTCAGGGGCTTCACGTCTTCGACCTTGAAACTCTCAACGAAAAGATCGTCCAGCCTCAACAGCGCGAGAGCGTCCTCCGTCTCGAAACCGATGATGAACGCCTTAACGAAATCCGCTGCTTTTTGCAAATTTGATATGTCCGGAGTTTCGGGCGCTGTGCGAATTTCTACTTGTCGCGTTTTTAGATTGAAACGTATTTGCAGCTGCAAATGCTCCACCACTGGCGTGAAAATTTTCATCCAGTTTTCCTTCAGCGGCGTGTATCTGTGAGCTGGCACGGAAATCTGAAAAACGTGGATTTTGTAGAGTCTTAAGAAATATTCAGGTGAGAAAAAACGTGTTTTTCAACCCTTTCAAGCATGTCAATTGATTTTTCGGCAACTAAATCTCGAGAAAATTGAATGTATGAAAAAACCAAGAAGTTCGTGCACTTTTAAGTCCAATTATTGCTTTTGGAGTGATTTTACGAACAAAAAATGCATGGGACGAATTTTTAGCTCGATAGATTATTGATTTTTCATTTTTGGAGGTGGAAAAAATGGAGGTTTGTCGATCCGGAGTTGAGCAAGACGTTTACCTTTCGTTGTTCACCTCCCTCGACGGTTTTCGATCGTTTTTCCCGGAATCTTGTTTGAGCTTTTCCTTCCACGCCATTCACGGTATCGACCTATGGAGAAAAGGACGAAAAACCATTTTTTTTCTTCATTTTAACGAAATGTTGTTTCGAGATTTTGAGTTTTTATTTCGTAGCATTGAAAATCCTTCGGTCGGTTTTTAATCCTTCGGTCACACCGCCAATTCGAGTCAATCTGACCCGAGCAGTTTTTCGGAGCGTGTGTGTTTTTTTACGTTGTCCATGGTTTATCGCCCGCGATTTATTTCTTGCCACAGATTGAAGGCCGAACGATCGTTGACAGAAAATGGTTGGGTCAAAATGACCCGGTATGCTCTCAAAGACTCGAGTAATCGACATAACCTCTTACCTCCATTTGACTCTCGCTGGTCGCGTGTCGTCTTTTGCCAGCTGCCATTTTCACTTTTTTTGATTGTTTATCCGAACCACTGCTGGACGATGCTTTTTCGACCATTTTTTTAATGTGAATTACGTGAATTTCAACGCACGTGGATTCGCGGGAAGGGCACGTGCAGGGTTGAACGTAAAAACTGTCGCCACAACCTGAAAATTTGTGGAAAACATAAATAAGCGCTGTAGTTTGCAAAATGGCCACGAGGCGCTGGAACGCGCTTTTGAAAAACGTTCTGTACAGCCATCAGCTGTCAATAAGTAGCAGCCTGCGAAAGTAAAGACATATTATTGTCATCGTCGACTTGTTGGAATCACAGATATTTATGCATTTTCCTTAGTGATTAAAAACTGTTTATTCGTCGGGCGAGAACCTGCATGTGAATTTAAACTTTGCCACAAATAAAAAAGTACGTTTCATCTCGTCTCTTTTCTCCCTTATCCACGCTCGCGCGCGTAGTTGGTGGCGCCACCACTGTCGCAAATGTTGTACGAAGGCGTGTGCGCGCTGACGGAGCTTGCTCTGCTTGCAGAGGGTTAAACTCGTAATACCAAATTCCAATAATTCCCAAAGCAATTGCAAAATCATACGAGTATACTCTGGTAACATCAGGGATAAGTACTGATGTCGATAAGACATTTGACAAGTGCAAACCGCCAGGAAACGAGACTCTGATAGAAAGTAGGTCGCTTTTTTTTTCTTGTTTATTACGAGAGCCCAAAAATAACCTCTGCTTCGTTTACGTGGGTGGAAGCTCCCCGTGCTCTTCGCACTCGCGCTAAATAGAACAATAATCTGTGCCAGAACAGGTGCCAGCGGAGGGGGGCTGTTATTTCAATATTTTTGTCCAGCAACAAGCGGTGGTTGCGATGTTCGCTCTCGCCAACAAATCGAACCGCGTCCCTCGAATTCTTTCGACTTTGTGCAGAAATACTAAACTATAAAACAATCACGAAACTTTCTTGATTTTTCCTGATTTCCTCGACGTTTCGCCGCAGAAAAAAACGCTTTTTTCAGCCCCCTCGGCCTAATTCTCTTCCCCTTCGTGTTTTATCGTCGTTCACGGGTTATCGGCCGTTGTTTCTAGAATGGGTGAGCAGGCACCAACGCCAAAGTACTACGGCAAAAGACGAAGCATAGTTCGTCGCATAGGATCGTTTTTGCCGCTCAAACCGCCACCAAAGATTTACGTTAGGGTCACGGCTTTGCACTCTATGACAAATTCCATGATAAACGATGAAACGGGCAACGATTTTGTCGATACCAACGGCTCGGCAGGTGCAGCATGGTAATAAAATCCTCGTCAATGTCCCGAAATGTCAAAAAATTAGCAAAATGAATAAATTCGTTATTGTTTCGTCCATCAGCGGAATCTTGTCCGGCAGCAAACCCGACTTGTTGGAGCCGATCAGCTTCGGCTCGGAAGTGAGATTGTTGGCTCTGGAGCAGGAACTCCAGGAACTCAGAGCTCAAGTGTCGATGATAGTAAAAAGTTCCGCTCCTCTTCAACGCCGTAAGATCCACTCGTTCGTTATTTGTCAAAAAAAGAATGAAGTCTTTGGAATAATTGAGAATATGAGGATTTTTTTTTTTTTTTCAGAATTTCGAGCGATATCTCTGTCCAACGGAAGTGGCCACGATTCCGTGGCTAGTCAGCAATTGGCGCCTCCTCCGCCTCCGCCGCCGCCACCCACAACGCCCCACATAGCCAGACGAGCCAGCCTGCAGGACCACAAACTCGAGGAACGGAAAAAACCTTTGACTGCTCAGAAATCAATGGGAGACATGCTCAAAGACATTGATAAAGTAAAGCTCAGACCTATAGAAAGGTGAGATAAGTTATTCGTTTTTTTTCGCTCGATTTTGTCGAAATTCTCCGGGTTTTTTCGTTGGTCCAGTGAATCTGGAGTTTGGATCGTTGAAATACAACGAAAAATGTATTTTTTATTCATTATTTCGATTGCAACGCGATCGTTGCAATTTTTCTAGTAAAGTCAGTTTTTCAATGGCAGAAAAGCTTTTCCCATTATCGTGGACGAATACTGTATGAAAATTTTGGGATTTGCTATAAAAGATGCTGAGCTTTGGTTGCATTCCAACGATGGAAACTTCGACATCGTCGGAAAATACTGGCCCCTGGAAAAAATCGTTGCTTGATCGTTGGATCAATCGGTTGAACGAAAATTTCGAATCCTTGCAGATCACCGGGTGGTCGGCCGATGAAGATAAAGCGTGAAAGTAGTCCTTGCAACGATTTGCAGGAAATTTTGCGAAGACGCTACATAGCGATGCGGTCACCGGAGAGCAAAGATTCATCGGCAAATTTTGACCCGGACGATTCGTTCTGAAAAGAGCCTCCCGGCTCCGAGGACAGTCCGGCTCAATCCTCAACATCCTGAAGAAAGATACGGGCGTGCTCGCCATCCGACTCTCCTTACTCGGACTAATTTCGATTTCGTCGATCGAAAGGATCGAAAGGTCGTTCCGGACACTGTTCCACGTTATTTAATCTCCGGGAAACTCCACCGCTCGCTCCTACCGAAATTCTCGTTCTATAATTCCTCCGATCCCTCCTCCGAGAGAATCGGGACGGGGCTGAGGGGAACGCCATAAAAAACTAGAGAAATTAAGGTACCGGGACGAGGCTGGAGTTCTGCCGCGCGCGGTGCGTCCAATAATATTCTATGGCCATTGTTAAATTTTAATTTTTTCTTCGTTCCTTTTATTTTTCCAACGAGAGTTGCCATACCGGATTAGACCGCAGATTAGTTCATCGAGTTACAGAAATATTTATTAGCGCGCTACTTCCTGACCAATAGATTCGAATCTCGCAAGAAAAAAAAAACAAAAAATAATTTTTTTTTATCGAACTCTGATCGGCGGGGACGAGCGCGGCGAATTTTCATCCGTATTTGGTCTCCTGTCATTCTTACGCAATTTTTAATACGCTGGACGATTTTTTTCCAAATTCGAATTCATTCTCTTGGAGCAACTTTTTCAAATTTTACTTTTTCTTCTCTCTGCACTTGACGTCGCGCTCGATTAATTAGCATGTAACATAATTAATGTGATAACAATTTTTAGTTCCGATCGGTCACCATTTTTACGCACGTTTTCGAGTTTTTGACAACGACGCGAGGTTAGTGTGTAATTGCCATTGCGAAAAATGCGTTTGGGATGCGATTTTAATCTAGGGCGAATCGCATCGACGCGTCGTGAGGAGCGAAGAGACTTGACGAGCCCGCCCCGGCTTCTCGAGTGAAGAAAACGAAAACGAACCAAACTTACGGGGGAACGTACGATACGGTGTTTTATACGTCAAGCTTTTACGAACAAACTTGAAAAATAAACGTTATTGTTACAAGAAAAATATTGCTTCGTTATATATTAACCGTCCCCAAATCACGTGGGTCTTTTTGACCCATGTGACGACTTTATTTCGAAAATCTTGGTTTTCAAAACGTTGCATTTCCAAATAAAACAAATGCAACGTCTATATGACAATGAAACCTCAAATTAAAGTCGATGGAGAGTATTCCAGAATTTTTGCCGAGTTTTTTCTCTCCCAATACGCGAGAAATAAGTGGCAAGACGAAAAAAACCCATAAAATTATGGTGTCATAAAAAATCACATGATCCGCACGGATCATATGGGTCTTTTTGACCCAGATTTTTTTCTCTCCAAAGAAATTCCATTTGACGAGTGCGAGTGCAGGAGACTCAATATTTTTGTTCGACTTGGTTGCATTTGAATTTTATGACGCTCGCAAGTGAGAAAATCGATTCAGAAAGTCTCAGAGAAGTTTGTTACGATTTATTTTTTTGTGTACCGATGGTTGGTAATGCAATGAGACGTCGTTGATTTTTTGGTACGCGGAGAAGCCGCTTGGAGGGCGTCACCGATCATATCCAATGAACCGCATGCGGTTTCGTCGCGGTTTTTAAAATCTCGAGTATGTAGTCGCAAGTGCATTGACCGTTTCTTCCAGCTGAAATTCACTTTTGGCGGCTCTTTATTTATAGCATCGAGCGGGCGAAATCGTCATCGCGTTTATATATTAACAATCGATCTCAAGCTATTTTAGCCAATCCGGCTGATATATTCGGCAATAAAATGCGCCCGTGATTACGTAACGATTGTTCGTTGTGTACATCAACTGAGGAATCTATTGGAAACAGATTTTCATGCACGGGAGTCGGGGAAAAAAAACAAATTCGTTTTTTTTTTCATTTTTTATTTGTTCCGCAGCATCCGATGCAAAATATGAATAAAACGCGCTTCGCCGATCGACTTTTCTCCCATTCGCGAGTTCCCGCAATTTTTCATTTTTTTATTTTGCTTTTTTTCGGTAAACGCTTTGTTTTTTTTTTTACAATTGTTGACTACGTCGAGCTTTGGTGGTATTCGCGTGCGATCATCATATCAAAGCTGAGATTATTCCGCCATTTCCCAACAGAGGGGAGGGGATGGTGGAATAATCAACGGACCGGCCCGACAAACCTGTACAAAATGTTTTTATTGTCGACGCGTCAGTATAAAACTTATTTTACGAGGGCAGTGTCAACTTTGGTTTATACACGTACGAAGAATTTACGAATCTGCCCGACCGGCGCGAAATTGTTATCGTGCGTGTGAAAGCTAGAAAACGTCAGTAGTTGGAAAACATCTCGCGTCTCGACGTATGTTTACGTTCCTTGGGCCTTTGTTGTCAGTGCTTTTTCCTACACAATTCGCCGAAGCCGAAAAGTGAGGTTATGCCCGACGCCACCGTGTGGGCCTTCGACTCTTTATCCACACTCTTTCATAATTCGAAGGTGAATGCTTTTGAAAGCGCAATCGTAACGAGTGCGTGTGTGAAGTGTCATTAAATTTCCGGACGCACAAAGAGTCAAAACTGTTCGCGTTAAGAGTCCGCGCACACGTACGCGCGCGTCTCGTGTGTTTATGTTTCCGTCTCTTTTTCGCGTCGTCCCTTTACGTCCATGAATATAGTACATTTTCGCTCTCGAGCGAAATTCATACATACACGCGGTGACCAAAGTGTTTTTTTCTACTTTTTTTTTTACACCAGTAATTGCGTCACCGACATCGACAATCCCGAAAGATTTACATTACGAATCGCGGTGAGTTTTGCTTTACGTAAGTTTTTGCTTGATAATGAATTTTCACATTACACATGGAATACATGTCCGCAAACACACGGGCACTCGCGCACACACTCACACATATACACACACACGTGAATATCACGCATAAACCGACTTGACCTACATTCTTCGAGTATTTCTACGAGTGTGCACGAAATCCACCGTTTCTTTTTTTATTTACGTGGGGCAAATGCGGAAAAAAAACATGACGGTGCACTCAAAAAAATCGTCGAACAATCGATCTATTAGCGGTCGATCGACTAATTTGCAAAAGAATTTCATCGGAAAATCGAAAAATGTTCAAATCGAGTACTTTCGAGTTTCGTTTTCACGCGTTTTTAAGCACTTTTTTTAGAGACTTGGGAAAAATTATGAAAAACAAGCCTTTCGCTGTTGTAAGTCTAAATTTTTTTCTATTTCTGCACAAATCGTCCTCGCAACTATAAATTCTTCTAAAACTAAACGCCCCAAGTTTAAAAATATTGAGAGGATGACGAATTTTTTCAAAAATATTGTCAATATTCCGTGGATCACGATTGAGCAAATATTTTCGAAAACTATGAAAATTTTCGTCATTCCAATAGTAAATTTTGCTTTTAACGAATCTGTCGGCAAAATTCGGAATCAGAAGGAGGCAGATGATTAGGTATTGGGAGAAAATTTTGGGGAAAATTGGAAAAAATTTGAGAATTGCACAAAAATAATTTCGTCGATCGTATTTGACGAGATGTCGATAGCAAAAAACAAACGACAATGACAAAAGTGACGAAAATCGTAAATAGCAAAAAAAAAATTCACACCGCGTATTTATTTTGGGAATGAGACAACGCAGTTACCCAAATTTGGCCAAGGAATTTCCCCAGTTTCCGGAAACAACTTTTGTTGCATAAAGAATTTGTAAAAATCAGCTGATTTCTGCGAAACTCCCGATCCATAAGTTTCGCCTTTGAGCAGTCGGAAGTCAAGCCATTGCGGAAAATACGCGCGATAGTTCGTGATGGTAACGAGATAGAGTCAAGTTTCGCTCCGGGGACTAGATATCGTTTCCCCATCACCTTGACGTTATTGACCGACAATAATATTCGCTTTTTTATTCATACAAAAACATAACATTCCCCCCCTGGAACCAGCGAGTCCAGTGTGCCGTGAAATGCCTCGAAACGTTGGTTCATTTTCATTTTCACGAAAAAAAAACAAAGCCTGGTCGACCGTTGAATATTTTTCGTTCGTTTCTCCCAACACGATTCCGCGCTAATCGATTTTTCGACTTCGTGACAAAATAAATTTGATTTTCAAGTTCAGTTTTCGTTTTTCGCTTTTTCCTGTAGGAACTTGGTGGCCAAAAGAGGGAAAAAGTGCCTCGTGGATGAAAATGGTGATGCTGCCGAGACTCGGACTCGACATATGCGTGCCGCTGGAAGCGTTGGCTCGTCGAGGCGGGCTCGCCGGGCCCGAAACTATTTTCCACATTCTCCGTAATGGCAGCTGGGTAAATGAATATTTTTAATCAACATTTTATTTTTCCAAGCAATACTCAACATTTTTGTCCACCAAGTCGGGCTTGAGGAAAAAAAACTGAAGAAAAATCACACCATGTTTTTCTATCGCGTTTGAAAACAAGACGAAACTTTTCTCTCCGAAAATAATGAAAAACGTGTGGCTGGAAAAAACGTGTTTGGTTTTTCCTTATCTTCCCTCCGCTCGCCCAATGATAGACGACCGCCTTAATATCGAATGCTCCAACTTTTATGGGGCGAACGGTAAATAAAAGGGTCGCACGGAAAATGGAAATAAATTTCGAGCCCCCAGTTTTTTTTTCTAATCTACGATAATATTCTTTGATTAGCATCACGATTAATGGAGCTCAGGAAAATCGAAACGAACGAGAAAAACGAATTTTACTCCGCGAAACCATAAAAAAATGAATTTTCCCCTATGTGGCGGTGAAATTCGTTTTTTTCCCAGTTTTCAATGTCGATACCTTTGAAATGTCCCAAAACATCGAAAAATCACATCTAAAAAAAATCTCCGGATGTGCGTGTACGTCTGAGACCGTAAAATTCAAACGTTTATAACTCGAGAACGGTTCGAGTTTTAGGGCTCCCGTTTCGGACAGATGTAAATCGATCTCAAGCTCTTCATTCTCTAATAATTTTGTTGGAATTGCTAGAAAAATACGAATTCTACGACATTTTGAAATTTTCAAAAAAAAACTCCCACTTTGGCAAATTTTAAGATTTATTACTAACTTTTTCCTGTTATTAATTGAGTATCATGATAGGAAGTTGGAATTGAATTTAGGAAAGATCGGTTGAAAGGTTTAAATTTGAGTTTTTTAAAAATTGAACAACCGCTCCAATTTCTGAAAATTTTGTAAAATTTTGTGTCTGTACTTGCTCTTGACTTTCTAGAAAAAGTGTCAAAATGATATAATTTCAATTTACAGCGTGTTTTTCTTTCAGTTTTTATATAATTTGATAATATTTTATTATTTCGATAATCCCAAAATCTTGACGAGTCTCCAAGTTTGAAAATAAACATGAAAATGGTTGGAACGGAATGATGAATACGAGGAAATTGAGGAAGACTAAAAAATTGGTCGGGAGGTTGAAACTTTATAGGGAAATAAAAGAAATTTGATGGAGAATTTTAGTAGCGCGAGCGGATATGAAGCAGGTTGGAGTGCGTGCGATCGCGCCTTTGCTGTTACGGGGCTTCGGGAGCATTGGCGTTGCACCCGCACGGCTAGACCCTCGTGTCTATACCAGAGCCACGTGCACGCGATCCCTCTTTATTCTGCTACGATATCAGGCGTACCGAAAGTACATCAAGCGTGTTGTAAATTAAGAACAAAGAATAAAATCGTCGACTTGAGGGTTCGAACTCGTCGGACCGACAATTAGGCACACGCGAGTCTCATACGAAATTCAATTTTTTACGATCTTCCTAATTTTTTCTTCTCATCTACGAAAAAACGGTCTCGCCGTCAAAATAATGTTACGGAATAAAAAGAAATTTGCAAAAGTGGAAAAATTGAACAAATCAAGGCCGAGGCGTGAATTATTTTCGCGAGAATGTCAATAAAAGTCTATAGAGGAAAAACGCGGAGAGGAAACGATTTTTGCAGGTACAAGGTCCATGCAGGGAGAGGCCAGCTAGGTCCGGGGACGAGCGTATAAACGTAAGTGTGTATGGTCGGAGATGTCCGGGAATAGGGGCTGTGCAGATAGAGCATAGGCAGCGTAGCAGCAGCATCATGAATCCAGGCGAGCCGAGGAGAACCGAGGAGAGACGCGAAGCGAAAATCAATACGTTGTGCATCGCACTCGTTCGAATATAACGCTCGTTGGCGGCTTACCGACACGATGTACCTCCGAGCAGCATGGCGAATGCATCCGATGCACCCGCATATACCGGCGAACCATCGTTTTCGCCAATTACCCAAAAGATTTTCGGGCCTCGTTTCCAGTTGACGCTGCGATCCATTTTCGACACTCTGGCTCGTCTCCTATCGCGCGAAAACCTGATCATTGCCATGATTGCCATTGATTTAATGTTTAAGCCCTGGCTCCATATGACTCTGAAGTTTGCAACGTTGAGATTCAACGAAAAACATTATTTCTATTGATTATTTATTGAGTTTTGGAAATCATGGCAATTTCTCGAGTCGATTGAGTTTTTTGGTCGCAAGAGAGCATCTTTTTAATGGCCGGACCAAATATTGAATAATAATTATTGGCTCTGCTGAAAAAATAACAGAATTTCGTTGCATTCAGACGATGGAAACTTCAGAATCATTCCCTAGGCTGCAGTCCAATTGAGATTAAAATATTAAAAACTCATTAAAATTGACATCATACAATTATCGTAAAGCAAGTCTGCAAAAATTACAAAAAAATCAGTCGAGACGCCTTAAAAAATCGAAAAATCGAGACTTTCAAAATCATCTGCAGTCGTAGTATCGAATTACCCTGAAGTTTGCAACGTTGAGATTCAACGAAAAACATTATTTCTATTGATTATTTATTGAATATTGAAAATCATGGCAATTTTTCGAGTCGATTGAGTTTTTCGGTCGCAAGAGAGGATCGTTTTATTGGCCGGACCAAATATTGGATAATAATCATGAGCTCTGCTGAAGAAATAACAAAATTTCGTTGCATTCCAACGATAGAAACTTCAGGGTCATTGGCTCCATAGCCTCAAGACAAATAACATAATAAAATATATAATTTAAAGGAAATTCCTCAAGAAGTTGCAAATAAGCTGTGCCAATTCTATAGAAAAATCGTTCGAATATGCAGGAAAGGAAAAATTGTGGCAACAGGAATCGAGAATAATGCACGAAGATTGAAGAACTAAAATATTTTATAAGCAACTGAAAGATTATGCACATAAAAGTCATGCACTGAAAATTCAATTTTGTCAAAAAACGTGGATATTTTGTTGAATACGGCCAACTAAATATTTTGGGATGATTTCAAAATTTTCGTTATTTCGACAATATTTTTCATTGTAACGGAACTGTCAGCAAAATTTACGATTGGAATGACAAAAATTTACTTTCCGAAAAGATTTTCCAGAATGTTTTTTGCTGGAGTGACAAAATTTTCGTGATTTTTCGAAAAAACGTTTAGTTTAACGTATCGAACAAAATATCGATCTTTTTCAACAAAATTTTGTTTTCAGTGTATCTATTTTTCTATCTGAATTACCTCATGAGAATGAGAAAAACAAAAAATAACAGAACGAATGAAAATACGAAAACAGAAAAAGAGAGATTGATTGATTGACTGATCGATTGTTTATCAGGTTTCTCAACTATCTTAATACACAGTTCTTTACATATTGTTCTCACACCTACATATTTTAGAGAAACAGAGAGGGGGGGGGGAGGGTAAGGGAGAGAGAAATTGATTGATTGATTGTTTGTTTATTAGGTTTCTCAGCCATTTTCGTATGCAATTCTTTGCATGTTGTTTCTCCATCTAATTTGTATTTTGGATTGTTCAACTCTTTCGCACGCTTTTACGTCCGTTGGCAGTTGATCGAGAGGGAGACAGGGGAGGGATTGATTGATTGGCTTTTTTAAGCCTTGGCGTTAAGCCTTAAGGTAAATGACATAAAAGTCGCGCATAAACGACAATAGTTGTGACAATAATGTCGCAATGATGTAGAGAGAAAAAGGGGACGGAACGCATCCGAATGGTGTGAAATTTTTTTCACGATTCGTATCGTTCTCTTGGCCCCTGCGTCCTCATTTTCTTCCAGCTCTCGGCCAGTTTTAGACCCCCAACGATCGGTTTTGGCAATGCGAACGAGTCATTACTTGGAGGCTTCGAAATAGACACAATGATTTATCGTCGCGCCTAATCGCGATAGCGCGAGAAAACCACCACCCCGAAGATTCCTCGTCGTCAGAATTCAAACGGCAAAGCTCAACATGTTTTTCTATTTCTGCGTAAAACCTCGAGAGGGACGGGGACATAGTCGTACACGTGAGTCAACTCTCCCGGAGCTATGCCAAAGCGTCACGCATCTATCGCCTTGTGGACTGTCGAACCCGAAGAATTTGATCTCGACCTAATTTTACACGCAACACAACATCGTCACCTGCCACCTCAATAACTTGATCTTTTTCCAATTTCAAAATAAAGAAAAACATCAATATAGAAATAAAAAAAAAACAGTTTCTTAACCGTAGGCGGAAACTGGGTCAATCTGACCCGAAACGTTTTTCAAATCGTTGTGGCTCGTGTATCCAATCGTGGCCAATCGACCAACCACAGCTCGAATAAAACGACAATCCTCCTCCCCGCCGTTGGTCGCCAACATCGGGCGTTACTCACCAACTTTTTAGACGGGGATCGTTTTTCAGATTCTCAGAATCTCGAAAAAATTTTAATGCCCTTTTTTCCGCCCGACGTCCAAGCGTTGCCATCAACTCCATAAACGAGCATGTTTATTAATCAATTAGTAGCTCTCGACTCATCCTCCAAAATGTCCTCAAATTTATAATCATTTCGATTTTCTCGAATTATCTCGATATTCACGAAGTTTCATTGAAATCCATTTTCTTCCTTCTGTCACTTGTATCTCACGTATTCGGAGAGAAAAAAATAGGAAAAAATTCGGAAATACTCTTCATTAATGCTACTTCAAGGTTTCATGCTCGTAGTCGTTGCATTTGTTCTAATTTTGAATAAAACGTTGAAAAAAAAAGATTTTCGAAAAAAAGTCGTTGCTTGGGTCGAAAAGACCCAGATGGGCCACGGATCCGATGATTCTTCGTGGCACCATGATCATATGGATCTTTTTCGTCCTGCCACTTGTACCTCACGTATTGGGAGAGAAAAAAATGTGAAAAAATTGAGAAATACTCTTCGTTAATGTTACTTCTAGGTTTCATAAATGTAAATACGTGGCATTTCGTCTAATTTTCAATAGAATGTTGAAAAAAAAAAGAATTTCGAAAGAATATCGTTGATTGGGTCGAAAAGACCCATATGAGAGACGGAGGGTTAAAAGGTAGTAGTGTCTGGTGGCCCTTTTATGTCACCAACAATGGTGAACCGTACAATTATAATAAGTACGTATTGATAGAGTAAGTGGTGTGCAGTATAAAAAAAAGAGGGCGAAGGGAGAGTTGAGTAGCTATCGGCACGTGACCAGCCGAGAGGGAGCGCGGTTGCAGCGCTAGTCACGGGGTCAATGTCCCTTCTCCCTGCCGAACCGTCACCGCCGTCGCATTCCCTAGCCTCTGGCTCTCTCTCGTCGTCTCTCATGTTCTCTGTCCAGCCCTGCGCGTCTATGCGAGGACAACGTCTACGAAGGTGCTCAACGTCCTCCCAAGCTTTCGCACCCTCGACCATCGCTCAAACTATTCCAACCGATAACATTCAATCGCCTCATAAATTCATGCTCGTAACTATGCATGGGAGCAACGCCCGAATTCCGAACAAAGTCTCGTCCTCGGAAACTTTTCCAAAATTCGGAATTCGTGCAAAAATCAAAGTTTCGTCAATAAATCAGAGTTTAGTTTATTTAACTAGAAAATTCGAGCCAGAAAATCAAAATCGAGATCGCAATTTCCACGATTTTTTTTAACAAGCAAAATTATGATTAAAATGAAAAATTGGGCGATAAAAATTCCATTTCATCGGATATTTACGTTTTTTTCATTTAATTCTAGATTCAAGTGATTTGAACTCTCGATTTTATTATTGATTAGGTTTTTGTTAATCGACAGCTTTGGTTAGTTTGTTGCATAGGTCTCGTTGCAGGGCTCGTTACAAGTAAATATATTGGCGTTCGTGAAAGCTTTTGCCCTGACATCGATAAGCGAGAGCTAGTTCCAAGACGCTCGCTCGTCCGTCCTCACTCTCTTTCTCTTCACTACCATGTGCTGCTTCTCCTCCTCCTCCTCCTCCTCCTCGTTATCCATCTCTCTGTTCCTCTCTCTCTCTCTCTCTATCGTTCTCTTTTTCCTTTCCTTTTTTTTCGACTACTGTCAGAGGACACCCACTCCAGCGAGTGTGTATTGCACTCTGCGAAAACAAGCGAGAGAGGCGGTGGAGACTTGTGGGGATGCGATTAATTTACCAACTACTGTCCACAGTCTAAAACGAGCCCGTGTCTCTCGCAACTACGAAGGAATATACGAGGTTTCCCCTGCAGAAAAAACAATTACGTGCAGAATTTTAGAATTTAGAAACAAGTTATAGTTTTTGTTGCAAAAAAAATTGCTGTAACATTGTTTTCCGAAATAAAAATCAGCCGCCACGGAATCTCTTCGATATCGGATTACCTCGGAATTCGCAGTTTTCATTTATCTTCATTTTTCAATCTCTGGCGAGATTCCAAAGTTCGAGGAGGTGGGGCGAACGGTTCCAATTTTTTGTTGTCAATCATGTAATGAATGATTGATTCTCGTTCTTGGATGAAAATAAGCGGCGAAATTCTTTTTCGGTGAAGATTTAAAAGTTACAGGAATTATTAATTGATTTTCGAAGAATTTTTGACATCGAATTGTCATTTTCGATCGAGCAAACTCAAGGACAAGGGCAAAGATTTTTTAATAAAAGTTACGATGCGACGACGAATTGGAAAAGTCTTTTGTTGTTGTTGTGTTGGTGATAAATAATGAAAATATGCAGCACGAATGAATAAATTTGTGGACACGTCGAGCTCGGATGCTCGAAAGGTCGTGAAGAATAAAAGTCTTGCGAGTCGAATTATCATCGAATTATGTATTTTCGCAAAAAGATGTGGAAGCCTCTGGGCTATGCCGGGCTGCTGGGCTGCCAGCGGCAATGCTGCTGCTGGTAAGGGGGTTTGTTATTGATCGTGTTGGAAGAGCGAACGAGCGACGACCGCGCTGACATCGCGAGGGCGCGCGCAATGTTAGAGCGCCCTCTCGCGTCGATGCCGCAGGCTCGCGATTGGCTGACGCGCCGCCGATTCCACCTGCACACATGTGGGGAAAGGAAATAAAAAAAAACAGCCACGGAAACCAAACGCCCTTAATCTCGAAATCATTTAATTACCCTAATGGATTTACCAGCTCAATTAATATTTCCAATTAAATTTCATTCCTCGTGAATAACAACGATGTCTCGCGATCTTTTTCAACTTTCGATACGAGCTGCATATTCCCTCCCGGGCTTATCGAGTCGTTTCCAATTTCCAACACTCGAACCAGTCCGGCAATGCACTCGAACGTCCGCATCTCCGCGTTTCCAGTCTTTCGAATAAAACATAACGTGATTTACGAGATTCGTCAACGAAGGTCATCGGAGGACACGCGGGAAGAGCGAGGAGTGTCTGAGAGAATGTTTTGTTTATAATTTCGGGCCTGTCGAGGGCTCGCGATCTTTGTGGCTGAATTTTTTTTCTTTAATTCGAAACTCTGGCCACGAAAAGGTGCAGCAAAGAGTTGTTCCGTTTTGTGGGAACGTATCAAAACGGACGAAAAAGAGCCGAACAAAAAAAAAGTCGATGTAAACAATTTTTTTCGTGTCTACAACGAAAATAGTTCGGGCATCAAACTTATTATTGAAAATCTCTGTAACGGAGTGGCGATCGAAATTTAAATACGATGTATCGGATAGAAATTTCGGAATAATCGATCGGAAAGGCTTGCGGTATGTGGAAAAATGTTGACAGTTTTTTTTTTCTCGGAATATGGAGCAATTCCGAAATAAAAAAACGTGTTTCTACTTTTTCGTTTGACTGTCTCGCACACGTGCGATTGGCGGATCGCATTAACGACGATGGCAAAGGAATTATAAGGATACAATTTGTTAGAATTGAATAACGATAGCAAGTGCACAAAAGTGCACATGCCACAGATGCAGAAATTGTAATTAAATTCGAAGCGATGTCGTTGCGCGGAGAGCGGGGATTTTCAACGCGAGGGAGTCGCGCGGAAGCAAGCGAGCGCAACTATAAAATGTACTTCTGATGTGTACACAAGCGCGCCGTGAAGCGCTAGTGTGAGTGAGTAGTGAGCAGCAGCAGCAGCAACAGTAACAACACGGTGTGTAGCGAGAGGCATGGGGGGGGTAGCGAGTAAGCCAGCGCTCTCTCCCGCTTCCTCTATTCGATATTCCGCGAGGTGGGGCGGCGGCAGTTTCTATTCAGCGATCGAGGCGCGGCGCGAGACGGGGACGGGAGAACGACGGGAGTCAGTGCGTGCACAGCGGCCGGCCGGCGCGCATCGTCCGCGTGTCGTTAAACGCGCGCGGCTGCTAGACGACAAGCTTTTTTTTCGTCTTCTTCGGTACACGATTCACTCGATCGCGCACCGATCGACACACGTTATTTCATAGAAAAAACGTAAGCAAACTGAGTTTTTCGAAAAGTGTTGAAAAATTTTTTAACGGCGCTGAATCAAGTGCCCGCGATCCAGTTCAATATTGTTACGAATTAGGCAAATCTTCGTGTCTGCGAGAGCAAACCCGCAAGAGAGCGAGAGAGATGAAAAAACGAGAAAATAGCGGAAAATTTATGCTTTGCGAAGCGTGTTTTTTTATCGTTCGAACAAGCGTGCGAGAATACGCTCGCGGATCGGGTCCACAAGCCGAGAGACAAAAGTTCGGATGGATTAAACGAGATCAATGCACTTTATGCTACAGAGCGAATTGTTTTCCATTTTAGAGAATGCTAAAAATTCAATTAGTGAGCAAAAATCAGAATAATTAGAACAAACAGCGTCCGTAAGTCAATTTCATCTCGCAGATTGTTTGGCTATGTGCGATTTGAATTATTTTGAATTAAAATTGACGGCACAACCGGACGAAACTGACAAGAGAAAAAAACATTATCTCCTGCATTCGTATCTCGTTCCAGACGGCCCGAACGTTTGTCATGATTTTCTTGTTTCGTTTTTGGTCCATTTGTTTCGATCTAATTGATTCGCGAATCGTTTCTCAGAGGATAAACAATCGCGTACTGTTTTCTTGTTTTTGCGAATGACGAATTTACATCGAGAACTCTGCGCGACCGGCGCTACGATTCAGTCAATAAAAAAGATAAAGAAAAACGTGTAGCTCTGTTGTTTGGAAGATGATAGTACGCTCGAACGACATTTCGCTATATATCGACACATGTCATCCGGGAATATCAAGTCGTGGCGTGTGAGCCTCAACATCTCTCTTTCTCTCTCTCGGAAAGTGCTCGTAGAGCAGCAGAAAGCACAAGGCTGTTGACTCGTGGCGCGCGTGCTCGAAACGCGCGGGTGAATACGATTTCACATCGACCTCACGCAATTACGAGGCTGTCGCTTCGAGCGTTTCAGCGGCCTCAGGTCTCAGCCTCGCGTCCCGGGCGCGACCACCATTCGTTTTGCTTCTATCTCTACTCTCCTCATTTCTCACTCACTATTTCGCTTTTCATCCTCAAATTTTCCGCATGTCGTCGGTCCACGATATACACACAAAAAATTCAATCTTGAACGATTTTCATCGCGGACGGTCGATCCCGCCGTACGGTCGACCAAAAAATTTCGTTATAGAGATCGAAGCGAGTTTTCGATCTTTTAGCAATACCGAAACGTCAAATTTGTGTGAAAAAAATGCGAAATATTCACTTTTTCCTTCGACCGAGAGTCTCGGGACGGATTCACAAAATTCTAACCTCAATTATCGTTGTCAACTGCCAACAATTCATTCGTTCAGTTGATTTTTTCGTCGCTCCTCGATATTTCCGACGATTTTTAAAAATCCTGTCAACCTTCACGAAGCGCGTATCGCGGCCAAATGATAATTAGTTCGTAATTGACGAAAAAAAAAGTTTTCATTCAAAATTAACGTTTCTAAGATATTTATAGAAAATTTCGATATAAATTCGTAAATTGCAAGCATCGCGGTTACTTTTTTGGCGTGACTCTATCTACGAGAGAAACTTGAAATTCCGCGAAGAGCAGCCTAGGGCGAGATTTCCGAGAAAACACTTTCGAGTCGTCGAACTTTTTGCTCGGACATATTTTCTCGGCAGTTATCGAGTTTTTGTTTTCGGGAATACTTGATCGTTTAATTATTTCGTCGTAGAACACGAGGACGGGCAAAGTTATTGTTCGGAAAAAGCGGTTTTCGTGGGGAGCAAGTCGAACGGGGCGGAGGCCAAGAGCAACGAGAGGACAACGATATATAATAGAAAAAAAAAGAGAAACAGTACATAAAATTGGTGAAGGTGTGCGCGCGTGTATTTGTCGGTGCACGGGGAAGAGTGAGATGGGTGGGTGTGCGCGCGTTGCATAAAATACGAGAAAGTGTGTGGAAAAGATTGACAAGCCTGTGATTAGTGATCGAAAAACAGTGCTTCGAGGTGTACGCGGCTGATGGTGCGGCTGGATAAAAAGCAACGTAAACGTATCGGTGGGAAAAATAAGGTGCGAATTCCGAGGAAAGTTCGGAAGGGAAATAAAAGGGTGATGTTGAGCGGCGAATGAGAAGGGAAAGGGGAAAACCGGCTGCGGCGTCGATGGTCGACGAAAAATGCTGTCGGGACACGGCCGAAGGCATCGAGAAGCAGCAGCTCGAGTGGGTGAATGAGGAAATAAAAAGAGGAGGAGGTGGAGGAGGAGGAGGAGGACGATGCGGTAAAAGAAAATCAGGCAATTGCAGGTCGAGCACGAGATCCGTCAAGTATTCGGATGAAAAAAAAATAATCGGTGGCACGGGGGGCGCGGCCAGGAGAAAAGGCGGCAAAGGGGCGAGCGATTCAAAGCTGGCGTCGGAAAAGCGTGAACATGACGGGTCCCGCGGGGCTCGGACCCGTCGTCATCGGGCAAACGGTGGCGGATCGCTATCAAGCCGCGGCAGCGCCGCGACCGGTATGCAGTGCGGCTTGTGCGCGGTCCTAGCGAGTCTCTTTCGACGCGCCATGTGTATCGCCGGCAGTAGACGAGGTTCCGGCGAATCTTGTTACCAGGAACTCGCCACCGAGATGCAACAACATCATCAGGGACACTCGCTTTTTTCCCAACAATCCTCTCAGCACCAGCTACAGCAACGATCCCCGAGCTTCGTCGCTGGATCTCCCCTCAAAATTATTTTACCCGGCAGTCGCTCGACTTCCGGCTCTTTCCACGGCTCGACCAATCGCCTCGACGACCAGTCGCTTCGACGAGAGGTGAGCAACTTTTTTCTCCTCCTCCAATATCAAAATCCTTCGCATAGACTTTTCCTCGACGTATTTCTCGCCAAGAAACTCTTCAACCGACACTCAATTCTGACGATCGTCACGTTGCCCATAAATCTCGACGTTATGTGATGAAAAAAGGCGCGGAAAAACACACCGTTCTCTTTTCTTTTTTATTCGCTAGACTCTCATTTTACTCCTGCCCCGCGGCGACCGATACACACTCAAATATTCCATGTGCGAGTCCGCGCTCGCGAAAAACGACAGAGAGACAGAGACACGGAGAAAGCTCGGGTCAGCCGCATGCGCGTTTTCCCACGGAAATAAATCTTTTCGATCGAAAATCATTCCGATTGATTTTTAACTCGATTTTTTAGGTTAGAATTTTACTTCCCGCTCGTTCGAATCGTCCGAATGTTGCGAAATGCTTCGTAAAACTTCGTAAATACGAAGATTCGAAAGTTAATCCGAATCAAAGAAATTCCGTCGTATTCCGACGACGCAAACTTCACTATCGAGCTAATCAGCAAGTTTCGACTTTTTACGAGCTTTCGCGCAGTTTGCCTCGTTTCGATAAAGTTCGCAAATGCAGGAAATCTCAATCGGACAGAGAACAAAGACGAACGAGTCCTCCAAAATTTCGTACTCGCTTTAACTATTCCCGCATAATTCGAGCAATGAACCGACACCTCCGATGTTAGCGATGCGCATACACGAGAGAGCCGTTGTGTCTCGAAATAAACTTTAGTTGCATACGTCGAGCGAGGTCGATGCTACCGGCCCTCGAGCGTTAATAATACAACATCATATTCATCTCCGCGTACCCAACCCACTGATCATCATTGAACCAAGCACAAAAGTTCGTCTCATGCGTCCTGTCATAATCCCCACTCGAATTTTCCGCATCGACGATTCCTCCGTGCAAAATTGTACAATTTGCACTCATCGCCGTTCGGCCACGAAGTTCGGCTCGCGTATCTGATGACTTTGAAGTTTGCAAAGTTGAGATTCAACGAAAAACATTTTTTCTATTGATTATTTATTGAATTTTAAAAATCGCGCCCATTTTTTGAGTCGACTGAACTTTTTCGTCGCAATTTCGTTGCATTCCAACGATGGAAACTTCAGGATCATCGTATCTGACGATTTTGAAGTTTGCCTCGTTAGAATCCAACGAAATTCCGTTTTTCTCGTGAGCAGATCTCACGATTATTATTGAATATCTGATCAGGACAATAAAACCATCTTTTTTCGCGATCCAAACTCAAAATCGGTACGAAAATTGTCATGAATTTTTAAATTTAACAAACAATCAATAGAAAAACGTTTTTCTCTGGATCCCAACGTTGCGAACTTCGGTGTCGTCGTTTCCGGGATCCTGTGAAGACAAAAAATGATGTTGAAGTTTGCTTCGTTGGAGTGCAACGAAATTCTGTTTTTCCTTCAGCACAGGCTCATAATTTCTATTCAATATTTGTTACAGACAACAAACGATCGTCTCTCGAGACCCAAAAACTCAATCGAGACGAAATATTGCCAAGATTTTCAAAATTCAATAAATAATCAACAGAAACATTATTTTTCGTCGAATCTCAACGTTGCAAACTTCAGAGTCATGCACAAAAATCTAATATCTGAATTCCGAGTCAGAATTTCACGATTGTGAAGTTTGCACGATTCATCGTTAGGAAGCAACCAAATTCTTTTTTATATTTGGCAAAAGTAATGATTTAAATGGAGAATTTAATTATGAAGATAAAACGATCGATTTTTGCCACCCGAACAAACATCGCCTCGAAAGTTTTGGATGACATTGAAAATTGAACGAATCAACAACAAAATAAAATATTGTTCCAGATCCACGAACTCGTGCTCAGGTTTTCAATATTTTTCATTCTCCATTTATTATTTAATTACCCAGTTATTCATTTATTTTCATTCTTGCGATTCCAAGCCATTCTCGCTCACGAGGGTTTCGGAATATTTTCGTCCGAAGCTCAATAATATGTCAGGAACGACAACGTTTCAAAAATTTTCTGTTATCAGTTCACGAAAAATGCTGTGACTTTTTTTCCATTCGGAATGTGCGATCGATCATTTACTGTCATTTACATTTTGACGTGCCAGTAGAAGTACAAAAGTTTCCAATTTTCGTTAAGCAATTCCTCGTTTGAAATATTTTACCAAAATATATCGCTCGGGACACATTTTAACATTTAAAAAAATCATATCGGTGAGCGATTCCGAAATTCGTGACAAAATGTTAATCATTAAAGAATATTTTATGATACGGGAGTTTGCATCTTTGAAATACAACGAAAAATATATTTTTTAATCATTATTTTAATAATTAATGTTTTAGTTTCAATTTCTCTAGTAATTTCAGTTTTTCAATGGCAAAGAAAACTTTCGAATGATCGTTGACAAATGCTGTATAAAAATTTTGGACTCTGTTATAAAAAATGACGAGTTTTCGTTGCATCCCAACGATGTGAACCTCACCATCGTCGTAGTTTTCGCTTTTCACGTCCGAACGCTCGTTCAGATTGAAAAATCAATTGCTTAAGAAAAATAATCGAAAAGACGGTTTACCATTATTTTAGGCATTGCGTGTCGATGTGTCTGTTGAAATGATTTGTTGTGTAGTGATTGTTGACATGATCCTGAAGTTTCCATCGTTGGAACGCAACGAAATTCTGTTATTTCTTCAGTAGAGTCAATAATTATTATTCAATATTTGGTCCGGGCAATAAAACAATTCTCTCTTGCGACCAAAAAACTCAATCGACTCGAAAAATTGGCACAATTTTCAAAATTCAATAAATAATCAATAGAAATAATGTTTTTCGTTGAATCTCAACGTTGCAAACTTCAGGGTAATTCGATATTACGACTGCAGATGATTTTGAAAGTCTCGATTTTTCGATTTTTTAGGGCGTTTCGACTGATTTTTTTGTAATTTTTGCAGACTTGCTTTACGATAATTGCACGATGCCAATTTTAATGAGTTTTTAATCTTTTAATCTCAACTGGACTGCAGCCTAGGGAATGATCCTGAAGTTTCCATCGTCTGAATGCAACGAAATTCTGTTATTTCTTCAGCAGAGTTCATAATTATTATTCAATATTTGGTCCAGCCAATAAAACGATTCTCTCTTGCGACCAAACAACTTGATCAACTGGAAAAATTGGCACGATTTAAAAAATTGAATAAATAATGAAAAGAAAAAATGTATTTCGTTAAATCTCAACGTCGCAAACTTCAGAGTCACATTGTTGACTCGTTATTCCTTTGGCGTACGACTGAAATTTTTCTAGCGCACACACACGTCGTAAAATTAGTGAAATATATAGGATGCCGGGGAGGGGGGCGGGGCTGACGAATCAGGTCAATCGCGCAATTGCGCGTCTTCGATCCATCGCGAACGTGCTCCGCGTTGACAAATTATTTCTTTTTCATTATTTCTCTCCTTTCCAACGACCTAGTAAACGACATGGTCGTCTTGCGTTGATGTTGACGCGCCTGCATTCTTGAATCTCTGCGTATATTACGTGTCTTGGTTATTATTTTTGTCATTGTTATTATTATTATTATTATTATGAATTATTACCTCCGCGCCCTTGTACCTTTTGTCTTTCTGTTCCTTCGTCACGCTCGTTCTTGAGTTACTCCTCAACTTGTGAAAATACAGCTACGAGCAAAGTCTCTTCGGTCTCGCGTTTAATATTTCGTTTGACGTACGTGATGATATTTCATAACGCTCTGCCAACGGTCATTCTAACCCCTCGATGTAGTATCAACGTGCTCCGAGATAAAACTCGTCGACTCGTCCCTCGCGTCCTCGTTTTTTTCCTCTGACAAACTTTTTCCCGAAATATTCAGCTATTTTCGACAAATATTCCGAATTTTTTCATCGTCATTTAAAAGAGAGAGAGAGAGAAGAAATTATTTCTCTGTTTCTCTCCATTTCGATCTTTCGATACTCGTCGCTGGTGAACGAAAAAACAGCGGAGATGGCGAGACGCGAGAGCTCCTAGAGTCGCGCTACGACTCGATTATATGGGAGATGAGCCTTGAGGACGTGTTTGCTCCGTCGAGGGAGGGGGATCGGTGAGAAAACCAGGTCAATCGCCAAGTTCGAACTGCGATACGTGCCCCGATTACTAACTCTAAGCGACTCTAGATTTTTTCCACTCGAATCACTTGAAAATATAAAACAACGTAATTCATTGTTTTTTCTTGTAGTTACCAATTTTTACTCATACCCACGTGGTTAATGACTTTTTGACTGAAAAAATTAACTGCGCTCGAAAGTTTCACATTCTCTGGCACTTTCCGATTAAGTCCTACCATTTTTTTCATTACCTCGAAACTCGAATCTACCGAACGATTCATAATAAGGAAGAAAAATTGAATTCTCCATGCCAGCATTGAGGAAAAGGAGGTAAACGAGTCTGCAGGTCTAAACCGCGCGTTCACAAAAATTTTCACGTCACCATTTACTAAAAAAAAAAAAACGATCTTGGAGTCTGCATTGGATCTTGGATCTTGAAGTTTGCATTGTCGGAATGCAACGAAATTCTGTTTTTTCTTCAGCAACGTATGAATTTTCAAATTGAACAATCAATAGAAAAACGTTTTTCTTGTTGGATCCCAACGTTGCGAACTTCGGTGTCATCGTATCCGGGGGCTCCTGTAAGGACAGAAAATTATGTTGAAGTTTGCATCGTTGGAATGCAACGAAATTCTGTTATTTCTTCAGCAGCGTTCATAATTATTATTCAATATTTGGCTCGGACAACAAAACGATCGTCTCTTGAGTCCAAAAAACTCCATCGAGACGAAAAATTGCCATAACTTTCAAAATTCAATAATTAATTAATAGAAACGGTATTTTTCGTTGAAACTCAACGTTGCAAACTTCAAAGTCGAGATTATCTTTTTTAGCGAAGCCCGAAAACCGAAATTACTAGAAAGTTTGGAAAGATCACATAAATTATTCAAATGAGGAACAAAAAATAAATGTTTCGCGTTGTATATTACAACGATCCAAACTTCAGTGTCAAAAAACAAAAAAAATCGAGCCGCGAATGATTGAACTTGTTTTTTTTTTTAAGCAATTAACATGGAGACGCTTCTCATCACTAACCAGTCAAATCTTTCAACTGCCATTACAGTCTTCGTATTAATTGACACGACACTGCAACTCGATGTAATTTTAATTACTCTCCTAGCTTTGCGATAAGCGAAATACAAACTCGTTTTTTCGTTGGTTCTTTAGTGACGATCGCTCGTTTTCGTATAAACCGATTAGTTGGCTCATCAATTTTTCAATTAGTCAGCGAAACGAGTTTTTTTTGTTCAGTCAATTATTTTTTCGACGAAAACCGAAAATCGAGACCTTTTTTTTCATTTCTTCAGGCCCATCGTGGGCGAAAGGTTAAAATCAGCATCGAAGCAACTTGCCGGGAGTCTCGTTAAGGACGTTGTGTCGTTTTACATCGAAATAAATTTTGAAAAGGGAAAAAATCGAGGAGAATTATAATTTTCATCGTGTCAGTGGCGCGTGTCGCGAAAATGAGCGGCAGCTCCGCTCTTGGCTTTGTGAAAGATCGAAAGCAAAAAGCGCGGAATGCAGCTCACGATGATGCTCGTTAAACGACCAAAATAAACGGGGCTCTCTCCCGAGACTCGTTCCCTCGCGCCTTCTCACCGCACTCTCCATAATTATAGACACCTATTTTTGTATACACCAGCATTGTCCATTCTCATTTGTCTCGATCTTCTTTTAGGCCTCGCGGGCATCAAATACACTTCTCAGAATAGTCCACCGAGTCAACGTTTCGTTTTAGTGGATCGCGTCGCCAAAATAAATGCATATGTCGAAATACTTATTGCTCGAAGAAATATTTCTCCAGGTTCATTTTTTTTTCACCGGATTCATCGACTCTGCTCTATATGGAAATAAAATCAATAATAATCAATAATCAACAATAATAATAATAAAATCAATAATAATAATCAATAAAAATCAAAAATTAAAAAAAAATAATATAAAATGGAAATAAAATAGAATTAAAAAGAAAAAAATCAAAAATAAAGAAAAATCAAAAAATAAAATAAATTAAAAAAACAAAATAATCCATCATCGGGTTTTCCAATGACTCTGAAGTTTGCAACGTTGAGATTCAACGAAAAATATTGTTTTCTATTGATTATTTATTGAATTTTGGAAATCAAGGAAATTTTTTGTGTCGATTCAGTTTTTGGGTCACGAGAGAAAATCGTTTTAGTGGCTGGAACAAAAGTTGCATAATAATTATGAGCTCTGCTGAAGAAATAACAGAATTTTGTTGCATTCCAACGATGGAAACTTCAGAATCATGGTTTGCCATCGTTCCCACTCTGGAACGACTCTGAAGTTTGCATCGTTGGAATGCAACGAAATTCATTTTTACTTTTGACCAAAATAATAATTCAGATGCAGAATGTAATTGTGATGATAAAATGATCAATTTTTGCCATTCGAAAAGCATATCGGCTCGAAAAATTTGGATGGCATTGAAAGTTGAACGAATTTTCAATTAAATTCAATATTTTTCGATGCATTCCAACGTTGCAAACTTCAGCATCATCACTCGGCAGTAAAATAACTTCGAGGACGCTGAAGTTTGGCTCTCGACAATTTCGGGGTCTGTTGTAAAACAAGAAATCAGTTTTGGTTGCATTTCTGCGATGCGAACTTCGACGTCGTTCGCGACGACGAGCCCTCCAGCCAATTGAATACCGTGGCCACTGTGTCAACCGGCACTGCGGTGGCGACTCAGCGATTCGCCTGATTAACTGTCCTCAGCTGCCGCACAAGGGCCGCGCAGTTGATACCTCCGCGGGCACTCGGCTTACCCCCCGCGATGCTGCTGGTCAGCCATGAACAATTCCACTGCTCGACTGATTAATTGATCAATTTCTCTATCGCCCCCTCCGCGTTCGGTCGTACGACGATGAAAAATTCGTAAAGAATAATAAGACTTGAGAAGACGTAATGAGCTTCTGATGATGTTGGAACGAAATTCCGTTTAGTCTTCAGCAAAACTCGTAATTGTTATGCAATTTTTCGTCTGAACACCAAAACGATTGTCCCTAAAAAAAAAATTTTAATCTTTTAATCTCAACTGGACTGCAGCCTAGGGAATGATCCTGAAGTTTCCATCGTTGGAACGCAACGAAATTCTGTTATTTCTTCAGTAGAGTCAATAATTATTATTCAATATTTGGTCCGGCCAATAAAACGATTCTCTCTTGCGACCAAAAAACTCAATCGATTCGAAAAATTGGCACGATTTTAAAAATTCAATAAATAATCAATAGAAAAAATGTTTTTCGTTGAATCTCAACGTTGCAAATTTCAGAGTAATTCGATATTACGACTGCAGATGATTTTGAAAGTCTCGATTTTTCGATTTTTTAGGGCGTTTCGACTGATTTTTTTGTAATTTTTGCAGACTTGCTTTACGATAATTGCACGATGCAAATTTTAATGAGTTTTTAATATTTTAATCTCAACTGGACTGCAGCCTAGGGAATGATCCTGAAGTTTCCATCGTCTGAATGCAACGAAATTCTGTTATTTCTTCAACAGAGTCCATAATTATTATTCAATATTTGGCCCGGCCAAGAAAAAAAATCCTCTCGTGCGACCAAAAAACTCAATCGACTCGAGAAATTGCCATGATTTTCAAAATTCAATAAATAATCAGTAGAAATAATATTTGTCGTTGAATCTCAACGTTGCAAACTTCAGAGACATGTCTAGGGAGCAGGACAGATACTCGGTTGGGTGACCGCTTCGCCAGGCACCGTTTTCGCGCATGAATCGTCGAGCGCGAGCAACTTTCCTGAGGTTCTGATTGAGCCAATTAATCGATACGCGCGTCAATATTAATCGACCTCTCCGTCATCCGAAAATTTCTAGCTCCTCTTTCGGCTCTCAAGAAAATTCAATAAAATAGTGCATTAGAGACGAAAGTGGCTGCGGGCTTCACTCTGGGGAGTCTCACAGAAGAGCGATACGGACAGCGAAGTAAGGACTAAATTTGGAAGCTCAAGCGATCGTATAGACTCGGAAAAAGCCTCGAGGATATACGTAGCGACAATAAAAACATATAAATAGCCACTGAGTAGGGAGGAATAAACTCATTTCCGAGTTGTTACCTAAATCATGGATGGAGAGACTCAATTGCGTGTCGCAGGATCTTGTATGCTCTGAAGATAAAATGTCTCGACAAAAAAACCGGAGAGAGAGCGAGGAAACGGAAAAAAATGAAAGAAAATTCGATTTTTCACATTAAAACGAAAATTTGCATGCAGACGGACAAAACAATGGAATTGAAACTGAGGAGAGGGCCAAAGAGATGCAAAGAAGGACGCGGAGATAAAGGAGAGTGCATGTATCGATATATGAAGGAAGCGGCAGATAATTATAGTAACCTCGATCGATATTCTTATGAGATTCTGGGGCGCGCACGCACGCGAGCCTTCAAGACATGCACGCAGGTTAAAATTGGCTGGGCTTAAGGTCATACACAGGTTGCACCTTGGCCACTTGAACGTCATGTCACCTTCCTATTTACGCGCACACTCTTATCATCCAACATAACACACATACTAATGCGTACGAGTCTCTATTCGTTATTATTTTTCTTACGGACCTCGTCTTCGTCACTAAAATTCTTCAATCTCCAATAACTTTTTCCAGCATAATTACATCGACCTCTTATCGTCCTTTGCAGAGTCATTCATTATTTTATTTCCGTATACCATTCCGTAACGTTTTTCAACTTTTTTCCAATTATTGCTTTCCCCATTTTTATCTTTATGAAAAATTCACGATCCCGAAGTTTCCATCGTTGGAATGCAACGAAATTCTGTTATTTCTTCAGCAGAGCAAATTTCGTCTCTTGCGACGAAAAAACTCAATCGACTCTAAAAATTGACGCGATTTTCGAAATTTAATAAATAATCGATGGAAATAATGTTTTTCGGTGAATCTCAACGTTGCAAACTTCAGAGTCATTAAAAATTCACTCTTTTCTTTTTTTTCTCATTAGTCCCTCAATTTTCACGTTCCAATCGTCCTCGGACAACGAATATTCGTATACGCCTTGGATTTTATCGAAATTACTACAAATCATACTAAGTCGTCGGAACCGAAAAACAAGAATAGCGACGCATTGCTATTTATAAACTCTTTCATATTTGTATACAGGTAAGTCAAGATAATCGAAAGTATGCAGAGACCGAGAGAGAGAGAGAGAGAACGTGAGTGTGTTTGTGCGAGCGAGTTGACCTCGACCTACGGGAAGAGCGCTAGTGCCGAGATATTTTTATACACCTCTCGTGGATCGTTTGATACCGTGCGTATATACGAATTGATGAAGGAAACAGCCTACAGATATAGTCGTAGACGCTCTGCGAAATATAAACAGAAGTACGAATGGAAACGCGAAACTTTGTCCGAGATTTGCAAGTAAATCCGAGTCCATTATATTTTCTTCATTCAACTTGGAATCGCAAGGAATCTCTTCATCCAATTTCTATCCTCAATTTTTTTCTGGTTCGCACAAACTTTCATTTCCTCGGACCGACTTCGATTCACGTTTGCAATGAGTTTTCTCACTCCATTTTCAAAAGAAATCGGTATTCATCATGCTGATTGGACTCTTGAAAATCGGATTTTTACTAATTTTTAATAATTTCCTTGGGTCGTTGACAATTTTCGAAAAATCCATTCTCGCGTTCAAGACTTTTCACGGAGTCTATTTTTTTTCACAAACTTTCAAAAATCCATCTGCTCGTTTGACAGCTCATTAGGAATAATTACATCATGCCAGATAATTATCGTGAAAGTCTACGATTTCTACTTGATAAACTCATGACTATTTAAAAGCAATAATGTCGCATAATCACGTAAATTTAGAAACTCGTTCGAATTTCTGAAAAAAAAAACGAGATTGGCTTGAAAAATTTGGATGACATTAAAAATTCAACGAATCATCAATAAAATCAAATATTTTTCGTCGCATTCCAACGTTGCAAACTTCGGCATCATCGAGCGTGTCGTTGCACACTCGTTTTTTACGAATTGAAAAAAATGGCGATTTTTCCTAATTTATGGAACACTGATGATGCGGCCACGACAATAAGTCACTTTAATGCCTGCAGCATCATTGGATCGATTGTACGACATACTTGACACCGTGTCCTCGTTTTATATGCACACTCATACGTGGATGCCTAGAGAAAAGAAAAAGCACAACAAACGACTGTGTCGTTTCGACTGAATTGAACAAATGATCGTTTTGCTTTCGTAAAGTTTCCTGAAAAGCTCCGAAAAAACTTTGATTCCGCAAACGCGAGGTAAATTAGCTTGATTCAAAGTTTAGATTGCAATTGCATCCCATCGGAATGCACCTTTGCAGCCCAGTGTTTGTTGCGATTCCGATGCACATTCTTAACCAACATCAATGGAATTTTCTCTCGTGGGCATCGACATGTTCAGCACAAAGAGAACGCGCATGGTTCAAGAAAGATGAGCGAATTGTAGTGGACGCGCGGCGACGTACGATTAAATAGTTGGTAGACGAATGGACGTTGTCCAAGCCAACGAGACGTTGACCAGCGGAGTCTGACCTTAATTAATATCTCAGGACGCCTGCGATAACATCACCGTCTTGTCTGTCTCGTTTATGCAGTTCCGGCGAGCTTTGGGGGGAGGGAGAGAGATTTTTTACGATGATGAAGTTCTCATTGTTGAAATGCAACGATTTTCATGGAGTAATTGTCATCGAAAATGGGACGATCGCATTAATCATTAAAATGATGTTTTGGGTTTTATTTCAACAACGAAAACTTGCGGGTGTCATGAATTTTTCAGAAGGAAATGAAAAGAATAATGTGGAGGGAAAGGTATGAAAAGGCTAAAGAAAAAAAGCGGAGCGATGGGTCAGAGGGAGGAATCTCGTTAGGGGTGGCGAGCCGAAGAAGAAGAGGAACAATAATCGCGGTCGTCGTCCCTGCGATCTCATGACGCGCGTCCCGTTTTCTCCAACCTCGAAAAACTATAGCCATCGCGTCCGACATTGCCTTTCCTATCCATATATACCCGAGCAAGTATACCAAAGACGAAAGTCTCCCCCGACCATCCTGGGGGTGGCTCTGGGTGGGCCTCGTACTCTAGTGACGTCATAGCGCCTCTCGGGTCACGTACATTGGAATTCAGGTCGGGTCTGCAGCTCTTTCTACACACGAACGTCAATATATTTCAGGCTAACGTCTCTATCTTCATCTTTCTCTCTTTCCTCCTTCTCCTTACAACACTTCTCAGCCTTTTCCCATTTTTTCATTCGCATAACCCACCAAAATCGAGTCTCGTCCTTTGCCACGTCTGTCAACCTTACGGACCATGGATCTCCGAAAAAAAAACGATGTCCTGCCGAGAGTTCAACGAGAATCAGTTCATGCAGTTCCACATCTCGGTTTTTATGACTTTCAAGTTTGCAACGTTGAGATTTAACGCAAAACATTTTTTCTATTGATTATTGAATTTTGAAAATCGTGACAATTTTTTGAATCGATTGAGTTTTTTAGTCGCAAGAGAAAATCGTTTTATTAGCCGGACCAAATATTGAATAATAATTATTGGCTCTGCTGGAGAAATAACAGAATTTCGTTGCATTCCAACGATCGAACCTTCAGGATCATTCGGTTTTTAATTAAAATTATTGATGACAGAGATGGGGTCACAAAATACCCCAGGCTTTTTGTGGCTTTACAAAACCGACAAACCGCTCGAACCGACAAGGCAAGTTGCGTCGCGTGTCCGTGGACTCGAGATTCGTTGAAAAAATTGAATTGTCAAACTGAAAATGAAACGACGTATTAATTTTTACTGAACGTGCATCTCCGCCGGATTTTCCTTTCTATTCTTCGGGCTGCGCAGCCTCGTTCTGTTTTTATTGCGAGAATCAGGCGACCCGGTGCTTCCTCGTTGCCCTCTCTTCCTCGCTAGCCCCGTTGTCCATGCACGCAATGATAAATCTCGTCCGATCACTCGAAATATAGATCGTCCAGCATTAGACCGCCGCACCAATTACCAGCGAATCATACTCCTCCGCCGCTTATTCTGCTCCCTATCTACACCGCGTCCGTTAGACTTCAGCCTCGCCGTTAACAACCAACGCGAATTTGCTCCGATCCACCCGTCGTCGTTTTAACTACCCAACATCCGCTCTTTTATTATCGCTCAATTTTTATACGCGCTTCGGATTCACACTCTCGACATTTCAAAACTTCTTACCGATTTTTTTTTCAACCATTTTTTCGTCCACTTCACCCAATTTTTTTCTCCCCCAAACCAAATTTACGAACATATTTTCAAATACCTCGTCAGTTTCCATCTTTTTCCAATATTTCAGAAAATTATGAAACGATAAATTTCACTGGATCGAAAAATCCTCAAAAAAAGACAAAATTTTGGTTACCTAGAAACTCAAAACTTTGATAATTGAAGAAATTTTGATTTCCGAAGGTTTGAAAATTTTTTCGGGGAATTCTTAATCGTTATTTTTCAATTATCGTTAATTAACATTTTGCATTTTTTTTTTATTATTCCGGACACCTTATTTCCATCCATCAACTTTTTGTAGATAATTCTGAGCAAAATTCGTTGAAATCGATTGAATCGATCGAGTCAGGAAAAATTCATTCATACACAGACGATTAATGAGAAAAAAAAAGTTTTGTTTTATTAAAATTTGTAGGAACAACAATTGATTATTTCTTTTGGAATTTATTATCGCTCGGAGAACGATCAGGAACGATTATAATTTGATGATATTGTGATTAAAAAGGCGAGTATCGTAGCGACTCGTATCCGGATGTTATATACAATGTGTAAACATACACGTAACTATCTAAGCATAACAATAGATATAAACGTCTATCTAGCAACATATTAGACAGGCAGAGGCATGGAGAGTCGAGTTGCGATAAGCAGCTGTTTCAAACCCTCCCATTCGGCAATTACAAAAACGTAATATATCAATCTTTTCACCTGTCGAATAGAAATCGACATTCATACCCAAAAATCGCCTGAATAACAATTTTTTTTATCCATCGCTCTTAAGAACGTTCTATGCAAAATTTTCTATCGATTAAACTCCTAATTATTATTTTCCTAATGATGAGGTCTCTTGAAACTTTACATACAATTTTATGTAACATCGAAGAATTTTATTCGGTTTTCGGTTTTTCAAAAAAATCTGTCGTAAAATTTGTACGAAATTTTTGGTTACTACATAAAAAATTCAGATTAACTGGGACAATTTTGAATTTAGAGTGTCCTTTAGTTAATTTGTTACAATTTTTTTTAATGAACGTGGGCTCGCGAATCATTTTGTATGTAAGAAAAACTGATAACACACATTTAGATTTGACTGGCGGTGCATACAACGTGCTTGAATTTAAATTCTTCAACGTTCTGGTTGATGTTTCGTTCAACCTTCGAAATACACAAGTTTTCTTTTTACCGCGCGAGTCTTTCTGCACGATTGATTATGCTCGCGTGCTACTTCGAGGGCGGCGGACGACCCGGCCAATATTGAGCTCCTCTTCGCCTCTCGCCCCTACTTTTCACTTCACAGAGGATGGAAAATCGAGACGAAACGACAGAGCGCGCATATATAATCGCGATGATGTTTGAATTTTTTTTTTTCCCCAATCGATAATATTTTCCAGGGCTGAAGAACCAGCTGGAATCGGGGCAAGCGTTCCGAAAGGATCAACTCTATGCCGAGAGGAAACGATACACAGACTCTGGATTTTCTGTTTTTCAGCCTTCCGTTTTTTTTTTTCAAACATTTTCAATTTCAAATTCAAAATTTTTTCAACGAATTTGGTCATGCGTGCATGGAAAATGTTGAATTTTGATGTTTTTCCCGCACAAAGTGCACGAGAAATTGGCGAGAAACAATTTTCAACTTCTTTGACGAGTCGAATTCGTTTTTTCTGTTGCAATTTTCCTCTAATCATTTTTTACGCAGGCTCGAAACCCTCGCACGTGCAGATTTGTCTGCAGCATGCTTTGGCATGCAGCCCACCGTCGCCCTAATCAAACTGATGCTCATTTGATCCAGCACGTAGGGAACTATCGTTTATTCAATCCATCCTCGTCCATCCAATCTCTCGAATGACTCGACGATGTCGGGGTTTTCATCGTTGAATCCCAACAAAAACTCATTATTTTTAATAGCAGAGTGCAAAATTTTCATACTGTATTTGTCAACGATAATGAAACAGTCTTTTTCGCCAATGGAAAACTGAATTTACTGGAAAAATGAGACCGATCGCGTTAATTATCAAAATGAATAATTTATAAATATAAATATTTGTAATTTATGGGGTTTTATGGGATTTAAAATCTTAATTTTTCTCAAAATTTACCAATTTTTAAATTGAATTGAATTAAATTAATGAAAAATATATTTTTCGTTCTATTTCAATGATGGAAACTTCAGTATCGCATAAAATGTTCGTCAACAAATATTCGCCAAGACAACTGAATGCTCCGCAGTTATAATAATTTAGAATTATTTCACCAAAGTGCAAGGACGAATGTCAAAGTGAGAAAAAGGAGAAGAAAAATAATGGGAGGTCGAAGGGACGACGAAGACAAGGACAAAACGTCCGCCACGAAGTACGAGACAAATTTTAATTCAAGCCGCGGCCTATTTTTCAATTGGCAATCAGCCGGCTAGCGATGACTCAAAAGCCATGCAGCCTCAAACAGTAGAGCGAACGAGAAAGAGAAAGATTCAGACCACTATTTCTTTCCTCTTTCGTTTTATTTTCATATTTATCGAGCTTTTCACGAATCAAAAGATCTCGTGCCCAAACGAGACCCACGTGTCCAATCGTCGTTCGCTTTGTCCCCTTTTCTCTCTTTATATTCTCCGATTTTATCATCGACTCGTTTTCCATCTTTTTCTCAAATCTTCCCTTTCCTCCCTCAAGAGCATTTCTCAATCTGTAATTATGCACAATTCCAATCAATTTTTTTGTTTAATTTTTACAGAGAACCGCCGATGACATCCCCGGCGATGGCAGCTCGCGGCAACACGACGATGCAGTTTTCGTACGAATTTCCGGTCAGTTCTACTTTTTTTTTTCATCTTGATTCCATATTAAGAACGAAAAATTCCAGCGCCATTAAAAAACTATTGAAACGTTGAAATTAATTGAAATGGAAAAACTTATTTATTCATTTATTCTTCGAGCCGAATAAGGTGAAAAAAAAACAAACGTTTTTCCCCCATTTCTTAAGAATTGAAAATATGTCGAATATTGTGGTACAGAAACGGAGGATGCAAGCTTGCCAGCATCCGGGACTTCGCCGTTGGGTTCAACGTCGTCCCATTCACCCCCGATCGATACCGAATTACCGCCCCCGGATCCTCGGCAAAGACTCTTGTCCGAGCCCGATCGTCTTCTTATCGAGAATCTCAATAATGGACGTTCCTTCAGAGAGAAACGGCACACGGGTCGTTTTCTCACGATGCACAAAAGGAGACGCAAGCGCCTCATCACTCGATCACTCAGTCAAGAACACGCTCTCCTCGACGATATTTTTCATGGACAAGTTCAGGTATTTTTTTCCCTACCAATTTCCACCAAAAATTCAATCATTTTCATTTTTCAACTTCGTCTTTCTCACTCTCCTCGTTCTAAATAAAAAAAAGATTCAAATTTTTTTGTTTTTTTTTTGTTCTAGTGCGTTTTACGAAAGGCTGGCCATTGGAGATTCAACGCTTTTACGCTGGAGACTGTGACCGGAGGTGAGTCGACGAAAACAATTTTCGAGAGTCGATAATCGAAAGTTTATCGATAATGGAAAAAATATTGATAATGGAATTTTGTTCTCGTACCAGGTCGTTCCTTGCCAGTTCTGTGCGTTCATCTGTTCCAATTTTACGGACTTTTCCAACGATTCAATCTCGATGTCGTTCGGGCCTGGAAGCTTTTCGGTGTGTTTTCCCGTTCAGAACTCTTTAACTAGTTTTTTTTTCAATTAATCTCGTGCCAAACTCTAGCTTTGGAAAAAAAATTCAAGAGATTAATACGCAAAGAGAAATTGATCGAATTTAATGACAGAAATTTCGGGTTTTTCGTACAAACTCAACGTCACGAGGATTTCCTACGCATAAAACTTTTCCAGCCAATGCCTGCGGCCCCAGAAACTCTCGAACGTTAACTTCAGCCTCGTTATCTCGGTGCTTCGTTCTCATACATTTGCTGTATTTAAAGACTCTCTATCGCTTCTCACGCGTTAGATGAATTCCAAGTTTAATTGTTTAATATTCGTACGAAACTTCTCAACAATCATACTCAACTTTGGATGAGCTATGAGAAAGTTTTATCGTCTAGAAATCGAGTTTTTTGTTGTAAAATTTCGATTTTTTTCGTAACTTCCCACCTCGTGTTAAAGTTGCCACTTTAAACACTAAATATTTCCATTACCAAACTGTAAAACATTCACAAATTTTTCACACGTTCCGACACGACGCTCCAGAAAATTCACGCTAAATGACGATTTAATTATGATTATGGCGATAGCACCTAATTAATAATTTTCATTACCGATGGAATTGCCTTTCAGCACTCATCGAGGAAGGCTATCATAGTACAAATCCTTACCACAACAGTATACACGCGACCGATGTGACGCAAGCCATGCACTGCTTTCTGCAGGAAGAAAAAGTGAGTCTCTCTCAAATAACACACACACGATATTCCCTCCTCACGAAATCAATTAATCGGTTGTCCAATTTCGAACGAATCATGATGTGCAAGAGAGATTTATTTGTTTTTATTCGATATTGAGTCAATTTTGAAAATCGTACGATTTTTACCGCGCGCATTTACTTTTTGGCGCTGCAAACTTCACGGGGATGTCATTTTTTCAAAAATTAGTATGACATCGTGAGAGCCTGCCACGATTATTTTAAATTCGCAAAGTTTGTCGAAAAATATGAAAATTATAGAGAAATTTCAAAGTTTATAGACAAATATCGAAATTTAGCGAAAAACATCAAATCTCGGTTGAAAAATTGCTTAAAAGGGCGTAAAACATTGAAATTCACCGAAAATTATCAAAATATGTCGATAATTATCAAAATTTAGCAACAAAAGTTGAAATTTGGCAAAAAAAAGTCAATTTCGACCATTCTCACTAAAATGTAAATGAAAAATTCTCATGTCTCGCTGATGCCATCGTCATTTTTGATATTATTTTTTCTCCGTGTCCAACATCCTCCGAAAGGCGAAGAAACGATTTCCGGAATCGACTCTAATCGGTTCAGTTGACAGAAAAAAAAACGGAGTCGTTGTTGTTGTTGTTGTTCGTGCCGAATTGTGGTGTCTAAAAAATTTGCTCCGATTTTTAGATAAAAAGGCATCTGAGCAGTCTGGAAATAATGGCGTCATTGATAGCGGCTGTGACCCACGACCTTGACCATCCTGGGGTGAATCAACCTTTCCTCGTGGCGACGAGCAATCACCTAGCGACGCTCTATGAGGCAAGTAACTCAATTGACACAGTCGGATCAAAGACTCTCGCCTTTTTTGACCGAAGCGGTGAATGACTCTTGTTGATACGTCCATCTCGTAGAACACTTCGGTCCTCGAGAACCATCATTGGCGATCGGCAATTGCGTGTCTCCTGGAGAGCGGAGTGTACGATCAACTGCCCGCTGAAATTCGGCCCGAACTCGAGCGTCACATCAGCTCACTGATCCTCGCAACGGACATCACGAGGCAGCAAGAGTTCCTCACGCGATTCAAGGTACACTTCGATTATTCCCTCACGATACTCAAGTTTTGCTTGTTGCAATTTAACGATAAATATATATTTTTTATTCATCATTCTGATAATTAATGCGAGCGTTGGAATTTTTCTAGTAAATTCAATTTTTCAATGGCAAAAAAGACTGTTTCGTTATCGTTGACAAATTCTGTATGAAAATTTTGCGTTCTGCTATAAAAAATGATTCTTTTTCGTTGCGATCCAAGGATGCGAACTTCAACATCGTTATTTTATGATTCTGAAGTTTGGATCGGTGAAATTCAACGAAATTTTTTTTTTTTATTCATTATTCTGATAATTAATGCGAGCGTTGAAATTTTCATAGTAAACTCAATTTTCCAATGGCAAAAAAAACTGTTTCGTTATCGTTGACAAATTCTGTGGGAAAATTTTGCGTTCTACTACAAAAAATAATCGGTTTTCGTTGCGATCCAACGATGCGAATTTCTAATCCGTTATTTTATGATTCTGAAGTTTGGCTCGTTGAAATTCAGCGAAAAATATTTTTTTTATTCATCATTTTAATAATTAATGCGAGGGTTGAAGATTTTATTGTAAATTGAATTTTCCAATGGCAAAAAAGACTGTTTCGATATCATTGACCAATTCTGTATAAAAATTTTGGGCGTTGCTATAAAAATTGATGAGTTTTTGTGGCGATCCAACTAACGTTTCAACCTCAATCGCCATTTTCTTGGCATTCGGTCAATATTTGATAATAAAAGCGAGGCCGAGGAGAATTTCAAGAGAAAAGTTATTTGCGATGACCTTGAATTTTGCTAAATTATGAAAATGGCCGGAAAATCAAGGTCATGCGTGAATAGCGGTTGTAGGATTTGGACGATAGCTCGTTAAAATTGGCTCCTCGTTACAGGCGACTCTCGATAGACAGAGCCTGAACATGGAAGACCCGGAGAATCGTCACTTCATTCTTCAAATATCGCTAAAGTGTGCGGACATCTCGAATCCCTGCAGGCCGTGGGACATCTCGAGAAAATGGTCGTACAAAGTTTGCGAAGAGTTTTTTCGGCAAGGGGATTACGAGAGGCAATTGAATTTGCCGGTGACTCCGTTGTGCGATCGTCAGTCGATGAGCATACCGAGGATCCAAGTGGGATTTTTCGAGTTCGTTGTGACGCCCTTGTACGAGGAATGGCATAGATTTTTGGGCGACGGTTTGAGCGTCTCGTTGATGTTGCATTTGCGAGAAAATAAAAAGCGTTGGGAGGCGCTTATAGCGCGGGAAGCGGCGGAGGAAACTAAAACTGAAATGTCGGATTTGGAGCTTATTCCGTCGAGCACGTCGACCGCGTCCGAGGAGGAAGAAAACGGAGCTGGCGACAATGTTAGCTCGAGGGAACGTCCTCAAGATTCCGAGAGTCTCGAGGCTTTGTCGAGCGAGGCGACTGGCTCGACGGCTCCGGCGGTCCTCGACGTTCGACGCCCCAGTTTGCCAGGCGTCGAGGATCTCGGACAGCGCAGATTCGATCGAAGACACTCGGTACCGATAAGCGTTTCCAAACCTTTTTCTATTTTGCCGATGATCGAGGACGCGACGACCGCCGACGCCGTCGCTGCCGCAAGCAACATCGTCATCCGGAGAGAATCTCTGCCGAGCGAGCGCATCGCCGCCAGGTCAGCCCGTTGCCCGATGTTCCATTTCGACGACGGGAACCTCGTCGACGAGGCTCTACGCGAAATGAGCTCGCTCTCGTTGCTTTCCTCAAAAAGTAGCGTTTACGAATCTGCCGGAAACGCGAGTTTGTCATCGGAACGTCCAGTCAGCGCTGAGAATCTCTTGCCCGAGACGAGCATCGCGAGCATCACGAGCAGCGCGACCGCAACAAGATTGTCGAGTCTCCTTCAACCCGATAACTTGAAAACGAGCTGCCAAACTTCCCGGCTCCATTTGACGCGACAACAAACTTTTCCGCCTCTTCAGCCCTACGTGAGAATTCGCTATATGTCGACTACCGCCGAGATGGCTAAATGCCAGACCGAGGCTCTCATCGAGGCCGACGACAGTCTTTCCAGTCCGGAGGACGCGTCGATTACCGACTGCGAAGGAAAACTCGCGTCCGAGCAACCTCTCTCCTCGGAGAGACTTTCCGCCGAGTCCGGACTCGTGGACAATCGCGTTTCTTCGTCGAGACGAAACGACGAGACCTCGGAACGCCCGCCGCGACGACATTCCGTTCAAGCGGTCAGCGCTCAAAGCGATTCCGTCAATTTACCGTTTTCCTCGAGCCAACGCAATGCCCGCCCGTCCTCGGCCCAGGAAACTCGCCCGAACAAACACGCCCCAGTCTCGATCGATTTTTCACCAACCGAAACTCGCTCCCCCGAGCTTGAGAAACTCGAGGAAAACTCGTCGACCCGGAGAATCGAGTCTTCGGACATGAGACGCTACTCGACTCCCTCCGCGACCGAACCGGCCAACGTAACGAGCGCCACGACCGGCGGCTCATCTTCCAATTATTTGGCCGCGAGGCGTTTCACCGCGATTCCTTTGCTCACTCCCGAATTTGTTCCCACGAGAAAATTCTTCGTTGGAACTCCGCCCGGATCGCCCCCGAGGTTGCTCAGCGTTTTGTCTTCGTCGAGCGACAGCGGAGGCAGCGACCCCAAGCCGCCCGGACTCGCTGATTTCAACGAGGCCCACTTGGTCGGTGTTAAAAGAGATTCCTCGGACAACTCGCGACAGAGAAACTGCAAAATTGCCAAACTCACCGACGACGGCGACTCGAAAGAAAATTTGGATCCAAGGGCGAGCTCCGACGAAGCCAACAAGAGCGCCGGCCTCAATTTCGCCCGACGGACCAGTCACCAGGTAATTCACAGAATCAACCACTCGAACGTTCGTTCTCATCGTTCCCAATTAATTTTACTCACTGTTATTTTCCCCACAGAGCTGGGCTCGACGACGAGGTTCGGCTCCGGTCGGTTTGCTCTCGAAACTCGACGATTCTCCGCCCGGGACCGTCGCTCCGAGGTCCGATCGTCACAGCACGAGACGAGGCTCCGTACCGACCGACATGATCGGTCAACAAGGTATTACCAGTCGCTCGACCAACAATCAATTATTTTTCATAATTGATCATGAATTTTTCAAAATCAGATCAATTTATTTATTTCATTTGTTTATTTATTTATTTATTCGTTAATTAAACAAATTTATTCGCTTGCAATTAATTAATTAGTTGTCAATTCATTATTTCAATAATTACAATAATTAATTTACACGATTTATTCAATTTATTTGTTTGTTTATGTATTCGTTTATTTAATACAATTAATTTGGTATGGATTAATTAATCAATTAATTAATTAAATATCGATTTATTACTTTAATAATTACAATAATCAATTTACACGATTTATTCAATTTAATTGTTTGTTTATGTATTCGTTCATTTAATAGAATGAATTTGGTATCAATTAACTGATTAATTAATTGTTGATTTATTACGTTAATTATTACAATGAATAATAATTAATTCCGTTACTTTGTGAGCAGTCGGTGGGTTACGCGCGGCTCTAGGACCACGCGGAGAGAACGTGCCATTGCCAAGGAGGGCGAGTCTTCCGCAAGAAACGGCCATAACGAATCTACTCGGCAACGTTTTATTGCCCACCGGTAAATTTTAATTCCATCGACTCTTTCCGCTCGGGTCGATTGATAATTTAATTAACGTCAACGTTTTTCGCTTTTTTTCTCTTTTATAGACGAGCGTGAAAATTTTCCCTCATACATGAACAACAACAATAATAACAATAATAACAACAACAACAATAACAACAAGAGAAATAACAATAAGAAGAAAAGTAACAACGGCGGCGTCGGATGCGCCGGGAGCAGCAGCGGCGGCGGCGGCGGCGGCAATATCACGAAAAACAACAACAACGACAGCTCGAGTAGCAGCGGCAGCAACAATAACGAAATTTGCCGGATCAGCGAGAGCATTTCGAGGGCCGGAGGCGATTTCGAGTCGATGGGATCGCCTCGGCGAGGCTCCGTGCCCGCCGACATATCGGAACTTCGACGCGATCTCTTTGGCCGCAACAGTGTCAATGGCAAAACCAGGAATCGGAAGAAAACTCTGAAACGAAGAAGCAGCGGCGGACCGGAAATGTTCTCTGGCCGCAATCCTGACGATCATGAAAATTCGAAATTTTCTGGCTGGAAGAGAGACATGGCCAAAAGAGACTCCAGTATTCCTGAACCATCCGTCAAACGACGCGGAAGTCTTCCCGTTGAAATGGTTCCCATCTTCCATCCCGGTTCGTACAACTTAACCCAATTGATTAAACTTCAATAAACACTTGCCCGCGGACGATCATTATGCGAGAAAACATTTTTCTAAAGTTCCTTCATTCCCATGAATTTTTCTAGTAAATTCAATTTTCCAATTTCAAAAAACACTCCAAAAGAAAAAAAGCTGTCAAAAAATTCTGAGTTTTTATTTTTATTATTGTTAATTTTAATTATTTAATTTAATTATTTAATTATATTTTATTTATTTAATTTATTTCTAATTGTTTTTTAATTTATAATTTAATTGATTTAATTATTCAATTGATCAGAAAAAAAGACTTCAAAAGATAAAAGGGTGTAAAAAAATTATGAGTTTTCTCGTTTTTTCGTCGTTCAATTGTCGTTTTGTTATGAATCGTTATTAATTTCGTTTCCTTGTTTGTTAAATTTAGATTTTTTCAAAAATTGATATTTTTGAAAGATTTTTTATGATTTTTAATTTATCCATGAGCGTGTACGTTATTCCGACAGGCTCAGCGGCCGGTGCGCGTCGTTCTAGTCTCTGGCGACTTTAGCAGACGCTCGAGACGCCTGGAACTTCGATAGAGCCCGCGGTTGCGGGGAGCTCGGAACAAGAGTCTCCCTCGCTCGTGTCTTTCGTGCCGAGTTCGACGCCGGAGCGGGAGCAGGAGCCCGGAAGCCCCGGCGACGAAGGAGCTCGTCAGCAAGAAGACTAAAAAACAACAACAAACGCAACGATCGATCGATCGTTGCGTTTGTTGCGCAACAACGCAACAACTTGAACGGACACGCGCATCATCCTGATAAAAAAAACGCTAAAAAATGACAAGAGAAAGTAGTAGAAAAAAAAAGCAAAAAGATCTTTCGTGCGACAGTCTTCCGGTGTATATTCACGGATTATTTTCACGAGGAAAATATCAAAGCAACCGAAGCTCGAGTACGCCAAATAGATTTGTGCCATAAAAATAAAAAACGGAGAAAAACGAGAGAACGTTGCGAGGGACGCGCGAGTCACGAAGACGACACAGCTCGATCGATTTTTGCCGGAAACACTCGAGACAAGACTCTCGGCTCAAAAAATTAAACGTTACAAACGAAAAAAAAAAAAACACAACATTATCGAAATATATGTATAGTTGATTTTTTAATGAGACAAAATAATGAAGGGTCGATCGTGTGACATGATTAACGCGCTCATTAACCGCGCGCCCGACATTATTTACCATCATTTTGACTAAATGATTTAAAAGGAAAAAGTAATAATAATTATTAAGTAAAATGCCTATGTACGGGAGACGAAAGAAAAAGACTGGTAGAAGGGAATCTTGCGAGCGTAGACGTAGAGCTACCGTTAAACGAGACACAAAGTACTTTGAGGATTCGTAATCCGCGTGACAATTTGCTCATTATCTAGACGAATGATGATAAACAGCGAAGAGACAGCACACACACAAACACACACACACACACACAAACGTATAAATAGATAAAAAATTAAAAAAGAAACGATACAATTAATTAAATGAATAAATAAATGAATCGAGTCCGAAAATTGGCGTATTTTGTAAAACAAGATTAATCGAACGCCAGGAATATCGGTTATTGCGCGTGGTCGCTGCGCTCTCACGACGCCCACGTTCATATTTCGTATCGAAAAGTCTAAATTTATTCGTAACCTTAAGAAAATCGATCCAATATTCGTCAACCATTTAATTCTCCAATCGTTGCTTATTATTTTTATCGTAATATTTATATTTATTATGTAAATCCGATCGAATTCACAATACGGAACTTTGTTCGCAAATTTTCTCTCCATTTTATGCGATAATTCGTCGAATCATGCTGCATGATTTTTTTTTTATCATTGTCTTCATGATTTTTTCAATTCTTCTCAATATTTCACATTCGGCCACGAAGTGCATGGGAGAAAAAAAATAATGATGACGAGATTCGCGAGAAAAAACGAGCAGCAAACGAGCGAGTTGGCCGATCGATAAAAAAGCAAAAAATGAGGAAGAACGAAAAATGCATAAAAAGCTCGACCGGAGACGAGAAAGTAATAAAAAAAACAACAGAAACAACAACAACAGATTTTCAAGGCTCCGTCGTCCCACACAATAATCGTCGTCGTTACTAAAGTCGAAAATCTCCGGAGCTGGTTCTCCTCAAAAACATGGAGATAATCGAGCGAATAAAAAATAAAATAATAATAATAATATAAATGATAATAATCGTAAGAGCCGACGAGTTGAACGGAAATGACGTACGAAAGAAGAAAAAAATGGGAGAAGCAAGAAAGACATACTTTTAGACATTCCATTTGTTGTTAGACGTTGAGAGACGCGCGCCGTGGCGCCTCACACGCATATTTATAAGTATAGCCAATGTGTTGAAACGATTAATTATCGTAATACCCGACAGTTTCATTCCCCCCCCAACCACCCATCGCAGCAGGATCGCGGCCGTTTCATTAAACTCGTCATTATCATCATCCTATCATCGTCATCGTTGTTGGAATAATAATAGTCATAATAATAACACTTACGACAAGAATAATATTCATAAAAATTATAGAAATAATTATTATTATTATAAATAATAATGGTAGTTAGGAGGAATGTGGAAAACGACGTTTGACGGATTACTATCACGGAATCACTTGATTTGGGATTCTTTCATCATTTTTTATCAACATTCTCGACACCAAAACTAACAAATTTCTCCTATGAAGAACTCAAACTTTTTCCATCTCAACACGCGTGTAAATTCAAGTCGCGTTTCGTTTTTGAGTTGAAAAAAAATGTGTTTAGCATTTTTTTTCCGATAATTTCGGCTCAGCCTTTCTCGCGATTCTGATAAAAAATCCTGAATACATTTTTTTTGCAACTTTTCAACGAAACGTGACTCGAATTTCCACGCGTTTTGATGGGGAAAATAAAAAATTGAATATCTCAAGTTCTCGACGTCAGAAAAATTTTCTTTATCGGAGAAAATTGTTCTTTGAGTTTTTCTGGCTAGAACGTTGATTAAAAATTTTAAAAGAATCCTAAATTGAGTCGTTTTGCGATAGTGATACCTTAATTGGGTATAATACGGAGTGAAATTTGAGTCATTGGAAAAACGATGTTTAGCTAGAACATAGTAATTGAAAGTTACGAACGATGGAAGGCAAAAGAAAAAGAATAATGTGAGGAAATTAGGAAACCGCGCGATTTCGATCGCGCGGGGAAAAGGGTTGGAAATAAAACTGCGCGAGCGTTCTTTATCGACGATGTCAACCATAGATGTTATACTATTTATTTATTATACAAACAAATAGAGACGCTCAGACTGTGTGTTTTAATTATAGGAAAAACAAAAAAAAAGGATAAAGCGTTGATATGGCGTTTTAAAAAATAAATGAAAAAATCGACTCAATCAAAAGAGCCATTATCGAGTTTGTGGATAAAAACGATCACGATTATGTGATTCGAATTTGATGTCTCGTCCTTCTAGTCCATAAGCCTGCTCATATGCTTTCAAGCCGGCTGTTTAATCGTTTGGTGTTTTCCAATCTTACGCGCTACGCGATCACACTTTCTTTTCTCGGCCTTACTGTCCTTACTGTCAAAATCGCTCACTCTCAATTGCTTTTTTTTTATCATTTTCTGGGTCAATACGCTGAAAAAATTTCTTTCCGTATTCTACGGTCTTTTTTTCTTTTTTTATGAATCACGCCGGAGTCTCGGGGTATTCGAGCTTGCCGAACAATCTGACGAACGATATATAGTCACACGATTCTTTGGGATAGGGAGAGGAAAATAAGAATAAAAGAGAATCCAGAAATAAGCGACATTATATTCGGCACTAAAACTGCCGGCAGCGCGACCGTCCGGCCGCACCGAGAAACTAAACAGTTCTGATTTGCAAATAAAGACACAGTGACCAAATTTCGAGACGAATTCTTCGGAAAAATGAGTAAACCGGACTCTCTTTTCGTACACAGCACACTCTGTTCAAACTCTTCGTGAGAAAACGATGTTTTTATTTCACTCGCACGTCAAGCCGCTGCAGACTTGAATATTCCCGAATAACGGGGAGGCGGACGATCTTCCCCGCTCAACGAATCTCTCGCGCGCGACAAAAGTCAGTCCCGGAAAACGCGACGCGCTTCACGCCGTATAAACCGATCGTCGCCCCCCCCCCCCCGCCCTTCCTTCCGATCCGCCTTCCCTCATCACGATATGAAGAAAAAGTACATAGCGCGTAACATAAATGTAGCAAAATCGAATACAGTTGCAGTTATTGTTCTTTGTATTGCGGTTCGCGGAATGTTTCCGCGCAAGTGTGACACTAAATAGCGAAAAGTAGAATTCTCCCTAATGGAATTATTGTGTGTATTGTGCGCGCGTGTCGAGACACGAGAAAAAAAAAAGTACGAACGCACACGCACTGAAACGCACGAAAGTTTGTAGCACCGATAGAGGATCCGCGAGAAGTGAAAAAAGAAAGATGGCGGCGGGCCCTTTGGCCGCGCGTCATCCGCGAATGTGAATGCGAACGAGCGAAGCTAAAAGCACGATTTAATCGAACGATTCGAACGAGTTTTCTCAGCGCGAAATGACAAAAGCATCAGTTATAGTAAAGGAAAACATAAGCGACGAAAAATAACGCAACAAAAATAACACAGAGACCAATGCTTAATGGGACTCAATAATAAGACGGGATCGAAATTAAAATCAAGTTTGGGGATGATGGACGAAATACCAATAGCAATTTCAGGTAATATATTCATACAGGATTATTATATATATATATGTACACGATTTACGCGAGTAAACGCGCGGGCACGACCACTCTTGACTATTTTATCCGAGAGCATGCGATAAAGCGAGACCCATGCATCTCTTTTCCTACTATCGAACCAAATCTAGTACCACCAAACGCCTATATACATTCTCGTATACTCGTATACTCTTAAAATATACCATTTATTCGATATTTACATATTCTGTGTGCGTGTATTTCTATCTCGAGATTGCCCAAAACCTTAATCACGTGACACACACGTCACGTGACTAATATTACGCGCGGACACATATTTCGCCACGACGGCGTGTTCGCATCGTTGGAATGCAACGAAAACTCATCATTTTTTATAGCCGAGCCCAAAATTTTCAAACTGTATTTGTCAACGATAAAAAACACTTTCTTTGCCATTGGAAAACTGAATTTAGTAAAAAAATTTCGACTATCGCATTAATTATCAAAATTATGAATAAACAATGAATTTTTCGTTGTTTTTCAACGATCGAAACTGCAGCATCGTTCAGCAGGGTTTCAACCGTTGGAGTATACACCTTGAAGTGCACAATGGGTCAATCTGACCCGAGCCTTTTTTTTTATATAATCAATTATCCATATTTTATTACCCTCAATTTATTTTTTGACAAAAATGAAAATTTAATGCCCAAACGTTCGTTGCCAGATACCAAACAATCGGTGACAGAAAATGGAGGGGGGGGGGGGGGTCAAATTGACCCAGTGTGTACTCGAAGGGTTGAAAATCGAATTATTTTTCATTTTTTCTTTCCGATGACGTTGGCACTGTGATTTCCGGAAAACTTCAAGATTGCCCAAAAAGGACGTAACATTGATGAGTTTTTTGATAAAATGATGCTAGACGTTGTTTGAGAATGAGGATTCGTAATAATTTTCGAAGATTTTCTTTTCACTACTTCATTTTTTTGAGAAATGGTACCGAAAAGTTTGTTTTGAGTAAGTCACATTTGAGAGAATCACTTCTTCAAGTATGAAACATCGCGTCTCTGCTGCTGCGCCATCGGGCAAAGAGCTCTCGATTTTTTCGGTTGCGTCGCACGCTATTGTACATGTATACTCGATGCACTTGACTATATTCATCATTATCGTATGATATAAAATATTAATAAATTAACACCGTAAAAACTATTGAAGCATCGATCGACTGTTTGAATTTTTGAACGTGTTTGGAGCGTGTCTCGAAAAATCGATAGTCCAAAAGCTCCGGAAACCATTTTAGTTATCTCACACGTCACTCGAGTCACGGCGATCTGTGTGGGATTACGCAGCGTGAAAAATTTCACCTCAAACTTGCCCTCATTCCTGCGAGTCGTCGTTTCTTTTTCTCTCAGAAAAACGCGAGAAACTTGATAAAGAATAATCACGAAAGAATCAGACCCGATGATGCACATCGCATGTATTTTCCTATGTAAATCAACGACGCCAACATCGCGCGCCCTCTTGTGTGATCGCGCGAAAGCCTCGCAGCACTTTTGCAATAGATTTCGCGTAACTGTACTCTTGACTAAAATATTCTTGCACATGAATTTCACGGGCATCAAAATATGATCGAGGCCAGCCATATCGTATTGAATTAACAACCGTCCCTATTATTTCCCTTTTCCTCGAAGACGGAGAGAAATGAAAATATTCTCGTTGCGAATGAGGCGAAAAATCGAGGTGCGGCATCTGCTATTTCAGCTGGCTGAAATTATGGTAAACATTTCGATATTGGCTCAAGGTCAAAATACCAGACATATAAACAACACCTGGACAGATTCATGAATTGTTTGTTGGCGGGTGACTTTGTTGATGAAAAAAATACAAGAAATTTCGATTTGTTTCAATATCATTAATAATTACGATGGACAAACACAAAAAAATGGGAAATATCGTCTTTTTCGATTCCTTTTGATGATTCGACAGGGAGAAACACAAAAAATTTTACCGGCTGGCAAAATACGCAATAAAAATGTCAATTAACGAATGGCGTCGATACTTTATTTTGCGGTGACAATATTTTCAAATCCTACCATCTCGTAAGATTAAAAAATGAGAATAAAGAGAAAAAGGATCAACATTTTGCGTGAAATATTTTATTAATATAAAGTAAGATTTCATCTTGGAACAGACGCGACGCTAATCTCAAAAGCGTTTGATAACGTGCTTATCAGTCAGAGGATAATACGCACGAACGCACGGTGTGTGACAAAATCACCCCGCGTCGATCGTCATCGTCGTCGGACTGACTACTGACGTGACGCGCCACCGGTCCACCGCCGCAGCGACCGTCAGCCCAACGTTTTACCGGCGCTCGCGCGCTCGCTCTGTGGCTCAGTCCCACCCCCGCGCCGAGCCGCGAAGGTCGACGCTGGGCAGTCAAACGTGATCCGCGGTTTGGATCGCTGGAATACAACGAAAACTATACTTTTTATTCATTATTTCGATAATTGATGCGATCGTCTCCATTTTTCTAGTAAATTCAGTTCTTCAATGGCAAAGAAGACAATTACTGCATGAAAAATTTGAGTTCCGTTATAAAATATGATGATACGATACGAACTTCAACGTCGTCAGATACTGACGAATTATCGATAAAAAGATACGGTCTGAATCGAAAAACTTTGACAAACAGAACGCAAGAAAAAAAAAGTCTGTGTTACTGCAAGCAGTTCAAGTACGGCCTACAGACAGCGGAGTCAGGCAGCCATCCAAGACACCCGGGCCCCCACTGTATATTCGAAATCCCTAATTTTTTTCCATTTGCACTAACACTAACGGAATTTCCATGCACTCATCGTGCACCCGATCCCTGTGTCGCGTCATATTCGTCGTTTAATTTGTTTAAACGACTAGTTTTTTCGCTCTCCGAGCAAAAACAAGGAAAAGCGCGAGAAAAAAATGCCATGGATTGTATCAAATACGAACGTCGAGCCAGCTGGAAATGTATCGCATTGCGACGAGGATCGTGAAGAATAAAAAGTGTATAAAACCGTTTTGAAATATTTTCTTTTTGACTTTATCATTTCACGAGCGTTTCGGCGAATCGCTTTTTGAGTAGCCATGCGACGTCAGGGGTGGCAGCTGAACAAAACCCTCGCGTATACGCCGGTGGCGCCGCCAGCGAATCAATTGAGAATCATCCGATGCTCTATTTACATTGGAAATTGTTTGTAAACAAGAATCGTCCGCAGCTCGAGGGAGTTCGAGGGCGCATCGAAGTAAATACTCGACCAAAATGAAAAAAAAAAAACAATCATTGAAATCGATGTCGTGAGCACGCGACTGCGAAGTTGAAAGATGCTGGAAAAATAATACATTAGGGAAAATAGACATGACGAAAGAGACGCGGGCGAGGTGGGAGCGAGAGAAAAGTGCGGAGCGGCGGCGAGAGCAAGAGCTGCGGCTGAAACTCCACGAGAGCGCGGCCAACGTTGCGGATGCAACATGGCGACCAGTTTGCGAGTGGTCGTGTTGGCGCGCACCTCGCGCTGTGCTGCACCGTTCCTATCAAATAAATCCTTGTTTATTTATCGATTCTCCGTAACAAGCGTCTCCTCTGTGCGGTTACGAAAACACGATTGATTCGAGTTATAAAAAATAACATAAATAAAATTACAAAAACAAGCATCGGCTTGTGTCTCTGCTCAGAATTAATCAGTGACGAAAAGTTGCTCTGAAAAGACAGCAAACGCCAGAACATAAATGGTCGGCAGAGTTTTGCCATCCCAAATTTGACTCCCCTGCTCTGCGGTCAATTTTCGTACTTCAATCAATTCATCGAGTCCCAAACAATATATTCGCAAACGCCATTCACACTTTTGTTCGTGCGACGCGATCACACAGTTATTGACATATTTTCAACGTCATATGATAAGTTGTTACACGAATATATATATGTTTAGAAATACATACATATATATGGTCTCATTGGACGAGCAAGAAGACGAGAGGTAAGGAGCAGTGGATTCGAATAGTTTTCTGCTCGACCAATAGCTTCGAACGAGTCTCGGAAAACTCAAAATATAGTTATAACACGAGTGCTATGATCCATTAGATATAACAATATACTTGGCAGGCACCAAACGTTTTCGAGGGTTTCCTGTCTTTCTCTCTCTCTCTCTCTCTCTCTTGAGATTTAGGGTACAGTGGGTGTCAAAAGTATTGAGAACGCACGTGGCGCGGCCCTGACGGGCGAAATTCTAACTGGAGTTTCTCGCGCGATACTGGAGTTTGGATTGTTGGAATGCAACGAAAAATATATTTTTTATTCATTATTTTGATAGTTAACGCGATCGTTGTAATTTTTCGCGTAAATTCAGTATTTCAATGGCAGAAAAGACGGTGCCATTATCGCTGACTAATACCGTATGAAAATTTTGGAGTCTGCTCTAAAAAATGAGTTTTCGTTGCATTCCAACGATGCGAACAGTTTTCTTGACAAATAGAAAACAAAATTGCGGCGAATTCAAATCGCAGTTCATTGATAACGTTCCGAATTTTTTTCTCTCTTTTAATCGAAAATCTTAAAGTCTCGTGTCTATTTCGAAACGATTTTGTTCCCAATTGTCACATTCGAGTACGGAAACGCCGGACAGGCAGGACTCCCGTATGCTTTTATTTTGATGCTCGTCGTCGTTTCCGCGGATTTCCGGTTCATTTTAAGATTGAGAAGAAAAAATAATAAAAGTGGCGTTCGTTGGTCTTTTGTCTGTCGAAAACAGCCAAAGAAAGACGCTCTCAGCCTGTGACTGTCGCCAGCGTCAGTGGCGGTGGCGGCATCGACTCATACGACCTATCACGACAACAAACACGTCGGGCAAAATTACAAACAGCACTGAAATCATTTGAATTGGATCGGTCGAGCCCGCGCCTCAATCCGCGACGAGTCCTATCGCCGTCGTCGTCATAACGACCGTCGCCGAAGACAGTGGAGCCCTCTGTGAAATGCGGAGGACATCACCGCAAAATAAGCGTGAGTTTTGCTGCCTTTTTTTTTCTTTCAACTTCGCAGCCCCTCACCAATCCCTTCCATTATTTTTTTCATCCATCCCCCAACTCTTTTTACCCACTTTTTAGTTAATTATCAATTCATTCATCGGAGCTTACGCAATGAGCTTAACCGATTGAATTTACCCCTCAATTCCCTCACGGGGGGTTATGTTATTGCAGAAAAAATAAAATTGATGCATTTTTTCCATATATGCCCGTGAAATGATCGAGAAAATCGAACTTTTGGATATTTCCAAAGAATGAGGTTATGTTGCGTCGATTTTCATTTCATTTTACTCTACTTTAAGCCATCAAGCCACAAATTTTGCCATTACGAGCTCTGCGTGTTAACGAAAATAGAAAAACGATTTTGCAGATGTCGGATAAAGGGTCATTGAAATATTATTACTATAACAAAATTACTTCGTTTAAGATTCTTTAATATTCGGGTTCAAACATTTTTGATACGGAAACAAACAATTTTTTCTTCCGAAGTAAAATTTCCCGACTCCAAGAATTTGGAATATTTATTTACAATTATTATAACTTTTCTCATCTGAACGCCCGTAAATTCAAGTCACGTTCCATTAAAATGTTGCAAGAATCGAGTTGCAAAAAAAAATGGATTTAGGATTTTTTTTTGCAAAACGCGACTCGAATTTTCACACGTTTGGACGGGAAAAGTTAAATATTGGAAATTCCTACGATTGGTCGTTGCGGCCGAGAAATGTTGTGACCCACGCGTAAGGGCATAAGAAAAATTTGAAAGGGAAAGGTCGCGTTGGGCCTGTGGAGAAGAAAAATACGTAAACACGAAGGCCCGCGGTTCGCGCGCCATTGGGATCGATTTCTCCCACTCTCGAACACCAAGTGCAACGTCTCAGATGATTTTTCACAATACTTTTGCATAGAAAAATCGGTTGCAGGGAAACAGGGACTGGGAGCAGGGCAGTTACGAGAGCCGCGTGTCAAAATTTCGTTCACGTCAATCGCGCCGAGAAATACGATCGAAAAACTGCCTCAAGCAATAGAAAGCACGTTTTAAAAATTTTCACCAATTTTTCAATCTACACTCGGCCAGAAAAATCAGTCGCAGGGAGAAAAGGGAATTAATCGAGGGCGTCGCGATGTCGATCGCGTCGGGAAATTAAATCGAAAAACTGCGCGAAGAAAATAAAATGAATATCGTTTGTTGAAAAATATTAAAAAAAAAAAGCCTTTTACGTGTTGTTGTTGTTGAGGACAGTAGAGAGATCGGGAACCGGGCAGTCTGGAAGCTCGCCGCGGGTGACGCTTCGGCTAAACCAGGTGCGCAACACGAGAGATTATAAAAAGCAGACGAGTGGCACAGTGACGACTTCTCGGCAGAGCGTGAGCTCGGCAGCGAGTCAGATGGAAGCCCCGATAAAGGGTTGTAGCGGCTCGTCGGGATCGTCATCGTCGACGATCTCGTCGAGCGTCAATTCTACAACGGGTTTGGGAGCGATGAGTTCGGCGGGGAACGCGATTGGCAACGCCGGACCGGCTGCTGGCGGCGGTGGCGCCGGTTCTGCGGCGAGCGAGGGAACGAGCGCGGGCGCGGCTGCGGCCCAGGGCGCGGGGGCAGGGCCAGGAGGAAACGGGAGTTCAGCGCCGACCGAGACGGGCGACGTTTACGAGTTCAAAAGCTCGAAAGAAGCGACGCCGGTCAGAGGAGCGAGTTGCTCTCCGAATCCGGAGAAAGAGCAAGAGAAGGAGAAAGAATCGGGAGGGACGGGCTCGGGAAACCACCAGGAAGCCAGAAACATCACGACGGCAACTGGAACCGGAGGGCAAGCCGTCCAGAGCGAAACGATAACCGGAAGCTCGGGGACTTTGACCATGGCCACCGGAGGCAACGATCCTCATGCCGGTATCGTCGGCTCACCCTCCGCAAAACGTCCATACGAATCCGCTGATAATACCGACGAACAGGCCGACGATGAGATTCGCAGAAAAAAACGAAAAGACTCCGAAGCCACGAGCAAAGACTCTGGCGGCAAGGGACAGGGAACTGGCAGACAAAATGTTGGCAGAAATGCCACTAGCGCCAACGACAAGGTGAGCTTGAGAGCGATATTGCAATGAGAACCCATTTTTTCGTTTTGTTTTTCTAGAGCCCTAAATTTTCATACGGTATTTGGCAACGCGATCACGACGCGATCTTCTTTGTTAATGGAAAACTGAATTTTATAGAAAAATTTCAACGATCGCATTAATTATCGAAATAACGAATAAAAAATGTATTTTTCCTTGTTTTCCAACGATTCAAACTTCAGTTCCAAAAAATTACGATGTTGAAGTTCGCATTGTTGGTATTTAATGCAAACTCATCATCTTTCATAGCATGGCGCAAAATTTTCATACAGTTATTTGCCCACAATAATGGGACAGTCTTCTTCGCCATTTGAGTTCACTAGAAAAATTGGAACGATCAAAATAATGAATAAAAAATGTATTTTCCATTGCATTCCAATGATGCAAACTTCAGTATCACGTAAAGTGTCCTTATTTTCTTCGGACACGCTTCTTTCTCGATTTTTTAGTAATTTCCATTCTTATCGTCGCCTAAAAAAAAAAAAAACAAAAAACAGCTGACGAAGTCTGGAAAGCAGAGCGGCTCGAGCGGCGGTGTATCGTCGTCATCGGCGTCGTCGTCAATGTCTTTAAAGAGCAGCAATCAGAGCGCAAGTTCGACGAACCCAGATCGTAAAAGTCCCGGAGGAACGCCAGGAGCCGCGAGTGCGAGTCCAAAGGCGCAAAATACCTCGTCGAGTTCGGGAACCAACTCGAAAACGTCGACACCAGCGCCCCCGGAATCCGATGGTGAAGACGATCGACCGAAAAGTTCTGACTCTGCATCTGCCCCCAAAGTTCCGCCCTTGAAAATCGTCATTCCTCAAAGCACAACCTCCGAGCAAGAGGTCGGTGCGAGAAACGGAAAAAATACCTCCAATAGAAATCATCAGTTGCCTTACGTCGTGCCGAGCTCCAACAGCAACGATTCCACCGAAAAGGATCAAGCCTTGTCCGCCAGTGGCACCACGAGCCCAATAGATACACCAAACGTTTCCAAGACTGAGGAAAAAAAAGACTTTTCTGGGGTACTCCATGGCGAGGAACGGTCCACGCATCATCAACGAGTTCTCAGGAGTTCCCACAGGTATATAGTAAATACTTGCAAACGTTTTATTGAAATGGCCGATTTTATTGTTCGATTAAAAAAACAATCGAAATTCCGATCGGTCAATTAATTTTTTAATCGAAAAAAAGGAAAAAAGAAAAATAATCGATCACTTGAATTAATAAAATAACTTTACAAGGGTAACTTCATTCTTTTTCACCCATTTCGGTAAACTGGGGTCAAAATGACCCAGATTTTGAAAAATTCATATCTTTGGTAAAATTGAACGAAAGGGCTCCAACATGGGCTCATTCTTTTCGTTTTTTAATGCAGGAAAACTTGGCAAAACTTAGTAAAAAATGCGGTAAAACGAAGAAAAATGCGAAAACAAAGGGAAAAGGGCGTGGGATTAAAAGTCCAGCCCAGATTCGAGCCTTCTACGATCATAAAAATATCGAAATTCATGGAGATCAGTTCCTTGAGTATTTTCCGTATAGAGGACGAAAAAATTTCTACAATTTGCTAAATGCCACGATTTTTCTTAAAATTCAATCAAACGAATCAATAAATAAAGATTTCCTGAACATTTTCAAGACTGCTGCGAACATATCGTATCATGCCTGAATTTGATCGTGCAGAAAATCGATCGATTGCCATGATCGCTCGATAATTCGCTCCAGCCCGAATCACAATAGAAATTTCATAAAATTCTTAGGAGTGGAAATGGTGGGAACGGTTCGTCATCGGGTTCGAAAGACGGTCCCGGGGGTAGTGGATCGTCAAGCGGTAATTACGCCAATTCCTCGCCCATTCCGACTCCGGCAGTTGCGCCCGCGACTTCGAATTCCTCGACCTCGGGGGTCGACAGATCGAACAATTCCTCGCCCCAGCCGTTGCAGGCCCAGCAACAACAGCATCAACAACAACAACAACAACAACAACAACAACAACAACAGCCGCAACAACAATCGCAGCAACAGCAACAATCGCAGCAGCAGCAGCAGCAGCAGCAACAACAACAACAACAACAACAACAACAACAACAACAACAACAACAAAATCAAGGTCAAACGCAGCAGCTGCAGCCGCAGCAGCAGCAGCAGCAACAACAACAACAACAACAGCAACAACCGGAGCAACAACAACAACAACAACAACAAAGACACAATTCACCGAGTCCAGAAACAACGACAAACGCGGAATCGAACAAAACGAGCTCGAGCGAATCGAATTCGGGCAATAATGGAAGTGGCAATAACGGCGGAACTGGCAACGGATCCGGCGGCTCATCCAACAATCCCGGCGCTGGAAACTCCGCGAAAACCGGCGCAACGATGGGCGAACGAAATGATAAAAATAGCGAATCCAGCAACAAAGTTGCCAAACAATCCAACGATTCCAACGAACCAGGCTGCTCCTTCGCCTCGACCTCGTCATCCTCCGCCAGCCACAGTGGCACTTCCGGCAACGCTCCTGTTGAACTTCATCCCAGAAAACGGAAAATGAAGAGCAGCAAAGAAGCTCAACAAGCTGCCGCTACTGCTGCATCCGCTGCTGCCAACGACGCCGCAGAATCCACCAGCACCGGATCCGAAGTTCATCCTCATGATCAACCCATCACCAATTGTTATCAAGAGTTTCTCAATATTAGGAAACAGGTTAGCTTTTTTTTCTCGTTCTTTTGCTTTTAACGTTTTTGCATCTAAATCGACTGTTTTTTGCACGACGAAATGGAAATCAGAGATGAACTTAATTGTCCTGAACTGGGTTCGCGTGGAAAATTGAATTGAATTGAAATTGAATGAATGTTCGATCCATGTGTCTAGATCGAGAGACGCAGGAAAGGACTTTTTCCGGTGCAGCCAAAACCTCCTCAAGGCTTCAAGGACTATCTAATGAACCGTTGCACTTACGTCCTTGCGGGAAACTCAAACAAGGAGCCAAACATAAATCCTCCAGCGACGCTGCAAGCTCCGGCCATGAAGGAGCTTTACGCGACGCAGGAGAAGGAACGACATCGTTTGCGAATGCAGCACGTCGTTGAGAAGGAGAAATTGGTATTGTCGGTGGAGCAAGAAATTCTGAGGGTGCACGGACGAGCCGCTCGAGCTTTGGCCAACCAATCGGTTCCTTTTTCCGCTTGTACTATTCTTAAGGACGAAGAAGTCTACAACGTTATAACACCCGAACAGGAGGAAAAGGACAGAAACGCCAGGAGCAGATACAACGGCAGATTGTTCCTCAGTTGGCTTCAGGACGTTGACGACAAATGGGAAAAAATCAAGGTACGTCAAGACCTTCAAGTTCCCATTGTAGAAATCTGATGAAAACTCAAAAAAGAAAACAATCGCAACCATCGCGTTAATTATAAAAATAATGAATAGAAAATATATTTTCATCGTTTCATCTCAACGATCCAAACCTTTTTTTATGGCAAAGCGGTCAAATTTTCATGCAGTGTTCGTCAAAGATGATGGGACCGTCTTTTTTGTCATTTCAAAATGGAATTTTCTATAAAAATCGTAACGATCGCATTAATCAATTAATTATAATTAGTACGAAGTTGTAAATCTTTTTCTAATTTTGTAAATATCAATTAGAAATATATTTTTTTATTTTTAAAAACATTTTCCATTCATTATTTTGATGATTATAAAAATAATGGAAAATGAAAACAATTATTCAACGAAAAATACTATTTTCATGAATAATTTTGATAATTATCGATAATTTATAATTTTATCAATTATTATCATTAATTTCGATGAATTAATGAGAATAGTATTTATTTTTGGATCTCTCCGATGCAAACGACAGTGTCATGGCCTCATTTTTATTCAGCGACTGAAAAATGTATCCACAACGAGGAATTATTTGAATATTCCTTACGAAACAGGAATCGATGCTGTTGAGGCACCACAACGAGGCGGAATCGGTGCACGCGGTCCAAAAAATGGATTGGGAGTGGAAGCTCAAGGAAGTTGGACTGTGCGAGTTCAAAGCGACTCCGCAGATCGAAGATCTGCACGTGCCAATGGTCCACGTTTCGGATGATTTCGATCTTTTGCCCGCCTAATTTTCTTCCACATACCAAAGCCCAAACACATTCGAACTCATTCTCTACCAACATAGTACACATTTTGTAATTTTTAACCTTTCAACAATGCTTACGAACATTGTTGCATTCTTATTCAATTATTTTTTGTGCACAAAATCTTATGTTCTTTGTTGTGACATAATAAAAATTGTCGAATGTTCGTAAGCCTCGCTGTGAGTTAATTTTGGTCCGCCACGATTTTTTCGGTCCATTGCGGGTCAATCAAAAGTCCAATCTTTCCGGACTACCAGATATTTATTTTTTTCCTTCACAGGGCATTATATTTTTATCGTTTTTTCGCATTCCCGTCTTCCGTGTCGAGAGAAAAGTCCATGGGTTTGTCGAAACCCATTATACGTTTGTAATAATCGATATTCGTAAACAATTTCACGTCCATGAACATTGGCTTCCCTTTCACCAAACAGGATGTCAGCATTTCACTTATTTTCGGTAATTCCACATCCTCTGGTTTAAACTCAAGCTGGAATCGATGAAAAGTCCATTATTTTCTCTAAATACCAGATTATTTTTGTCGGGAATTATTTTCAAAATAGATCGCTCAAATTTTGGAACATTTAGTCTGTGTAAACTGGGAATTTTCGAGAAAACAGAACGAAGCTCTGAATTTACACGAAAAAATTTGTTTTTTGGAAGATTTACGTCTCGCAAAGGAAAAGATCGCCCAGAACTCAACGATATTTACTGAATTACCGAAGTAATGAACAAAAAATGTGTTTTAAACGTTCTCGGCGTCAAATGTAATAGTTTTCTCCTATGTAGAAAAATTGTTGGACGGGAAAAGTTAAATATTGGAAATTAAATATCTGAAATTCTTGAGGTCAGAGAATTTTTCTTCATACGAGAATATTGTTAGTTTTGGTGTCCAGATTGTGCATACAAAATTATTGAAGAATCCTAAATAAAAGGATTTTGTGATAGTTAATGGTTACATGTGTATTAAAACGGAGGGTCATAACCAGGGAATTTTCCACATAAAGGTCGAGAAAAGAGGCATAAAATATATATATATGCGGAACTGTAGCCACAGGAAATAAGAACGGTGGAGGGAAGCCGGAGGCTCCGGGAAAGCATACGATTGGTCGTTGCGGCCGAGAAATTTTGTGACCCACGCGTCCGTAAACAAGGGAAAACTATAGGCATAAGGAAAACTGGAAAGGGAAAGGTCGCGTTGGGCCTGTGGGGAAGGAAAATTCGTAAATACGAAGGCCCGGGGTTCACACGCCATTGGGATCGATTTCTCCCACTCTCGAACACCAAGTGCAACGTGTCAGATTATTTTTCACAATACTTTCGCTTCGCATAGAAAAATCAGTTGCAGGGAAAAAGGGACTGGGAGCAGGGCAGTTCGAGAGCCGTGTGTCAAAATTTCGTCCACGTCAATCGCGTCGAGAAACTCGATGAAAAAACTGCCTCGAGCAATAGAAGCATCGTTTTAATAATTTTCACCGATTTTTCATTTTATACTCGACCAGAAAAATCAGTCGCAGGGAAAAAAGGGAATTAATCGAGGGCGTCGCGACGTCGATCGCGTTGGGAAATTGAATCGAAAAACTGCGCGAAGAAAATAAAACGAATATCGTTTGTTGGAAAATATTTTAAAAAAAAGCCTTTACACGTGTTTGTGTTGTTGAGGACAGTGGGAGATCGGGAACCGGGCAGTCTGGAAGCTCGCCGCGGGTGACGCTTCGGCTAAACCAGGTGCGCAACACGAGAGATTATAAAAAGCAGACGAGTGGCACAGTGACGACTTCTCGGCAGAGCGTGAAGCTCGGCAGCGAGTCAGATGGAAGCTCCGATGAAGAGTTGTAGCGGCTCGTCGGGATCGTCATCTTCGACGATCTCGTCGAGCGTCAATTCTACAACGAGCATGGGAGCGATGAGTTCGGCGGGGGACGCGATTGGCAACGCCGGACCGGCTGTTGGTGGCGCCGGTCCTGCGTCGAGGGAAGGACCGAGCAGGGGCGCGGGCGCAGGCGGGCCAGGAGGAAACGGGAATTCAGCGCCGACCGAGACGAGCGACGTTTACGAGTTCAAAAGCTCGGAAGGGGCGACGCCGGTCAGAGGAGCGAGTTGCTCTCCGAATCCGGAGGAAGAGCAAGAGAAACGATCGGGAGAGACGGGCTTGGGAAACCACCAGGAGGCCAGAAACATCGCGACGGCAACTGGAAGCGGAGGGCAAGCCGCCCAGAGCGAAACGATAATCGGGAGCTCGGGGACTTTGACCATGGCCACCGGAAGCAACGATTCTCATGCCGTTATCGTCGGCTCACCCTCCGCCAAACGTCCATACGAATCCGCTGATAATACCGACGAACAGGCCGACGATGAGATTCGCAGGAAAAAACGAATAGACTCCGAAGCCACGAGCAAAGACTCTGGTGGCAAGGGACAGGGAACCGGCAGACAAAATATTGGCAGAAATGCCACTAGCGCCAACGACAAGGTGAGCTAACGAACGATGTTGCAATGACAACTCATTTTTTCTTTTTGTTTGTCTAGAGCCCTAAATTTTCATACGGTATTTGGCAACGCGATCACGACGCGATCTTCTTTGTTAATGGAAAACTGAATTTTATAGAAAAATTTCAACGATCGCATTAATTATCGAAATAACGAATAAAAAATGTATTTTTCCTTGTTTTCCAACGATTCAACCTTCAGTTCCAAAAAATTACGATGTTGAAGTTCGCATTGTTGGTATTTAACGCAAACTCATCATCTTTCATAGCATGGCACAAAATTTTCATACAGTTATTTGCCCACAATAATGGGACAGTCTTCTTCGCCATTTGAGTTCACTAGAAAAATTGGAATGATCAAAATAATGAATAAAAAATGTATTTTTCGTTGCGTTCCAATGATGCAAACTTCACTATCACGTAAACAGTCCTTATTTTCTTCGAACACACTTCTTTCTCGATGTTTTAGTGATTTCCATTTTTATCGTTGCTTAAAAAAAAAAAAAAAAAAAACAGCTGATGAAGTCTGGAAAGCAGAGCGCAAGTTCGACGAACGCAGATCATAAAAGTCCCGGAGGAACGACGGGAGCCGCGAGTGCCAGTTCAAAGGCGCCAAATACCTCGTCGAGTTCGGGAACGAAGTCGAAAACGTCGACACCAGCGCCACCGGAATCCGGTGGTGAAGACGATCGACCAAAAAGTTCGGACTTTGCATCCTCCCCCAAAGTTCCGCCCTTGAAAATCGTCATTCCTCAAAGCACAACCTCCGAGCAAGAGGTTGGCGCGAGAAACGGAAAAAACACCTCCTCTAGAAATCATCAGTTGCCGCACGTCGTGCCGAGCTCCAACAGCAACGATTCCACCGAAAAAGATCAAGCCTTGTCCGCCAGTGGCACCACGAGCCCAATAGATACACCAAACGTTTCCAAGGCTGAGGAAAAAAAAGACTTTTCTGGGGTACTCCATGGCGAGGAACGGTCCACGCATCGTCAACGAGTTCTCAGAAGTTCCCACAGGTAATTAGTAAATACTTTAGTAAACGTTTTATTGAAATGGCCGACTCTATTGGTCGATCAAAAAAACAATCTTAATCGAGAAGAAAAACAAATAATGGATCACTCCAATCAATCAATTAACCCAACGACATAATTTTACTACAAATTTCTAAAGGCCACGATTTTTCTTAAAATTCAATCAAACGAATCAACGAATAAAGATTTCCTAAAGATTTTCAAGACTGCCGTGAACATATCGCCGTCGATATATCGCGCTACTGTTCCCGAAGTAAATAAACATCGAGTCCAGTTATTCGGTTCGATTCGCGTTCGAATTATTATGGCATATAGTTTATTCCTTCGATGTATTAGGTTGGGAACTAAAGATTTCCCAACGTCTCTCCAAATTATACAAAAATTCACAATTAACAACAATCAATCTTGGCGTTGAATTAGAAAACAAGAAAAAACATTTCATCGTCTTGATCGTTTCTTTTTCCAGCGCTTGACGGTTCACTGGTGAAAAAAATGAGGAAAAAATTGCCAAAAATCTAGAATAAGTTTCCAAAAACAATGTTTTGTGATTTTGTTGAAAAAAAAAATTTCGAATCCTGCTTGAATTTGATTGTGCAGACAATCGATCGATTGTCAGGATCGCTCGATAATTCGCTCCAGCCTGAATAAATAGAAATTTCATGAAATTCTTAGGAGCGGAAATGGTGGGAACGGTTCGTCATCGGGTGCGAAAGACGGTCCCGGGGGTAGTGGATCGTCAAGCGGTAATTACGCCAATTCCTCGCCCATTCCGACTTCGGCAGTCGCGACCGCGACTTCCAGTTCCTCAACGTCGGCGGTCGACAAATCGAACAATTCCTCGGCCCAGCCGTTGCAGGCCCAGCAGCAGCAGCATCAACAACAACAACAGCAGCAACAACAATCGCAGCAGCAGCAGCAGCAACAACAGGAGCAACAACAACAACAAGAACAAAAAAGAAACAATTCACCGGTTCCAGAAACAACGATAAACGCGGAATCGCACAAAACGAGCTCGAGCGAATCGAATTCGGGCAATAACGGAAGTGGCAACAACGGCGGAACTGGCAACGGATCCGGCGCCTCATCCAACAACCCCGGCGCCGGAAACTCCGCGAAAACCGGCGCAACGATGAGCGAACGAAATTATGAAAATGGCGCATCCAGCAACAGAGTTGCTAAACAATCCAACGATTCCAACGAACCAGGCTGCTCTTTTGCCTCGACCTCGTCATCGTCCGCCAGCCACAGCAGCACTTCCGGCAACACTCCTGTTCAACTTCATCCCAGAAAACGGAAAATTAAGAGCAGCAAAGAAGCTCAACAAGCTGCCGCTACTGCTGCATCCGCTGCTGCCAACGATGCCGCCGAAGCCACCAGCTCCGGATCCGAAGTTCATCCTCATGATCAACCCCTCACCAATTGTTTTCAAGAGTTTCTCAATATTAGGAAACAGGTAAGTTTTTTTTCTCGTTCTACTGCTTTCGACATTTTTGCATCTAAATTGACAGTTTTTTGCACGACGAAATGGAAATCAGAGATGAGCTCAATTGACCTGAACCGGATTCGTTTTGTAAAAGTAGTTTTTTGATTTTTTTTTCGTGTCAACTTGCTCCAGTTTTCTCACGAAAATTGTTTTAAAGGTCGCGAAATTATTACTCGAGTTATTTCGAGTTTCCTTGAGAAAATTATTTCGAGGATCGCGAATTCCTTCTATGAAGAAAAAAAAAATGCTTCCTGAATTCGCAAATATTTGGCCTTGGGTACTTGTAGAAAAAAAATCGCCGAAAGTTCCAAACAGCCGAATACGACGTGATAGATAAACACGATAGATAAACACGATTCGTTGTGGATTTTGAGTTATTGACTGGCATCGATATACTGATGAGTCCAGTTCCGTTTATTTTGTTCCCATTTCGTCTCTCCCGTGACGAGAGTCCGTAACAATGAAAATAATCGAGCGTGAGAAATTGAATGAATGTTCGATCCGTGTGTCTAGATCGAGAGACGCCGGAAAGGACTTTTTCCGGTGCAGCCAAAACCTCCTCAAGGCTTCAAGGATTATCTAATGAACCGTCGCACTTACCTCCTTGCGGGAAACTCGAACAAGGAGCCGAACATAAATCCTCCAGCGACGCTGCAAGCTCCGGCTATGAAGGAGCTTTACGCGACGCAGGAGAAGGAACGACATCGTTTACGATTGCAGCACATCGTTGAGAAGGAGAAATTGGTATTGTCGGTGGAGCAAGATATTCTGAGGGTGCACGGACAAGCCGCTCGAGCTTTGGCCAACCAATCGGTTCCTTTTTCCGCTTGTACTATTCTTAAGGACGAAGAAGTCTACAACGTTATAACACCCGAAGAGGAGGAAAAGGACAGAAACCCCAGGAGCAGATACAACGGGAGATTGTTTCTCAGTTGGCTTCAGGACGTTGACGACAAATGGGAAAAAGTCAAGGTACGTCACGATCTTCAAGTTCCTATTGTAGAAATCTTATGAAAACTCAGAAAAAACCGCAACCATCGCGTTAATTATAACAATAATGAATAGAAAATATTTTTTCATCGTTTCATCTCAACGATCCAAACTTTTTTAATGGCAAAGCCGTCAAATTTTCATGCAGCATTCGTTAAAGATAATGGGACAGTTTTTTTTGTCATTGAAAAACGGAATTTTCTATAAAATTGTAATAATCGCATTAGTTAATTAATAACAATTAGTACAAAGTTATATACTTTTTTTCTCTAATTTTCTATGTATAAATTGGAAATATATTCAACGAATAATACTATATTTTCATTAATACTTTTGATAATTATCGATAATTTATCATTTTATCAATTATTATCAATGATTTTAATGAATTCATGACAATAGTATTTTTTGTTGGATCTCTCCGATGCAAACGACAGTGTCATGGCCTCATTTTTATTCAGCGAATGAAAAATATATCCACAAGGAACAAGGAATTATCAATTCTAATATTCCATACGAAACAGGTATCGATGCTGTCGAGGCACCGCAACGAGGCGGAATCGATGCACGCGGTCCAAAAAATGAACTGGGAGTGGAAGCTCAAGGAAGTTGGACTGTGCGAGTTCAATGCGACTCCTCAAATCGAAGAACTTCACGTGCCAATAGTCCATGTTTCGGACGATTTCGATCTTTTGCCCGCCTAATTTTCTTCCACATACCAAAGCCCAAACACATTCGAACTCATTCTCTACCACCATTGTACACATCTTGTAATTTTTAATATTTCAACAATGCCTACGAACATTGTTGCATTCTTATTCAATTATTTTTTGTGCACAAAATTTTATGTTGTTTGTTGTGACATAATAAATATTGTCGAATGTTCATAAGCCTCGCTGTGAGTTAATTTTGGTCCACCACGATTTTTTCGGTCCGTTGCAGGTCAATCAAAAGTCCAACCTTTTCAGACTACCAAATATTTATTTTTTTTCTTCCACAGGGCATTATATTTTTATCGTTTTTTCACATTCTCGTCTTCCGTGTCGAGAGAAAAGTCCATGGGTTTGTCGAAACCCATTATACGTTTGTAATGATCGATATCCGTAAACAATTTCACGTCCATGAACATTGGCTTCCCTTTTACCAAACAGGATGTCAGCATTTCACTTATTTTCGGTAATTCCACATCCTCTGGTTTAAATTCAAGCTGGAATCGATGAAAAGTCCATTATTTTCACTAAATACCAGATTATTATTGTCGGGAATTATTTTAAAAATAGATAACTCAAATTTTGGAACATTTGGTCTGTGCAAACTGCGAATTTTCAGGAAAACGGAATAAAGCTCTGAATTTACAGGAAGTAATTCGTTTTTTGGAAAATTTACGTTTCGCACAGGAAAAAATAGCCCAGAACTCAACGATTTTTACTGAATTATCGAAGTAATGAACAAAAAATGTATTTTCAACATTCTTGGCATGAAAACTAATAGTTTTTTCTTATGTAGAAAAATTTCCCGATGCCTGGATTGAGATGATTGATTTGTAATTTTTTTTTCTCCCATCTAAACGCATGCAAATTCAATTGAATTGAATTGTTAAATAGTTGCTGAAAACATTTATTTTGGATTTAATTGGCAGGTGGAAAGGCTATGGCTGAAATTTTTTGAAGAAAAATCCTAAACACATTTTCTTGCAGCTCATAAGTGGAACGCGACTCGAATTTCCACGCGTTTAGATGGGAAAAGTGAAAAATTGGAAATTCAATGTCTCGAATTCTTGACGTAGGTGAAAACTGCTAGTTTTCCTGTTGAAAATCTTTAATAAAGTGATTCTGCAAGCTTATACGATAATTAACAAAATAATGAATGGAAAACGGATTTCTTGTGGTATTTTAACGATGGAAACTTCAGTGTTGCAGAAATTTTTACCTCTTTGGGTCGGACGAAAAGAGAATACGTAGTGGCTATGTAAGTGTCTTTGGTGGGATTGTAGTCGACGTAAGCGACGTATCGTTTGGTAATGAGATGGAGCAAGATCGGAGTAACGAAAGCAAAAAAGCCAAAGACAAAAATGATTCCGCCGACTCCGACGCTGTTGCCCGTTTCCAAGGCTTTGGAGACGAGGTAAGGTTGACACAGCAAACTGCCGGTGGACGTGGCCAGAGAGAAAATCTTGACAACGCGAATCCTTTTGTGCAGCGTTCCTTCGTACAAACGTTCTCGATTTTCTGGCACAAGGTTTTTTGGTTCCGAGGCAAAAGATCGTGCTTGGCTCAGCCTGTCTCTTGTTTTCTACTCGAAAAATTGCATTTTCATTCACGAGTCCGAGAAGAGACCAAATCACGCCAGGAAAAAAACATCAAAAAAGGGACCGACCTGTTTTAGGTATCGAGAGTCGAGATTTGCGATGTTTCTACTGTTGAATATGCTCGTTTGATGCATCAAGTGTCTTCCTCGGACGAGGAAATTCGCTCTTAATAAAAACGTCATTGTTTGACGCGATTTTATATTTTTCGTTATTTATTTATTTTCAAGTTTTTATTATTTACGAATAAATAAAAATGATCGTGCGCGATCCACCCAAGTCCATAACATCGCGTGTCCTAATGTTGAAAGAACATAATATTTACGATATGAAATTCAACTGGGAGCAGAGAAAAAAATACACGATTTTCCATTCACAGCATTTTTGAGGTTATGCCGGTACGAAAAAGTGTTGCGCGTCTTCTCTGTGATATCGTTGGTGCGACTGAGCGAGCAGAAGATTCTCGCGATTGCGAACCAATTGGAATCGATTGTTGAATTTCGAATTTTTATGAATTCGAATTAATATTCTTAATTACGATGTGGATAGGAAAAAACTTTTTCAAGTGTTTTTTAAACAATTTTTAGAGAACTGGATTGCTGTGATTCAATGCCAACGCGGTTTTGCACTTTTATTTCAATTTATAAGGACGCGCGCGTCGTATGGCGACGGATTTATGCATACAACGTCCTTGAAGGACTTTGGATTACCAAATAATATGTCAAGCCGTCAATATTTCTTATTCCGTTGATTCATTAAAAATATTTTTTTCCTACAACACTAACACGTGGAGATATTTATTTTTAATATCATGCATTGCCTTATTTTCTGGTATCGAGAATAATTTTTCTGCCGAAACTGCGTGCGAGTTTTTTTGTAGTTGAATTCGGATTGCTGGAGAAGATTTGCTCAAAATTTATAGATGTTTATAGAGTTCGACGTAAAACAGCGTGTGCTTTGTCGTAGAAAACCTCGGATCAGAGATCGCAAGACCTGATGGAAAAAAAAAATCCTACGCTGCTTTTAATTCGTTTGCCTCGTTCGCTGTGCCTCGTCTTTCTTTTGCATGTTTTTGTTTACGTTTTTCCGCGTACCGCGAGGATCGTAGCTCGAGCACAGATTTACGACCATTCTGAGGATTCATACCGAGTGTTTGTAGGAAATGCTCGAGCAATTTCGAGAGATAAACTACGGGTTTATTTTCATGTATTTTTCATGGAGTTCTGTACACTGCCGCTTATGGAGCAGAGCGCCTGCCCCATAGGCGAGGGAAAACTTATTCAATAAGATTCACACAGGGCTTGAAGATGCTTTTCACGAGCAATGAAAAGACAAAAACTCACTTGGAAATTCAAATGAACAATAAAAAAGAATCATTTCCCAAAACGAATAAAAGCGGATTTGAATCGTTTTCCCGCGGTCGTCGAACATCTCGAGTAATTATATGGACAGTGAAAATCGAATTTTATTAAATGAGCCTCTAAATATTTTGAACACTCTTTAAGGACGTTGTATGCAAAAAAAAAAGTCCTACGACTTAACGTATGTGCGCAAGAATTTTATTCCAAAATTGCAAGACACACGTCAGCAGTTCAGCGTCAAGAATAATCGCCATAATAACTTGGCGATACAGTTTTAAGCATTTTTTTGATTGACGAAAATTCCAGAAAAATCCTTCATTATACCCCAATCCTTCATTCACACACTGGGTCATCTCGACCCGGAATATTTTCAACGAATCGACGGATAATTAATTTCGAAAATGAACCCAATTCTTATCGTTTCTTCTCCATTTTTGTGAGAAACTGTTCGTTGATGTAAAAAAAGATAAAAAAAAACAAGTCGGAATAATTTATTTTAAATTTTTTACTTTTTATTAAAGCTCCTTAAACCTGTGTAGATTTACTTTGGCTATGAATAGAGTTATACAGCAGTATAAATATAATTGAATATAGACGCCAAGTTTGGTTCCATTCTGCGGCAGGTAACGAACGTTTTACAGTATATAAATGTAAGTAAATATAAATACAGTTTGTTGGCATTGTTAAACGTTGAGTTAACAGTTTTTCAAAAGTTGTACAATGCAAGTAGACACACAAGTAGAGAGATTGGGGGATTTTAACAACGTATGTATCTGGAGAAAAGAGTTTCCGCTGTCTATCTCGAAATTCAAGATTGTCCGAGGTAATTTGTATTTGTTATGTAATAACCAAAATTTCGAAAAAAATTAACGATCGATTTTTTCAATTACTCAATGAAGCCTCTTCGATGTTACGTAAAAGCGTGTGCAAAGTTTTAAGAGGCTTCACCATTTATCAATCGAAATATTTAATGTTGAAAGTTGCAACTTTTAACACGCACTCTTATGAGAATCTTCTGAAAATTGTGATTTTTTATAAATAAATATCTCGAATTTTGCGTGTCGAAACCTCTTAAAATTGCGCGAGCTTTTAGATATCAACATTCTCGTTTTGTGTGGCGCAGATTGAAGGAATTCTGTCGATGGAAAATTTTGCATACAACGTCCTCACGGAGGTTGGATCACGAAATGAAAATAATAAGAATTTGATCAAATTCGGTTATTACATTCTTTAAAAAATCGTATCGTCATATATATCGATAAAAAATCTACCAAATTTTATCACATTCTCATCTTTTCGAATTTTTCTATATGTTTTTGACATTGATTAGCATGGCAACGTCGTATCGTCGTGATTCAACCTCGTTAAGGGGTCCATTACTCCTTCTGGAGATTTCGAAGGAAATTGTATTGTTTCTCGTGGAAGGACGTTGACGTTGCCTAGAATCAGAATCTGCAATGATATTTAACTCAATTTTATTCGATGTTTTCTGATTTAGCCTCCGGGACAAATTGAGCCCGTGCACTCGTCCATGCAATGACCGCGATCTACAGTGTGTCAACGAACGGTTAAAGGAATCGCTGCACGCAATAAGGATAAGTTTCAGCATTGCGTCATTGCTGTCTTGAAATTTCGTTCAAGTTTTGCCTCTTTGGGTCAAAGTGCAAAAGTATATCGTGGCGAAAAAATAACGTGCAATTTATTCCTGCTCGCGATTTGGCATGACATACCTTTGTTTTTTGTAGTGCTTATATACATATAATATCGATATAGGTATAGGAGGTAGTTTTTCATTACACAAATAACGATTTAATGTATAAGTGTGCGACTTATAAACGAGATGAATATTCTGAATAATTGAATATCTATCGACGATCGTGGAAAAATAAACGACAATACAAAAAAATGTTTATTCGCTTTATCACGTTTTACTACATATTGAAAAATGTCTATAGAGCTATGATTCAATTTTTCACATCATTCCGATGCCACTATCTCAAGGACGAACTCACTCAAACTATTTCAGTAAGTCATTAAATATATCTTGACTAAATAAACACGAATGTACCAAGTCTTGAAATGTTTTTTCCATATTCTCAATAAAAATTGTGCTCTTAGAAAAATAATATTCCGTTATTAATCGTCGTTTTTATTTACAATTTGAAATCTCTCGTCTTATTTTATAAAACACTTTTTTTTATATTACTATCGACCATTTATCTTTTTTGACTTCGTGTCCACATGTTACAAGCCTCAATTCGATTGGATTACTTTTGTTGTTATTCTTTCAAGCTCTGTACTCACTCGATACGATCTGAATCGAATTTTCGAGTGGAACTCTTCTTGTTTTTTTTTTTTCAAGCCCTTGACATGTACTTTCCGAGGCTGTCCTCTAGTATTTATTCAGCCACATTTTAAAACGTTACGTAAAGGTATTATAACGAGAAAATATCTAAAATTACGATCTTTTGTGTTCCGTCATTTTATTTTTTCGACTCGTTGATGAAAATCCTCCCAATCAGTCGCTTCGATCGCTATGATCGCTTTTTTTAAAATTATCTATCCACATTTATGGATCGGCTCATAAACTTATTATTCACATGGCAATGACGCATCCCAACGAAGCTGTCTCAACTTCTCGCAAAGATTCACCGTTTCGAAATTTGTCTCTTCAATTTTTTTGTCAATGACGAACAAGATTCGAGCTGTTTTTCATCGAGCCATTCAGGGCGAACATTTTTTTTGGCGTTTTCTACATTCGACATCAAATATGTGAAGAGAAATTTTCGTGGCCTTTGGCAATAACTGAAAATGAATTTCAGAATCGATCGTGTTTGGAAAATTCAACAATTTCATGAGGATTGATAAATCTTCCGAATTCTTAGTCGCGAACTATTGTTGATTTCAATTCGTCAACAATTTTCTAGTCATTTTGACATCTTATCGTAGGTCCATGAAAAAAAACGTTGATGATGCATTAAAAGTGACACATGACTGAATTTTCTTGAGTTTTTGGTGAACTGCTAATGCTGAAATGATGCAAAAAAGTAATTTGTGCAAAGAGCAGCTTTTCCTTCGTGCTGCTGGATCGCTGACCAGGGTCTATTTGACCCAAGCCCTGAAATGGAGAAGAATTGAGTTCCTTTTCCTTTCGAACCGTAATCTGGTCAAAATCATTGTTTGCCAGGATCGAGCCTCGTGAAATATTGTTTAGTCGGGAGTTGGACGATTATTTCGAAGAATATCAATTCCACGAGAAGTTACGAGCTCGCAAAGCTCGCAGGCTGGCTCAATTCGTCTGGACTTGGCAATTTCTCGCACACGATCAGTAAAAGTCTCGTCAATCGTGATTATCGAGTATAAGTTTGCTCTCAGGATCAGGACTTTCATCAGAATTGTAACGCAGAATGATTCTCGTTGGTCGTGAACCATTTTTCTTCTCGTTGTTGTTTTTGTGCTCGTTTATTAATTGGACCAAAACTGTTTCGTCCGGTGGATTTGAAGCTCGTAACATATTCGTACTGGAACATTTGCTCTGTGATCGAACGTAGCGAACGCTGTTGTTCCGAGTACCTCCAATGAAACTCGCGTTTGTGGTTGTACTTCGATGATGCATCGTTGAACCCTCTCTGCAATTACGTACGAATTAACATTTTTATTGGATACTAAGAACACAGAAAAAATTTTAGCCTCGTGCATATTATGTTCAATGACGAGCAAATATTGTTTTGAAAAAAATTTCAATCTGCGTCGAAATTCTCGTTGATTGTGACCTCAGAATTGTATGAACTTTCCCCATATTGAATAATTGAAAAGAAAATGCCAAAATTTCACGTTTTTTCACGTTTTCCCATAGACCGGTAACTTTTTTTTACCTATCGCGTTAATTGGGAGTCATAAATGACCTTAATTTCGAGAATTTCTTATCTCCGGTAAAATTTAACGAAAAGCGTTGAATTTGGGCTCATTCTTTTCGTTTTTTGATGCAAGATCACGCGAGCCTGCGATAATTTTGCTTTGACTCAAAAAATGAGTAAAAAATTTGGTAAAACTATGGAAAACAATTTTGGTTTCTTTTAATTATTTCTAAGCAAGTCTGTAATTTTTAGGGAGGCTTTTGCTCGCTTTATGAGCAGCCGAGATATTTTGAACGAGATGAAATTCAATATCTTTGTCACCCAATGTGGCACGAGAGGAAAACTGTTCAGATGCTCGCGTGTGAGAGGTTAATTGCTAAGCACAGATTTTTTTTCAGTTCAAAGTATTCCAAAATTCCATTTTGGTGTGAATTTTTTTATTGTAAGTCGTGACATGGCTGTTTGTCTAGAAAAACAAAAGTTTTCTTCGTTTTTAGTCACATTTTGATGGATTTCGAGGAATATCGTGAATCATGAGACCGTGAGACCATGATGAAAGACTCTGTTGAATCGTGAGAGAATAAAAATGTGCGACTAATTAATTTAATAGTCGTACCTGTAATGACTTTCTTGACTCTTTCTCTTTTGAGGCCACAAATGAAAAGCCCCGTAGATAAGTGGATTCACCAGACTGTTGCTCATCCCGAAGAAGAATATTCCCCTCTGCAATTCCTCGCTCAGCTGTTCGCCCACAAAACAAAGGTCGCGATAAAGCAGAATTACGTTTCGTGGGGTTAAGAAGAAAAAATTATGCAAATGGACGGCGTCTGTTTGTCACGAGATATACGGAAATTATTTCGACTACATCAACACCCGAGCTTGCTCGTTGGATGCATTCGACTTCCGGTTTAACCGAGCGCTATTAGGGTCGGAGTAAAATTTTCACTTAGAGTTCCAACTTCAGGACGTTGCATGACAAAATTTTCCATCGATAGAATTCCTTTAAATTTATTGCGCTACACAAAACGAGAATATTGATGTCTAAAAGCTCGCGCAATTTTGAGAGGTTTCGACACGCACAATTCGAGATATTTATTTATAAAAAATCACAATTTTCAGAAGCTTCTCATAAGAGTGCGTGTTAAAAGTTGCAACTTTCAACATTAAATATTTCGATTTATAAATGGTGACGCCTCGTGAAACTTTGCATACGCTTTTATGCAACATCGAAGAAGCTTTATTCAGTTTTTCAAAAAAATCGATCGCAAAATCGTGTACGTCGTTTTTTACTCAATTTCTGAAAAAAAAATTTAAACTAATTGGGGCTCGCAAACCGATTTGTACGTAATAAAAAGTGAAGACAAAAGTTTATTAGATTTGAGCGTGGCCGTATACAACGTCCTTAAAGGGACTTTTTAACTCCTGTCCTGTCGCAAGGAACGATTTTCGCATGAGCTTTCGCAGAGCTTAATGTCTTTAAAACAACACCGCATCGACTCGTCTTTTTTACGTTCACGTGACTTTTTTTTTTTTTAAATGAAAAATCAATAGAAGGTTAGAGCGACGGAGAGCGAGATAAAGAAGTCGTTAATCCTGGCGCAACGCGTGAACGTGTAGGCATGGATTGGACGTAAAAGCTCTTTAAGCGTATACGACGGCATTCGACGTTGTCGCCAAATATACACGAACAAAAGGGATTGACGATTTTTATGAATATTGCGAATAATTGTTTCGCCGAGTTTTGAACTTTCGGTTAACAGAGGAAAACTTGGTTTTTGAAAAAATTATCTGACTTTCAAGAATTCGTGATATTTAAATTTCAATTATCGATTTTTTCTATCCAAAGGCGTGATAAATTAAGTAACGTTTCATTAAAAAGTTGCGAACAACGAGTTGCAGAAAAAAATGTATTCAGGATTTTTTTGCGGACAGCCAGAATGGCTAGGAGCCGAAATTTTTCAAGAAAAATCCTCAACACATTTTCCAGCAACTCACAAACGAAACGTGACTCGAATTTACACGCATTTGAATGGGAAAAATTGAAAATTGGAATATCTAAAATTCTTGATGTCGGAAAATTTTTCTTTTCAGGAGAAAATTGTTAATTTTTCGTGCCGAAAATCGATTTTTTGGGTCGAGATTGTTCTCCGAAAACAGAATTCAAACAACGTTACAGCCATGTCGATTATTTTTGCTATGATTTTTCATTTATATGCAAACCGCTTGAGAAGGTAACGTGAAAATATTGGTTGAGGAATTAATATTAATGCGTCATTGTTAGGGAAATTATGGAGGATGCTTAAAAAAGATTCTGCAGAGCCGAAAATATTTATTACAAAAATTCTCTTCCTTCTTTGTGAAGAAAAATGTCGATGAAATGGAATGCTCCAGAAGTTATTCGGATCAAAACGAGGGGTTCTCGTCAGTCAACCGAAAGACGTTGATCACAGCGAGTACAGAGAGTTGAGAGTTCATAATAATGCAAAACCGTTTGATACGGATAATTCGGGCTTGTTTATACTTTTCCACGTGGAAAATATGTTTGCTTATTTGTCAAGTTGAGTATAAATCAAAATTGTATTTTCCGAGCCAGTGCGTTCGTAAACGTTTGGAAATTTTCGCTCCATCTTATTTGGAGTGAACGACATTCAGGTCAATGGAAAAAAAGGAAAAAAAGAATACGCGCGATGACAAGTCGAAATGATAAAATCGTACGACGGAGCTAAATATTTTTACACCGGTCCATGATTTCTTTCGATCGATAGATTGACGAGAGGTCATGAATATATTTATCAATTGCGACGCTCGAGCTCTGAAAGCGATAGAGTCAAATATTCACCGTCTCTGCATGCTGAGAAAGTCCCGATGCACTATACACCGCAAGTGAAAAATGCGTTTCCCAATCCCTCTGACGTTTTCTCAATAATTTTATCTCTCAGCCCAGTTTCTTCTCAGAGTTCACCGAACCAAGGCGAATGCACTTTATCGTTACGTTTCATTCGCTATGTCTCCTCGCGGTCATTACCGTCACGTCCGAATCCAACGTCGCATTTTTTTTTAAATCGAAAAAAAACTGAAAATTTGACTTAAAAAAAATCCAAATCAAATCCAAATGTTTGTTTCCAATTTTTTTTACATACAGAATGGTTCGCGAGCCTCAGTTCATGGAAAATACTTGATACTAATTGACTAAAAAACCAAATACTCCAAATTCAAGATTGTCCGAGGTATTTGTTACATAATAACCAAAATTCCGAAGAATTTTACGACCGATTTTGTTTGAAAAACTAAATAAAGCTTCTCCGATGTTACATCAAAGCGTATGCGAAGTTTTGAGAGGCTTCACCGTTTAGGAATGGAAATATTTGATGTTGAAAATTGCAAATTTTGACGCGAGCTCTTATGAAACGAAAATAATGATTTTATAAATAAATATCACGAATTCTGCACGGTGAAACATCTCAAAATTGCACGAGCTACTAGACATCACTATTCTCTTCGTGTGGTGCAAATTCGAAGGAATTCTATCAATAGAAAATTTAGCATGCAACGTCCTTGATTAAAATTGTTTTTTTTTCGTCCTGTATTTTTTGACAGAAAGTTTCAAATGCACAATATCGATAATTCCATGATTTAAATAATTGAGGTTGATTATTCGAAACCACCTACGTGTTCGTCTGGATTGAGGAACATGAATATTATCATCATCGTGTAATAAGGCGTCCACCATATTACGAATGCAGCCACAATCACGATGCTCAGCCTCAACGATTTGGTTTTTGCACGATGTATCAATCGTCGACGATTCACGTCACCGGATAATTGACTGCTGTTGATATTTGCCAATTCCGATTTGAATGCTTTTTCACTCTCTGCAAAATGTTTTTATTTGAAAATTTCGATAGATTGGTTCATAAAAAATATTGAAACACACGCGACACACGAGAAAAATGATTTTTTTTTTTCAATTCAAATTTGAACGTTTATTTGATTTCGTTTTGGAGTTTCGAACGAAGAGTTTATAGTGAGCTTAGTGAATACTCGCGCTTTTGGTATGCGGACCGGAAAGTAAAAGCTTTATTGAAATAAATGATGAAAATTTATACACTCACGTGCTATAGTGACGACCGTGGAAACGTACGTAGTGATGAGAATCAGAAGCGGCAGTACGAACATAAAAACCAGGCTCAAAGTAGTATAGAGTTGTTCCTGCCAGGGTTCGGTGTAAAAACCGTGAGTGACACACTGTGAGAACTCCTCGTAGAAAGGTCCTTTCGCGACGTGAAAAATGACGAGCTGCAAGCAAGAAAAAAAATATAAAAAAAATTTAAAAAAATGTAATTTGTCCTGTAACTTCAGGCGGCAGGTGCTTTTGTCCGCGTGGCCCAGCGGCTTTCCCCATAATCATTCCGGATCATTTTTTTCCTTAAAATATGACTCGTTATCTTCAATTCCGCGGAATTTAAATGGCATTACCGCAATTAGTATTGAAATGGCGTTAAAACAAACAAAAAACACATTTTTAAATTTTTTTCGTGAATTTGACCATTTTTTTTCGAAAAATCTGGGATTTTCAGATTTTCTAATTATCGTAATCGATAGCCCAGGATTCCCTACCTCTAAAAAGTACCCCACGAGTTTTCAATCCGTACAAATGTCGATGGGACAAAACGTTTTGAAAACTCAAATTGCAAATTTGCACCCATGTGACGAGTACGTCCACGTGTCCAGAGTCCACGTGTTAACATGGCGCGATATATATCTAATTGGGTGTGAGTGGATCTCGTTTAAATCAATGGTTCGGAGAACCTTAATGTCCCTAACGAAATTAGATTACGAAAATAATGATATTCGGGACTCGTCAAACGCCTACGAAAAAAATGTCGGATTCAATCAAACGGTTCGAGTGCAGCGAGGTTAGATCTGACGCGACATTTGACGAGCTTCCAAATTATGCTGACTCTCATTGATTTCTCTTGAAAAGCGATGTGTCGACGATTTATTGACCAAGTTCTCCCGTTACAAACAATTTCACAGTATCGAACGACAAATGAGAGCCAAAGTGAGATTAATTGTCGCACGAATGTCAAAAAATAAGGAATTACGTTATCGCTAAATTGTATCACGTGCGTGATTCACCTAAAAAGACTTGGACTTGTTCGTGTTTATCACAAAATTACTTTGTTCAGGATTCTCAAATAATTTCTTATGAACATTTCTCATTCCAAAATTAACAATTTTTTCCTGTGAAGAAAAATTCGCTGACCTCAAGGATTTCAGATATTTATTTTCCAATATTCAACTTTTTCCATCTGAACGCGAGGAAATTCAAGTCGCGCTTCGTTTATGAGTTGCAATAAAATGTGTTTGGAACACAAATACAAATTAAAAATTGAAAATGAAATATCTCAAGTTGTATAAACGTCAAAAAAGTTCTTCATAGGTGAAAACTCATGACTAAAGTCTGCATCGTTGGAATGCAACGAAATTTTTTTCAATCTTTGACAAAAATAATAATTCGAATGCAGGATTTAATTTTTGCCACACAAAAAGCATATCGGCTCGAAAAATTGGGATGACATTGAAAATTGAACGAATCATCAATAAAATGAAATATTTTTCGTTGCATTCCAACGCTGCGAACTTCAGCATCATGAAAACTCTTAGTTTTGGTGCCGAGAAAGTTTATACAACGTTTTGCCAGAACTTTTAATAATTCTTATCAAATTAGTTTCAAGACTTCCTCGGCATATAATTGCAAGTACACGTTATTATCATTATCATGATAATTACAAGTTTCTCATCCAACTTTCGTTGCATTTTCTCCGAAGCGATCGATCTCGAGAAAATGCGATAACGTTGTATAATTATTTTCTTTGTTTCCAGTGTCAAAATCATTGCCAAAGGCTTTTCTCTGAAATACTCTCGATCCAAAAAGTTTGTGAGTAACGCCCGAAGTTGGCGACCAACAGGGGGCATTGTTGTCGTTTTATTCGTGCTCTGATTGGTCGATTGACCGCTGTGCACGAGCCACAAGGATTTGAAAAACCTTTTGGGTCCGATTGACCCAGTTTGCACCTGTATAGCGATGGCGGGATTGTCAATCGAAGGCTCAAAGTCGTAATTTGGGCGCAGCAGCGCAAATAAACGCCTGCACGCGCGCTACGTTGTTCCTTCTTAGATTTGATCTTGTTTTAAATGAATTTCAAAACTTCGCTGTTCGGGCGCTCGGTTGAAACATGCGAAGCTCCGGATAACAAACCTTCATTCGTTTGGGCGTTTTTCCAGCTGACGGAACATCGAAATGTTGGATAAATTAGTTTTAAATTAATTTAGTGCTTTTTTCAATGTGTTTGGGTACATTTTCGTTGGAAAAATTCAATTACTCCGAAGAAATGATATAAAAATTGGAAGAATTTAAATAACCAAAGAAACATGGTGAAACTCTCTTCGAAGACGTTGGCTCTTGTCATAGCGGCTATAAAAAATATGCGAGAGTCCAAGGGCTCGAGGTCTCGTGATATTCTCAATTACATCGCCTCCGTCTATGACATACCTCAGGATGTTGCCAAACGTCAGGTTTGTTAATCATTTGAATCACCAAACACGATCCAAAAATTTTCATCACTTTTTGCCAGCGTATTTACGATTTTTCTTTGACCCCCGTAACCCGGGGTCAAAAGGGTTCTCTCAAAATTTTGTCAAAACGTTTTGGCCACTAAAACTAACTGCAATTTGCCATTTTTTATTTTCCCCATCTAATTGCGTGTAAATTTGCGTCACGGTTCGTTCAAAAAGTTGCAAAAATGCAGTTGCAGAAAAAAATGCTTTTAGGGTTTTTTGCAGACAGTCAGAAACGCCGAAATTTTTAAAGAAAAATCCTAAACACATTTTATTGCAACTCAAAAACCAAACGTGACTTGAATTTACAGGCGTTTCGATGGGAAAAGTTAAAAATTTTACCTAAGACATGAATTTATGGAAATTTATGAAAATTGGTTACCGGAATAGGTAAAAAAAAAAATTCACGCTTCTAGTCTTACTCCAATTTTGTAAAAGCTCGTAAATCTATTCTCCCCGTTTGCGAATCCAAAAAAGTACACGAATCGAAAATATTTATTCCGCATTTATAACAGACGGTGAATTAAAAGGGAAACTCCATTCACAATCGCTCAATCGTGTTGAATGGAATTTATCGATTTCAAATGGAGCGTGTGATTCGAACATTCAACTCGAGACGCTTTTTAGAACAGCATTCAAGTCGAATTCGTTGCTGCGATGAATAAGAATTTGTTTTTACTTCTTTTCAATCGCTTTGACGTTCTTTTCGAGCATTTTATTCCATGGAAAACTCGCACTATGAAAAAAATGGTAAATTTGACTGGAAAATGATGATGAAAAATCGTGCACGTTGCAGACCGTCGCTGCCCTGAAAAGAGGAGTGGCCCATGGGATCTTGCGAAAGTCCGATGGGTATTACAGTCTGCCAACGGACACAGAAGCCGAATGCATGGAAGTGGCTGCCCAAGAGTTGGGGCTTCTTGATTTGTGCTGTCGAAGAAAAAAGCGCGAGAAGAGGAAACAAAAAGGATGCAAAAGCGCGTCGGGTACAAGGCGGAAAAAATCTATAAAATCTCGGAAATCGCGTAAATCGAAATCCAAATCCCGGGGCTGCAAAAAGACGGGTCGCAGTCGTACGAAGAGCAGGGCAAAGAGCAAAAAGGGAGGATCCGGATGCGTCTGCAAGGGCAATAAGTCACGGAAAGGACGTGCCAAGCGTAGCAAACGCATGGCCAGCAAAAGCCGATGCAAACCGAAACGCAAACCCAAGAATAAGTGCAAACCCGAAGGCGTCGAAAGTACCAAACTCAAATCCGATAGTCTCAACAATGAAACTCGATTAAACAAGGAAATGGATTTAATCAATAGACGTGCTCTCAGATGTCGAACGCGGAGTCGATCGCGATCATGTTCCCGCAACCGCAGCATAGTCTCGACCGCTTAAAAATATCCCCAAACCCGATTTCTATCTTCCAAAATCTTCGATCCTTCCATCACCTTCTTTTCATTTTTATTCAGTAAATAACTCGCACGTAAACGAAGTTTGTCTTGCTCTGTTGAAAATGGCGTCCAAATTTTTGAGAAAATTTGTCTTTTCGTTGTTCACGTTGCACAATGAAAGAAAAGGAAATTCGATTGTAACAAAAAAAAAACAGCAAATTCAAACGAACCAAAAAATCGACTTTTTATGGTGATTTTTATTTTTTATTTTTTATTTTTACTCGATGAAATTTGATAAAGACAATTTTGAAAATATATTTTTACGATTCGAGAATCGTCGTGGTAAACAAGGAAAGTTGGAATTCGTGAACATCAAAAATCGAGATGTGTTTTTATCGATTCCAACTTTGATTAAAAAATGTGGAATTCGGCGATGACCGCGTGTGAAACGATAAAAAGACTTTTATATCGACTTTATTGATTTTTTTTTTCAATCGTGTGTAACGTGAAACCATCAATTTGTCTGTTTTTCAAGCCCATGAAGGATTTCAATCTGTAAAAAGGAGGGAAAGAAATATTATGTACAAAAAATCGATGTTTTCGTTTATTGTGAATTTTGGTCTTATTTTTTTTTTTTCGATTAGTCGAAAAACGAGCGTGATGTGAACTAAATGAGCGTCTTTTAACGTCCGATATCATGAAATCACTTCATTTAGGATTTCTTTTATAATTTTGTACACGAACATTCTTGACACCAAAATTAAAAATTGTCTGCTATGAAGAAAAACTTTCTGAGCTCCGAAAAAAATGTTTTAGGAATTTTTCTTAAGGTAGTACTGTCGGTTTTAGAATTACCGTTCAGATTTTAATCGAATTTGGTGCAGTACTGAAATGTGATAAGAAAAAGATCGAGTCAAATTTTCATCGTATTGTACAATGAATTCTTATCAATTCTTAGGAGAAATCACAGTTTTCATTATAAAATACAATGAAATGTATGAAATCGATGTTAAATTCGTGAAATTACCGATGCAAATATTTCGTTTGTGGTTTTCTGTAGCCTTTTGAAAATTCCACTGAATCTTTTTTTTATTATAATCGACTACCAAATTTTATTCAATTCCGAACGGTAATTTTAAAACTCTTAGCCTTTCTGGAAAAATCCTAAATACATTTTATTTTGCACGACTTGACTTTACACGCATTTACATGAGAACTATAAAAAATGGTAAATTAAATATCTCGAATTCTGAATGTCAGGAAATTTTTTGTTTATAGGCGAAAACTGTTAGTCTTGGTGCCAAGAAAGTTGATAACAAATTTTGAAAGGACCCTAAGTAAAGTCCAGGATCAGCCGCATTATTATTTTCAAGCCAATTATGTTATGTGTCGAGAAAGAGGGTAATGAAAATTGACGGGATCTTCGTGCTCCGTTGGTCGATAGGGCGCAACTTAACTTGGCAACATCGAAAAACTTTTACTCAACGTGTCTTTGAGACAAGTCCCGATGGCTCATTAATTATCAACTTTTTTTCTCCCTTGATATTCGTTTTTTCGACAACGAAATGTCACATTTTGTTCGACGATTCTTAGTGACAAGTCGTAAGCTACTTTTGATGAGTTTCCATCAAAACAACAAAAAGTTGGGATTAATATTTCACTGAGGATTTGGTGATCGAATAAGCGCGAACTGATTCCGTGCTGTGGACCGTACGATTTCTCAAATTGGGTTAATCCATCGGGACTGAGGGAAACGGAATTTTTATTGCCAACACAATTTTTTTCTTCAACTAAATTCATTTTTCGTTTTCTGGATTTTTCTCTATCCGATCAGAACAAAAAATAGTTTCCACATCTATTTGCCATTTTTATCGAGATGTAAAGAAATTGCACGAAAGTTTCGACAATTTCATTCAAGTCTAATAAGGAAAAAATTGGTGCATGCAACTGAGAGTTTTCTGATACTCATCGGTTCTCGGATTTGCTGGGCATTATGGAAAAGAATATTTGACCAATGGTCGGAGAGGAAAGTCTCGCTGAATCAATGAACAGTCTGGTTGCGACGTAATAAAAGGGATGCTGGCATGTTGCATCCCCTTAAATAATAACGAATGAAATTTGCATGAAAATACTTTTGAAGAAAAAATTCATTCGCCAGTTTGTCATAAAGTGGAGGAAAAATGAAATGGCTCGTTAAAAGACAATAAAATGGGTCGCGCGAGCGGGGCATTTTTCTTTGTGACGAGACACAACCCACGAGATGATTAAAAATTGATTAAAGAGGACTCGGTCTCGGACTCTTGTTCCAATCGTTAGGAAACATTGCTCAACTACCAGTGATTTATTTATTGATTGCTGTGTCAATTATTCAACTATCGGTCGCGATCTTTGTCGAGGCCGAGCAGGAAACTTTATCGAAATAAGTCACACAGTGAATTTCGCTAGGGAACTTTGATACTCGCTCCAATGATCAAAGAAGTATAGCACAAAAGCGAAATTCTTGTCAATATACGTAAATTCTTCACAGCTACTTTATAATAAAATTCTTCTATCTACTCGACACAATACGTGAGTAGAATTTTTAATCAACACTATTTTCCGACGCTGGATCCAAATCTTGACCCTCTGGAACGGAGACCCCACGTGTCCTTTTTTCCTTTTTCTTTTATCATTTTACCGTATTCTTGACTATGTCTCCGACTCGAAGCAAAATCGCCCCAAACCCACGCGATCCTGCACCAAAAAACCAAAAGAATGAACCCAAGTTGAATGATTTCCATTTAATTCTTCCGGAGATATGGATTTTCCAAAATTAGGGTGTCATTTTGACTCCAGCGTTACCGAAATGCATAAAAATCATTAAGTTACCGTTCTAGGGTTGCATTAAACGAGCAGGGCTTAATGAATAGAGAATCGATAATAATTTGGTGGGCGAGACATAATTTATAAATAGCTTCGCATTAGATCTCTTCAATATTTCAATGCAGAAATCCGTCGTTCGTGTATCATATCCGAAATAGTATTTTCGTACCGTTCACGACTTCCGTGACTTTGAGTCTCTGGCCTCTATTATTTTTTTCAAGTTCGTGCATCGTTATTCTGATTGCCACGATGTATTAATCATTCCTTTCGAGCCAGTCTAAATATCTTGAAATATTCAACGAAAACCGCGACTTGAATTTGTCTAGGGAAAAATACACTCAAGTTATTATTTTGAAAACATTGGAACTTGTCCAAATTCGCAAAAGAAAAAATTTCCACTTTGACACGAAGCTCTTTCATTTTTCTCTTATTTTCAAATTAGCTTCAAACTACGCAGTTTGAATTTTTTTCTTCTGTTAAGCCTAGAACCCGTTTTTCAAAATCGTTGCCGGCTTTTCGTTCAATTTTACCGGAACCGATAGCAATTTTCCAAAATTGAATTACATTCATGACATGAAATTATCTCGAGATCCCATAACACAGCGTGTGTCCGCGTTGGATCCACCAAAAGTTTCAATCAACCATAACGCTGCATGTTTGAAATTCTAATTTACCAAAACGTGACAAGTTTTTGATAAATGCATTCGCGATGAAATGCACTCGCTATCGGACCATCATGTTTGGATTTTCTTCGAAAGACACGTCATCGATCAAGCGCGGAAGCTCCATCGGCGACCAAAGCGGCCGCGGAGCAATTAGAATTTCATAAATTTCTTCGACTTACTCGTCAATGCGCGGTTCCGTCTGATGGACGCGAAACACTGAGAATAAGAAAATCTTAAATTTTTTTTTCCCTTTTTCACATTCCGTCCGAACCCGTTAATCATATTTTCCGTTATCTAGAATCGACAGACGCGCTTCGACCGACCACTACGCATTTTTCAATTTTAAGTCACGGCGGACCAAAGTCCGATTTTTTTTCCGACTGTCGTCGATCTCCGTTTGTCTTGCTTGAAATTCCCACAGTTACGTTTGCGACGATGATTTTTAACTTTCTCGTGGAAAGTGAAAATGCGAGAAAAAAATGGCTGAGCTTGCTGGCCAATCAAGATGACAAATTGTCACTCGGAAAGCGATTTATTATCTGCGCCATTGCGATCGGCAACGGGGGCAATCGCGTTGTTCTCGCGAAATAGATTCCAACCGTTTTTTTCGCGGATTTTTCTCTTGAATTGCAAATGACCAACTTTTATTGCAACCAAGAAAACTCGTTGAAACATCGCGGCGAATCGTTGAAGCGAGCGCTATGTCGCAGCAGGAGGTCAAATAGAGTTGAGAATGAAATGTTTTCCGAGGAGACTTCATTTCCTCTAATGTTTATGACCCAAGTTTGAAGTACATTCTCGAATAGAATTTTCATTGAAACTTTCAGTATTTTCCGATTGGTATAGAGCAACAAGAGTCGGAATTTTTCCAAGGGGTTGAAAACGACTCCAGGTCACTTGAAATCCCGCACCCTTTCACCCTTCGTTCTGCCGTTTTTTCATCGTTTTACCGTATTTTGACCTTTTTTTTTACTTTGAGCAAAATTGCCCCAGGCTCACGTGACCCTGCGTTAAAAAACGAAAAGTTGACGCATTTTCGTTCAATTTCACCGGAGATGTGAATTTTCCAAAATTGGGCTCATTTTTGACTCCCGTTTGCCGGAATCGGTCAAAAAATAAAATAAAGTCACCTTTCTAGGGTTAAGCGCAAAAAAAGCTCAAGCGCCCGTATTATATTCTTGTAAATTTCTTTAAAAGCGATTATCTCCAGTCCGAGAAAGCCACCCACGTTTTTTCTCGTCCAATTTGATTTTTAATCTTTTTATGGTGTGCGCGCAATAACAAGGGACAACGGCCACTGTTTGCTCGCAGTAAGGGTTCGAAAAAGAGGCAATCCGAGCCCCATCTCGTGACAGAAATAGTTTTCTTGATTATATCTCTTCATTCGTCTGACCTGGAGAGATCTCGATAGCTTTTTTGTTATGAGTTTGCGGATTTAGCATAAAACGAGCAGACTGAAAAACTCTGTGAGACATGAGCGTGCAATCTTTCGTATGGAATTTTTTGTCCTCTTTTTTCTTCATCATTATGTTTCGTCTTTGTTTTTTCATATTTTCATTTAGTTGCATTGATTTTTTGTTTCATTTCGTGACTAGATAAGAAACGTCTCGTCGATGTTCCATTCGAATTCTTATTCGTCTGACAAATTTATGATTTTTATCAATTTATTGTTTTTTATTTATACGTCTTTTTCAAAACCCTTTTTTATACGAAATGCAAAGTGCACGGAAGAAAACAATATTTAGCAGCCTTCAACGCCAAATTTTACCTCATACGTTAATCCAATTTTTATCAATAACTGATTCATTAACTCGTAGGCACCGCATGGGTGCAAATTGGCACCCACGAAAACTTCAGGCGGCAGGGACTTTTGTCCGCGTGGCCCAGCGGCTTTCCTCATAATCATTCCGGATCCTTATTTTTCCCTTAAAATATGACTTGTTATCTTTAATTCCGCGCAATTCAAATGTCACTACCTCAATCAGTATTGAAATGGCGTTAAAACAAACAAAAAACACATTTTCAAATTTTTTTTTGTGAATTTGACCATTTTTTCGAAAAATCTGTGATTTTCAGATTTTATAATCATCGCATTCGATAGCCCAGGATTCCCTACCCCTAAAAAGTAACCCACGAGTTTCCAATCCGTACAAATGTCGATGCGACAGGACGTTTTGAAAACTCAAAGTGAAAATTTGGACACGATAGTCGATCATTGAAGTTGAAAATGACGTTTTGCGGCGACGTGCAAAAAATAACTGGATCCAAATTCTTTTCGATATGTTTGCCATCGCAGGCTCGTTCGACCCACATAATCCGAACTTTTTTTTCTTTCCCTCAGTCGTTTTTTTTCTTTCAGGCCACGTTCCATTGTTTTTGTCTACTCGGAAGAAAAAAAAACCCGTTACACTCCGTTTAACGTTTTGGAGAATGAAATTTATTCATATTCATTTACATAAGAATTTTTTCAAATACTGCTTCCGGGCAAACCAGCATGAGTAATCTTCTGGAAAGTATTTAATTTGCTGTTTTCATTCGACCGACTTTTTGTTTGCGAATTTGTATAATCTTTCAATTAGCTGTCAAAAATCGTCGAGGTGTTTCGAGCAGCCTTTCGTGTTCAAGGCCGTTTTTTATTCCAATTTAATTTGCATTCCGATCAATCTGACTCGGGCGATGAATAAAAAAATTTCACAATTAATTTTTCTACGATTCTTAGACAATAATTGAAAAAGAATTCATTCCATTTTCCGCTTCGCTCACGTTCCAAAATATCTTCTTTGGGTCTAACTGTAGGTCACTAATGGGGGCGAGCGATTTCTCGATAATGTGAAAAAAAAAAAAAACAGATTCAGAGAGACCAGTGACCCGAACGAGGCAAGAAATCCTTTCTCTCTCTCTCTCTCTCGTTATTACGATATTCCATCATCATTTTTTCCCATTTATTACGAGTATTTCTTTTCTACGCTGAACCGTGCAAAAAAATCTCTCCCTTATCAGCATCGGAGAGCGCTGAACCATCAAATCAAGCTTAACATTTTTATAACCCATTTGTTGCGAGTAGCTTTAAAGGGGAAAGTAGCAAACTATTCGTTTCGAGTGTCTTTTTCAACTTCTTATCCATTTGTGAAAATATCCTGATAGAAGAAGAAAAACAAGGATCCTGGTTTGTTAATGAGGGACGAAAGAAACGAGAGGAATAAACATTTAATGGATTTTTTTTTCCCATGGAATTCAGCAGAACAAACTTTCAAAAAGTATATTGTCGTGGCATAGGAATAAAGACCGAGTGGGACAGTGCATATTGTCCCATCGGTCACTGGAGATCACGTATCTCGTTAAGAAAAAAATTTAATGGCGCTTCATTAATTTGTAATGTTGTTTTTAGCGTGTGAGCGCTTGCATAAGCAGTAAATATGTTTCGTAGACTCAGGAACGACTGGATTTTTTGTTCGTCGGGGGTTTTTTGAACGCGCAATTAGCCTGACGTGTGTATGATTTGTTTAAATCAATGTCTCGACGACGTCGAGCGACTTGAGGAGCATTTTATTTGTTTGGTTATTCATTAGGTTGGGAAATTGATAGAATCTGAAAGTGGCAGATTATTTACCTTTCCAGGCAACCATAAATGGACCAAATTTTGAAAAATGCATATCTCCGATGAAATTCAACGAAAAGGTTTCAACTTGGGCTCATTTTTTTCGTTCTTTTTTTTATGCAGAATCACGTAAGCCTGCGGCAATTTCGCTTCAAGTAGAAAAAATGAGTAAAAAACACGGCAAAACGATAAAAAAAATGGTGAACGAACAGGAAAGTCGTCTGGGGTCGTTTTTGACCCCCAGGTTACCGTTTTTGGGTTAATTTGGGGAAACATTTTTGAGAATGAAATTGAGATCGAAGGGAAAATCCTGAAGCTTCATAGTGGCTGTTGAATTATTATTTATTTTCTGATGCGGTAATTTTGGTATCGAGGACATTTAGTTGATCATAAAAATGATTGATATCGCGTAATTTTCGTCTCATATTTGACCATCATTCGTTTCGCGGTATTTTCTTTGGTTTTTGTTTGGCCAATGGAAGATTTTGCTCACGGCGATAAAATGAGCAGCAAAACATACTTGTCGTAAGGGAAATGGACGGTTTGACGATTCTAAGAATGATTGATGGTACAGCGATTGCGTGGGGATTCGATTTGATTTCCCATACAAATACAATCATTGTGTATCGGAATGTCAACCTGTCAATACTCCCTTTGCTCCGTTCGATTTATCCTTATCCCACGTTTACTTTACCGACAATTCTACCCTCGCGCGATCAATCGCCATTCGCAGTATCCGCGTGCGTGCACTTTTTTCTTTATAAACGGTATTGGGAAGCTTTTTTTTTATTATTTGCTATTAATTCTAATTATTGCTCGATTCCTTGGAGGATATCCGCACGGGAGAATCAGCAATCGATACTTTTTCATTTCTGTTGAAAATTTGTTGACTGTTGCACGTCGTGTTACGAGTTTATTTTGACAAATAATTTTTTTTTCTTCTTTCAACACGACGACGAATTCCAAGGACTTTGTATGGTGACGCTCAAACCCAAATGTTTGGTTTTCAGTTTTTCTTACATTCAAAATCGTCCGCGAGCCTAAGGTCATGCAAAAAAGTTGTTACAAATTGACTAAAAACAACATACTCCAAATTCAAGATTGTCCGAGGTAATTTGTATTTTTTATATCATAACCAAAATTTCGAAAAAATGTTGCGAGCGATCTTTTTGAAAAACTGAATGCAATGTTACATAAAATCATCGTGGGCAAAGTTTTAAGAGGCTTCACCATTCATAAATTGGAATATTTAATGTTGAAAATTGCAATTTTTAACGCAAGCGCTTTTATGAGATTCTACTGAAAAGTTTGACTTTTATAAACAAATATCTCGACTTGACAGATACACTGAGAAGAAAATTTTGTTGGATACGGTCGTCTAAACGTTTTTCTTTTTTAAATCTCCTAAATTTTGTCATTGAAGTAAAAAATATTCGAGAATCCGTCTTCGGAAAGTAAATTTTTGTCATTCCACTGGTAGAAATGTCGCTGAAAGTTCCGTGAGAAATCAAAAATATTCTCAGAATTACGAAAATTTTGAAATTATCCAAAAATATTCAGTTTGCAGTGTTCAACAAAATATTGACGTTTTTCCGACAAAATTGAATTTTCAGTGACGATTATTCTCATTGTTTGGTGTAAACTTAAAGGAATTTTGTCGATAGAAAATTTAGCAGACAACTCTCTCTCTCTCTCTCCTTAAAGTCGAGAGAAAATGAAGCGATCGTTAGCGAGGAAAACGCTGATGCCTCGTATAGATTATTTTTGTTCATTCTGCTAGTCAATTTTTTTCCCGCATCCGACCGTCGCTCCTGGACGGATGCTCCGGGATTAAGTCCATTATCACATCAACAATGAAAAGCTTCTTTCTTGTTTCTGTTTGCTCGATCCCGGAAGACTTGGATTGAATGGGGTGAATATAGAGGGATTACGACATTGTTCGTAGCCGAGGATTCACGCAGTAGAATTTGCTGAATGGTAGTCGAAGATCGATCCAAAAATCTCCAGAAAATATCGTTGAAAAGTAATATTTTTTCGAGATCACGATCTAACGAGCAGCCAAAACAGATCAATTCGGTTTACCCGGTTGAATATTTGCATCTTCATGCTCCGATTGCTAAATAGTCTAAATAATTCCTCTCTCCTTTTTTTTTTTTGCTTAATCAGTGACCCTCAGAATCACTTAAATCGGGTTTAAACGTGAAAAAGTCTCTTCCCACAAAAATGACCCAGTTTCTATTGCGAAAAATTGTTTTTCGATAAAAATGAACGTCTTTGGGTCGAAAATGAAACGTCCAGGAAAAAGTTCCACTCCAATTATGGAAATTTCGGTTATTTCACAATAAGGCAAAAGACTCGAAATTCTAGTTTATCAACCCCGTTGCCCGGCACTTGACGTCCAAAATATTTTTAAAGGAGACAACAAAACCAATATTTATTTCATCGGGTTCGATGGTGAGTTACTCGGTCGCGAAAAATCAATTAAGTAAACAAATTGGCCGAGTGGATCAAGCGCAGGACAGTGTCTCGCGTGCGAGAAGTTGTCGTGCGTTATAAACGAAGGACACCGTTCCATACCGGATTCTCGTGTCAGTGGACACTTTATTAATGCATCTCAGGAAAAACTGGTTTTATATTCCACCAATATCGATGACTCGATGTTTACTGTAGGAAGTTGCATGCGAAACATAAACGTTGTCGAAAATAAACGAAATATTATGGATAAAGGGAAAGCGAGAAGTAAAATATGACCGCGTTTTTACTTCCGCATGCATTGCGCTCCATAGGATTCGCGCTAGAATTGATACAAGTCACAGAAAGCTCATCCGTCGATACGGCAGGACATTGATTTATTCAATTTCGGGTTTTTCTCGTAAGCATAGGATTAGAAACTTGGAAATTCTTTACCAGGAGCTGAGCGATCGTCAAGCAAGACGTTGCACGGCTGAGACGTCACTCAAAACCGAGAATCAACGATCTTTTCGGAGCAGGCCACTTAATTGTATTTTATGAAATTGGTTCTAAGAAAAATGAGTGAAAACTGAATAAAAATAAATGAACAAACTCGGTCGTGAGTTCAAAAGTTCAGCTAGAGTGTTCAGACGCCTGTGGGGTCAAAATCGTCCTCAAATTTTGTAACTTTTTCGACTTGGAGCGAAATTGCCCCAGGCCCACGTGATTCCGCATTGAGAAACGAAGAGGATGAGCCCAAATTGACGTCTTTTCGTTTAATTTTACCGGAGATATGAATTTTTCAAAATTGCGGTCATTCATGAGCTCAGGTCACCGGAATAAGTAAAAAAAATAAAAATACCGTTCTAGGGTTAATGGTATTTGAATATTTCGATGGAATTCTGGTAGCCAGAGAAATTGTTAGAACATTGTGGAACTTTTCGTGGCTTGAAATATGCCAGAAAAAGGCGTGGAATTTGCGGTTAATTGAGGCGTCGACTCACCTGCGGTATGCTGAGAATGAAGGAGAGTATCCAGGTGAATATGACGAGTCTATTGCATCGTTGGGAAGTATTGAGACTTCTCATTGGGTAACGAACTGCAACGAACCTGTCGACGCCGATGAGCACCAGTACAAATGTGCTTAAGTAGAGGCTGAACATTTGAGAGAATTTGAAAAGTTTGCAAGCGACGTTGTCCAATAACCAAGCAACCGTGTAACTCCAAATTGCTTCGCCACCGATGCAAAATACTGTGACTAGCAAATCCGCCACTGATAGATGCAGGATCAGGATATAAATGGCTGAACATCCATGCCGTTTACGACGATTTCTCGTTATCGACCATATCGTTGCTGCGTTTCCTATTAAACTCAATATCGCCATTATCCCCAAAATAATCGCTTTCAAATATGCACCTTGAGTTAATTTCGGAGCATGCTCCAGACAATTCACATTTGTCAATACATCGCTCACAGTTGCGATCGCCCCTGTTGCCTCTTCGCTACCCAACTCGTTCGTATTCCAATCCCGCGTCGCGTTCTCACACGCCACCAACAACATCGTTGTCGCGCTCGTGCTCGTTACCTTCATTATGTTTCCTGATGACGACATTTTTCAGTTTTTCTCCGCACAATCCATCAACGATAACTTTCCCATCACTCCAATTTCTCCATTTTCCTTCCGCACATTTTCTTCCCACGTATCCAATTGTCCGTACGTTTTCCTCATTGTTACACCGACTCTTCAGCCCTCGATTTCCGTTCCCTCCAATACCTTGCAAAACACGATTTTTTTATTACACACATTTTTCGCTGGCTGATCAGTCTTGAATAAAAACAATACAAACGGTTCGGGATAATTTATGCCGGAGAAATAAGGGGGAAACGTACGAAAATGCAATTTTAGTAATTTAATCATTTCGCGGATTCTTTTCTGAATCGAATTTCATGCTTCTTAATTAGACAATTATCGGGTTTGGTCATTTTGACGAAGAGCGAGGGAGAGAGAGTGAAAGAGAAACGTGGATTTCAAAGCGACTTCATTCAGGGTCCTTATCAAAATTTTGTATGTTCTTCCCACCAAAACTAACAGTTTTCGCATGTGGAGAAAAATTTTCTGACGTTTATACAACTTGAGATATTTAATTTTCCCCATCAGGACGGCGCGTGTAAATTGCAGTCACGTTTCGTTGAGAAGTTGTAAAAATCGAGCTGTAAACAATAATGTATTTGGTATTTTTTTTTTGCAGATAGCCAGAAAGACTATTGGCCGAAATTGTTTAAGTGCAATCCTAAAAACAGTTTTTTGCAACTCATAAACGGACGCGACTTGAATTTACACGCGTTTAGATGGGAAAAGTTAAAAATTGTCAATGAAATATGTCAAATTCTTGAATTCAAAAGATTTTTCTTCATAAGGAGAAAATTGTTAGTTTTGGTGTGAATAATGTTTCCATAAAATTATTGAAGAATCCTGAATAAAGTGATTTTGTGATAATAATACGTCAAGTGTCAGTTTTGATAACGGGAAACTTGCAAATAGCATTTTCTGTGTATGAGACCAAGAGCCTTCGTAAAATAGTTGGGCGAGTTGAATTTCTTTCAAGAGTTCGATTCCGGAGTAATTTTGGAGCGTCGGTGTTCAGAAACTTAGTCGAGGATCGTCTCAAGTCGCGAAGGATCATTCCGGAAAACGTTTGCGGAGAGTTTATCAAGCTGTGCGCGGGATATCGCCTCCAGGCTCCAGTTTTCTCAAGTAACTTCCACGATTTCTTTCCCTTTTCATTTGTGAGTAAATGAAATCGAAACTTTGCTCGGAAGACGAGCGTCGAAATTCTTTCTAGATGGAGCCACAGTTGAAAAAAAAAGTCTCGAACGTGATAATTTTCTATAATTGCTTCATCTATGCTCATTCGCAGCTCGAATCGGCCAGGGAACTTTTCCCTTTATCGGAAAAATACTCGACCGGAAATTTTACGCGCGATAATTAATCCGGAGTCTCCGTTTACGAAGCCAAAATTTAAATACCCGAAATTTCGTATATTTTTCGCTATTTTTTTATCGATTTTTTTGCTCGTGTCGTCGCTTCGTTAATTTTTACGAAAAGGAATGTCCCGTTGGTTTCACTAACATCAAAGAAATAAGAGAAATGTAGGCCAAGGAAATGAAGCGAAATTTGAAATTAAAATCACTCGGAATGATTCATCGCAGAGTGAGAATAATAATGTGCAAATTTTTCCTCAAACTTGTCGCATTCCGTTGGAACAAACGATTTTCTTACTTTTCAATTTTACGCTCCGTTTCAATTCCAAGAAATAAAGGAATCATAATAATCAGTAGAAAAATGTACAGGAGTGAGATTCGAGAATGTATTTACCTCGGAGAAATTCTCTTGTTCATATTCCGAATGTCGAGGCAACAAAATTAATTCAGGTCTCATTTCGTACGCGGGAATGAGGGAGGCGGCAGCAGATTCGCAATGTTCCCGATGGGGTATTTTCATGCTCGAAATGAGCCATACACTAAACTGGAACCACCTCTTAAGGCATTACTATCACAAAACGACTTTATTTAGGGTTTTTTCAAAATTTTGTCTAAACGTTCTTCCCCCCCCCCCCCAAACTAACAGTTTTCGCATATGAAGAAAAATTTTCTGAAGTTTCTACAACTTGAGATATTTAATTTGCAACTTTTTATTTCCTCCATCTAAACGCGTGTAAATTGGACTCGCGTTTCGTTAGAAAGTTGCAAAAATCGAGTTGTAAAAATTTATTGGAAAAAGAAAAGCAAAAATTAAATTAAATAGTCCAAAAATTGAGACGAAAAATTTGGTTGGCATCAAATTTATTAGTCAAATTAAATTTTTACTCAAAAACTTAATTAAATTACTATAACTAAACGACTACATTAGAGTCCCTTCAAAATTTTGTATAAACGTTCTTGGCATTAAAATTAACAATTTTCTTCCATGAAGAAAAAATTTCTGACACTCAGAATTTGAGATATTTGAATTCTAATTGTTAATTTTTTCCATAGTTTCGTTAAAAAATTGCAAAATAAAAAGCCAGAAAGGCTGGGAGCGGAAATTTTTAAAGAAAAATCCTCAACCCATTTTTGCAACTCATGCAGCAAACGTGACTTGAATTTACAAGCGTTTAGATGCGAAAATTGAAAAATTGGAAATGAAATATCTCGAATTCTTGACGCCAGACAATTTTTCGAGGCGTCGAGGAACAAAAATTGTTTCCAGCGCGGAGCTGAATTAAAAAGTTGAGAGAGACAATTTAAATTTTGTCAAATACATTTTCTCATTCCGAAGCAATTTGTCTAGCGAGAAAAGATGCAAAAAACAGGAGAAAACTGGAGTCTTGTTCGTTCGTGAACAGAAATGCCATTCAGAAAAATACGTAATCCCTCGCTGACCGAAGAGCTTTAGAAAATCGATAGAAAAAAACTGTCCCCGACAGGAATTCCGTCACGTCGGTCGAGGGCTAGCGAAAAGCTCTTGTTTTTTCCGGTTGTGGGGACGATTATTTTATCGGAAATTTACATATGAGAACCAATAAGGGTCCGGAAAGTCCGTAACACATACTGAATTTTCGGTCTCAAACCTCTTCTTTCCCTTTTCACGCATAACAAGTTGAAGCAGGCAGATTGCTGGAGCAAACTGAAAACAAGATTTTATCAGAAAAGAGATCGGTCACTTTGGATACGTCCGACTAACCTTTTTTTTTCATAAAAGATCCCAAAAATGTTTTCATCGCGGAGCAAGAAATTTTTGTCATTCCGAAAGTGAATTTCGCTAACGACTTCGGCATTAGAAATCAAAAATACTGTCAAAATAACGAATTTTTTCAAATTATCCAAAAATATTTAGTTCACCGTCTTTGACAAAATAGCGACGTTTTTCGACAAAATTTCATTTTCAGTGGAGGCGACAACGATAAGTGCGAGCCTGGCCGCTGCTTGCTTCGGCGGATGAAAAGAGAATTTAATGTTTTAGAGTGACATTGAAATTTACGTCAAAAATGCCAGCAACATTATTTACATAATTTGTAAAAAATTTACTTGTTTTTACATTTTTTCGTTCGTAACATTCAAATCTTATGTGTGGGCGTTATTCGCATGAATAATGGCATGTGCGCGACGAGAAGAAGTGCTCGAAGCGTTCCCGGTTTCTTTTATTATTCATGGGGTTTGATACAAATTTGATGGGATCCATGAAAGAAGATATTCCGTGTTGTTATACGCTCGGTTACGGAGTGTATGAGGGTCTGGAAAAGGGCTTGTTGCGACGGGATTGATTACAGGCATTTTTTCATCGACTTTATAGGGTAAAAACACCCAATTTCCAGCCCCTAACCGGTTAGACTGTATTTCCAAGTTGGAAAATGAGTCAAAAGGCTGACTACTGCGTGTTTTATCCTACAGGAATATTAAACTGTTCCAGAAAATATCGTTTTTGCGAAGCCCCGGAAAATAGGTTCGTTTAAATTCTGACACAATTATTGACTCACGACCAAACGATTCGCTGGGGAATATACGGGAGTAAACTGTTCGATCTCGTTTGCTCTGCGCTCGAACGGACCGCAGTGTCGAGTTACTGTTTAAAGCCCAAGAAAAACGAAGGGAAAAGTGCGACTTTAAATCTCGCGCCTTTTTCTCTTCGTTCTCCCTTTTTTATCGTTTCGATTTTTGACAAAATTAACTTTTCAGTGTAGTTCAGAATAAAAAACAAAAAGAGTATTTTCGGGATTAAATTCCATCAGGATTCGACAAGGTTTTTGCTGAACGCTATCAGAGCGACAATGTGCGGATTCCTGTGATGACCAAAGACTCCAGGGTCATTTCTGCAGGAGCCTAAATATCTCTGCACGAAAACGAATGAGCTCTCGTCTTGACGCAATCTCGTCTTATCCAATTGTGCGTCGAATCCTGTCTGGAAAGATTGACGCCTTGAGGTCCTTCGTACAGTTTATGGGGCTTCGCGGATTGTGAACGAAATGCGGTGGAAGCAATAATAGATGTTAGTCCGATAGCCATAGCTATCGGGCTTTCGGAAAGCTCGAGGGAGAAAAAAAAACAGGTCATGGATTATCACCATTGCTGCACAACAGCAGGGCAAAGCTGATATCAATGAGTCACGTTACTAAAAAAAATTGGATCTTCACCTTGTTAAGGGGTTTGCCCGAAAAAAGAGAGAAAAAGGATTTAAGGAAAAGCGATTGTCATGAGGGTTTAGGGGAGTTTGCCATTCTCTATAAATGCTTCCAAACGGATTGGGAAGTGAGACGAATTTCACGATCGATTCCCTGCTCAATGAGTGGGTTCGCTGTATCCGTCATTTTTTTTTTTTTTAATACAAAATCGCAGTGATAAAAAACGCAACAAGAAATTGTTTGGTTCAAAAAAAGATTCCATACTATCACAAAATTACTGTATTTGGGATTTTTAAATAATTTTCTACAAGCATATTCTTGACGCCATAACTAACAATTTTCGGGAAAGAAGAAAAATATTCTGACGTCAAGAATTCGAGATATTTCATTTCCAATTTTTCACTTTTTCTATCGAAACGCGTGGAAATTCAACTCACGTTTCCTTTATGAGTTGCAAAAATGTGTTTAGGATTCTTCTTAAAAATTTTTGACTCATAGCCTTTCTGTCTATGTGCAAAAAAATTCTAAATACATTTTTTTTACAACTCGATTTTTGCAACTTGCTAACGATAACGCGACTTCAATTTCCACGCGTTTAGATGGAGAAAATAAAAAATTGGAATTAAATATCTCGAGCTGTATAAACGTTCATATGCGCAGGGGCGGTTTACGAAAACGGGCGCCCTAGGCCTGACGAAATTAGCGCCCCCTCTCCATAAAATAGTTGAAAAAGCATATGCTAGAATATATAATTTTTATGTTTCAAAAACAATTTAACGGAAGCAGAATTTCAATCATACATATATTATGTAGGTTTGTGGGTAGGAATGGAGCACATACACAGTCGCTCAAAAGTTTAGATACACTACCCAATATTTCTTGCGGCACAAAAAGTTTAATAACTCTGTCAAAAAAGAAGATTTTCTAAATTTCGCAGCGGCGTTTTGAAGGGGATAAATCCAGCTTCAGTTTGCTCCGTTCAAATATTTTTTATGATTTTTTTTCGACTCAGTACAGACTTTGGTTTGTGACTGTTTTTAGGCTTTTTTTTGACCATGGCAAATCAGGCGCACAGCTTCCGGATTTTTTTGATTTTTTCTTTAATGATGACAAACTTAAAACTGCATGCAATAGCTCCATCTTTGTTTTTTAGAAAAATTTTTGCGATTTTTTTTCGAAAAGTTATCTGATTTTTTCCCAAAATCAATCAATTTTGAAAAATTCTAAATAACCCGAGAACTATAGGGTTTAAGAGAAAATGTCAAAAATGAAAAAAGTTGTGTATTTCGATCCTGAATCGCGTCGAATTTTTTTGGAATTATTCTTTGAATTTTTTTTTTAGTATTTTTTTCGAAACTTAGTTTTTTTTTTAAGGCCGATAAAGTAATGATTCAAGGCACTCACCCGACTCAGATAAGTTTCTCTAACTTATCTAAGTGTGGTGAGTGCGTTGAATCATTACTTTATCGGCCTTAAAAAAAAACTAAGTCTCGAAAAAAATACTAAAAAAAAAAAAAAATTCAAAGAATAATTCCAAAAAAATTCGACGCGATTCAGGATCGAAATACACAACTTTTTTCATTTTTGACATTTTCTCTTAAACCCTATAGTTCTCGGGTTATTTAGAATTTTTCAAAATTGATTGATTTTGGGAAAAAATCAGATAACTTTTCGAAAAAAAATCGCAAAAAATTTTCTAAAAAACAAAGATGGAGCTATTGCATGCAGTTTTAAGTTTGTCATCATTAAAGAAAAAATCAAAAAAATCCGGAAGCTGTGCGCCTGATTTGCCATGGTCAAAAAAAAGCCTAAAAACAGTCACAAACCAAAGTCTGTACTGAGTCGAAAAAAAATCATAAAAAATATTTAAACGAAGCAAACTGAAGCTAGATTTATCCCCTTCAAAACGCCGCTTCGAAAATTGGAAAATCTTCTTTTTTGACAGAGTTATTAAACTTTTTGTGCCGCAAGAAATATTGGGTAGTGTATCTAAACTTTTGAGCGGCAGTGTATATATTTTATATTGGCGATATTGACGTTTGAGTGGACCCGATTAAAACGTTCGGAAATGTTTGACAACAAAAATGAATTGAGCACGAAAAAACTTAAATTCGCTTGTCAGGATGTGTCGCAGTGGGCGTACGATCGGTATTGGTGCATAAGAGAAGGGGGCGCGCAAACTTGCGAATTTCGCCGGCCCGGGGCGCCCCCTTCTGCCACGGCGCTAGGATGTGTCGCAATGGGCATACGATTAGTATTGGTGCATAAGAGAAGGGGGCGCGCGAACTTGCGAAATTTCGCCGGCCCGTGGCGCCCCCTTCTGCCACGGCGCCCACGGCGCCCTAGGCTCGGGCCTAGCGGGCCTAGTGCATAAGCCGCCCCTGCATATGCGAAAACTGTTAGTTTTGGTGCGAAGAACGTTTGTACGAAATTTTGAAAGGACCTTAAATAAAGTCATTATGTGATAGTAATACCTTAAAAAAAGGTATTTTAAGGTCTCGCATTCATTGATTTTTCTTTATCCATTTTTCCATATAATTCTTCGTTCCCGAACTTACAAAAGTGAAAGATTAGGGGCAATTTATATTATTCGTAGAAGATGAACTCGATGTCTCTGGCAGCAACAAGTGGCTGATACGTGTGCCATTCGGTGAAACGATTCATTTGGCTTTTATCGTCCTGTCGCACACGCCATGACATGATTATATAATGAACTACTTCGCGACGATGTTTTTCGGGCGACTCGAAAGCTCAGCTCTTTTAAGCTCTTAAGTTCTTAAGTCCGAAGTGAGAATAATAACATTGCTTGGTCTCATCATATTCTAAAACAGGCAGATCGCTCTCTTTATGGCAAAATAACTCTGCACGCTTCCTCGAATCCCTTTTCAATGTTCCGCTGATATTCCTTTAAATTTTAAGTGGCACATACTTCGTCACTTTGCAAACTCCCCCCCCCCCCCTCCCCCCACGTTTCTCTTTTATTATCAAAGGCCTTTGCATGAACCGTGAATTTCCAATTAGACTTTGTAAAGTTTTTTACTACCTAAGTTGACGCTAATTGAATGATTGACAAATTTTCACAACATCGACAGATCGGTGTGTGTGAAAATATTTCGATTAAAATTCGATTTCGAAACTCTTCGAGATGAAAATAATTTTTCACTTTAAAGCTTCCGGATGTGGAATGTCGAGACAAGAAGATTGTCCGGTCAGTGACTTGGATTCTTTTTTTATACACGATTTAATGTATCTTAAAGCATATTTCGAAAATTTCATCATTTTCCAGCGTCGGAACTTTTGGATGAAATTTGAAAAATCAAGTACGAGACTTGTGAAAATTGTCTGCGTGGTCAATTTATGCGAAGAGAATTCCCGTTTTGGCATTATCGTACTCCGCATTCCGGAATATATTTCATTTAAGTATTAACTTGAATGTTTTGACTTAAACAAACACGAGTTGTTGAAAAAAAACCCGAAGTTGACGCAAAAAATAAAGTCCAGCAAATTATTTGACAGCAACGCGCAGGGTGTTTTTCGTTTCACGAAAATGTATCTCTCGAGCCAACAGATGATACGTTGTAGTATTTAAGTGGTGTATATATTTAGGAAAGAGGTTTCTCGAGCTCCCGATAGAAAGTTTGATACAGTGGCAGTCCAAAGTGAGCAAAAAAATGTTCGGAAGTTTCGCAGCTACGGCAAAACTATCGAGACCATAGAAGCATTCCTGTCTCATTTATTTTCTCCCCCCTAAATTGTTACTTCTCTTGATTTTTGATAAAAACGGAATCTCCCAGGAAAAATCTAGTTTTGTGCTCGCGTGTGGAAGTTCCGAGAAGAGTTGCTCGATTATTTTATCAGTTGCGGTTGGTTCGATCGCGATTTGCATCTATACATACTCTTGACGTAGATTCTGCCATTATTTTACGTGCACAGAAGACGTTTTTGTTCCTCCATACACTCTCGTTGTGTATTCTTTTTCATAGAGTGATACAAAAAAACAAAAATTGCGAATCAGATGGCAAGACAAAAAATTAATTACTCCTCGATACGAATGCGCTCGACATACTCGTGACGTCCCATGCTGGGATCAACATTCTACACGCGAATGTGTGCGAAAGCAGAAGAACGAGTTTTCAACTAGAAACAACCGCCATAAACTTCCTCTCTCGCTCTCTCTCTCTCACTAATTTTCTTTCCACCTGTAGAAAAAAGTTTAACCAATTTATGATAATCATTTCCGCATCGTCTGGAACAAATATACCGCTGACGCTTTCAAATTTGGTCAACGAAAAACTAACCCTAGAACGGTAACAGGCGCTTAAAAATGACCCCGCAGACGATTTTAAATCCCGCGCCCTTTCTCCTTTAGTTATCCCGTTTTACATCGTTCCACCTCATTTTTGACCAATTCGTACGTGATCCCGCATATTGAAAAACGAAAACAATGAGCCCCAGGTGAACCCTTTTCGTTAGATTTTACCGGAGATATGAATTTTTCAAAATTGGGGTCATTCATGGCCCCAGATTATTGGAATAGGTGAAAAGAAAAATTAGGTCACCATTGTAGGGTCAACAATATCGAGTCGATGAATGAACAGAAAAGCCAGACAATCTGCAGCCAAACATCTAAAATAATTTCATTGGATCAACTGTACTTTTGTCTGAATGACAAATGAATTCAAGATTAATTAATATTTGCAACCTGAATCTTATTCACCGTATAATTCGGCAGTAATTAATCATCGACCATTGACTGTTTCTGACACGCACAGGGCGTACGCCCTTCAAGACTTGTCGAATCTTCACAGCGAGAGTTTCCAAAACGTTTCGTATTGAATGGCTCGAGGCCAACGTTCTTTGTAGATATCCGTTAATATCGAAGGGCTATTTGAAAATTGGGGTCGAAAATCGAGTGACCAATGAAGAACTTTTCCATGTGGAAAATCGTGCGAATATTCTAACAGCAGGGACGACTCGGGATTTGGCGCGCGCGAGACATCCCTTAACAGTGTAATTGACGCAGTTTAGCAGTTAGACAAGTATATTTAGTCTTTTTCGCTAACTATTTAGTAAATTGGCCGCTAAACTGTTTCAGGTTAGTCTCGCTAAACTATTTGGTGGGTGCACACTTCAACAGAAACAACTATTTTGCGGGATTATAGATTCAACGCTATTTAGAATTCACTTGTGGAAGATTTTTTTGGAAATTCATAGATATGCTTTTAAATTTCGGAAATCGTTTTTTCGAAGTCACATTTGAAGTATTGGACGATTTTCTATGGGGATATGAAAATATGCACCGAGTTCGGTAAGTTGGGATAATTCGGAAGGACTTTTATCACGAAAGTTGGATGTAATTGGAATTTCATAGATATTAGCGGAGTTTAATTTTGAACTTGATGACTTTTACAATATTGATTAGATTTATATGCCGTGCAATCGCGTCTTCCTCATTCGCATAACAAATGTTCAAACAAAAAAAAGCTTTAAGATCGTAATCCTTGCACAAACGGTGCGGGATCGAACGATTTCTGACCCTCTCCAGATACGAGAGACGATGTGACTATTGGGTACTCTGATAGTGTCTCTTTCAGTTGGGAAGGAATTAACCGATAAGCTGCTCCGAGCTCTTACCACAAAAAGTATAAACAGCGCTTTTACCTGAACCATTTCGTTCTATTCCGCGGTTAAACCATCTTCACTTTTACAGTCGCTTCGCAAGGTTTACCATTAGAGTAGATTGTTCATTCAATGGTGCAGGCAGGTCATTTCCTAATGCCGTATAGTGGTTGGAGCAAATCGTGATCAAGTGATATCGGGCGGTAAGATTGCAGGCCCTCGTATTTCTTGATTAAACGCGGAAGTTTAATCAAATCGCGCTTCCGAATCTCGAAGAAATTAAGCCTCGTCTTTGCGAATTCTGATATTCTACCTGTTGTAGAAAAGCTAATAATCGTATTCAACTTTGCACACAATCTTACTTTTTTTTTTACCTATTTCGGTAACCTCGGGTCATAGGTAACCCCAATTTTGAAAAATTGATATATTCGGTAAAATTCAACGAAAAGGGTTCACCTGGCCTCATTTTTTCCGTTTTTTCATGCACCGTTAAGTTTTCACCGTTTGGTTTCAAATCGCAACTTTAACGAGAGGAATTATGGGAAGTTACGAAAAAATACGATTTTTTACAAGAAATACAGTTTTTGGACAGTCAAACGTTTTCTAACTTTATTCACAGTTGAGTATGATTGTTGAGAAGGTTCGTACGAATTTTAAACAATTAAACTTGGAATTTATCTCATGCATGACAAACGATAGAACGTCTTGTAATGAAATTGTTGTATATCTTGACTGGATATGTTTCTTGATAGATATATCGATACAGTACAAGGTGTGATTTCCCTTGTGGAATTGATTCCTTTCGCTTGGGGTATGCAACCCTCACGACAGATAGCAAATGATGAGACAAAATATAAATGAGGATAATCGGCGAACAGGCTGTTCACTGGCTTGCTCGAGTATGCGATTTCATCAGTTTGAAAATCGATCATGGAGCAGCCTTAAATTGAGATGCAGGCTCGTTTGTTCTAATGCGATAGACTATAGACACTCTCTCCCTCTTTTTATCTCGCTTGTGCTTGTAGCACGGATGCACGAGTTCATACTCGTTGCGAACTCCGTTTCACAGTTTCACTCCATTTGACTTGCACATTCTGTCATGAACAGTGCGCGACATAAATAACTCAATGGCTATTGTGTCTCTTGGTTCACACGCCAAAATTCGATCAACACAATCATCGTGAAGAAAATTTGAATTTTTATTCACTTTTCCAAGTTCTTGAATGTTGTTCATTGATAAAAAAATAATAGCCAAACGCGGTTGACGGGGATTTCGAAATTACGAAAATTCATATTTTTTGAATGTGATTTCTCGTTAAAAACTTCTCAAAAAAACGAATGATTTTTTTTTAAATTTTTCTCGTGAATTGATTTTCAGTAATGAATAAAAAACGTTTGTTCTGTAAAAAAATTATATCGATATAAAAAAAAAAGTTAGAACTGAAAACAAATCGTTTTGGCGGTTTTTTTTTGTAGAATATTTGAGGTGAATTAAATAAACCGTTTTCAATTAGTTCTTTTTTTTTGCTGTGGTCCTCTGATTCATAATCTTCTAACAGGAAATGGAATTATTGGAATTTACAAGCTTTAGACTTTACATTCTTTGTTTTGTTGTCAGGCATCAAAGTTTTGGCGATTTTTTTTGTCTTTTTCTCTCTCATACCTCTCTTTTTAAATATTATTCTTTGGCAAACCTCAGAGTCTTTGGATCCGTGTCCTGACTGCAATTTCCTCGGGAACGCACAGCGAACAGTCACATCATTGAAAATTCACGTCAAAATAGTTAATCTTGACACTTTACGCGGGTTGACACTCACGTGTTCCGAACTTGCAAGCCGAACGGTGTTCAGTTTCCATTAAACGTGAATACGCGCGGTAATTACATGGATAAATTGTTTGATAAATTGGATTTTCAATTAATTTCATTTAGACATTTGTGCATAAATGGTCATTCTATCGCCTTTGCGTAAAATGAACGTCCAACTTGCATTAAAAGTCAAACTGGGAGAATAACATCGAAGAAGTATTTTTTATTGACGTTTTTCCACGACAACTTTCATTTGACGGTCTTTCCAATAATATTTAATGAAAAAACACTTGACGCACACGAAGTAGTCCAAAGGTCCGAAAATTGTGGATATTTCATTGACGCGAACTCGTTCAATCAATTTATTCAATCTAATATTACAAATTAATTATTTATTGATACATAAACTTGCGAACGGTTATTTACTTCGCAACTCTTTCGTGATACTAGTTTCCTTCATATGTTGACTTCGCTCGTGAACCGGCTCGACGAAAGTTGTCGAGACGACTGGCGCTCAAGCGCGGGCTTACTCTCCTATGCCCTCACTATCGGCTCTTTTTCCCTTTCTATCTCCCTCTCTCTCTCTCCCTCTGACTCTTTGCCGGGTGGAAGTCACAGCCAAGCTGCATTTAAACAGCTCTACTTCGTAGTATTTGCACGGGTTCATTTCGATAGTCAATCCAGTAGGAATAAACGCTCGGATTTTCATTGATGAACTTTTAATTGCGAAATCTTCGTATTTGACTGTCCGTGGGAAAAATACAAAGGAATGTAGATAATGAATGAAATTTTTTTTTTGCTGTTTGTCGGAATTTTGTTTATTTCTACAATGATGTGGTCGTCGCAGTGCGGATACATTAATGAACCAGCAATTCAAATGTTGCACGAACATGCACTGAACTCGTCGAATGACTAGAATGAGTTGTCGACATAACTAAATCAAGATCAGGTCAACAAAGCATGCGGTTGAACCAACAAAGCTGAATAAAACTTTGGTCGTGCCAAGTCAATCGCACTCTTCGAAGCATTCACTGAATAATTGATCACCTATACAAAATGTTTGAACTTGTTGTGTTATGTTGCGTGAGCACACTTTGTCTTTATCGGAACTTATATACAAAACGTGTTCCAGGTAACGAAGTTTATCAGTGTTCACGACAAATCAGACTTCCATCGGCTGGAGCCATTGGCTGTAAGGAAAATGTTTTCCGACCAGTCATCTGTGTTAGTTCCAGCTAATTATCTTTGATTTAATGCCGTTAGGGTCGATTGTTTGCGTTTTTTTTGTTCTTTTATTGAAATCTGCACAAACGATATCGAGGCATCAAGTTCGATCTGTTCGATTTTCGTTTAAGGATCCTTGAAAAGCGAATTGATCGTTTTTTTTAAAAAGTCTGTTGAAAGTAGAATTGTAGATAATTTTTGGTGAAGAAGAAGAAAATAATTGATTGAATATCAAAATTCGTCGACTCGGCTGGGCCGTAAGCTGCAAAGTTATTTACCGGCCAAGATAGTTGGAAATACACGAATACCCTTTTACTGTTATTACCGTCGTAATTCGTAAAGATGTACGAAAATGTCTTCTTCCCGTGTGTCCGTGACCCTCTGGAATTCGTCGAATACGAAGGGTGCATAACGCAGGGTGAAAAGATCATCATTGACGTGATGAAATCTTTTCGTATTCGAAGCAGATGCGACCGCATCGAGAAGGGTTCGTTATACCTCGTGGAAGAAAAAAACATTCACATGGGACGTGTCCATCGAGTAAATCGTGCTCTTCGCAGTAGCTTTGCACTTTCATTATAGGGCGAGAAGATGACGTTGACCTCGACTATCCCTTTTGCTCTTTTTCCCCTATTTATAGTTTATTTCGTCGTAATCCAGTTCATGAGATTATTTTTTCCTCACGAATTCCACCTCCGATAAATATTTTCTTAGGATAGTACCCGTGCTCCGTTCTACCATTTGGCAGGGAATCGTCATCATCGTGTTATCATCATTAGACGATTATTATCCAGGCTTTAATGAAATCGTTTTTACCATATAATCCTACAAGCATGTCAAGGGTCAGAAAGATCGAGGCTTTGATTTTTGAACAGTTTTTAGTTTCGTGGTAATGTCCAGTTTAATTGACTGACGAGTCGTGTCTCAATTACTGCATCGAATCATTTTGTATTGTTCGGTCTCGCTGAATGGTACTGCAGATCGTGTATCTAGAACAACATCCAGCACGGATGATGAGATTTAAAAAAATTCGTTTCCTAAGGTCAGATTTGCTACTCAGCTCGTTTTTCCGTGCGAGACGTTTGAAGAACAAACATTATTCCAAAACTCTCATGTGGAAGTCTTCAGAGATAGAGGAGGATCTGCGATGGTTTTTCTTCAATAGCATCAAGGTGCTTGCCATGGCCATTGACATGTGCTATCATGAAAAATGTGTGTTATGTACACTCTATAAGGTCGATACCGTATTCATTACCCAACATGTATACAAGGTCAACACATGCCAATGATATAGGATACAATACGGTTGAACACCTTCAGGAAAACAAGTGCCATGTGTACGAGTGATCGTTCTGTCGTATCAAGGCAAGCTCATCGATCATTCAACGAGAAGTAGATTTTAGGAATTTCTGGTGAAGTTAACCAAAATAAAACTCAGTTTTTGCAATTTCCCTTGGACTCCGTGCGGCGCAGACTGCAGGATTGCAACAGAAATCAATTCCTACTCGCAACACTTTTGAGGGGTCTCATAGAAACATGCTGCACTAATGGACCATTAACTAATTTCGAAAAAAAAATAAAAACAAAATAAACACATTTGGGTTATCTCAACGAAGATGCGGTATCAGACACTTACCTGACTTCTAGAAGACTCAATGCGAGAGCCAACCACATTCGTCAGCAATCTTCCACACTATGGGAAGTAACATCTGAATGTATTTTATTTTGATCCAATCCTACTGGCAGTGCTCGGGCTCCTCCCCTTCGTAGCACTGACCTCTTTCCAATTATTCTTGGGATGCCCGCTAGCTAACTTATCCCTGGCTATGCCTTGTTTGTCGAGGGTGAAGAAAAACTGTAGCAAATACTGCTGATACAGTTGGTGCCCAATCAATCTTTCGCGGTGCTGATGCAAGTGTGATCATCAGCGGTGCTTAAGGATTAGGTCCAGACTTCTCAGCTGGGCTGCACTGGGCAAGCCAGTTCACCAACGAAGTTCCACATCCTCCTGATGACAACTGTTCGCAGATGGCACCAAAATCAAAATCTCCACCAACTCCCCTCCCATATCATCCATCAAAGTGAGCCATTGATGGCGATGGATATATCATTGTTGGAATCTCAATCAGCCAGGATTACTAGAGAAAGACTTCAAACAAGGTTCTAATAGCTTTGACGATTGCTTCGCATCCGAATCAATGACCCGCGGCTGCTTATCCGTAAATACCGACACTCCTCCTGGCGGGTAATATCCTCAATATCAGAGCTGAGACAAATACTCTGAACTGATGGGGTAATCCTTATCAATTCACAAGTCAAAACCTCCAAACACATATGCCGAATATCGATGGCAGTGAGTCTTCTGGAAATATTGACGTTGAACAAGTTTCATTTGTACCTCAATCAGAATCAAGTTTCTTGAAACTTTTCATTTCACTTGGTTCTCCAAGTTTAATCTGGCCCCAAGATACTGGCGTGTTCGAACTCCATCGATCCTTGTCCGAAGGAGATTCAATTTTTAGCGGATTACCAAACTCTGCACGTGATTTATCATTGTAAACGGAAAGTTAGTTTTTTGGGGACGTTAGTTCTCCGAGCAAGAACTTGTTAACCCACAAGTCAGAGAGCATCCGTCGGGAATTTCGGTCCGTTGAGTGGCATGTCTGAAATGTCACCGTAACTGGAGAAATCAATCGACCAATTGAATGACTAATACATTCGAATAAATTCACTGAAGCGGAAAGATTGCAAGCGACACTATTTGCCGAGCAGTCATGCTCGAAGGGGATGAGGAACAGAGCAAATAAATAATCGAGTAAAAGTTGCTTCAGGATTCTCCTCGATTTCTTATGATCGATCGCAGCCTAAAGTTAGCTCTTGGGGTCGAAACTTTGTCGTAGAAGTCACGTCTTATTTATTGCATCATTGGGAACAGTCCTAAACGTGTAAATCACGATTTCCTTTTTTCGCACTTGGCAAAGTCGTATCTCTGGAAAAATCTTATTGCTTTACTGTTTTTGCGTTAACCGTTGTTCGGGTCTTTGCACTTGTGCTCCTCGTCCTTTCGATGCTCCAACACGACGACGCAGCATTCACACTTGGCCCACATTGTTTTAAAAAACTACATAAAGCTTCTTTGATGATACATACATAAAAGGGGATGCAAAGTTTTATGAGGCTTCGCGATTAGAACTTGAAATATTTAATGTTGAAATTAGGAACTTTTAACAAATTGCGCAAACTATTAAATATCACTATTTTCTTTATTATTATGATATCAAATTTGTCAAATATTATCAAATATTATAAAATAAAATTATTATTTCAAATTATATCAAATTTGAAGAAATTCTATCGATAGAAAACTTTGCATACGACGTCCCTAAAGAAGGAAAAAAGCACGTCAGTAAATTTTTTAAGGTCGCCAAATGAATCTTTGGGCGCAATAATTATTTTATATTGGTTCACATCAACCAATAGAGGTTTACGATTGCCGCGCCTTTACAAATATTGTTGAGCCCTGATAACGTTCGACATTGAAATTAGCGGCGATGTTGGCTTATCACTGTGCAATGAGTAGGAGGAAACAGGCTTCAGTCAACGTAAACATCGCTGAGAGTTTATGCATCTGACATGCCCACATCCCTTCATTGGCTGGTCGGAATTCGGGATACCTAATCAGATAATTATTGCTTAAGGGCAACTTGTGTCAAATTTTCAAATCTTATCCGTTTCCTTATTTTTTAAAGTCACTGATATTTCGATTATTGAAAAGAAATGAGAATAATCCGTTTTTCGCGGTGACGATCAACAAAATTTTGCTGGATTATCTTCTCTGTCAGCGATATTTCGTCCAACACAATTTGTCTCCCTTGATGACAGTAGACCGACGTACCGGGTGTCTCGATTCAATCCCGAACGCTGTCGACAATTTGGCATTAAAATTAAAATCCTTCACAGCAACAAATTCATCGAGAAAGAGAGAAAAATAGAGTTTTTTTTCCTTTGCAAAGTACGAACTTGCATAAGATTCGTAAGCGATAAGCACGTGGTTACGAACATCCTTACGAAAGCTTCTGTGCGTAATAATAAGGGGTTCATGCATCTTTGTCTGAGGAGCTCCGTCTTGCGCTGGGATAGAACTCCTCGTTAAGGGGATATCGGATTAGCATTAATTAACGGTCAAGAATGATTTATCTCGGTCTCTAGGGAGCACAGCGATTACCGGATCCTCGATAACCATAACGTTTGCGAACAATAGTCTTCTAAACGCAGTGACGCGTTGACATAAAATGAATTCCTTATCAAGTTTTGGATTCTTTTCGTTTTTCTCAATTGTTGACAGATGTTGATTCATGTGACTTCGGCTGCGCCACCGCAGGTTCTTTCATTTCATCCGGTCGATAGAGTCGTATCTGCCGGAAAATCTTGTCGGTGACAAGATTTGTGATCCGTCTCCATAGGGATGCTTCTTTGAAAGCATTTCATCCGAAAGACTGAATCGTTGGAGTGGAGATTCTTACGAAACATATGAAATGAAATATTTCTCCAAACTCGTTTTAATAAATCGCGGATCACTCGCCCAATAACTTTTTTATAGGCTTCGCAAAATGATTGCAGAAAATGTTGGAAACGATTTGGGCACTGAAAATGTGTACGTTTCAACTAAATTTTGCTCCCATGCCTTAAAAGTTATTTCAAGGATTTATCGAAATATAATCTCCTTGAAGCTTGATAAATGAATTCTTTTCGTCAGTTGAGACTAGAGTCTTTTTTTTCTCTTTAAGTGCGGCAAGTATATTTGCGGATATCTCGAAAATAAATGATGTGTTCAAAAGTGGCCGTTATCGCTAGACAGTCAGTCGGTTTAGCTTCACTCTGCGTTTTTTCTTTGACGACAAATTATGGTTCTTGAATTTTCTAGCACCGTGAAAACGTCCTAGTCGCGTTGGGTGACTGGAGCCTTTCTTTCGAGTGCCTCATCGACGATTAGTCAACGGCAGAGTCTCTGTGATTGATCGCACTCACCGTTATTCTTCTCTCTTTAAAATCTGCCCAGATGTTTGGGTGTCTATTTTCCATGTGTCATTTTCGTCTATTTTTTTTCCCAAATTGCCTAAAATGTTATTGAAAAATGCTCGACTAGGTTCGGATACTGGAGAATAAATGTTGGCCTTGCATCAAATAAATTCGGAACTGCCTTTATGCACCAAAACTCTGTTGAGATCATTTGATTTTTTCGTCCCATCTGCGGACAACCTCACCAAATTTATCTCATGCTCGTCGGTCCACAGGAGAAATAACAATGGATGGACTATATTAAAGATTTATTTCAACTGATAAAAAACAAGCTCGAGTCCAACTTTGGATTCTCATCTAAAATGAAATCTTGAAGAGTTTATTTATTCCTTAATTGTTTCTGCATAATTTTCGAAGCGGAGGTTTCTTATTGGGCAGAGCGCGGAATTTCGGGAGTTTAGTGGCATATTTCTTCTTGCCTTTTTTTTTCTCGCAGCAAAAGCAATACGAAATGGCAGGCACGATTGTCTTGAGACAATGTTCCGAAATAACTTATTATCCGTCATAATACCGGGATTAAAGTTTGATTCCATCTTTTATATCTTTTCTCATGGCCCTCGAGAACTTTTTTCTTACTCCGACTTTACCATTTGTTCTCTTATAAGATTTTGCACTTTTAAACACAAACACACAGACATACTGTGATTCAGTGACTTGTAATTGCCACCGTAAGTACGCAATTTGCTTCGAGGACTATTAATATCAACTGCGCAGGAGAAAAGCTTGGAAACTTTTGCCACTTGGCTTGTTCCTAAAACCAGTCGCAGGAACTTAACCAAGTACATGCCTTGCATTCTGATTACACGTATCCCTAAGAGGCAACTTCTCATGACCAATGTTTAAATCCCAATCCTCCAATTTTAGCAGTTACTCTAAATCTTTACTCCGTATCTCACGGAATTCTTCGTTAATGTTCTGTCAAATCGAATCCTCTGGATCTCTCATTCGCGTGACGTTTGAATCAGTGCCATTTTTATGGTGTGTCGAAATTCTCCACGATTTTTTCTTGCTGCAATTATGAATATCGTATACTTGAGCGAATTCGGTTTTGCTGTTGAGTCGATTGACAAATTCAACGAAACTGCCGAGAATCCTTCCACAAATTCTACATAGAAATTCTCCGGAGCATCGTACCTGAGAAGTATTCCAACCAAAAACAAAAAAAAACACCTGGGCTTCTTATGTATTTGACGTATCGACGTTTTTTTAAAATTATTTCCATATCCATCGAAAAAACCGAGCGTCATTGTCATTGACTTTTATTTACATTTCATACAAAGCTCTTTGTCAAACGCAGTTTTTAATAGCGAAGACGTGCTCGGATCTGTGGCATGAAAAAGCTTTGGAAAAATGGGACTAAAAGTTTTTACGAGTTCCCTCGTCTGATTAATCCAGAGGGAAAACAAAAAAAAGGGAGATCCTAACAGTGTCGAAGTGTCTTCTGTCAGCAGTTGGCTTCGACTAGCCAATGATATACGAGAAGACCAAATGCTTTGTGTACGATAAAAAAGACCTACATAAATTCAACTAAATTCCCAATATATCAAGATTCTGCATATTTTCGTCGATGGCTGAATTGATGCTCTATCTACGCCGAAAATATTTCGATCGACTTACTTCTTCGTCTGTCAAGTTTTAATTAATTAATGAATCGAGCTAATAACATGGAATATTATTTATTGCACAAATCGAACCAACAATTATGCGATTAATCGAAAAAAATGTTTTCCATCACGATATGTTTGAACTCGATTTGGGAAAAATTAAAAATTGGATATGAAATATCTCAAATTTTTCACGTCTAAAAACTTTTTTTTCACAGGGGAAAATTGTTAGGTTTAGTGTCAAGAATGTTCATACGAAATTATTGAATAATCATAAATCTATTCTAATTTTGTGATAGAAATGAGTCAAGGATTCAAATTCCATATCCGAAATAATATTCAACAGACATAAACACGTTTTCACAAATGTTTTGAATGAAAACGAGGGAAAATGATCTCTCATTGAATAACTGAGATGGAAGCCGGTTCAATCGTCTGGTTTATGGGCTATGCTTGGAATTGTGTGGGTAGTAGTTCCAGATGAAATGCGCCAGAGTACAGCTGGACGATCCTCGTTAATTATGCCAAGTTAAGGAATTTGAACATCCCTATCCGAACTAGATTCGATTTTCTTGCCGAATCTTTGAGGTCGCACTCTGAACGAGAAATAAAATGAAACGAGCAAAAAGTGTCGCACCTAACAGAATAGCCAGGTAGTCTGATATGAAGAAAACATAAAACTATATAGTTGTTTATACAAATGAGTCTGACTATCCTCGACCGCGATCTTCGGATTGAATAATTTAACAGGAAATGAAATATGGATGTTTGCGTTTTCACTCGTATTAAATTTGGCAGGATGCTTGATGGTCGATCAGTATCTTATATCTCGCGCATTGTCATTTGCTGCTTTTTCGTTATCTTCATAATGACGTACTTCCCTAATAAAAAATCTGCCTGACAAGTTCTACGACACTCTGCGTCGGAGTGGAAACTCCCGAAAAGAATGACGCAAGTTTGTCCAATCCACAACAACTTTTCAAACGATTAAGTCATTCTTCGCTACGCAATTGGCATATTATAATGGATTTCAAAAATAGTCTCCCCTCGATCTCCTATCCCAGGGATTTCCAGTCGAGAATGTATAATACATTTTAAATTAAAATATAGCTGTACCCGATTATTCGAATGTAAAAATAAAGAAATGAATCGAATTCTCCATTCAGTTTAGATTCTAATCATAATGTTATGCAATGAATCTTTTATAACCACGAAAATCACAATGACGAATTTTTATTAGTCATTTTTCTTCAACCCGACAGTATGTGTACGAAATTCAATTCTATTCATTTTTCTCTTTACAAATTGCTCAAAAATCGAGTGCCTACCGCTGCAACTATTATTATTTTTCATGAAACATGGAGTGTCTCTAAAAATTCAAACGTAAAGTACAATTTTCACTTTATACGTTAAAACTGCATGCGGATCTGCTCCAAATGATACCCAAACGATGACCAAAAATGCATTTTCATCGACTTTTTCCGGTATGCGTAAAAACAAGAATCATAACAATCATGAGAATCAGAATCATGTATAAACGGTTGAACGGGAATTTCTGGGCTGGTTTGAAATTTGGATTTTTGCGAAAATCGACTGTGCTTATCGATGGCACAAGGAAATTCTTAGTTACCGATTCGGGCCGGTCTACTTTGTCGTCCGTTCATAAAACCCAACGATCTTCTTTTCTGCAGCCAATCACTGAGCGTTAAAGCGTTTTCTACCTTGCCAAGAATGGATACAAAGCGACGTTTCCCATTCTCATGCGTTGTTTTCATTGGTCGATCCCTTAATATTAGTTCAATTCAAATATACCAGATGGAGCTCCCATGAGTGTCAAGATTCATTCTTGATTATCAGTGTGTGGCGGGAATCCTCATTCACGACTGAAATTACGGCAACCGTTGCGCAGTTGATCATTTCCAAAGTATTACCATGATGAAACGACTTTTTTGAGGATCCTTTCAAAATTTTGTATAAACGTTCTCGGCATCGAAACCAGAAGTTTTCTCCAATGACGAAACCGTTTCTATGTTTCTGATGTTTATAGAATTAGCGATATTTGATTTTTTATTTTTCCCATTCAAACGCGGGTAAATTGAAGTCACGTTTCGCTAAAAAGTTGCAAAAATCGAGTTGTAAAAAATCGTATTTACGTAAACGAAATGCGACTTGAACTTGCACGCGTTTAGATGGGAAAAGTTTAAAATTGGAAATTCCATATCTCAAATTATTGACGTCAGAAAATTTTTCTGCATAGAAGAAAATTAATTTTTGTCAAGGTTGTTCATACCAAATTAATTAAAGAATCCTAAATAAAGTAATTTCGTGATAGTAATACGTTGAATCGTAGCATGTCAAATTGGAGCAGAACTTTAGCGAGCAGATCGCTGTGGAGGAAATAAAAGTTTATAAAAACATCCATTTTGCATTAAAAAATCAATCAAAGTTGATAAAGTTTCTTGCATTTGAGAAAAAATTTCGAAAATGGGTAAATTTCCGAAAATATTTCAGTAGATATTTTATCAACAATCTTATTCCATGGCCCTTTTCGTGGAGTTGGCGAGGACAAACACAAATTACACAGACGATGGGACTGCGAGTGAAAATAATCGAATATCGATGAAACGAAGGGTCGTTGCAAAAAGAGAGGGTGCCGAGGACCCAACGCGGAAGAATAGAATCGTTTGAGTGGAGAACCAATGGTAAATACATAAATAGAAGGCGTTCGGCAAGTGTCTACAATTTGACGTGGTATAATGTATACAGGACACGAAACATAGTTCGGTTTTGTCGAGCGAGGGTGGCAAAATCTCGGAGAGGGTAACGCTCGAGATGAATGATAAAGAGAGAAGGGGAACAGGCGGAAGGAGAGACAGCGAAATAGAAATTGCCGGATGGTTCACCTCACAAGAAGATCCCGAATGATATCAATTATGTCATCATCGGCCCAGCACGTTATCGCGAGCAACACATGAACAAATATGACATTTCATGTTGAAGTTTCGTTCCAAATCCTCACCATTTTACACTCATGTGAAAACGCTCAAAACGTACGTGTACGTACGAATAAAAAATCTTGCAATTCCAACCTTCGTTGTAGACTAAATTCAGCCCGCATGTCGCAGGACCCTTCGAAAGGAAGCCTCTCTTTTCGGTTCTTATTTATCTCACTCACTCTTTCTCACGATTCGGCAACCAGCCCCTCGTTTACACCCACAAATCCCTGACAGATTTCGGAACAAAAATTTTGTTGAAAAAGATCGATATTTTGTTGGATACATTCGACTAAACGTTTTTTTGAAAAAAAAACACAAAAATGTTGCCGCTGCAGCAGGAAATATTCTAGAAAGTCTCTTCAAAAAGTAAATTTTTGTCATTATCGAATCGTAAAGTTGCTGACAATTCCGTTAGAAATAAAAATATTGTTAAAATAACGAAAATTTATAAATTATCAAAAAATATTTAGTTCACCGTGTTCAACAAATATCGACACTTTTTGACAAAATTTAATTTTCATTGCTAAAACGTCATGATGGAACAAATTAATTTTTGTTCCTGTCTCAGCGATTAACGATAAAGTTTACAGGATTAATTATCAGAGACTTTTGAATTTCGAAGACCTCCCAAAAACACTCGACGATCAGCAGAGTTCGAGGGTCGTGCAGGGAAGAATTGCACATAAGAGGAGCAGCCCATTTGCGAGGCCAAGAAGAAAAAGAAATGTCGCATCAGGCTGCAAGTGTATAAGAGCGAGGACGAAAAAGCTATGAGAGTTGTCGCCCACGCATGGAGCTTGAAAGGGGGCGAAGGAAGAGAGGGTGAAGGGGATAATCAAATAACCTGCTGCACGCACCGTATAAATTATCAATCAGGCCACGATTGTGCAACCCCGTTGGTAGGCCGTGCATATTAGGTCTCTCTTCCTTCATATCTCCTTCTCGTTCTCCTTTTCCCAGCTATCATTCTCTCTTTCATCCCTTCTGTTTAAGGGTTGTTACATGTCGCGGACCATCGATAGACTCTTTCGACTGAGCCTGCTGGCCATCTCTCCCAAATTTGTCCTTTGCTTGAGACGCGTGCATGGGCGTTCTCGCGTCGGAGAAAACGTGTCGCGTTATAAATACGTGTCTCTGCTTCCGCATCTCCGATATACACGTGTCACGCTTTCCGGAACCCCGATCCACCATTTCGATCATAATCAACTTTACCGGGCCGAAATTTTTAAGAAAAATCCTTAACAAACTCTGTTTGAACTCATAAACGAAATGCCAATTGAATTTACACGCATTCAGATGGGAAAAGTGAAAAATTAGTAATTAAATAAAGTTATTTTGTGATTGCGAAGTTACTTGCACTTTTTTTTAATTGATTTTCGACAGTTTATCAAAACGGAAATTTTCGCAAAGCTTTTTATTCAGAATCATTAATAAATGAAGTCGAACGATTTTTGTTTTAAAATTGTTTTACGATTTGTAAACAAAATGAAGAAATTACTTGGGAAATTTAAAAATTCGTGTGGCACGTTCCGCGAGTATATATGTCGAGTCGATATTGGCGAAATGAGTGCACCCGTTCAAAAGGATATATGTATACGGCTATAGAGATGAAAGATGAGCGAGCACACGCTCTCGTTCGTCTCGCGCGCCACACGTTTAAAAGGATCTCCCGCTGGGATTAAATGGTTTCCTATATGGCCGCAAGGCCCACGAGCAATTGTTCATTGAACCGACAAGTGACGAGAGACGTTGCTTAGAACACGAGCCCTCACATCCCGAATAAATTCTCCCCCATCTTCTTTTTCTCTTTTCTCACGTTACGTGCAGTTGGTCGATCTATGAGAATTCTTTTTCGTGCCTCCTGCGTGGGATACGGAATTGATCTTTGTGCTTTTTTTTTTTTATCTCCATTGCGGCTTGATGGAAGGTGCGAAAAATATTCCATGAAGAAACAGCGGACCATGGACTCATCGAACTTGAACGCGTGCCGTCGATAATTGTGTCCAAGTTCAATGAACATGAAGAAATGAAGTCGATACGAAAAATCTGAACTGTTCTAATACGGAGAGCAAGAGATCCTATCAAAATTGTGTTTGTGTCTTTTTCACGCAAAAACCACTGAATCAATTTCGATGAATCTTTGACAGGAATGAAGCTCATGAATCAAAATTGGTTTTTTTTTCGGAACCCGAACCGAAAAATCACATTTTTCGTCATATTTTCCTCTTTCAAAGTTCAAGAAACTAAAAAGCGATAATAAATAAAAAATCGCTAATTACCAATTCGATTTCAGTAAAATTAACGTTTAGGGATTTTTTTTTTTAATTGGGTGCAAGTTTATCCCTCAATTCTCGCGAAACTATGGAGAAATGAATAAATGAAATGGAAAAACAATTCTCGTCAAATTTTCGTTGCTTGCCCGTGCCGCGGCTAATATTTCAACATTTTATCGATCCACGGAATGGAATGATGTGTGGGCAAGAATTGAGAAGAAATAAATAAAAAGGAAAGAATGAGGATCACAAATCGCGAAGAAATGAGGCAATGGCGGGCTCGTTTGTTTATAGAGTATCGTATTCGAGGGTAGATGCAGGCTCGGGATGCAGAATGCAATGTTAAATATTATTAGGATCTTGCATAGAGAAAGAGAGAGAGAGAGAGTGAAAGAGAGAATAATGCAGTTGCTGTTATAGGCGAGCAGAGGAGCACTGGTTTCGCGTACACTGCCGTGGGCTCTTATTTAATAAGTTGTTATAAATTAAAGGGCTACCGCATATTAAAAACCACCCTCGGCATATTTATAGTGATTTCTCTTAGGTATAGTATCGCGTTTAAATGCGGCTATGTAAATCAGGTTTCGTATCTCTTTTGCTTTATTTCTCATTTTTTTTCTCGCTCTCTCTCTTCATCTTTCTTTCAGTCGAATGCAACGCATCAGCGAGATATTCGCTTTGCCAGACTTTATTTTTCTTGCTACGTACGCACAAATACAAGCATATCTGAAAAATTCGATTTATATGTGCACGCGTCGATGGTCCAGCCGATCTCGTTGGCGAATTCACTCTCGGCACACACGCGTTTTATCCACACAACGGTTCATACACGATCTTGAAACCGTGTCAACTTTTCAGACCCTTTTCGACAGTATGTGTTTCATGTTTTTATGCACATACGTCATTTCTGCACACACACCTTTATGCATACGCGCGTGAGCTTTATATGCATGTGAAGTTTCAACACTCGATCACGAACGCCTACCACGAATTTATCTTGGGCGATGCGAACGACAAACGGTTTTAATTGCGGCTCCGGGCAATGGCAGTGAATATCTTCCCTGTATAACTGAAGATACCGAAGGATCCGAACTCTCAGAAAAGTATATCGGTTTATATATCAACGCGTGTCGATACAAAATCCCATACGCAGAGTATCATTTCCATTTCCGACTCGATTCACTTTTACTTTTGAATAATAACGCAAACATAAATATTAATTACCATCATTTTTCATTTTATTACCATTTTTACGTTTTTTTTTTTAAATGACTCGAATTTTGAAAATTTCATATATCGGGTAAAATTTAACGAAGAGCGTTCAACCTGCGCTCATTCTTTTCGTTTTTTTATGCAGGATCACGTCAGCCTGGGGCAGTTTTAGCTAAAGTACGAAAATTAGTCAAAAATGCGGTAAAACCAAAAAAAGGGGAAAAATTTTGCTCATTGATAGAACTTGAGGGAACGAATTCTATGTCGATTGATTTTACGCCATCATGGAAATTTTCATCGAGTCTTAGATCCCTGTGGGAGGAGCCGAAATTTGTTCCATTTCCGGCTAAATCGCTCGGAGCAAGACCCGAATAATGTACAATACTTCAGGGAATTGTGATGTGAAATGAATCGTAACAGAATAAACGAGGAGAATCTCACATTATGCTGTGAAAAACTAGCACAAAGTGTTATTTGGCACAACGCTGTAATTAATCCTCCGGGGAGAGCTCCATTTTTTTTCTATCGCATGCTGCATCGCTCCAAGGTCAACGAATCTCTCGAGAGCCGCTGGGTTCGACTTTATATTCCTTTTTTTTCTCATTTCCGAACCTGAATTCACGAGTCCGTATATTTTGCTAATTAACGACACACTCGACTCGTCCGTTTTCTTTTTGATTGGGAAATTCGATCGTTGACAAATGTCAAGTCAATACAAAAGTCCCTATTGCCATGCAGTCTTGATCAAATTTTTGCGTAATTTTTACAATATTTTGTCAGCAAAATTCACGATTGGAATGACAAAAATTCACTTTTCACAGAGACTTTCTAGAAAATTTCTTGCTGCAATGACAACATATTTGTGATTTTTCGAAAAAAAAAAACGTTTGGTCGAACGTTTCGAACAAAATATCGATCTTTTCCAATAAAATGTTATTTTCAGTGTATCCTCCGGAACAAGTCTGCATGTTTGTTGGTGCATAATTCCTTTGCCCGAGGTAGAGAGTCATGTCCGTGCCAAGAGAGCAAAGCTGCGTGATATTCTCTTGCGCGGATCAAACGCCAGGCTGTTAGCTCCGGTTGTATAGCATCAGGAAGAGTAGCGTGAAAGCAAAGATGAGGAAGGGAAGCTGATTCAGAGACTAGCAAGAGTAACAACCGAAAGCCCAAAAGCAGCACCGGAACTCTGCTAGATCCTACAGTTATAGAGGGAGTGGAGCAAAGATGAAGCTTCTGCAGCATCCTTGATGTTGGAGCATATCAGAGATTCTCGCTAAGTTTGTTTCCTTCAACCGTGCACGTACAAGCAACCCTCAAACTCTTAGTCCTTCTGTCTTGTATCTCTCCTGGGGATTTCATGTATACTATCGTTTCGCCATGTACAACCGCGTGCACGTAACATATATACAAACATACATGTACCAATAAACGAGCAAATATCTATACACGATTCTCGCTGTGTATTTCCAGTTTGGAGGATTTCCTGCTTGGCTGTTCGAGCCCCTTCCAGAACTCGATTTGGCCCTGCAGCTCTGTTGTAACGTTTCCAAAACAGTGGGCGAATGGGGGCCTGAATTAAGGGCGTGAAAGAATCGATTGATTGACGAGAATACGAATAACAAAAATCCTTTTGCACGGAAAATAAAATTTTGTTGAGAAATATCGATATTTGTGTCTTTGAAAAGTAAATTTTTGTCATTCCAGTCGTAAATTTCGCTGATAGTTCCGTTGGAAATCAAAAATATCGTCACAATTACCAACATTTTGAAATTATCGAAAAATATTTAGTTCGCCGTGTGTTCAATAAAATATCGACGTTTTTTGACAAAATTTAATTTTCAGTGTGAAGTTTGAAATGTTTTGAGATGAAATTCCTTTGCTAAATAATTGCGATCAAGTGTTGAATTGTGACCGGTACGAAAAAGGCGATGCAAAGTTCAGGGATAGTGTCAAGTTGGTCTATTCGATGTTACGGTCGCGAGTGGGGTCGAAGGTCATGTGGAAAATAGGAGATTTAATGTTGGCGATAGAGTAAAATGATTGCTCGGCGGAGGCTGCGAGAGAGAATCCTGAAAATGAATAGAAAAGAGCGCGAACGCGAGGGAGAAGGAAAAAGTGAGAGTCTTGCGAGATGGGAGCCAAAGCAAAATGCCGCCGGTCATAAGTCATTTCTGGTCGCGCCGTCTTCGAGGCGAGAATAAGTTGAATGAAAAAAAGAAATAATAATAATAATAATAATAATAATACATGGAAGATAAACGCGAGAGAGGAAATAAGGAGAGTGAATGAAGGAGGGAGAGAAAGAGACGAAAGACGGGAGAACTGTCCCCCGAAAATCGTGAAACCCACGCGGAGACACGTCCGAGTTAATATATTTTATCCACTCTTCTTCTCACTCGTTCAATTTTTTCCTATCTTTTTATTCTCCTTCTTCTTCCTTTCGTTTTTTTAATAAACTCGCGCTCCTTTCTTCGATTCTATATATGTTCGTGCGGTGCTGGAAACTCTCGGTATCGTTCGCTCTCTCTTGCTCTCGCGGCTTTTATTCATCGCGTACGGTATTTATGTGTCGCCGCCTCGCCTAAGCGTTTGATATATGAACTATGAAAAAGAAATGCGGATCCGTAGCACGATCAGCGACGAATAAAAGAATTACCATTTTTCTTCTCCATCTCTCTTTCTCCTCTCGCCGCACTTTTTCTCGCGGCTGATATGCTCAAAAAACCATTCATTACTCGAACAAATAGACTAGAGACTCGAAAACGTTGTTAACCCTGAAACACGCTAACCCTGGGGTCAAAAACGACCCCAGGCGACTTTAAATCCTACGCCGTTTCTCCTTTCCCGTTTTTGAAATCGTTTTACCGAATGTTTTACTCAGTTTTTGACATTAAGCAACATCGCCCCCGGCTCACATGATCCTGCATCGAAAAACGAAAATTTCTTCAATTTCCAGTTCATAAAAACTGCCTAAACGGTCACCCGAACTCGACTTGAGGTTACTCCAGAAACTTCGGTGACCGCCGGACCGACTGCGGCGAGGGCGCTGCAAATCTTTTCCAGTTAAATTCTTATGAAGTCGTAAATTTCACCAACCAATATGTAGATTCAAAAAAAGGGAACAAACCGAATGTGCTGCATCGTTTCCTTTGTCCACTTGTTTTCCATCGCTTTTAATTTGTCTCCACAGATCCAGTCTGTAGACTCTCCGAGCAAATAACGATAATGATAAGGTTTGCGAGTAAAATTACGTTTTTTGTAGAGGAAAGTTGCTGGACGAAAGGGCAAAGAGGGTAAAGTTAAGGGTGATTGTTGATATCTCGTGTAAAGGGGCGGATTTTCCAACAGGCTTTCGCCTGTGAGAAGAATCTGCAAGGGCGAGCAAAAACGAGGGTGTTCACAGTGAATCCTCTGCCAACTGTTCCTCGAGCCTTGATTGGGTTAGCCACTCAGCTCCGTGATTGCCGCTTGTGACTCCTTTGCTATTTCACTGCTCCCTGACCGACAGAGATACCAGGGCGTAAAAAACCCACCGAAATGGTCTCTATACTGTAATGTTTCACTTTTTTTTAGTAACGTTTTTGGAAAAATCTTCTGCAAAAATGCATAAAAATGCACAAAAATGCATAAAACATGCAGAATTTTTTCTTCCTTTTGGACTTTTTGTTAAAACATCAAAATCTCGTCTCATCGAATTATATATAATTATTTCGGTAGTTCCCATAACTCGGATTAACTGCTTTGACGTTTCAAAGTGGCGAGAAAATTGTCCGAAACTTCCTGACCCTGCGTCCAGTTGCAAACCAAGTGACGGCCTCATTTTGAATTGTCTTGAAATACACACAACAAAGCGAAATGATTCCTCATAAGTTAATTGCAATCAAGTATGCAAAAGTTTGTGTACGTACAAAAAAACAGAGACAAATTTTAATGTACGTGTAGTTAATTCTCGCCATGTTAAAAAAATGCCATTTATACGCACGCACGTGATGGTTTTTGCTCGTAAATGTTTACTGTGAAATATGTGCTCTAATAACCGAGCAACAATGTTTTTTTGCTATGTGCGCCGATTCTCATGTGCTATGTGTGCAGCATGTTCGGTCGCTCACTTTTGATACCCTGCTACGAACTCGAGAGACAGGTAGAAATTTACCTTACGTATTCAGGTGTGTATAAATGTAACGAAGGATTTACTGACGATCCTCGTCGTTCTTCTGTTTGCAATTTCTCGGTTCAGGTGATCAAGCATCCATGGAAAAAACCGCTTATTACAAAGTACTAAAGCTCCGCATAGTGCCTCTCGCTAATGATAATTACGGTTTATGTTCTATAAAAATATATTTAGAAATGGCTTTTATTGCAGAGTGTGCGAAAAAGGTCGTGGTAACCGGAAGTCATGAACTTCCAACGTACCGGAAGTGTCGATATGATTTTTTTTCAACATGACCCTCGATAAGAATTCAAATCTTCGCGAAACACCAGCAGAACTTTCCAACTTTTGGCATATTTTGACTTTCATCGAATTTTCTCATTCTTTAGGGGTTTTTTTTTTCAAATATTTCCTGCTGCATCGAAGATCGAGAGCTTTTTTCCGATTTTTTAGTGTCTAGAGATTCAGGACTCATCAGAATATTAGCCCGCAGGCTGTTTTGCTGTTTTCTGATATTTTTGCGAGTTCAATTATGAGCTTGAATCACGCAATCGTAGGTGAGTGAATAAAAAAGAAAGAAATTGAAAAAAATAAAGGTAGCAACAGCGACAGAACATATAAAGAATTCGCTGTCAGTGTGGACCGGCAACGTCGGACTCTCATAAATTATAAATCGAAAAACAACGCCGGTATACGAGCAGATCTCCTCCTGGTCCTTGTTCTATCTCTCTCTTGCTCATTTTCGTCCTCTTGCTATCGCGGGCGCGTTACGAGAGTTACGGTTTCACGTTAAATATAAAATACTGCGACCCCCACGTCGCGCTTCAAGACCTTCACCACCAGATATTAAGTAGCTGTTTAACATATTTTAATTGCCGCATTAAAATTCAAATTATCGTCACGAGAGACAAATCTCGCGTGTATATACGGATCGGCCAAATAAGAGACAGAGAGAAAAACAAAATAGAGACATTTTATTTGTTCATATATATCGAACGATTGATTCGGTCTCGATATTCCATTCTGTTTTATTATTTTCTAACAGGTTCAGGAACAAAAAACGTCGATGAAAAATGAACCTTTTTTTTTTTCATCGTATTTTCCGAAAAAAAGTGAATTTATGATTCTTTTTTATTGAGAAACTATCAGACAAGAAATAACGAGCTATTAATTATGTTGGTCTCGACATTTTGCTTCTCTCGTTCGTAAAAATGAGACGTCGGATTAAATTCATAGACGTTGTCCCTACAATAGTTCTGCACGAAACTTTTAATGCCAGAACTCGAATACATAAGAATACACATCGGGTCTCTGCGCGGTGTGTCTATTTGAAACAATCGTGTGTCTACCGCGAATGCCCCATTAAACGGTCCCTTATTAATATATTGTAATATCCTCTTAATACGCGTAAATCTACGAACCAGGACAAGGCCACCTCGAAGACGGTCTGCGATACAGTCAAACTCTCTGTTTTATGAGCTGCTTTTGTTTTATAGATTTCTCAGTCCTGGACTCCCTTAAATTCTGCTATCATCGTGAATACGACTGAAAGTAATATATTTATAAAAAAAAAAAAAACCCCATAAATGCATGCACGAAATTTGATTTTATTCCTTCGATCATCCCAAACTGATTTATCGTCTCTTTTTCTCTCCCATACAAAAATTCATTCATATATTTTATTTCCCGCGTGGTACCGTTATAAGCGTATCGCTGAATGAGATTCAATTTCTCTTCGCGAAACAGAAAATTGGCCTTCCATTGCAAAAATAAAAACAAATGAATTAACGAAAACGATTTTTTCTTATTTTTTTCTAACTTATTCACTCCAATAGTTGTTAGAATTTGGAAACGTCCGCAATAAATGTTTCCCTGTCCTTTTTCAGTGTTAATCTGCGTGTGAGTGAAGACAGTCATTTTTAATTCTTCGGCCCGTTGGTTTTCTGTCAATTCACTCACTCTTGTTTCCGATTTCTACACGGAGAGAATATTACATCAAAATTTACTATGTTATTATAGTTCCCGGGTTCCAAGTCGTCCCCCTGAGAAATTTTACCAAAAACATAGTAATTTTTCATCCTTTTTCTATTGAAATCGCGGAAATTATGACATTTTCCGCCCTTTTTCAGATGAAAATTTACTCTTTTTGGTAAAATTTCTCAGAGGAACGACTTGGTACCCGGGAACTATAAATATTGATGTAAAATTCTCTCCGTGTATATAAATCGGATGTCAGAGTAAAAGAACACTAAGAAGACAAAGTTTCAATACTGGATATTCGTCTTTTTGCTCGAAAAGATAAAAACCCAACAATAATCATCGTTAATTAAATAAAGTTTGAAGATCCCACACCCTCAGACGTTTGCTCTCAATGCAAACCACCATGAAGCATTGTGGATGGTGTTATGGATCGATGTATTTGGCAGTGTAGCAAAAATTTCTTTGACAGTCCGTAAACGCCGAGATTTGGTCAATCCCGAAATGTTTTCGTCACACTGCAAAATACGCACACACACACACACACACATACATGTACGTACGCTTATATATGTGTGATGGCGGTTGTTATGGGTATACGCGACTCTCCGTAAATGATTTATTCACTGGCGTCGACGGTGAGTAATGGCCCTTAACGTTTGTTCGTCCCGTGGTCAGCGCACCAAGTAAAAAGAGTGAAAGTATCGGCAATAAACACTAAATATATGCATGAACGTGTGTATAGATATTTAAATCGGTTGTGCATATTACACTATACATCGTGTCCGAGCTTCAATGCTCGCGCATCGGTTATTGATGACCGAAATATCAAAAATGGGCGTATCCATCAGCCACATACGGACCATTAAGCGGTCCTTCTTACACCGCGTGTGATACGCAGCCCGATAATAAATTGACTCTGCCCGGTGGATATATAAAGTAGGTATATACAGGGTGATTCAGAAAGAGTTGCTGTCCGGGTAACCTCGGTTCCGGAACGGTATCAGGAGCAATCCTACTTAACGGTTTTTTAAAATTCACAATAATTTTTAAATGGCAAGCAATAGAATTTTTGATTTTTAAGCCAATGAGAAGGTCGCTGGCGGCCATGATGTGCGACGCCTCACTGCCGTCTGACATAGGGGCCAAGACGGGGCTCTCGCTCAGATTCACAGCAGAAACGTTTGTCGATTCTTCCGGCGGCAATGTCACACGACTCGACTTTTGCGCGAGAAACATGTAACTGTCGAGTGATGTTAGCAATGTGTCACGACGAATGTTTTGACTGTTCTGACAGATTGAAAGCGGTTGGAAATGCGAACATCAGATCAGCTGACATATCGCACAATGATGATTTTTTTTACCGACAAAGTCGTTTGTTTGATGAAACCGAAGCGAAAATTCTTGCAGTCATCTTAATCTTAATAAAATCGATAACTCCCATATTTCGTACTAATGACATTCTTAACGATGTTTTTCTTCATGCAATTCGGAGATAAAAATCCTGAAAATTCATCTTTTTTTTTGAAAAAAGTTTCCCTCGGCGAAGCCGTTTATTTCATAAAAACGGAGCGAAAATTATTGCAGTTGTCTTAATCCCTCGCCGGGATAAGATTTTTGGCATATCACTGCGCATTGCATGGAAAACAACGCTTTTCCGTGCAACGTGAGACGATAATTCGTCGTCACGGATTGACCAAGTTCTCTTCTGTTTCCTGAAATCATGAAAATTCGATCAACATTGGATCTCAAACTCGTTGCATTTTTTTAGTCGCCCACCCAGGCGCGATTATTGGTTAATTGCAACGATTTTGGGCGAAAAAAGACCTTTTTTCCCATTTTGTAACAAATATTAATCGTCTTCGATCCACCACACGAAAATGATGACTTTTTTTCGACAACGTGTCGTGTTTAGCCAAAACGAAGCAAAAAATCTTACCATCGTCCCAAAGTCCTGAAAGTCGTCGGTATCGATGGAACGCTACGCGATTACAGATTACCACTCATTTCCAATAGACACGAACGAGAAGCACTTTTCCTGCTCATCCAGATGAATCCAGGATGGATTATGGTATCCCGCAGCTACTTGGGCTGTTCTCTTTCGGAAATTATTTCACGAATTGATGGAATCACCTGGCTCAGGTCATCGTGAATAATGTAATTGCTCCAAAGCTCGTAGAACGGTTCAATCGATTGAACGAATGAACTTCGACCAAAAAACTCATGAATCCAACCTTGGGGTTGATGGTATCTACGGAGCAACCATGTTTCGAACCTGGTCCACCAGCTTCTACGATTGGATTCATCTGGATATCGATGGAACGCTACTCGATAACAGATTAGCACTCATTTCCAATACAAAAGAACGAGAAAGCACTTTTCCTGCTTATCCAGATGAATCCAGGATGGATGATGGTATCCCGCAGCTACTTGAGCCGTTCCCTTTCGAAAATGACTTCAGCAATTGATGAAATCACCTGGCCAAGGTCATTGCGAATAATGTCATTGCTCCAAAGCTCGTACATCGGTTCAATCGATGAAACGAGTGAACTTTGACCAAAAAACTCATGAATCCCATCTTGGGGTTGATGGTTTCTACGAAGCGACCATGTTTCGAACCTGGTCCACCAGCTTCTACGATTGGATTCATCTGGATATCGATGGAACCCTACTCGATAACAGATTAGCACTCATTTCCAATAGAAACGAATGAGAAAGCACTTTTCCTGCTTATCCAGATGAATCCAGAATGGATGATGGTATCTCGCAGCTACTTGGACCGTTTTCTTTCGAAAATGACTTCAGCAATTGATGGAATCACCTGGCCAAGGTCATCGCGAATAATATCATTGCTCCAAAGCTCGTACACCGGTTCAATCGATGAAACGAGTGAACTTTGACCAAAAACTCATCAATCCCACCTTGGGGTTGATGATTTCTACGAAGTAACCACGTTTCGAACCTGGTCCACCAGCTTTTACGATTGGATTCATCTGGATATTGATGGAACGCGACTCGATAACAGATTAGCACTCATTTCCAATAGAAACGAATGAGAAAGCACTTTTCCTGCTTATCCAGATGAATCCAAGATGGATGATGGTATCTCGCAGCTACTTGGACCGTTTTCTTTCGAAAATGACTTCAGCAATTGATGGAATCACCTGGCCAAGGTCATCGCGAATAATATCATTGCTCCAAAGCTCGTACACCGGTTCAATCGATGAAACGAATGAACTTTGACCAAAAAACTCATGAATCCCATCTTGGGGTAGATCGTTTCTACGAAGTAACCACGTTTCGAACCTGGTCCACCAGCTTCTACGGTTGGATTCATCTGGATATCGAAAGAATGCCACTCGATAACAGATTAGCACTCATTTCCAATAGACACGAACGACAAAGCACTTTTCTTGCAGATCCAGATGAATCCAGGATGGATGATGGTATCCCGCAGCTACTTAGACCGTTTTCTTTCGAAAATGACTTCAGCAATTGATGGAATCACCTGGCCAAGGTCATCGCGAATAATATCATTGCTCCAAAGCTCGTACACCGGTTCAATCGATGAAACGAGTGAACTTTGACCAAAAACTCATCAATCCCACCTTGGGGTTGATGATTTCTACGAAGTAACCACGTTTCGAACCTGGTCCACCAGCTTTTACGATTGGATTCATCTGGATATTGATGGAACGCGACTCGATAACAGATTAGCACTCATTTCCAATAGAAACGAATGAGAAAGCACTTTTCCTGCTTATCCAGATGAATCCAAGATGGATGATGGTATCTCGCAGCTACTTGGACCGTTTTCTTTCGAAAATGACTTCAGCAATTGATGGAATCACCTGGCCAAGGTCATCGCGAATAATATCATTGCTCCAAAGCTCGTACACCGGTTCAATCGATGAAACGAATGAACTTTGACCAAAAAACTCATGAATCCCATCTTAGGGTTGATGGTTTCTACGAAGTGACCATGTTTCGAACCTGGTCCACCAGCTTCTACGATTGGATTCATCTGGATATCGATGGAACGCGACTCGATAACAGATTAGCACTCATTTCCAATAGTAACGAACGAGAAAGCACTTTTCCTGCTTATCCAGATGAATCCAGGATGGATGATGGTATCCCGCAGCTACTTAGACCGTTCTCTTTCGAAAATGACTTCAGCAATTGATGGAATCACCTGGCCGAGGTCATTGCGAATAATGTCATTGCTCCAAAGCTCGTAGACCGGTTCAATCGATGAAACGAGTGAACTTTGACCAAAAAAACTCATGAATCCCATCTTAGGGTTGATGGTTTCTACGAAGTGACCATGTTTCGAACCTGGTCCACCAGCTTCTACGATTGGATTCATCTGGATATCGATGCAACGCTACTCGATAACAGATTAGCACTCATTTCCAATTCAAAAGAATGAGAAAGCACTTTTCCTGCTTATCCAGATGAATCCAGGATGTATGATGGTATCCCGCAGCTACTTGAGCCGTTCTCTTTCGAAAATGACTTCAGCAATTGATGGAATCACCTGGCCAAGGTCATTGCGAATCATGTCATTGCTCCAAAACTCGTAGACCGGTTCAATCGATGAAACGAGTGAACTTTGACCAAAAAACTCATGAATCCAACCTTGGGGTTGATGGTATCTACGGAGCAACCATGTTTCGAACCTGGTCCACCAGCTTCTACGATTGGATTCATCTGGATATCGATGGAACGCTACTCGATAACAGATTAGCACATATTTCCAATACAAAAGAACGAGAAAGCACTTTTCCTGCTTATCCAGATGAATCCAGGATGGATGATGGTATCCCGCAGCTACTTGAGCCGTTCCCTTTCGAAAATGACTTCAGCAATTGATGAAATCACCTGGCCAAGGTCATCGCGAATAATATCACTGCTCCAAAGCTCGTACACCGGTTCAATCGATGAAACGAATGAACTTTGACCAAAAAACTCATGAATCCCATCTTGGGGTAGATCGTTTCTACGAAGTAACCACGTTTCGAACCTGGTCCACCAGCTTCTACGGTTGGATTCATCTGGATATCGAAAGAATGCCACTCGATAACAGATTAGCACTCATTTCCAATAGACACGAACGACAAAGCACTTTTCTTGCACATCCAGATGAATCCAGGATGGATGATGGTATCCCGCAGCTACTTAGACCGTTCTCTTTCGAAAATGACTTCAGCAATTGATGGAATCACCTGGCCGAGGTCATTGCGAATAATGTCATTGCTCCAAAGCTCGTAGACCGGTTCAATCGATGAAACGAGTGAACTTTGACCAAAAAAACTCATGAATCCCATCTTAGGGTTGATGGTTTCTACGAAGTGACCATGTTTCGAACCTGGTCCACCAGCTTCTACGATTGGATTCATCTGGATATCGATGCAACGCTACTCGATAACAGATTAGCACTCATTTCCAATTCAAAAGAATGAGAAAGCACTTTTCCTGCTTATCCAGATGAATCCAGGATGTATGATGGTATCCCGCAGCTACTTGAGCCGTTCTCTTTCGAAAATGACTTCAGCAATTGATGCAATCACCTGGCCAAGGTCATTGCGAATCATGTCATTGCTCCAAAACTCGTAGACCGGTTCAATCGATGAAACGAGTGAACTTTGACCAAAAAACTCATGAATCCAACCTTGGGGTTGATGGTATCTACGGAGCAACCATGTTTCGAACCTGGTCCACCAGCTTCTACGATTGGATTCATCTGGATATCGATGGAACGCTGCTCGATAACATATTAGCACTCATTTCCAATAGAAACGAATGAGAAAGCACTTTTCTCGCTTATCCAGATGAATCCAGGATGGATGATGGTATCCCGCAGCTACTTGGACCGTTCCCTTTCGAAAATGACTTCAGCAATTGATGGAATCACCTGGCCAAGGTCATTGCGAATAATGTCATTGCTCCAAAGCTCGTAGACCGGTTCAATCGATGAAACGAGTGAACTTTGACCAAAAAACTCATGAATCCCATCTTGGGGTTGATGGCTTCTACGAAGCGACCACGTTTCGAACCTGGTCCACCAGCTTCTACGATTGGATTCATCTGGATATCGATAGAACGCTACTCGATAACAGATTAGCATTCATTTCCAATAGAAACGAATGAGAAAGCACTTTTCCTGCTTATCCAGATGAATCCAGGATGGATGATGGTATCCCGCAGCTACTTGGGCCGTTTTATTTCGAAAATGACTTCAGCAATTGATGGAATCACCTGGCCAAGATCATTGCGAATAATGTCATTGCTCCAAAGCTCGTACACCGGTTCAATCGATTAAACGAGTGAACTTTGACCAAAAACTCATCAATCCCACCTTGGGGTTGATGGTATCTACGGAGCAACCATGTTTCGAACCTGGTCCACCAGCTTCTACGATTGAATTCATCTGGATATCGATGGAACGCGACTCGATAACAGATTAGCACTCATTTCCAATAGTAACGAACGAGAAAGCACTTTTCCTGCTTATCCAGATGAATCCAGGATGGATGATGGTATCCCGCAGCTACTTGGGCCGTTCTCTTTCGAAAATGACTTCAGCAATGGATGGAATCACCTGGCCAAGGTCATTGCGAATAATGTCATTGCTCCAAAGCTCGTACACTGGTTCAATCGATGAAACGAGTGAACTTTGACCAAAAACTCATCAATCCCACCTTGGGGTTGATGGTTTCTACGAAATAACCACGTTTCGAACCTGGTCCACCAGCTTCTACGATCCGATTCATCTGGAGATCGAAAGAATGCCACTCGATAACAGATTAGCACTCATTCCCAATAGACACGAACAAGAAAGCACTTTTCCTGCTCATCCAGATGAATCCAGGATGGATGATGGTATCCCGCAGCTACTTGTACCGTTCTCTTCCGAAAATGACTTCAGCAATTGATGGAATCACCTGGCCAAGGTCATTGCGAATAATGTCATTGCTCCAAAGCTCGTAGACCGGTTCAATTGATGAAACGAGTGAACTTTGACCAAAAACTCATCAATCCCACCTTCGGGTTGACGATTTCTACGAAGTAACCACGTTTCGAACCTGGTCCACCAGCTTCTACGATTGGATTCATCTGGATATCGATGGAACGCTACTCGATAACAGATTAGCACTCATTTCCAATACAAAAGAATGAGAAAGCACTGTTTCTGCTTATCCAGATGAATCCAGGATGTATGATGGTATCCCGCAGCTACTTGGACCGTTCTCTTTCGAAAATGACTTCAGCAATTGATGGAATCACCTGGCCAAGGTCATTGCGAATTATGTCATTGCTCCAAAACTCGTAAACCGGTTCAATCGATGAAACGAGTGAACTTTGACCAAAAAACTCATGAATCCAACCTTGGGGTTGATGGTATCTACGGAGCAACCATGTTTCGAACCTGGTCCACCAGCTTCTACGATTGGATTCATCTGGATATCGATGGAACGCTACTCGATAACAGATTAGCACTCATTTCCAATACAAAAGAATGAGAAAGCACTTCTCCTGCTTATCCAGATGAATCCAGGATGTATGATGTTATCTCGCAGCTACTTGGACCGTTCTGTTTCGAAAATGACTTCAGCAATTGATGGAATCACCTAGCCAAGTTCATCGCGAATAATATCGTTGCTCCAAAGCTCGTAGACCGGTTCACTCGATGAAACGAGTGAACTTTGACCAAAAAACTCATGAATCCAATCTTGGGGTTGATCGTTTCTACGAAGTAACCACGTTTTGAACCTGGTCCACCAGCTTTTGTAATGGGATTCATCTGGAGATCGAAAGAATGCCACTTGATAATAGTTAAGCACTCATTTTCAATAGACACGAACGAGAAAGCACTTTTCCTGCTCATCCAGATGAATCCAGGATGGATAATCGTATCCCGCAGCTACTTGGGCCGTTCTCTTTCAAAAATGACTCCAGGAATTGATGGAATCACCTGGCCAAGGTTCGATTTTTTTTATCGAAAACGATAAAAAAAAAACCTTTTTTTCCCGTCAGAAATCTTGCAACGATCCAACAATAATATCTTGCCAAAAAATCTTATCGCGGCGAGAGATCGAGACGATGGCACAATTTCCCGCTTCCTTTTGGCTAAAAACGACATGTTGTCGAAAAAAAAGTAATCATTTTTTTTGGTGGATCGAAGAACCTCAATTTTTGTTTCAAAATTGGAAAAAAAAGGTCTGTTCTCGCTCAAAATCGTGGCAATTAACCGATAATCGCACCTCGGTGAGCGATTAAATGAATGCAACTTGTTTGAGATCCAACGTAGATAGAATTTTCATGATTTCAGGAAACAGGGCACAATTTCCCCTTTCATTATGGCTAAACACGACACGTTGTCGAAAAAAAAGTAATCATTTTCATGTGGTGGATCGAAGAACCTCAATTTTTGTTTCAAAATTGGAAAAAAGGTCTTTTTTCGCTCAAAATCGTGGCAATTAACCATCAATCGCGCCTGGGTGGGCGATTAAAAGAATGCAACGAATTTGAGATCCAATGTTAATCGAATTTTCAAGATTTCAGGAAACAGAAGAGAACTTGGTCAATCCGTGACGACGAATTATCGTCTCACGTTGCACGGAAAAGCGTTGTTTTCCATGCAATGCGCAGTGATATGCCAAAAATCTTATCCCGGCCGAGGGGAACTTTTTTCAAAAAAAAGATGAATTTTCAGGATTTTTATCTCCGAATTGCATGAAGAAAAACATCGTTAAGAATGTCATTAGTACGAAATATGGGAGTTATCGATTTTATTAAGATTAAGATGACTGCAAGAATTTTCGCTTCGATTTCATCAAACAAACGACTTTGTCGGTAAAAAAAATCATCATTGTGCGATACGTCAGCTGATCTGATGTTCGCATTTCCAATCGCTTTCAATCTGTCAGAACAGTCAAAACATTCGTCGTGACACATTGCTAACGTCACTCGACAGTTACATGTTTCTCGCGCAAAAGTCGAGTCGTGTGACATTGCCGCCGAAAGAATCGACAAACGTTTCTGCTGTGAATCTGAGCGAGAGCCCCGTCTTGGCCCCTATGTCAGACGGCAGTGAGGCGTCGCACATCATGGCCGCCAGCGACCTTCTCATTGGCTTAAAAATCAAAAATTCTATTGCTTGCCATTTAAAAATTATTGTGAATTTTAAAAAACCGTTAAGTAGGATTGCTCCTGATACCGTTCCGGAACCGTGGTTACCCGGACAGCAACTCTTTCTGAATCACCCTGTATATTCTATATGAGACTTACAAGAGATTGGAATGCGTCTTTGTCGGATGATTCACCAAGATTTTAATAGATTTATCCCATGAAAATCCAATGTTGCCTACTCTTTTAATTCCTTTCGAGCATTCGTCCTGATGGTTCTTGATAATGGTCGAATTTTTTAGATGATAAATACGTTTAATTGATGAGTTTCGTTGTCTTGTTTCAAAGACACACACTCCAAAGGAAAGTCTGCTGGAAAAGATCGATACTTTGTTGGATACGTTCGACTAAGCGTTTTTTTTTTTTTAATCACCAGAATTTTGTCATTCCAGCAAGAAATATTCGAAAAAGTCTCTACGAAAAGTAATTTTTTGTCTTTCCCGTAAGTTTTGTTGACAGTTGCGTTAGAAGTTCAAAATATTTTTAAAATTACGAAAATTTTTGACGAAATGCAATTTTCAGTGCAGTTTTTGAGTTTTCGGCCAATTGGAGGCTTCAATGAAGTTGGAGTAATTATTCGTGGCATAACATATCAGGGCTGGGGTCCAGGTGCCTGATTGCAGATAATTCCGTCGTTGTGGAGCTTCGCCCCATGAAGTATCGTCGGCCGGAGATTTATATAATATTGACATTGTTCAGTGACAGTTTTTTTGGATCGAAAAGAGATAATCGTATACGTGATTCGCAGAGGCTCGCGATAAAATTGATTCGTCGGTTAAGGCTCTCGCTTGTTTTCCCCTTCGCTGTACCATTTCGATCTCAATCTTGACGAGTTGCATACGATAATAACTGCGAGGCATTGCGGAGCTCAATGCGAGGAAGGAAAAAAAACTTGAGGGCAGCGGAAGGGCGACCACAACTGGGGCGTGGGCAGAGCACTAAGGCAGTTACACCATCGAAATATGCGACAATTACTATTACCACGTACTTGTCTTCTTCTCCATTCATTGATTCATCTCCACATGTTTTTGTATGGGGCTTTATGGGCGTCCCTATTTACGTCATGACTGTCTAAGGGTTCGTATCAGTGCGTGGCGACCCTTGATCATCCTGTCAGCGGGGTTCTAATTGCGGTGGTTATGCTACTGTTCCTCCGTCATCCGCACAGCTCTCAATGTTTTTTTTTATCTTTCTCATCCTGCTCAATAAAAAGGATCATAATCCGAACACCCTGAGCCAAAATCCGGATATATCCAGATATTTTTTCTAGCAACGACAAAGATACGAAGAAAAAACTGTTGGAACTTATTTTTTATGATCGAAAAATGTGTTGGGCAAAAGTCGATCATTAATTCGATCGATTCCAATTTCGGCACTTGAAGTATAGTATCGAATTCGATGTTTGGAGATTCCCAAACAAACACCATTCCTTTAATTACGTAGAATCTTGACTGAGTATCCAATTGAAATGGTCGTAAACACAGAACATTCGGAGATTTAATTAATCGTAGAAATCTGTCTTTGTATAAGCAGGATCGAGTGTGGGGCACGAAAAGCTTATTATAGAGTCGATTTATTTCGTCAAACGTCAGATTTAACAATGCAGTGTTTTTGATGGTGTCCAAAAAGGAAGAAGAATGCCTGGAGCATATATTAGAAAATATAAATGATAAGCATTATACCTGCGAGCATAGTGAGGCATTTCTGAACATTCGATTTTCGTTTATCCTTGTCAAGAAAAATTGTTCTATTACCGATAAACAAAAGACTGCAATTCGGAAGGATTTAACACGTAAAACGATGAGCTGGTTCGGAGCGGAGCTCTTTTCTTTGCTAACAGTCGTTGCAGTCGATATCTTGAACAACATCCAACCAACAGTGTGTGCAAGTGTACGTGTGTGTGTGTTAAACGCACCGATCGCCGTGACAAATCTGCATCGATTAATCTCGGCACTTTTCAAGTGGCCGAGAGTCCAGAAGGCTTCGAAGAACCAAAAGTTCCTAAACGGGTTGAGAATACCTGCTCGTGAGCCTATCTATATATTTTGTACCTCGTAAACGCGTCTACAATCATTTTATATGCGAGAAACGATGATGAGGAATCGTTCAACCGAATATACGCAGTGTCTTCAAAATCACACACACATACAACTTCCTCATATGCTATAAATTTGCAATATTCAAATCTCACGAATCCTCAAGCATTTTTTTCAAAAAAACTCCCAGACGTCTAATGATTTAGCCATGACTCTGAATTCATTTGATCAAGACACATAATTGAGCGATCACGTTTTCGTTAAAGATTCAGCATCCTTTTAACTTGCTCCTGTTACATTGTGCACGAGTTTCGGGACATCCTGTACATTCAGTTGGTCATATACTTGTTGAATTATATTATTCAATGCTTTTCGTATATGTAGACACGTGTATAATACACATAAGAGAAGTGGGTGTATGTAATTTATAATATATGATAGTATGGCTAGAGGTACCAGGTGGTCAATGGTGGTCAATCGTCGAGAGTTAGCAGCCACAGCGTGATTCCAGCAGCATGATGTTTTACATGTATCGGATCTTGGTTATTCGAGAAAGAGAGGGATAGGCTGAACCAAGTGGTAAAGATGAAATAAGAATAAACAGAAGTGTAAAGGAGAGATATGGGGAGGAGAAGGTTCCGTCAGAAAAGACCCCCAGCTGGGGAATTTCCTTGGTTTCTTATTTTTTTCACGCGCGACCCCCTACGGCGTTACCTCTTCATTTCTCCCTTTCTGCTTTTCTCTTTCTTTTCTTTTTATTTCCAGCTTCTTCGCCCTCTCCTCATTTTTTCATCCTCTGTTTATATCCCGAGTACTGCCGCGCATTTCTTCCCTCCTTTCTCTCTCTCTCTCTCTCTCTCTCTCTCTCTTCACCCCGTGAACCCAACATCAACCATCCGTATACAGTCTACCGCAATGCTGTCCTTGTCGGTTTTTATATAATCTGCGATGATAAACCACGCTTGTTGAAACAGTGTCGAGCCTCATAAACAAGCGTAAAATGGGCATATATTGGAACTGAGAAATCGTGATATTTCTCACTCTGCATGCAGAATCGTGGCTCAATTGTTTTCAACGAATATTAATAATTAAGAATTGTTGCGTCCCAAATGGCAAATGATCAGAAATTTCTGAAAATTTGGGATGTTTTCCTACGAAGTATTTGAGAAATCGTGTAAAAATTTTACGACGATCGAGAAGCTCGTTACTAAACAATTAACATTGATAAATTAAGGTAAATATTTTTATTTTTGACCTGCCAGTTTTCAAATATCCCCAATATACTGGAAGGAACGGAAACAAAATCAAGTTTATGGATAATTTTTGTTGTTCTTGTTTCAAAAATGATTCCAAATGATGACAAAAATGATTGAGAGTTTTTGAAATTTGGTGAGGAGCTATTTATTGGACGATTATTGTTAACAAATTTTCTAGTTACTCAACATCCTTAATAAATGCAGCTCGCGATCTCATGACGAAACATTTAAGGCAAAAAAATCATGTTTTTTAAGCCTCCAATGGATTGCGGTACAGATTCGAGATCCGGAAGGGTTTGGCTTGCAAATGTAACCCCCTTGGCTGCGCGGGTCTCAACAGTGATTCGAGGAGCCTTCGAACATTCTTATTTCACCATAAATAATTTTAATGACTCGCTACGGCAGGCAGGGGATAAAGTACTAGAAGCCGCTCACACATGTCACACTAAAACGAACCTTCAACAAGTTTAAATACATACACGGGTAGACGCACAGACACATGCGACCACTTTTAACTCCGAGTATTCCTTTAGGCAGCCTTGCATCGTTATTTATTATGCCGCACTGTATATACACGTACACAGTTTTCTTCTTTTCATTCTGATCCTTTCCCTCGACTGCGTTTGTGTGCACCTGACAAATAAGTCAAGCCAAAACATTCAAATCCCATTAGACTATGGAAAAAATCTGGCCAATTAATCGATCTGTTTTTTTTACTCATTTACGTCGAGCGCATTGAGGAAATATTTGAATAAAAAAACATTTTTGGGTTATTTTGTAATTCAATTGATTGATGCCGCACGCTATCCGTATCGCGCTTATTAATAAAAATCAATTGAAACTTTATACACTCGACTGTATTGTGGATTGCATGCAAATAATCCTCCACCGAATTTGGGCTATCGATAAAAAAATATAAAAAAGATAAATACATACAGCAGATAAAAAAATATTGACACTGGATTCATCGTCTATTTATTTGTACGGATAACTCGTGGCGGTTCAATTCCTGAATTTTCTACTAGAATCATCCCTACTATGAGCACAAATACCGGCGCTAAATCTCATATATGTCACGCTTACCATTCTCCTCTGTGTTTCGAAGTATACATGGGGTTGGAAAGTGTATTGGCCTTGCGCCAACATGAGCCTGCGGTAGCCTTTCTACGGGTCGTTAAATTTTGAAGGATACAACTTTTTTCTCTCTGCTCCCGCTTCTTCCTTTACAACTTTTCATTTTTAACCCTGGAACTCCGGTAAAAATTGACATCTCCGGTAAAATTCAACGAAAAGGGTTCAACCTGGGCTCATTCTTTTCGATTTTTAATGCAGGATCACGCGAGCTTGGGGCATTTTTGATTCAAGTCAAAAATTCCGCCAAACGATAAAAAACGGGAAAACGGAGCGAAAAAGGGCGCGGGATTCAAATTCGTCTGGGTCTGCGTTTTTGACTCCAATTTTTTTAGCCATTTCGAGTGAGAAAAATCGTGAATATACTGAAAAGAAAATTCTTTTGGAGAAGATCGATATTTCGTTGGACACGTTTTTATGAAAATTCACCAAAATTTTGTCACTATAGCGAGAAATATTCTAAAAAATGTCTTGGAGAGCAAATTTTTTTCATTTTAATGTCAAATTGAATTTTTGTCATTCCAATTTAACTTTCTGTGTGAAAAATAGAGGATTTTGGACGGTGGGTCAATGGTTTATTTCACATGGAATTTCCCGTACGATATAATCTTGGCCTGTACATATTTATACGTCCACGTGTATGTATGCACATGGAGGATGCATTTCTGTACACATTTCTATATATATGATGCGTAAATGCCCCTCTCTCGAGGCTCCGGGTCCAGGTGATCGTTGATAGGCCAATCTGGGAAAGTTGGGCGTGTCTGAACGGCTGAACAATGACCAATGAAAGTCTCGAGGAAAGGTCGCCGCCCATATTGTAAATTTCGTCTGGAACCTGCCCATCGATGTATAGAGCGACGCCAAGTTTCTCGCGGCTGCTCCGCCACTTCGCGAACCATCACTAACGGGCAATACGTATAAACGTAGCCGCGAAAAGGATCGTAATCCTTGGTGATCACAACGGCCGTGTGGGCTACTGCTGCGAGCCATGGTGTTTTGAACGCCGGCTTGGAAAAACCATTTTTACGTGATTTCTTATCATTAAAATTACTCAAATTAATAAAAAAAAATTCTTTCATAAGTTTATCACTATTTTTCTAAAAATTTGACGTTTCGCTGTGGCCGCGGCTCAATGCCCATTTTTTTCCATGGAGAAAACTCGCTTGGCTCGAAGTTGTGCCCGATTCTCGCTGAATATTCATTAGTTATTCAATCGTTATAGTTTTTCAAGTCAAGTGCGCGATGAAGAGATCGAAATTTCGGATGTAAGCGCGGACTGTAATTAGAAATAATGGAGACGAGATAAGGGATGAAGCGAAAGTGCCACGTTTTTCGAAATCACATATCTCTGTCGTTTCCTCATTCGGAGCAACATTTGTTCGGAGGATCTTACGAGTTCGGAATTAGTGTGTACTCGTTGGAGATATGAAGGTGAGCATTTTTTATCTCTCTTCATAACTCTCCATATTTTCTGCATATTTTGTGGGCTCCGAAAAAATGTCATACTTGTCTGAAAGTTGAATGTGAAATATGACGTTCGCTGGGCTGAATGAAAGCGTGGGATTGTAGGAAACGTCACGAGATCCGTCATCGTTTCTCGTCCTCCTCGCAGGAAGATCGAGCTACCATTGTTGCTATAAATTTTTGTTTTCTCCCTTTCGAGAGTCTCTATTGTTCGAGGAAGTGAAAACGACAATGCGAGAATAGGATCGCGAATAAATAAATAAAAACGTTGCCGTAAATTTATTGATTATTATTGTCTCGAGCGGGGGCTGCGTCTGACACTTTGCCCCCCCTCCTTCGCGTACTTTACGCGCGCTCTAAAACCTCCACTCAAACCTTCAGATTTTAATTCGGAATAAAAAACATTCAAACTGGACCGCATAAATTATTACTCTTGTAATATATTCCCGAGGTTTGTCTCGCCGAGCTCGATTTATGGTTTACACTGAACGCACACGATTAAGGACGTTCCGTCCGTTGCGTCGACGTGACGGTCAAATCTAAATTTTTCTCTCCAGTTTTCCTTACATGCAAAATGTTTCGGGAGCACATGCAAGTTCATTTAAAAAAGTCGTTAAAAATTGACCAAAGAACAAAATACTTTAAATTCAAGATTTTCCGAGTCAATTTGTATTCGTTATGTAATAATCAAAATTTTGAAAAAAAATTACGACCGATTTTTTCGAAAAACTCAATAAAGCTTGTTCGACGTTACATGAAAGCGTGTACGAAATTCCAAGAGGCTTCACCGTTCAGGAATGGAAATATTTAATGTTAAAAATTGCAACATTTGCAACGAATGGTCATTTTAATAAATAAATTTCTCGACTTCATGCATGCTGAAGTCTCTCAAAACTGCGCGAGCTATTGGATATTAATTATATAATTCAATCGATAGAGAATTTTGCGACCAACTCGTCCTCAATTTTTGCAAAGGAATTTTCGTGAAATTTCCGATTCGGAAAATCTTTATATTTCATTTTTTTTTTTTATCGTGACCGTTGACAAGATTAATTTCCGGAATTTTTGATCCGTTTCAAAAACCATACAGTTTTGCTCATATAAACGTAAAAATTGAATGCATCGGACAGAATTTCGGCAACTCAAAAATAAGAACAGAAATCACCAGGTGCAAGATCGTAACTTTGTGTTACGGGTTCGTGCGCCATTTTGCGCTTTACAGCAACAAAATTTACTCGCGTGCACTCTCCGTAACCGCGCGCAACCACACGCGTTGCGGCGTCGTCCGTAAAAACCGAAAAAAAAGTAAACAAAAAACAAAACAAATCAGATAGAACTTCAGCGATGCGCCGAGTAAAGAGTGTCAGAGCAGGATGCAGTTTTGCGGTCCAGCGTGCTGTCCGAACTTTGCGCGTGGGAGGTGTAAAGTATTTCAAATGGATCTTACACGGATTTACGATTCCGCACGCGAGTCACACTGCGCGAAGAGATCGGATTAAAGCTTCTGCGGACGCGTGTGCACTTGTTCAACCCTTTTTTTAAATATTTTTTGCCATAATTATTCTCGCTCTCGACCAATTTAATTCGCAATTTTTTTGTTTTCTCAATCGCCTAAAATATTTAAAAAAGATTCAGCACAGAGTTGACATAAAAAAAGCGATCCTGAGTGATCCGCGAGCAGAGATCGTAACTTGGGATGATCCGATTTACGAGCAACGAGAAAATGCGGATAATTTCACTAACGCTTGCGGTACTTTTTTCAAAAAATAAAAAAGCTTTGCAGAGAATCTTAAAAATAAAAAATCTTGAAAGTCTCTGCGAAAAGTAAAATTTTGTCATTCCAATCGTAAATTTAGCGGACAGTTCCATTAGAAATGAAAAATATTGTCAAAATGACGAAAATTTTGAAATTATCCAAAAATTCAACGTGTTCAACAAAATATCCAAGTTTTTCGACAAAATTTTACTTTCAGTGTACGAGATGCTACGGATCCTCTTGATAAAAGCGATCTAATCCATAAATATAAACGAGACGACTCAATATATACGGCAACGCGAGCCGTCGTATCCGCGCGCGCACGGTCTCGTCAAAATAAATAGATGCTATTAACAAAGACGTTAATTAATTGAGATTTTGAGAGATCTACGAGTGTAGCCAAGCTTCACGGGTGTTGAGAGTTTCGAGAGCAAGAGAAGAGCATTGACCAAGTTGACTGAGTGTATATTCTCTCGCTCTCTTTCGAGTATATAAATATATATATACAAAAGTCTCTATACAACGGTATAGATGAGCATTTCGGGGTCTCTCTGGTCGCGGTCCATGTCCATTCCAATTAGCCACCAATCCTCGCACACGCTCACCCACGTGCTGCAGAAAAAAAAAATTCCCCACCTTCATTGAGTCGAGGCTCCATCGCATGTATATATTTTTATTTACACACACAAACACATAAGCTCGGATTTGTAAACGCCTGTATACGTATACGTAGCGATGGACAAGCCCAAATGGCGTATAAAAAAGAAAAGATGGTAAACGAAGAGAAAAAAACGTGCCTTAAGAAAGGAAGAAAACTTCTCAAGCAGATCTACTCGAAGATCTCTTCTCCTTTTGCCCAAGTTCGCTCTATCCGCTTTGGCAACACCCACGCGCGCAGTTCGCCGCAGGATCGTGTCGAGAAACGACCATAATGGTCTTCGCAGCACACGTCCCGTCTTTTTGTGAAGAGGCAAAAAAAAAACCGTGCGCAGGGCAGGGAGAGCGTGTCTTTACGGAGAGTCTATATATCCAGCTTCCGTATAGACGAGAACAAGATTTTCAGACACCCTGCTTCGCCAAAAGACGATCGTATAAATTCCTCCGGTATTCGTAACAGCGCCTTCCACATTGTACAGCTTTTTACGTAACTTTGTCATGTAACTTCTTGCGGGTTTCGCATTTTTGCTACAGCGAGATTTTCCTTCATAATACCTTTGGAAATATTCCTTGAAATACAATTTTTTTTTTTCATCGTCGCGAATAAACGTCGCTAGCATCAAGTCATAAGAATTTATCCGTTTCTCTCACTTTTGCTTTGTCATAGGAGCAAACTATGTGACAGTCAACATTTTTTTTCTTCGGTTCGCAACGTCAATCCCCTCAAAATGTCACAAAACATCGAAAAAAATGTTCGGATGCGTCTGTGTGTATGTTCTAGCACCGGGACATTTGAATGTTTACAACTCGAGAACGGTTTGAGCACAGGGAATTGATAGAAAGATACAAATTTTACGGAATTTTCAAAAAAAATCTGTTGCTCTCCAATTTCCGCTAATTTTGAGATTTTTTCTACTACAATCTTTTACTTTTTCATTTTTTTTATAAACATAGTATCATAATAGGAAGGTTGGTATCGAATTTAGGAAATATCGGTTGAACGGTTGAAATTTTATAATTTTTCGAATGTTACGAGAATCGGAGCTTTTTTGAAAAATCGTCTATTGGCTTTAATTTTTGCAAATTTCGTAAATTTTTTCGGTTATTTGCATATCGTCAGGTTCACTTAATTTTGGCTTCATTTTTGGAGTTTTCCATGTTGGCCATGATTTTTATGGTCTTTAAATATTCATGAAATAAATGCGCAATCTTGATACAGAATTTTTAATCGAATTTGAAAAATTCTCGAACCCTTTGGTTCTGAACGTTTTCCACGCGTTCTTCCTCGACATTGCACGCGCACTTAAAAATTCTACAGTGTCATAAACTCACGGAATGTCAAGTTTTGGAGTGCCATTATTGCACGAGACACAATGTGAATCGTGTATCGATATTCATGTCCCTTACAAATGTGAACGCAGCAGCAGGGCTTTTGACTCATTCATGGAGTTTCGGTGGACAAAGAATAAGAAAAAAATCCATACATATACAAATCCACAAGAGAATAAGAGAGACGAAAGACGGCGAAGTCTTTTGGAAAGAGACTAAAAACTTTGGCTGTGTGGCGTTAAGACTGGCGTAAAGGACGAAAAACCAAAATCGGATAGCGATTTAAATGGATTTCGAGTGTATTCGTATGTCGCGACGGGGGTCGGTTTTCCATAGTCGTTGCAAGTGTCCCTTGTGTATATATATTTCTCTCTTGTCCTCTTTTCCCGTGTATTTCTACGCCATATACCAAAAGTCAATGTATAGCCATAATTTGGGAAATTTTCTACGAAGGCGTGAAAAAACGCAGGCTCGTGCCCCTCTCATCGTCTGAGCTAAGCGATGAGCTGTGCCACTTGAGAAAAGTGCTTCTGAGGTTTTTGTTACAGAGGTGCAGTGTATGGGATCGATGAGTCGCAAACAAAAGGGCGCAACCTCCATTACTTGCCTCATAGAATCCCAAAACCAACCAGCCGTTTCGTTCCTCACCGAGTCGAGACTTACAAACTGCCTCCATTATTTTGTCATCGCATTTTTCACAGTTCTGAAGCATTCGACGCATATTCTTGTCTCTTTCTTTCAGACCAATCGTTGCCCTAACCTCGCACACATATATTTCTTTTTTCAGAAGGTTTTGCCTCCTGTCCCAAGAAGAGAGAATCTCTCTTGGCCCCCGCAGCAGCACCTTTTCGAATCTCTCTCACTCTTTCCTTCTGCCTCTTTCCATTTCGGAGACGCTCGCATCGCGTGAAACGTTCTGGACCACTTTGTCAAGTTGTCACCTGGGTTGTGCGAACCCCTGGCCGCGCGTACCCGGCACCAAAGAATATCGGTTCAGACCGAAAGAGGAAACCGTCTTTCCTCGACCGAATAGTCCGCACACGCCGGCCCTCTTTACGGGGGTGCCTCATTCTTTTATGTGTGTTCCAGTATTTTTTGCCATCCGACAAAAAATTAGAAATTTCCTCAGTTTTTCTATTTTTTTCTTTGCTGTAGTAAAAATAATTCAGTGTACTAAACAAAATCGAACGAAAAACCTATTAATCGGGCAGAATCCAGTATGGAAAAAAAAATTGAAAGCAAATTGCATCGGATAAAAAATTCTGGCAATTTATTGCGTTGCCCAAGTCGTTACGTAATTAATGAAGTCCCAATATAATTCCTATCAACCAAATCTTGACCAAATTCTCGTGTGAACAACGAAAATTTGGATTCTTGGCACAAGAAAAAAAAGTGTCGCACATTTGCCACTGTGTCCTGCAAGATTTCTCAATTCGTAGGCTCTTTAAGCCTATAAAACGCTTTTCGGCGTCGAGATAATCGACTTTGCGCTTCTCCTAAATTTCTAGTTATTTGATTTTCTCGATCGAGGTGTATATTACGGCGTATTATGGGAAAGTCGATACCTGGTTCAGTGACACCGATTAAATGTCCGCCGCTTACCTGCCCAAAGCCCCGGACTGTGAAATCCTCTTGAGCCGAAGGCAGGAAGGCAGAATTTTCATCTCTTTCATATACTCGCTTAAATGCGTATGCGAATATATACACGGAAAGTGACAGACTGGAGACATGGTAAAAGAAAGCCAGTATCGATTTCAATAGAAGGCATGACCGTAGGCTTACCAGAGAGTGACACTCTTGAAACTTTTGGGCGCACGCCCTTAAGGGCCTGTGGAGCCACCTATATGTGTATATATGTGCGGAAGCAGCGGCGAAGGTATGAGTGAAGCTCGGAGAAGCAAAAGGAGACGAACGATGTTCCACAACAGGTATATATATATATATATTTGTACATAGTCCCATAAGACCCCCCGTTGTCTCGGCTATTCGGCTTTGAAAGTCATACCTCCGGACCCTTTTCTCAAGAGTCAAGGATATGGTGTGAAAGAGAGAATGAGAAAATACATACACACCCAACGGCGAGGACACGAAAAACCGAAACTTAAACCACTCGAAAAAGATACATCTTTTATGTGCGTACGATCTTCAATAGCGATACATAGTTTGGGGGAACGAGAAGGCTGGACAATAAAAAGGTACAAAAAAGCAGGGGATATTATTCAGTATTACTAGAAATGGCCAACTTTACTGACCCAACCGTTCCCTCCACAGAGTCACATAAAGGCGTAAATCGCGCTTAAAATATATCACTAAATTATTTTATTTAGCATCATTCGATGATTCTTTGTCAACATTCTTGTCACTGAAACCAACGATTTTCTTCTATGAAGAAACATTTTGGGATCACAAGAATTTCGAGATATTTGGTTCACAATTTTTTATTTTTCCCATTTAAACGCGTGTGAATTCAAGTTGCGCTTCATTTATATGAGAGGCGGGAAAATTTGATTAGGATTTTTCTTTCAAAATTTTGGCTCATAGCCTCGCTGGCTACATTTTTTTTTACACGTGTTTAGATCCATGGGTTGGAAGAACCCTAAAAGTCATTTTTTTCGTTTCGCAAAATATGAATGGAAAAACATTGAAATTTGTCGTGGGATTTCGTAGCGACAGTTGCATCAAAGTTCCCTACATTTTTTCGACACATATTTAATTTAAGTTCAGACCGTATTTCGAAACTTAAATAATTTATAAGGTTCGGGCAATTCTATTTGAATTTTCCATAGACGTTGATTAATTTCAACTAAATTTTTGATTCCACGTTGCCTCGCGTTATTCTTGTTTGGAATTCTGGAATTTTGTCACGTGTTTATTTGATTTTTTAGGTTTGTTGTCCACTTGAATTCTTGAGAGGAGTTGATAAGTTTTCATAAAAGAATTGATATAATGGGAACCGGATCGATTGGTCTCGCCTTGCCGATAATATATTTTCAGAGGGATATTTTCGGGTGAACACGCGTGTCCAGATCGCGCGACGGGGTAACCTGTTATTATGAGATATCCAGAAGTATATGTGTATACAATGAGAGAGAACCGAGAGAATTCTGGCTGACTGTGGTGGTTTTCATATCGAAACCCATATTTTATACTAATAACCGAAACCGTCCTAATCCGGCGTTTTACGACTCGCGGCTTTGCACACGCGGGCGCGCGCGCGAACACGTCGGCCTGTTTATTATTGTCGCGGCGATAATTCGTTTTTTCTTCTTTCCGAATTTTTTTCTATCCCAGCCTCTCCCAATGATGTTCCCGTTCTCACGATTCCTCTTTATTTGGAAGAATCTCTACACATCGAGAGTATAACCGGAAGAAGAAGTAAAACTGAAGCTTTTATTGATAATCGCGTGATAACTTTGAAAAATTGACACACGAATTACCGCAATTTTGGAAAATTCATTTCTCCGGTAAAATTATCCGAAAAACCGTCATCTTGGGCTCATTCTTTTCGTTTTTCAATGCAGAATCACGTGAGCCCGGGGCGATTCTCGTCCACTATTAAAAATCGCTCAAAAATTGGTCAAAACGGTTTACAAAAAATGGAAAATGAAGGGAGAAAAAAAAATTCGTAAAAGTCATGGAGAACAGAATAAAAAATCCTTTTTCCAGTCCCCTGGGAAAATTTTGAGAAATTTTTGCCTCGATGCTTTGATAAGAATCCACGAAACTAATAATTTATGAATGTGCTTATACCGAATCATCGATATCTTAAAAGTTCCTGGTATTTTATTACACATGCAGCTAGGAGGGGAATGACTGGTTGACAAAACAAATATATACCCAGGAAAAAGTCTTATCCTCTAGCATGAAAGAGCTGCCTGACGTATACATATTGGATACCATGTGCGAACATTTGGTTGGTGCTGGTTATGGTCGGTGGCTAACCACATACATCACCTTACTATCCAACAATAGGGCTATGGGTATAAGGGAGTTACATAATGTAAGCGTTGGTAACATAATAGTACCCGAAAGTTGTCAGACACATGTACATGCGTATTCGTGAGTGTGCGTGTGTGTATACGGCACATATGGATAGGGAGATTCCAACCCCAACCTCGAGAGCGACTATAGTTTCTATCTGTACATCGATGTTGCTGCCATTACAGTCTACCGGAAGCTCCAAGCTCCCTTCCCATGTCTCCTGCCTGCATGGTGATCCTTCAAGGATCTTTCGAGTCCCAAATCGCAAATGATAAGGAAGTTCTGAAAACTTGGTATTTTTTTGTACGAAAAAATTAAGAGATCGTGTAAAAATTTCACGACCATTTCACCAAGTTCGTTATTGAACCCATTCACTTTGCCATGAGTTATTATTCTTAAAAACAACGGAAACAAGAGGAAGTTTGTTGATGAATATTTTTGGTATCCGTTCAAAAAATTGCTCTAAAGAAAATGTTAATTTTTTGATAACAAACTTCGGAATCGTCGTGAAATTTTTACTCGATCGCAGAATTTCCTCGTCATCTTTCCACGAGGTGTTTAGGAGGTCGTGTACAAATTTTACCGTCAAACTACATGACACGAAATCACACGAAAGATTCCTTTGCGATCGGTTATGTTTTCCGAAAAAAGTTTACCTAATTGAGCAACTCCCTTACCAAATTTTCAATGATGACGCCTTTTCCGCGAGATTTTGTCAAAAACTCAGATTCGAAATTGCAGTAGAGTTTGAGAGGCTTCTCGAGCCTCCGGAAATAAAAGTCTGTGACTGTGATGCTGTGGCATTGATGGGAACGCAAGGGAGAGTTTGCACATTAATCATTTTTCATATTCTGTTATTGGCTTTGTACACGTAACCAGAGATCGAAAACGTCAAGTCACTTTGTCAGATTTTTCGGTCTGGTACATTGTTTGGGGGGTTTCTTATCTGCACAGGCGAAATCTCGCACCGGGGTAGATTAATTCGTGATGAAACTGAGATGCTATGAGAAATTCACTAGTTTCCGGCGCAGTTGGTCGTTTTTATAGCTGTAAAAAATGTTGCAAGGATTTTGTATGGCTTGTATCGAAGCATGCAGAAAAGTTTCGGGGGTTTCGATGATGAAGTTTATTGCGGGTAAATAAATCAATTTATTAACGGCGAATCCAACAGTCTGGATTTCCTGCCTAAAGAACTGGAGTGTCTAATCTTCCCTCATCATTTCCTCTTACCGGAATCCCCCTCCCTCTATCGCTTTCTCTGCGGAGTCTGCCACCCTTGACATTTATTTACCGAACACGCCCCTACGATCGACGTCTGCGCGCGCGGCTCTCCAAATAGGGGCACAACGATCCGGTACGCTTGCGGTATACACATTCATTCAACAACATATATCCATGTCTACAGCTCTATGTACTGACTAAAAAAAAATTGTATATATGTGTGTATATGCCGGCAGATCTGGCAGGGTGTGACTGCCACAATTCGATGTAACAAGACCGCTAACAGGATGGGCAGTATAACACCGCGATCTTCATAACAGTCTATCTGCAATTCGGTAAACGGGGCCCCCATGAAATTCAACTTTTCCATCATTTTTCAAAGATCAACCCATTCGCTGGCCGCGCGTGTATTGTTATCGAACAAAACTCTACACACTGAAAATCAAATTTTGTTGAAAAAGATCGATATTTTGTTGGATACGTTAAACTAAACGTTTTTTCGAAGAATCACGAAAATTTTGTCATTCGAGCAAAAAACATTCTGGAAAATCTTTTCGGAAAGTCAATTTTTGTCATTCCAATCGTAAATTTTGCTGACAGTTCCGTTGCAATGAAAAATATTGTCGAAAATAACGAAAATTTTGAAATCGTCCCAAAATATTTAGTTCGCTGTATTCAACAAAATATCCAAGTTTTTTGACAAAATTTAATTTTCAGTGCAACGGTACAGAAAAATTTAGAGGAATCAGCAACAACTCGTTGCTGGTTAATTTCATAAAAAATCCCAATTTTATCAATAAATCGTTTCAATCCCCAGAACGGGATCGAAATATCGAGAGTTCTGAAATGATTTCGGCAGCAGATCGAGCAACAGATTCATCGGATCCTCGTGTAATTTGAGAAAATCTTTTGAAATGATTTTTGTCAATGATTTTCCGACGAGCCATATTGGTTCTCGGCACGGACTTCCGCTTTTGTATACGCAGTGTGTAATATATCCTTGTGAAATATATATCTTGAACCGATGTAACTTTTGTGCACAGACACATGCACGCAGCGAAGTAAAAAAGGGGCTTGAAGCATAATCGAGGGGTGTGCAAGTTTAGGGGGTTGTTCTAAAGAATCTCATACATGTTTCTCGTATTTATATATATGTGCACATTTTCTATGGCGTCTCTTCCACCAACCATGTAGAGAGACCGCGCGACGAGACATCCTCTCTATATGCGGTTGTGTCGGCAGCCGCGTACCTCTCAGCAGGGATTCTCTCTCCTGGTTTCTTTCTCTTTCCTTCATTCTCACTCGGCTACATTCGCTTGACCAGCTGCTTGCAGCAAACTGAGAGAATCCACGGAATAACGAGTCTCGCCTCGTCCATATACACGATTGGACACACGAAAAAGGTGTAAACCTCAAAAATCTTTGACTCGGCACATAAACGACGAAGTTGATGTAAACCGCATTGAAAGCTCTCTCCAGACCCATGAAGGGCACTCGAGACTGGCGTGCACCCAGAAATCGTCATGGACTCTCCACAAAATCCAGTCTTTTTCATGATGCTGACTGCATTAAAATCCCATCCCCTTAATGCATGTTGGTGGCTGGCGTTCTCGCGACATTTCCTCGACATATTGTCCACATGCGACGCGTCCTCAGACACTGTAACGTATCCGACACCAATTCAGATTTATCGACGCTCTCCAAAGACCCTCCCGCCCTTTCGTTCTCGTCACACAAGCCTCCATCCCCGACACACCCCATTACTTCACGATACTTTTCGTATTTTCGTCATTCCCAAATTAAAATTCAATCACCTTTTTCGAATATTCGTTCGTTGCTAAATCGGGGTCATAAATGATTCCCATATTGAAAAATTAATATCTCCGGGAAAATTTAACGATAAGGCTCCAACTTGGGATTATTTTATCGGTTTTTTAATACGGGATCGCGAGAGCCTGGGAAATTTTGGCTCAAAGTAATAAAAATTTGTTAAAAATGTGGTAAAACGATGAGAACGAAGGGAGAAAATGGCGCAGGGTTTAAAGTCGCCTGCTGGGGTCGTTCTAGGAAAATTGTATAAATTCTCGTAGACGAAAACTCGACAAATAAATTTTTAGAACAAACTTCGATTTCGCACAGTGTCGTAATTTTATCTGAATGTTTAATTTACATTATCAAGAAGTCATACATCGAATATATTGATCTTGTTGCAATATCGAGCTTGGCAAGGTTTGAGCAGTAGTTGTGGTTTATTACAAACTGAAAATTGCTTGAGTACGGTTGGTAAGCCTGAGCATCTGAAGGATCGTAACGGATCGTTGAAAGCTGGGACAGAGTACACATGAACACATCGATCAAATCGTCTGCTCGGTTTACAGACAGTTGTAGAGCAGTGCGAAGGGTTGCACAGAGCAGAGCGGCGTTTCTCCGGACGCATCGGTCTCACTTCTATTCAGGCACAAGTTATTGGCGTTCTCTCTGATGATTTTCGGTGGGCCTGGGGGTGGAAAACCACATCTACACCCCGAGATGAGGATTGATACCGCAGGCAGAGGGTGTGCGGTGCGGGTTTAACGTTCCGCGTCATTAGAGACGTTGCACAGTTCATTGTACAATTGGGCACCCAGAAAGGACTGGTTGCAATTTAGTATTAATCCCTCAAGCTTCGTTCGCAGAGTTTAAGCTCCGGTACATTTCCGACCCAATGTAAAGTCTAGAAAAGCCAATTTATTTCTATGCCACACAGTATTCGTACGATTTTTTTTTTCAATTCAAATCCCCTTTCATGACTGGCTTTTTTAGATGAATTTCAATTCCTTGGCTCAGTTTCAAAATTTATCGTCATCGAGAAAATTAACCGGCACAGTTATAATTTTGAAAAATCCGAATATCCAGAAAATGCTCAACTTTCTACCCATTTTTGCCGTTTTTTTCGGGTGATTTTAAACCCCGCGCGCCATTTCTCTCTTCATTCTCCCGTTTTTTATCATTTTACCGCATTTTTGACTAATTTTTAAAACAATTGCCTAATATTTCTATAAATCCAAAAAATAGGCAAAATTTTTGAAATTTCCGAAATTGGGGTCATTTGTGCCCCGAGTGGCCTGGATAGTTAGCAAAAAAAAAAATAAGTTTACGGTTCCAGAGCTAATTTCCCATCCACTCCAATTTCATTAGCGCGAGCACGTAATTATAATCGAATGCGCGAATACTAATTGCTACTTTTTATCGGTTGAATTTCATAAAAAGACGGAAGTGGAGGACATGCCGCCGGAGGGAGTCTGCGAGGGAAGCGTCCAAAGCAACCCTGTGGCTGGTGCAACGACTGGAATCGTTACCAACGTTCCAACAGGCATCATGGAATGCGGAGGTTGTGGTGAACGAGTTAGGGAACGAACTGTACTTTGCGTAGGTGGCAGAAGTTGGCACTCGAGATGTCTCAGATGTTGCGCGTGCGCTCGACCACTCCACGATCAACATTCGTGTTTTATACGGGGCATGAGACTTTACTGCAGGCATGACTACGCTCTGTAAGTTTTTCCATCACTGATGTGCATTAAAAAATGAAATCAAAACCAAAAAAAACCTTTTTTTTCTTTAAAATCTTTAAAAAAATACTTTTTATTAAATTATTATCAATCAACTTTTTTATGATGAGAAAATTATCATTTGAATCATTGACCTACTATGTCGACTGTCGTATTGTCATTTTTTTTTGCTATTTTTTATTATTATTATTTTTCAACGACTATTTGGACGGGCGATCCATCGGATAAGGATTATTAATGATAGGAACAGTGATTCCCTTGTTCGATCTATAATGGACACCGCGTAATACTTACTGATCGAGTGCGAGGATGAAACACGATATTTCAATTGTTCTCAATGACCTCATTCGACCTCTTCACACCTTTGGATGCATCCCTCGCGTTTCTTCTTTAGTAAAACATGATTTTACTGAACTAACGCATGATTTGATTGATTTTTAAATATTTCAACAATTTCTTCATGAAAAATCAATAATTTCAGTATTTTTTTTTTTCTTTTTTCATTTTATTATAATTTTTCCCTTCTCTAATTTGGTTTTGTTGATTTTTTCAATTTTCTGTTCAAAAATCGGGAAATTTTTTCGTAGCAGCGTGTATGAAACTTGTCGGCTCTTCTCAGCCAAAAAGCCAACAATCGCTGTCACAATTTTTATTTCTATGCTTGTCCAAATGCGGCATGCAAAGTGACTCGTCGATATTTCCCTGCACACGGCGATTTCGAGAGCCAGGCGAAACCTTTGAGAAAGAGAATAAGAGAGAGAGAAATGGAAATGAGAGAGATGCTCGATTGGGCTCAACGTGTTTATCCAACTGTCAATCAGATTGGCCCAGTCGGCGGATCTTACTCACACATCGTGTGTATACATCTACATGGAGACGAGTTACACTGCCGAGGCGGTGTGTGCTCTTCATGGTGGCTTCGACTGCGGATACCAACCCACCTAATAAGTCACGTATCTTAACATCCGATCACGAGACTCGTATATATCGAGCCAATTGGTGTCAATTTGGACCAGCGAGCAAGCTTAAAAGTTTTTATATAAAAAAAATCTAATTCATTTGATAATTTATCTAATTTTCGGGCTTTTGTTAATTGGATTTCATACATGTTAGAAAAAAAAATGCAAATGATTAATTCAGCATTACATGAAAACGCTATGCGTGAACTTAAACGTTGAATTACTCTCGAACTGGTTGGAAGAAAAATCTGTAAAAATTTGGATTATATTCACAAAATTTTAACAAATTTCAATTGTTTTGAAAATTTTTATGTTTTTAACATGGTTCAGCATGGCAGCATTGCATCGTCGGCAACGAAACCCCCTAATTTTGCGATTACAATTCAATTCGGAATACGAACTGGCGATAAGATGAGTCCATCTTTATTCTTGTGGTTTTCACGAGCATTCGAGCCCATTTTTCACCCACTAATTTCCATATTCCTGCAGGCCCCCCAGTATTGCCCGAAGGACTGATGCTCTTTCCTAATGAACTGGGTATCGCGTTTGCACGAGGTCCCGAAGGGCTTGTGGAAAACTCAAACCCCATGGGTCGCTATACTTTTTGCAGAGTTCCAGTGTCGCGGTTCTGGAACGAAAATTTCGTTGGATACGCTCGATCAAACGTTTTTTTTTCTGATAAATCACAAAAATGGTGTCATTGCAGCAAGAAATTTTTTGTGAGAGTAAATTTTTGTCATTCCAATGGTAAATTTTGCCCACAGTTCCGTTAGAAATCAAAAAAATTCTCAAAATTACGAAGATTTCGAAATCTTGGTTTTTATCATTGATACGCGAGCCGGTGCTTGAGTAAACGGTCACCCAACCAAGTTTTCAACTCGAGGGAGACTGCTTCACTTTGGTGGTCACTGGAAGCACAATTGATCGCGCGTTTTATCGTTTTCGGTGTGAGATCAGTTTTACACGTTATACCCGAAGCTATAGATATAGAAATCCTTTTTTTTTACTTTCATCTGGGCACGCTACGATAAATAATAATACGTCACGTGTATCGATGATCGTATTGATCGCCTATGCGGGAGGTCCTCAGAAATCTGCTACGTAATTTTTATAGTCATCCTCTCTTGGTCTCTCTCTCTTCCTGACCATTTTATTTTCATTTATTTTTATTCCTCCTCTGGAATCAAGCATGTGCACAGCCTTATATTATGATAATGTCTGCCGATATGACATCGCGATACATCGATCCCAAGATCACTATTTTTTATATTTTCAATTATTTTTTCTTCAAAAATCGGATTGAAATCAAATCGACCATTTAATTTAAATGAGGCCTGAGATTAAATTACAGAAAATAATTTATATGTCGCAGCGACCCGATATTTACCGCGACGTCATCGATTCAGTGCAATTCTAATATAGCTACAGAGGACACGATATTTTCGTATTATCATACAGTGACATGAATTTTTAATGCACCAAAAGGAGACACGGATGCATATTTATCCTCGATTTTGATGACATTCAAATCCCTTCAAAATCCATCCGGTATGGATCAAACGAAACAGAAGATTGTAAACATAATCCTCGTGCTCTCGAGATGGGTGTGACCACCGTCAGCATATTTTATAGTTATTAACGTATACGCGTACATATGGTTTTCAGCATGTCTTGTTTCCTGCATCAAATCTCTAATCGCTTGGCGCATAAGCAAGCAACTATCATGCTATGCGGATTTTAAAAGACTGCTAAACGAAGGAGCTCTCCAATTTACTGAAGAAATCTCTACCACAAAATTGTGTTTGTGCCCTTTTCACGCAAAAACCACTGAACCACTATTGATGAATCTTTCACAGGAATTAAGCTCATTAATCAGAATAAGTTTCAGGCTCTATCACAATCCGATAATTTTAGTTTTCTCGCGAACTCGAACCAAAAAATCGTTTTTTTCGTCATATTTTCCACTTTGAAACTTCACAAGCAGCTAAAAAAATGATAATCAAAAATCACTAATTACTAATTCGAAGGTAATTAGAAAACGAAGATAATGAGCGGCAACTGCGAAGTGCCAGTTTGAAAAAAAAAGTTATAGCGATTTTCGTAAAATTAAAGTTTAAAGATTTGAAAAAAAAAAAAACATGATTTTTTTCTGAGAAAAAATCACGATACGGAAATGCTGCTGAATGGCAAAGAATCAACATAACAGAAAGAAAAAAAAACATCCGCAAAACAGTACGATCCAACGAATGAATCGTGAATTAAGAGATTTCTCCGTTTACTGGCTTGAAGCGCGCGTCGTTTTAATTTGGCTATTATTTCGCGGGGAATATGTCAGCAAAGAAATTGGAGGATGGGAAAAATTCCTCGGTAGCGAAAAAGCTTGGATCGGGCCCACCAAGGTAGTCGCGTGGCTGCGAACACGACGTGTATCTTTTGGCTCCTTTTCGGATATATATATTCACGAATGCGCGGCGGAGGCGTTCGGAATCTCGAAAAAAACGAAAATGCCGTCGAACGACGAAGAGAAAAGTTGGTTGAAATTCAATGGAGAGAGAGAACGCGAACTTGGCTCGCACGTGCTCACTTCTGTTATTGGACCATGCCTCGAAATCGAAAAGATAAAAAACGATTCACAAAGAGCTGAGAATTTCGAAGGAAGAAAATATTTATGAAGTAAAAACGAAATGAGAAGCAAATTTCCGCGGACCGATAAAACTATGAGAGGAAATAATGAAGGAGAGAATAAAAAAAGTGATTGATTAAAAATTCAACATGTGGATTAATGCATCGATAGGTATTTATATTTTATGCTCTATATCTGTCGATGCAAGAGCAGATAATATCAGAAGCTTCCCTCAGTGCTCTCGTGTGCAGGAGATATATATTAAATGGCAAATATAAAGGCTCGCGGGCAGAAAATGCAAAACTATCGGTTCCAGAGGGTGCATGCCTGGACGAGAAAATAAATAAAGAGTAAACCATGCGAACGAATGAAAAAAAGGGAAAAAGGTAACGAGAAGGATGGAATAAATAAAAAGGCTGCAAGTCGACTGTATTAGCGAAGGGAAAATAAGAATCGAGAATCGAGAATCGCGCGTCGATGAGGGGGAGCAGCTTGGCTCGATCGAGAAATCGGGATGCACTTTCCGTGTTCATGAATATGATAATGGGCTAATGGTCGGCTAGTCGTTGTTTAATTACCGGAGCCGCCAGTCTTTCCTACCACGGCCCACCACCACGACCACTGCCCACTGTTCTCCTTTTTATTTTCATTTACTTTTTCTTTTTATCATCCTCTCGCTTTTGCTCTTATTTTTGCTGCAACTTTGCTGACGCATACTCCGCAAGATCCCTCAACGAGATTCTTCATTTTTGCCCTTTTATTCTTTATCATTGCACGCTCGCAATCGTAGCTCGGTTTAAAAATTTATATTCACATAAACTTTTGCGCGAATAAAATATTCTGCCAGAATTCTCTTTCTACTTTACAGCACTCTGACCTCTCCCTTTCAACATTTCAATCAACTCCTTCATGCATGTATCCTTGTCCGCATTTGACAGCAGAAAAATCCATTAGAGTGCAGCCCAATCAAATATGTATCTCGTTTCTTGACTCTCAAGAGAAAGATTTCCACCTGGCCGAGGATTTATCAACTGCTTGATTACAACGCCGCGGACATACACCGCGATCTCATTTACTTAGAAACACGTAGTTAGAGACTCGTAAACATATTCTTCGTATGCAACAATTAGTCGACTCAATTTTCATGAAAGGAAATCGAATCCGTTTACTAAATTTATCAGCCGCACTCACAGACACACTTTTTCACACAAAATGATTTTTTCCAAGTCGTTTTTTAAATAAATTTTAAATAGAATGGTCGGTCGTTTCATTAAATGTACGAGGATTCATAAGAAACAAAATTTATGTTTTTTGTTCGACAAACAAAAGTGGCATTCTCTTGATTTTTTTTTGTTTTTTTAAGTCATTTTGAAGAAATTTTGAATGGAATTGTAGATTGTTTCATTGGAAATTGATTTTGGCAGTGCGTTCGGCGCGAAATGTGCGAAATGTGGGCGAAGTGTTAGCGCTGGTGACTGGGTGAGACGTGCAAGGGAACGGGTCTACCACTTGGCATGTTTCGCCTGCGACGCCTGCTCGAGACAACTGTCAACGGGTGAACAATTCGCCCTGCTCGATGCTCGATTGTTATGCAAGGCTCACTATCTGGACGTCGTCGAGGGAAACAACACCTCGTCCGATGGTGAGATATCACGTTTTCCGAAACGTTGATTAATCGTCCGCGATATCTGTACGGGAATTTCTAAGTAGCCGCGCGTACGATCGACGACACTATCGACACAAAACGACTCTATTTAGGATTCTTTCAGAATTTAGTATCAACGTTCTTGCCACCAAAACCAAAAGTTTTTCCCCATGAAGGAAAATTCTCCGATGCTTAGAATTTGAGATATTTAATTAGCAATTTTTCCATTTCCCCATCTGAACGCGTGTAAATTGAGTCACGTTTCGTTAAAAAGTTGCAAAAATCGAATTGCAAAATAGAATATTAAGGATTTTTTTGCCAGCGAGCCAGAGAAGCTATGAGCCGCAATCTTTAAAACAAATACTGAAAACATTTTGTTCGCAACTCTTCGACGAAACGCGACTTGAATTTACGCGTTTAAATGGAGAAAGTTGAAAATTAAATATCTCAAATTCTTGAGGTCAGAAAATGTTTCTTCATAGAACAAAATTGTCGGTTTTGGTGGCCAGGAATGTTCATATTAAATCATTGAAGAATCCTGAATAAAGTAATTTTGTTCGTTAATTATATTTTGGCTATAATATTATTAATCACTGGAATAGGTAAATTTGAAAAAAAAACGATCGTAAATGTGCGTGTCAAATGCTCCAATAGTCTCCGTTCGATTGGACAAGAAACAATCGTTAATAACCGTCAGGAAATTGGGGAATGAGGAATAATTTGTTTTTAGATCGAGATCATGATGGAAAAATGTTCAAAACGAAAACAAAGCCAGACGCAAAAGCGTCGTACAGATATAATTAAAAAATTGGCAGTTGAGTACTTTGATCCAATCGATAAATTTCAACTCAAAAAATATCGTTCAAGGATCGTTTTTAGTAATCAGGAAAAAACGAAACGTGTTTGATTCCGCGAGCTCGCAGATTTCATGCGTTTAGGTAGATAAATCCAAGTGATTTTTAGCCCTAGAATGGTAACCTGAATTTTTTTACTTCAAGCAAAATAAAGCAAGGCAAGAAGACTTTTCGTTGAATTTAACCGGAGATATGAATTTTTCAAAATTGAAGTAATTTCTGGTCATCGGAATAGGTGAAAAAAATTAGTTTATCGTTTTAGGGTTAATAAAAAAATCAAAGCTTCTGGTAGTTCTACACTTTAGAGATTTTTTCCTTTCTGGGTGTGCTGGATTTGATTATTAGCAAAGAACTGATGACGATCGATCGATGCTCGGCTCTTTACCCCCAGAAGGTGGCGATTCCGAGAGCGGTCACAAAGGTGGCAACAAGGCTAAAAGAGTAAGGACGACATTCACCGAGGAACAGTTGTCGGTTCTTCAAGCGAATTTTCAACTCGACAGCAATCCCGATGGTCAAGATCTTGAGAGGATAGCACACGTTACGGGCCTTAGTAAAAGGGTCACTCAAGTTTGGTTTCAAAATTCGAGAGCAAGACAGAAGAAGCATTTGCATACTGGAAAATTAAAGGGACAACATGGTAAATCTTCATTTTTACACTATACATGCAATTTCATTTATCAATTCTAGAAAATATTAATCGAACAAACGCGTTTCTCTTGCACCAATTCAGTTCACCAATCGCCGCCCAATTCCTCCGCATCGCCAGCTGATTTCGGCAGACACATTAACCTTCATCTCACATATTCTTTTCAACATCAGCAACAACACCAGCAGGGACAACATCAAACGCAACTTAGTCCTGCGGTCTGCAAAAGTCCAACACCCTCCATGTACCACACTCAGGGTAATTTACATTATAAATTTCAATTAATATCATTCCTTGCTGTCTGTATTTTCATTTTCTTCAATTTTCAACTGACATCGCATTTCCAATTTCACAAAACGACGTTTTTTGGGGTTCTTTCGAAAAAATAACGTTCTGGCCACCAAACCTAACAATTTTCTCCCATGAAGACAAATTTTCCGACGTTCAGAATTTCATTAATTTGCAATTTTTCATTCTCCCTATCCGAACGCGTGTAACTTAAACTCACGTTTAGTTAAAATGTTGCAAATTTTTTTTTTTGCTAATAGCCAGAAAGTCTACGAGCCGAAATTCTTAGAGAAAAATCCTGAAAACATTTTGTGTTTGCAACTGTTAAAGGAAACGCGACTTGAATTTACACGCTTTTAGGAAAAATTGGAAATTGAATATTTCGAGAATTCTTAAGGTCAGAAAAGTTTTTTTCATTAGAAGAAAATTTAGTCAGTTTTTGATGGTGTGACGAATGTTCATAAAAAATTATTGAAGAATCCCAAATAAAGTCAAAAGCGTGGGAGCAGGTGAATGATTTTTCTTGGTTTGAATGAAAATGGTGACTTTGAAAATTGTTTAGGCTCTGAGCAATCAATGGACGAGCTGTCGCAAGACTCGGTGATGCTGACGATGTCGAACGAGGTCTGAAAAATCACGAAGCATCGAGTGCGTTTACACGCGCGTCGCAAATTTCCTCGGTCGCTTTGAATCTTGTCTTGCTGTAAATAAAAATTATATAGTTAATTGTAGTCAACAAGGGAGACGAGTGACAAAAAGGCATTGATTATTGCTGCCAGGATTTGTCAAAGCGACGATCAGCCAGCAGCCGCTGGTCCATAATGAGCGGATCAATCGCTCGAATGTTATTATTCGAGAGTACCAAAGTGCGTCAGAAAACTTAAATTATCTCTCCAAAATTCTCGTTGGTTCTTGAGTCGCGACGAGAACGAATAATCACGGCAAAAATCCGGGTAAACTTGACAATTGCAATTCGCCACAGAAACTCTTTTTGGCTCCTGCCTAAATATGACGAAAAACATTTCGCATTTGCGCGAAAATATCCTCCAAGTAGTATTGAAATTTCGTTCGATATAATCGAACGTGTAATCCGGCTAATCAGCTTCCTCGTTTTACATCTAGATGTGAAACGAATCTTATTTATAAATAATATATCAGACTTTCACAGCTTTTGCAGAAAGTTGCCTATTCGAAAAAATGGTGCGAGGATTTCAACGAATATTAAACGTACAAGACATTTTATCCCCGTCCACGTTTTTTTTCTCCTCCAAACTTCAAAATATCGAAAAAAAAATACGAAACGATTCACAAAAAACGAAAATTTGTTCGGGAATTGTAAAAACGTGAATTCCGAACTGCAGCTCCGTCGGTTTCGAGTGGAAGAGAAAAAATATAGTTGGACTGGAGAAAAATGTCTTGGACAAGAAAAAAAAAGTATATATTATATTGCAACCTGTAAATATTGTAAACTAAATTTGAAGAAAATACAAAGAATACACATACTCGGCGTTAATGAGATGAAAAAAAAAACCTTTATTCCCGCGTCGTCCTGTTTACTGTTAAAAAATGTGGATTAGGAGCAAAAGGTTAAAAAAATGATAATTCGACGATTAACAATAAAGGTTGGGCTTTTTTTTATTATTGATAATAATAACAGTAGGATATTTGTCGTCAATATTCACAAGGAAAACATTATTTTCGTACAAATCATTGACATTCACAGACTCATTCAATTCGCTCGTCATCATTGCAATCGTTGTATCTCAATTTGACTCATTAAACAATCAAATAAAATAGACCTTTTTGTCAGTGTCGTTAATCGTCAATTATATTGACGCGAAACTTAATAAAAATATTTCAATCTAATGATTAAGTAGCTGGAAATAAATAAAGGTAAGTTCGGCAAGTTAACTCGAACTATTATTTATATTTACAATTTATTCGACGCCACATCTCTTTAGTTTTATTCTCACCTGCTTCGCTTAATTTCATTATTTACTCGTAAGTACTAAAGGCTGTAATACTTGAGGATTCGTCACGAAAAACTGCACGTACGATTCACTGATTCACTCGAATTCTCGTGAGCATAAATCTTTCGAAATTTGCAATATTTACGCGAGAATAGAAGGAACCGGAAAGGGGATAAAATAAAAAATTCTAGAAACCGTTTCACCGATGATTCTCGAGTCAGAGAGTTTTTAGGTGATCCACATTTTGTTGTTGTTTTTTTTTCACATGGAACATCCACTGATGGGGTTTTTGTACGTAAACAGTTTTTCGACACGTTTTTCCACGATTTTTTCACTGGTTTCCATTTGGTTAGTAATTTCTTTTTCACTTCAATTTTCTCCCCCGCTCAGAGTCTCCAAGTTTTGGAAAAATAGTTATTCACTCGACGTTTTTTTTGTTTTTAAGAGTTTTCTCTCGGTTTTTGCGATGATCGGCACTCTTTCATTATGTCCCTTGATGACAAAATTGAGCCTGGAGGTGGTGCGTCGGCGTCGTTGGCGTCATTGGCGTCAAAGGCGTCAATGGCGTCATTGGACTTCCAGGACTTTCGCTACCCGCACTACCTGCCCCTTGATAACCACCCAAGTACGAACCAACCATGCTTACACCCCCTGCATACAATTGCTCGCCCGGATGGTGTTGCAAAGGAGGCGAATGATGCACTGCGAACCAAAATCGCGACGCGAACGAATGGTAAATACAAAAATCGCTATAAATAAGTCGAATTACGACTCAAGTTCAAAACAGCTCCAATTTATAAACTTTGATTTTAAATCCAATTGATTTTATGTTTTCTCCTATGGAGAAAACATTTTGTGACGTTTAGAATTTGAGATATTTGCAATTGTCTTTTTTCCCAATCTAAACGCGTGTAAATTCAAATCACGTTTCGTTAAAAAGTTTCAAAAATCGAGTCGCAAAAAAAAACGCACTCAGGACTTTTATTTTGCAGATTCCCAGAAAGATGAGCCGAAATTTTTTAAGAAAAAACCGAAACACATTTTTTTGCTACTCGCAAACGAAAACGCGACTTGAATTTACTCGCGTTCGCGGATGGGAAAAGTTAAAAATTGGAAATTAAATATCCCAAGTTTTTAACGTCAGGAAATATTTCTTTATAGGAGAAAATTGTTAATTATGGTGTGAAAATAGTTCGTGCCAAATTCATAAAGAATCCTAACTCGTCGATTTCGTTGAAAATTCATGGAAGAAAAAATAATTGAGCGTAATTTGTTGAGACTGAAATGAAAATTGAAGAGAAAGAAAAAACTCACTCTGCGTTTTGATTTTTCCGCTGTGCTTCTTTTGTCTGGCTCGTGAATTTTGAAACCAAACTTGTGTGACGCGTTTACTGAGGCCAGTTACGTGGGCTATCCTCTCGAGATCCTGGCCATCGGGATTGCTGTCCAATTGAAAATTCGCTTGGAGAACGGACAATTGTTCTTCCGTGAATGTCGTTCGGACTCTCTTCGTTTTACTTCCTTTTCCACCGTGTTCGGAGTCGCAATCCTCGGAGGAAGATGTGTTGTTGCCTTCGACGACATCGAGATAATGAGCTTTGCACAATAGTCTCGCTTCCAAAAGGGCAAATTGTTCGCCCGTTGACAATTGACGAGAACAAGCGTCGCACGCGAAACAAGCCAGATGATAAACACGTTCGCGAGCTCTTCTCACCCAATCACCAGCGCCCACGCTTCTCCCGCATTTTGCACATTTTGCCCCGAACGTTCTGTAAAACAGCAATAACGAAAAAATAATGAATTAAATGCAACTGAAAAAGAAAAACAAATCTTGAAATATTTCGATTCATATCATGACTTCCGAACAATTTTACATATCCAATTAATTGGGGCGTCTGAAAATGTAAATAATTGTTTTTTTTTTTTTTCGAAAGAGAGAAAAATAAATGAATTCCGTAGAATATCGACGACAGAATAAAAAAACAGCAGCACGAACGTCAGGAGACAATGTCCCCGTTGGATTCATTCATGAACTCTGAACACGAGACCGAATCTCGACACGTTGGCTTCATTAACATACTACATTACTACCGGACCTTTGGTGTGGCAGCAGACTGTTGGAATATCGAGAGAATCGTAAGGTTGTATGAGAGTAGTTGGCAGAAACGTGAACACTAAAGTATAGAGAACACTGTGTTGCTCGCTCCGGAGTGGAAATAACATTAAAGAGAAAAAGTGTCGACAATCTCGAAGCACCTTTCAGGCACGGATTTTTTATTTATTTTTATTTTATTTTTCACGGATCCCTATCTCGTCGTTCGGAAGCAGATCGTTTCTCGGATTATTCTCGACGTCTTCAGTCTCACGAACACGAGTTCCGTTCGCTACCCTGGCCAGCAAATACAGAGAAAAAAGTCCTTCCTGACGATTTAAATAGGAGAACAATTTTTTTTTTTATAATTCGAAATTTTCGGTTTCATTTTTTGGTATTGCAATTCTCAAGCTCGACGTACCAGGCCATCCTGTCTTTGAAGATGAGAATAATAAACGTGGAAGAAGAAAATTGATGCTGTATCGAGTCTCAAGATAACTTTACACCGGATGAGTCTCCGCGGAGTATCGCGCGTGCATCAGTGCGACGTCATTCTAGCTCTTGCATTTTAGCTCCGATCTCATCGCGATATAAATATTAAATTCGAACGATTCGCTTCGGACGCATTCGGCAGATAAGATGAGAGGATCCACATGATTTAAAAGGCAAAGCTGCAGCACACCCAGGCTACAGCTATAAGTTTATCATGAAAAGTTTTTAAAAAAAGTTTCAAAATCCTCAAACTTCGATTTCACGAAAATCACTACAACTTTTTGTATTTTTACAAGCTGGCACTCTAGCTCTTGCGATTATCTTCGTCTTCGAATTATCTTTCAATTGCTAATTAGCGATTTTTGAATTTATTATCATTTTTATGATCCTGAAGTTTCCATCGTTGGAATGCAACGGAATTCTGTTATTTCTTCAGCAGAGCCAATAATTATTATTGAATATTTGGTCTGGTCAATAAAACGATTCCCTCTTGCGACCAAAAAACTCAATCGACTCAAAAAATTGCGACGATTTTCAAAATTCAATAAATAATCAACAGCAAAAATGTTTTTCGTTGAATCTCAACGTTGCAAACTTCAGAGTCATTCATTTTTTAGTTGCTTGTGAACTTTGAAAGTGGAAAATATGACGAAGAATGGGATTTTTTAATTCGGGTTCCCGGAACAAAGAAAATTATCGGATTAATGAGCTTCATTCCTGTGAAAGATTCATCAATATTGGTCCAGCGGTTTTTGCGTTAAAAGGACACGAACAAAATTTTGTAGTGACGTAAATTTTCCTACCAACCGCCACAAAACTCACTCACTCTCCTTCGCCAACTCTTATTAATTAATTAAAGATGGAAAAGCTTTCCTTCTGGAATCTTGTATTTCTGTGGCGATTCAAAGGAAAAAAAAGTCACGATGTATATAGATGAGATGAGCCCTGTCAGATGCGTTGGAAAAATCTTTGTGTGCATATGTCTGTCTCAACTGTATCGATTATGGTAATCGTTCGTCGAGGGAACGCCTAGGAGCCTGCCTCCGCGGTACGAAGACACATCCTCGCATGTTCCGAAGCCCTCAATACGATCCTGCTACCCAGGATCGAAAAAAAAGCTTCATCCCTGCACTTTTAATTGTTTCTATAATAGCGACGCGGACTCTCATATGCAACTGCCAAAGATTTCTCGTGCTTATTCGTGTATTTATTCGATACACATTTATATCTGAATTTTGATTGAATTCCGTTCTAAAAATACCTCAATATCTGTTACAGAATAAGAGCAAGATACTCAAAATATTATTAAAGCTTCAGTATTGCCGAGAGAATGTTAATCTTCTTACGCGGATGCCTCTTGGTATTCGTCTCCCCGATTCAAAGATTTTGTGTCTCGAGTATACATGCGGCTGTTTGGATAAAATTCGTTTGCATAAATCGTTTGGCGCCACCCTCCAGGCGTTTGTGTTGCAATCCTCGTGGAGGAGTCGAGCTCTCGTGGCTCTAGATTCAAAGATACGCCTCGGGACGTGTACCAAAAAGGATCAGAGAGAAAGATGAACAAAGATTGGAGAAAAGATACATGTTGCTTTTTCTCGTTCTCGATTCGAGTTAATGAAGATGCGTTAACCCTCAACGGTGAGTCGGGGTTTAAAACTACCCCAGACCACCGTTCCTCCCTTCGTTTTTCCGTTTTTTCGTAGTTTTACCGAATTTTTTGTGAATTTTCAAACTCTAAGCGAAACTGCTCCAGGCTCACGCGATCCCGCATTAAAAAACGATAAAACTGAGCCCAAGTTGAACTTTTTTCGGTTTATTTTACCAGAGATATGAATTTTTCAAAATTGGGGTCCATTACGACCCCAAGTTATGGGAACAAGTAAAAAAATCGACAAATCAACAATCGTTTTATTCAAATAATAATTTTTAAAAACTCCAGAGGTATCCAAAGATGCTGCAAGAGTAGAGACAGTTGCATGGCTGCATCCAGTATGTGCAAATGCACTCGAAAAAGAAGAAATCGTGTGCAGTGTGGTATATAGTATCGATAAATCTTGAAAGGGGTAAAATACAAGAAGGAGGCTCGTTGGAGTTGAGCTCTTGGAAGATCGCGCCGCGACCAAACCCGCCCCGCCCTAATTTATTCATTTGTTCTTTCCCGAGTGGAGAATCTCTTTCGGAGACTTCGCCGTGCAGCAGCAGAGCAGAAGCACCGCGAGGAGTCCTCTATAAGTCACTCGAGGATTAAGTCGAACGTAAAGGATCGTCCAGCTGTTAGAGGATCGCGGTGGCTATTATAGAATATACACCGGACTCGATTTCATATTATATGTAGACACACATAAATATATCGATAATACAGACTCGTGTGTATTTCTCTTGGTATCGAACAATTGACGACACCATCGTTAACAAATGCGACCATTATTCAGAATCTATTATTCAAAATAATGGCAACGAATAATCTGCCGATAATTAACAATGTTTTATTAATTCGTTCCTCTTACCCAACGACTGAAATTCCGTGAGACTTTTCATATTAATCGACTGATAAAAACGAGCTAAATAAATGCCAGCTTTGTGGCTGAGCATTTTTTTTCTCCCCAGTTTTAAATTCTGTACTTTCTCTTTACTTTTCAGAAAATTGGTCGAAATTATTTGAAATTTTATTAATTGATGATTCTGAACCTTTTTCACACCGCGCAAGGACAAAGTTGCTGCGAACCTTCAATTTTACTCAAAAAAATGGTGCAATGGAGTAAAAACTTGAATTGGCACAGAAATCGATTTAAATAATGAATAATAATCTTGTTTGAGTGTATCGTAGTTTATGGGCTGAATTGAGAAGATAAACTTGAATGAAAATATCTGCTCAGATAATAACGAGATAAAGGATTGAGTTTGATGCAAATATCGCTTGTTTCCTTTGATTTATTTGATTCCAACGAATGTTATCGGAGTAATTGGGTTCTGCAAAGATTTGATTGCGAGATTAGAAAAAATCTGATCATTCTATTGATTTTTTTCGTCATCAAGATGAATTGTTTTCCTCTTAACTCAACGATCTTTCTATCAGCTTCGATATCAAGTGAATGTAAAACTGCATAGATAAATAAATGCACACAGGGGGGTCATAGAAACCACGAGGGAATAATATCACAGCTGTGTGGCGAAGCTGCGTATATATATATATATATATATATGTATATATGATCCCTTATTACAAGGCAAATTCCTTGGGTTTGCTCGGCTCATAGCCCCAGCGTCACTGACACCCGTACACGCTCTTATGGATCTCATTTTTTTTATCACTCAGTCTTGTTTTGTTTCTCGTGACTCGGCACCCACGTATACATATCGACGCGCAGCATGACTTACGCGCACAAGAATAAATCCACCCGCATGTGCACTTTGGAGCAGAGCAGTGCAGCACATTGTCCGCATAAGGATCAATGCATTTATGACTTTTAACGTGATACATCGAATGCAAAATACACTGTCGTGTAGATTCGCATTTTCCAATCTTTTACGACAAATACACTGAGCCAACGTTGAACGCTTTTCGTTTCATTTTACCGGAGCCATGAATTTTTCAAAATTGGAGTGGAATGATGAGTAAAAAATTTAGATCGATTCGGGTAGTTTTCGGTGGCAAACTTTAGCGACTTTCCCAGAGTGGAAAATTCATGAAAAATTGTTGAAATGACGTTGAGAAAACTTACAAAGCATAGTCGTGTCTGCAGTAGAGTCTCATGCCCCTGAGGAAACACGAATGTTGATCATGAAGAGGTCGAGAGCACGCGCAACATTTGAGACAACTCGAATGCCAACTTCGTCCACCGACGCACAAAACCGTACGTTCTCGTATACTCTCTCCGCAACCACCACAATCCATTTCCATTCCATCATTGCTTTGATCGCTGTGGCTGCTGCTTATACTGTTGTTGTTATTGTTGTTGATAATTATATTTTTTTTAATGCTCGCGATATTGTTGTTGTTGGGACAGAGCAAAACGTCACTCGATTCCGTCTCGGTCTCGATTTCGGTCTGAAACATGCCAAAAAATGAAGCAACGTTAGTCCAACTATCAAAATCGCATCACAAAAACGTCAAAATTGAGGGAACAACGTCGAAATTTGACAAACGTTGTCAGGTTCAGCTCATGTGAAAAAAAAAACAACTTTTCTGCCAGTATCGCGTTCACATCATGATGGAATAAAAATAATTCATCGCATTTTGCTTGACGGTTCGATTATTTTGTAGACTCAAGGGCAGACTACTATTTTTTTGAAATCTCGATCATTTCTTGATTTTTTCAGACCCTTCAACTTGAACGCTGACAGGAAATTATTAAAAATTCCATGAATGATCAATTTAATTGGTTTTTTTTTGTTTTTGCCTCTCCCAACAGAGAAACCCAATGCCCTCGGACACTTGTGCGAAAACAGCGCGTTGACGACGAGAGGAAACGCGCGATTTGATCAACATCGAAGAATCATACGAATTAAAAATCGATAAAAATTCTATACTCGTGTACGAATAATGTTTGCAATATTCAGGATATTGAGTGTCTCACACATTTTTGCATGATTATTTCTCGTAGTTCGGAGAATCCACAAAATATTTATTCTTGCAGGAAATTTTATCGCCAGTTGGACGACCGAGGTCAACTTCGATATGTGAGCAATTATACACTATAAAAACACGCAGTGCGAAAAATTCAGACGAAAAGCTCAAAGCAAAGATTTTTATCCTCGACTTGAGTGTATTCTAACGTGCGTACCGTAATAACGTAACGTGCGGCTTTTCCAAGCTTTCTGCATGGTCACGTTAAGGACGTTGTACGGCGACGGTCAAGTCTAAATTTTTGTTTTTAATTTTTCTTACACACAAAATGGCCTGCGAGCCCAAGTTCATTGAAAAAATGGCTCCTGCATGGTGGAGGCTCTTGAAATTGGAATTCTTGAATCGGATGGAAAAAGAAATTCTATCAATAGGAAATTTTGCAAACAACGTCCTTAAATTTTATATTCATTCGGCGAATGGGACATGCATTATCTTTGCGCTTTACGCAATACGAAAAAACTCGAATAATCGGTGGATTTTTTCCCTAGATCTGATCGAATATTATTAAAAGTTCAGGTATGCAGTGACAGATGCGGTAAATAGTAATTACTATGAAAAAATAATCGACCGTACAATAAAGTGAATTGAATAGCATTTTGTTGTTGTGCAAACTTGATAGAATTGACTCGAAAAATTGAAAAAAATGTTTTTATCAAGGGAATGATTGTGGGCGGGCCAGTCCGCGGCAAAAACTCATTTCGGATCGCAATCAACGCGAAAGACGTAACGAGGACGAGAATAATGAGGATAATTTTTTATTCGCCGCGTGTCGGTGCGCGAGAATGGTCGAACGTGGGGAAATCCCTGTGTCGAGTGAGAAGCACGTGGAAAGAATGAGCAAAGGAGATGGAGAAAAATGATAATCGCGTGAGTGAGTTTTGACAGCAGGGAGAAAAATAAGCTCGCGCAACGCGAGAAAGGGTCAAACGATCTCGCACGCATGGAGACTACCGGGCATCGCTTTGTTGAAGAAGAAACTTTAGCTCGTCTCTTAAATCTCGTCAGATGTATCACGAGCCAAGTGGAAGTTACAGACACACAACACTTCTTCGTTCCTGTCAGCGTCTCCTTTGTGTAATCCATTGATTTTTTTCTCTCGCAGTCATTAAATCATTAAAACTAAATAAACTAATCGGCGCTTAAAAAATATTTCGTCTACGAATTACCGCGCGAGGTCGATCAATTCCCACAAAAAATTCTCTTCCATCGATTAATTTGAAGAAAAAATTAAATTTTTAATAAATCTCGGTTCGACTCGATTTACCACTCGGTATTTCGCCGAATCCGTCGGGATAAAACGTCCAGTCGAGACAAGGATGTTGGTTTATTACAAAAATTCGCAAACAGACGTCGCAACCATTTTTACACTTTGACAACTTTTAAGCCTGGAACGGTAAACCGGGATCAAAAACGACCCCAGACGATTTTAAATCTCGGGCCGATTCTCCCTTCGTTTTGCCGTTTTTCATCGTTTTGTCTAATTTTCGCCTCATTTTTCTACTTGGAGCAAAATTGCCCGGGCTCACGTGTTCCTGCATTAAAAACGAAAAGAATGAGCCCAAGTTGAGTAGTTTTCGTTGAATTTTACCGGAGATATGAACTTTTCAAAATTGGGCTCATTTTTGACCCCAGCTTGCGGGAATGGGTTGAAAAAAAATAAAGTCAGCGTTCTGGGGTCAAGTTTTTTTATGGAAGCGAGCTCACCTTCATTTTGAATATCCACAAATCCCACTCAGCCCGTCACGAAAAATCTTTCATGATCCATATCCTCGTCCCCCGTCGAATGCAAAAACAGCCACAACGAAAAACCAAATATTTCGAAACACAAAAAACACACGTGGCGCAATGAAAAATAATGATAAAAACAGTTGCAGTTTGTAAGGATCGACGGCAATGTCGCGCACTCGTCGTTAAACACTCCTGTCAAATAATTAAACCCTCCAACTCTGTTTTGCTCAAACTTTTTGTTTTAATCGACGAAAATGCGATTATTCTGCATCACGACGAAAAATCAGTTGATCGTGAGATCATTGGGTTTGTTTATTCCGGAAAATGGGATAATAAACAAAATATAAAGATGCGCAAACGTCGCAGCGACCCGGAGAGTAATATGCCGTCCGGCTCGTGGCCCGGATGAGACTGGAGACCACGATTCTTGCCCCTACCACGAGCCCATCATCCGAGTCTCCTCTCTATCTTTCTCACACTCAAAGTCTTTTCAGACCGAGTTGCCCGCACCGGCGCGAATCACCCCACACTCTACGAGTGTAGAATTTTCCTCTTGGCCCAAGTTTCTAGTCTGCAGAGGGCGGGGGAGATCCCAGAGTAGGGAATAACCTTTTGAGCGTGGCCCCTTTATCACCCCCCCCCCCTTCTCTTAACGTTTTTCGTTCGCGCAGCTACTCGAACTTGCCCCGGAGCAGGCAGAGATCGGGAGGCTGGATCGAAAAAGTCCTTTGGGGATGAGTTGTCTCGGTCCACCCCTTGGAATCCGCAGAGGAAAGGGATTCACGCGTTCGTGTCAACGTGAAGGCGCCACGAAAAAAAAAAAAATTTCTTGAAAACGTTGGACTAAACGTTTTTTTTTTTTAAATCCCAAAAATTTTGTTATTGCAACAAGAAATATTCTAAAAAGTCTCTTCGACAAGTCAATTTTTGTCATTCCAATCGTAAATTTTGCTGACAGTTCCCTTAGAAATGAAAAATGTTGCCAAAATTACGAAAATTTTGACATTATCCAAAAATATTTAGTTCAACGTGTTTGACCAAATATTTACACTTTTTGACAACATTTTATTTTCAGTCGACGTGTGTCTGTATGGACGCAGAGCTACGAGCCGCTCGGGATAACGGAGCAGCAGGTTTCAGGCTCTCTTAGGGGGATCAAACAACCCGAGCATGCTCCGCCTCTGGTTCACGCCCCAATCACAAATCCCACCTTCGTTTTACAAGCTCGATTCAGCTGGTGTGGGTTCAGAAATTTCTACGTGCGCTCCGAAGGATTTCTGCATGTGTATTGTATATTTTCTTTCGTGTATTGAATCTCTTCGCCTTGCAGGCTTGAAAAATCCGCGAAACTTCCAGATTCCGGCATTAAACCCCATTATTTTTTTCAGCAACCAAAATAACGTTGGATTCGACTTATTCCGAGTGCGTTATTTTGGAATTAAGATAAAAAATCAATTCGACTATATTTCAGTCCAAAAAATCGGACGGTCGTACCAGATTTTGCGACATGGAGCGATAAGTTTCCATTACAAAATGATCGCGTTGTCAATATTTGCAGCCAACTTGATATGAAAAGTTGAAATTTTTTTTCAAGATCTTCAAACTTTGGTTTTTCTCGAATCGTAAAAACTTTTTTTTTTTATGAACTTGCACTCCAGCTACTCTTTGTTTTCGAATTATCTTTGAATCGGTAATTAGCAATTATTTATTGATTATCATTTTTAATTGCTCTCCGGAACTTTGAAAGTGGAAAATATGACGAAAGATGAGATTTTTTGGTTCGGGCTGCCGAAAAAAAATGATCGGAATGCGAAATGCAGCCTAAAACATATTCTGATTCATGAGCTTCATTCCTGTGAGAGATTCATCAATATTGGTTCAGTTTTTTTGCGTAAAAAGGGCACAAACACGATTTTTTATAGCAGAGTTTTATGTATAGAGATTGAAAGACATCGAAAAGTAAATCTCGGTGCATATAAACCAGTTCAATTGCAATACACGTTTCCTTGGAGATAATTGCGAGTTTTGCAGTAAATAAATTTCGCTGATATCGCTATCGTAATATCCCAGTTAATCGGCAACGTTAACACGCATAGATGATGGAGAAACAGGCTCGATTTTGTAAGTGATCGATCCAACTGGATCGTTTGAAATTAATTTCGATTAGATTGCGCGTTTAGCAGTTTGATTTAAAGAGCTCGAATGGGGCAAGGAACGTGCCATGGTGACGATCAAAATGGAAAATTAAAGAATGAGAGGAAGCAAAAAAAATAAGAGGGAAAAAGAGAGAGAGGAAAAAATCGAATCGCGTTTTGCGAGAACGAGACAGAGCGAGTCAAGAGACATAGAAACGCTACGGCGGTATGAGGGATCGAACGAGAAGCCACAAAATGGAAAGGCTTAACGTTTCGTTGAAAGAGATGATTGATTATCGTTTTCGTGTACACATTTCTCTATATATATCTATAAACTCTTTCGCGATACTCCAATCGTCGTTGTAATACACTATAGTACCCGATTATAATATATCGAAGCGTATAAATATCAAATATATATATTTATCCCGCGAATGTCCCGACGAAATGAGCGTGTGTACAAAAAAAAAAAAGTGGCGAATGGCGAACAATATTTAACGCTCGATGTTCCTTAATAATGTAGACGATTTATCTACTCGTGATTCTTTTTCTTTACCTTTGGGATGAAACGCAGGAGAAAATAAGATTTTCACATTATTGAATATCGCTAAAAAATGTTGGATTCTAATCTCATTCGTCATTTATTCGAAAAATCGCAGAAATTTTGTCTTTGCAGCAAAAAATATTCAAGAAAGTCTCTTTGAATGGTAAATTTTTCCCATTCCAATTGTGAATTGGGCTGACAGTTCCGTTAGAGATAAAAAATATTGTCAAAATTACGAACATTTTGGAATTATTGAAAAATATTTAGTTTACAACAAAATATCGAAGTTTTTTGACAAAATTTAATTTTTAGTGATACTTTTTTAATTATCTCACCGCAAAACTCTCGGATAATAATGTCAACGGTCAAGAACGACCACAGGCCACTTTAATTTCGCGCCCTTTGCCCTTCGTTCTCCTGTTTTTTATCGTTTTAGCACATTTTTTACTTATTTTTTGACTCGAAGGAAAAATTGCCCCAAGCTCGAGCGATCCTGCATGCAAAAACAAAAAGAATGAGCCCAATAAGTTGAACCCTTTTCGTTTAATTTTAGGGGACATGAATTTTTCTGAATTGGGGTCATTTATGACCCCCAACTTATCGGAATTTAACAGGTGAAAAAAATCAGGTTACCAGGCCAGGTAGAAAAAATGGAGTTACCATTTTGGGGTTAAATAATAAATTAGGTATTAAAAGGTTATAAATTTCATGACTTCCATAATCGCAGTTGGGAAAATTAATTGTTGCATAGACGAGACTATCATTCAGTGTTTTTCCGAATTTGGGGATGTACGTCAAGCGAGCAACGGCAGATCCAGGGATTTCCCAAGCTCTGCTTCGATGTGCGTGTAAACGCCATTGTATGGTGCGCGTAAAGCATCAGATCAGAAGCACATTATCGAGCTGAGCCAAGAAATTCTACGACGAAATATCGAGAGGAATAAGAGAGCGAGAAGAAAATAGGTGTTTGGGAGGAAGAGAATAAAGATCGCGGGATGCCGGTGCGTTAGACATCAGGAAAACCAAATGGACCGAGCGTGACCACGCGGTCTCGGACACGGATCCCAGCACCCACCCTTTTTCGTATGACCGAGCCACTATATACTAAAATATACTTTATACACATGCCTTCGTGTTTACTTCTCTGCATTATATATCATTCGTCCCTTCTCTGTGTGGGTGATTTTTCGGACTGGCTGGATATATTTTTTCCCTCTCACGCTCACACGTGGATATATATTTTTACGTTATACAACTACGCACGATTCCTGGACTAGGAATAGGACCGAGCACCTGTTTATATATTTCTGCCGCTTGCCAACACATAAATCATTTGGAGAATGGACCAACGCCTTTTATCACATCTATCATTTTCTCCCTCTCTCGCTCTGTCTTTCCCCATCGATGCTGCTGGATACAAAAATCTGTAAACTTTTGCAAACAATCATTAATAAATTCTCCATGGTAAATGTGCTTCATGACTCCCAAGACATCGAGATGACTGTTCCGAACATAAAGTTTTTACTTCACAATCCTAGAATGGTAACCTGCTGGGGTCAAAAACGACTCCAGGTGACTTTAAAACACTTTCTTTGACTTTGAGCTGAATTAAACTACGCTCACGTGATCCTGCATTGAAAAACAAAAAAAATGAGCCCAAGTTGACTTTTTTCATTAAATTTTGGGGTCACTCATAACTCAAACTTTGATTTTACGAAAATCACTGCAGCTTTTTTTTTCGAATTAGTTTTGCATTGGTAATTAGCGATTTTTGATTTATAATTATTTTTTAGTTGTTTGTAAAGTTTGAAAGTGGAAAATATGACGAAAATTTTCTATTCTGATTCGTGAGCTTCGTTCTTGCCGAAGATTCGTCAAAATTGGTTTCGTGCATGGTTTTTGCGTGAAAAGGGCAAGAACACAATTTTGTATAGTAGAGTTTTATGTATAGAGATTATAACGTAGAAAGTAACTCGTGCAGGGCTCGTTATTTGATAAAATGACTTTTTGAACATGCGTTTGTACACATCTCGATAACGATTTGCTGAGCAATTCCATTTGTAAGAACAATGTGATAATGGAACCATCAGGCAAATGAAGGCGCGAAGTTTGCTCGCAGCGTGTATACCTCCGCATCGAGTTTTACATGTGCACGTATGTCTGCATGTTCCCAGCAGCATGTACACGTTGGTGGAGTCATCCTTCTCTGACATGGCATTTATATATTAACAGGCGCGTAGATATTATGTACGGGTAGGTGCATATAACATCGCGATAGAGATGGCATCGTGCGTTGGTACTCGCGTACGTACAACTATATGCCAGTTCTCACAGTGTCGCAGAGTTGCATGTCATATCCGCGATTACGATTGATGAACAAAACAAAAAATGCTGTCTTTCTTATTTTTTAATGCTAATTTATTGGCAAAAGTGCCAGGTGTCACTCGAGTGATGTCAAAATAATGATAATTGCATTAAAATTATGGATAATGATAACAATAAAATATTTGCGGGAATTTCAAGTCGCAATACTTGCTGCAAGTCTCTCGTATTTATGAAAAAAAAAATCGCTGGGTATCGTATTCGTTATTTAAAAAAATGACAATCGATAATTCTCTCGAAAATCACAAAAATCTCTCATTTTTTGATTCCCCGTAAAGGAAACAATGTGGGATGGTGAATTTTTTTCTTTTTCCATGCAGTTTCCATTGTGAATGCGCTCTAAATGTCCCAAAACGTGGAAAAATCATGATAGGATGGTTGGTATCGAATTTGAGAAAAATCGGTTGAACAGTTTTAATGTCCGGATTTCTCGAATATCACGAAAATCTGATTTTTTCGAGAAATCGTCTGACCGCTTCAAATTTTGCAAGATCTGTGGAAATATTGCGTACAAGTCCGTATTTTTTCCTTTGGACACGCTGCTCTATTATGCTCTCGTTGCAACGTGGTGCGAAAATGCTCTAAACTCGCCCCAAGTTTCGCTGCATCTCATAGCTCCACAGGGGGTTGAACAAAAATCCTGGGGTTGATCCTCGAGCACTCTCGTTTCAATGATCTCTCCAGCTTTCTCTTGCTCTCTCTTTTGGCCTCTGGCTCGTTGGGAAATTAGAAAATCTCGGGCATACTCGCTCGTCCAAAGATTTATGGCAGAAAACAGTTTTTTAAAAATCATTTTTACACACTTTTTTTTTATATTTTGTTTGTACAGTTGAAGGAATGTAATGTTTAGCGCGATTGGTCGGTTACGAGTGTCTCTGAGCCGCGTGCGATGCGACACTGGGTTTGACAATGATCCCCTTGATTGGAAGCATTGAATCTTTTTCTTTTCTACTCTCGCGATAACGCGAGGGCGCAGTTTCCGCAAAAGAGAAATACGAACCTCCGGATCGTTGGAATCGATATAAAGAAGAAAAAATCGACATTAAATTTCCAAGATTGAAAAGAACGTCAGGAAAGGCTGAAAGAGTGTCTATTCTTTGAGAATCCGTTGCGAAATGATTTCCTCTAAATAGACAATTCATATTGAATCGATAAAAACTCGGGAAGAAAATAAACTGACATCTGTGCCATTTTCCTACCAATCCGGAGCTCATTTTTTCTTTTCAACCACCAGCAGCAGGTGTCACGAAGGCGCGAACGGCAAACAAAAAGGCGAATTCCTCTAGCAACGGTTCAGAGTCATTTTTTATGAGTCTGGTAAAATAAAAGCAAAAAATCAGCCTTTTTGTTCATTTTTTGTTTGCATTTATTTTTCATCAAGCGCGTGTGTCTGGATCAGCGATAAAATGAAAGTACTTGGCGAATGTTTTGCTGCCGGGGATCACAGCAGCGAAATCCATGGCTATTCCTATCGCTGCATGGTGTTGTCGCTCCTGCTCTTGACCATTAGTAACGCTTACCTCGGTATAATGCGAGGAAAAATTGCGGTCAAGTTATTCCGGTGTGGTGAAGCACCAGAGGCTTCGCGGATCAAGGGACAAAAGCGACGACGTAGGTACAGGCGAGAGAAGCCTCTCACTTGCGTGTATTGCTCGTCATATCTCTTCTCTTTATATAAATAAAACTATAAACTAAAAAATTGTGTTTGTGCGCTTTTCACGCAAAAACCACGGAACCAATTTTCATGAATCTTTCACAGGAATGAAGCTCATCAATCATAATAAGTTTTAGGCTGTATTGCATTCCGATGATTTTCTTTTTTTGGGAACCCGAACCGAAAAATCACATTTTTCGTCATTTTTTCCACTTTCAAAGTTCAACGAGCAACTAAAAAATGGTAATTAATCGAAAGTTGCTAATTACCAATTCAAACATAATTGGAAGGCGAAGATAATGAGCCGGAGTGCCAGTTTGTAAAAAAAATGAAGTGTTGTAGCGATTTTAGTATAAATTCGAAGTTTGAAGATTAAAAAAAAAAAGTCTCACTTTTCGTTCGTTTGTACACATGACTTCAGACTCCTTTCCTAATCTGTTGGGAAGAAAACTGTATAGAATTTTTTATTCGAGCACGAAGCGCGTCACGAAGGATTAAAAAAATGCCTGATCCAAAACGTTGTAAGAAAAAATATAAAAAATGCCTGAGTGCGAAGAAAAAGAGTCTCTTGTAAAAAGTCAATTCCAACGGGCAGAAGGCCTGAAAAGAGTGCGCGACGACGCGAGAGGTAACGCGAGCCGCCGCGCGGATCTATTGGATGCGTGGGAAATGAAAAATTTCTTCAACTTACAAAGTTGCAGAGTCACCGCGAGCACGTTTACTTAGCGCGTGAGTTCGAGTATTTTGTCAAGAGGTTCGTGGACCGCAAGAACATCCTGAAAAGGACAATTTTTTTTACTGCCGCCGAATTGAAAGAAAAAAAACTTGGTATCTCGAATGTTTCTATGCGTATGGAAATTGCATGGATCGTTTTTTATATATTTTACACTCGAACGAATCGTCTCGGGGATGATTTTTTTCCGAACCGTCTTCGATCTTCGTAACGCATCTCGTCTTTCCTAGATCTTTGCGTGCTTTAAGGGACTATCGGGTTTCGCGTTGAAAGCCAGTAGAAAAAAACCGAATTCTTGCATATTCAATGCTCAGTCTATCGAGCCGCTCATACCCTTAATAATTAGCATGATAAAAGTATATTGGACTTCATAACACAGTCAATGCAACTTCAGTCTCGTAAACGGATTCGAAACGCTCGAAAAAAAAGATCCTTCGCTCCTTTTTTCCTCGCTCCCTGCTTTTCCTCATCCTCGTACCAAAAAAGGCGCCCCACGCTCTCAGTTTCATTGTTCGAAAAATAGATGGAATATATATCTCACGTCCACAAAGAAAAATATTTAATTCGGGAAAGTGGCGTGACATGTCACTTGAACTACACGAAACAAAAATACACCTTCGCCCAACCACCTGCTGTGTAAAGAAAACCAGGAAATCCGCGGTGAAACGATTAACTTTTTAAACTGACAATTTTCTGACGTGTGTGTGCTCGATTTTTCCGAATTCCTTCAATGAATGTCATTGACGCATTTAGATATTTTACAATTGTTGCAACTTTCAATTTACAGCGTTTTTTTTAAACAATTTCGACCAACTTTCTAGAAAAATGATATTTTTCAAAATTTGCAAATATCAAAGCGGATAGAAATTTTTTTTAAAAGCTCAGATTTTCGTAAAATTTAAAAACCCGTAAAATTTAAACCGTTCAACCGATTTTTCTCAAATTCGATACAAACCTTCCTATTATGATACTTTATTCATAAAAAAAAAAATTAGTAATGAATCTTTAAATTTGCGGAAGTTGGAGCGCTGAAAGATTTTTTTTGCTGCACATCCGGACATTTTTTCTAAATATGATTTTGCAATGTTTCAGGACATTTTAAGCACATTGACATTGAAAACTGGAAAAAAAAATTCACCGTCACATGGCTTCCTCAATGAGAAAGCAAAATTGAGAGAAAATGAAAGATGGAATGAATCATTCAAATTGGTATCAGTGTTTGGAGCAAGTCGACCCTGTACCCAGTTGATCAACGACCGGAAAATGTGTCGCATGTACGGAATTATGATTGAAATAAATAAATAAATATGAGGAATATAGGACATGAAATAATGCAGAATCCACATTAGGGAGATTCATCTTGCTCGTCAAAATCTCGCTAGCATACCGGATCCGGATGTTATATCTCAGCAGAGTCCTGTAATTTAGAAATTTCCACTTTGCTCGCAATCTCGGCAACTACAAATCCATTAATATATCTATATAACTGAGTATATCGTCTGGCAAGCCGAACGATTCATTCGACTGTGCGTTCTGCTTCGACATATAGATATACATGAAGCATTAGCGCGGAAGATTGAAGCAGAGAGAGAGTTTCTTGCTCTGTGATCTGGTCTCATTGCTCCACGCGGTGCGAGACGTCTCCTCTCGTCTCATCGTTGCAACTTTCATCCCTCTCTTGCCAAGAGTCGGTTCGTTCGTCACTCGGGATGGAGAGATCGAGAGAGGGATGTTGGCACAATGCTGACGTGATTGCAAATCCGCTCGTTATCGTCATAACTCCCGTCCTCGAAGGGCTCCAAGTTTCAAACTTTCATTGAAGGGTATATCGAGGGATCGATGACGAGAATACCAGAGAATAAAAACCGAGAACAAATTGAAAAGTATCTAATCCTCAAAAACCACCAAACTCGTCATTTTCTTTCAGAAGAATTCGCTCCCCGCATTCTGACTCTGATTAAATTGAAATTTTCATCGAATTCTGTCATTATTATTTTTGTTTAATATAAATCACTGCGTGCACTCATTATTATCGAATGAATTGTAAAATTTCGAGGTCATCAACTCCCACTGCTCATCGATACCATTAGAATTTCCAAGTTGAAAGGAATGAAGGAATAAAAAGAGAAGGTAAACAGGTGCGTCTGGACTTTGAAAGTAACAAGTGACAAGTTTTGATAGCGCATGCCAGCGCCTTCTTTTATTAAAATACATACAACTTTTTCATATGTACATGCACACGTTACAAAAATACATATATAATCTGATGATACGCAGTAAGAAGTGAAAAAGGATACAAACCGAATGGCGTCATTGAACGAGAATGCTGCGGGATGCGCTTTCTTCAACCATCCACATATCATCCTCATATAACGTGTAGATACGTGGATATTAAAAATACGCCGCATATATCGATACAAACGCGCATGACAGAGAAAGTCCGAAGATACACCGTCGTTCAGCCTCTCCTGCGAACAATCGACGATGCATGTTGTGGATGCCCATAACTCACCGGCAAAGAGAACGCAGTGTAGAAAGGTCCTTTATTTACAAAAGAGATCTTGCGGCCACATTCTGTTTTCATAGGCCGGCTTCTCATCCAAACCATCCAAACTACAATATGTCTTGTACGTATTCATAAAAATACATTGATCGCTGTTGGACAAAAAGGCGTAAAATGTACGATTTAGCTCAGAAAAAGTCGTGGCTTATTTCGCTATTTCTATGGTCAAAACTATTTTTGAAATTTATTATATCAAAGTGTTTTTGCCTCGATATTTTTAATCCTGAAAAACTCTGCGTCTGTTTCGGTCTAACGCAGCGCGTTCAAGTTTTTAATACTGTTCGATGTGATCGTTACGAAAAAGTCGATATTTTGTTGAACGCGGTAAATGAAATATTTTTGGATCAAAATTTTCGTAATTTTGACAATATTTTGCATTTCTAACAGAACTGTCAGCAAAATTTACGTAGAAAATGACAAAAATTTACGTTCAGAGACACTTTCTAAAATATTTATTGCTGCAATGACAACATTTTTGGGATTTTTCCAAAAAAAACAATTCTTTTCAATGTATCACAGTCAAAAATATCACGAAAAAATCATTTTATTTCACATTTTTTGTGATATTTTTTATTCGTTTCGTTCATCTCCGAAATTTAGACACCCTGAATTTGTAAAGTCTTAATTTTCAGCGGTTTCGAAACAATTCTTGACAATATTCTCGTTCACTTGCTTTTAATGAAATTTTATTTATACTTGAGCTTGGTTTGCTTTTTGCATCGCTCGTTATATATACAACCGCGTAATTATCGTGCATTTCTGATTGCTAGAACGTTGATTAAAATTACAACCCCACGTATGTTATTAGTATTTTGTGATTACGGTGGTCAGGCATAATTAGCCTTTTGAATAATTAAACCGATATGTATGGACATCGTACGCGTCTCTATATAATGTCTGCTCGTATATACGTAGACAACGGGGGTTGAAGGGAAACGCAGAAAAATGGAAACACTGGCAAAACACATTTCGACACACTGCGAGAAGAAAATTTTGTTGAAAAAGGTCGACAATTTGTTGGATAAACATTTGGGAGTGAATTTTTTTTTCTTTAATCACAAAATGTTGTCACTGCAGCAAGAAATATTCTAGAAAGTTTCATCGAAACGTAGATATTTGTCATTCTAATTGTAAATTTTGCTGACGAGAATTTTGCTGAGTTTCCGTTAGAAATAAAAAATATTGAAAATGTTATTGAAAATATTTAGTTGACCGTGTTCAACAAAATATCGACTTTTTTTCGACAAAATCCAATTTTTAGGGCACGTGCGGAATGAAAATCAGAAGAAAAAAAGGGCGAGTCAGATCGGTAAATCAGCATGAAATCTCCATAAGGCGGATTTATTTTCCGCAGCTATTCACGTGCGTGCACACGCCTCGCGAGCACCTGTGCGCTCCATAAAATTGACCTGTTCCCACGAATTTCCGATCGCAAAGAATCTCCAGGATATCATTAGCATTAGCGAGATGACGAGACGCGGACAAAGCGAGAGAACTGAGATGAGGGTGTAGATAAAAGACTCGGCGCGGGCAAAAAGGTCGTGAACGAGAAGCGTGCAGCGCAAACGCGACGGTCCAGGGATTATTCCCGCACGGATCGAACGTCATATACCAAAACTATACTTCCGCATCCAGATATTCCGATCGCCCTCGTTCTCCGAATGAAAATAAAAAATGAGAGCAAAAAATCGGTGAGGAGCTCTTATCGGCTCGATATTCAAATGCGTCGGTGAAATGAAAAAAAAAGATCATTCGTAATTCGGTATCCTCGGGCATTAGTTTCATTTATTGGAGTTTTTTTTGGTCCTGTTAATCGCGAGATCGGATTAAGAAAGATCCATGCATGAATATCGTATAAAAAACGGTTTTTCTTCTATTTTTGTGGAGACGCATGAAAAATTGTCAACGAAAAATTGGCAACTCGAATTCTAAACGTCAGAAAATTTGTCGTCATTGGAGAAAACTGTCAAGTTTGGTGGCAACGACGTTCATACAAAATTTTGAAAGAATCCTAAATAAAGTCGTTTTATTATTGTCGTGATACGTTTAACGTGAATGAAAGAGTCATTATTATCGTATTGCGAGCTGCGAATTGATGATAATCACACTCCAGCAGCCTGCGTGGGATCGCATCGCAAAGTCTCTCGATCGTCGAGTCGGAAATGAACCAGATTGGTATCCTGGCGAAATGATAGATATATATATGTTCAAAAAAAAGTGTGTACGTGTGTTCGCTCGACGCCGAGATTCTTGGCCGAGAGAATAGGGAATATGCCACAGGAATTGATGCCCGATGCACGCATGCACACACGCAGAGGGGTGAGCGGTATTTACGAATGAACATGGGCCGAGAATCACGCGTATAAACTTCTGTAATGTCTTGTAATAGACGACACGTGGCTTTACCGAGAGCCACGATTCGACCCCCCAACTTCCCTGTGGCTTAATCAGGACACGCTATATATCTCGGTCCTTTTTATTTTGACAAAAATTGGCCGAATTTCGACATTCGAGGGATCGTAAATATCATGACGTCATCATTTAAATCTTATTTTAATTTATTTTATTTTATTTCAATTCTAATATAAAAAAATTAAATTTATTCATTAGTTATTAATTAAAATTTATCTAAATTTGAATATTGAGGAAAAGAAATATTTTCGTCCATATCTGAAATGCGGAATTTGACTTTATCGAAAGAAACTTGGGCGAGAATTTGATGAGTGGCACTTTGTCGAGAATTTCGTGCCTTGGTGTAGCGAAGAGCATGAAATTGTGGACGCATCTCATCCCTTTGGAGTCAGACGAAGCTCACAATGAACTTGCACCCTACATATGGTGGCGGTGCGTAAATTCACCATGTATAGAGTGTACATGTGTGATTCGAGCAGGAGCGGCGAGTATTAAACGCCGTAATCCGATTATTTCTTTCGAATCAACGCACACTCGACGTAACGTCGTGCGACCATCCTCCCTCCACTCTTTTTCTCTTTCTCTCTACACGTACATAGAAAAAAGATAGTTAAACGACGAATAGTGGCATCGCCCGCGACAGAGTATAGAATATTGAGTCATCGGATTTTCAGTCACACGTGCCTGTTGTACGTTCTATTTTTATTCATCGTCGCACGCAGTGTGACCAATTTTCGTTTACTCATTTTATTTATCTGGCAAGAAAAACGAGACGGAAATTTGTTCAACCTCTGGAGAGCTTCTCGTGTGGAACTTTTGCTGAAAATTTTGAATATTACTCACTTCTTGCTTATCAAACAATCGGCCTTAACCCTTAACCCTTAGGAACTGGAGCCTGGGGTCAAAAATGACTCTTTTTTCCTATTCCGTAGGGGGGAAAAAAAACAAGAGGGCACAATTCCAATTTAAAAATTCCGGAATCACCGGAAAATGCTGAACTTTCCACCGTCAGCTCGACTTGGCCACATTTTTGAGTATTTTTCTTTGACGCTAAGCAAAATTGTCCCAGGCTCACGCGATCTTGCATAAAAAACGCGAAGAATGAGCCCAAGTTGAAGACTTTTCGTTCAATTTTACAGGGGATATGAATTTTTCAAAATTGGGTATTGGAATAGGTCGAAAAAACAAGGTTACCGTTCTGGGGTTAAATATTGAATTCTCGATCCGACGTTATTCGAAGAATTCCACATTAAACGAGTGAAAAACGGTCACGTACGTTCTATTTATTCTAGCCTGTATAATGGAGCTGGATATGAAGAAAGGACAAAGATCTCTGGAGCAGAAGAACGATCGGGAATAAGAGAAAGAAAAAGTTTAAAATGAATAAAAATAAGGGAGGGGGACGAAGGGTATGAGTGAATAATCGCGGGCAGAGAAACATGCTTTTATCAGGACTGGTATCAAACCCAACAGTGGCAAAGAGAGGCTGGAGGGAAGCAGAGAGGAATAAGAAATGTATACACTACCATGCAGGTATAAAAATACATATAAAAAGTACGAAGAGTGTGTTGCAGACAGCAAGAAATGGAGCATTTCTCTGCTACTGTGTAGCTCCTGATAGCAATGCTCCACGAGAGAAAAACAGAGAAATTCATGAAAGGAAGAACGGAAAGGGAGAACGATAAACTCGCCACAGAAAGGCGCCATCTTAGCGAATTGGTATTTAAAAATATGCGCGACGACAGATGCGGTTTTCATGTCGTGCGCTTTCAGTGCATCCCATAAATATGATAAGGGACTATTGAGAGATATACGAGTCTATAAAGAGCCTTCCACCTACCGCGTGTGCTCTTATGTCTGTCCGCGCACGTTATTGCCCCGAGAAACAAAATGCATTACTTAACTCCGGCCAATTGTCAAGAGTGCATCAGGAATAATGGTTACGACTTTTTATTCGCAGCTCCAATCGATTTTTAAACTCGTACATGCTCCAAATTTATTTTTATTCTTCTCTACATTCAACTTTGCTACGAAATTGCTTTTGTGCCCTTTTTACGCAAAAACAACTAAACCAATTTTGATGAATCTTTCACAGGAATGAAGTTCATGAATCAGAATGGATTTTCAGCTGTATCGCATTCCGATAATTTTTTTTCCGGAATCTGAACCAAAAATCATATTTTTCGTCACATTTTCTATTATAAATTAAAAATAGTTAATTAGCAAGGCGAAGATAATTCGAAAACGAAGAAAATGAGCGGTGGCTGGTGCCAGTTTGTAAAAAAGAAGAAAGTTTTAGCGATTTCAGCCAAAACTCTATGCGAGATCGTCTCGTTTTACAGATCAATAAAACAGATGAAATGACGCCAGTTTATTTTATTTTAATGATTGAGCTACATAATTTAAACGTAATAGAGCTTTATCCGTATAGCGTTTTGATATACATAAAGTTCAGGAGGGAGGCTACTTTATGGCAAAAGTAAAATGGACTCCGAGAGACGAGGAAAGAACGAGAGGAATCCGCCGCGGTGGAGGACGCGCCGCGGCCTCTGTTTTTGATCGATAAAAGCGTCGCGACGCCGCTCTACTTGCTGGGCGTGTCCGCGTCATTCCGCCCCCGCAACTATTACCGTTCGTTCGGCCATACACGAGGAATTTTCGTGGGAGAAAATGCCCGAGGATCCTGACAAAATATCAATTACAATTTTGATAATATTTTTTAAAAATATTAAAAAAAAAAAAAAAAAGAAATGCGATTATTTAAAAAACAATTCGTGTTTGTTTTACGCATTAAATCGAGTCGGATTTTTCCTCGGTTCAAGATTTTCTTTCTGTATGGAAATGTTGTATTCCGAGTTGCAAGGATCGCACGAATTTTTTTGTAGGACCAAGAGAAACCAAGACTCGGGCCAAGTCTTTGGGATAGAACGGACCGGGTAAGTGGATTAGGAGGGTTCTGTCGGATGACTAAGTTTTAGAGTGAGGCCAGTACAAGTTGTACTGCACAAGATCGAGCAACAGCAGTCCCGAGGCCCCAAATCCAATTTCATCTTAACGTTAACTCGATCCTCGTGCGTACAGTTACACGCTAAATTAACCGGTATCCTCGCACAAGGACCATCAGAGGTCTGCCACCAAATCCTTCGCAAATGGCAAGTCCTTGGAAAATTTACAATTTTTTTTTCGGCAACGAGCATGTATTACTTTTTTGCGACGATCCTCTTTTTTCATCGTACGAAAATTATTGTAAAAAGTCGAGTGAAAATCCTTTTCACGCAAAAACCGCGAGACCAATTTTGATGAATCTTTCACAGGAATGAAGCTCATGAATCAGAATAAGTTTCAGCCTGTATTGCATGCCGATAATTTTTTTTTTTTTTTTATGAATCCGAACCAAAAAAATCACATTTTTCGTCATATTTTCCACTTGCAAAATTCACAAGCAACTGAAAAATGACAGTCAGTCAAAAATCGCTAATTACCAATGCAAAGATGATTCGACAACGAAGATGGAGTGAAAAAAAGAAAAGAAAAGTTGTAGCGATTCTGGTGAAAATCGAAATTTGAAGATTTTGCAAAAAGAATTGAAATTTTTCATATTTACAGCTCGGTGTGCTGCGGAGCGAAGCCTGCAGGTGCGGCCAGTTGTCCACAAACGTTTTTTCAGAGCTTATTTCTCGAATAATCTACAAATTCAATCCCTCGCGAAAGTTTCAGGAGAGTACAACGCTGTACTACGATTAATTCTCCTTTGTGATACCGCGCGCGCGCGACGTAACTTGGTCCCGTCCAGCATCCTAATTGAGCGGTTAATTTTCCGAAAAAAAAAGATCGCGTTTAAAAAATCTCAACAAGTGTGTTGCGTGAAAAAAAAGTGAGCGGAGGCAAGCAGGAGAAAGACGAGAAAGATGTCCAAGTGGAGGTTGAATAAAAAATGTTGTGTCAGCACAGATGATTGGCCTCGAGGATCGTTCTCGCAGATCCGTGTGGCATTTCTCTCCTCAATTCGTATCCTTTTTTTTCTTTCGTTTATTCTCTATTCGTATCGCATCGAATGCACACTCGATATTATTAACAACGGCGATCGATCGCTCTCGCCAAAAGTCGCGAAATATTTTCGAACTGGCGGCGATTGAAGAAGAAAATTTTAATCCGCGTCCGAAATATTCCATAATTTGACGAATGATTTTTTCCGCCCTAATTAATTTCGTTCATTAAGTCTTTCTTTATTGAATTCGCCCATAGCGGAACTTCGCGCGTCCATCTTTTGACAAAAATCTCCGGGTGGAATTAAATTAGTGTGTGAGTAAAAATAAAATTCGACAGTTTTTCGTCCGACGTTCGATGCGGGCGCGCATGACGCTTTATAATTCGCGTCGCACGGTTAATTACTTTGACGCTTCGAGAGAATTTCTCCCACAGATCAAAGATTGAGCAAAGTTGTCCTCGTAGCAATATAATTTTTTGAGATATTTTTTTGTTTTGTTAATTACTCGTACGCAGCAAACTTTCGTCAACTCGCTGCGGCGCCCACTGTATAATTTAAGTTTCAATAAAAAATCTCATAAATAATGAAATAAGGCTGGCGGGAATAAAATTTTGCGAAATTGATGAAAATCAAGAGGAAAGCGCGCGAAGGGTGAAAAATAAGAGACAGAGAAAAAGCGAGAAAGTGCGGAGGGAAAAGATATTTGGATTTACAGAGGAGGAAATGAAACAGGCCGACTTGGCAGTATTCGTAAATTTGGGGGAGAGCAACGGATTCGAGTTGCGTCCTATGAATGGTTCTCTGTCGTAGTCGTCGTGCGATGCTGTGGGGATCGAAACGGCGTGTACACCGAGTCCGGTTTATCGAGCTGGAACAACAAGCGGCAATCAGGCATAACTCGATCATTTCATTCTTCTGCCTGCGTGGATCTACTCCCTCAACCCCATGCACGAGGCGCTACCACCACCGAGACTTTTTCTCTATCCTCGCTCGCTCACCCTTTTTTCTTTCTCTCTTGCTCGCTCTTGCGTGATGAGAATGCCTCTTCATCTCGACGTCGCGACAACGTCTCGAAGCTGATACAAGTACACCAGCCTGGTAGCAGGGAAAAAGCTCAACACACGCTGTCTGCAAAGAAAAGCAGAGAGAAGCCAAGAATTGGGATGAAATAGGGAAACGTAAATACGAGGGAAAAAGTGAGCGAATCGCGGGTAGAGAGACTGAAATCAAAGAAAAGTATGACACAGGGACAAACTAGAAGGAAAACAGAATGTTGTCGAGACCATTTTTTTCAATTCTATTGTCAAAATCCGGGAGAAATATTTTGTTGAACCAGAAAATAGTGAAAATTGCACCCTTCGCCTTTTTCGTTTGCTATTTCGCTTGATCATGAAATCAAAGGAAAAAAGAGCAAGTACAGATTTGTCTGTACAATATCTTTGAAAATTCGGTAAAAAGTAATAAATTTTTTAATTTATGCAAGTTGGAGCGGTGACAGACTTTTTTGAAAATTTCAAAATGCCGTAAAATTCGTATTTTTCTAGCGATCCCGGAAAAACTTTCAGAGAATGAGAAGCTTTTCTAGATTAACATCCGTGTGAAACGAGAGCGCTGCAGCTCAAACCGTTTTCAAGTTATAAATATTTGAATTTGACAGTGCGTCAGTGAAATCCGGAATTTCGAGAGGATAAAGAAAAAAAAACAAAAAGTTCCACGTCATAGTCGACTCTAGATAACGTTTCGTGCAAGTTCTTTATCAATTACCTTATGACCATAAATTCTGACATGGTTCGCAATGGAATTCCGCCATGTTTTATGAAGTCGAGGTGGTGGCAATCCGGCAGTGTTTTCGTCAAACTCTCTTGGATGCGTTGCTCTGTTGCTCAAAGTCTCATTTGCCACCTTTTCGTTGAGCCCTTATTTTTCACTTCTCTGCTTGTCAACCCTCCACACCGTGCAGATCCCTCCGGCACACGCGCTGCTGCCGAAATTGTGAATCCCAAATGGCAAACAAGCTCCCTCCTCTCTGCCGCGTCCCTCTAAAACTCGGAGTTTCTCGACCAATCCCTGAATCTTACACTATTTTCTACCCTCTGGTGACACACTATTATCCCATTGAGGGATGCGGACTCCCGTTTATTAAGAGCCAAACGCTGTGATGGACACAAAAATCTAAATGTCAAATGCGTCGTAAGGATTCAATAAAATTTGAGGAACTTGAGAAAATATTCAGTTAAATCAATAAATAAATAGACTCGGTCGTCAATTCACCAATTCCAAGTAGATAAACAAAAAAACAAAATGGCTGACAGAAGGCAAAAGGGCGAGAGGGTGAGGTATGGATATGGTAAACAGACAAGTGCTAAATATGCACCCTTCATGCAGCGCAACAATGTGGGAGATTCGGTCAAAGGAAAACGTCAAAACGCCTATAGGCAAGACCCGAAATTTTCCTCGACCACCATAATTCTAGTGATTACACGTTCTCTTCTTCTCATCCCGCGTAACACGTATACGATCGATTTATGAATTGCGTTATGTACAAAATACCCGGTCAAAGGGCCAACAGTTATAAAGCTTCATGTGTACGCATTGACATTCCGAACATTTATTGTGCGCCCTACTCCTCTACCAATAAGAATTGACAAATGGTACACCATTCGATTATTCACATCACCCGAAAGGGCGTTCTATTTTTGTTATAGGAGGAAAATAAGACATTCTGAAATAATTTGATGGCTTCGTCACAATTTCGATTCGGATTTTAACTCGTATGACCTCTGACGTACTCGGCACATGGGTGCAACTTTGCACTTTGCGTTTTCAAAACGTTCTGTCTCGTCGACGCATTTGTACGGATTAAAAACTCGCGAGATACTTTTTAGGGGTAGCGAATCCAGAGCTATCGGTTACGATCATTAGAAAATTGAAAAATACAAGATTTTCAACAGAAAATTGTTAAATTCACGGAGGAATTTTGGAACATCTGTTTTTTCGTTGTTTCAACGCCCTTTCAATACTTAAGAAAATAAAAATCCGGAATGGATCCTGGACCACGCAGACAAAAGTTTTCGTGGGGTTGAAAAAATTCCTCTGTGTCTTAAAATCAGAAAAGCTGGAGAATGAGCAAATATTGGCAAATCTAATAATCATAGTTGCTTTAAATTTGACGTTTTTTTATTTTTCCGTTGAGATATTTATTAAGGTTGATTACAGGACAACAATAGTGAACTTGTAAACAGTCCGGAGATTACTCGCTTCGATATATCCTCGTGTATAGATATAATGCGTCGAGGTAGAAACAGCATCCGCAGCGAGATTATCTGGACCACTTGTTCTCGGGGGTGCCCCCAATCTAACGAATCAACCCCTATATCTCACTGCTGCGAACCTTTTCCAACATCCTCCCCTAATCCTGTTATCCATGCGGCCTTTGAGCACACCTCGACCCTTGGAACACCCTGAAAAATATTCTCCGCATCCGAAAAATACACGAACGTTGACATCTTTATAAATAACAAAATAAAAAACAAATGATTTTTCACTGGAGCCGGAAACGATCTAGAAACTTAATAGAAAAATCGAATAATGCGATCGATATAAAAAATAAAAATGAAATTTTGACCTAGACTTGAAAAATTAAACAGAAAATCGAATTTCACAAATAATTGATTAACTTTTTTTTAGATTTAATTCAACAATCTGCAATGTTTCGTCTTATATTTTAAAAATCTTAATCATCCGCCGTTACGATTTAATGTTGAAGATGCGATTTGAATTTTTATACGATGATCAGAACGCATGCAGCCGAATGCGACGGAATAACTGGTCGACGAGTCTTTTTGTATAAGGTTCGTGATTTCTCATTCTTTTTCTCTTCCACTCCCTGAGCTGACAGACAATAAGAATGCTACCAGAGCCAGTCTCTCACTCGCCAAGTGTATAATCCGCAAATGGAAAGCTCGTAGACGGCTTTTCTGGTTGGCTTATCAAAGACAAAATAAAATATGTAAAGAATTGTAAATCTCTTGAAGAATAATACAATGTATTAAATGTAAAGACTGCTCAAGTACATCGAATCAGGATTTAACATTGGCGAGAGCCTTTTGAAAAAAGTTTCAAAAGTATCGAGTGAGATTAAGGATTTTGAGTCCCGAATCGCAAATGATAACGAAATTGTGAAAATTTTGAATGTTTTTGTGTGAGATGTTTACGAGATCGTGTCAAAATTTCACAAGAAGCTCGTCGTTGACCAATTAACTTTAAAAATTAAATAAGAAAAATAATAAAAATAACGAAATTGGCGTTTTTGAATTTATTGCGATTATTTTGTTCATTCGATGGAAAGGATGGGTGGATAATTGCATCGTGCAATTGACGTAGGACGTTTGACTCGAACTAAATTCTGGAAAAAATGCCGACGGTGGTAAAAGGCCAATGAAGCATAAATTCCCGCGACGGGTCTGCTGGATCCCAAGGGGAAAAAACTGCGAAGGGGTTCGAAGGTCTTTCGACGAGACTCTTTAACTTTTTCTACCGGATCGTGTGCCTCTCATTTGGAAATGAAACGTCTCGGTTTGGCGCGGGAAAGGAGAAGATTATTGTGCCCCGGGAAACGTGGACGAGGAAAAAAGCGAAGTAAAGAATGGCAAAAGTGAAATGGATTAAAAAGAAAAGGGGAAAACGACGACGCGATAAAAGCAGTGAAAAATTCCTCGTTTTTATTCTTTGCCTCAATTTGCATGCAATTTACGTGTTCGATGATGCTGCTCGAGCTGCTCTTTGATCTTCCAATCCGTCTTGTTGATTAACGAAACTTCATTTTTACGCTTCCCGCGACCGAACAAATCAATAAATCCTATTCACGAGTAACTCCTCGATCATTGAACAATAAAAACGCCGCAAATTGCTTCTTCAGAGTAAAAAGGAAATACGAACTTGTGCACAATATCTTGGGAATTTGCAAAAATTAAAGCGATTAGACGATTTGTCAAAAAACTCATTCGTAAATTTCGAAAAATCATCAAATTCAACCCTTAAGACAGACTTTTTATGAAAATTTCAAAATGCAGTAAAATCCGCTTTCTTCTAGCAATTCTCGAGTGATAAGCGTTTGAATTTTAGTGCCAAAACCTACACACGCGTATGCACATCCGGAAATATTTTCTAGATATGATTTTTCAAAGTTTTCGGAAATTTTAACCACATTGACGTTGAAAAGTGGAAAAAAATTGACCGTCACATATAGTTTCGTCTATGAGGAAGCAAAATTGAAACGATCGCTACTGTATTTAGTTAAATCCAGTGTATTGGTTCAAACACCTCGTGACCATACTGGGCGTATCAATTATCCTGTATATACGAGGCGTTAAGTACGAAGAAACGTCGATGCTCATATGTCACGACATGTGCCTCGCCACAGAGCGTACGAATACGAATACTCTGCGATCAGGAACAAGCAGCATGTACATGAATCGTTACAAGTCTCTGTCATTGAAAGGGGATGAAAGTTTAGGGTGGATTATACGATCTGGCAAACTGGCTACTACCCCGTGACGATCCCCCAGAGGATTTTCATGTAAACAGATATGCGCCATATATACTGCAGCTAATAGACTCTTCTGAGATGAGGAATTCATACAGGCTACAAATTGATACATCGAATAATTCGCTCAGACGGAAAATGAACGTCAAATGTATTGATTTCATTAGAACGAACAAACGAGAGCTTTCAGCTCGATTCAGGAATTCAAAATATGCTGGTAACCCCTTCAATAGGAATTTAAAAACTACCGAGATTTTCAGGAACGGAGAAAACAGTAGAAATGGAAATTGAGACAGGGAGACGTACACGAAAGGAAGTTGAAAATTGGAAAAAAAGGACCTGCGACCCTCGATCGTCGAAATTGAGATTCATCTCCGCACGAGGTCTTCGCACTCCCCTCTATTATTACAGTTGTAACTATCGGCGTTAATCCCCAAGCGTAAAACTGCAACGTACGAGAGCTTAACAATGGGTATACATTTTTACTAAGCACACACACACACCAACACACACAGCTCTTACGAGCCTGATCTTCGTGCCGTGTAATCCCGTAAAAATGTAAATTCACGAACCCCCGCGCTCACGCTCGGATCGTAGAAAACGTAGAAACGAATGCTTGATATTCAACAAGCATAGTTATTCATTTCTCCACGCTGTATGTGGGTACGTGTGCGAGAGGAAATTCACGAGGGAGTATGTGGACAGTTCGAATTAGACTTTTGCCAATGCTACAAAAGTCTACTAGCGATGTAATAGCCCGCCCGAGCAAATACTCACAGATGTTGAAGAAAGAAAATGTCCTATACGTATAAAAAGCCCGGACAAGACGAAAATGTTTCAGTCTTTTTGACAAAAACCGTTTTCTATTTATTTCACATATTCACGTGCGTAGGATTTCAGAGCCTAAGGACGTTTATGCAAAATTTTCTATCGATAGAATTCCTTCAAATTTGCACGACTCAAAATCACAATTTTCAGGAGTTTCTCCTACAGATCGCGTATTAAAAGTTGCAATTTTCAACATGACATATTTCGATTTATAAATTATAAAGCCTCCGAAAACTTTGCACACGTTTTTATGGAACATCGAAAAAGCATTATTTAGTTTTTCAAAAAAATCTATCGTTAATTTTTTCGAATTTTTGGTTATTCGTGAAAAATTTCTTCATGAAGTGAAGCTCGCGAACGATTTGGTATGTAAGAAAAACTGAAGCCAAAAATTTACATTCGACCGTCGCCGCATACAACGTCCTTAAAGCCCGAAAATAATTAGCAGAAATATTTGCCCTTCTTATTTTGTCGAATTCTGATTGGATTCGGAACGCCTGATTTCTGTCCAGCAGCAATGTGTGCATTTCAAAGGCTTTCTAATGCACCTAACGGGATTTATCTGAATCCTTTGGGTCCCGCAGTCTACGAGTCTACATTGGAGGTGCGGGATTTGGATGCATATGTCGTTTGTCCACGCCCAATTCTTCGCTAGATTGCTCATGTGAAATTTTTATTCGAAATCGACAGGAATTTTGTTGCATTTTCAGGACGCGGCGACCTTCAAATCTAAATGTTTGTTTTCAGTTTTCCTTACATGAAAATTGGTTTGCGAGACCAAGTTCATGGAAAAAAAAACGTTACAAATTGACTAAAAAACAATTCATATTCAAAATTCAAGTTTGTCCGAGACAATCTGTATTTTTTATATAAAAACCAAAATTTCAAATAAATTTTACTGGCGATTTTTTTGTGGAACTAAATAAAGTTTCTTCGATGTTGCATAAAAGCGTGCGTCAAGTTTTCAAGAGGCTTCACGATTTAGAAATTGAAATATTTATTAATGTTCAAAATTGGAGCTTTTGATACGCGATCTTGAATGAGGAACACTGAAAATTGTGATTTTTGTAAATAAATATCTCAATTTCTATATGGAGAATTGCGCGCGAGCTATAAATATGATTATTCTCATTGCGTGATATAAATATCAAGGAATCCTATGATTTTAATCGTAATCACGCGTTAATTAGTCTCGAGATTAATGTTTTGAAGGATCGAAACTGAAAATTTTCGTACGGACCGAAAAAATGCTCATCACGGCGTAGCGCAATGGATTTAGAGGCCTCGCGCTTGGTATTCTTGAGATAGTGATAGTCGGGACTGCTCGCGCGATCATTAGATACGGTGAGTCGCGTGTGGCCCGTTGGAGACCCGCGAGAATGCCATCCATAACTATATGGACAATAGTTAAATCGCCGTACGATAGAAACGACCAATGTAATGTTGTGCGTCGCGCGGGATCATGGGAAGTGCGTGGAAGATTAATATCTCTCGCTGCGGCATCGTACAACAAGTATAGATAGAAAAATCGTCGGAGCATGCAGACGAGGATGAAGAATTTCGTCCTGGATTACGCGCGACGAAGAAAGTGAATACATAAAATTCTGGCAGTCGAAAGGGGGCGCAAGTCCGGCAAGTTATCGCGTCAGCAAAGATGACCAAGACTTTTCACGTGTCCTAGACATTCATGTACCATTTAAAACCAGGAACCATTTGAAAGATAAAAAATTGAGGAAAAATTCAAATCCATTATGAGATTTTTCCGTCCACCTGTTTCCTCGCTCACATTTCACTGTGTATAAGAGTGCGCTACGCTTTTTTTAAACTTGATATGCTTATCCATATTGATCGAGAGCTTTTAGCGTGCTCGCGGTTCTTTGCACTGTGTCATTTCATTTTTTCGAGTCCTCGATATCGCCCTTTTTATCGTAAGGATCTTGCGTATATGCAAAAACGCGATGAATTAATAAGACAAAGATTCAGAGGAAGAACGTGTTTGTAAACTTCGTTTGCTGTCCCTGTCTCTTTCTGCCTTTTCGCATGTTCTGCTCTCTACTGCGGGGGAGGAAATTTATTATTTGATGCTTCTCTTTTCATTCAATATTATTTTGAAAGAATGATTTTTCCTTCTTTATTTTTGAAATTCATTTCTTTCCTATTTTTCGTCAATATTTCTCCGTCTCTTTTTCTTCTTGTCTCTTTTCTTATGACTTTGCGTTGGATCCTGTCCGTACTAGAACCCTGAGGAGATTGCATTACAGTTTATTACAAGTGCTCACGCATGATCTATACTCGCAACTTATAGTTTGTGTGATACATTCTCCATATTGTAATATATATCCAGCCTGCTTCTTATTTATATCCTCTATGGAGTGCAAACTACATTAATGTGATCCATGGTTGTTGTGTAATTCACAAACTATTTACTACGAGCTACATGTAATAAAGAATATCGAGACACTGCCGTTGGGAAGCTCGAATCGTGGGTATAAATGATTTTCATTCATTTCTCACACTGGAAACTCAGAAACTTGGAAAGTATTTGATGCAAATTTGCCCTTTGAGTTTTTCAAAAGTTCTGTCACGTCGCGACATTGAAAAATCGAAAAATACAAAAAAAAATTGACGGAAAAATGGCCAATTTCACGGAAGAAATGTTAATATCTGTTTTTTTTTGTTTTCACGACGGAGACAAAAGTTCGTGCCACCTGAAGTTTTTGTGGCTGCAAAAATTTGCGCAGCCACGCGGTGGCTTTTGCCGAATTGAAAAAAATGAGAAAAAAGTTAATCTTTTCTTCCGCTAATTCTGTAATCTCAATCGACAACGCAGAGCACGGTTGAGAATTTCCGATTTTGATGAAAATCTGGTAGACACGAGGCTAAATGATCGTGTAATCTCATGTGTGTCGTACAACCTCTGAATCACACGTTGTACGTTACAAAACGCTCGCTCATACAATGACCAACCCGGAGAAGCCTTTGCTGGGTACAAAAACCTTCGAGGTACCATTGACAGATACAAATAAATGATTACGATCTTTGAGGCGACACCGCAAAGCAAGTCTCACGGCAAGGTGGACCACCGGGAATTACCACTCTTCCAGCATCGTTCTTGTTCCATAACACAAAATATGTCTATACACATTAATTTCTTTGTTTGAAGTTACGATGACCGTGGATTTTCTTTGTTTACGATCTAGCGAGAAATAAACTTGCATTAATTGAGCTGCCCAACTGCCCAAGTCGATTTCTCGAAACTTGAAGTCAAACCCGCGAATAATCGCTCGTCGAAGAATCGGCGAAGGAAAATATTTTCGTCTCCTTGAATAAAAGAATGGACTTTATTTAGTTAAAAAAAAAAAAAACTAAAAAATCTGTTTAGGATTTTTAAATGACGTTTCTGACGGTCTGCACATTTTTTAATTTTCGTCTCGATTTTTGCAAGTTTTGAACGAACCGCGACTCAAATTTACAGGCTTTTCGATGGGGAAAATAAAAAAAATTGAATTTTCCTGCATGGGAGGAAAGTGCCAGCAGTTTTTGTGCCAAGAACGTTTATTCAAAATTTTGAAAGAAAAGCCTCGAGTGCATAAATGTAGAAAGAAAAAAATCCAACGTAACGAAAAAATAATGAGCTTTTTTTTTTGAAGTTTCGTTAGTGCCAAACTGACGGAGTATTTTCGTCAAAGAAATAACAAATCTCGGGAGCATCGATCAATCGAAATAAAGGCGTCCAACGGCTCGCTCAAGAGCGTGCCAACCTTTGGACCACCGCAGTGATAAATCGAAAGAATAAACCCGCACATATACAAATATATAATGTACGAAGAAAATGTGCCAGTCACCTCTCGATTCCTCATGGTGATCTTAGCACATTCGTCAACTTCTTACGATACATATCCTATATATGGCATCTGTACTCCGGGCCTATATAACGGATGTCACGTTCTTTGTGTCCAAGAGTTCAAAGGTCATGCGTCCTAATGTAAAGATCGCGCGTAACTCCAATGTGTGTCATGCGTGGTTTATTGATGCTTGTCAAAATTGTGACGAAATCGAGTGGAATATGAAAAAAATTGACAAAATCTCTTGATATAATTCGAATGAAAACTGAATTTTTTCAAAATTTTGTCAATTTTATTTTGTGGTCGTATAAAAATAAAAATAAAACAAAGACTTGGCATGGAATAATATTTTTTCAGAAACGCGTCGACATTTTCGACTGATTATTATAACGAGCAAGCTGGAAAATCATGGAAAAGTCTTTTCATCAAATAATATGAATTTGGCCACGTTCCTCGAATCCCGATATGAATTTTCACCAAGCAGCAGCCCAGGCATGGAGAGCCTCGAGTTAGAATTCAATTTATCCCTTTTGCACATTAAATGCCGCAGTGGAGCAGTGGCTTACTGTCGAGAAATTTCATTTTCGTCAGTTCGACGCGCAATGCGCGATATGCATTCGTAATTCTACCGCAATTCACAAAGAGTCTCTCGCGGTGTACTCGTAACAGAGTATGATGAAGTGCCATATAGACAATGCAAAGTTATAACACACTGTTCCCTTGTAATAAACCAAGTTCTACATCCCAATTCAGAAGCTTTTTCAAAAATATTTCAAAAATTTCCCATTCCAGAACGCTCGTCGCTCGCTAGAGTCAAAAACGACGCAATTTTTCAAAAAAATCAGTGTTATACGCAGAAAAATTAACGAATCGCAAATGAAGAAGAAAAAAGTGTTCTATCGGAAACTTTTTAGGGGAATCTTATGGGAAAAATGGTTTTTATACAAAAATACAGTGTTTAAATATTTTCTGAAATTAATAATTAGGAAAAAAGAGATCTGACGTCTAGTTTTTGAGAAAAAAATCATTGTAAACAAAATCATATGACAATTGCCACGCGCTTCAGAGCGTTTTATGCTCGTTTTTGTGGATACTGCACGGAGATGTATTCAGCAGTGGCGAACGTCAAAGAAAAACATGTATAAACATAAACAAATATCATTAACGATAAGTTGAATGATTTTTAAAGCATATTTTACATCAACTATATCGATATACCGCAATTTTGACTGATTTTTTGACTCTGAGCAAAATCTCTTCGGGCTCGCGTGATCCTGCATTAAAAAACAAAAAGAATGAGCCCAAGATGCAGCGTTTTCGTTGAATTTTACCGGAGATGTGAATTTTTCAATATTGGGATCATTACGAAGATTTTTCTTGGGAAAAATCACGAGATTGCTGGTTGTTTCGCAGATTTGATAAAAAAAATTGTTGCCTCGCAAAATTGAATTCGTGGTATAAATGTAAAAATGTTTGAGCTAACGAACCGAAAGATCGGAAGCTCTCGCAATTGGTTGGCTCGTATAAAAGACGGTCGTTAAATTTCGAGCCTACACTCTGATGAGTAGTTGAAAAAGAGGAAATGAAAATGTTGTCGACGAAAGAATCGAATGGACGACGGCAAAGCTTCAAAGGTTGATTTCGCGTCGGTGTATTCGGAAGGGTAGACTATAAACAATAAAAGTTGATAATAATAAACACTAGGCTTGCAGTCTCAAGGTTTTTGCATGGGATTTAACGAGCTTGACGAGGCACGAGTTGTTGAGTTTTTGTCTCGTTCCGTTTTGATACTCTTGGAAAAGCAGGATGCTGGACGAGTGATAATTTTTTTCGTTGAAAAAGGCAGGACCGACTGATTCAGTCGCCGATAGCCAAGAGAGCTCGTTGGCAAAGTCTCCTATATCGGCGAGATAAATAAAATAAAAAATATTTACGAGATTGAAGAAAAAATATTCGAGTCGTACTCTGGAGCAGTGGCTCCGCGCGGTTCCTCCGGTCTTTAAGGGCGAATCCTCAGGGCACCTGGAAGACCTCCCAGAAACCGTAAATCAAGCAATCAACCGCCATAAATGTCCACCCACGTAGATTACACTTTTTGGATATCTACAGCAGCCAGCAAAAAATGCCACTTTGATATTAAAATATATAAGCTGTACAAGGTTCGCCAAGCCAAAAGGGTGCGAGAGATTCGTCGGGCTACCCTTTTATATTCTCATCCTTGAAAATATACTTTTTACTCCTTCTTCTAGCCTCATTTTGGGCCTCCATCTTTTTGTTTTTCTTTAACCCTTCATTTCTTTTTTTTCCCTTACTTCTTAGTTCCCGATTGCACAGCATGGCTAGAATCATGACCAACGAATTGAGGACGTTGTATGCCAAATTTTCTATCGATAGAATTCCTTCAAATTTGCACCACACAAAAAGTGCAATTCTAAAAGGTTTCACCATGTAGACATCAAGATATTTATTTATAAAAATCACAATTTTTACCACTCTCTCATAAGAGCGCGTGTCAAAAGTTGCAATTTTCAACATTAAATATTTCGATTTCTGAAAGGTGAAGCCTCACAAAATTTTGCATACGCTTTGATGTAGCATCGAGGAAGATTTATTTACTTTTTCAAAATAATGGGCCCCAAAACTTTTTCAAAATTTTGGTTATTATTTGACGAATAGAAATTACCGCGGACAGTCTTGAATTTAGAGCACGTTGTTCTTTAGTCAATTAGTAACAACTTTTTTTCATCAACTGGGGCTCGCAAAGCATTTTGTATGTAAGCAAAACTGAAAACGAAAATTTTGATTTGACCGTGTCGCCATAGAAACGTCTTTCGTTATTTTTGCATCTACTTGCTCGTTCTCTGGCTAATTATTTTCCTGCTATTTTCTGGTCTTTTTTCAGTCTCGTTTCCTGCTTGCATTCTCTGTCACTTTTTCCCCACTCTGTCTTTTATTTTCTTCTCTTTCTTCCTCTTTGCTCGTTCGTCTTTTGTGGTTCTCTTTTCGCGAGACTGCTTATCCTGTTCGTTTCAACTGTAGCAAAGAGGACTCTGGCTCACAAAATGACGAGGTCCTGGGCCAAGTTCTTTTTTCTGGCCCACGAGCCTTGCCCATGCCATGACTCTTGGTTCGCCACGCTCCGACCGATATCCTCCTTGTTGGACCAACGGAATCGCTCCCTCGGATCGCCACGATCGCCCAACAAAATAAAATCAAGAAAACGCGATGTGCAAATAAAATAAATGCTGCCAACCAATGCGGCTCTGCGTCGCACGACATTTTTCGCACTCTTATAGTTTATTGTACCGAGATCTTATTTCATCGAAACTTTGCAACAACAATGAGACCGTAAATCAACGAGAATCGTATTAATGTCATGTTTATGTCACACCAAACCACTAGACCACTTTTCCCTCCCAATTTTATCCACCACCACGCTCAGGGCGGCACACGAATCGACCTGAACAAAAATCTGCCATTAAATTCCTTGAAATTTGCACCGACGCTGTTTTACCGCATTTTTGACTAATTTTTCGACTCGGACCAAAATTTCCCCAGCCCGCGAAATCCTGCATTCAAAAACAAACAGATCCAGCCCAAATTTAACCCTTTTCGTTAAATTTTACAGTAGATATGAATTTTTCAATGTTGGGGTCATTTATGGATCCATTTTACCGGAATAGGTAAAAAAAAAAAATAACTTGACCGTCCTAGGGTTATTGACAAAAATCACAATTTTCGGTAGTTCCTCAAAAGATTGCGCGTATCAAAAGTTGCAATTTTCAACATTAAAGGGCTCCATTTACTTTATCAAAAAAATCGGTCGTAAAACTTTTTCGAAATTTTGGTTATTACAATTAGAAATTACCTCGGACAATCTTGAATTTAGTTGTTGTTTTTTAGTCAATTTGTAAAAACTTTTTTTGGATGAACTTGGGCTCGTCGACCATTTTGTATGTAAGAAAAACTGAAAAGAATAATTTAGATTTGACCGTCGCCGTACAACGTTTTTAAGAAACGAAATTCCCCATTTTTTTCCTCATTACTTTAGGAGGAAAGGAAATGAAAGCAAGAAAAAAATAGGAAAGGGCTTCGGACAAGGAAACCGAAAGAGTCGCGTTGTGTACGTCAACACATATATTTATATATAACAGTTTATTCATAAACGTAAGTGGATTAACGAAGATCAATAGAAAAATAAGATCATTGTAGAATAAAATTTAGTTTCGTTCTCAATGAGCCTCGCAGCTGATTTTCTTCTCGATATATTTATAGAACGTTTTTTATTTTCAATAAAGGCTAATTTGAGTATACGTACGAGTTATTATAAATGTCAGTCTGACCGTTGTTCTCATATATAAAATCGTCTTTTATCACGGCAAACTCCACAGAGAAGATCTTGGATTTTATTGCGTATATATATTGCGAGCTCCTTCGTGCTCTGGACGTTTGATCTGTCGTTTTTACGATTTTTAAAAAGGATAGAAAAAGAAAGCCACGGATTTGTGAGTCTGAAACGATCGAGTACTTCGCACACGAGCTTTTTACATTTTTCTATCATTTTTAACGATTAAGCTTGTTTTACACTTTCATTCACACAAATAGCTCGTTCCATCGGATTTTTCAGTATTTAACGATTTGGGAAAATGAAAAAAAAGCTCGAAATTCTAGGAACGATGGGTCCGATATTGTTAAAAACAAAGAAACTTAAAAATTGATAATTAAATCAGAATATTCGTTGACGAAAAAGTCACGAATGTTTTTTTTTTTCATTGTCTCAAATAAATTATTTCAATATTTTCGACAATTTCCATGAAAAATTGCCTCTTCGATATGTTTTTTGGTAAAATATTCCGCACCGCACTGGGATTTTTTTCAGCACTTGAAACTCTCATAAAAACAGATAAATTGACATTTGATGCAAAACAAAAACGAAAAATCGAAATTGTACGGTTGGAATAAGGGATTTTTTGAAAAATCGGTCATATAAATTTTTGGCTGCTACCGTTTGTGAAAATGATCGATTGCAATTTGACAGAAGAAGACATTTCAGCTGCAAATGTGTAAAAAATTCTTAATAAAATCCTTCGACGATTATTTACAATGGTAAGTTTTCGGAGTGATATTTTCATTCGTTTTTTTCATCACAACGTTAAGGGGTATTAAGAGATTTGCCAGCCAATTGTGCAGCTTTTGACAGGACGATTTGTATGTCCATCGATGGAAAATTTTGCAAGAGTTTGACGTTACTCGCAAAATCGTTGTCCAATAATTGATCTCTCAGTAATCTAAAATATTTCGTTATTTTTATCATCATCTTTTCGGGCATTGAGCATTTTCTATTTCTTTCGAAATCTATTTGGATTACTCACAAAATCATTGCACAGCAGATATGAGTGAGAAAAGTGAATCTCTTCTCGTCCGCGAAGAGGGAATCCCAGATTCTCATGACATCGGGCAAAGGAAATTCTTGCGAAAGTAAAAGAGTCAGCCATCTGCCGGAAAACAAACAAAAAAAACAAGTTTTTATCTATTTTTTGGACAGTCTTTCTCGTTTTTGTTCAACAACCAAGTTGACAAATTACAGCAAACATTTTTCTCATACCGAAAACTGTAGTACTGGGGACACAGGTCTTGCTGCTGGAGTCGCATCCACACCTCGTGATCGTTCGTCTTTACCTGTTGAGTCAGCTTGCACATCATTGCGTTTATACCGAATTCTGCCTCGTCAAGAGATTTTATGAAAAAGTCGCGTATCTCAGCCATGAGATTTGTGAAACAGAAAAAGGTATCGGCTTCGGCGTGTTCTGAAAAAGAAACGATAATGTTGACGTTTTTTTCGTGTTTATTTTCCATCAACCCGATTTTCCGTGAAAACGATTTGAGGGGTCGCAAAACGACTTTATTCAGGGTATTTTCAACATTTTTTCTCACGTTTGGAATTTGAGATATTTGATTCGCAATTTTTCGAAAGCGAGAGAATCGAATTGAATAATAATGGGAAAAGGGTAGGGAGACTCACTTCGCCAAGAAAGATCGGGATCGCAGGCAAACGCGTGATAAATCGGTCCCACAATTTCGTTCATTCCCTGTACGTAGCCTTGGCCAGGATTCAACTTGGCATAGAGGAACAAAATTCTCTCGAGTACTTCCCAGTGAGCCTCGCCGCCTTCGGTCAACGGTGCGTAATCTTCGGTTGCTTTCCTAACCGAAACAGCAATCTAGACACAAAAATTCCAAAGAGTCACGCAAAGCCGACAGCGAATGAGAAAAAAAACGTGGGCTCATGAAAAATTTAGGCGATACCCATACCTGCTGTACTCCGTTGGTATTTACATTGAAAAAGAAGCAAAACTCGGTTCAATTCATGCCATCAAATTTTCTTCCAACAAATCTAGATTTTTCAACTTAGTTTTACCTTCGTAACGCCCAGACCTTTCCTCTCAACGTTTGCACTTCTCAGCACCGTATGCTGCACGCGACAGTGCAAACGCTTCGGCCCATTTGCGCCTACCACAGCCTGGCAAGGGTAATCGGTGCCTTGTTGAAAAAATGATATGTCCGGGCAAAGTCTCCTGAAAACATCCAACATAAACAAAATAAATATGAAAACTTGCGTTTCCTTTAATCTCTTCAAACTTTGATTTTACGACAATCGCTACAACTTTTTTTTCACAAATTAGCACGTTAATTCGCTTGTGAACTCTGAAAGTGTAAAAAAAGACGGAAAACGTGATCTTTCGGTTTGGGGATAAAAAAACAATAATCGGAATGCCATACAGTTTGAAATTTATTCTGATTCATGAGCATGATTCCTGAGAAAGATTCATCAAAATTTGTTCGGTGACTTTTGTGTGAAAATACCACAAACACAATTTTTTCATAGACTAAAAAAGTGCAAGCTCCCGATTAAGCAATTTCTTCGGCCATTTACTTTATGCGTTGATAAAAATTGACACCAACTGAGAAGCAAGAAGGGGAATTTGAATTTTCAAAATGAAGAGAAATCTTTTTGTTCACCTAACGTCTTTGTCTATTTGTAACAAGACTTCATTGTCCTTGAAGAAAGTTTGCCACTTGCTGCCAGGATTTGAATTCAAAGGATGGTCGTGCAAAGTGACGTCGACTCTTTCCCCATCTACTGTGGATTCTCCGGGCATTACGATCAAGTCTTCTGCAATAAAAACACAAAGACAAAAAGACCATGAGAAAATATTTTTTGCATCAAAATTTTTTATAGCACAGGGCCAAATTTTCATCGAGTCTTTTTTACCATATTAGAAAATTGAATTTACTAGAAAAATTGCAACGATCCCATTGACCCTGAAACCATTTTTTTTTCCTACTCCAGAACTTTGAAAAATTCTTCTTGGGCTATTTTTTTTCGTTTTTCAATCTCGGGATCACATGAGAATGGGGCGATTTTGCTTAAAGTCAAAATATCAGTAAAAAAATTAGGTAAAACCTGAGAAAAATGGGGAAACGGAGATCGAAAGGGCGCAAGTTGCCGTTCGAGAGTTAATTATCAATATAATTTAGAAAAAAAATATATTTTTCGCATTAATTCCAACGAGGCAAACTTCACTATCGTATAAATTTCACGTCTTGCGATAAATCTTGAATCTCCGTCCGTTTCTACTCACCTATGAATTGCTTGTAAAGTTCGCGCTTCCGAGACAAAGTTTCGGACCAGCTGGCCCTGGTCAGCGGCAAATAATTCAACAGCAATTTCCAACAGACGGACCGGAGTCCTCCTTCGTCCGGAATTCCTGAAAAACAGATTTATAATCAATTTTGAAACGGCTAAAAATTCCAAATATCAAAAATGACAAAGTTTCGGTCCATTTGAACGTTTTGAGCATGTGAACTGGTTAAAAATACTTGAAAAAAAAAAAAATATACCATGAAAACAAATCCTTTTCAAGTTTGCAATGTCGATTTCCTCCTCGTTCAGGACTTGCTCAAAGTCGATCAATCTGCAGGAATAATTGGAAGAAATTTTTAAATAATTATCCAATGAAAAATTGAATTCGCGATAATAAAGAATATTTTTTTGACGAATCTTGACGTAAATCGTGCACATTATTTGTTGCAATAAAAATCCGAAAGAAAAACATTTTTTTAAGATTTTTAGTACGAACCGTTTCTTTAAGATACTCATTTCGGGAATCGGTGGCACATTTGAGATTATTGGCAGTTGTGTCGAAGCAGAGAAAGATTAAAAAATACAATAATTTGTCTTGACGAATTTGTATCGACGATATGCGGTAGGCGTGTGGCCTAAATTACACAAAACACATATATCTATACGTGTATGTATAGATTACTGACACCTCGTGCACGACACTTGTTACAACAGTTTTATTATGTTTCTAGGAGAAATTAACATGGATATTCAGCGCCATTTTAAATGTTTCTTTGTATATGACGAGTGTCCTGCTGGTCTTTATGGGCAACAGGCCATTTTTATCTCGTGGCGGACTATTCGATCGAGCTGCAATTTATCTTTATATTTTTCAAACAAGTCTCCTCTTATCTCCCCCATGTGCACACTTTTCACGATACGCTACAATTTCCTATTGTTGTCTGTGCTATTTTTCAATTCGCTTCTGTCACTTTTTGCCTGTACGCGGGCGACCACTCGACATAACCTAAACACATCATTTTTATTATGGATAATTACTGCGGTTATTTTTCTTCAACAAATTGCACTTGTCATGTAACTCCATTTTATTTCATCAATCACGAGTCACGCTAATAAAGTAAAGGGAATTAGATTTTGAACAAAACTCTCATCGAAATCAGGACCGAGACCTTGAACTTTTCCCCGCACGGATTTGGCCGAAATTCTGAATTGGGTCAGTTCTGAAATTCCTGGGGCGAACCGTTATTATCCGGCGAAACTTTACAGATTTTTTATTATCAATCTTTCGGTGGTCGTACGGTAGTATATGGTACAAGAATTAACTCTATAACAGTAACCTGGGCTCTAAAACGACCCCATCGGATGACTTTAAATCCCGCACCGTTTCTCCCTCGTTCTCCCGTTTTTTTTTTATCGTTTTACCGAATTCTCGACTGATTTTTTGACTCCGAGCGAATTAGCTAGCCCCTCACGTGATTTTGTACGAAAAAAGAAAAAGAATGAGCCCAAGTTGTACTGTTTTCGTTGATTTTTACCGGAGGTTTACATTTTTGTAAATTGGGTCATTTATGACCTGACCTCGGACACCGCGAGTCAGCAACAAAAAAATGTTCTGGGATGATAAACTTGTCGGGAATATTAGCATCCGTCGGTATCATGGGTCGTCCCAGCCCAGTTATCGGGATTCAGCAAAGTCGTGGGCGTCGTGGGCAACGTGAACGAAATAAAAAAAGTGGAGAGGGGATGAAGAAAACAAGACGAAAAACAAAAAACATGTCAATGCTACGACGCTGATCATCGACAGTTCGACAGTCGGTCGAAGAAAGCCAACCGTGCTGATCGTGCTGATCCAAACACATGATAAAGGTTATTAGTCGCAAGAGACGCGTGTATATAAAAGTCATTCCGTCGAGCTTGCGAGATCCAAGACGGAATATCATCAAATAAACTGAAAAACATCAAGCAAACAGTGCTCGCGTGAAATCACAAAGCTGCAGAGTTTTCGACAATCACTTTTTGGTACGTGCGAATAATTGATTTGTCTAACGCCATTTTCCAGTTGAGAAAACAAAGTTTCCTAAATAAAACGACGCTTCAGGAGCTTTTCTGGACAGATATTTTGTATTTGACGTTCCGAATCAGTCTATTTCGCAATGTGTTACGTTTCACGTAGACTGTCGCTCTTTGCGGGGTTCGATGTTAAATTCCCAACAAACAAGCATTATTTTTAATTCCCTTTTTTTTCGTAATTTCTATGCGAGAATTCGCACATGTTAATTCATCCATTTTCCAAACTCGATTTCTTAACCTCTCCTGCCAAATATTCGTAAACGAGGGAAAAAAAGAATCCTAACCCTACTTTTTGGCATAAATACGAAAAAAATGCTGTTTTATTTGTCAAAACCCTCAAATAATCCTTTCGAGAAATCTGAGCATGAAAAAGATCGAGATTAACCTCAAAATGGAATGCTAATTGAAAAAAATGAAATGAAATAATTGACGGGAGAATTTCATTTTTGAAGGTGACAAGGATTTCGGAGACGCTGAAGTTGCTTGAATCTGCACAAATCCCAGAACTCACAGAGAATAGAAAGATCGTGGCCTCGGATTGAAAAAAATAAAAAATTTCAAAAAAAGCGGCAATTTTCAAGGCGCAGAAATGAATTATTCGCAAGTTTCGCTGAGCGACGAAGAAGATTATTCGGATCGGTTTGTCCACACGAATTCTGGCGTTTCTGAAGAGTCAAAACTGAACGAAAGATGCGTTAGTCTGATACGGGACATGAACGAATACGGGGTTTGCATCTTTGACGACTTTGTTGGTCCCGAATTGGGCATGGCGATCCTGAAAGAAGTGCAAAATATTCACAGAGCTGGAATTTTCAAAGACGGACAATTGGTGTCCAACAAAGCTGGCACAAACGGCTTAAAGAGAATACGCAGCGATCAGACAACGTGGGTCGACGGCAAGCAAAAAGGATGCAGAAATATCGGCCTTCTCGTTTCCAAGGTCGACGAAATCATCGCCAGAGCCATCAGAATGCCCAACAGAGGAAAAATGGATAATTTGAGGATCCATGGCAGGACAGAGGTGAGTTTTTTAAATATTTACCCCAGAACGTCAATCTCATTTTTTTTTACCTATCCGGTGATCGGGGATTTGAAAATATTCCACATCTTCGGTAAAATTGAACGAAAAGGCTTCAGCTTGGGCTAATCCTCTTCATTTTTGAAGGTATCAAAATACGACTTTTTTATGAACGTTCTTGGCACCAAATTTTTCGACGTTTAGAATTATCGATCTTTAATTTCCAATTTTTCGATTTCCCCATCCAACGCGAGTAAATTGAGTCACTCGATAAAAAATTCTCGTCGTGATTTGTTAACTTTTTCTTTTCGTTGCCCCGTGCTCCTCAATTCCGGTTAAATCGCGTGAGAGTCAATATGATGGAAGCAAAACAGGTTTACAGAAAAATTCTTACTCAATATTTTCTTGAGCCCTACTCAAATATCCAAACAGACTGTGCGGCGCCGGCCGAACGTCACGCACGTGTTTGGCGTGTGGCCTTGACGTTCATTCTTGTTTCTCACAAATTTAACGATATCTCATGGGAATTCTAAGGGGAGGGGGAAATGAAACAAGTTGGCTTGAAACTTCAATGAGGCGCCCCATAAATTTTGAACATCGCGTTCACAGCATCCAGTCATTCTCGTGCAAAAAACATAAATTGAATAATGGAACCGATAACAATTGTGATTCAAAGTCTCAAGTTTGACTGAAGCAGAAAAAAGGTCAATAAAACTGTGTGAATGTTTCAGGCAATGGTCGCTTGTTATCCTGGCGATGGTTCGCACTTCGTCAAGCACGTCGACAATCCTAATCATGATGGTCGATGTATCACGGCGATTTATTACCTCAATAAAAATTGGGACGTTGAGGTACGTCATCAAGCGATATTTTCTTAAGATTCCTGCTTGTTGAAAAGCTAAATTATGACGGTTATTGGCATATAATGCAAATATTTGATGACCCCGAAAATTGGATACTCGTTCACTCGTTTTATTGATAAACATTTTCGATTGACAGAAAAACGGTGGGTTGTTGAGGATTTTCCCCGAAGGATGGCGGCGCGACATGGTCGCTGACATCGAGCCACTATTCGATCGATTGTTATTCTTCTGGTCGGACCGAAGAAATCCGCATGAAGTGCAACCCGCGTACAAAACTCGATACGCCATAACATTATGGTATCTCGACACGGGAGAGAGAAGCGGAGCATGCTGCATTAGTCCAAAAGAAAGTGAGTCGATGTCTGAAATATTTTCAAAATGTACAGCAAAGTTAATTCCTTAGAATTACAAACTTCATTTGAGGTTCGAATTACGTTGCCCAGTAAATTTTCCGCTACTTTTGGGTATTCAAATCGATTTTTCACCGACGAAATCTTGATGATTTTTTTTTGACCATTTTCTTTCGTAACTTTTGTCTTTTCAGAAAAAGTCCTGCCGGAGTCGTTGCTCGAGCGTGCGGTCGTGGAATCCGGATTGTAGATAAAGCGTAGACGGATATTTAATTATTTTCGATGACCATGGCTGCGTCGAAACAGCTGTAAATATATAAATATATTGATCGATTCAACGGCCCGACGAGCATTGACCGTAAAATGTATTAACTGCGTATTAAGGACGAACGGAAGGAGGAGAATTGAATTGCATGGAAAATGGTGCTCAATTTTCGAAAGTTAGCCAACTTTAAGAAACTCACAGACGAAACGAGTTTTCGTCGTTCAACCAAGTGTCGAACGAACAATTATTTTCTATGCTATGAAAGCTTCAACATTCTTGACACCAGAACTGACAATTTTCTCCTATAAAGAAAACATTTCTGACTCCGCGAATTCGAAATTTTTTACTTTTCTCATCCGAACTCGTGTAAATTCATGTCGCGTTTCGTTTATGAATTGCAAAAAATCCCAAATGCGCTTTTTTTTTGCAACTTTTTCCACGAAACGTGATTTTACTTCTTGACGTCAGAATTTGTTTTTTTTTTTTCATCGGAGAAAACGGTAAGTTTCGATGCCAAGAACGTTTATACAAAATTTTGAAAGGACCCTTAAAACAAAGTCGTTTTTCTCATTAGTTTCTGTAGTCCGTAAAAAAGGAAACATAAAAATTGTGGTTTTCCGCTTCTCAGGACAACGAATTTCGAAGATTCAATTATGAATTATTCAAAAAAATGCTTCCAGTGCTAATGAATTGATATTTTGCCAGAGGCTTCAATCCTGTACCTGTAACATAAAAATGTATCAACGTTGCCAGTTCTTTTCCACATTGCCCGTATATTTATTTGCGATATAATTTAAGCCAGTCCTCATCGGCCCAGACAATTTTTATGTCGATTGATTCACGAAGAAGCAAAAAAAAAACGGTTTCCGACAAGAACGGTTGTTCAATTTTCGCTGCATTCGTGTGGTGATTTTTGTTCCGAAACTGTTGGTCGCATCTCATTAAAAAATATTGAGAAAAATAGAATATGCAATGATACGAAAAAACTGCACCAATTGTTCCTAACGATATTACTCTCAGAGACTTGTCAATAAGAGCCTCGTAACAGTGATCAAGTTATTCTTATAGTTGAATCTTATAATTAGGAAAAAATAATGATTAAATTAAAAAAAAAAAAACGCTTAAATTAAATTAATTTTTAGAATTAATTGCCGATTTATGCAAACAACTCTGTAAAGTATTGTAAAAGAATTGTCGACATTCATTACAATCGATGACAAAAATATTTTGAAGAGTTTGAAAATTGTGTGTTTTACCAACACCATTCCAGCTATAAATGACCCCAATTTTGATAAATTCGTTTATCCGGTAAAATTTCACGAAAATCGTTCAACTTGGGCTCATTCTTTTCGTTTTTTGATGCAGGATCGCGGCAACCTGGGGCAATTTTTCTTAAAGTCACGGACTTGGTAATAAAAAATTCAAATTCAAAGATTCAAATTCGCCTTTTTTTGCTCGATGTGGATTTTAATTTTCCAAAGTTTTTATTCAAGCGATTCAATCTTTACGAAAATGGGAATTTGTTTGCGGCGCTCTCTCACGGGAATGGATTCAACTTGGTAAGAAAACTCGATCGATAACAGAAATCGCGAAGGAAAGAAAAATAAGTATATAATAAAATAATGCATATTTAGTTTTAAAAATTGTTTATACGTCCAACGGGAACGACCATTTACGTATTTACGTGACGAACGACGTCGACGACTTTAGTCAAATGAACGATCGGTCGATTATTTAGGACTCAGCAGGCACTGAATTTCGAGAAGAAAAAAAACCAGTGTCGTCACTGTCGTCGTCGCAGTATCAGTTCGTCGGTCGTCTAGTTGTGCGGAGGAAAGAAAGAAAGAAAATAAAAAAAGAGAATTCCACTTTGAGTGCAAAAACAAGCAAGGATTGGTTCAGTTCAGTTATAGAGGACACTGGGGGACACGATATAGCGTCAAGTACAAAAAAAAAGACGAGATGATGGAACCGTTATTTTTTTTTTAAATGCATCAAGTGCGTACAGTGACGTAGGAGCAGGAGGCTTTCGCGATCGGGATGAGTTTCGAGGTGAAAAAAGTTTCCAACTATGAGAAAACGAACGAAATTCCGTAGCGATAGTTGTGAAAAATAAGAAAAAAAATCTATACATACACAGAAATTGATCGCGCAAATGGCGGATTAGCGAAAAACAGACGTTGCGATCGAAAGTTGTATCTGCGGCGAAGAAAAAATGGACTGGTGGTTCATTGACAAACGGCGTTGTGAGAATTTTATTTTTATCATAAATTCAACATTATTTCGCAACTTTTCGTGATCCTGAAAAATAGTGCAATCGCGTTTGGATTTAAATAAAAAAGGAGGTAAATAAGTGGAGAAAACGAGCGTATAACATAAAAGTGACGGTCGCTGTGTTGGATGGACGGCGCGCGTACAGCTGATGCGCCTCGATCTGACATATTCGTGAATGACAGTTGTGTGTTTTGTTATTCGTTCTTGGCAATGATGATCAATTGCGTAATTATAGCGTCAAAAGTACGAGTCATTAAATAAAGTGTAAAAATCAAGTGAACGCGATTTCCCACAAATCTTTTCTCCGTCTTTAAAACGTTGTTTCTTTTTTTTTCTTTTTTTGTGTGTGTTATTGAATTATTATTTCGTGACTTTTACGCACTGCTGACGAGTCAAGTGTCATTGTGTTTGTTTATTTCTCGACACAATGGCGCTCCTCGATGTTTTATTCGACGCCAAACAACAATCCGGGCCCGACAGCCTTGCTGATCTTTGCTACAAAACAATCTGTGACAATCTCGATATAATATCGATCAAAGACTGGCATGGAAATCGCACTCTCAGAGACGACATTACGTTGCCCAGCGAAATATGCGACAAAATCATCGAGTTTGTACAACGCAGCTCCGTTTCCAACGCGGACAATTCATTCTTCGCCATGTTTCGCACCACCAAAGCAACTCGTCTCAAGCGAGTCACAGTCTCTTCTAATTTCATCACCGATTGGGCAGTCATGGTCATCGCGACCCCCGAAATTTCACATCTCGATTTTGGCGAATGCAGAAATTTGACCGGCCTCTCCATCGAATATATCAATGCCATGTGTCACTACAATCTTCACACTCTCGCTTTCCGAGGACCACAAACCGTTATCCGACAGCAGTCTCCCTGTAAGATTCTCTCGTCGTCCATTTTATTCTTTTTTTTTCATCCCCCTCATCTAAATTCCAACTCACACTCGCTTATTCTCTACATTTTCCGTCCCAATTTTCGCTCTAACGACACTTTTTTTGTCGACGCAGTCTCAGTCAAAAACCAAACTATTCGTATTTTCATTAAAAATACTGGTTTCTTCAAAATCTCATCATTTTTCATGGCAGAGGACAAAAATTGTCAACGACAATGGTCGACGGTCGTCTTGGCTATTGGAAAAGCAAATTCACCGGCAAAATTGCAACTATCGTATTGATTATCAAAATAACGAATAAAAATATATTTTTCGTTTTATTCCATCGATCCAAACTTTGCTATCAAAAAATAACAATGTTGCATTTTGCATATTGTTGAAACATAACGATAAATCATCATTTTTCATGGCAGAGCAATAAATTTTCTTGCAGTATTTGTCGAGGATAATGGGACAGTTTTCTTTGTCATTGAAAAACTGAATTTGCTGGAAAAATTGCAACGATTGCATTAGGTGTCGAAAAAATGCACAGAAAATCAATTTTTTTTTGTATTAATAGAAAGATCCAAACTTGGGGATCAAGAAATAACAATGTTGCATTTTGCATATCGTTGGAATGAAACGATAAATCATCATTTTCCATGGCAGAACAATAAATTTTCTTGCAGTATTTGTCGAGGATAATGGGACAGTATTCTTTGTCATTAAAAAATTGAATTTACTAGAAAAATTGCAACGATTGCATTAGGTGTCGAAAAAATGCACAGAAAATCAATTTTTTTTTGTATTAATAGAAAGATCCGAACTTGGGGATCAAGAAATAACAATGTTGCATTTTGCATGTCGTTGAAATGCAACGAAAAATCATCGTTTTCCATGGCAGAGCAATAAATTTTCTTGCAGTATTTGTCGAGGATAATGGGACAGTTTTCTTTGTTATTAAAAAATTGAATTTACTAGAAAAATTGCAACGATTGCATTAGGTGTCGAAAAAATGCATAGAAAATCAATTTTTCGTTGTTTTAGTAGAACGATTGAAATTTTGGTATCGTAATTAGACTCGCGCGCTCTAACGCAATGTTTGTGATGAACAGATCCAAGATCTGCGGAAGATTACGAAAGCCGAGGATACATATTCAACACGCCTAATCTGCGACGTCTGACTGTCCACAATATAAACATAGCGGGCTTGGATTATCGTATCTTGCTTGGGAATTTGACGAACCTGACGCATTTGGATATCTCGGGCGCGACGGACATAAAAAATTTCAGTTTTTTGGAAGCTGTGCCGGAGCTAGTGTCTCTCTGTCTGTACAACGTCAGGAGCATCAGCAGCTGCAAGACGTTTGTAGCGGATATATGCCAAGCAAAAAAACTGAGACATCTGGACATATCGCAATTTAATCACAAGTACGCAAACTTCAATAGTCCCAATCAATTTCTCAGCGAGCTTATAAGAGGCTTGCCGGAACTTGTGTCCTTGGATATCGGCGGGACCAATCTCGCTGGGACGGGAGTGACCGAACATCCGCTCGACGAATCGCTCAATGAACTCGAGCTCTGCGACATACAAGGACTCTCCTCGAGAGTCCGAAAACCGTTGCAATTTCTCGGCTTGTACGGCACTCATCACAGCGCGTGCAAGAGGCACGACATACCCGCTGAAGTGGTGAGTCCTGCAGCGTCTTCTCTTTCAACTTCCAACACAAAGATTTCGACCATTTTCAACTTCGCATCGTTGCAATGCAACAAAAACTCATTTTTTTTGTATCAGAGCTCTAAATTTTCTAACATTATTCCTCAACGATATTGGCACAGTTTTTTTTTGCCATTGGAGGATTGAAATTACTGCAAAAATTGCAATTCGCATTGATTATCGAAATAATTAATAAAAAATATCGAGAAACATGGCAACGGCTCGGCGCCAAATATTAAAAACGAAGCGTAGCGCGGGAGCTGTCGTGCTTTTTTTATGTACAGTAAAATAGACGTTTCATGACGTCACAGAAACTTGAAATCATCCTAACAGGAAAACGGGTTGACCGAAAAATCTCATTTTATAAAAATGAGAATGCGGAAATATGAAAATGGAATAAATCTCGAATTTATTCGTTTCCTAATGAATCTGCGCATTTGACAGATCGCTGGTGACGCCAACGAAGAGCAAATATTGGTAGCACTGAGAATATGCATCGACAACAAACACGAGCTGCTGCAGAAAATCTTGAACGATCTTTATCACGTGTTCAGGTACGACTACTGCAAAAGGATGGATCAAGCTTTGTACATGGTGCTCGAAGCCATGGATAAATATCTGCCGGAAAGGCACATTCAGATATCCGGAAGGTACTAAATTTTTTAGGCAAAACTAGCAATTTTTAAGAATTTTCTTGAACCGCTCGATTATTGGAAACCGGCGATTGTCAATTTTATTCAATTACCGAAAAATTACACTTACAGCGCAACGCTATTTTACATCGTTAAAATGAAAGAAAAATGTGGTTTGCCGGTTCCTTTGAGACGAAAAATAATAGGCACTCTTTTGGCGGGGATGAATGCCCACAAAGACGAGGAAACAATGATGAGAAACGGTTGTTTGGCACTTTGCCAATTCCACATACCTCAGGATGTTGTAAGTTTTGATCTGAAAATATTTTGCCAAATTTTGCCAAAGCTAATTAACAAAAACGCTGTTTTCATGACTGTTTTTTTTTTTCTCAAATTCCAACAGATGTGGAATTACGAACCTTTGGTAAAAGTTTTGTTGCACTCTGCGAGATACGCCGAATCCGAGGGTTTCGTTCAACGCATAGGCATATATTTGCTGAACTCTTTGGCGTGCCAGGTCGAAGGAGAGAAAAAACGGCTATTGGGAAAATTAGGCTGCGTGAGAACAATGTTGAATCTCGTTAAATATCGTGTCAAATACGGCATGTTCGACGACGTGCTTGAAGTCGCTTGGTCAACGATGTGGAACATGACCGACGAAACGCCAATAAATTGTGAAAGATTTCTGGACGACATGGGAATGGGTTTGTTCCTCCGATGCGTCAAGGTAACGTTTTTTGTTTTATTCTCCAAAAAGTCCATTGAACTGAAGTGTAAATAAAAAATTCACTTTTTAAAAAAATGAAAAAATGTTCAACTTTCTACATTCCATCGTGTTTTCGTCTCCAGCATTTCCCGCTGAAGGAGGAACTTTTACGCAACATGATGGGCTTGATAGGAAACGTGGCTGAAGTGGACCGCCTCCGGTGTCAATTGATGCAGGACTCGTACGTCAGCGTGTTTGCTAAATTGTTGGCTTACGGTAGCGGCTTTATCGAGGTACGAAAACATTTCATTTTTTAATTAAAAAAATAATGATTAAATTGATGAATAATTAATTTTTTTTCAAATCAATCCATGCTAAAAAAATGAAATTGCAATTTCATTATGGAGAATCAAAATCGACGTTTTTTGTGGGAATTTTGTTGAACGATCGAGAGCGCGGAATAACGTGAATTTTTTGCTCTTCGGCCAAGGTTTCTTATAACGCCGCGGGGATCTTGGCTCATCTGGCTTCGGACGGTGTCGAAGCTTGGACCGTGGAGAGTCCAACCAGAGAAGAAGTCCTCGAAGGAATGGTGACCGCTATCGAAAGTTGGGATTTGTCAGCGTCTCGAAATATAAATTATCGTTCGTTTTTACCACTTTTACGACTGTTGGATGTTTATCACACTCCCCAATGCCAACACTGGGCAGTTTGGGCGCTTGCCAATCTCACCAAAGTCTATCGTAAGTAATGTCCATCACATACAGTCGCAATGAGGCTAAAACAAAACAAATATATGTATCTGAAGATGGAGCATTCGTTAAACCTTTCGAGTGCACGACTCTGCGAGTTCGTATTGGGTCAATCTGACCCGAGGCGTTTTTCGACGCGTTGTATTTCCAGTAGATAAGAATTTTTACTGTAAAGACATTTTTTGTATTAAAATATCGAATGTTCGTTGCCATTAAATTCCAAACAATCGAGGCTGGGGTCAAAACGACCCAGTGTGCACTCGCAAGGGTTCAACGTGTACGTTCGCAGTTGAAAAAGCTTGAAATTTCTGTTGGACAATATAAAGTTTGAACATTCTCGAGGTCCAGCAGAGAAATTTAAGGGAATCCCCGATCTTTTGTGCGCTTCGAATGTTTTTTCTAACGCCTGAATTTCCATTTCTGCAGCCTCGAAATATTGCTCGTTAGTCGAGGCGGAAGGTGGTATTGAGAAGCTCAACAATCTGCTGACCGATTCGAGGCCGTACAACCGAATCAAGAATCTTGCGGTCCTCGTTATAATGAATTGCAGCTTGGGTGATTATAGTAAAATGGAAAAAACGGTATTGGAGCAGAAAAAAGTAATATACGAGAACGCTTGAGAAAATAACAAACCAGATGATTTCCATTCGGCTGGAATCGAAATGAAACTGTGAAAGAAAATAAAAATCGAGAAATCTAGTATTAGATGAACGAGTTGTCGATTTGGCTGCTGGTAAAACCGGTTAATTGATGAGTTTTCGATTATGATGATGAAAAAGTTGAAAGCGTTTGAGCTCATGACGTGCGATTGATTAATGCAATGAAGATAATTCAAAGCACGATTAAGAGAATCGGGAAAGGGCGAAAATACAACGAGAAAGTATCAAAGGTCAAGTGAGACTAAACCATTGTTGATGATCCGCAATAGCTCATAAAGCAGAATAAAACAAAAAAGGAAGAAAAAAAAAAACAAAAAATAAATTTCGTCCGATTAAACTTGATATTTATCGGTAATTTTTCATTCATCACTCGCCCCAAAAATCTCGAGATTGTTGCAATAATGACACGATCCAACGGCCAACGATCATCTCAACTAAATCCAGTCAACAATAATAACTGTTTACCGGAAACATCACAATTATTCAATGTTTCTTCGTATACATTTATTGTCACATTCTAACAATCTGCATGATCCCATCGCTTGACCCTCGATCGAACTTGACCAATTTGCATCTTGCGGCGATTCTGATTACACACACGGATCCACCGAATTCCACGCGACAGTCGAGCTGCGTCGGATTCTGTGTCGATATCCGTGTCGGCTGTATTTTTTTTTCTCAACTCTAGAACGGTAACTTGATTTTTTTTCACCTATTCCGGTAACTCATGTTACCGTTCCAGGGTTCATTTCCATTGGCTGCCTGTGGGAGTCTTTGAAAAGTTTCTTTCCTCCCGGCGATCGTTTCCTCCGCGTCGATGCCTGTGTTATTAAAACGACTAATTATTTCCAAGTTACATGTGCTGTTTTGAATTAATTGTTAATAAGTGCCTACCTGTGCACAACAATATTCGGAGCGCGGATTTGTGGAATTAAAAAGAAAAAAGCCTCCGACTTTGAATGCCCATTGGTCGGAGGCTCGGAAAAGTTGAAAAAAAAAAAACAATGATTGAATTCTCATGATAAATTGTAGTAGACTTGAGTGTCGTTACGTCTTACGATGCTGAAGTTTGCATCGTTGGAATGCATCGAAATTCGGTTTTTCCTCGAGCAGAGCTCGCGATTCTCATGCAATATTTTGTTAGGATAATAAAACGACGTTTTTCAGGATCCAAAGATGAAATCAGGCCGAAAATTAGCATGGTTTTTGTTATTGAAACAATTTATAGAAAAACGGATTTTTCGTTGCACTTGAACGTTGCAAACTTCAGTGCCATTACGTCTTATGAATGCAGAATTACAGATACTATGAAAAGTAACGAAAAAAATTGGATTGTTTCGTCGTGATTCGTCGTCTCTCTGGCTCTTCATTAACGAGAATTTGATGGAAGAATATGCACAGAATTAAAAACGGTGTCGAGTTTAAGATGTAGTTATTTATTCTTATCCACTGTTTCAGTAGAATTTAATAGAGAAAAGGGGATACAAATGTTTAAAGGACTTTACTGTAAATAGCAGTATGTGTAAAGGGTATGAAAGTGTCAAAAACGCTCCTTACGTTTGTATGTTTTTGTATATCAACGATTATATAAAACTATCGAAATTGTTTCACGATCGATCGTTAAAGCAATGGAATAAGAAAAAATATCATATTCTAAGTGGACGACAATGTAAATCGACTGATCGTCAAATGCCTTTGAGTTTTATTTATTCCTTTGCCTCGTTTCAGCCAATTGAGCAATCGACAATGTTGTTTCTGCTTTCGAAACTTCTACATTTGGATTTGCCGATCGCGTCGACGCTCTGGCTCCTTCGTCGGCTATCGGGAGTCGCCAGAATTACTTTATTTTGGATTCTTCATCGACATTTTATTCTTGACACCAAAACTGACAACTTTCTCCTATCGAGACAAATTTTCTGACGTTGAGAATTTGAGATATTTCGTTTGCAATTTTTAACTTTTTCACAAATTTCAAAAATCCTAAATGCATTTTTTTTGCAACTTTTTACAACATTTGGTTTTGGGACCAAAGACGTTTGAACAAAATTTTGCTTAACTCCCTGTCGTCGCTTCGTCATAATTATTTGCAGTGAAATTTCGGAAGAAATGGAAAATAATCGTAACGTTACGGCGTGTGTGATTTCTTTTTTATAATTATTTACAGACGATTTGGAGAAAAATTTGAATAAATGAAGGAAATAGAATGGAGGGGAATGAAGAAGGAAAAAATGAGGAGAGAATTGAATCGAAGCGAACTGTGAGATTCGCGTGACAAAATCAATCGGCGATTTGGAGTGCAGGTGCACTCGGTTTTGAACGAGTGCAGTTGTACTTGATTGTACTTGATGAATGAACAGCGCCCTGGAAGGTGGCGGCGAGAAAAAGAAACGTGGGAGTTTACAGACTCCCTGAGCGAGGCGCGAGGCGATGCTAGCGCTGCATAAAAGCAGGAGTTTGGTGTGTAGGACAGTAGGAGAAAAGGGTAGAGATTTAAGAAACTACAAGTGCGTTAGTTATTAGAAATATAAAGGGTGGTGTAGGTGGTAGGTGTTTCTGTGTTGGTGTTCCTGGGTTGCCGGACGTCAAGTCAATCGTTATCTCTCTCCTAACCTTTTCGCGCGATATCGTCGCGATAAACCGCGAGAGAGAAACTCGCACCACGAGAGAAACGTTATTTCGTTGACAAGTGTGTCGTGTGAGAAAATTAAGTTGAATAACAACTCGTTGTTTTTCCATTTACGAACCTCTCCAGACAAAAAAGAGTGAGAAAAGTAAAGGAACACTAAAAGAAGGGAGAGAGTAGAAATTTTACTACATAGAGACGAGACACGCATACTTACAGAATGTGGCACGATAAATTACGATCGTAGCCCAGGCTTACAACGAGGAGAGATCCGAAAAGTGTTTGAGAGAAGAGAGTTGACGGTGCCGCCCAATAATAATGGAGCTGCTGTTATCCGTGCTCTCGTGATTCTCTTGGGCACGGATCTCTCTCTCTCTCTCTCTCTCTTTCTCTCCCTTTCTCACTCTCTCTCTTTCTCTCTTTCTCTCTCATATATTTGTACATCTTCGTACAGCGAGTCGTCGCTTTTTTTTTCTTTTACAATTAAACGTGTCGTTTGACACCCGCACACACGCGCACACTCACACATACATACAAGTCCGTGATTTCTCGTTCTCCCACTCCAATCTTCTTCATTCATAATCCTCATTATTTTGTTCCTTTTTCTCGCGAGTGTCAGTGTGTGTTTTCCTCATTTTTACTTCGTCCTCATTCATTCTGCCTCCCTTCCCCCCCCCCCCCCGTGATTTTTCGGTTCGCGTAAACCAAACCGAAAAACATACTGCAACGTGTGCCATTCCGCTCGTGTCACGCTCAGCTGGCTTTACCGCGAACTCCCGCTATTATTTACCAATTGTCGAACATGGCATCCTCACATTTGGGCATACAAATCGGCTCGGCATGGCTACAAAGAAAAATCAATCTCAGACCTCAACGTCGTGGCGTGCATCTCGTCACCGAAGAAATTCTTGGACAAATTCCTGAACTCTGTCAATTCTCCGTCGGTCTCTGTCATCTACAAAGTTAGTAATTTTTTCCATCAAATTCACACTCTCCGATTTTCCATCCAGCCAAAAAATCGACTTTTTCACACTTTTCTCTCCACTCGCTCAATTTTTGTTCAGTCGCTCGGTTCGTTAGAATTTTTCACGCTTTCGGCTTTTCAAAACGATTGAACCAACCGAGCAACACGTTTTTATCGTGTCGCGACTTATTCGCACAACTTTTTTCGTTGGTTTTGAAAATTTTCTCTCGCAACGTTCTCATTTGTTGTAAATATTCAAAAATGTCGAGCGAACCGTCGCTTTCTTGGCTCGGAAGAATTAAACGCGCGTCGAAAAAACAAAACGGCACGGATGAAACGTCGAATTACAATTTTTCAGTTCTACACACGTCGGCCAGTCTGGCACTGAACGAAAGTTGGGATCCGGATGTCAGAGACGACATGGAGATGATGCTAAACAAAATAATACCTGAGGATATTCCGTACAGACACAGTTGCGAAGGACCCGACGATATGGTGAGCGCAAAATTAGATTGAAACTAAATTGAAAGGAGGAGGAAAAAAGATTGAGAAGTAAAAACAAATGGGGAAAGTATTTGTCGAGGAATCAATGAGTTGTATATTTGTCAAGTTGAGGACAGAGAATTTTGACGGGTAGAGATAAAGATTGACGATTGAGGATTTTTTGCCACTGGAAAAATGAATTTCATCAAAAAATTGTAACGATCGCACGTTAATAATCAAAGTAATGGATAAAGAATAAATTTTTTGTTGGATTGCAACGATCGGAGCCTGAGTATTGTGAAGATTAAGCAAAAGATGACATTTTGATTGTTGCAATTATTTTGCAGCCGGCTCACGTGAAAGCCTGCTTTCTGGGTTCTTCGATGAGCATTGCAATAACAGATGGTAAATTGGCACTGGGAACGTGGCAGGGAGTGTGGTTTTGCGAGCATCGAAATAACGCCGGTAGCCGAAAGTTGGTGATAACGTTAACCGGATGTTTAAGAGATTCGGCGCGTAGTCCTCTTAGTCCTGTGAGTCCTATAGCATCGACCAGCAGCTAGGACCACTCTCACCCCCGAAGACGCGGCAAACGTCAGCTGCGTTTATCAACTTCTAGCTATTCGAGCTAGCAGCCGCCTAAGCAGACACACATTAGCCGAAAAACCTAAGAGACTAAGAAGTAAAAACGAGAGAAAGCGAGCGAGAGAGAGAGAGATTGATTGGGTGATTGTCTAAAGAGCAAAGCGAGCGAACGAGTTTTCCGTGAATGGGCAAAAGATGCGAGAAGGAACTGCGAAGATTGAGATGAAATAACGAATCCAGAAAATAGTATCCAAAGTTGAAATCTCAAAAATGATGCGTCTTTCGAAATGTAAATGTTATTGGGAATAATTGCGCGATCGATTATGACGATAGAATATATAAATGAGAGAAACGAGTGAAAAAAGGCTCGGGAGAGGGCATTCTCGTTGAGGGAGATAAATTTCAAGGATGGTTAGGTCACGCGATTCTTTGATATACATATCCATTTTTTACTTTTTCTGCTTGCCTCGAATCATCGATAAAATTATTTTCAAACGAGCTAATTACGGATAACAAAAATAGGAGGAAAAAAATTACAATTACGAGCCTTCTAATCGTCGTGTATATTATTTTATACACACCGCGATAATTCAGATTGAAGAGAGCATAAAAAAGCGCAAGTCCCTCGAGGTAGCGAGCGAGGCAACAAAGAAGCAGAGCTATTTCGTCATTTTTAATACAAACATTGGTAGTTTTAACGAGCTGGTGAATTTTTCGTATCAATCGGAGCGAGTGTCGAGAGCGAAATATCGCGGAGCATCCTTTTTCTTCTGTAAAAACAAAAATTCAAATAAAAACAAACAATCCAGAAGTATTTAAAGTTGGAATTATTTTATATCCGGAGAAGAATTTTCAATCGAACAAGAAACGGGTCAAAAAACAATCCACCATCATTTCCATTGCATTTCTTCGGCAGAGAAAAAACAAACAATCAAAATAACCGGATCGAGAATCAACCAAGACTATCGCATTGTGTGAAACGCGTCCAAAACACCGAATTTCATTACCAAAGCTTTATTTGAGGATTCCTTAAAAGAAAATGAAAAATGAGACAAAAAAATTAGCGAATTAAGATAGCGAGAGAGAGAGGAGCGAACAATCGGGCGAAAAGGGCGTGAGGAAGGCATCAAAACGATAGAAAAGAAAAGGGAAAATAAAGGGCTCGGCTAGGAACGAATTGCAGTCAAAGGAAAACGAACAAGATGAAACAAAACAATATGGAATATGGTGTATCCTACTTTTGTACATTAAATAACGACGACCGGCTTCGGACTTGATTGTTCAAAGCCGAACGGGTACACAAGAAATAATAAAAAGGGAGGAAAAAAAGTAACAAAACATACGACACGGCGCATTCTGAATCACTGCTTGTTTCAGGCTAGACGTTTCCAATGACGTTTCCATTTGCATCGGGGGTGTATATAGAGTATACATACGTAAAAATATTTGAAAACCAATCGAACAAAAAAATAACAAAATAATAAACGTATATATAAATGAATGAGGACTAAAAATCGGAAATATTTATTTGCTTTGCTGATAACAAGCATTTCCGCTCAACGATCCGAGTCCCGTTGTATCGTCCGATTGACCCTGGAACGTTGACCCGGAGTCAAAAACGACCCGAGCTTTTTCGCCCTTTTTCTCCCAGGCTCACGCGATCATGCATTAAAAAACGAATGGAATGAGCCCAAGTGGGATCGTTTTCGTTAAATGTACCGGATGAATGAATTTTTCAAAATTGAAATAGTTAAAAAAAATATGGACACCGTTCTAGGGTTAATCGGGGCAAGATTCTCTCGTTTTTGACGTCTCTGAAGTAGGAAAAATCATTCGGAAGCATTTCCACATTTCGAGCGTTGTTTCTTTTTTTTTCCTTGAGAATCAACGTCGGTGAATCTTGCGCTCGAAAAATTGAACAGAAATTCAAATCAACAATGTTAAAAATCTTTTGTGACCGCAAATCCGAGTGAAAAAGGACAAACGACAAATGTACGATGAGCGGGAATGTTTGAATCCAAATTTCCTGTAAAATATCCCAAACGACGACTCTTGCATTGCGAACGAATCGACGAAATAAAAAGTGAGAATGTGGAAAACAGAAAAAGCAAAACGTCATGAATTTTGAAGAAGCGAAACTGCTTCGAAGCTCGTGACGAGCTTTTTACGGATTGAGAAACTGACGAAAGAGAGAAAACACACAAACAACCATATGTAATGTTAAGCGAGCAGTCGATGTTAGCAACGTATATCCCTCTCGTGTATAGATAAATAACAAGAAACAAACAGAGAACAAAAAAAACATTGTCGTCCGCTACCAAAACTACTGAATTAAAAAGCAAATAAATAAGAAGGGAAATGTATATATATATATAAATAGATATATATATATATATGAAAACGTAAGCTTCTACGTTCGAGTACGCTAAAAAATAAACAACGTCACTATAACTTATACATATTAACGGAGCTCAAATTATGATATGGCTACGAATATTAAATGGAACAACAAATTCTTAAGGATTAGAAAGAACAAACGAAAAAAAAGATAAACAAGAGGTCCTTGGTCCAAAAAGCTTATTAAAAAAAGGAGATTATTCGGTGGGAAAAAAAATAATTAGCAGAAAACAGTAAGATTTGGAAAAAAAGAAAAAAAAAATAGAAAAATCAAGAGACACTGGAAAAAGTGATGAAATATTGAAAAGCTCGATTAATTCATGCACAAAGGCAATCGCGTTATTAACAACCCACGCCCGGTTTCAATTGTTTAAATAAGCATTAAGATGGCATCCAGATTCGTAAAAATATAATATTAATAAAATCACACACACACACACTCAGACACACTATGGAAATATCGAAAAAATTGAATAAAAGACACGGAAACATTCCTATCGAAAAATTATCTTCGAATTTTTGGATTGCGACATTGTATGTATGTAAATAATCGCCAATTCGATTTATGAATCACACACACACACATACACTCTCTAGTTCCCATTTTTTTTGAATTTATTTGTGACCAACTTTGCATTTCTTGTTTATTACGTCGCAAAATGTATGTCGTATGTTGTGAGAGCGAGAGAGGGAGAGAAAGGACGAGAGAATGAGCCGTGCGTTGAGCAACATCCAATAATCTTGAGTGTATGAAAATTAGCCCAATTGAATCTCGGCATTGCGAAAAAAAAACGAAATGCAAATCAAACTAATTGAACTGAAACGATACGTATAATTATTGAATACGTAAGGGGTTCATCACGAATGATTTGGCAGCAAAAAACGAAGCGAAACAAAATGATTAACGGATCGACATTTTGTTCAAGTCCCCGAAGTTTCGGGCTTTTTTTTTCTTCTTCGTAACAAATTGTCCTTGACGCGATCAAGGCGAAAAAAGGGTACAGGGGAGAGACGAATTACAGCTCGAATCTTTGTCGATGACGTTCGTTCTCTCCCGGATTTCTCGTAGCGTTTAATAATTGCTATCGTTTATTTTCGGCATTAAGTAGCGTATAGTCTGTAAATACAGGGTGAAGCAAAGCGGAAGAAAAAAAAAACAATGGAAAAAAGTGGAAAAAAAATATATAAAAGTAAATAAAATAAAAAATAAAAATAAGCAGCCGAAATAAAAATACTCTTTAGTGGAGAATTTCACGATAATTATTTTATCGCAATATCATATTTGATTAATCGAACATTTAACTTTACATTCTTCTCGTTTAATCACACAAAGTCAAGCGAAATAAACGTAGAAGATTGAATAATCATTTAAGAGAAAAACATTACCAAAGAAATATATACAAGAGGCATATTCCAACTGCGATCTTTGCAACGTTCGATCCAACGTTGCTCTATTGATATTTGTTAATTAGGCCCAATCCATCGACACGTCGTTTTCAACTCTTTCAAATGATTCTTAAGATTTGTTTTCTCTGTTTTTCAAGTATGAAAAACTTGACGTTTCATCGCGGCCATTCGAATTTTCCAAATTTCTCTTACACCGGTTAAAAAGCCACGATTTTTAGTGTCCAATTTTATTACAACATTATGGCGTTTATCGTACTCGTTAGAAATAATTTTGCAACGTCGATGAGAATGTATTTTCAGAAATCAAGTCAAATATGCAATCAATGTTTTCGATGTTTATTAAAAATTGAACGAGATGCAAAAAACGATGGTGATTATGAAAATTTATTTTCAAACTTGGAATAAATTTTGAATATTCGAATGATATTTTGAAAAAACTCTTGATCAAGCAACGTCGAATAAAATTAGGATGGCTGATCAGGATTCAATTGCTTCGTATGGAAAAATATTATCGATATTTTTCACCCTTTATTTTTAGGAGAAAAAACAAACAAATAAATATAAATATTCAAATTCGCTTAATTTATCATTTTCATATATAATAATATTAAAAGAGGAAAAGAGAGAAACGAAAAGCTAGTTAACAGTTGAGTGTCTCGTTTTCCTTGAAAAAACAAAATGATAAATAAAAAGAATCGAAACATTACCAAGCCACAACACTGCGTACAAATGATGTGACATCATGATTTTTATTAAATAAAGAATATTTAAAAAAAACACATATATATGCATATATATATGTATATATAACGAAGGAAGTTTTTTGTATCTTGGCTTCGATCGTGCCTCCCTAAAAGAAAAAAAATTTCACGAAACTTTGTTCAGCTAAAAAATAAACAAACTCACACGTACACCGAAACTCATGCACATGTGTGTTCTCTCATAATTGCAGATTAATTAGACGTAGGATATTTGTATCTCATTGGAATTTGGCAATAGTCGTATCGATAAGTTGAATGAATATTTATTAAATAAAAATGAAGGATAAATAAATAAATGAAAAAAAAAAAAACAAACCGACACCCGAAAAAAGTGTGAACACTTACCGAATACGCAGATTATTGTATTATAACAGTCTAGGATCGTTTATTATAGCAGATTTAACAAATAAAATGAATTAAACAAACAACAAGAAAATACAATGGAAAACAAGAAAAAAATCCGTGCAGAGAAGATGGAAAGCTTTGAAAAGTATCGTTTGCAGGCAAAAGCTTCGCGTTTCGGTAGTCAATCCCCCTGTAATTGCGTGCGGAAATGAGCGAAATGGACTAATTTTGTCGACGAAAACGACAAGTGACTCGTACCGGACATCCGATTGCTGAAAATTCGTCACACGAGCTCGAAAAGTTCCGTGGGTGAATCTCGAGTATTTCATTTAAAAACAACATTTTTCTACAGATTTATTATTATATTTTTTCCCCCACGGTGGCTAAATCAAACTGCGTGCGCCAATAAACAGATAAAAAGCTGCCTTCCACTTAGAACTACGTGCCGTCTTCGAGTATACAAGTAATAAACAAATAAATAAATACCAAAAAATAACAAACAAACGAAGAAAAAAATAATATTAAAATCAAGATAAACACAGTGAAGAAAAAAATGTAAACCATTGTTAAACGTTCTCTCACACATACATCAGCTCTCTTCTCCATATTAAGGACACAAAACCAAAAAAAAATATATAAATTTGAAAAATGGCTATATATATATAAATATACACACAAAAATATGAAAACAGACACGATGATGACACGAAAAAGGAATCAGCAGACACGCAAAAGCCCATGGAGATCGTGGATCACGTGAAAATCCATCAAACATTTATTTAAAACGAAAGAAGGAAAAAATACACAGAGGAACAAAATTAAGGGAATTAAAGAAGAGAAACAAGATGACAAACAAAAAAAAAAGAAAAATTACACACACGAAGAAATAATAATATGCTGAAAGGTGTTCTTTTCTAACCATGACCATAGATATTTGATATTCGCTTGCTGCTACATGAATTTTTCTGGCAACAGAGTAATAACTTTTTGTACGATGTTCCGCATAATAATATAAATAAACATCTATACAAAAATTGCGTAAAATAATAATTAAGTTAAATGCATACGTACATATATATTTCTATGTATACATGTACGTGTGTAAAACGAAATAGTTGGTTAATACCGATTAATTGAAACTTATTTTTAATTATAATTAATTGTTATTAATATAGTATTATAAATTAATAATAATTAATGTAATTAAAAATCATTAAAGTTTAAACGGAGACGAGAATAAATTCGGTGAAAATAATTTTAAAAATGTAGAGCCACCGGACGAAGATGGAGCTAATTTAAAAACCAGAGAGCAAAAACGTTGCGGTTGTGTAAGTCGATAGTGAGATATATCCATGTAAAATTATAGTTATGCCGATTGTGTTTATCACACGATTGTATGCTTGCGTGCTGCTCGTATGAGAGAAAGAACGAGAGAGAGGGAGAGAGAGTGAGAAAAAAATTTAAGTACATAAGTAAATAAATAAAACAAATATATATATATATATATATATATATATAATATCCAACACGAGTGTAAAACCAACATTGGAAGAAAAATTCCAACGAGTCACAAAGGATTGAAAACAAAAAAAAAACACACACACATTGTTGAAACATGACAATATAGAGGATTTAGATGAATTTTTCATTACCAGATAAGATCGAGTTCGGACGTTCCTCTTTCTTGCCCTTTTCTCTCTCTCTCTCTCTCTCTCTCTCTCTCTCTCTCTCCCTCTCTCTCTCTCTTCGTCTCGGAAAACGTAGAATAATTGAAAACTCAGTCAAAAAAAAAAGAAAAACGACTCTGCTTAATCGTGAAATGAAACTATTATGAGAGATTTAAGGAGATACGAAAAAATGGGAAATCGAGAGGCGAATATCCGAACTCCGTCGTATACCTGTGAATAGTTAACGGAAAGCACGTTGTTATCTAATAAATAATAATAATAATAATATTAATTTACAATCGACGTAAAAAAATGCAAGGTGTAAAGGATAAGCACTAATATAATTAAAGAAAAACGAAAAAATGAGATTCATCCTGGTTCATCACTCGTTCTCATCGTGAGTTTTCATTCTCATCGCAATTCACAGGCTTTTCTTGCTCCGCAGAGAGCAATTTACTTTTTATGGGAAAAATTAACACAAAAACGTCAATTCGGAGTGAAGAATGATTTATTATCAACTTTTTTTTCATTACATCTTCCTTGGCGTATTCGAAATCCAACGGTTTCGAAAATTTCTAATACATCGTGTCGTACCATATTTGAAGGATAAAGTAAATGAACGATTATGAAACTAGAAAATAATGCGAGAGAGCAAAAAATTTCGCACATTGGAAACGAAGCCGTTTTTTATTTCCTTTCCATTCGGATCTCTTTGAATTTTTCGGGAAAAAAAACAACGAAAACCAAACAAAACACTTCGTAATTGTCATGTGGATAGATTTTGGTAATTGTAAGAAAAATTTATCGTCATTTATAGAATCGATGTGTATAATTTTGGTACAAATTAGTCACTTTTATTGGACGTGAATCTTTTGACACAATGAATATTCATCAACTAAATTTGTATTTTTTTAGTTTTTCGGCAATTTTATTTTACCACAATTATTATTAGCAGTCTTGAGTATTTTTTGTTCGTTCCACGTTATCACAAAATCGTAATTTTCGGAGTGTTTGTTAGCCACGTTAATTTTCAAATATTTGTTTAAAAATAAGTCGCGGTCAGTTTTGTTCGAGATAATTTTGCAATTTTTTAGTGCAACCACGACGATGGAAAAATCCATAAAGAAAAAAGAAATACTTCCTTTTAACCCTAGAAGGGTAAACTTATATTTTTTTTACCTATTCCGTTAACCTGGGGTTCTAAATGACCCCAATTACGAAAAAATTCATAGGATCGGTAAAATCTAACGAAAAGGATTCAACTTGGGTCGATTCTTTTCGCTTTTTAATGCAGGATCACGTGAGCTTGGAGGAATTTTGCTTGGAGGCAAAAAGTTAGTGAAACATGCGGTAAAACTATTTAAAAAAACGGGAGAACGCCTGGGGTCGTTTTTGAGCCCAATATTAATACGATTTTATGTCGCTCATCAATTCGGGGGTGTTGTTAGGTTTCGATCTAGGCTGAGCTGCTTCTAGTTCTCTGTAGTTCTCGGGCACCGGATGCGGCCCTGGATTACTCAAACCATTGGCTTTCTCTTGGACTTCTTTGAAGGACGCTTTTATATTGTCAAGCGCAGTCCCAAGCCCGCTCTTTATTTGATTAAACTCTTGGGTAACCAGTGATAATCTTCCCAAAAGATAATTCAAGTTTTCGTCCACTTCGGACATGCGTTTCGTAATCTCACCCACCTGAAATTCAACAATCCGCCCAATCAATCATACCCCACTCGATCAAAGAGATTATTGACTAAATTTTCGTTAATTACGAGGACCGAGAAAGTGCAAAATAGCTTAACGAGTTTTACTACCTTGCTTTCCATTCCACCCATCGTTGACGTTGTCCCATTCACATAAGCCTCGTTCTGTTTGTGAAGTTTGTCGAGAGCTTTCGCACTTTCGGTCATTTGTTGGTACATGACGTTTATCTGTCGCCAAACCTATTTTGCAATATTTTTTCACTATTAGTAATAATTAATCGCTTCCGCGGTAGTCTACTAATTTTATTAGCGAAAAATCTTTTCATTTTCGTCCCAATAATTGAGCCTAAAACGGCAACATTTTTTTTTTTCAACTTGGTCTCATTTTTTTCGTTTTTTTTTAATGCAGGATCGCGTGAGCCTGGGGCAATTTTGCTTTCAGTACAAAAATCACTAGAAAATTCGATAAATTGACAGAAAAAATACGCCAGGTCACCGTTCTAGGGTTAATTAGCCAATGTAATTACTTGATTCATTTCTTGCTCCATTTTCGTAGTGAGATTCGCCACAGCACCATTTTGATTGTCCATAATATCGTTCGATATGCCATCGAATCGTAGATTCAACGTATCGTTAATATTGTTTCCTTGCGCTTTTACCAAATCACCAACTTCGAGTAAAATCTGATGAACTCCGTACTCGACGCGTTTCTTCGTATCGAGAACGTGATCGGCCATCGATACCATTACCGATTGTCCTTTTTCGAGGTCGTGCAACTCTTGATTCACTCTCTCCGCGTTGTTTGCCAAATCCAGACTGAGCACAAATGTAAAAAAAATATTTAAAAAACGATAAAAAGAACATCAAATCACAATAATATTTAGAAAAATGAATTAAAATCATTCTTTAAGTTTTTTTTTTTTATTACCGCAGCTCACTGACTGTGTCCTTGGTCTCGTCCTTGGATTGCATTACTTTGTCCTCGATTCCAACGATTCCACGAGTTACTATATCCTTGATAAAGTGTTTGGCTTCCTGCAGAGCAGCTTGCGACTCGTTGTGCATACTTTTCAACTCGTTGCCACTGGAAATTGTATCATGAAGAAACGTTAAATTCTCCAATATTTTTCCGTTTCATCTCTCTTTTAAAAAAATAAGCTTTTTCTATCATAATACATGGGTATTTGGTGAATACGATCCGTCGTGTCTTCCAAAAGTTCTTTGAGGTTCTTCAGCATCCGATTTTGCTCCTCGATCGCAGCTTTCGGATCCGGCATTATTTTTTCTGGCACCTCCTTCATGCGTTTGTTCGCCTCGTTCAAAACTTTTAATGAATCTTCAATATCACCGAGTCGTACTCCAATTTTGTTTATCTAGAAAAATAAAAAGAAAAAAAAACATTCACCGCAGCTTCGTCTCCCCGAATCACGTATTTATCGATTTTATTTTTCATCGTCATCTTTTTTTTTTGCACAAACAATTTATAGCGTTAGTAATAAGCTGCGGAGTATTTTTTGATTCGAAAAACATCGAGATTCTCTGAGACGATGCTACTTTTTTGTCAGTATTTTTTTTCCAGGTTTTTATTTAGTCGAAAAAAATTCAGCTCAAACCGGAAAGTAGGACGTTGTATGGGAAATTTTCTATCCATAGAATTCTTTCCAGTTTGCATCACACTAAGAGAATTGTGATGTTTAATAGCTCGTGCAATTTTAAAGGGTTTCACCGTGGAAAAGTCGAGATATTTGTTTATAAAAATCACAATTTTCGGTAGTTTCTCATAAGTGTTCAAAAATGCAATTTTCCGATTGACGACTTTGATTAATAAATGGTGAAGCCTCTTGAAAACTTTGCATACGCTTTTATGGAACTTGGAAAAAGTTTGATTTAGTTTTTCAACAAAATCGGTCGTCAAATTTTTTCAAAATTTTGGTTAATTGTTTTTTAGTCAATTTGTAAGAATTTTTTTCATGAACTTGGGCTCGCAAAGGATTTTGTGTGTAAGAAAAACTGAAAACGAACGTTTGGATCTGACCGTCGCCGCATACAACGTCCTTAAATATTAAAACAGCGATGATTTGTTTTTAAAATGGAAAATGAGCGAAGATTTTTCGTTTTATTCGTAAATAATTATAATTTTTATACTTGATTGGAGACGACTTGGATTTTGTCGTTCTGTGACGTGGAATCGTCCTTCAGCTTGACCGATATGGAGTCCAGATCGAATTCTAATCTGGCAACTTGTCCGCTTATCGAGGTTTCGGTTTTGTTTAATTTGGCGATTATTAAGTCGGAGGTTTTGTCAGTCTGAGTTGGTTGTTTCGGTTCAGGAATCGGGCGACTATGAACTTGCGATAATTGCATCTTGATATCGGTCAGCCAACCGTCCAAACGATTTTCCAAATTCTCTAGCGTATCGGTAGTCTTTTGTATCTGTATTCTCTCCCGCTCGTCTCTCTGAAAATATTTGCGACTCGATAATCGTCTCATCGTCGTTGATTGTGACGTACAAAAAAATCCCAAAATATTTCCAATTCGTAACAATTTTCATATTGACCTGCGATATCAATTGTTCCATCCCATCAATTTTCTCATCGAGCTTATTCAGATGAGTTTTCAACGTGTCGACCGAAGATATTCTTTTGGACAACAAACCAATTGCTTTTTTCATTTGTTCGCCAAGCTGACGCTCCCGGACTTCGTGTCTTTCCAGTTTTTCCGTATTCTCTCGCATCATGTGAACGAGACTCAACATCGCATCTTTTATATCTTCGTGTCTTTACGAGTAAATAAAACAAACAAAAAATGATAAAAAATAGAGCAAAAAAAAGTTGAATGCAGCCGAGAATTCGCCATAAAACGATAATTTCTCAAAAGGCACAAATAAATAATGAAAATATATAGTTTGCGACTCACGTGATTTCCCTCGAGTAGGAAAAACTGCAACACGTTGCCAGCACCAGGACGAGTACAGCGAAGAGCCTCATTTTTTCGAGTGACCAATCAGGCGACTGTCGTTTATGGAGAATTTATGCAAAGCAATATCTGAAATAATAAAATTTTGCTTTTTTTTTTAAACACTCTAAATCTACGAGAATATCTCGAAAAAGATTAGTTTTTTAATCCTACTCTTGGAGAATTACCACGGGCAAATTCACGAGCGAAAATAAGTTGTATGGAGATTCGAGAATTTGAAAGAAAACGTCGGTGGCTTGTTTTAGGAGCGAAAAAGAGACGAACGTTCGTCAAAGCAGAGAGCCACCAGTGTAATGCCTCTTTTGAGCATATTTCATGCACAAGCACACACTCACGCAGACAGCAAAAAACATTGGAAGTAATAAGAGTGTGTGCGAAAGTTTGTATGTGGTCATTTTGCATGTACAATATATATTCAATAAGCCAGAGTCTTGAAGATAAGAAGTAACGGGGGTCGTTGAAGATGACCCGTTTGAAAGAAGAGAGAACGTTCTTTTCCCTCGAGCACATTGCCAATTAAATTTATTATCTCCACTACGATTTTTCGTTCATAGGAGATCGAGAAAGAGGCAAAGAGAGAGATTGCCGCAAGAGTAATAAATGCGAGACGTTCATTGAGTCTTTTTAAACGTTTCCTCTTGATGAATAAACTCGCAAAAATAAATATACAACCTTGTGCAAGAAAACTATCCGTCAAAACTTTTTTTTTTCGATATTTAACTAACCAGACTTTTACTCCAATATCTTTACACCGCCTCTACTAGGATTCATCGTATCAAAGGTCTTTGCACTCTGCACTCTAGAGAAGATAGAACAAGATGTATAGAGGAAGAAAAAAAAGTATCTAGACCTGAATGTATTCTGGGGAATTGGTTCACGCAGATATTTTCATTATTGCTCCTCATTTTATTTCTTCCCATGCAAACAACTAACCGAAAATTGAAATTTTGTTCGTCAAAATCTTCAAACTTTGGTTTGACTAAAATAGCCATAACTTTTTTTACAAACTGCGACTCCAGCTTCTGCTCATAATCTCCGTTTTCGAATTCCCCTTGATTCGGTAATTTGCGATTTTTCATTTGTTCCGATTTTTTTGGTTGCTTGGCGAACTTTGACAGTGAAAAATATAACAAAAAATGAAATTTTTTGGTTCATGTTGCCAGAAAAAAAATTTCGGAATGCAATACACAGCCTAAAACTTATTGAGCTTCATTCCTGCTGTGAAAGATTCATCGAAATTGGTTCAGCAGTTTTTGCGTAAAAAGGGCACAAAGACAATTTTGTAATAGAGTTTATAGAAATGATTATAGTGATTCCAAGCTCTGGGAATAGCTTGAGGAAATGTTGGTAGAAAGAAAAATTGTGGCTCGCACTGCACGTGCCTTATTTCTAAGGAATTCTTCATTTTAATGGATATATCTTCTTTTCTCTTTTTCCAGCACTCTTTTATTTTCTCTTGGTCTTTGTTTCTCCTTGGCTCGTTGCCTCGCTGTGTATTTCATGATTTTACCATCTTTTTCTACATAATGTGTCAAGGTCTTTGCCCTGGAGTCTTCCAAGTTCACCGAGGATCGAGGAGAAGAAACGAGGGAAGAACTGCTGAGACAGAGTGCATCTAAATGCGTCTGGCTCGGTTGAGAAGCTGTTTAAATCAGAGATCACCCTCGTGTGTGCTTCTTGACTTTATAACTCTCGAGACTGACTAGCATCCGAGAAATCACGTATGTTGAAGAAAAAAAAAGAAAAAAAAACCACACACCATGTAATGTTCTGTACAACATTTTATATACTTGAATATATATGCATCCATAAACATATGCATGGAAATTTCAATGTGTGAGTTGAGATGCTTCTCGGTCTTTTTCTCCGTACAAGCCATGTGGCCTGCCCCGACTAAAAAGCCATCTGTTTTTCTACATTGCACTAGGCTTCCACAATAAAGATTCCAGTGAACGAATGCTTTGAGATACAAATCTTGCACTTTCGTTTTTTACCTGATTCCAAATGTATCTCATTTCCATCTTGTATGCAATTGGTTTTCTCAAAGATTGCCAAGCAATCGACTCTAGAAGTGCATAACGGATTTGTTTTTTTTCACCGATTCCATTCTTACACCCATTCTTTTCGTTTTCTAATTGAGCCTAGGGCAATTTTGCTAAAAATCAAAAAATTGCTCGAAAATTTGGCAAAACGATAAAAAACGAGGTAACGAAGGGAAAGACCGCGAGGGGATTGAAATTTGACTATTTTGGGTTCAGTCTGAACGATCATCTTGTCGAATTTGATTGATTTTTCGAATTTTCATCATTTTCACGTCGCTCGAAACATTTATCCGTGAGCGCTGTTCAATTATAAGTGCAATGGATCATTAATTAATTAATTAATATTAATAATGAATTAATTGTGATGATAATAAATTAATAAGAAATTAATTAATTGATTAATTGATGAGAAATCTTTAACGCGCCAAAGCGTCCCATGAAAATACAAAAATTTGGTTTAATTTGAATAAAAAATACGATTGAATTATTTGCTTCCGGAGAGAAAAAAAAATTCTGCCCAGTTGTTTTTGAAATGGGATGCTGAATTTTGACGAAAAATTGATGGGGCGATATTTGTATCTGCGTCGTCGTCTTCTAAGAGTAAATGCTTTGGGTCATGAGGCTAAAATACGTAAATCGAGACTGACATGTTTACGTTGGTTGAAGTGAGGGTAGAAATATATTAGGATTGATGTCGTTCCGTAAAGTCACCAGCATCGTCTTCTCCCTACGTATAAAACACACAAGTGTGTGTGGCGTATACAGAGACTGCTTGAGACTGATTTTCTCTGAAGCCACTAGATTTGTAGTGACCAATTAAATCAAACGGTTCGTACTTTCCTCAAGAAGGAAGTGGAGGAATATCTCCAACACATAAAACGTGCCATGTCCCTTGTATATTACGCCCGGACACTTGGACAGAGCGGACCCTCTTGCCAAGCTCCGAATGGACCACGTGCGATCATCTCTTCGGAAAATTCGTTACCAGGAATTACCAAACTAGACTCCAAAGCCTGACAGCTATTCATCTCGCTTCGGAGTATTTTCTCTCTCGAAATAAATCATCGCAATGTTGTTCTGAGTATAATTTCGTAAATTTAACTCTGAGCCAAAAATTAATAATGCACGACCAATTAAACGAATGAGAACAAGATTTCGTTTTCCCTTATTGTTACTTTTTTATTTTCTTACTTTTCAACGACAATCTGCGCTAAAAATTCACCCCACGCGTTTCTCGTTCGTGAAATCTTTCTGGAAGCTTCAATCTGACTTTTGAGTGCATGATTTGATTTCTTTTTTCATACCAAAGAAAATGGCGAAGAGCCAATCAAATTTCATCGACATTTAATGGGTGAAAAATCGATTTGAATCGCGGAAAGTGCTGAAAAACTTAGGAACGTAGTTTTCATAAGTTTATGCAAAATTTGGAAAGAAATTGATTGAATCAGCACGGTCACCCAACCGAGTAGTGACTTTTTCCAAGAATCTTTCAATTCTCGAGGAACTCGATAAACAATTCGATCGTCCAATCCTCTGATTTATGTTGATCAAAAAAATATTTTCCTAATTAAAAATCTTTTTTCACAAACTGGAAAGTTTTTCGGAAACTCTTCCGATTGGATTTCCGTTTGAACGTGAATTGTGTGGTAAAAGCAGTAGTGAAAGCTTTTGCGTGTCATTATTTACCGGAAATAGAAAATGGACTTAAACGTGCGGGTCAATTAAGATCGAAGCTCTGGATGCGCGCAATCGAGATAATTAATGAAGATTAAGGATCGTAATCAATATTTTATGCTCTCCAATTAAACTCGTTGCCATTCAACAGCAATAATAACATTCACGTCTGTCTTCGTTAATATAGTTATATAATAACCCCATACAAATTACTACAAAGAACATAAATGTAATGCTATTCCGCAGTGCTGATGAAATTGATTGCACTCGCTGCATTACATAGCCATGGAGAGCAGGCAATCTATTAATAGAGCTTCAATAAAGATGCTTTTGTAGTTTGCGCACGAGCACAAAGTTTACATCTTGAAAGGAAATAGACATTTCTTGAAACATCAACAATAACTCGCGAGTTAGCCCTAGAACTGGGTAACCTTATTTTTTTCACCTATTCCGGTAAACTGAGGTCATAAATGAGCCAAATTTTGAACAATTCATATCTCCGGTAAAATTTAACGAAAAGTGTTTAACTTGGTCTCATTCTTTTCGTTTTTCGATGCAGGATCGCGTGAGCCTGGGGCAATTTCGCTTCTGGTCAACATTTTTTTTTAAAAGTCGGTTGAATGGGAAAAACGGGAGAACGAGGGGAGCAACGGCGCGTGATTTCGAGTCGCCTGGGGTCGTTTTTTACCCCAAACGACTATCGTTCTAGGGTCAAGGAAAAATCGAATTCTTCTCGATGATCTTCAAAAATCTTTTTGCCACTCCAGCTCCATGATTTTCTTGGATCAACATGACTTGCCATCCCCGAAAAAAACCGAATCCATAATTTTTTCATAGACGAAATAGATTCAGCGGGATTTTTTATTTTTTATCATTAACCATTTTTTTAATTGATTTTCCTGATGCAAAAATTTCCTCATTTATTAATAACGGCGGGGGGTGGGATTTTTGAATAAAATTTGAATGGGAAAGAGCAAACTTGATGAACAAAAAATACTCCGTAATATATGTAATTGTTTTTCTGATTTCCCGCTTTTTTTCAAGGAAATACAGAATATTTTTGCGCGTGTCTCTTGATGAAGTTGATTATGTGGTATTTATTAATTTTTTCGTTAAACTTTTGATCGTCCATCAATCAAGGAGATAAAAATAATGAAATTTTTGGATCGACGCGAAATTCGAATTAAAATTTACGAATAAATGAATTAAATGAAACGCCACGTCACGCGAATATAGTTTCGGTTTTTCGAATGTCTCCGATTCGTTTGGAAAAAGTTTTTATCCACTTTGTTCTGACTCACCCCTTGAGAAGATGCGAAATGTTGTTGGTCGCGAGTCTCTGCGTATGTATACGACAGTCGCGTAGATCCGGAGACTGCTATCCTGGTGCGCGTTGCAACGACAACTGGATGCTGTTTCGATTGCGTCTCCCATGCAGTTCGGAAGATTTGAAAAAAAGTCTTTTTTCCATGCGGAGATTGTGGGGGCGCCACCGAACGGCGTTCGAGTCAAAAGAAAGGCTCGCTAGCAGACAATGAGCAATCGACTGTTTCCGGTCTCCGCGCGAGTAACAAAAATGCGAGTCAAGTATGGCGCCGTTTGCATGCGGCTTTTTCTCTGCCGATTCCCAACGCAATGAGGATTCAGTGTTTTTAAAAACTTTGACATCTTCTTAGTAGTGAATAAAGTGCACTGCGATCGTAAAAATGTACAGACTCCTCAAAGCTCGAGGTGTCACGGTCCATAACAATTACAAAAAATCTCTACAAAACAATGTACAAACATCCATGAAAGTTTGCTCGTTCTGCAAATTTTCACACCCCAAAACATCGAAATGTAAGTTTATATTCGTATGACAGTTTCCCAAGATTGTTGCATTGCTATTATGCATTATTCATTTGGCATAATCACTTGTGAAATACTTACGTAATTCTTTGCCTCACCTTTTTATTAGCTATTCGCGATCGGGCGAGTTAGGTTAGGTTTGCTATATTCAAAACATCGTATTTTTAGTTCGGCTTATATATTTATTTATTTCCTCACGAATATCTAATCCTGCACGTCGTCGAGTTTGTTGTTACAATCGAATTCGTCATCAGGACTTGCTTGACAATTGCTCGTTTCCCGGATTCCCATTTTTCGTGAAAAAACGTTTTTTTTTCTCATTTATCATGATTAACCTCGTTCGTTCGCGACGAATCGAGAAAATTCCGGAATTCACATGGCCAACAAAATCTCAGAATATTAATTGATGAAAAATTGATAAATCCGGAACGATAACTCGGCATCAAAAACGACCTTGGGCAACATTAAATGTTATTCATCGTTTCACCGTCTTTTCAACGAATTTTCTGAATTCAAGCCGAATGGCCCCAGGCTCACGCGATTCTGCGTTAACAAAATAAAAGAATGAGCCCAAGTTAAATCGTTTTCGTTGAATTTTATTGGAGATATAAATTTTCCAAACTTCGGGTAATTTATGACCCCGGGTTAACGGAATGAATGAAAAAATTCAGGCTCCGAGTAGCTGTAATTTCTCCGAACAAGAATTGAAACAAAAATTTCAATCCAATGAGAACGAACAAGTCGAAATTTTTCATATTATTGGCATTTTTGACTTTGCTTCGGCGTATTTCAGTCTCCGACAACAATTATCGTTTAATTTTCTGTCAGGATAAAGTTTTCAAAGTGAAATTTTATCCGCGGCGCTTGAAATTTCCATTAAAAAAAGATATTGATAGTTTTTCATAGTGCAATTATTACACGCGATAAATTTTGTGAACGAAATGTTTTTTTTAATCGCTTATTTTTGTTTGCTTTTTTTCTTAAGTGACGATAAGTTATCTGCAACATCGGCATCAGTCGACGACCATCCATACAGCTCTTTTAGATGCACCTTTTCCAAAAAAAATTAAGAGAAAGACCAAAAGATACGCAGAACTGTTAGAAGGTAGGAAAGAGCGACGACGACTCGAGCATACGTTTGAATGATAAATTAGCATGAATATTTACAATGGGTTGGACGGTTCAATAGTTTCAGACGGTGCTACGAACAACCGCAAAGCATCAATCAGAAAATTGAACGCTGCTCAATTATCGATACTCGTTGACCAACCTGGTATCGAGTTGGACAAATTGCACAAGATTAATTCTCTACAAATTCAAAAGTACGAGGATCCACAGACGGCCCATGATTTTATGATTCTTGAGGTAAAAAATCTCGGGAGTTTGAAAAACTTTTCATAGTGTGAATCATTTTTAAAAATTATCTTGAAAAATCATTTTAATATTTTTTTTTATCTTATTTTGTTTCCTTTTTCAGTATTTCGGATTTTTTGTTACATTTGAATTTCAGATTTAGCAATTTCAAAGTTTCATTGAATTTGCCTTTCTCCTATTTTCATTCACGATCAGACGGGAAAAAAAAACACATTTTTTTTTGGGTACGATTTTCTATGGAAATTCACAGAGTTTAATGAAAAATTATCTCGGGCTTTGCAGACGACCAAAGTTTCGGAACAGGAAGCTCACGAAAGAGAGGATGATACTGCAATAATAGAAGATCTTCAAGCATCTGGAATATCGGACCAAGCTGGCTTGATTAAAAATTCATCTTTTTTGGAAACTCTGCAGGAAGATGCACATAAAGATGATCAGGAGGAGGAAGCCATTGAAACGACATTGCCAAAGTAATTTTCCATTCCGATATATATTTTTTTTTTTTACCGGGAACACGAAATGACACATTTTTTGTCATATTTTTCACTTTCAACGTTCACAAGGAACTAAAGAATTGAAATAACTTCAAAATCGCTAATCATCAGGTCAACGAAGATCTTGAGCGATAGCTGGAGTGCGAGTTTGTAAAAAAAAAGTTATAGCGATTTTCGTAAAATCGAAGTTTGAAGATTTTGAAAATGTTTTTTCTTCAACTTTTCATATTTAGCTCGGCTGCTCCTCGAATTGAGGAGAAATGAGGAAAATGTGAAGTTTTTGCAGAGAAAAATTAGCACAATGTTGCAAGTAATTGAGAAATATTGACAATCGATTTGCTCTGGTTTCCGCCTGAAGATGAAAAATCAGTGCAAATTCCCAAAAAGTATCAGTTTAAACATTTTTTTCTCGATTTTCAACATTTTTCAAGGTTCGAAAAAGCAGAGAATTTTTTTTTTACGGCCGAATACATGATAAAAATCGTTTGCAGGGAAAGACTGCGGAAAAAAAGGGAATTGGAAAGTACGAGCGAAGAGGTCAAGAGGAAAACCGAACGGTTGGCAACGAGAGGAAGGGAAGAAACGTTGGCTCGCTCGCTCTATTCTTTCATAAAAGTTTGCCTGAGCTGTGGAATGACTGGAAGAGCGTATCAGACGCTCATGCATTATCGACGAAAGGGATTGAGAAAACAGGGCTTGATTAAAGTCACGGACGTTAGACTGTACAATCTTCTTGTCCACACTTATGCCTCATCGGCAAATATGCTGAAAATAAAGGAAATTTTGAGCATGTTGAAAGAAGATTCCATCAAACCATCGGCTCAGACTTATGCCGCAGTTTTGGAAAGCTTTGGACGATTGAGAAAGCCCGAAAAAGAAAAAGGTAAGAAACGCTTTTTTATTTGTTAAAAATTCGTCGTCAAACCTGGAAAAAACTCCGAATCGTACGGACCGAAATTGACCGACTCTTTCTCGATTATTCCTCTAGAATTCATGGACTCGATTGTGTTAGAAATGGAACAAAACGGCATAACCTTTGACGACGTTGTCAAAATTCCGAAATATCTACGAGACCAAAGGAAACATACGCTCAAAGGAATCAAGTTTTTACAACCAGATTTCAAGCCGGTCGACGATATCCACGATTTTTCTTACAATTGTCATCTTTTGAAAAATATTAACTTGGTCGCGACACGCCCAAATTCGAGCCCGGCTAAGGATTTATTCAACCTGCCGGAACTCAAGGACAGACTCGCCGAACAAGTGCAGTACGAGGTCCGCGGTGACGTCGTCGTCAATAGTATCCATAAACCTGATGTACTCAAATCCTCAATTCTATTTTCCGTACGTATTTATCATCAAGAAAATATTTTTGCAACCAAGGGTCACAAATATTTCAGGCACCAAAAAAAAAAATCAGTCCCTCTCGATCATTTTTCTTAAAACTCCATCGAATATTTACTCTAGAACGGAAATATTTTCTCTAAACTCTTTTCTACCGAAAATTCGGTATAATGATAAAAAAAAGGGAGAACGAAGGGTGAAAGGGCGCAGAATTTACAGTCGCCCGAGGTCGTTTTTGATTAATTGCCAATTTTTCTTCATTTTATCGTATTTTTTATCCCGAAATTCGATTTTTTGCTGGAATTCGTTTGAACTCGACCAGCAAATGTGGTGGATGAAATAATTAATTTTTTCCGTTGACAAATCTGAATGAAAAGCAAAAACAATGTCTCAGACGACCGGAAAAATGGGTTTTCAAGATTTTTCTGTAAATGAAGTGACGTTGAAAAATTCTAGACTGTGAAGGAATATTAGTAAAAATTTGATAAAAATTGCATTGGTAAAAATTGAGTTTTCATTCATAGAGAAAAATCCTCGCGGAGATCGAGGATGGGTGGAAGCAGGCGGCTCTGAAGGCGTTCGATCGAAATTTAATAACAATGAAAAATCGCGAGGGGCTGCCGATCGCCCAGCGTTTGACGCTAATCCCATATTTGTGTGTTTTGGAAAAAGAGGAATATATAAAAGCCATAATACGTGACGTTCGCCGTTTGGCCGAAGGCTCCGAAACGTTCAGTCCGTCTCTATGGTCACTCTGTTACGATTTGGGCACCTGGATTAACAAAAAATATGAGGTACGTGATAAAAAATCATGGCACACGACAGACTCGTGTATGTTGGGGTCAAATTGACCCAGTATGCACTCGAAGGCTTCGTGCCAAGCCAAGAGCGAATAAAAACCAAACATTATGTCAGCAATCGCAATCGAATGATCTGAAACCCGTGGAACGCCAAAAATGACAATGAATCATTAAATTATTCATCAATGAATCAATTAATGAAGAAAATCAATCAAAAAAAATATGAAAATCGCTAAATAATCCAATTCCACGATACGCACGATTGAAAAATGTTGTTACGCAAAAAAAAGGAAGAGAATTAATAATAATTATTAACTTATTAATTTATTAATTATTATAAATTATAATTATCATAATTATGATGTACTTATTTTATTTTTTGTTGAATTATTTAATGAATTTAATTTAATTATTTAATTATTTTAATAAATAATTAAAATTATAATTATAATATTATGAAAATTGGAAATTATCAAATAAATGAAATAATTATTAAAGGTCGCTGAAATTCAACGTTGCGGCTCGATGGAAAAGACCGAAGAAGTTTACTCAGAGTACTGCAATTGGTATTTGAATCCAGACGATAGAGCAAACAGCAGAGTAGCTTGGCAAACGATTGCGAAGGAAGCCGAGAAGCAAGGCTCGTCTCTAGACCCAGGAAATTTACAATGGCCATTGAACGTTCGTTTAGGTGTTGGAAAATTTCTCTACGACATTATTCTCAAGGACATTAAGCTCGATGTCAATTGCATTAGAAGCAACAGCAAGGAGAGACACGATATACCTGCGTTTTACACCTTGTTTAGATCCAAAGGAAAACGCATCAAAGAGGAGGTAATTCGCAAATTTTTCAATTGTTATTATTAACTTATTAACTTTATTAACAGAAAGTAGAAGAAATTTTGCAAATAATGTGCGAATTTCACAGATTAAGCCACATCCTCTGCTCGCCAAACTTTATCGCGAATCCCAGCCAGAAACGTTGACTTTCTCTGCCTCGTTAGTGCCTTCGGTGTGTCCCCCAAAGCCATGGTCCTCCATTTACAGCGGTGGCTACATCCTCGTCAAATCTGACATTGCTCGAGTGCCGCTTAATTCTGTAAGTAGAAAAATAAACGTCAAGAGAAATTCCAAGTCGACATTTCATCAGTAAACAAAACAATTTTCACTTTTAAATCCTCATTACGCGCTTGCCCATTAATTTCCCATCGATTAACGTCATTTCCAGCAACATCAATGGCAAAGGTTTGAAAATGTTGGTACAAAACAATTATCGCCAGTCCTTGATTGTTTGAACCAGCTGGCCGCGGTTCCCTGGTCCGTTAACAAGCCGGTACTTGACGTTATTATCAAGGTAAGAAAATTAATTTGTCGGAAGAGCTGCGAACGACAAGAATCAAAAATATTCTGACGTTTGCGACGTATGAAATGGCGCTTTTTTCTTACACATCGTGTACCACGTTCTTCAAGGTATTCCGAGACGGAGGATCCGTGAAATTGAACGTCCCACAACCACCCTCTGTCCTACCGCCGCCGCCTATGCTCAACCCCGATTCGGACCAGGCTGAGAGAATCAATGTCGCTAAAACGAGGATGGAATTACGACGAAGAAAAGGCGAACTGTATTCCCTCTGGTGCGATTCGCTCTACAGACTTTCGCTCGCGAATCACGTGAGTAGAGAAAAACTCTGAAAAAATGAGTAAAATTCATTCACTCATTTCCGGTTATGCTGGAGGGATCGGAAATGACCTTTAGTTGAAAAATTCAGCTCTGGTAAAATTCAAAGAGTTTTTTTTTGTCAGACAATCAAGTTTTATGAGCTTTAAGATATTTTTGTTTGGTCTCAGTTCCGGGACAAGATTTTCTGGCTTCCGCACAACATGGACTTCAGAGGACGAGTCTATCCCATTCCACCACATTTAAATCATCTCGGCTCGGACCTCGCGCGCTCCCTCCTCGTTTTTGCCTTGGGAAAACCTCTCGGACCGAAAGGTTTTGATTGGTTGAAAATTCACACGATTAATTTGACTGGCTTGAAAAAAAGGGAGCCCGTGAGCGAGAGACTAAAATACGCCAACGAGAACATGGATAAAATTTTGGACAGCGCCGAAAATCCTTTGACCGTGAGTCTCCGATCATTTCGTCGTAAATCTGCAGCAAAATACTCGTTTCCCGGACAATTTTGGATTTGGCAAGAGTTTCCCCATTCTGAAAAATCAATTTTTCTGTCCAAAAACCGCTGAATTGCGTTGAAGCACGTCTCTCGAACGAGCCGGGTTAAAAATCACTGTTAAGAGCCATTGAATTATTTGACTGCAGGGAAAAATGTGGTGGGCTGCGTCGGACGAGCCTTGGCAAACTTTATCAGCCTGCATGGAAATAGCGAAAGCTCTCAAGTCCGGAGACCCAGAGAATTACGTTTCTGGTTTTCCCATTCATCAAGATGGCAGCTGCAATGGTCTTCAACATTACGCCGCACTGGGTCGCGACCAAATCGGGGCAGAAAACGTTAATTTACATCCGTTCGATACACCGCAAGACGTTTACAGCAGCGTTGCGGCGATGGTAACTGCAAAATTCAAATTTCCATTATAAAACTTGATTCTGACCGGTAGACACGACGCACCACCGCTGGGTGCAAATTTCTACTACGAGCTTTCAAAACGTTCTGTTTCATCGACATTTGCACGGTTCGGAAACTCGTGGGGCACTTTCTAGGGGTAGCGAATGCTGGACTATCGATTACAAGGATTAAAAATCGAAAAATACGAGATTTTTCACACACAAAAATGGTCAAATTGACTGAAGAAATTTTTTAATCAGTTTTTTCTTGTTTCAACGCCATTTTAATGCCAATCACGGTTTTCGCGTTGAATTGGCACGGAATCGAAAACAACGAGTCGTAATTGACGAAAAAAAAAATCAGAAACGTAAACTTTTTCATGTTTTCTCGATATTTTTAGGTCGACGATTTGCGCGAGCGAGACGCCAGCAACGGCGTAGAAATAGCGTCGATTCTGAAGGGATTTGTCAAGCGAAAAGTTATAAAGCAGACTGTGATGACGACCGTTTACGGTGTTACGAGGTTCGGAGCGCGATTGCAAATAGCGCGACAGTTGAAAGGTAAACGAGGATCGATGAAAAACACTCTGACACTTTGTTTTCTCGCCATCCGATAAATTCCAAATTGGTTACTGATCGAAACTCCGTTTTTCCTGCTCGTAGATCTCGACGACTTCCCGCCGGAGCACGTATGGGCGGCGAGTATGTACTTGGTGCAAAAAACCTTCGAGAGCTTGAGAACAATGTTCGAAAGCGCTCGGGAAATTCAAGATTGGTTCACCGAATGCGCTCGAATTATTTCCATTTCGTCCGGTCAAAACGTCGAATGGGTCACGCCCCTCGGGCTTCCCATTGTCCAACCCTACAGCAAGCAAGACAAAGATACGAGCAAAGGCAACATCGATTACATCGAGTACGTATTGAATAACGTTTCGTCCGAATTTTCGACAAAAATCAAAATTCACTCGACCGGAAATTATCAAATCAATCATTTTTACGATAAATTTCAGTTTTTATTGTATTTTACAATGAATTACTATCAATTTTTATAAGAAATCACAGTTTTCATTGCAAAGGCAACATCGATTACATCGAGTACGTATTGAATAACGTTTCGTCCGAATTTTCGACAAAAATCAAAATTCACTCGACCGGAAATTATCAAATCAATCATTTTTACGATAAATTTCAGTTTTTATTGTATTTTACAATAAATTATTATCAATTTTCAGAAGAAATCACAGTTTTCATTGTAAAGTACGAAAAAATGTTAAAAATCGATGTTAAATTCACGAAATTACGGAGGCGAATATTTTTTTTCTGGTTCTCTGTAGCCTCATTGAAAATTGGACTGGATTTTTTTCTTATCAAAATTGATTGTACCAAATTTTATCAAATTATGAAACGGTAACTCTAAAACGGACTTTAACCGCCGTCAAGATTTTCGTAGCCACGAAATCATTTGTTTTCGTTGTTGTTTTTGTCTCGTAGACGACCCAACACGATGAAGCAGAAAAACGCATTTCCACCGAATTTCGTTCATTCGTTGGATTCTAGTCACATGATGCTCACGAGTTTGCACTGTGAGAACAAGGGTTTAACTTTCATGTCCGTTCACGATTGTTACTGGACTCACGCCTGTTCCGTCGAAGAGATGAACAAAGTGAGTTATTAATTATGAGCATCAAATTAAAAAGTGCAGAATTTCTGAGCCGCTGCAGAGTCCGAAAAAAGGCAAAATTCGTCGATTCTCAACCGAACGCGCACGGAATTTACGTTCGTTTGAAAATATAAGCGTCGCTTCGATTTTTCTCATCTCACGCAAATGTTTCATTAAATTAAATAATATCCGCAGATTTGCCGAGAACAATTCGTCGCTCTTCATTCGGAGCCGATCCTGAACAATTTGTCGCGATTCCTGATTGAGAAATACGGTTATCAGGAAAGGTAAGCAAAGAAAAACTTTGATCGATCGTCAAGCCCCGAATCTTTGCTGGACACGAACAAATCAACGATAACATTTTGCAATATTTTTTTATTTTTCCATCAAGTAATCTGAGCGTCGATGGAGAAGGTCAATCGGTGATTGGCAAGAGAAAATTCAATTACACACTGTCCAATGTACCGAAACAGGGAAGCTTCAATCTTAAGGGAGTTCTCGAGTCCACGTACTTTTTCAGTTGAGCTCAAAACATCGTCCTGCGTTTCATCAAATGGAGGTAAACACCCGTTTGTCGTTTATTCTTCCAGTTTATTGATCGCTTTTGAACAAAATGTTTCTCTGACCCTGCAACCCTGGACCAAAAAAAAACCGGCCCCCGTCTCCCTTCGTTGTCCCGTTTTTTATGCTTTTACCGCATTTTTCGATCCCACATGAAAAATCGAAAAGAAATTGCGGTCATTTGCAACCGATGGGTAAAAAAAAATTGAGGTTACAGTTCCAGAGTTTCGGCAGTAATAACGAAAAGTTTTTGTCACTGAAAATAAAAGCGGAATCGATGTTTTTCGAGTCGCGGGCTCTGGAAATGAAATCGGCAGTATTTACGGCCTCACAGTTGCACGTCCGCTAAATAGCGACACGTAACCACAGGTGGCACGTCGCAGACGCATTGCATAGGTCGATCTTCGTCCTCAGGTTGATTCAGCATTTGGCCAACTTTCAAAGTTAGATTTCCAAATTTGCAGGTCATGTCTATATAGGGAAGGAAAAAATCGTTAGGATTCGTGAAGCTTGTTGAATCTAGAGCTTTCGAGACTTACCGGGCTCCTCGGATTCGGAAACTCTTTCTGAATCAACCACGGAATCTTTAGTCCCCAAGTCTGTGATAAAAGAAAGTTTGTGTTAAAAAAAAATCGTTCCGTTTGAGTCGGGGGGAATTGTGTGAAGTTTTACTCACGACATCGGTAATCGACGTTGCAACTTTTTCGAGGCTCTTCTCCGAAAGGAAAAACAGGTGCACAATTTTTTTGGATTTTTTCCACCGACCACATGGCATTTCCACACCAACCCGGTCCCATGGTAATGCAGAAATGTTCGTCGTTGATGCCTGTATTGATAAAAAAGTCGAATTCAGGTCAAGGTCCTGTCAAGGTTCACGATTCTTCTTGATCCCTCGTAACGCTCTGTTCATTTGATAACTGAGGAAAAAATATTTGCCTGAATATCCTGCACCGCAAGTACAAATTTTGTTTGGCTCCGACCGGGGCATGAAGTCCTCGCCGTCTTTGTACGTTTTCCCGTCGACTTCACACGTTGGAATGTCTTCCTCCTTTTCCGCTGTTCATAAAACATCGCTCGGTTGTTACTCCATTAGAAATTCTCTCAAATCTCAAGGTCGGGCAATTTGAATTAAATTTAACTCTAGAACCGAATTTTCAACTGAACTTTTGACTCTGAGCAAAATCCCCACAGGCTCACGTGGTCCAAATTGAACCCTTTCCGTTGAATTTTACCGGAGACATGAATTTGTCAAAATTACAAAAAATAAAGTTGCCGTTCTAGGGCTAACGATACTCACGACAAACTTCCTCTTTCGAACAACATTCCAATGGATCCCTCTTCATGTAACAACCTGGTTTGGGGCCTGCGCACGAGCTTGTCACACAGGGTGCACGTTTGGTGCCACTGTCTCGAAAATAAATAAAGATCGAATGAAAAATGCTGCACCGCTCAAAATTCAGATATTCAGAAGAAGAAAAAAGTATTTATTTATTATTTCGCAACAAAAGAATTGACAACTAACCCAGCACACATACATCTGGTGCATCCACCACCGATTACTTGCGGAGGAAAAACCTCGCCACTCTCGTACACTCGTCCGTTAACGTAACATTTTGAATCGGGCAAAACTTTCCAGTGATCACAATTATATTTCCTTGCGCAACACGACGAGGAATTATCATAAATGGGCAAACACCCGAGTTCTTGATAGTAGAACAGAGGGCCCGTGCATGTTGTTGGGTCACAATCTTCGTATAAAAAGAAAAAATGATCGATCGTAAGGCAGGAATTGATGAAAATGAATAAAATCCTTTAAAATTGCTCCAGAACTCGTTGAATCCGTAACTCACTTGTCTCCGCATTCGTTGAAGCGATGAAGCACGCGACAAGCCCAAAAAGAGCAATCGCGATACTGTATTTGCTCGAGACCATGATCGCCCACGGAGATTATCGATTACTGGAGGTTTCCACGTCCGAACATTGTTTATAACGCGCTCGGGGATCAAGTAGTGAAGATCTTTGCCGAGAACTCTGCACCGTGACCTTGGATAAGCCTTTTTTTCCTTTTTTCTTTTATTATGCAATATTATGATTTGCTCGGGAAGAGATTTTCGTTTACGTAAATACTCAGCTCGACGCATGTACTCATCGAATGCACATATTTTCAGTGTGTTTATTTCTCGGTATCGTAAATTCAACCGACAGATTATGTGACTTCACGTCTTACCAGTGTCGGACGCTTTAATTTCCTTGCTAATTGCCACTCAAATGGCCGTGGGGATTCCCAGAGAGGAAGAGAGACGGAGAGAGAGAGAGAGAAAAAAAAACAAAATTCCATAAATATTCTGCAGAATAGAAGTTTCAGGATCGAACAAAAATTTGAATTTCCTTCGATGAAGTGGGAAGACTCGAAATTTATGATAAAAGCTAGCCTGCCGGGTTTGCCCCCCAGGCACGGCGAGGGTAGCGCTGGCTTAGCATGAAAATTTTAATGTTTTTTTCAAAATATTCAAACTTTCATTTTGCGAAAATCGCTATGACTTTTTTTTACATAAAAAATGGCGCTCCAGCTCATTATCCTCGTTTTCTAATTATCTTCGAATTGTCATTCGGTGATTTTTGATTCATCACAATTTTTCAGTCGCTTGTGAACTTTGGAAGTGGAATTAAGAAAAATGTGATTTTTTGGTTCGGGTTTGCAAAAAAACAAAATTATCGGACTGCAGTACAGCCTAAAACCTTTTCTAGAGTTTTAAATACATATTTTATATATAAAGCTTCCCCTGAAATCTTGTCCACCTCATTTTACAGTTGGGCTCCTAAGAAATCGAGGAGATCCGGATTTTTGAGGTGTTGGGACATTCATCGGTAATTTTAAAATTGTCAAGTTTCTCCTGCTCCAGACGTTTATTATTGTTTTTAAAAATAGAAAGTGTTAGAATAAGATCCAAAAATATGGAGATATTTTCGTTGTAAACGGCATTGCTGAAAAATGTCCAAAAAGTCATAAATTCTTTGAATCTCGTTTATTTCATTTTTCAGTTGCGTTCCAGTGCGACAACAAGATCCCGGATTTTTTGTACGGTCTCAAGACATCCATCGGTAACTCGAAAGCTGTGCTTTATACATACACGTAGATATAATCGAAATGTAACATACCCAATTGTATATTGCGATCATTAAAATAGTGCGAGAAAAACTTTGATTTCAATTTCCGTTCACGAGAACTCCAAAATTCATCCGAATTTAAATTTCAATTTCGATGTTGTTTGCTAATTGATCACAAATTTTCTCATCAATGGGCTCGCGACTGGCTTGCTTCGAGGAATTTTTTTTGCACGTAAAGAATGCACGGTTTTACTGATTCTTAAGATAATTCAATGGAATGTTGATCGAGCTGCTCGGAGACGATCGGCAAAGTTCTCTGTCGAGCTCTCGCTAGAACGAAATCTCGGAAACCTCGTCGTGGGATGTTTCGATCGCGAAACAAGTTGGGATTGGTGGTACTTCGCAAGTGCAGCTCACGGTGCCTCCCCATTTGCGGTTGACAAAGATTTTATCGCCCAAATTCATGAAAGAATTTCCAAATTTGCACCGCATCACTGAAAGTCAATGAAAGGATGAAAATTTGAAGAATCCATTTGTATTGTTGCTCGTAAATCATTTTTATGGCAATGTCAGATCAACCCACTTGTTTCCTTGGACTCCGGGGTACCGGAAGGTGATTCTCCTGTCTGATCCGTGGCTCCTTCGAGTACGGAACCTTGTACGGTGTCAGAGGTTTTTGAATAAGAAAATTATTTTGTCAAGGCAAAAAGACGTGAAAAATCAGTCGAACAAGTGAACAATTTTCACAATGATTTTACGTTCAACGGCTTATTAAACTTGACGTTGAATCATTGTGAAAATGGCGAGAAAAAAATCATTCGCTTACGACATATGTGACCATCGTTGCAATCTTTATAAAGTGCCGAACTTTTGGCATAAACCGGTGCGCAATTTTCACGAATGCTCTCAATTCGTCTTATGACGTTGTTGCACCAGGAAGGTTTCCTCCAAACGCAATATTGATCGTCGTTCGTGCCTGAGAAAACAAATGAGAAAATGAGACTGAAAGATTTTTAGGTTTCAAGTTCTTACGGTAATTGACCCTGAAACGAGAATCTTCTTTCGTCGTGAATGACCCTAATTTTGAAAAATTCATATCTTCGGTAAAATTTAACGAAAACGGTCCAAGTTGGGGTCATTCTTTTTGTTTTTCGATACAGGATCACGAGAGCCTGCGGCAATTTTGCTTCTAGTCGAAAAATTCGTTAAAAATGCGAAAAAACGATGAGAAAACGAGAAAACGAAGGAAGAAGCAGCGCCTGGGGTCGTCCTGACCCCGGGTCATCGTTCTCGGGTCAATATTCAGTGTAATTGAATAAGCTCAACCGGGGTAAAAACTGAATATCCCGGAATTGGACGTACCGTTGTATCCCTTTTTGCAGTAACAAGTTTTTTCCGGTTCCGCCACGGGATTAAAAGTTTCGCCGATTTTGTATGATTTTCCATCGACGGTGCAAGCCACCGGACTGTCCTCTGTTCGGGTTAAAAAGAATTTCACGGTCAAAATAACGTTTTGGGTTGAATAAATTTATTTAAATGAGAAAAACGAGTTTACCGCCGAAAAACGGCCGTTAAAAAATCAAGCAGCAGGTTTCGTAGCATTGCAGACATTTTTTAAACGTTACAATGACCGAGTGTCCTCAATTATATTTTTATCAAAATTCTTGAAATTCAATATTCACAATTCTAAAATCTGAGAGAGAATAAAAATAAAAAAGGGTGTCAGACTTACCACAAATTTCGTGGAACTTGCAACATTCTAGAGACGAAAAATGGTAATGGCAACCGGGTTTTCGTTGTGCAGGACCTGCGCAACTTGGGATCGAGCATGCGAACGAGTTCCTACATTCGCAACGACAAAAAAATCATTTTTACCCTAGAACGATAAGCTTTTTTTCACTTATTCCGGTAACTGAGGTCATAAATGAGCCCAATTTTGAAAAAATTCATATCTCCGGTAAAATTAAACGAAAAAGACTCAACTTGGTTCATCCTTTTCGTTTTTTTAATGCAGAATCACGTGAGCCTGGGGAAATTTTGCTTTGAGTGGAAAAATTAGTCAAAAATTCGGTAAAACGATTAAAAAACGCCGCGGAATTCAAAGTCGTTTGGGGTCGTTTTCAACCCCAGCGTTCCAGGGTTAAATAACTTGGCGAGATAAAAACGGATAATAAATTATCGCGAAAATGAAAAATTTACAGAGTAAATTTCGAGGGTTTTAATAAACTGAGGAGAAAAAACGCAGAATTGAGTAACGCAATCATTGAATCACTAACCCATAGCAGCGGCAATGGAAACATGGATCCGAAGTGAATTTTGCAGGCAAATATTCATTATAATCGTAGCGACGACCATTCACGAAGCACTTGTCTGCGGGCAAATTTTTCCAAACGTCGCAATTGTATCTTGTCGGGCAACAAGAAGAGGCTGGTTCGAAAATTGGAGTACATCCGAGTTCCTCGTAGTAATACAACGGACCGGGACACGATTTCCGGTCACATGCTTGAAGAGAAAAAAAATGGTAAATTAATTAGCTAAATTAATCCGAGAAACTGCGAATTTTTGTGAAACCAAATTTTAACGAACTGGGACGATTTTATGGGAATTATTCCAGCGTATTTTCGACGCACAAATCACTTTAATTTCCACTGTTTTGCCTTTCACGAAAGAATTCTTATCATTCATTTTTTATTATTCCGTAATAAATTTATAAATCTTACCTCCTAAAACGCTGGAAAATACAGAACACAGTCCTAGACCGATAAGAGCAAAAATAATTGTATAGTTTCTCGCAAACATGCTTAATGATCGGCTAAGGTTATCAATGAAGTAACAAGACTCGAGCTCGACTCCCTTTTTATAAAGATCTTGTTCTTTGAGCCGAAAAAGTGGGGACGTGAAATCTCTGCTCACATAAAATAATGTACACGATAATAAATATGTAAATCAGACGTTTACGTCACTTTAGTACCGTTGCTTTTGCACATCCAAGATCCGACCGCTTAAGCTTGGTAAAATTGTTTTTTTCGTTTTTTTTTTAATCTGGAGACCGATAATTTCGAATTTGTAGGTTTTAGCCATTTTTTTCCAACGGAGTAGTTGAAATTTTTCAATTATTACCACCGTTCTCTAAATTACTATGACAAAATTACTTTTTATTTACGATTTTTTAATAATTTTGTATTCTTTCGATACCAAAACCAACAAATTTCTCTTATGAAGCAAAATTTTCAGACTTTAAGAATTTGAGATACTTAAGTTCCAATTTTTAACTTTTTTCATCTAAACGCGTGTAAATTCGAGGCGTAAATACATTTTTTTTCTGCAAATCGATTTTTACAGATTTATAACGAAACGTGACTCCAATTTACACGCGTTTAGATAAGAAAAATAAAAAATTGGAAATTCAATATTTTAAATTGTGAAAGTCAGAAAATATCTCAATAATGAGTGTCTCTTAACGATCGGTTAGAAAATTTATATTTAGTTTCAGAAAAACTCGGTGAAAATGAGTCACTGGAGAGTTTACATTTATCAGTCGAAAGTGTGGCAATCCATCGTTATGATTTTATTTTGAAATACGATAAGACGCAGTCATGTAAAAAGTCCCTGACACTACGTTGTTATTGTGTATCAATGTTGGCATGAAATCATTGAGAAAATTCGACACTTGTTTGAGCAACGTATAGCGATGATTAGCTTAAATATTTATGTCGAAAATTGGTCGTGAAACATCGTGTTGGAAGTGAATTCGATCGTGCTATCTGAAACTCGACACCTGAAAAAAGGACGTAATTTTTTTGCAATTCGTTTTATTTGCGCTTGCAAACGTGAAATGCCAGCGATGATTTATCGTGCTGGATGGTGAGTCTGGCACACGGCTAATATTTTCGTCGTTCGTGTTTGCTGAACAAGGCACAAAAATTTCGGAAGGGAGTTTAAAAAAAAAATAATTAATATCCTTAGAAAAAGTTTTTGCACTCATTTTTTTTCTATTTACGATCGTGTGTGCACGTCAAAGTTTCTGCTATCAAAAGTCTCGTTAGCAACTCGGGATAATAATAAATTTTCAAAAAACGTACATTAGCAATCTCGATTCTCATTTTTTTGGTCTCAATTCTCTTCTAATTCGACTTTGAAATCAAACGATTGTTCGACTGCTCTCAAGTTCGTCGACAGCGATCTCCACATTGGTGCAAACTGGAGTTGGGACCAAATATAGTGAATAATACATCAAACAGAAAATACGAGAGTAGAAAAAAACAAAATGAATTAAATTTTCACGACGTTATTCTGATAAAATACAACGATACGGGTTTTGAGCAAAAATTGAAAAGTTTGGCAGCATCTGATGGTTTTTCAGGCCTATTTCGGGTACGAAAAAAATAAACAGGTTTTGTTTTGACAGGTGTCTTTATTCGACAACATTGACTGTTACCATGGTAACATGAAACAAATACATACGATAGATTCTATGGCTGAATTCGGGAACTTAAGGTGATGGAACAGTCGCTTCCTCGCGTTATGAGTGCGAGAGCGATAGTTGCAATTTTCGAAATTGAATATTTTCGATACGATTTCACCAATTAAAAAAAGCCCCTGTCAGCGGATTTTTGCCGCTGCTCCTTCATTTTAGATCGAATTTTGCCGGGTTCGAACTACTTGATTGGCTAGAGTCGGATGGTCAATTTCAAGTAGTTCGGTTGCTCGTTCGACGCTAAAACCGCGCGCTATGTAAATATCCATAGTTCGGAAAAAGTCTTGTAGAACTTTAGCATAAGCTCGATGTTTAGCGTCAGCGTTAGCCATTTCTCTTGCAATCGTAGCGACTCTGTCTTGTTTATACAATCTCGCCATTATCTCAGCCGCATCTAGTTTTCTCTCTCGCCTGATTCTTCTAGAAACTGGATCATCAACGCCATAAAAGTTGCTCCCTATCGAATAACCAGACTGCTAGAACAGAATGTCAAAAATATCGACAATTATTTCAATCGATAACAGCGAGAACGGTGCAGATTTGAAACGATGATTTTCCTCTTGAGGTGGAAAATTTCTTCATCACTTACCGGCTCGTTAAATGAACTCTCAAGAATCTCGAATTCTGAAGGGTCTTGTAATGCCTGAAAAAAAGCCCATTATGCAAAAATTTCAGCAGATACGAAATTGCTACAGTTTTCGTATTGAATTATAGAGAAAATTCAAAATTGACGGTTTTGGAATCGAAGTTCGCGAGGAAATTCAACCGGACCAAAAAAATTGACCCTCGGTGCTCGAAATAATTTCAAACTTACATTGTCTCCTTGAGGGTGGGAATGAGCCTGGATGATTCCAAAAACGAGAAGTAAGATCGTGGCGCACGTACGGCTCTCCATAATTTAAAGATTGATCGCAAATCGAGCAGAAATTACAATATTTAAGGTGCGACTTTAAATTCGACTGTTGATAATCGGGAAGTGTAGTCCACTTTTATATATCGACGGGACTATTAATAACCCTTGAGGCACAAGTGTTGCTGTTGAGTTCAAATATCCGGCATTGAATTAATACAAAGCCCTAGTTCGAACGCCGAAACTCGCTTATAATTTCCGTCAGGCATTATAGATAAGAATTTGACACGTGCGCGTAATTAATTGAACATTTTTAGAAACGGGTCTGACTGTACACGTAAAAGGCAGGAAAAGCAGAAAAGTTTTCCAAAAAATCGAAAAACTTGAATTCGGTAGAACAAAAATCATAAGGAATACTCGTTCGTGATAAAAATTGGGGTCAGTTGAGGAAAAGGAATCAAAAAAATGAAAACTTGCTTCGCCTGTTCCATCAGCTTTTTCGTCCATGAATGACCCTGGCAAAAAACTCATTTTCCGTTCGTTTACGACAAGATTAAGAAATTTGGCAGCTCCTGGCTAAATTTCGCGCGTTAAGTTTGTGCGCAATTGTTCTCTCGTGGGTGTACGCGACGCTTTGCAAACGATAGAACGAGAATAATCCATTACCGCGGAGCTGATAAGAAATTACGCATGACACGAGTTTCCCACAATCTTACTCACAAGCCAGCAAGAAAAAAGGTCAATGATCGCTTTTCAGACACTGGGAAAAGAATCGCCGAACGAGACAAAGTCCAGAAAACTTGAAATATTAGCGACGAAGGATTTTTCTCACGATTTGGCGTTTTTGTCTTAATTTTATCGTCATTTTCGTGGTTACAGATAATTGAGCACGATCTAATTATTTCAATATCTACAATCAACGATTTAGTTGCAGGGTCGTATATACAGTCGAGTATCCATCGATCGTGTAGAGTCTGGAGCAGGCTCAGTCGAAAGCCGGATGTTTGGTAACATCGCACTGTTCGTCCGGAAGTCGCTGACACGTTGGGATCGGGGGAACTTCGCAAACACATTTCATGCACACCGAACTGTAATCCGTAGCTTGATTCAATTCGTCGCCGATGTTCATCGTCAAATTTCCAAAGAGACACTGCATGTCTGAAAAAATGAGCAAATCAATATTAGAAAATAATTTATTTATAATTATGTACCGGGAAATTGTTTTGTGCGCTTTTCACGCAACAACTACGGATCCAATTTTGATGAATCTCAGGAATGAAGCTCATCAATCATAAGTTTTAGGCTGTATTGCATTCCGATAATTTTTTTTCCCACGACCCGAGCCCGAAAATCACATTTTGCACTTTCAAAAGTCTCAAGCAAATGAGCAAGAGAACAGTTTGCAAAAAACAATAACAAATTTAATTCGTTTCTCGACCGGACTCGGCTTGTTATATTTTCAAATAATTTTCATGGAACCAGCAAAATTTCGGCGAGCGAATGAATTGAATTTAGCAAGAATTTGATGCGAAAATCCTTGATTTTTTGTGTCAGGGTCATGCGATCAATGAAAACAGGTTTTGATGACGACTTTCATCAACTCACCGGAATTGACGGTCTCGCCGTCCGCAGATTTCGAGCTGCCCGCAGGTTTCGGTATCACAACGTCGTTATCGTTTTCTGGAAAAATATTCAAATCATTAGATTCTTTCTGATTTTTAATAGTTTCGTCCTTCGTATGGATCTCTGAAACATTCAGTGACAACTTACGGCATCTGTAAGCGACGCTGCAGTCAGTTTGCGGAGATTGAGTCGCGTAAAATGTTGGAACACAATTGTCACGGATTACGTCCGCGTGGCGTAACATTATTCCGCAACTATTTTTCCTTTCTACGCAAAACGGCTCGACGTTCTCACCTTCAAAAAAAAATGAATAATTAACTAATTTCCAAAAGAGAAACAAACGAAGATTTTATTAAGTTTCGGAATGATAATATTTAAGTTCGACTCGGAAAATTGAAAAAAAAAAAAAATTCAACAATTTTCGGTCGATTATTCCGATGATTCGATCGATGGATTTTTACCTTTGTATCCCGGCGCGCAATAACAAGTTTTCTTGGGTTCTCCAGCAGGCGAGAAATATTCTCCATCTCTATAAGTCTTTCCATCAACGACGCAAGTTGCACGATCTTCGTCTTTCTCAGCTGATAATCAACATACATTTCTAATTAGTCAATATTCATAATAATTTCGGATTATTTATTTCCTCAAAATACGACTCGTTATCATCGATGTCGCGCAAATTAAATATCAATACCTTAATTAGCATTGGAATGGCGTTAATACAAAACAACAAATAAATTCACAAAAATTTTTTCGTGAATTTCAACATTTTTTCGTGATAAATATTGTATTTTTCGATTTTCTAATTATCGTGATCGACAGCCCAGGATTCGCGACTCCAAAAAGTACACGACGAATTTTCAATCCGTACAAATCAAAATTCAAAATTAATTTTCATCGATTTTACTTACGACAAACTTCAGGGCCGGAACAACATTGTTTGGCGTTGTGTGGCAAGTAACAACCAGGAGTTATCGGACCATGGAAACAATCGACGATGGCACAGGTAAATTTGGGTCTGCAGAAAGAAATGTTTTTTTTTTTAATTAAATTAATTCATTTCGTTTTGCTAGTCATTTTTGGATCCAGTATGATTATCGGTTTTGCGACATTCGTTATAAATTAATTAATAGAAAAACAATTTCGTTTCATCGAGTTTCAATCCCGTCCCAATTACAGTTTATCAAGGCAACAGAGAACACGCGCAAAAATACTTTCATACGAAATCTATCAGTGCGGAGTAGAGAAAAAATCGACCGAAATGTGAGGATGATGGATTAAGATTTCGACAGACGTAAATAGCCAACCGAGCACAATTCAAGATTAGAATATTCTGTTATTCTGATATGACTCGGTAGTTTGTTGATTTTTCGACCTATCCCGGCAAATTCTGGGATCATAAATTACGCCAATTAAAAAAATTCATATCTCCGTGAAAATTGAACGAAAGGATTCAACTTGCGGGCTCATTCTTTTCGTTTTTGAATGCCGGATCACGTGGACCTGGGGTGATTTTGCTTCGAGTCAAAAATGCGTTGAAACGATAAAAAAAAAGGCGAGAACGAAGGGAAAGTGAGCTGGGGGTCGTTTTTGACCCCAGATTACCGTTCTAGGGTTAATTATTCATGGGAACTCATGGAATACTGACCCTCCGGGACCTTCAGCACAGAAACATCCGATGTCACAAGGATTAGCGTCCTCTTCTCTGAGGCGTTCGCCGATATCGTAAACGTGGTCATTGATAACGCACTTGTCGGTGGGTAAAGTTTTGAGTTTATTGCAGTTGAATCTTTCGGGACACCGGTCTCCAGGGTTTTTGAACATCGGTGTACATCCGAGTTCCTCATAGTGTGCAATCGGTCCAGGACATTCGGTGTCTGTGAAAAAAAGTGAGAAAAAAAGTGTAGTAGTGTGAAAAAAAAATTAATCGATCGATTAATGAAATATTTACCTATCGGCACGCAACTGGCAAGTGCGAAGCATGAGAAAAGCCCCAGGACAATTTTCGCGCTCTTGTTATCCATGATCCTCGATTCAGCGCTGTCGTAAATGATGAGACACTCGATGAATCGTGAGCACTCTTCTTATACGCGCTCTCAGGGATGCCCGATGCCGTAACGAAGAAGGGGAAAGCCTCAACAGAAAGCGACGCAGCGAATTAGTTATGAAAAAGAGAAGAAACAAAATTTACAGACAAAGTCTGAGAGCTGATTCGCGATACAGTCAGCAAGTGTCACGTCCGCATGACGTGTGGGGGAAAAGTTGCATGTTTTAGTGTCCGGCGGTAAACACTATGTTCCATAGGCTTTTCCTATCGGAGTTCATACACGCTGTACGTGTACGTTAATTTACTCCTTAGAGCATGGTGCGCGCACGCCGATAGACCTCGAGAAGTCTTTTGCCTTTAGCTCGCTTGCTACTAGGAGAGGGGGAAGCTGTATTAAGTGAGCAAAGAGATCGAACATTCTTTATGTACTCGAAAAATCTTAATACAATAGAAATCGTTGTATTTTATCGGCGAGGTGTCCTTTTGGGTGAATCTTAATTGTTATCCTCGTTGCCGGAAAAGAGTTGAAATATTCTTTGGTTTTGATGCCTTGGTTCGTTGAATTATAACTTGTTTCGATCAACAATGAAGCTCGAACATTTTCTATAACAACAGTTTGAACTACTGCAGTATAAAAATGTGCCAAAGTTCGGAACAGATTGCGTTTTGCCTGTAGTTATCTGATCTAATCAGGGATCATCGCGCTTCATTGTAATTGAGAGATTGTCTTGGCCGGCGGAAAACCCGTGGAGATAGGGCGTTATGTTAGGAAAAAGAGAAAAATTGAAACGTCGACTGTGACACAACATTAGTCATTATCGTTTGAGCTCGTACGATGTTGCACTTGTTTTTTTTTTTCGGTTCCGTATTGACCGCGGCTAACGACTGCGCGAGTTAATGTTATCGCGACTAAATATTTTGTAAGAGCGGGTTCTATTTATGCTGAGGTCGTTTCCAAACGTTTTTTTTCTCCAATTTACAATGATCGAACTTGGCGAGCATGTGACTTAATTTTTAAAGCGTAAAATGACCATTTTTTAATAATTTTTCATCGCATCAAAAAAAAAAAAAGTGAAAATTCTCTGTAATTCAGAAACATGGAATTTCCGGCATTTTTTTCTCTGCCTCACCGACATTCCTAGAGCCACGATTTTTCTTCCTCTCGTCCTTGAGCCTGTTGATATTCATTGTTGTGTGAAAGTGCCATTGATTTATGCAAATCAAATGTTTTAATGGCCCGAGTAACGCAAACGCGCTTGTTAAGTTAACTTTAATGTTTACGCTGCAAATACAGATTTTTAGCAGTAACGCGTATTTTTCACGAGATAAACCGACGCGAGAAGGAAAAACAGACGGCGAAGGTCGCAGACTCGTATTTTCAAAAGCCAATATTACGAAGCATCGTTCGCGTATAATCGTCGTTTTCCGATAACTCAATGATAACAATTGCGAAAAAAAAGTGTATTTTTTTATTCTCTCAAAAATATTTTTAATCGTTGATAAATCTTGCATCAAAATTCACATTTTCTCTGCAGATTTGCACTCCGGAGACTCACGAGAATTGAATTATCGCATAAGAAATGTAAATTTTTATAATTTTCATTTCAAGCGAATACGATTAATGAATTTTCCAACGATGCTCATCAACGATAAAAGCAAAATGTGATTTTTTCATCCAGACGACAGGAGGAACGATTTTTTTTTTTTAACCACAGACACACGTCGTTGCGGTGTTTGCACCGACCGCGCCAAAATCGACCGATCGAGCGGTTATCGAGGCTGGGGATCAGATTACAGACAAACATAAAAATCTACTGTTTCCTTCGACAATGTATTCTCTCCCGATTGAGAGACAATTTATTGAAGAAAATTATGATTCGCTTGAATACAAACAAGTTTCCTTCTCCAATTATTGCGGGAATTACAAACTTGTAGGACGATTGCTGCGTGCCGAGGCGAGCATCATCTTTGAATAGCGCGTCAATGAATAAAAATTTGAAAAAAAGAAAAAAAAAACATACAAAGACAACAACAAAAAATTAAACGTCCTTATGTTTTATTCAGCGGTCGCTCGCACTGTCAAGGCCATCGGTTAGATACTATCGTCGTGGCGTTTCGCAATTTTTGTTCGCTCATTAAAAAATCATCCACACACACGACAAAATTCATCCTTGCACGCAACAGACTTAGTTCCCCATTCCCACTCGTAATAAAACTCTCTCCGAGTCATACAACTTTGAACTCGTCTTTCGATTTTTTTCTTCGCTCGAACGTGACGAAAAACTTTCACGTGATTTCTGCAACAATGTCGATCAAACGTGTGAAAAAAGAGATCTTGAGAATTATTTTTCTACCAATACGAGTTTCGCGGAAAAAAGAACAAGTTTTAAAAAAAAAGGTACAAAAAACACGTGAATTTTTCATCGTATTGTAACACGAAAATTATTACAGCAGGGTTCGAGGTCGTTCGAGTACGGGGAATCCTCATTTATATTTGCAACAGATACTTTGATTGATTCTCTAATGGAATTCGTAAGCTTTTCCTGTACATTCTCCCAGAACGTGCCGTTTTTATGTAACACTAAAAAACCGGAACTCTTCGCTGCTGTTTCTAGGTGAGGGACGAAATTTCGATAACATCGCGAGTTCACGTCCTTGAAACTCTGCGAAATTTTTAGTTCGATCAAATATTCCTCCCTCTTTTGATTGATAGCATTTTTTGATTAGTTCATTAATCCTTAACAACTATGTCGATTAAAATCGTTAATGCAATAACAAATTTATACTTTTTTGCTTAAGAAACGAATATTTCTTATTGAATAATTATTTTCTTACTTTTTACATCATTTTACGTAAAAAAAAACTATTTTGGAGGTCGATTAAAGTGTCAGGATTGTGGTTCGAAAAGATTTCGTGCTGCAAATATCCTCGAGGCGAATTCGACAGAGAAAAGAAATCGTTTCGTCTAAAAATCAAAATGGATCGTTTTGGAGGGACGAAAAAATATTATTATCGGCAAATAAATGTTTTCATGGCGTGTTTAGAGGAAAATCGAGTCGCATACAGAATCGTTTGTGCGATTCGTTGGACGACGAGGATACTAGCAGTTTGAAGTAGGGAAGAGAATCACGACGTATTATCTAATTGACTTTTATCAATAATTTACTGAATATAACGTAAGACCGCCCCGTTGCCCAAGACAAATGTAATAATGTAATCGTTGAGCAACGAGAGTAATTGATCGTTGAAAAAGGTACACTTGGTAGTAGTTTTATATATCACAGTATGAATATGGAAATATCTGTTTGTTCGTTCGTTTCGTTTCAACTGTTTTGACGGTTCGGTGATTAAATTTATACATTACAAATATGCTTGCCAGCCGCTGTACAAACGACAAAGATTCCTGGGGTCGCGCGCTTGTTGAATCAGACGTTCAACTTGTCCGGAAATGCTCGAACTTATTCCGTCTTCTGTTCCTTGCAACTTTTGTTCGATTCTTAATAAAGCTCTCTCCGCCAATTTGTTCGTTTTTTCACCACCTGCGAACCGGAGCATTGCAATTGGAATTTTTCGTAGTTACATTTTCTTTTTTTATCAATAAAATCGAGGGTGAGCCAAGTCAGAGTTTTGGGAGAATTTCAACCCTTAAACGGTAACGTTATATTTTTTTTTAACCATTCCCTGTAACCTGTAAACTTGGGCAAAAAGGAGGTTCAGCTTGGGCTCGTAGTTTTCGTTTTTTAATGCAGAATTTCGAGTCGAAAAATAAAAAAATAGGAGCAGGAAGTTTAAAGTCACCCGATGGGGTCGTTTTTACACCGTTCTAGGGTCAACTCTCGTTCTGGGTCTGGGAGACCCATAGGAAATATTTTGGTACGAAAGAATAGAAATAAATAGCATTTGATAAAGAAAATGAGTGAAAATCTTGCCTTTGTCTTCGCTGATTCTCCCACTGAATCGCCGTCCAGCATGATTCTCAGTTTCCTCGGTTTTGACAGGCGTGATGGCCCAAGAGAAGAGAGGATCGTACAAGAGTACTTGGAGAAGAGTGATCAAGATTTTCCTTCGATCTCGAAGTACGGCGACGGTTTCTTCGGAGCTTCGCCTCATAACGCCTTCCACGCCGCAAATGCCCATGGCGACTTCCATGTCGCGCGTCAATCGGAATGGAACAGTTTCCGGTATGGGTAAAACTTTACCCTGAGCGAAAGCAATGCCAAAGTCAATGTGAATAACTTCGGCGGTGGTTAGATCGATGAGAATGTTGCTAAAGTGTCTGTCGCCCAAGCCGAGCATGTAACCGACCATGGAGGTTGTCGCGACACTTCTGACGTAAGCCAAACGTCGTTCGAACCAAGTTTCAGCCGAAGGATATTTCTCCATGAAAAAATGATGAAAAGCTGGATGGAGATTTTGGCAGCATTCTAAAAAAGCTTTGAGCTTGACGTTGGTGGCTTCGCGATCGACGGCGTGTAGCTTCGCTCGACACTTTGCGACGCTCCAATCGTCGGGATAATATTTCGTGTGCATGCCTGGATTTCTGCCGGTATCACAAAGAATATTCGATATTGGCAACGTATTTTCACACCATTCCAATATTCCAGATCGCTGAGAAAGTGGCACGATTTTGTAAGTTCTTATGTGCAGTTTACGCTTTTTAGTTTCTTTGCTCGTTCTCAGCATGTTGTTCATGACTGTACAGACTTGTTGCATAACTGCATCTTGGCGTAAATCGTCCTGGCCCTTAACCAGCTGTTTTCTCCTTATTCCGTCGGTCCCGACGCAAACAACTTTTTTCGGAGCGTTTACACCGCCGGGTAAATCGAAATTTCCCACGTATTCTCGAATGCCAACGACGTTGTAATTGCCGCGAGGCTTTACGTCGATCGTCAACGTTGGAACGCAAGTATTCGTGTAATTACGAATTTTCATTATCGGTTGATTTCTCGGTATCACGTGAGAAGCGTCTCGTTTCTTTGCTTGCGTCTCGTTCACATTGAAATAAGCGAGTGCGACCAACGCGTTCGACAAGTCACTCATCTCACGGATAATCGGTCTTACCGATGTATTCATGAGTTTTGAGATTAAAACGTCGGCCGCAACAACTCTTGGCTCCGGACGAATTTTCTCGATTCTTCGTTGACTGCCTTTCTCTACGGGTTTGAATTCATTGTCTTTGTGAGTGTTTTTCAACGCCAGGACAACCGGAAGTGTATGGTGCGGATGTTCCATGGCGCAACGTTCCATGAGATCGTTTATTTGAATGGTAAAGACATTCTTATCGTTGCTCATGTGCGGGGCTAATTGAGGCAAAAGTACGATGAATTTGTAGGAAGCAACGTTCTTGATTTGCTCGGATAAAACTTCGGCCAAACTGTCGTTGAGCATGTTGTCGAGCCACAATGAAACGAGACGAAAAACGAGGAGATCGTGTTCCTCGCCGGTTTGCAATGTCATCAAATAGAATTTAGCTGCCAAAACGAGGTACATCTCCTTTTCTCTCTTGATGTTCTCAACCTCGGCGGCGTCGTTGGTAACTTGTTTCTGATAAATAGTAATGGCTCTCTGTTCGTCTTTGCCCTTGCCAGCGATCAATGATTTGCTCTCTTCGTCTTTGAATTTTCTGCATTCGAGGAGACTCTCGTATTGAGGGGATTTCATAAATTCGACGATTTGTTGATACTGAGCATCGGCGAATTGAGCAACATCGGCTTGAGCGTCGGTGAGATTTTTCATGTCTCTGGAGCTTTTGTTGTCGATGGACAAACTCGTTTTAATTGATTCTTGGTAATATTTTTCAATGACTTGTTGAGGATTCTCGGACTTTGTCACTGCCATCCAATTGCCATAAACGTGCAATGCTTTGGCACGTATATTTGCCGCGAGATTTGGCTTTTTTATCAAATTTCGTACGAGGTAACGCGCGATGTCTTGGTCGTTACGTGTCCAGGCTAAATAAGCTTCTTGATAAGTCAGCTCGTCTCTCGTTGCGCCGGAAAGATCGTGACGCGAAAGCGAATCCAAAGCTCGCGCTGCGATCGAGAGATAACCTTGTTCTTGAGCGATTTCCGCGATATCGAAATGAGTCTCGATGAGTGCGCGGTTCGTCAAGTCTCCTTTGGTTCGATACATGACCAAACGTTGTGCGAGGATCGGTTCGATCCATTGGAAATCATGGCTGTCGAGATCCTTGTCGCGTTTCCAAGTCTCGAGGAATTCGTTGCGACTGCTCGGTTCGATATTGGCGAAATCTTCGATTTCTTGTAACATCCGTAATTGTGACAATATCGGATAGACGGTTTGGCTGCACTCGAGGCTGATTTTGCGGAGCGAAGAGACGAGGCTGGTGCGAGCGTCGTCGAGGAAGCCTCGCAGCCCGACCGAGTCCGACTCTCGGAGAGATTTGAGGGCGCGATAATGCGACGAATGGTAATCGTTGCTCCGAGAATTCAAGCTCGTCGAGTGCTCCGAGCTTTCGTGGGTTCGATGCGACTCGAGGATGTTCCAATCGGCCAATCGCCATGCCGTTTCGTACATTATATCGTCGACGTTTTCTTGCTCTTTGTTGATCGTGCTGATGACACGGCCCAAGAGATTCTGCAGACCGGATTGTTGCAGAGAATGAAGAATTCCACGCGTCGAGGCATTGCCCCAACTCAATTCCACGTCCTGAGCCAACATCGCTTTGTCCCATTGACGCAGATGAATGTAATGTTGGATTCTGTACGGAGAATCAACGAGATGCGAGAATCCACAACCATAAATGGAATCGGGATCACCGATGTGCAAATAAGCCTCGCCGACGATCGACCGAAGCAATTTTCCTGGCTCCGGTCTCAACTCGCAGATACAATCGATCGCCGAAGTCCAGCTTCCGGGAATTTTGTCTTGCAGCAATCGAGAATCTTGCAAGACACTCTGGCACCATAATTCGGCGTAAAGTACCGAAGTAAAATAAGCCGAGCAATATTGCGCTGCTTTCGCGATGTACAAATAATCGAGATATATCGGGGCGTTGTCGGACGATTGTATTCGCATGAAATTCACCACGTTTATCATGCACCGAACGCACTGAAAACTGAGGGAACCATCGCGACTCACGGGACTCTCGGTCATCGTCATGTTCGCGTCCGTTTCGCTCAGAGTCTCGTAAACCCGAGAAAAGAAACGATTTATACAGACACAGACGTCATTGACCAACCGAGAATCGACGCTCTGGACCAAATTAACCAGACGAGGCAATAGAAGCTCCGAAAATTCAATACTTTCTCGACAAACTGGCTTCAAGCTCGGAGTGTAGAAATTGACGAAACAATCGAGAAGCTTGCAAGTTATATCGACGATCCATTTCGCATAAGACTCGGGATTCGTTGGTATCCAAAGATCGTTTTGACGGTCAATGCAGACTTGCCATTTGGCAGGATCGACATCGATTCTTCGAGACTTTGGGACGTTGCCTGCTCGATCGACGAAAGGATAAACGTAGTGTCGGATGTTGGGATTATCGATTTTACAGATGATCAAGAAATCGGTCAAAACTGATTCTTGCGTGAGATCGTGCCCCCAAGAGGTCGAAAAAATATCGGACAAAGCTGAACAACTTGCTCGACGAAGATTCGTGTTACTCTCAACGAGATAATCCGCCAATTGATTGACAATGCGAAACGTCAAGATTTCGATTTCGTTGCTGTTCTCTTTGGCATAAACATCTTCCGGATGTAAAATCATCGTTGTCAAATCGGCTGGACCGAGCTGGCCCAGACATTTGGCTGCTTCCAGAGAAATATTCGTGTCGGACGATCTGGTCAATTGAACGAGTTTGTAAATCAATTTGTGCAACGTACTCGATGCACAATCTTCGGCAAAGCCTCGCAAACCTTCCAGTTTTTCGTACATGTGACGTAATTCCGTTTTTCTCGTTGCCAATTGATTCTTGACGTGTACGAGTCCCTCATGACTGCAACTTAGTGTCTTGACGTTTGTCGCGTGCAAAAAATGCTCCATTTCCTCTTCGAGGCTGTAATGTTTCTTCGTGCCATATTTTAGGCTGTGATGAACTTTTTTAATCGCCTCGAAAGAATCGACGTTGGGAAACGAGTCCAATTTTTCTATGGCATCCCCAAGAAACTCTTTCTGTCCGATTATCAAGAAATTCAAGATTCTCAGAGCTCCCCCTTTTTTGCGAGAGTTTTGTGCCAACGGCACCAACGTCGAAACGATAAAACTCAAGTATTCTTTCAACTCGTTCGCTCTTTTCGGCATCGCGATACTCAGGAATTCGTAAAAATAATCGCACGCCATATCCGCCAGAGTTTTTTGCTTCGTTAACGAGAGAAGCGAGTAACTCGTGTCTCTCACCACGTAAAGTGCCATCGGATCGAAGTAAGATTCGCCCAATTGTTGTAAAACGATCGTGCCAAAGTATCGATATTGATGAAAAGCCTGAAGCTGATGATCGGGCGAATGGGCTTCGTTTATGTTGCAGAAGAGCTTGTCGACGACGAGCTGGAGAATATTTGGGCGACGAGTCACGAGATACTCGACGAGACATTTATTCTCGACGGGAAGCATTTTCTCCAAAAACACGAAGCACCGATCGATCGTTCCGACGGTGAAATTGGGCGGATTTATCGGTGGGAAAAATACGCGACGGGCAAAGAGTTGGTAAAAATGTTGATCGTCCACGAGTCTCTCGACCAAACGAATAATAACCTCGGCCAATTTCTCGTGTAACAATTGATCGAAACTCGCCAGGGCCTCAAATTCGTTTTTATTGAATCGCAGCTTCTCGTACATTTGTCTGGCGTACATGACGCTCTCGGGATTGTTGGCTTCCGTCGGATCTTGCACGATCATCGACATCAGTTGCGTCATTATCGTTGGAAAACAATCTTGGACCGTTTTGGCGAGAGAAATGTCGAGATTCGTGCACAATATTGCGAGATGTTTGAACTCGAGCCTTTGCAGCTTTACCGAGAGCAACGTCTCGATGTACGTGCGAGAAAAATCTTCTTGGGAATCGCAATGTGCCAATGTCCAGGGAAATAATTGCAAAGGATAACCAGCCTCGAACCAGCGAGACAGTAAATAATGAAGATGAGATTCGATTAAAAGTCGTTGATTGTGCTCGCTGTTCGTAGCGAAAACGAGGGCTTTTTGGAGCGTCGCTATCTCGACGCCTCGACGCGTTGCCAACGCAATCATCGAGTACAGAGCTCGATTGCTCAGGAATTTATTAGCTCCGAGTATCGTCGCGTAGATCTGAACGGCCGTGATCGTTCTCGTCTGGAATTGGTCCATTTTTTCGCTCTCATTCAGAACTTCTGCGGTAGAAAATAATTCCGGTATCGCAGACTCGATCTGATCAAAGAATTTCACTTTCGATGGAATTTCGAGGTTTTTCGCGGCGAATACGACGCCGAGAGCTCGCACAGTTTCCAGCCGTACAAGATAAAACGGGCTGTTTATGTAGATCACCAAAATTTCCATGATCAACGAAGATTCGACGAATTGTCTCGAGGGCCAGGTCGCCGATGGATCGAATCGTATAATTTCGCCGACGCATTTGACGAAATCCGCGTGAACCAGCGGCCCGTATTTCTCTTTTTTCAAACGCTTATTTATCGACGACAACAATTCCAATAATTTTTCTTTCTCCCCTTCGATTCTCATGGAAGCTTTGAAAAAATATGGAAAAACGTGTAAAATTCCTCGCACGACGGTTTCATCCTTGACGCGCGAATCCAATAATTTGCGAATAAAATTATTAGCAATTTCCAGAGATTCTTCACTCGTCCCGATCAGCTTTTCCGACATTCCGCAAGTTTTGAGAATGTCCAAAGCCCGACGCACGTCTGCGTTGCTCTCGTAAAGATCGATTTTCAATAAATTCTTCAACACTCGCTTTTGCGCATCTGTCATTCGATCGTAAATCGCGGTGCAGCAAAAATAAGTGAGAATTTTATACGACGAATTGCTCAATCGACAACTTTCTGACAATTCTCGAGAGGAACGATTTTCCATGCCTTTGCGGCAATGTTTGGCACGAATGTTACTGAAATTTACCGAATTCTCATCGGCCTCGTCGTCGTCCCCGTTGTCCTCGTCATCCTCGGACAAAAGTTGATAAATAAATTGCAAATATTCCATCGATGAAGATTCTATGAGAATCTTGGAAACGTCTCGGTGGTAACGCGTTTTGTACAAAATTTCTAGAGCTTCGATAATCAGGACAAAGCTCCAGGGTTTTGGTGCGGTCTCGTTCAAAATTAGGCTCGATTTCGACTTGAAGCATCTTTCGAAAACGTTTGACAATCTAATGATTTCAGGCTCGCAACGAATATTCAATTCGACGAGGTTGGACAGGAATTTAGCGATGACTGTCATTTTTTTTATGTCGCGTTCGAGATCTCCAAGGGCCAAATGATCACTGACGTAATTGGCGAGTGATTCGACGATGAATTCGAGCGATTCTTGTACGTGAAAAATGCGTAAATTGGTCTCGTTTGTTTTTGGTTTTTCCGGCTCAACCGGGTCCGCTTTTTTTTGACGAAAATCCAACGACAAGTTGCAATTTTCAATGTCGTTGAGAATCTTGCCTTCGCGATCGTCGAACAAGTCGTTTTTCATGGCCTCGAGACTTTGGGCATTCATTTGGTACTCGAAATCTTGCGAGTTGCGATAATCACGAAATTCGTGATTGTACCACGAACGGACGACGAGAGCCGTCAATAAGTTGGCTAAATCGACCACTGCCGCTTGCGATACTTGCGCGAAAGGTGGAATTTCGAGGGACCACTTTAACAACGATATTCGAGTCGATCCTTCCAGCTTTGTCGAACCGGTCATCACTCCGCTGCCAATCAGCTCCTCCGGTATTGGCGTGTATTCGCAAAAAGTCAACAATGTCTTTACGCTCGATGCTGACCATCGTATTGCGTTCGTTGAATACAGATGGAGAAAACCAGTTGCATTCAATGCACTTCTGTTCGAGATTATCGACTGCAGCAGCGCGTGACCAAGCTTTTCGTTCTGATTCATGCTGAGAGCTCTGGCAAAAAGCATCAATGTCCACATTTTTACAAAACCCACCGATTCTCTTCACATTATTAATTCCTATCCAATATTTTTTCTTTCTTTGGCCTCTCAACTATTAAGTCGATTTTCTCAAAAACTATTTCAACTCTTTTACCCTTTAACTCGATTTTTAAATATTTCTCCTTACTATATGTATTTAATTATCATTTTTTAAATTGAAATTCAATATGTAAAACTAGAAATTCGATTAAAGAATCGATTCGATTATATAATTCGATTAAATTATCGATTATTTAATCGAATTTAATCGATTCCATTAAATTCGATTGAATAATCGATTCGATTATATAATCGAATTGATGAATTTTTTTTGCATAAATTTTTGAAACATTTATAACGTTTAATAATCATTTTTCTAACCAACAATTAATTTGACAATTGAATTAATGAATTGAATTAAATATTCAATATCGAATAATCCGTCGAATTTCAATTATTCAATTATAAGTTCGATAAATAAAAATTGATGAATTTTTTTTTATAAATTTTTGAAACATTTACGTTTAATAATCATTTTTCTAACCAACAATTAATTTGACAATTAAATTAATGAATTGGATTAAATATTCAAAATCGAATAATCCGTCGATTTGGGACGAAATCATGTGAATATTGATGGAATTTATAGTTTACCTATTGAATTTCAATTATTCAAGTATAAGTTCGATAAATAATCGAATTAATGAAATTTTTTTTATAAATTTTTCAAATATTTATGTTTAATAATCATTTTTCTAACCAATAATTAATTTGAAAATGAAATTAATGAATTGCATTGAATATTCAATATCGAATAATCCGTCGATTTGGGACGAAATCGTGTGAATATTTATGGAATTTATAGTTTACCTCAGGATCGTGTCCCAAATTTTCTCCCAGCTAATTTTCACTTCGGGTTGCTCAGTCTCGTGAAATTGTTCCTTTTCCCAATTAACCAAAACTGTACAGAGTTCGCACAGGCTGTCCATGGTCATTTCGTTGTTGAGCGATGCGTTTACGAGCTCGGTCACGGTCTTGAGGAACGTCACGTAATCATCAGGGTGAAGAATATTTGGATATTTTTTCAACAAGACCGTAAGGATTTGTATCGATGGCCATGCCGTTTCCAAATCGTTGTCGACCAGCATGTCAATCGGCTTTCTTATCGGTAATGAAAGAGGCCGACGTTTTCGTGGCTGCATTTCTTCAGAGTTTGAGCAAGTTGGTAGCGTCGCAATTATGTACGAAGGGTCCAAAATCACTTGGCGGTAAACTGCAAGTGACCGAAACGGAATTGTGCCCAATTATTCGTAAATATCGAGTTTTTTCAACTTTGGAACTGATTTTCCAATTTAACAAAAATATTTCCCAAGTTTTCAGCCCCATTCAAACCTGGACGATTTTTTACCTCGCTAATGACTCACAAACAACTTGCAAAACACAAAAAAATGACAATTTTTCTTTGAATTTCACATTTCGTTAGTTAACGACAATTTTTTAGCATTCTTAACTCACCTTCACAAGCAAGTTGCAAAAAACACGGTGACAATTTTTCTGGTTTCTTGTCTCTCGCCAGGGAGGCATAAATTCCTCGTACTATGTTTTTCCAATGTTCCCAATCGCGAGCGTGCGCTCCGTCCTCGATTCTCGCTGCACCGCCCGGATGATGAATTAGCATCATCAGTAACATTGTGTTATACTTTTCAGAGCAGGTTTCCAAATTAATCACCGATGGTAGGATTTTTTCGCTGAATTCGCAAAGAGATATTCGACTTTCGGTCGCTGCTTGTTGACACACCGCGTACGTCAGTTTGTAAACCGGCTTCATAGGCATCTCTTTGCCCGAGCCGATACCTTGATAAATATTTTCTGAAATTTTCATCGACAATCAGTCCAAAAAGCAAAAAACAATGTTTCATCGTTCGGTCATTGATTCAAATTCGAACGAGAAATAATTTCCAGATCGATTGGTGAAGCGACGAGATCAAATAACGAAGAAAATTCTCAATTTGTTTGATTTTTTTTTCTATTTCAAATCTTCTCTGTATATTAAAAACTCTACCACGAAATTGTGTTCGTGTCCGTTTCACGCAAAAATCCAAAATGGGTTTTAGGCCGTACCCGAACAAAAAAATGACATTTTTCGTCATGTTTTCCACTTTCAAACTTCACAAGCAACTAAAAAATGATGATAAATCAAAAATCGCTAATTACCTATACCAAGATGATTAAAAAACGAAGAAAATGAGCGATCACTGAAGTGGCAGTTTGTAAAAGACAAGAAAAAAAAAAAATTGGTAGCGATTTTCGTGAATTGAAAGTTTGAGGACTGTGAAAATGTTTCTCTTTCAACTTTTCATGTCAAACGACGAGAACCCTGCAAGCACGGCTGCTAGTTTTAAATATTAATGATCAATTTACCCAGAAACGGCAGAATCTTTTTGACATCGAGCAAAAGATGCGACTGCAGGCAACCGTATTGAACGGTGATCCTTGCAATTTCCAAAACAACGAGTTTTATGTCATTTCGACTGGGGCCATAAATCCTCAGGCAAGTTTTGAGAATCTCTTGCCACTGTTGGGGACTCACGGCCAGCCGATAGTTCCTGTTTGCGAGAAAATTCACGAGGATCCCGATGTAAGTATCGTAGTACGATTCGTACGACTTTTTGCCAAATATTTGGAAAATTATGGCCAGCACGTCCGAGCAATCGAGCATCATTTTGTGAGCACCGATGGCCAGGTTGACGGTTCTTTTCATCAGATCGCAGCATCCGCTCTGTACGATCGTCGCTGTGTTTCCTTTGAGCGTTTTGCTGGCAGGCTTGTCAACTTCCTGGAAAAATTCATCAAAAACCAATAGCGTTGAAAAAACAATAATCATTTTTTCTCCGAGTGCTCAACCAAGTTCCCAAGTTAATTTTTCAGGTAAAATCCCAGTAAGAGCTTCGATTCAATTAAATTCAATTGTTGTCTCATTTCAATACTAAAACTATCCCAATTTTCCCAAAAATTCCTTTCAATATCAATTTCAAACGAATCAATTTGATAATTTAATTACTGAACCAAATTTTTCAAAATTATAAATTATGAAATTCAATATTTACAATTTTTTTATATTAATATAAAAATTTTCAAATCTATCCATTTATCGTATTTAATGATGATAATTTTTTGTACTAAAAATCGACTCAATAATGATGAATTCAATTTTTTTTCACCATAAATTATTGAGATTCATCCAAAGTTTCAAAATCGGTTTTTATAACAATCAACATTGAAGGAATTGAATTTACTCTCGACCGTTCTATTCGGCACGAAAAAAACAAAAAGATTCGTGTACTCTCGCGAACAAGAAAGCCGTCGGGTAAATATTTTGCCCCTGCTCTATAGTTTGAATGCAAAAAAATGAGTTTATGGTTATGGGGTTGATAAGAATCGCGGGATAAATCGTACCATCAATGCGACGTGATGGATCGTCAGCATTATTTGATTCCAGGACGTGGATCCTGTGAAATCTCTGCTCGTTTCCTCATTGATGGCTTCGACGTATTCGTTGTTCAAGTACACGTCGTGCAATTCTTTGATGAACGTCTAGAAACAAAGAGATGAGCGAAATTTAAAACCGTGACCGCAAAAAACCGTGAAATTTCGTGATCTACGGTCGAAATTTCGACTAAACATGGTTGAAAATTTATGGGAATAGTTATGAAAGGGGAAGGACGCGAGAAAAAAGTACGGGGAAAAAACGAATTTTTCTTCTACAAAAATGTCATTTTTCCCTTCAATCTCGAGGGTGAAGGTGAATTTCGCAGAATTTTGTAAAATCCGGCTCGAACAATGGAGATGTAAATTTGTTTATACGGGGGAAGATAGAAAAAGGGATTATAAAACTTACTCGTCGATCTGTGATTCTTTTGCTTTCGGCAAGCCCGAGTATTTCGGAGACACGATGTAAACAACGTGCCGACATTCTGTCCGATGATTCCGAAAAATAATTTCAATATCGTTGAACTCACAAGTGGAAAAGAAAGGAGCGAAGTTTTTAGGGTAACCACAAAGATTTCATATTTATTCCGAGGCCTTTTTCATTGCAATTCAACGTCGCAATACAAACGGATTCACTTTTCCCTTACATTGTTGTTTTCAACAAACGAAATTCAGCACGAAACAATTATAGAGAACAGCGGTTTTGCGCTTCAAATAAAGTTATTGAATGCATTCTAGCCGCGATCAAACAAAACAAACAAACGTGAATAACACGCCGCGCATTCGCGACGAAAATTCAAATGGAGGTTATTAGAGAAACACCGGGACCGGGAGTTACAACGACAAAGATTGGAAATATAATGATATTTCATCTCGTCGTGATTTCAATAAAAAGGTCAACAGATGGCGATTTTGAGCCGGTCGGTGGCGCGATCATTTGAAAATGCTTTCCGTATAATCGCGTGTGCTTTGCGAACGCAATGTAAACATTTTATTATCATTAACAAATGAATACAAACAAATTTTGTGCCGAAACTACTGAAGTTTTCAGTGGAAAATCCAACCGTTGAAGCATTTATTCGAAAATCTTTTGTCTCTTTCCTTATCGCGAGGTGCGGCTTCGGCGTTTTCGTGCGTGTGTATGTTTATCAGGACTGTCTCCGAACTGCGGCCTCTGGTGTCACGCGGCCATTTTCTTCATACAAAAAGTCCGTGTCAAAAGCCCGAGCTCGCTTTTTCAGTAAAAAAAAAGGCGGTTCCAACAAATATCCTCATGCGTTAGTTCCCTGAATAGCAAAAGGTCTAGAGGAAAGCTCGATCACGATGCCCAAACATCAAATTAAGGTACGATGTAGTTTACTTCAACTGTCAGAATAAATAATTCGTGCTGTCGAGACGCGACTCTCCAAGGACGAATCTATTATCTTCACTATGGGCTGGGTGTCACGTGTTTCCCATGCAATCAAAACTTTTATGAACTTGTTGAGTGTCTGCAACAAGATCAACTCTCATTACGACATGCATAAAATCATTAATCATGAAAATTAACACTAGAAATATTATTATTCGAAAATTCCAGTCCTGACGAGATAATAATTATTATTTTTTTTAACGAAATAAAAGTTGACAAATTATTTTCATGTGCTGAAAAATCGTGTTTTTTGAATTTTTCTTTCAAGCATAAAAATAATTTCTCTCCCAAAATGATCGTTTCCCTGGGAATAGAAATGCTGAGCTCAAAATTCGAGATTTCTTGTGAATGCTCAAATTTCAATTCCGATTAGAGAATTATCATTTTTCTCACCCACGAAAATCGTTCTTTTTCGCATCGTTAACAAAACTTGTTTACGATCGTGATTTGAATCATTTAAATTTATTAACAAGATTGAATTATCAAGATTTTGATGGGCAGGAAATTTGATTTCCTTCTTTTCATGGAGCATTGAAATTCAATGCCCAAATCTTTGATTACTCTGTACAATTTTCAGGTAGGAATTATCGGAGGGTCAGGATTGGACGACTTTGCAAAACACATTTTACACGGTAACGCAGAAGTCCTTCCTGGCTCATCAGTCGGATCACCGAGCAGTAAAGTGAGCCAAGGAACCATCGACGGCGTGCCTGTGGCAATAATTTTGAGGCAAGTTAAAAAAATTAAAATTGTGCAATCAGAAAGCTCGTTAGAAGAATTTTTCAATCATTTTATTTATACCGTGTCTTATTTATCAATGAAACACTCGTTTTCGATTCTCAAGGTCAGATGCTGCTGAGTAGAAATCTTAGATTGGACCCAGACAGTTGTGTGTAGAATAATTTCATTTTTTTGAAAAGTGCTAAAAAAGTGGGATTAGTTTATTGAAATAAAACGTCGAATAAAGATTCTGCAAAATTTTGCAATTTTTCGATCAATTATTAGAAGAATTTTGAATCGAAAAGGAAAAGTAACGAAAATAATGTCTGTGGACATGTGTTCATTTGATTTTTGCTATTCTCAAGGTCAAACGCTGCTGAGTAGAAATCTTAGATTTGGCCCGGACGAAAAAAATGGTTGTGGACATGTGTTCACTTGATTTTTTCGCTTCCCTCCTCGGGAACGTTGTTTCGATATTCAAGTTTTTTTGTTGAATGATTCAGGCACGGAGAAGGTCACAGAATTAGTCCGAGCAACGTGGACTACAGGGCGAACATTGAGTGCCTCAAGTCGATCGGCTGCACTCACATTTTGGCGACAACGGCCTGTGGTTCATTGACGGAATCGATAAGTCCGGGCCAGTTGGTTATTCCCGATAGTTTTATAGACCGGACTCACCGTCGCAAAAGCACTTTCTTCGATGGTTCGATGGTTGATCGATATCCGGGAGTTTGCCACGTGCCCATGGAACCGGCTTTCCATCCTCGGACCTCTAAAATCTTGCTCCAAGCTGGCGAAACGTTAGGAACGAATCTCAAGCACGGAGCTACCATTGTGACTATCGAGGGACCGAGATTTTCTTCTAAAGCGGAAAGCAAAGCTTTCCAGCTGTGGGGAGGACATTTGGTCAACATGACCACGTGCCCGGAGGTGAATCCGATTTAAAATCATTCATTTTAGTAAAAAAAAAAACGTTCCTCGATGCTCAGTCCGTTGATTTTGCCCTCGGCAGCAATTATCAACAAATATCGATAAAAACCGTCAAATTTGGTTTCAAATCGAATTGTTCCTCCGCAGGTAATGTTAGCAAAAGAGGCAGGAATTCTGTACGCGAGTATCGCGATGGCCACGGACTACGATTGTTGGAGAGATTCCGACGAATCCGTGTGTGTAGCGGACGTAATGAAAGTCTTCAAAGAGAACGTGAACAAAGTGACGCCCGTCCTCGTAAACGCAATCAAACTAATCGGCGAACAAAATTGGGACGAGGACATCGATAGTTTAAAGGTAAATGTGAATTTCTTCGTTCGTCCACATGGAAGGCCTTATCGTGTCTAACTTTCATTCCTGGATTCCAGAAATTGGTCTCGGAAGGAGTCGTTTCTGCGTGATAATCAGCCGGAAGTTTATTCGTTCGAAAAGTCGTGACTAAACGTACCAAAAACACGATTCATTCCAAAGAATGCAGAAAAATTGATTGAATGTAACGATATACAGAATTTATTGAATAAAAAGATTCATACGATTGCAATTTTTTGCTTCAACATTAATTACTTATCAACCATTTTTCTCAATCACTCAAAATCTAATTTGCAACGTTCGATTATGGAATTTTATACCACGAGGAGAGCACGAACACGGAACTACAAAAGTCGTGACGAAACGTATCAAAAAGACGATTCATTTCAAAGATTGCAGAAAAATCGAGTCTATGAAACGATATAAAGAAATTATTGAATAAGATTCATACGAATCGAAATCGAATTTTCGAATTCGAAAAAATTTTCGAATTTTTTCCTTCAATATTTATTACCAATCGATCTTTATCCTTAATTGCTAAAAAAAACGTGTTATTTGCAACGTTCAGTTGAAACGACGCTAGCACGGACACGGGACGCAATTTCAAGCCGACGAGGTCCTAGAAATGTGCATGAAGGTCAAATAAAATAAAATTAGGTCACTGTGGGACCCTTGAGGGTGAATAAAGTTGGACGAGGTTAATGTTACAGTAACGGAACGTGGTATTTTATTTATTATTATACAGGGTATCTTATAATCGTTGAACCGAAAGAGCGAATAAACTCTCCCGCGCGTATCTACAATTTACAATATTCTACGTGGACGATTAGTCGGTGAAGGTGTCTGAACCGCCGGGATGTATATATATTCACAAAATTAATAAACAGATGCCATGTTCGAAATAACCGTCACAGAATTTAGAAGAATTATGATCGGTAACGAATCCTGATACTGTCGCGAATAATTCAGTCAACGAATCACCACGACTGTGTTTACCGCATAAACGAGAGAAGGATAGGAGCGAAAAAATAGGTTTTTAAAAACGGCAAATCGCAAGCTATGAAATCAGGATATTTCGAGAAAATATTGAACCAGCAATTTTACGCAACACCTCAAACGTGTAATCGTGTTAAGAATAAAATATATTTTCAAAGGCATTCCAAAAATGTATGGACAAAAAAAAAGAACGTTGAACAATCGCCCCGGAACCGAACTCTTGCCAATTAGGGATTTTTCACCATGCCATTTCCAGACGGAAATCTCATTCGAGCGAAACTTGTTAACGATTTTATTACAATCTTCAAAAACAACCACAAAGGATTCGATTTTCTGATCAGCTTTTTTCTCAATCGCTACTTTTTCATCCATTTCCACCTGCAAACGTTCTTGTTGGAAAATCCGCAATTAGAACAAGAAATTTGTCGGACTATATTTTCGAAAAATCGTTCGGTTTTTGTTACAATCAGCTACATAATAAAATTCTCTCATATTGGACAACCCATAACTCTACAGCAGTGTTCATTTAGTTAACATTAGATAATACTTCTTTCCTTCCCTTTTTTTTTTAATTCCATCCTCGTAATAAACAGTGACCTGTTTCCAGATTGCACGAACGAAAGAGAGAGGAGTGTTCGCTCTCTCGGCGAAATATCCGGTAGAATAAAACATAATCGTTTTTTTGCTTATAGATCTAAATCGTAATTGTGTACAACACTGAAAATGCTAGCCGAATATCTTGGAAAGACAATTTAACCGATTGGAATAATGGCAAATAGGATTTTGCCGTTGTTTTTATTGTTATTGACGTTCAAAGGCGCGCGCCATTCGAACACGACGATTTTTTTATTTTAGAATAAACGCGAAAATACCGCAGGCTCAAACCGACTGCAATTTGTGTACGAAATGCTCGTGCAACGTAGATTTTTTCGTCGTTTTCAAAGTTTGCATCGTTGAAATGCAACGAAAATTCTTATCGATCGCCATTTTTTCAGTACCTGATAAAACATTTGCAAAATTTTGGGCAATAACGAGAAAAACGCGAAATTTCGTTCGTTTCTTGAAAGACAAACTCGAAAACAGGGTTTTTAACGATTTTTAGCCGGAACGTTTTTGTCGCTATACAGATGAGACGCATCGGATCTCCAATAGATTTTCTTAAGCCGATCGATCGCCGATAACATGGATATATCTATTTTTCTGCTATTTCACAAAAATAAAATAAAATTGAAACAATCATTTGTTCTATCTAGCCCGTTCGCAGGTGAATTTTACGCAATGTATTTACAAATGTTGGCTGCGTTCTCTATTATGCACGGAATTCCTCTCTCTTTCTTTTTATTTCATTTTCTCTTTCTTTCTATCAACGTGTGTGTGTTTGTGTGTGTATGCGTGAGCGCGCCAAAAAATAGCCGTCGTTTGATTCGCGATATAGTCCGCTACAAAAATATATATTTAAATCAATATGGAAACTCGCATAAAAACCACTTTTTACGCAAGTGATTTGCAGTGTGTTTGTTTTTTATTTTCTTGCCCCACGTATTTCGAGTCGTTTCTTTGCCTGATCTTATCCAAACGGTGGAGTAATTCCTTTTTTTTTCAATACCTTTTCGTTGATTCGTCGAAAAGCTGGTTTTGTTTTTCTTTGATCGATCGATGCAGCACAATTGCGATTTTTAACGAACAGAACGTATCTCGTTTTGGCTGTGCGCCTGAGTTTTGGTCCAATCGGTTTTACCGACTAACCCTTATTGTCGACCATGTCCACATTTATTTTGTAATACACGTATGGAAAATACTCGTTCTGGCCGCAACTAAATCCTGGGATGTCCACGCTCTGTTTGAAATAATGATTTTTATGTATTTTCATTTTTATCGACGGTTTCTCAGATTTTTACTGCGAAAACTCTAAATGCCAGTAACTTTTGCAAAAATCTTGGTTTTTTCAGGCAGTTTTGCTTGGCCAGAGTCGCAATGACCCAACGACAGTTATTTAGGATTTTAATCACGTGCCAGCTGACTCGAGATAATTGTAAATTGAAACCAGGAAATTTAACTCACATCCTGAGTGCCCGATTGTCCACCAGATGTGGCCGAGGAATCGAGGTGCGCGTATAATTGATTGAGCACGTCACGCAATCGTTTGGTACTCTTTTTGTGTGGCTGCAGCAATATAGCTTGGAAATTAACGGGCAATCCGTACCTGAATACAAAGGCAAAGACAGTTCAGTTGGCGAATTCGGAGGAGCAACATTTTGCTTCGTTTTTGAGGGATTTTGGAGGAGGAATTTATATTTTAATCAATCAAATTTTATTTTGTTACCTCAGAACTGATTCGACGAATACGCGAAGGGCTTTAACATGGATCCAGGCACAAAAGCATTCGCTGAAATTGACTTTAAGCCAACGAACCAGCGGGCCGAATTGCTTCTTCTTGTCCGTAACGAGCTTCGTTATTTCGTTCTTTCCTAAATTTTCGAAAATCCCAACAATTAAACTAAATCCAAGAGGATTTTATACGCAAATAATTCTAATGAACAAACCAGCGGCAAGTTCCTCCTCGTTGTACGTAAAGTCTCGTACGATAAACTTTTTTTCTCGAGCATGAAGCTTGAATTCTTCAACGACCTTTTTGAACAAAGTCACAGTGAAAAGACCGTATTCGGCATCTTGAGTTATGAGTTGTGTACTACGAGGCACAATCATGTCCGTCAATTTCTCATAAATTGCGTACCATTCTTGGAAGTTTGCCCTTGAACAAAAAATCACGAAAAAAGTTAATAATTGTTACTCGATTTTCACAATACGAGCGGATCAATTTCGCCTGTTTTTTTTTTAACTTACTTCGGCACAATTACCAATAACGTGGACAAATATTCACTGTCCAAAATGAAGTGTTCCTTCTTCACCAAATCGGCAAGATTACGCGTCAGTAAACTTCCGCTGTAGCAAAAATATCAACAATTTTCATCAGTTTGTCATTTTTTATGGCTCGATGCAAAAAACAACAATTTATTACTCAGTTCACTGAATTTTACGAAGATAATTCGTGAAATTTACGGCACACAATATTTATTGTGGACAGTCGAAAATGTGGAAAAAAATGACTTACGTCTGTTTTTTCTCGAGATTCTGAAGACTGCCCTTCAAGTTGTTGTACGTCGTTGATTTAGTCTTCAGATCGGCATCGATCTGTCCGACTTGTTTGCTGATTATGTCAGCAATGTTTCTCAGTGACTGCTTTATTGGATATTTCGCCATATCCCACTGGAAGCGTGTTATATACGTCGGCAAATCACCTATTACGACGAGTAAGTTAATGAGTATTTTCAACAATAATATTAATTTATGTTTGTCCGTTTATTTACGAGGATCCCCGAAAAGAACGGCTGACGAGAGAATATTTTTCTTCTGTCGTTATTTTTCGTTTTAAAAAGAAAAGCATTTGCAGACGAATTTATTTCGTCATTCTTTTCAGGGATTTTTTTGACATAATGAGTCGTAGGCTACGATAATTCTATGGCTCTCCGATAATTCATGATTTTGTGATAACGATGCTAACAGATAAAAATATATTATGGAGAAACGAGTGAATAATATTCTTCGAATTTCTATAAATGTTGTCTCAAAATATTTCAGTTTAAAATCAATCGAAATAAACAAAAATATCAATGTTGAAAATTCATGATTCGATTATTATGCAATGCAGAGCAACGTAATTAATCGTGATCAGTAAAATAATGCAACGTGCAATTTAGCGTCATAAGCAGAGCAGCAATACGAATTTTGAAATTCTTACATTAGTCTCAAAAAGCAAGGTACAAAATATTTTCATGATCATTTTTTGCTCAATATGAAAGCCCAAAATTCGGATTTTCAGCAAACATTGATTGATGCCGATTGGGATTTTGATTAACCCTCGAATTTCACGAGTAAATTACGCACAAATTTCCGTCCCAAAAAGGAAAATTCATGGACTTTCGTCCTTTCAAACTTCATAAATGTAACGCAACTAATTTTGTAGTTTTGTTTCTCGTATCGAAATTCTATTTCATGGGGAATTTGGACAAAAAATTATACAAATAAACATAAAAATCCTGAAATATTTAAGAAGGAATTCCCAGAACGAATTCTCACGCAATCAAATTATTAAAAAATTGAGTTTCGATCCTTAGTATCTGAAGATTTTGGCTTTTCCCAAATTTGCATAGAAAAAAATTCGGATTTTTTAAAATAAATTCGAAAACGAAACACCGCGATGGAAATAAAAAATTATTCACTTAAATTAGCAATCTTCTTGCAACGTTTTTCATGACATTTTCCAGTCATGCATTCGGGTGAAAAATTTCACTGTTAATTTTGAAAAAACGTGTGTTTTTTTATTGATTTTTGTTACAACCAAAAAGTATTCGAAAAACGAATTGATCAAGTCGTGCCAGTTTTTTCCAGTGATATGGGAATTCCGCCTTACATAAAATGAAAGAAAAAAAAGAAAAATAATCAGCTGTATCGGACGTTGACACATCAAATGATCGAAACACATGCAACATTAATTAAAAACGATCTAGAATAAGTGTGATCCATCACCCGTTAGTGAAGAATCGCAAAATATCGTATTTGAGAGAAAAAGTTAAAAAATAAGGTTAGAGAATGAAGCCAAGTCCACAAGATGTCGAAGCGAGTGTGTGGCAATTGGATAAGGAGATCAGGACGTTAGTTGCAGTCAATCAATCGCGTAGTAATTTAGGTTATTATTATTATCATCATCATCATCATCATCATAATATTTAAGTGTGAGAGAAATCTAACGTGCGGCATATCCGATTTGAAGGGGGTTGCATCAGGAAAAATAGCATGCTGAGGAATTCATTGTCCCAATTAATTCCACGATAATCGACTAGTTATTATTCATTTGTTAATTGTGTTTTTGTGCGTAGTCTGTTTTCGATGTATAAGTTCGAGTCTGGAGTTTTTTAAATGGTGGATTTGTTTATGTGCCGTTTGTGCAGTATTGTCTCTGTGGAAAAACAAATTCAAGTGTTAACAACGAAAAAGCTCATTTAGAAGCTAAAAATTGATGGAATTGAAAAACTGGATCGAACAATTTGAAAATAAATATCAATTCATATTTTCCTTTACGTGTGAATTTTTTTTTCTTTTTTTTCACGAATTCCGCCATTGATTCGAACTCGCTCGATTTTTGACTCGATAAACCTCGTCAACGACTGAAAGTTGACGCTGAGAATTCAAACGATGCTCCCTCACACGATGACTTCGAGAAACGAGAAATAAAGTCGAAAGAAAACGAATGAAAATAGGGGAAAGAAACCGTGCGAAGACGAGGCAAAAGTCCGCTACGAAAATTGAATCTCGACTGAAAAGATAAAGCGAAGAAGCGTGGAATTTGTGACGGACATTTAATTGGGACCGTGCGTTGTGCAACGGACGATTGTCTAGTTTCGAGGGATTGTACTTTTTGTTTTAGCCCAATCGGCTCAATTTCATTTAAAACGAACACAATCATTTTTGTCAAATATCTTTTCCATCGTCAAAACCAGATCGAATTCGGATCTCTCGAGATAGAAAGTTTCAACGTGCAAAACTGTGAACTACGTCGCTCGTCTTGAACAGAAAAAAACTGATAAAATCATGACGACCCGGTCATGAGCCGAATCAGTGAAAAGACAATTTCAATTCTCAGCGCGCGGCATTTTGTGAGAAAATGCCGCGCGCTGAGAACAACAACGTTAGCATAAAAAATAATTAGGGAGATCTCTCGGATGTGGAGACAGTGATCAAGTTTATCGAAACAGCTGGATGATTTTTCTCGAAATGTGAAAAATGTCTGAGAAAAAATACTTTTTCGAAAACTTGCTTGCACTCACGCGCAACTGATAAATCGCGACAGGAAGCCACGTAGTTCAAGATGAAAAACGTAGGAAATGGTTTTTCTGGAAAAAGTACATTCGCTCTTGTACAAAAACCCAGGAACGTGAGAGGACGAAATAATTATTGAAAAATGGAGAGTGATTAGCGCACAAGGTAATTGGTGGTGCTGTTGGTGAAGGGCAGTGAAAAGAAGAAGAAGAAGAAGAAGAAGAAAGAGCGATTTTGCTGAAGTGTACAGCAAGGTCGTAAGAGAGCAGGAATTGAGTTGGAGGGAGAGATTGTTGAGAGAGGGTTGAAAATAAAAAATGTTGAAAGTTTGGCTCGACTTGTATTGACTCGAGAAGAAGAAGAAGAAGAAGAAGAAGGCGGATGAGGGGGAATGGGTACCTGGATTGGGCAGATTGCCGCTATGGTCTTGGTCTTGGTCTTGTTCGTGAAATTGGTCTTGAAGGTCGCCGTCGTCGTGGTCGTGGTCGTGATCATCGGGAGTTTTGCAACCGGACGAAGAAGAAGAGCGATGCAACTTATCGACGACCCGCTGATGAAACGGATGATGATGATGATTCGGACGTTGGTCTCCATCGCTGCTGTAGTCTGACGCGAAGGATGGGGAAGGGCTTGTGGGGGTTGGTAAGGGTGTTGGGGTTGTTGGGGTAGTTGATGAAGCAGCAGCGCACCAATGCGTGTGATAGCATGAGTACGTTGTCGATGAAGAATAAGAGGTTTCATTTGGTATTCGATATTCGTTCGTTCCTTGCCAATTTGAGGATGATTTCTTATCGGGATAAGGAAAATGATAGAGATTATCATGATGGAAAGAGCTATGATATTGGTTCTGGTAATAGTGAGTTTGGTTTTGATTTTGGTTCTGGTGATGATGATGTCGTTGATGATGCTGACCTAAGCTGGCTGCTGGCTCTGGTTCTGATTTCTCCGAGTCCCTCCATAGCCTGTGATGTTCCTTGGAAGTCTTGTGTGATGGAGTGACAGGGGTGTTTGGCGGGGTGTCCGGACCCCCTTCGGGACTCGAGCTCTCTCCGTCCACTGACGTTTGACCTATCCATTATAGCCCAGTCCCAATCTTCGCGCCTTTTGTATATTCCTTTTTTTTCTCCTACACTCGCACGCCCTTTCCTTTCCTTTCGGAGCTTCGTTCACATTCGCCCAATCCATTTTAACATTTCAAACTTTTTCAATTCAGCAAAACTGTATAAAACAACTTTTTTCTCATATTACACGGAAAATAAAAACGTGTAAACGTTTGTCCCTCTCGAAAAAGCGTGAAAAACGTTTGTCCCTCTCGAAACTGTGACCATTCGGCGAGTGTGTACGTAGCTCAAGCCTCATTCTCACGTCAGACTCTCAACTATATTTGCACCCTACGCAAAAGTACCTAACGACAACGCCGACGAAATAAAAACGAAAAACGAATGAAAAACAAAAAAAAAAAAACAACGGAGCAATCAGACTGGAGTATTTAACTGAAAGATCTGCGCGACTTTGGCTGGACGAAAGCTCCAACGAACGACAAGGAAAAGTCTGTCCTGTGACAAGCAAAAATTTGGGTTGATGAAAAATTGTCAAATTTCAAGCACGTTTATTTATCATTTTGCTTCGTTAAATACTCCACGATGGCGAATAACGGAATGAACTAAGAAAAACAACCAAACGAACGAACAAACAAAAAACTTTTGTGAGAAATAAGCAAACGTAAATTGTACGTACTGAATATAATGATGAAAACCAAAGTATAAGGAATATAACGAGAGAAATAATAAAAATCAGAAGAAAACAACCAACTAAACTAGCAACGAAAAAATAATAAAAAATTGCTGCAAATGAAGACTTGTATTGTGCAACGCAATGAGCAAAAGAAACGAGTACTCGGAAAAATAATAATTAACGATCGGTAATCGATCGAATCAATGAAATAATAACGAAGAAACTAAAAACGTTGAAAATAAATAAAGAAGAAAGGAAAAACCTATACAGTGGCTAATCCGAGCTTGGTGACCACAGTAACCCCAGCAACTCCTCTTTAACGCCTTTCGTTCATCATCATCGTCATCATCGTCATCATCATCATCATCATCAGCATCATCATCATCATCATCGTCTTCTTCATCAACATCATCGTCATCGTTTGTTTATATTTCGTGAAATTTCACCGAAGCACGTAGTCCTGATTCTTTTACGTTATCAAAAACCTTTCGTGATCCTCAATCTCACGAGGATTTTTTTATTCAGACCCGCGATATTTTGATTTATTTTATTTTATTTATTCAACTCTTTTCCGCAAGTTTCCAAAGGTTTTTCTTCGACAATTCGGGCTGTGCGCGTGTTTGAGCAATTTTATTAATGAAACAACAAAAGTAAGGTAAGGGGATGAGGGTTAATGTGGTCGAATGAAATCAAAAGCAAGCAAAGCAACATGACCAAATCATAATGTGCATCGTCTCCATTTTTTTCTCCACTTTTCAACTTTTAAAGAAAAATCAAATAATCACGAACTAAGGACACAAAGCAAGCTACAAAAATAAATATATATATATTTATCAATATATAAATTATTTCGTTCTACGTTGTGTGTACACGGTTCACAATTAGACATTTTGAATGCAACGAAATAACTTTTCCTCGAGTCATTCATTGTATGTGTAGAAAAAATCATTTCGTTGCTTTCCAACGATGCGGAATATTTTCATTCAAAATACTTTTTGCTCACGTACAACAAACATCGCCAACTTTTCTAGCATTTCGTTTTTCTTTCTCTCTTTCGATAAAAAAAAAAAACATTCGTTATTTCCCCGTGACCCTGACATCGCTACATTTTTCCGCTCAATTTCCTCGGGTCAAAACCTGGAGGCTTTTTGTACAAGGGGATGATTGGGACGAGTACGAACGATCCAAGTTGAAATGCTTCAAACTTGATGCATGGATTCAATAGAAATTCACGTGTTTGGGAAATGATAGAAATTTGTTACATGAAGTTTTTGGATTTTAACGAAAAAACTAAAAAAATTGAAAAAAAATTATTACGATTTAGTGTGCTTTGTATATTTTGTGTTGTGTTTTAGTCTCATTAGTGCCATTCGTTATGCATTAGAGGAATTATTTTAGATATAAATACGAACGATATATAAATATTAGTTTTCCAACACCATACACAAGAAATAGATCATTGTCAATGAGCAAGGGTCCGATAAAAGTCAATAATGTTGAATAAAATGTCCCACGAATCCGGATCAGATTCCACTGGATTTCCATTCAAATTTCATCCGAATTTCTCCCCAATTTGCAACTTTGTTCTCGAGCATTTTTTCACCACAATTCGTTGCTCCAAGTTCTTTCGCCCCTTACTCGATTCAATATTGAGAAAAAAAGTGGATTTCAATGAAAAAATTATTCAGCGTTTTCGATATTTGTCGATGGATTCAAAAATTCTTTAGCGTCCGGAAACAATAGTTTGAATTTTAACGCCAGTTGAGTCTTTTCCAGAAATGTAGGACGCCTAAGAGCCTATTCTAGTATAGCTGTTGAAATATTTGGCATATATGTATCGATATTAACGAGACTATGAGCGAAGATTTATGAGAGATGTTTAGAACGTAAATTTCCAGGCCAAAGTTACAATATTGGCTGGAAAATGACTCTGGAAATGCACGTGTTTAGCATTAATCTAAAAAAATTGCGAGTCGCTATAAACATGCTTGTAAAAAAACTGCATTATTTGTTTGTTTTTTCCAACGAGTTTTGTTTTTTGAGAGTCATTTTTTCAACAGAATTCGGACCCCTGCCTAAACCTAATTGGAATAACTATGAATATGGCAAGGGAATAACAATTGAAAGAGAGAAAAAGAAAATATTCTGTATGGAAACGAGTATGAAACATCTACGTCAGGAATTTGTCAGAGATTTATCGCTCGACAGGGAAATTTTCTGTACTCACTGTTATTGGCCATAAGATTCTCGTGCAACTTGTCTCTCTGGTCTTCGAGAACCTCGCCCAAGTAAACAGCAACTTTGCGAGTAACTTGCTCCACAAAAGCGTCCAATTTGCCAAGATCGTCGGACAAACCTACCAGCTGATCCAGCGTACCGACTTTTAGATCTGGTATGTGAAATTTGTAGTTCGCACACAGCGAATTTTGCTTCGCCGTCAGATTGTTCATCGTCTCCCATGTCTGTTGACAAGTTTTGTCTCCCGGCGCCGATATTAACCAGTATTCCGTCATTTTCGACGAGTTTCCTTTGACTGATCGTCAGCCGCTATCTCCTGCAATTGATAAAATCCTTAAAACACGTGTCCATCGAGCAAACATTCAAAATAATTGAAAAGTTGAAAAAAAAAACTCTAAAAATCCACAAAATCCGAATCATTATTATTTACAACTAGAAACACTTTTCTGAACCAAAATTTTCGTGAAATTTCACAAAAATTTCGGTTCGATTAATTCGTCGAGATGAAAATCCATAAAAAGTCGATGGAATTGATTTTTATGGGCTAAAAAAGTCAAATAATTCGAAGGAGGGAACAAAGTTTTGTGGGTGGTCGATTTCGCATGGAATGGCCCATATGTATTGGTCACAGGGGATCGTACAGCTAAAAGCGTGTTTCTAGCTCAATGAAATGAGAGTAAAAAAAAAAAATGATGAATTTCCTAAATTTCTATCAATTATAACAGCGAAATAATTTGTTTATTGAAATTTAGTACGGACCCTCGTTCGAATGTTTCGAAATACCGGAAAGGATTCTGTGCTGGAGAGCCGAGGGATGCGCCACTCACGAGAGAAGCGACACGAACGAAGCTTTTCCCGTAAAATCTACGACAACCCCCCACCCCCATTGCTTCAGGCTTGGAAATCGACTTTTAATGGGCTGGGGTTATCCCATGCAGAAAGCATTCAGGCACAATGCTGTTTATGGCTTTATGGCAGTAGGACGAGACTTGGTTCGCGTCGGGACAAGGCGAGCACCGAAAAGACGATGACTATAGAAATAATCGCTAATTACCTTACTGTCCCTTTTGTAACCCAACCAGAAGGGTCGGGTACGGACAGGTACGGTTTGAACGAGTAATGGACACGTCCCCGTACAGAAAACTGTGAAAACTTGGATTGTCGATATTTCGAATACGGAAATGTGGCGAATACGTTCGAAATTTCGTACGTAATTTTATGATAGCAAGCAGCAGAGTTTTCAATTTGGTTCGGTTGGTAAACAACCACCTGTCTAATCTTTCTAGCATGGAAAACGATGGAAAACGGCTTAATTTGATTTTTAAACTCGAGGAAAATCGAAGCTTTCGAAACACGAAGATTTCGTCCGATAAACAGTATATTTCGCTCTGAAATCGTTATAATTGATGAAAAAACATCGATCGAAGAACGGGGTGTGGCAGATGATCGTACCCTCGTGAATTATTACATAATTATCAGGCAATGTGACATACCGACCGAGGAGTAACGGGTGGGAGAGAGAAAGTCTTAAATTTGAGATTTTTTTTCTTTAAAACGGCACGAGACTTGGAATGAGAAAAAATTGGAGTCGATTTTTGCTACTTTTTTGGACGAGCTCGATTTTCTTCATTTTCGAATCATTGAATAGTTTAGTAGAAAAAAAAATATATAAATCTCGAAGTGGTGAATTTGTGTCTGCGCTTAGAGCTCCGTTTGCCCACGTGACCCAAAAAAACCTAATACGAAAGGGTGGCGCGCGCGAAAGTCGCCGTTTTCATCGATATAAGTCGATAAGAGAAAAAAATGAGTAAAAAAATTCAAGAGACAGCGTGACGACGTATGCGGAATTAAGTGTCCTTGAAAGACGGACAGCGCTAGCAGACGAGATGTTGTGTTTTGGGAAGGCTCGAAACCGCCTTCTCTACTTTATTCGTGGCTGCCGATGGCGCCTGACTGACGGCTGGGGCTTGTTACAGAAAAATCAATAACTGGTACACACTACGACTCGAACGCATAGAGTCTGATGGAGCGAAACGATTCGCGATCCCTTGGAACAATTTTCGCTCAAAACAACGCGCTATTCCACTGTTTAATAAGATTTCTCGACTATAAACTCATTGCCCGAAATGCTAATGATGCACGAAACGATACAATCGATCCGGAAAGATTTTGGGTTAACGTCATGCAAACTTGGTCGCAAACACTTCGCGCAACACTTTTACAATGCATACGATACGAAACACTCACTAATTTATTATTCGTTTGTACCTGATGGTTCTTAGCGATGTTTCGAATTCCGATTGACTCCGTAATTCGTTAAATTTCGACGCGAAATTCGTAATAATATATCTATTTGCCTACTCGTTCGTAGCCGATACCATTGTCTCTCACGTGATGGGAGTGCTGCTGTCTCTCGACCCGCCCGACAACTAAGCAAATCGAACAGCTGACTTGACGGTGACCACACCAATATCAAGCTTGCCAACTTCCACTTTTGTTCTCAGTCCATTTCGTATTCCAAATTACCTCATGTTTTAACTTATTTCTTCTTATTTCGTACACTCACTATTGTTTCCATCGTCATACGAGAATAATCTAAAATAATTATTCGTTACGGAGATCGAATTTTGGCTTCTAAAGTATTTTTAAAATCACGTGCATTTGTCCAAGCCAATGAACGTGCGGTCGTCGCGGATGTGACGAAAACGAGTTCCCTAGATCTTGGGGAGTCTGGGGAAAATCAACCATTCCCGTTTGTAGGTCAAACAGGAATTCACAGTTTTTTCACTCACAGAACCATTGATGTTGCTTTTTTTACCATCCGCGGACATTCTCCTTCTCTGTTCCAAAAATCTGGATGACGAAATAGTTGTCGATTGTTCCGTCTGGCACATCGATACTCCACGCTTTGTTTTTCTGGTCATCTGCTGCTGTTGTTGCCTGCTGCTTCGATCTCTTTGTGTACATTTGTGAAATTTTGATTGAATTGGCGTTTGATAATTGTCATTGCGTGCTTCGTTTTCCAAACTTGGTAGTGCGTTTTTATACTGACAGTGCAATGGGTTGCGACGGTGGTACAATCCCACGCAGAGACGAGCTCGTACGAATAAAGAAGAAACCCGAACAGGTAATTTCGTTGTGTCAAAAATGATTTTACAGGTCAACGTCAAGTTTCTCATTTTGCCACGATTATCAATCGCCGCTTGCAAATAAACGTTCAATTTCGTGTTGTCCCAGTGCGGAAGACACCACGTCCAACGTGTTTCCACCAAGGGAGCAAAATTGGAGCACAAAAAAATTGTTAAAGATCGAAATTAACGAAGATTCTTAATTACAGAAAGACAAGGATGCAGAACGGGCGTTTCGATGGCGTCATTGTTCGATTCGGCAACTGCCTCTGCAGCAGCCGGTAGTTGCTTGTTCCTTGGGACATCTTTACAGCAAAGAGGCCGTCTTGGAAGGTTTATTGGACCGTTCGACTCTCCCGGAGTCGGCGGAACACATAAAAAATCTCAAAGACGTAAAGGACTTGAATTTGACGCCGAATCCCGCGTACGATGCAAACTTGGCAGAAAAAGGTGACGGCTATGTCGACGGAGGCAAAAGCCCTTACATCTGCCCCGTCATTGGACTGGAAATGAATGGAAAATACAAATTTTGTTTCTTGTGGACTTGTGGGTGCGTCATGAGCGAGCGAGCTCTGAAACAAGTCAAATCTCCGGTAAATTACGATTTTTCAACGAATCTCTTTTATTTCAAGGTCACGAATTATCCAAAATGACGAAACATCGATTTTGTGGTTTTGCAGGTATGTCACAGATGTCAACAGGCTTTCGAGCCAAACGACGTCGTAATATTAAACCCGGAGGGCGACGATTTCGACAAAATGGCAGAAAACATGTTGGCGCGTAAAGCACAAAAGAAAGGCAAGAAAAAGCGAGCGAATCCGGACGAAGCCAGCACCGCAACGAGCGAGGGAGAAAAAGTATCAAAGAAAAAACTGAAAAAGGAGGAAAAGATAAACGCAGGAAAGGAAAAGTCCAGGAGAACCGAAGCTGAAGATCCGGCGTACAAAAAATCCAAAGAGGATTACAGCGTCGCCAAAGATCCCAACGCGACCGAAGTTTTGAAAAGTATTTTCACGACCCACAAATCTGCGACTCAGCAAACTCGAGCGCACTGGGTCACGTACAATCCATTTTACAATTAGACTAATCGAAATCCCTTTTAATTAATTGAATTGATAACGAAATTCGAGAAAAAATCCTCGTTCGTTGAAAATATACAAATTGCAAATATTCACGAAAATAAATTCACAAACACAACCAGAACGAACTGCATTATTGTGAAAAAACTGAAAATTCTCTGACAACGAATAAAAATAAGAAAAAAAAAACTTTTTCGGCTTTCTGGAGAAGTAAAAACTCGTCTGTGGCTTTGAAAAAAGTACATTTCTGAAGCATCAATCACAGGACACCAAAAACTAATGAATATCAAGTCCGAACTGACGGATTCTCCAAGTTCCACTTTTTCGTGAAAAATTTCCTTAACGATTAACTTTGATACATTTTTTAGGCTAAAAAAACTTAACACAAGTTTCAAATATCAGATAAAATCCTTTTTTCTTGTCGTAGTTCAGAATTAATCCAATTCCGATGAAAAAAAATCCGTTGCACAAAATTCGTCACACTCGTGTAAATAAACCGTAAAAACTAAAACGTAACAATTGCAACAATCACCATTTATAATGTAGTTCCTTTGTTTTTACAAATTTTTGGTATTTTTGGAGCATGAATTTGCTACTCTCTAGACGGATCTTACTTACCAATAAAAATAGCCCTAAAAATAAAGTCAGTGCGCGTTTTTTTCCGAAATAAAAAGGTATGTATAAAAAAAACTCTTTGATCTACGTATTTCCGTGTTTCGCACGGTTTTTCCTTATTTTTCGGCAACTCGAGCAACCACGGTGGGTTAAGGCATTATGAAAATGGCATTGAAGTTCCGAACCTCCGGTTGCAACGAAATTTTTTAGCATTATCAGCAAAATTAGCTCTTTTTTCGTTTCCTTCGATGGATATTTCGAAAAGTTGAGAATTTTGCTATTTCGTTAAAAAAAAAAAACAACACCGAAATATTCGTGTACAGCGATTTTTTTGTGTAAAAATATTGCTGCATTCCGATGGTGGAGACTCCAACATCATTCTGGATTTAGATTATTCGTTAAGTTGTAAATCACAATTGAGGCACTCTGCGCATAGCGATCGCTTGTATGACTCTGCGTAATCGTCCGATCGCTCGTTTTCTACGCGTTGGCCTCTTCGCGTTACAGCAGAGCCAGTTATTAAAGGCGTAGAGAAAAATTGCACACATTCCGATTACAAGAGCTATCAAGACCCATCGATTATTGTCGCTCCAATCTCCCTGTCCGATCGGCGGCTGGTTCGATCGTGCCGTTTCAACCACGTCCACCACCTCGTAATGAATCGCTGGCAAACCGCCGCCGCCGCCTCTTCTTTTGAACCACGTCGAATCCGAATCCTCAGGATACGGGACTGCTCCCACTGCAAGTTGATCAGCGATCGATAGCAGCTTTTGAGGCTTGTACAAATTTCTGAAATTTCCGGTCGTTACCTTCAGTTTTATTCGCCACGATTCTTCTTTTCCATTTCTTACAATCTCCATGCAAAATATGATTTTGTTTTTTTCAATCTTGAAAATCATCGGACTGCTGAGATTTAATTTTATTCCTCGGCGTCAGACGATTTTTTGAGTTATTTTCTCTGGACGTTTTTCAAAAATTTATTGAAAATAATTTATTTACAATCGTACCGACAATTTTTCTGAACATCGCGTCGCAATTTCACGAATGGGAATTGAAAAAAAACGTTTGTTCGTCTCGTGACTGAAAAAAAACGTCTAAAAAATCCAGAAACTTCTTCAAACACGTAGAAAACTATTCCCTTGCGGTTTTTCTGCCGAAATGACAACGGAACGAAGAGCGAGAAGACAATTTTATTTGTTTATCTACACGAAAAATAGACTAACAAGTAGAAATGACAGGTTTTCCGAGAAAAATATGAAAATTTTGGCAGTTTATTGAGACGTGATTGAGAAAAAAAATTAAAAAAAAAAAAAAAAAAACACTCACGTCGGAGCTGACTCGTTCAGCGGACTTGGCACCGCAAGAATCGGCGAGGGACACGGCGGCAAAGATCGAACACGAACTCCGTTCAGTCCCTCGGATTCCAAGACTTTGCTGTGACGATTCAAGTGACTACCCTCCATTCGTTTTGGCATTTCTCCGATCTCGAGGTTGCCTGTCGTCGACATTGATTTTGGCCTGTAACGATGCTCCTCTTCCAAAAATACTGATGGCACGTAACCCGTCGTTGTGTATTCCAAGATCGCGTCCAACATCCAAAGGCAACCGGCTGTTAAATATTTCCAAACAATTAATATCGTCGCGAGCTTTAAATCGAGCAAATTTTGATCGGATTGATTTTTTTCTTTTTCAGCGATTACCGTCCGTCGCAAACTCATCGTGACTATTTTTATTCATCAGTACAAAAAATTATGGGGTGTTTGAATGAGTGAAAATCATACGTTTTTGTAAATGGCTATCATCGATGCAATTGGAATCTCCGTAGACAACGAGACGACCTGCATTGTTGTTGGATTTTTCGAAATCATTTTTGCCATTCTCAGTGTCCGAAATTTCTGGTTTCACGTTATTTTCGATTTCCGGAGAAATTTGCTTGTTGTAACGATGATTTTTCGTTTGGAGCAATCCAAGGATCGGTACGGGCGATGACGAGCCCGAGTGATTTTCCATCAAAAGTTCTTCACCCTGATCGCGAAGATCTGCTTGAACGATTATTCCGTCCGATGGAAATCTAGAATTTTTTATTCGACCGCGAAAACAGAACGTAATCATGAGTAAAATCATCGAATGATCGAAGAAAAGTTGATCGCAAAATTGTTGACGTACCGTCCAATCGTTGTGCCGGAAGCGAACTTCACGGGCGTGTGTTGGCCGAGAGTGAATTTCCCATCGCGTACCCAATCGCCGAAGGCGACGCCCCAATTGGCGTAAAGCAAATCGTTGAGGGCAGGAACGTTCGCACCCCCGGTGTCGGGAACCCACCACTGGCGAGTATTTTCGTCGTAGAATTGAACTTTTCGCATGACGGTGACGTTGTACCAATCAGCGAAAACAACCAACGACAATCCTTCCTCCTCGACGTCACGTTTCAACTTGACAACTTCTTCAGGAAAAAATTCTTCTTCCGTGTCAACGATCAACAGTGTGCCGTAGTTTCTGGCTTGAAAGCATGTGTACGGCGTACCGAGCACCTCGAGATAGTAACCGGCGTTTCTTAAATGTTGATACATGTCCTTAAAGTTGGTATGAATGTGATCACCGTTCCAGTCCAAAGGATCGTTCTTCGCCCGTAAATCATCGCGTGGGAAATAGCCGGGAGGATATCGCAAGTTGTGATACTGATCCCACAAGATACGTTTACTGAAAAATCAACAAAACTCATGGAAATTGTCATCGTGCAATAATCGTAAAGCAAGTCTGCAAAAATTACAAAAAAATCCGTCGAAACGCCCAAAAAAATCGAAAAATCGACAATTTCAAAATCATCTGCGATCGTAATTTCGAGAATACGTACTGTCTCGGAGGAGTCGGTATGACTTTGGCCCTGAGAGGCAAATCAATGGTGGACCGTCGAGGTGTTTGTTCGCCCTCACCAGGAGGAGATTCGACGACCAAAGTAATGCGACCTACGAGGTCAAATTTAAATTCAATCAACGCCGGGATTATGCGAAATGATACGAGGGCTGAGTGAGCCCGAATCTTTGTAAAAAATACCTTGAGCAACGCCTTGCCAGTCTGCAGCAGATGCAGGAACAGTTATAGCGACTGCGAGCCACCCTGACCAAGGCCAGAGGACATCGCTGTGCGTCAGGGCCACCTCAATTTTATCCCCGTTGTCCTCGTTCGTGTATGGATGCCATGTGACGTTTGCCACGTGTCCGGAAACTCCTAAACCGTTTATGATCGTCACGTTAACCACGGTTGGCATTCCCGTATGGTAAACCGCTTGCGTACAGTACGGCCACATATATTGGCACTGGGTCAGATCTATATAACTAAAAAAAGGGATAAACATTGAAAAAATTAACCAACTCACAACCCTGCCGTGGCCAGACTGGGTCAATTTGACCCAAACAAAAATGACCGCTCATTTTTTTTCTGTGTAATTGTGATTCGAAAGCCTCATTATTGGCTCAGAAAAAATGACACTAATGAAATCTTCAAACCCTGCCGAGGCCAGACTGGGTCAATTTGACCCAAATACACGAATTTTTTTTGTTTTTTCTTTGTAATTATGCTGCGAATGTGGTGAACGATAAAAGTACCTGGGACTCAGTGTAGCCTGCGGCGTGTACGACCTCAAATAATGAAATGCTCGCAGCAAATCCAATCTCCCGGCTCCTTGCTCGAACATGCCGACTCCTGGCAAACGTCGCGCCGAACTCAACAGCGCTTGCTTCATACTCGCTGGTGTGATCTTTCGACAGTTTAAAATTATGGCATCGATTTTTTTTCGACGAAAATACAATTCCCATGCGAACGATTTAAAAAAAAATGTGTTTTCTTGATTATTCATTCGAAAAAGACATGAAACAAAAATTTAGCGGAGAAGATTTTGGAAAATTGCAATTACTTTGTGTTTGTTGGCCCGAGTTTCATCCTGGCTGACAAATCCACTTGCCAAAAGTGCAACTGCACCAGCAACCACCGGGCTAGCCACCGAAGTGCCCGAAAGAGTTCGACAACCGTTTTCCAAAGCAGATCCACGAACCCCCGAGCCGTACGTTACCAAATCTGGTTTAACTCGCCCATAACCGTGAGGCAACTCCCAGGTCGTCATACCTCGAGACGAGAAATTGGCTATTTGATCTTCCCAGTTTATTCCTCCGACTCCAATCACGTCCATCTGATCGGCTGGATTATTATGCGTTCCGTACAACGGACCATCGTTCCCAATCGCCGATACCATTATTACACCGTTCGCTGTCAATTCCCACACTTTATCAACGAACGGATGGTCCATGAAGTCTGGACCTCCGATACTCAAATTAAGTACCGTCACTTTTGCCAGTATCGCGTAATTAAAAGCGTCCAAGAACCACGAGGTATAAGAAACCTTGATTAACAAGACCGTAAATTTTAGTCCCTGCTAATTTCTCGATTCTTTTTCATTTTTGCGAAATTTTCAATGTCATTTACCTGCTCGTTTGTGAATACACGAAAAATATGTAGTTCCGCATCTGGAGCGAAACCGTAGCATTCCCGAGACGAGGAGGCAATGACCCCCGCGACGAAAGTTCCATGCCCAAGTCCATCCCCAAGAGTCTTCTCGTTCGTCCAATTTGTTCGTTCTTTTATCTTCTTGAAGTGCGGATGACTTGACGCCAATCCAGTGTCAAATATAGCGACCTAAACGAAAATGAAATTGAAATACTTCGCTGCCGTATGTCGCGTTGAACGAGAAAAATATTCGTAGCGTTAAAATTATTCACTTTAACGCCTCGCCCTGTCACGCCCATACTCCACAGAGCATCTGCCTGCAGTATACTCGTTATTTGTCGTGGAATTGCTCGCAATAGCCTCCGAGATGAGTGTCGATTTCCCGGCGGTGCAAACTGACTGTCCTGCAATGAAATTTTCGTCATTTAAACTCGGAAATTCGAAACAACTTTTCTCCTATATTTTTCGACGACACGTAACAATTTGAATATTTTTAACGATCCGAATCAAAATGTCTGACTGATTTTTCAAAGTTTCGATGATTTTTTGTAAATAATTGGATCAAATTTTTTCACCAAACAAGTGCTAAGTTGGAAATCGTTTGTCGTAAATTGAAAGTTGTAGTAAAAAGATGAAAAAGATGCAAACGTACATGGTTTTTGATTTTCCTTTTAAAATTCTTGTATTCCGGTGCATCGGCATCTTCTCGGGAATTTAGATATTTTAAGCTTCTGTAAACCAGTCTCTGTGGAGTAACACGTCGAACCAAGGGATGATCGGTGAGCGCAACGAGTCCGTTACTCTTGTCAGTTTCTTCGAGAAGAACGACGTCAAAATCGCTGGGAAATCCACTGGCCGGATTGTTCCTGGAGAGTATTTTCCAATTGTGAACGCCGGACGAGTTCAACGCAGCTCCTATGTAATTCTCGCGAGTCTGGGGCTTGTAATAACCGGCGAACGCAACGATGTACTCGTTCTTAACGACCGTCGCCGTGAACTGCACTTTGACATCGCTCGTCTCGCACGAAGAGTTGCAGCGACTGTGCGCAGCTCCATTTTCCAGCTTCGTTCCATGCAATCCACCAAAGTCATCGTCAAAGTTGGTCGAATTTTGGGAAGTTTGGCTCACGGCCACCAGCAACAACAGGATGGAAATTGAGGACCATCGTGAACACGGCTTCATGCTATTCGTTCCTATGCAAAATTCAAAACATAAAGATCTCCGTAACGCAGATCTCAAGTCTAAACTAGAGACGATAGAGAAATGCGGCCACGAGCATTTTTGTAGATTTTTTTGCTCTGCAAAAATGGTTTCACGAATTTAAATGAGAGAATCGATAATTAATTTGTTTGTTTATTGACTTTATTCTATTTTATTTGCAAACGTATGAAAAAAACTGCAACAGAGATTTTACCACGTTAAAGTAAAGTACATGGATATACAACAATGTCAGAATCGAACGTTTTTACAGAGCGCAAGTATTGTAATTTTTCAATATTTTATGAAGTTTCGTTTCTCACGAGTCCTGAAGATGGATTTAAACTAGTAGGACAAAGGTAATTTTTCCATTTTGGTCTATTATTATCGTGGTCAACAAATTTCGTAATAATTGCGTGAGTCATTTCAGTATCTGACATTAAACATCGCGACATTATCTGAAGGTTAACCTTCGTGAACTCGAACAATTTTCGAGTATTCTGGCAAATATTTATTGCTCGTACAGAGTGTGTTAGTAATGCAGGATAATCATTTTTACAAAAAAACCGAATTTGAATATTCAGCGCTCGATGTTTTGTTGTTTTTTGTGGGAGTTTTTTTTCAAACATGGCGATTTTCCGTCCTAGCTAAATGTCAAATGTCATTGCGCAATTTTTGTTTTGACAACTTTCACCCTCGAATGCTTTCAATATCAATGCATCCGTATCATAATGGCGGAAAATAAAATTGGGGTCAAATCCTTGAGAGTGAGGTTATGCTTGGAATGAACACGAATTGGCTCGATATTTTCATTAAAAATGCACGTTCATTGAAATTGCAGTTTTTAAAAATAAGATTCATTGATATTTCTAAACAAGGCCAAAGATCGCGAGTTTGCAGTTTCATGCAATGGGTAGCGAAGAAATGTATTAAAATGTAATATTTATGTTAGTCAATTCTTCATGAACTCATTGAATATATTCACTCACTTTTCAATCAGTTGGTTTCCGTCATTCAACTTCATATTTCATTGCCCGAAACGGGCGCTCGGAATGCACACGTTCGAACATGCACGTTTTTTTATATTCATCGTGGAAAAACAGGCATCGCGCGGGTTTACTAAAGTTAAGCCTCAGACGTGGTTATGTTTCATTCGCTAAAACGATGATCCATGTTTCTTCTCGAACTTAATTGTTGGTAGTCGTAGTCTCACACGCGTTTTATAAAATGTGCATCGAAATAAACAAAATTCGCAAAGGTGCCTTTTGACAAAGCGCTGATTAGGCGGAACATTTTTTATCAGTTGTATGTGGTGTAATAAAAAATACGGATTGCGGAATTTTAGCGGTGTAGTTGATCGTGAACAGCTGATGCAGGCAGCCCCTGTCAATTTCAGCGTTTTGAACGCTCAACTGTTTTAACCTCAAACGTGATCGCTTACACGTTGGAAAAAAGTAGAAACAGGTAAGAATAATTAACTTATTTAGATGGAAAATAACTTTTCTTATCGTTCCATCATTTGACTATATCGCGAAATGTTTTCAACGATACCGATGATTGAAATTCAGCGATTATGTCGCAAAACATAACCTCAAAACATCTCAATCTCTGTGCTTTCAACGCCGCAGGCTATTTAAACATTGCTTCGACGACAATATTCAACCAAACGTCCTTTTTCAATGCTGATTCCATGCATTTCATACCCACATTCGAGGGGCTAAGCGAAACATTACTTTCGAAAGTTCACAATACTTTTGAACGCGCAATTCCGTCGGTAGAACATTTGGAGGTTAGAAAATACTCGTACGAAGTCGCAAATGGACGGACTCGTTTAAAGGATAATAATTTCATGACCAGATCATCGATGAAAGGCGAAAGTTAAATAAATAGTTGTTTGCAAATTGAAGAAATCATTTTTCGTAAACCGCATTACGTCCAACGGCAAGACTGAAATTTTGGAACTGCGACTTTAGCGATGGATCGCGACGCCGAAGGCGGCGGCTCGGAAACCGACGACACAACTCCGTTGATCATTGATTTGCCGTCATCGTCTTCAAAGAGCTCGATGATGGTGGGCGACGGAGCGTCGTTGGCTCCGGTAATAATAGAAGAACTCGAAGAGAGTCAAATACACGATGTAAACATGAGCGAATTCGTGGAGGCGAGGGCCTTGGAATTGCACGAAGTTATAAACGACAGAAATATGGAAGTTGACAATGACGACGCGGAGCTCCGTTCACTGGGGCTGGAAATAACAGACATGGAAGATCACGAAAATTTGATTGCGACGGAAGAAGATATGTTGACGCATCAGTTTATCAACGGAGAATTATCATTTTCCGAGTATTCGAGTAGAATGGACAGAAATTTGGATCTCGAAGGAACAGAAACAGAAAGTTCCAGGTTTGTTTTAGCCAAAGTTGGAATGATTTATTGATTAAAAAAATAGAGTTTTTTGCACGAGTTGTTCATGACGTTGAACAAAAATGGAGAAGGCATGATGGAATTGAATTTTCAGAGCTGTAGCACAAAATGCAAAGACGGAGAACGAGCAAGAAGGAAAATGTGCGCAAAAGTCTTGGAATTCTTCTGGAAATCGTGGGAAAAGAAGGAGAAGAATTCTTCCCCCAGCTCTGCAGGGTTTGATGGGTGAAGCGAATTTAAGATTTGCTCGCGGAGAAGTCGATCTCGCGGTGCAAATGTGCATGGAAATAATAAGGCAAGAACATTCATTTGACCTTGGGATCTCCGCCCATGGACTGAGACAATGAAAATGAATGTTATGTAAAAAAACTTTGCAGACAAGTGCCAAGCGCGCCAGAGCCGTTCCAGACGTTGTCGATGATCTACGAGACTGACCAGCCGGAAAAATCGTTGCAATTCTCGCTGATCGCTGCGCATCTGAGTCCAAAGGATGCCGATCAGTGGTTGAGGCTCGCGAACCTTTCCTTGGAATCGGACGATTTGAAACAAGCGATCGCTTGTTACTCCAGGGCGATTCAAGCCAGTCCAACCGACATTTCCTTGTACGAAGAACGTGCCAAGCTGCAAGAACGCGCTGGAGATAAACGAGCTTTGTTGAAGGGTTACATGAAGTTGATAAACCAATTAGGACCCGAGGACGGTCAGCACATTGTCAATTATTCGAAACTTCTCGCCCAAAAATACATGCAAGAGGACAGCAACGAACAAGCTTTGGAAGCGATGGATCATATTTTTACTAAATGTCCAGAGAGAGTGACTCTCGAAGAAGTCAACATTATGACTGAATTGTTGATAGCGCTCAAGCAATTTCGACGAGTTCTCAATGTCCTGACAACTTACACCAACATTAATATCGTCTACAAAGAATCGAACGCGGAAAATGGAGAAATTGAACGTTGCGAGATGGAGAACGACGTCGTGGTTGATTTGAGAGCAAAATGCATTGTGACGCTCGTGGAACTGAACCACGTCCACATCGCTCAAGAGCATTTGAAGAAACTTTTGGAAAATGAGAATCCTGAAGTTTCGGGTGACTTGTATCTCGACATAGCGGAATCGTTGATGGGAAAAAAGGAATTCGAACGAGCTCTGACGGTCCTCGAGGCTTTGGTGCACAGCAAAAATTTCAGTTTAGCTGCAGTTTGGCTCAGACACGCGGAATGTTGGATCGGCTGTAGAAACGTTAAAAAAGCGATGGAGTCTTACGAAGTTGTGAGAAAATTATCTCCCGGGCATCTCGGAGCGAGGATCGAGCTGTCGAAATTGTACAAACTCGCTGGAATGTACGACCGAGCCATCGAAGTTTTGTATCAAGATCCGGAAGTCGACGTGCTCGATCCCTCGGTGCTTTATCGAAGAGCGCTCTTGCTCCTGCGCACGGAACGTTGGGACGAGTTTTTCCAAGTCGGAAAATTGCTTTTGTCTCGACATTGCGTGCCTTTGCGATCAAAAGCTGAATTAACCGCGTTAACCAAAACGCACGGCGTGCGTCAAAGGCGAGACGCTCTCCAACTTTATCGTTTGTCACTCGGAGAGAATTTCGAAGAGGAAAATCCACCGGTTTTCAGTAAAGACAACGATATCCCCGTAAAAAATGAATTTTCACTCTTTCTACGCATGTGCCGAGTCGCTTTCAGGCTCAAGAGGTTCGGCACCCTGCAAAGAATTTGCTTCGGTGCTTTGACTTCGAAAAAATTCGAGAAAAAAAACTCTCACATTATTTACCTGTGTCTCATCGCCTGCATTCACAACAATGACTCCTTCCACGGCTGGAATTTGGTCCGCGACTTAGTACGCGTCTATCCCCGATCCAATACTTGGAATCTTCTCAATATTGTCATCCAGAGAGCCGAAGACACCCGACACAATCGCTTCATCATGCGCATCCTTGGCCGCGAAGACGCTTTTTCTTACCTCCAAATTTTACACGCCAACAATTGCCTCCTTTCTGGCACTTACAAATATGCTCTCAACGACTACGTCTCCTTGTTCAAAGCTCAACCCAGCGGGCTGCTCGCCCTTCTCATCGCCGTTATTTTCATGCAAATGGCTTGCCAAAAATTTGCTAGCAAAAAGCATCAACTTGTGTCCCAAGGTAATTCGCCACTTGCGACGAATCTCGAGCAACAAATCTCTGCGTCTCCATTAAAAGACAAAAAATGGCCAAGTCTAATTTTTATCGGACAATGCAAACAAATGCAAAATCAGCGCCGAAATTTTTCAACTACTTTTTTTACGTTCGTGATAAATTTTTCTAGTTTTTATAAAATAAATCGGTGCCGTTTTCAACTTAATTTTCCAATCTTCCAAAACGTGAAATTCTAATTGCTGTTTTTTTTCCACTTTCCAGCTTTCGCATTTTTCAAAAAATATGTACAATTACGAGAGACCGAAGCGAGACACGAGTGCGATTACAATATGGCTCGAGCTTTCCATCAGCTTGGGCTCCTCCCTGGTGCAGTCCATCACTACAAATTAGTCCTGGAAAGCCCACCGTCTAAACTGCCCTCGAAACATCCAGAGCGTTTGGACCTCAAACGAGAAGCCGCTTTTAATCTTCACCTGATATACATGCAGTCAGGAAATCCTGACTTGGCCGCGAGTTATCTCGAAGATTACATCGTCGTTTAAATTTCCCCGTGAGATTAGAACAATCAAAGATTTTGTTTTCTTTTCATAAGAGCGTGAAATATTTTTCTTACATTTAAAACTTTGTCGAACGACCGATTCGAAATAAATAAACCATTTAATTTTCACTCCCTAAGAAATAAGTTTTTTTTTTTCCATCGTCCAAAAAATATCACCAGCCTCATTGTTATTAAATTACAGAAAAATGGCAGAATCACTAGCATCGAAAATTCAGTATTCTGAACTTTGCAAAGTTTACGAAAAAATCTCAAAAGCTAAAGGGAACAAGAAAATAGAGGAATTGCGGAAATTCTTAGATTCCTGTCGTCGCACTGGCAAAGAAATGAAATGTCGGAATTCTACTTCGGTGAGAATCGCAATTTTTATTTTTATTGCTTTTATAAACAATGAATTCATTATCTTGTGTTTAATTTTCAGGATGTCTCGCTTTTCCCCATAATGCGACTGTTTTTGCCCGCTGCTGATCGGGAACGCGGACCTCATGGCTTGAAGGAAAAGTCCCTGGCAGATTTATTCGTCCGGATTCTCTGCCTCGGAAAAAATAGTTCCGATGGTCAAAAACTCTTGAAATATAAGTACGCGCAAAAAATACCACATTTTTTTTCTAAATGCAAATCCGTTTGCTTATTTCTCATTTTCGTATTTTGAATATTTAGAACTCCGGAAAATGGAGAATCGGGCATGGGTGATTTTGCGGAAAAGTTGTATTGGGTCTTGAAAGGACGACACTCGAATGGAGTCTGCTCTTCATTGAGCATTGAAGACGTAAATACAGCTTTGGACGAGATCGCTCGTCGAAACGCGGAAAACCAAAGCAAGGAAGAGATTTTTTTGCGGCTGCTCAAACAATTGGGAGCATCCGAGCTCAAATGGCTAACGAGAACGATCCTCAAGGACGTTAAACTTGGAATGGGCCAGAAAAAGGTTTTCGAAGGTACGATTTCGAAAATTTTCAATGAAAAAATAACCAAAAATCTGAATGAATTTGTTGAGAAAATAAAAAAATAAAATCCAGCGTCTGTCAAACGTTTTTGACCATCGGCTGAATTTGAAGTTCCAATAAAACTTTATTTTGATATTAATCAATATTATTATTGATTGTTTAATTAATTAATTAACTAATCTTCGGATCTTGAAATTCAACCGATAGTCAAAAACGTTTGGCAGACGCTAGATTTTATTTTTTAAATTATTTCATTGCAATTAATTTATTAAAATTAAAATTAAAATTTTTTTTATATTCAATAAATTAATTAATTAATTATATTAATTAATAATTTCATATTAATTTAATTTAATATTACTTTAATATTAATGTTAATTAATTAATATTTAATAATAATTAAATAAATAAAAATTTTAGGCGGAATTTTTAATTTTCATGTTTTTGGGGGCTTTGAATATATTTTTTTTCAATCGTTTTTCAGCGTACCATCCCAACGCGGACGATTTATTCGGCCAGAAGTCAAATTTGCGAGAAGTGTGTGATTCGCTGCTCGACGAAAATTACAGGGTGGAAAAAAGTTGGTCGAACATCGTTGTTTTGTGCCCATTCAAGCCGATGCTTTTAGAGCGATGTAGCATTGAAGAGGTCGGCAAATTTTTCACTCGGAACGAGGAATATTTTGTGCAGACAAAGTACGACGGTGAGCGAAGTCAAATCCACATGAAAAATGGCGTATTCAAATATTATACGAGACACGGGACAGACATAACAAATAATCCAGCCTACGGAGAATCGAAACATTCCAATGGATTTTTCACCAAACAAATATCTTCTCTCCTCAATCCCGATTGTCGATCTATCATCTTGGACGGCGAGTTAATGGGCTGGCACAAGGACCGAAAACGTTTCGGTTCAAAAGCAATGCCATACGATGTTAAAAAACTAACGACCAACAGCCGACATCAACCTTGCTTCGTCGCTTTTGATATCGTCATGTACAACGATCAATTATTGGTCAATTTGCCATACAGCGATCGATTGTCGATCTTGAATTCAGCTTTTCGCGAGCAAGAAGGCGTTTTGTTGAGAAGCGAAATACGCAGAATTTCCACCAGGTATTTTTCCCTTTACACTTAGACAAAAATGTTGCGATCATTGAAAAATTAACCGCGAACCTAAAACCTGATCAAAAGGTCATTTAAAATTGAAAAAAAATCGACATTTCTTCACAAACTTGACGGACAAACTGTCGTTAATTCAATATTTTCAACTAAATGTCAAAAAAAATCTCAATCTTCGTCTCCACCGCAAATTGCCTCGAATTTTTTACACGGGATTCCATTCGTTAATTATCGAAAATTCCGGAACGAAAATTGCTGCAGTTTTGATTTTCGTTTTCCGAATAATTTGTGACGATTTTGACAAGAGATGAAGGAATTTTCGCTTTTTTTTTCAAGCGCTCAGCTTCTGGAGATTTTTAATAAAAGTATCGATACGAAGGAGGAAGGAATTGTACTGAAACGGAGCGACGGTTTGTACAAACCGAATACACGCGAGGGAAGTGGATGTTACAAGATCAAGGCGGAGGTAAAAACTTGAAAATAAATTATACGAATTTTTCTATTAATCGCAGAGCTTAATTCTCTATTTTGTGTGGCAATTTTTTCGCAGTACTCCGAGAGTCTCATACAGGATTTGGATTTATTGATCCTCGGTGGTTATTACGGGGAAGGCAAACGGGCCGGAATTTTCAGTTCTTTTCTCGTCGGAGTTGCGGAAGCCGAAAAAACGAGCACAAAAAAATTTTACTCCGTAGTTTCAGTCAGCACGGGCCTCACTACGGAGAAAATGAAAGAACTCGATGCCAAATTCAAACCTTTCTGGACCAAGGAGTGTCCGGACAATGTGATTGGACCAAAGGTCAGAAATTATTGGAACTTTTTCTGCGGTCGTTTTATCTTTAACGACCAATAAGTCACTTTTTGGGCAATTTTTTTTCTCTGGATTTGAAAATTTAATACAATTTTTCATGAAATCCTTTCAAACAGTGAATTTTGTTCGTTTTTTTTTCTGAAAATAGAAACACCAGCCTGATGCGTGGATTGATCCGAAAAATTCTCTGATTTTGCAACTACGGGCTACGGAATTGACTCGATGCAGCGCTCAACCTGCTGGCTACACTTTGCGGTTTCCTAGGGTCGTCAAAATCAGGGATGACAAGCCTTGGGAAGATGCATGGACCCTTCAAGAGTTACGAGGGATGGTCAAGGTGTGAAAAGTCGCTTAGTTTTCCATGGAAAATCAGTTTGAACCAAAAAAACACAAACGCTCCAATTTAATTGTCGATTTTTTTCCAATATTTGTAGAATTTTTGTTTGATTTTTTTAGGACAGCGGTTTCGTACAAAAAGCGATAAAACGACACGCGACCAGCAGCGATATTCGCGATGGAGGCAATTCGAAAATGTCTCGTAGGGTGCGACCAACGCCGATGCGGGTCGACACAAAATATTTCGGCGCACAGACCTCGCTCGTCACTCGCCTCACGCGTTTGTTCGACGGGAAAGAGTTTTGCGTCATGAACGGCGAAGAGGGCACGCCGAAAAAAAATAAACTCACGAAAAATGAAATTGAAGTCATTTTGTGCAAACATGGCGGAAAAATCGTGCAAAATCCGGGAAACGATACGTTTGCCATAATCGTCGGTAACCCGAAATCCGTAAGATCAATTTATTCACATTTCCACTCAATTTTGTTGTTATGCCGCCCTGGAAGAAAAAACTAATCATCAATCTTGTTCCGGTTTTTAGGAAAGAGTGAAAAATGTTGTTAAAACAGAAAAATGGGACGTCGTTTCGTTGAGTTGGTTGAAACGCGTCACCGATGAAAAAAATTGGCATCGCCAGACCGATTTCTTACCCTGGGAAATGATTTACGGGACGCACGCGACGGAACAACGTCTCACTGACTTATTTGATAGATACGGTGACAGCTACAGAATCGATGCGGATGTGGAAAGCCTCAAGCGATCCTTCGAGAAGGTGGAAGAAGAAAATCCGGTAATTGTCAATTTTATCCTCAAAAAATAATGAAAATTCCTCGTCACAACGTGCAGACGTTCCCTGCACTTATTTTTCGATTTTTCTCAATGACGAATTTGAAGAGGTTTCTGGAGTTTCTAAAAAATTGAAAAACTCATTTTTTTCGTAGGATGAAAATCCTCAGGAACGACACGAGGAAGTGGAGGCCGAAATTTTCGACGATGGGATTTCTCCATTTTCGTTGTTCCGGAAAATCATCGGATATTTCGACGATCCTTCGGACACGAGGATTTGGGATTTTAAGTTTCTGAGGGGAAAAGCCAGCGACGACATCGACTCTTCCGTGAGTCACGTATTCGTTAATGAGAAAGCAATTAGCTTGATTGATCTTTATAAAAAAATCAACAGCACTGGAACCACCGAAATTAAAATCGTCAACAGTAACTGGATCCGAGATTGCTTCGAGCAGGGAAAGCTTTTGGCTGAAGATGATTATATTATTGCTTGAGTCAGTTTTTGACAAAAACAGTCCTAGTCTAATTTTTATGGAAATAATTCGGATATTTTATTTTTCGAGAAAATCACATAATGCAATTTTTAAACTTTATCAAATTTCGGATCAATTCTCAGGAGTTTAAACTCTGAGCAAAAATCATGATTTTTCAATATTTTTTGGAACGATCGAGACCTTAGCAAGAATTCTAAATTCTTCGCAATCGGATGGAGTCATCAAAATTTTACTAATTAACATTTTTTCAAAGTTTTATTCCATTATCGGGAAATACAATTTTTTTTTTTTCAAAAAATAGAAAATTTTGGATTCCCCGACGCGTCAAACGCTCGGTTAAGCGTGAAAGAAAATTTACGAAATCGTAGATTTTATTATTTTAGTATTTAAAAAAAAAAAATTATGGCCATGGGAAAAAAATAAGCAACAAATTGCAGTGCAAACATTACACAATTTTATTCACTTGGATATCAAGACGAAAACAATAATTTACCAAAAATTATGAATAACAATTTTAAATGAATAATGAATTATCAACGATCTGAAAAAATTGATTAAATTGATCGTTGATTTTTCAAGAGAACATATTCATCTTAAGAATTATTTTTTTATTATTAATAATCGAATAAACTTTTCGCTATACATGCGAAAAACGAATTGAAAAAAAATTATTGTAGGTTGTGCACAATGGAAATGGGTATGGGAACGTCAGAAATATTTTTAGTTTCAAATGATATTTTTATTCTTTTTTTAACTTAGGACCTAAACGACGTATTTTTGAATTCACGACCAAAGCCTTTTAACGAATGGCGAAATGGGGTCCCGTTTCAAAGACGTGGGATCTTTTTTTCGTTCATTAATTCGCGAATGGAAAAAATATTTGGATTTAGTCCGAAATACTGTAAAAAAAATCTGTATTAAATTAAATTAATATAAAAGTGCAGGAAGCCTTTTTACATAAAATGCTTTTTCACATTTTAATATTGTCGTTTGAAAATCAATAATCGTTCAGAAATATCCCAACTCATCAATATTCAATGTCCGATACATACAAATGTATGGAAATTCGTTGACATTCTTGAAGTTTCAATTACTGGCGTGTGAATTTGCGTTTCATGTTCCGGGTTTAGAAATTTTCAATTAAAAACTGTTTTGACGTTTGAATGTCAAAAAGCACACTTGCTTCTTCGATTACTTATAGGTCTTGGGGCCAGACACTTGGTGTTTCGAGGGTACACAGCCGGAAAGCGCAATTTTTTTTACTTCAAACTTTGATTGCACAAAAATCGCTATAACTTTTTTTTTTTACAAACTGGCACTCCAGCTACGGCTGATTCTCTTCGTTTCCGAATTATCTTCGAATTGGTGATTAGCGATTTTTGATTTATTATCATTCTTTAGTTGCTTGTGAACTTTGAAAGTGGAAAATATGACGAAAAATGTAATTTTTTGGTTCGGCTTCCCAAAAAAAGAAAATTATCGGATTGCAATACAGCCTAAAACTTGTTCTGATTGATGAGCTTCATTCCTGTGAAAGATTCATCAAAATTGGTTCAGTGGTTTTAGCGTGAAAAGGCCACCAACACAATTTTTGGAGAAAATTTTATAGAGAGTCGTAGTTGGAATGCAATGACAAGGAACGAGGCAAGGAATTTAAAAATAAATGGAACCAAATCATTTCGTAGAGGGATATAAAATATTTTATTTGTTCATTCAATTCTTCTACAGCGAGAATTGTTGAATAAAACTATGGCAGTTGGCGAATCGTTTGTAAGACTTTGATGAGAAAATTAGGCGGGAATGTGGTCACCGACGGGGTGGAAACCGTTCTCGTCAGCGGTGTAAGTGACGGTGTATTTCTGGTTGGTGGCGGGATCAACGAACGAGAAGCTTCCCCTGACGGTGAGTACCTCGTTGTCAGTTCCGGCGTTTTGGAGCTGTGCGCTTTCTTCTCTCTCCTCTCCGTTGGACAATCGGTAGCCGAATTGGTAACCGTCAACTCCAATGTTGTTCGAGGGTGTCTCGTCAACGATATGAACTTCATCGTTGTGTCCTTGAGGAGCGGCAAGAGCTACGGCCACGAGGGCGGCGAAAGCAATGATCTGCGAAAGCAAATATTACAAATTTCATTATCGAAATGTGTAAAAGTTTGAAAATTTTCATGATATCGATAGTCGATATAGAAAATCGATATATATCGATTGTAGAATTTAAAAATCGATTCTTATCGATTGTAGATACAAACTATTGATTTTAATCGATAGCGGACTCAAGAAATCAGTTTATTCATCGATATCGATTAATGAGACGATAATTATCGATCGAAGATGTGAAAAATCGATATATATTGATTGTAGAATTGGGAAATCGATTGTTATCGATTGTAGATACGAAATTTTGATTTAAATCGATTCCGGACACGAGCAATCAGACTCTGTATCGATAGCGTACAGAAAACTATAAATATCGAGAATACATAAGAAAAATTAGTTTAAAATTCATGGTCCAGATAAAATTCACATTTTTTTACTTATCAAAATTCAAGTTAAATGGATACAAAAATGAAAAAACAATTATTTAAGCACTTTCACATGATAATAACATTTTCAGCTCCAAATTTGCTGTTTTGTTTAAATAATTGAAACTTTCAATTAAACACGATGCGTTGGGCCAATATTCACACGAATTTTGATGAAATTTTTTTTTTTTTTTGACCTACCATCTTCATAATGAAATTGGTTGGGTATTGTCGTTCGGACTCGGAAGGTTTGAACTGATGTCGAATTTTGGATACATCGTCCGTTTTATACCGGTCCTCCTACTACTCTCAAAATTTTTTCATACATATATGTATATTATATTTTGAACGTTTTAAACCTGAAGATTTTTCCCCTCCGGACTCACCTCTCACCTTTACATGGGACTGGACTGCGAATCATCCTCCCGTGAATCTTTTCGCCCGCTGGCTAAAATACATAATATTTTGCCTTCTTCATTGCTCAATGTCGAATTTTTTTCTGCCACCCTTTCTCAACGAGATCGAGTCCTCGGGGATATAGATATATTTTTTTTTTTTTTCAATATAATTACCAGTGCCTCAAACCGCAGACCCATAATTTGTGTCTTCTTTAATTATTTACAACGCCAATTGACATTGAATTTTTTTATCCTTTTTTTTTGTTGCAGCCTTTTATTAAATCGACCTTTGTCGATGTTTACCCAATTTTATGAAAATCTGATCGCATTACGAGCTCGGCAAAAATGATTTATAAACCTCCTGAAAATCGACTCGATTTTCATGGTAGAAAATATTGTTAATTTTCAACAGCAGCCTGGAAAAATAAAACGACTTTTCAATGTCTATATTCTGTATATATTTTTCATCGTCATAAATAAATATTTTATTTCTTATTTATTCAGTTTTTGGTATTTGAGAAAAAGTCTTATTCGAAATACTATATTTATATTCGATATTTCATCAAGGACTTCTACATTCGTAAATCCTCATTTGTCATAGAAGATTCTCCAGTCAAATTAGCAATCGCGATTCAATCTATTACGGAATATTTTTAAAAACGTATACGACAGTTATTTTTACCTTTTTTTTCTCTTCGAAACGAATATTCGAATTAATCAAGAAAACATCGACCAATTGAAAACCAAAGCAACAGATATTTTTTCTTTCGTGTCACAATAACGAAGAAGGGACATGGAAACTGAAGACGAAATCATGCATAAATAAATATTTATGATTATTTGTATTTGATTCGTCGCAAATAAGGAGAAAACACTGAAACTCGATTTTTTTTTTTCGTGATTATGCAGTTTTTATTCAATTTGACTGGCTCGTGTGTCATTATTTCGCAACCGTTCGAACTACACAATTTTTTTTTCATAGAGTCAATTTTTTAAAACATTCATTCAATTCGGTTTTGTTTGTGCGAAAAGTTTGCAAGAAAACAAAAATTCAATCGAGAAAAAGCAGAGTACCACGTGCGCCGGAGAACGTCATTGAAATTTAGTCAAAATTCGTGACATCACTTGGCGTTACGTCGGCCTCAACTTTCTCTAAGTTATTTTTTCGAATTTTTCTACACTTTTACATGAAAATACCGCGCCAGTCCGTACAACGCCGACCGTGAAGCTCGAGCATAAATTTATCAATAAATTTGTCAATAGATACACTCGAAGAATAAAAATGATACGACAAATGGCTCGACGTGGCGTCGAAATTGAAAAAAAAAAACAAAAAGAGCAAAAATCCACCGCATGCAATTTAATTGCATGAGTTAATATTTTTTGATAATGCGACGAAAACAAGAAAAACAATAAATACATAAAAATGAATAAAAAATAAATTAAAGGTGATGATTAATAAAAATTATACGGTGGAGGATAAAAATAAATATTCGTACTCATGGATTTATTCATTTATTCGAAAAATTTCATTCACGATCACGTTGCATAATTTTACGCAGCATAATGCACCTGCATCTCACTCTCAAGGGCATCCGGGGCTCATCTTCCAGACGAGTCTGCGAAAAACTTTCTATACCGATTATTAAGATCGAACGGAACTTCATATATACATACGTGTATGCACGAAATCGATGCACTTAATTTAAGAGGCGGGTTGTTGCATTGACTTCATGCGGCAACTCAAAAAATCGTATTGAGGCCAGCGCCAAAGCCCATTTTTATTATCAATGCCAAATATAAAACAATTTAATAATAAAGTTTCTCATGAAAAAAAAGTTTCGACAATTAGTTCGTCTTCACCTTTTTCTCATTCACTTTTGTACAATTTTTCTTCCTCCACGTCACTGAAAAGTTAATGACAAAAAATGCATAATAATGAATTCAAATGTTTATGCGATTGCATGAAATCTTTCGAGTATCCTCAAGGAGAGATTTTTTGTCGCTACAGCAATCGTTAACGACCAACTAATCGACTGCAAAATGCATTCGATGTTATTAATCGTGGCTAGCAAAGTCGCTGCGATGACAGTAGTGTTTATTGCACAAACGCGAATGCTTGAATCTTGGATTAATAAATGCAGTTGAAATGTCAGATTTTTACAGTTAGATGAGCAATTTACATTTCACAAAAATCGTAAGAGACGAGGATCAAAATTGCAAAAAAAAAAAACGAAATTCATCATTCTATTGGATGTTTCGGTTGCGAATGACTTTTTGGAGGGGGGAAGTTTTAACGATCGAAATTATGCGCTAATAGTGGAGAAGAGTGACCTTGGGGATTTCGGCAGGGTCGACGATCCTTGAGCGGCCTTTAGTAGCGAAATTATATGCTAATTTGCCCAATTAGCCCGACGGCCATTGGCAACACTTTCCTTCTTGGCGTCGTTGAAATTTTTACTCTGAATTAAAAAATATTTATCCATCATTTAACGGTTCGTTGATCGAATCATTTGAGCAAATCTGCGTACAAACAAATTTTATCAAAATCATGAGATTTGATCAGGATGGGAATCTTCGTGAGCGAGAAAGATGATTTTATGTTTTGAGAAAAAAACAAATAAGTGGATCGTTGGATCGTCCTTGACTCGCGACCAGTGGCTGAAATCGAAGCTCGTTAAGTCACGAAAGCGATCGAGTGATTAATTCGGAGCCAGTGAAATTGTTTTATGACCGAAACCCAAACCTAAACGAGGGATCGATCCCGAACTGTTTGGATCGTCAATTGACGAGAATTTGATTGGATCGTTTTATCGATTCTGCGAAAGAAAATCCTTAAAAATTCTTCCACCGTTCTCCAAATTTTCATCGTTTTACCGCATTTTTCGCCGATTTTTCAACTTGAAGCGAAATCGCCCCAGGCTCACGCGATCTTGCATCATAAAACGAAAAGAATGAGCCCAAGTTGAACTCTTTTCCTTAAATTTTACCGGAGATATGAATTTTTCAAAATTGGGCTCATTTGTGACTCCCAGGTTACCGGAATAGGTCACGAAAAGGTTATCGTTCTAAAGCATGACACGGTTCATTTTCCAGCAACTATGCAGTTCGTTCTCCAGCGAAAATATGGCGAATTCTCGTAAAAAAATCGATCCAGGAAGTTGTTCAATCCGCATTAGATCGCAGGAAATCGCGTAAATGATACTGGACCATTTGAATGCCTTATCGACCGAAATTTCATCCCATAGGATCGAACAATTGGTCGCAACGTGATCGGAAGCCTCAATCACCAGCATAAGGATCAAATGAGCTGGCAGATCTTTGCCTTTGGACCATTGAAAGTCTTCGAGAGTAAAACTCGTTAAAATGAAGATGTTGCTCGTTTTTATGCGTTTGATTGGTCATTCGTGGGGATACGGTTCGGGATGTTGGGCAAGGAACGAAAAATAATTGAGTAGATCAGATTTATAATTGAATTTGAATTATTTAATTGTATAAGCGAGCTAGATCAAGGGTCTTCGTGGTTTCGGTTTATTTAGGCTGGGATGTGGTCACCGACGGGTCGGAAACCGTTCTCGTCAGCGGTGTAAGTGACGGTGTATCGCTGGTTGGTTGCGGGGTCGACGTATGAGTAGCTTCCTCTAACGACGAGGGACTGGTTCTCAGTTCCAGCGTTCACGAGCTCAGCAGTTTCTTGTTTGCTCTCACCATCCGAAGTTTCGAAGCTGTATCTGTAGCCATCGACGCCAATGTTGTTAGAGGGTTCTTCCTTGACGATGACAGCCTCGGAAGCGCGTTGTTGGGGAGCAGCGAGGGCTACGGCCACGAGGGCGGCGAGGACAATGATCTGGAAAGCCGAAAAAAACGACGATTCCTCATGAAAATCAATAAAAATCAACGAACCGACCAAATTATCGTAAATCTGCCATTTCGCTCGAGTTCACGTGCGACAAAAATTCAATTAATCACGTCGCGTTGACACATCTCTGTTTACGTTGGACGCAAAACTCAATGGACATGGTTTTAATCGTCCGCTGAGGTGTAATCCGGTTTGCAAGAACCATCAAGAGAGAAAAATACAAAAGAGCAATAAAACCGAAGGTCGCAAAACAGGCTCGAGTTTTCAATTTTTTTTTAACATCAAACTTGTTTGTTTTTATTGCCTGTTTTTTGCAGTCGTTGTCAGTTTGTTGAATGATTTTTCATGACAAGAAAACTCACTTTGGGAAGCAGAAATGAGACGATTTTATCGAGACTGAGATTTTTCTGGGCCTAGGCCAATTAGTGAGCTAATTACAGAATGAATTTTGTTGTTTTTTTTTTATAATTGATAATTCTTTGCATTTTTTTTTTTATAATCCCGATCCGGTTGCGATGATTCCTGCAGTTAGTCGAGCAAGCACCTCACAATTGCATTGTTTTTAGTGTTTTTAAGAAATGATCCTAGTCGGACGATTTTTTTAGCCGAAAAATTGGTCGATATTTATTTTTCACGCACCAGTTTCATGTTGAATGGTTTTTTGAAGTTGACTCGGATGGGTCAGCTGAAGAAACTGTGATGAATTTGGGGATCGAAGATCAGGTTATATAGCTCCCGAAAAATTTATTATTCATATCCCTCCTTCTTGTGCTGGTCCCTCGTAATATCACCTTCGACGAAATGTCGCGATGCTACGATCTTTCTCTCGTCTCTTCTTTATCCCGATGGGGACCGGCCAAAAAAACATCATGTCCGACTGGGAGGATCGCGCCGTTGTACAATAAATTACGAAACCGACGATATCATCCTGTGGTCATCATTGATTACGTATCGAGTCTGCTCATGGCAAACCGCCATGGCCGAGTCTTTTTTCAACGAATCGGAGAAATCTCTTAGGAAGCCGAAAAAAAATACAACTGCCCATGGCATGTTTTTCAAAACAGTGAAATATCGATTCCCTTCATTCATTCGGGCTTCGAATTTTATAAATTAGAAAAAAAAAACATTTTTCCAGCGATCGTTGCACGTTTTTTTTCGAATTGAATGAAAATCCGAAGTTTCCTGCTCGAGTCCATTCGCCTTTTTATACCACGCGTACCTGCGTTTCGATCGAGACTATTTTCGACTTTATGGCGTTTCGGTACCGGCGATACAATTTTGCCATGCTAAACCATGTTGAAAACTTGAGAATTTTCAAAATTATTGGAATTTGATAAAATTTTGTGAATATATTTTTTAGTATTTTTTTAGATTTTTCCGTAATTTCGACGCTAATTAATTGGGTTTTTCTAAACGCGCGAGTAATTTTGTACCAGCGATAATAATACAAAATTCGTTCAGTCTCAATGTCACTAAAATTAACGAATTACGAGATGGAATATTAATCAACACGCCATTGTGTCGTTGAGTCTCTTCTGATACATCAATAATTTACCGAATGTCTGATTGCATCATTTAAAGCTCTCATCAAGAGTGCATTTAGCGTGTCAATTGAGACGTCGAGCGAAGAAGATGCGAGCAGATGGATGATCCGAAAAAGAAAGTGTGGATTGCGCAATTTTCATGGTGTCGGGCAGGTTGTTACAAGCTAACGATCGAACGATGTCGATGTCGCAGAGGCAGAAAGCGGAGGAACATCTGATGTGGGAGAAAATTGAAAAGACCTCTGGAATGTTTGGAGAGTGGAAAAAGAAGCATGTCCAGTGGATTCGATGATTTTCGCGAGCCATCGCATCGAAGCCATCGAAAGTCGTGCCCTTTAACGATTTATTTGTAAAATTAGTGGATCACGTGACGAGCGCGATGTTCGGAAGGACGTAGCATACGATTTACCGTTTATTAATTGACATTAAACAAACCTGATTTAAAAAAAACATCGGACACGACGCTGACAATAATGGATTCATCGATGACTCGTTTTTTCCCATCTATTCCGTCCTCCGCAAGAATCTCAACGACCTTCTACAATCCGGGATATGATTGTGGGACAAACCGAGGCCGATCATCCAAGCGACAGCGCAAATGGATTTTCAAATAAAACGTGCCAACGATCGAAAAATCGTGTCAAACGCGAATTGAAATCGAGGATGAACCTTCTAGTCTATTCGACGTAAACCCAGACTTGACCCCACGCGAATAAACAATCGAAATCCGAGATTTGGAAACCCCATGAATTGCATGCCATTGATCTTGAGCCACAACCAGTGTCAAGAATTTTTCAAAACTGCGCTAATTTCTTATTAATTAATCTAATTAATAATTTACCTAATTAATAATTTCTTATCAATTAATTAATATATTAATTATTTGGTCATTTGTTAATTAATCGATTGATACATCAATTTATTTATTAATTCATTTGTTCGTTTGTTCTTTTATTATTAATTTGTTTATTTATTTATTATTTATTTATATTTACTTGTTTAACATTTCCGCAGCGAATGCCTCGTGTGCGTTGTCACGCCGCAGGGAGAAGGGCAAGATCGGATTGAGTAATGGTGATTGAGTGACTGATTTTTTTTTAGTCTTTCAACGACTGTAACTGCAGAATCCTCGTGACTACGATTTACAACCGAACAAACACATACGCAGGACTTCAGTACGCGTGACGATTGTAATCTGAATCAAGTCAACGATCCCTCTAAGGGGTTACGATGCCCTTTACCACTTTTCGTCAACGCCTTTCGTTCGAGTGGTGAAATAGCAAAAGCTGATAAGAAATGAAACCACGTGCTGCTCGATCCGACGTATTTAACGACGTAGTTGGCATTTGACGTATTTACTTAATTGTTTGATATTAAATTGCATTAATATGATGACCCTCGATTGAAAAGTTGGATGTTAACTTATTCAGATTCTGCAGCATGCAAAATACATTAGATAACGTGTCAAAGAGAAGGTTGCGCGCTTGTAAGATTATGACGAATATTCTTCCTTAATTGCGAGAGCAATTGTGGATTCAGTTCCTTATTACACCCACCACGATTTCTCACAGTCGCGATTTTAATACTGAACTGCGCGTGAAACCTCTTTTTGACTTTTTTCCTCGATTTCTTCTTCATTTTCCATTTCTACGATCTTCAGTCTGCTCTTTTTTTTAAATGCATTTTCTTCATTCCTTGAATGTGTTTTTTTCATCACTGGCCCTCGCGAGGATACCAAGGAGCATTTAAATAAGCAGTGATCCTTTACGTAACACACAATCCGTCTAGTGAAGTTTACCGCGGTGCACGTTGCTGCTGTATTCGAAGATGAAGCGCACGTTCGGGATGACACGGTTCGGGCTAAATGCCAGTGCACTCTCTGTGTCTCGACGACAACGACAACTAGCGTCGTCGGTGGAAGGGGTCGAGGTACGCGGAGATTTTAACGCTGCTTCAGAGTCTACCGATCCTTTCTGATAAATTTTCTTCAACGAACCTTCTAGAGAATCCAACAAATGTCGATCCCCTGAAAATGGATTTTTTTTTCGATTTGTTAGGGAAAAAAATCGACAAGAAAAACAAAAACCAGAAAATCTGAACCAGCTGCCCTTTTTTTTTACTGTGGTGCCAGAAAATTATCTGCAAAATTTGAGCGAAGGTACGATTTGCAAAATTGGAAATAAACGATCAATTTTCAAGATTTTCATCGACTAGTGCAAATTTTCATCAATTTTTTTTTTTTTTTAAATGCAGGAAGAAATGGAGAAAAGATCGTATCGTGGAATTCGAAATCATTCGATAAACATATATATTTATATGTAAATGCGTGGGGGGAAAAACGTCGTGAAGAATTACGGGTTTTCGAATTTGCCCTTTCGATAGACGAGCGACCCGAGATTGACCGGCAACGCGAGTACTGCAGGGAACGAAGAAAAAAACGAAGAGAAGAAGCGATAACGCGCGCAACGAGCTACTCGAAGTTCGATCTCCCTGTTGAGAGAGACCACAGTTCGATTGATTTATTTCCCGGTTGCACGAGATTAACCGGCAAACGGGTTCGGGTTACTCACGAGTTCAGTATTCTACATATTCTTCACCTACACATTCACATATAAGTACACAGTGCCGTATATAGGTTAGTAAGAATCGCAAGTATTGTAAAAGATACGAAGGAATCGATATAATGCCATCAGACGCATCGTTGCGGTTGTTCTTCGATATTCCTTGCTGATCATTATACTAAACTTGGCGTTGAATTATAATGAGGCAAGAATAAAGAATTCTGAAGAGTAAAATCATCACAAAAGTGTGAAAGTAATACGAATTAAGGAGTTTCGATAGGCAAATCTAAATATTGAGACATTGATACAATTTGGTGATAACGTTCTTCAACATCAAGTGCGAAAACACTATTTTTTTTCACATTTTTCATCCGTCTAGTTATCGAGCAATTCAGCATTAAATCAGAATTCTTATGCCCAGAATTTATACCTATAAATGTATGGAAATGCGATAATTATACAAGTGAATTTCAATGTTTAATTACTCGAGAACTGGTTAGAAGAAAAATCTGAAAAAAATCGTATTGAAATGTATTAAATTCCAATTATTTCGAAAATTTGTATGTTTTTTAACATGGTTTAGTGAAACGCCTTAATGTTCATTGTTGTCGGTTACTTGGTACATTTCTCCACCGCGAGGGGGCGCTCGGTCTTTCACGTCGCTTGTGGTCGTATTTAGAAGCTGAATTTGATAGGATTCGGGAATGGTGAAGAGAACTATGGAAAAATGCGACCAAGGTTGGTAGATTGATGGTAAAATTAAGGAGATAATGATCAATGTGAGATGAAGAATGATTATGCCTGGCATTTGGAAATTTAGTACAAATGCTCGCCACCAGAGTCCCTGATTCGTTTCCGGCGATGTGCAGTTGGCTCTTGTGTTCAGAAACATTGATTAGCACAGTGCGGTTAGTGGTAATCGGGGAGAAGCAAAATTATCCCCTGTTAGCGACCATAATCTACAGGGTAATGATTATTACATGTACGATTGGGTCTCCAACGATGTGCACGAGTGTTTTATTCTATGCTCGATCGGTAATTATGAGAATGAAGACACTTGCACGCCGCAGAGGATTACTATTGGCCAGTAAATAACTCGTTTTGCAGAGAGGGTTATGCGACAGGTTGACACTAGACTTGGAGCTCTTATAACTTCAGGTGGCATTCCCTGCCGCTATGGAAAATGATTGTACAGTCGACGTTCCTGAAATTCCTCCGCCATGATTTTTCTATAGATTTTCATCGTTATTTGTTCTGGCGACGTTGAAACTTGTGCAAAAGTCTGAAGTCCCAATGCGCATGCGCAGAAGATCATTTTCAAAGGTTTCGCTGCGCCGTAGATCTTTTTCAATTGCTCCGTTGCGCAGGAAGCTTTTAAGCATCGGTTCGAGTCGAAAGTTAGACGAGACCGTTTGCAGTAGAGTTTTGAGGGCTTCGGCTGTATCCATCAGGGAAGGAATGTTTTGGTAAGATGTACGATTTGAAATTCTCTGCGAACTCCAACATTTATCGTCCAATGATACAACGCGTGGTATTATCCTGAAGAACACACCTCTATTTTAAACTTCTCAACATCCCGGATCCAGGTGCGCAGCTGTGAGGAGCATCGAAAAAAGCGACGAGCGTCCTTTGAGTCAGGATGACTGGAAAAATCTCAACTTATGCGGTGCCTCTGTCATTTCGTCCCCTTCAGGATTTCAGGGTGAATCTTTCTTCATGAAAAACTGGGAACTACCCTAATTAGGCTCAACCAATTAATATGATTTGTATAAAAGTTTCTCGCAGGCTTCGAACGTGGAATTACAACATTTCTTACGCGACGTTTATCGACAAATAAATAATTGCAGATCCATGTATTTCTGGTCAATAAATATGCAAATTCTTCCGCGTGTTATGTCATTCGCGCATTTCTCAACGCATTCTCGTCATACGTGCAACCGATTGAGGATGCCAAATCATTGGCACACGTTTGTAGGCGTTTACTTGAATGAATCAACCAACACGCGCCGCATCAAAGACTCTCTCGTCTTTGTAAAGTCATATACTCGAGAGTAAAGAAATATGGACGCAGATAAACTTTTCCACAGTGTAAATGGAAATTCTTCGATATCTCTAGGGGGTTCTGTTTTAGGAAAATGTTTTTAATTGAAAAGGTTCAGGCTCGCAAAAACTTTAGACTGGATGTCTTCAGTCTTAGCTTGTACCCATGCACGTCCATTATGGAATGATTCGTGCAAAAATGGCTTTATAATTAGGAAACGATAATTATTTCTAAAAAGTCATAGCAATAATCATTTTTAGCATTTTTGATAGATTTGAGCCTTGTTCTAGACGTTGGCTCGGTCTCCGGAAGACTTGAGTATACTCGACCCCATTTTTTCTATCAGTTATCCTGATTTCCGAAACGAAGCAACGAGCTTGATAGCATGGAGTTCCAATAATTCCAGGCTTTTTTCAATGGAAACTGCCGGATGCTGAAATTGGGCAGGGGAAAAGAGTGGGGTCACTGGGACCCCGCGCGACTAGAGGATCTAAAATTTGATTTTTGTTTCATGGGATTTTCATGGGGAACTGACGATGTAGGACCATAAGATTGTTTCTGCTGGTTCAGACTTCACGTTCTATTCGTCTTGCTTGTTGGGGGCATGCAATCTTGACCGGTCGTGACTCCTCGACTGAGTAAATTGAACCGCCAGGGCCTCGTGCTGTTGGCGCACAGCAGAGGGAATATATTTCTCTCTCTGCTCTCTCTCTTTTGCCTGCACTCGTGGATGTTGCGACAACGCAACGAGGCTCGTGTTGTGGCTCTTGAGTCTAGTGTCTCGCATGCGAATGCACATCGGGTGTACGCTGTAAGGATGCCACGACCTTTGCCGCGACGCGCAAAGTTGCGATATCGAAGGAAGAATGCGCCATCTTGAGCGTCAAGTTGCGAAGAGATGAAGCGAAAAGAGGACGAAAAACGGAGGAAAAGATCCTGCAAAAAGATCGATCAGATGCTGGACCACGAGTGTGACCAAAAATCGCGCTCCTTAATGATACAGCAGAGAGCGAACTTTCAGTCCAGACTCATATATAGCCTCGTGGTAATGAAAGACTCTTGCCGATCAATGAAAATTGAATGAGTTACAAGAGAGTGTGGTAAGAGGTAAGAAAATTGTAGTCATCGTTGGAGAGAGCCGTTAATAAAAGAGAAGAAAAACGCTCAGCTTTATTACAGCCAGCAAAAGCCACGTGTGTAAGCATTTTGTTTACATATTTATGAAGATATAAAAAGGTTAGCTTCTTAGGGAGAATAAACATTTAAAAAAAGAGCGAAGAAAAAGATAGTTTTTAGTTCTCCGATGCCCGGAGGGCTTCGCTGCGATTCCCGGATCTATCTGGAGTTCGGTACTGGGGAGGCTGACATTTTTCATTAATTGATCTTTAATCGACGAAAAAAATGGTTGAAAATTAGTAAATTCTGCAAAAACTGTAGCATGATGATAATTTCGGTGGCCCCGATAAGGTTTTTTTTTCTTTTTTGAGAACCCGAACGAAAAAATCACATTTTACGTCATATTCTCCACTTTTAAAGTTCACGAGCAACTAAAAAATGAAGTGATAGATAAAAAATCGGTGTGAATGTGAAAATATGTAAAAACCTGGAAAGTATGCATTGAAAATGGCGCTGGTACTACTAATTAGGAAAGTGAGAGGCTGTTAGAGATGAAAGATTGATTATCGGACGTGATGGGGCAGCTGGACCAGGCGCCAGAGGCTGGATCGTTAAAAACAAGGCAGCACGCGTTGCCCTATGCCTGAATCCATGAAAATAAAGTTTCGCCTCAATTTCGGCCAGACGTCGTGCAAGATTCTCGAGATTCTAAGCCCGATATTACGAAATGGCGCGGATGAGCCGAGAGGCAGCGATTCGAAGATACGCGTTGCGAAAATTTCATTCGCACCAGATGTATGACTGACTGACACTTTTTTTCTTTCATCGCGTATTACCACAAAGACCCAGGTGTTGGGTTGTTGCTTCGAGATCAATTACAAACCAGAGATTAATTAAACGTTGACCCGCCGCTGAGCGGCTGATGAAACCGGATAATTTGATAAAGATTATGATGAATAGGATTTCAGCTGAAGAAAGCAGTGACTAAAAAAGAAAGCCACGTGCATTAAAAGGCTCATTCGAACTCGTCAAAGTCTTAAGTAACGCTAATGACTACAAGACACAAAAAATAGGCTTTTGTTAAAAGTATTCCCATAGAAGTCTGTAAATTCGTGAATTTATTGTTTTTTTATTTCCAGTATCTCGTTGATCGAGTGGCACGAGCAGAGAAGCTGTGCGAGAGTGCACTGAAAATTTAATTTTGTCATAAAACGTCGATATTTTCTTTAACACGGTAAACTAAATATTTTTCGACAATTTCAAAATGTTCGTTTCAAAATTGACTTTTCGAAGAAATTTTCTAGAATATTTGTCAAAATTTTTGGGATTTTTTTTCAAAAAAACGTTTTGTCAAACGGATCCAACAAAATATCGATCTTTTCGGAAAAAAAATTTGTTTTCAGCGCAGCAGCGTGCTCAATGTCAGATCCAAGAACTTCCGGCGTGTTCCAAAGATTGTTTGGTTTATTTTTCGCTCTTCGGGTGCCATGAGCACGACTGATTGTCATGGGAGATCTAATGGCAGTCATTACGTCCAACTTGATTGCAGTAATTTGCCTAAGATTTTGAACCGGACGTCGTTAGCTACAGATTTATCATTCGAGTGAAAAAAATGACTCTCGCATCGACGCGAGTGCCCTTCGGCCCACGAGACGCCCAAATTGCTAACTGGGCTCTTCCGCAATTGGGAAATAATGAGTCGCTGCCTGGCCAGTGTAAATCGATCGATCGTTGAGCACGTGGCCGAGATTTTAAGGCGTTTCGTTCAAGGCATTCTCAATCACGTTGAAAACATAAAAATTTTCAAAATGATGAGAATTTTATCGAATTTTTTGAATATGTTCTTTAGTATTTTACGTGACAATGCAAATTTTCTCAGATTTTTCTTTCAACCAGTTCTCGAGTCATTAAACATTGCAGATCACGTGGTCAAGCATTGCGTTTTCGTATATTCCGGGCATAAGAAATTCTGCTTTAATGCTGAATTACTCAATAACTAGACAATAAATGAAAATTTTTGAAAAATTAGTGTTTCGGCACTTGATGCTGAAGAACTTTATCATGAAATTTGATAAATTTCTAAATATTTAGATTTTCCTGCTCCTTAAATCAGAAGGAACTTGAGTCGAAGCGACAGCTCGCAAAGAAGCTCATGCAGACGAGAAAGGTTGCACAATTAACGACAAAATCCGTTTATGGCTCGGAGGAGCGATCTCCGGAGAGTCGTTGGCTCTCGCGGTCCAGCTATGAATAATGTTAAATCGTGGGGGAGAGCGAATGGGACGGGGAAGGGGCAGCGCGCGAAAGGGAATTAAGTAGCCCCGAGGCTGAAGAATCCTCTTGGTCGGTCGTCTCATCTCCATCACACCATCGGCGGCGCCATCTTTTAGTTCGACCACATCAACCAGCGCATCTTCAAATGGCAAGGTCATCAACGTCCGTTGAGTTACGTCACGACAACTTTCGTCTCGTGCTCATCTCCCCTCTTTCTTTACGCCAACTTGTGAGATAACCAAATGTCATAATCCTCCAAGGACGAATTCGTACCCATTTTTTAAATTTTCATTCGACATTTTTATCAAAATTCAGGGAAACTCTTTTCGTTTCCAAAAAGGTCCCGAAAATTGGTTTTCCGCTTTTTATTTATCAATTTTTTACCAACAACGCGACGAAAAATACGAGGACCGTTTGCTAACCGAGGAATTCGCTCTCGAGTCCCCGTCTCGGGGGGGAATCGAAAAAATAGGAAGAAAGAAAAACAGGAAAACTTTGACGATTTCAAATTGCCAAAAAATATGCGCCATCGTCGGATTATTTGTCGAAAATGAAAAAAAAATCGAATTTTTCGTTTTTGACAATAATTGTTGCCGCAAATTTGACCGCAATTTTCGTCCCAATTGAAAAGATTCTTTCTGGGTGACGTAACGCATCGAACGAAGCTCGCCGAAGGTCCCGAAAAAATGTGTGTCATCGGAATCGAGAAAAGGATCGTCGAAAAAAAGTTTTTTTTCTTCTTCTAATTCGGAATTTGAATCGAACCAATTCGACTTTCACACGAGCCGAAAATGTGGCCGCATACCAATGCGCGCGGATGAAGAAGACACGCGGTTCATGTGAAAAAGTGGCACAGCCTTGTCTAAGGCCCGTTGGAGGATTTTCGGAGAAACAACATTCGCCAAAATCGATCTTTATCGGCCGATTATTTTACGGGGACGATGCAAACTATGCAGCAACGTATGCGTCACTACGTAAACATTTTCTCAATTTTGCACGTGCTCCGAAGAAGTTTTCAAGCAGCTTCGACTTACGTTCTCAACTCTGGAACCGAAATCTCATTTTTTTTTCACCTATTCCGGTAACCTCGGAGTCAAAGATGAGCCCAATTTTGCAAAATTCATATTTCTGGAAAAATTAAACGAAAAGAATGAGCCCAAGTTGAATCCTTTCCGTTCAATTTATCCGGAGATGTGAATTTTTCAAAATTGGGCTCATTTCGGGGTCAAAAACGAGCCGAATTTTGAAAAATGCATATCTCTGGAAAAATTGAACGAAAAGAATGAACCCAAGTTGAATCCTTTCCGTTGAATTTATCCGGAGATATGAATTTTTCAAAATTGGGCTCATTTCGGGGTCAAAAATTGGTCGAATTTTGAAAAATTCATATCTTTGGAAAAGTTGAATCCTTTCCGTTTAATTCATCCGGAGATGTGAATTTTTCGAAATTGGGCTCATTTCGGGGTGAAAAATGAGCCGAATTTTGAAAAATTCATATCTCTGGAAAAATTAAACGAAAAAAATGAACCCAAGTTGAATCCTTTCCGTTAAATTTATCCAGAGATAAGAATTTTTCAAAATCAGCCTCAATTTTGAACTTCTTGTTAAGGTTACCGTTCAAGGGTGAATTTCAATGCATAAAAACCGAAGTAGTATGTATTTTCATAAATAATTTCCGAAACGTCTATTTTACGTGTTTTTTTTTTTTCAAACTTTTCTACATTGCGTCGTGCAATCACCCCTTGTCGTATTTTCGATTGGACGTATTGCAAAATAGCGAATAAAAAAATTCGATGCAGAAAAAATAAAAATTGAGAGTTTTATGTGCGATATAAATTATAAGCGTGATCGGATAGCACGTATTACCTCATATTCACGAAATATAATCGAGCGTGTGGCATAACCGTGTGTATAACAGGAGCGTCGTATGGTGTTGTCGGGCGATGCGATGAGGCGATTCAACTTTCTAGCTATGTTGCCCGAGTCTCATCCTCCGCCCCCTTCGCTCTCCTCCCCCCTCTCGTCCCTTTGATACTTTTCCCGGGTCAGAAGTCGTTTCTCTCTGGCACAACGACACCCATCTACTTCGACATTCAATGGGATGTGTTCTAAGAATAGTTTGCCAACGATTTTGCCGGCGAAATTGCGCCGCGCATCGTCCATTTCGTTGCGCGACCGATCTAGAATTTGGGTTCGCAATCAAAAGCGATGCCTAGAATGTTTGAGATAAAAATGAGACAAGGACCTTCGGGCTCGTCGCGTTGAGCGATTCCAACTCGACTTTTCTTTGATCGAGTTGAAAAGGCAATAGAAACGCACGAGGACCTTGGAAAGTCCTTGGAATCAGACACTCCCGAGCCTCATTTCCTATGACGACGATTTCCCGTATTTTTCGTTCTCGCGGTTCAGGAAAATTTTGTATAAATTTTCTTGCCACCAAAACTCAGTTTTTTTCTGTGAAGAAAAATTTTCCGACAACCTTAGAATTTGAGAATTCAATTTCCAAATTTAAACACGCGTTTAAATTCGAGTCACGTTTCGTTAAAAAGTCGCAAAAATCGAGTTGCAAATTTTTAACTTCACAACATTTTTCTTCACAGTAGAAAATTTTTAGTTTTCGTGTTAAGAATGTTCGTAAAAAAAGGATTAAAGAATCCTGAATGAAGTAATTTTGTGATAGAAACACAAAATCACTGATTTTTGTTGGTTTCAATGACTCGTTGTTGAAAATCGCGACCGATATGTCATTTGCCTCCGAAAAGTATCGCTTTGTGAGACAAGCACGTAATGCGTTTTTGAATGAAACAATGAAAAAAATTGAAGCTGACGTGTGCGAGATACGCGGATGGGGGAAATGTTTAGCCTGTTCTTTAACGATGTACATATCGCGAATGTGTGCGAGCACAATGTTGGAATACCGTGAGGCTTCTTGAATCTGTACAGCCTCCGATAGGAATGGACCATCTTCTGTTAATGTCGCGAAGGTGGGGGGCATGTACAAGTGCGATTATCCGACTATATAAAGGCAGGATACGTGGTTAATCCTTCAGGTATATCTCGGTATAAGAATAAGTTGCATCGTGACAGAGACAAAGAAGGATTATAATTTCGAGACGACGAATCTCCTCGCAGACTTGACAAAACTAAAAAAAACAAATTACTTTTTTTTCGCCTTTAACATGAAGACGGTGGGTCTGAAATTCTAGAAGAGAAAACTCGCACTAAACCATTGAAATCCCCATTTTTTTACGTGTTGGGGATTCTTCAGATTTTAAAATATATCTCGAGAGCGTAAAATTCGTTCAAAATTGTTCATTTTGCGTTACAGTGAAGTGCTTAGAGCTTGTGACATTTTATTTCACGTCGTTGCGTTCGATCGGTCGAGGTGTTGACGACAATTTTTCATTTCCCGTACGCCAGCAACCAACGCCTTCAATTTCCATCATTTTTATGGTCGATTTTCAAAAAATTATTGTTCGACATTTGTTCAAATTTTGAAAAATCCATATCTCCGGTGAAATTTAATGGAAAACTTTCAATTTGGGCTCATTCTTTTCGTTTTTTAATGCAGGATCTCGTGAGCCTGGGCAATTTTGCTTGGGGTCAAAAAATTTGTCAAAAATGGGGTCAAACGATGAAAAACTGGAGAACGAAGGGAAAGGCCGCGGGACTTAAAGTCGACGGGGCTCGTTTTTGACCCAAGGTTGAAAAAACTCAGGAAATCCGAAAATCCCTAAAGATCGTGACGAGTGATTGTTGCCATCGAATAACTCGATTTTAAAGAAAATTCATACGAAAAATCGTTCGGGAAGATTTTGAATTTGAATAACGTGCTAAAAAAAGCCAACAGGCGCGAAAAATGGCAAAAATTTTGCGATTTTGTCGATGGATATAAATGGCGAAGAACTAAGTGAAAAATAATTGAGTTTTGTCTTTTTTTTTCTCCAGATACTGATGCTGGTTTGTTTGCTGGTGGGAGTCGCTGTAGCAGCGCCCCAAGGACCGGAAGTGACGATAACGCGACAAGAGGAATCGAACAACATTGGTCTGGGGGGTTATCACTTCAGTTACGAGCAAAGCGACGGCCAAAAGCGCGAAGAAACAGCGGAGCTCAAGGACGAGGGTACGGAAAACGAGGCTTTGAGTATCGTCGGTTCCTTCAGCTACGTCGGCCCGGACGGCAAAACTTACAGAGTCGATTATACCGCCGACAAGGACGGATTCCATCCGACCATTTCTCTAGCCTAAACACAATAATAATCTCTATAACACGAGTGCGATACGAAAAACAACAAAAATCACTGATTCTGTGCTATAGAAAGAAAATGCTCGACTCGAGAGTCGTCAAAACATTGTAAACATCTTTCTACAACTTCGTCCAATTTTATCTAATGACAAATAAATATTTCTCGAACATTTGTGCTTGAAAATTATTGTTGCCTGATGGTCCAGTATTTTCCCTCGTAATTTCCCATAAATCCATCGATTCGTTACCAAAAACCCGCAAGTTTTCTGGTTCATTGCTATTTTTTTTCTTTCCCCAATGTCCTCGGATTCAAGACGCTTTGGCCAACGTCGAGGGACGAAAAATGACTTTGGTAATTACTAATTTCAGAAAATTATCACGAAGGTTTTGGAAAAACAAAAAAAAAATCCTATTTGGGGCGAGAGATGAATTTTTTATACGGAGATTTTTCGCTCGTAGCCCTCGAAGCTGCTCGTCGGAATGTAATTTGGAGAGCGGAGCTGCACTGAAAATAATTATCGTTCGACTGAACGTTTTTTTTTGAAAAATCACAAAAATTTTGTCATCGCAGCAAGACAGACTGTAGAAAGTTTCTTCAAAAAGTAAATTTTTGTCATTACAATCGTGAATTTTGCTGACAGTTCCGTTGGGAATTGACAATAATGACAAAATAACGAAAATTTTGAGATTATCCAAAAATATTTTAGTTCGACGTGTTTAACGAAATATCGACGTATTTTGAAAAAAATTGATTTTCAGTGTGTGGGAATGCAACGAAAGTGAACGGACGCAGCGATTTGAGATTTTCTTTCGAGAATTCCGATCATAATATAATTTTCGAAAATGATAAATTATCGAGACGGCGCAGGATTCGATCGAGGAAGTGAATATTCAAATGCGATGATGATCAATCTGGAATTTTTCGTGACAGCAAAACGGGTGAAAGTTCGAATGTGAGATCGAGGGACGAAGACGAAAGGTGCGTGTTGTAGCCGCGCGAATAGCCTCGAGGGAAAGATGGAAATACGCACGATCTTTGATTTTTAAACGCTCTCTAAACGACCCAGTGACTTGGAACTAATGACTCAAATATTTCGAGTCTAAATCGACGTTGAAAAATATTCGGGACCCGCGGGGCCATTCGGACTCCGAGAAGCGAAGGCGATTAAAAAAACGTGACACATTTTTATCGCCACGTTTTCCCGTTTTCCCAATTTTCTTTGACATGCGTACGCGAGAGAAATTTCCTGCTGAGAATATTCCAGTTGCCCAATTGCGGAGTCTACGTCCGAAAAAAAATTGATTGGCCGCGGCCTGTTCCGTTCTAGGGTCAATAATTATTATTGATAATTACTCTAATCAAATTATCAAAATAAAAAAATATTGAGAGAATGAAAAAAATTCTTCCATGCCTAACAAATTGCCAGGAGGAGCCCAAAATGTTGGCAATTCATCTTGTGCATAAAAAGCTCAATAAATAAACAAGAAGAATAAATTTCATTGAACGCAAAACTGCATGGCATGAAAATTACCAAGTCTACATCGTTGTCGTTTCTAAGCTCGTGTGCAAATCAGGAAAACTTATCGTTTAAAGCCTTTTCGTTAAATTTGTAAAAAAAAAAATGTAATCGATTGATTAAGATAAACAATGACAGTTTATTTCTATTACAATTTCGTTATTTCTTGTAAAACCTGATTGGGCGTACGTCGATTGCGTACACGCTGTTCAATTATGCTACAAATAAATCATAAGCCTATAAATAAACGTGTATATATATGTTAATATATATATTAGTGAATACTATAGAAGAAACTTCCAATATTTCTATATACAAATAAATCGAACGAGTGAAAAATTCCGAACTCGGTGAATTTTGTTTGCTTAATGAAAAATATAAAAAAAAAATAAATAAAGAAAATTGACGAGGGAAAAATTGACTTGTCCAGAGACTGCACGAGCGTGCCGACTGAAATTTGATGACGTTTTTTTCTGGGAAATTCAAGTTTTTCCATAAAAGAACGAAAAAAAACGGAATTTTCTAAATCCATGAAATCGAATGGTCGTTTCTTACTGCGCAAGTGTTGCTCGAGTGCATAATGTCGAGGCGTTGAAGTGCCGAAAAAAAAATTTTGCTAGGAAAGATTTCAAGTCAAGAAAATCAAATAAAAAATGTCAAGTTTTGCCTAGAGTTGAAAATCGACGAGATATCAATTTTACGCTTATGTTTACGCATAATTTTTAGGATTATGAGATTTCTGCGGTGCTTCCATCTCGTAAGAGAAATATTCACTTTTTACCGAGTACATTTATGACGCTCCGCTTCCGCCCCATGCACGAATCAAGTTTATCGTTTTGTTCAACTTTGAGCACCACTCCAGCCTCTCCTCCTTCGTGTCGGCCGACAGGAGGTGCCTGGAAAAGTTAACGAGATTTTACGGCCCATTCGTCATATTTCTGGAGATTAATTTATAATTCAACCCTTCACGTACACACTGGGTCCTTATGACCCGAAAATTTTCTCTCCCAGTTTTGGCATCTAATGACGTCGAATATTCTGACATTTGATTTTTGTTTTCGTCAAAAATAAATCGAGAGCCATAAAATATGGATGTAAAACTAACACTCCATTGAAAAATTGTGTTTGTGGCCTTTTCACGCAAAAACCACCGAACCAATTGCGATGAATTTTCAACAGGAATGAAGCTCATCAATCAAAATAAGTTTCAGGCTGTATTGCATTGCGATAATTTTGTTTTTTTGCCAACCCAAACCAAAAAATCACATTTTTCGTCACATTTTCCACTTTCAAAGTTGACACGCAACTAAAAAATGATAATAAATCGAAGATCGCCAATTACCAATATAGAGATAATTGATTTGTAAAAAAATTAAGTTGTGGCGATTTTTTTAAAAGCAAAGTTTTAAGTTTTTGAGAAAAAAAATTTCAACTTTTCACGTTAAGCTTGCTGGACCGTTGGGATCGACGTAAACGGCGTTTTTTTTGCCGTTAGCGATTAATTTGAATTTATGGATAAAAATTGTATCATGTAACTTGATAATGCTGGAAAAGTATGAAAATTTTACCTTATGGTGGTTTGTGCACCGTTTCTAACGAGGACGAGGCTTTCGGTATCGCCGGGTTGGGCCGGCCTGACGCTTTCCAATAAAAATGTATTGGGGCGAGCGCAAATGTCTCGCGATACCAAACCAACGTTCGTCGTCGTAATACCTGAAAGAACCGAGAACATTTCACAAATTCAGGGCAAAGAAAATTAGTAAAAAAAAATCGTAAAATTGAGAATTTTGAAGATTTTTTTGGAAATTTTGACGAGTTTTTCGACATACCCTGCAATTCGAGACTTCCAATGGGAGTCTTTTTCCTCTCGTCGTCTGGATATTTCCAGTAGGAAAGAATGGCGCCCTTAAGGAGGCACCAGCGTCGATGCCATGCACCGAATCCCGACACATCCTCGAACATGGTCAGGAAACCTCGATGCTCAACGGAAACGCACAATTCGCAAGCAACGTGCATTTGCAATTTTCCTTCCAATGCCGAATTTTTCGGCACCTTTTATTCAACAAATACAGCAAATTTTTCAATCTCTCATTTTTTTTAAATTTCAATCTGCATAAAATACACAATTCCTTACCTTGTTGAGGGTGAATTGTTGTCGATTAACTTCCTTCAGGCTGAATACTACGTAACCAGCCAACGCGAAAGCCGGAGTTCGAACAGCCCCGGGACCTGCGGGACTCTGAACTGTCGGCATTATCAAACGACTCTCCTGCTTCAAAAACTTTTTCGGAGTTTTGCCACCCGACTGAAAAAAGTATCATCAGAATATCAATTTTTATAATTAAAATCAAGAATATAATTAACAAATATAATGCAAAAGAAATTTCTCGAATATTTAGAATAAAAATGGCCATCGAGAATCTTCTCTTTTTTTTGGTTGATTTTCAATTAATAATAATTTTTGTTAATTATTATTATTTATGAAAATTAATGATTAATTATTGGTAATTTTGATGGAATAATATTGAAAATCGATGATTAATCATTAATAAATTAATAATTTAGTTATTAATGTATTTTAATTCGTGAAATTAATTATTAATGAATTAAAGTTCATCAACATATCAGTTTTTATAGTTAAAATCATAAATGGATCATTTATAATTAAAAAATATAATACAAAAAAAATTTCTCGAATATTTAGAATGAAAATGGACATCGAAAAATTTCTGTTTTTTTTTTTTTGTTGATTTTCAATTAATAATAATTTTCGTTAATTAATGATTAATTATTGGTAATTTTAATGAAATAATGTTGAAAATCGATTATTAATCATTAATAAATTAATAATTCAATTTTTAATGCATTTTAATTAGTAAAATTAATTATTAATGAATTAATAATTCGATTTTTAATAAGTATTTTTCAAATTAATGGATTTACCTTTTTGCTCATTCCGCTATTGCTCCCAGAATTGCCATTATTGTGAATGTGATATTTGATTTCATGGGGAAGAACTTCGGCGCGTGTTTCGAGGCTGTAGACCTCGATGGTTATTTTGAAATCGCTGTAGAGATCCTCGAGTTTGAGGGTAGATGGAAATCGTACGCAGGCATCACCGTTTTCCGCTAGAACTACGGGCGTCACGACAATATTTTCGAGATAGCGTACGAGACACAAAAAATGGAGACAAGTGTCGGAATCAACGTTCCTGAAATAATCGCGTTTTATGGGCAAAGTCAGTGCAGATATTGTCAAAGATCCGCTTTCCTGAAACTCCGAGGATCCGGGCACGACCGGCCTCAATGTACCCTCGACCTTCAAACGCTGAATCTCGTTCAACGCCGCCTGGCGTCTGTGCGCTTGAAATTCGGAAAATTGAAATTCAATAAACGAAAACTAGAGAACAAACGATACGACGAGGCTGTTTTTTTTTGTGGAGAAAAAAAACTTCAATTGAGATAAAGAAAAACGTACTCGCAACCAGCAAAAGTCTCTCTCCCTCCACTTGCTCCCGGGATCCAGTGAATTCGACAGTCGCGTGGCACAAATTCAACGCCTGGCTCGCCTGTCCAATGATCGTTTGTTGCTTGCACACTTCGTCCATCAGACTTTTGATTTTTTCTTGAACGAGAGCCGATTCGAGCCTCTCCTCGGTGCTCGTGCTACTCGTTCTATCGGAATCCATTTGATTTGTGCGAGTCACGTGACGAATCGGTGTCTTTGGAGTCTAAAATTTGGATATTTCTCATTTCCCGAAAGAATTCAGAACAAAAATCACAAAAAAAAAGACGAAAAAATGTACGAACAAATCTCTCTACAGAAAAAACTGAAATTTCTTTATTGAATCCGTGAATTGAACTTGAATTCGAGCATCAAATGAATAAATGTTTGATAAAATATTTCAAAAATGAACGAAAAATACCCAAGACTCTGGATTTTTTTGATTTTTCGACAACATTCAGAACGAAAAATCACAAAAAAAGACGGAAAAATGTACGAACAAAGCTCTCTACAGAAAAAACTGAAATTTCTTTATTGAATCCGTGAATTGAACTTGAATTCGAGCATCAAATGAATAAATGTTTAATAAAATATTTCAAAAATGAGCGAAAAATACCCAAGACTCTGGATATTTTTGATTTTTCGACAAAATTCAAAACAAGAAATCACGAAAAAGCGACAAAAAAATGTACGAATAAATCACGTTACAAAAAAAAACTGAAATTTCTTTATTCAGTTAGTAAATTAAATTTAAAAAATTCATGTTCGATGAGATATTTGAAAAATAAGTGAAAAATACCTGAGATTGTTGTTTTCTGTAGAAGCTGACACTGTGCATGAGCGGTATACAGCTTTCACCGTCAACGACGTACTGTTCTCCCTTGCGGGGTGAACGAGTAGGAGTTACTTTGATCGGTGAACGGTAGGCCGAGCCATGAGCATATTTGAAGCTCGTCGATGCGGACGAGGGGCTTTTCCCAGCGCGGTTCAGTTTCGGGGGTGTCGGACCGTGCTCGTTTTCCTCCTCCTGGCGAGCTAAACACTCGTCCAGGTACTCGTCCATTTCGTCCAATACAGAGATGTCGGAAACCGTGCTGTCCGGATCCGGATCGATCGACCGCTGCAATTTTATTTTTTCTCGCTCATATTCGGACTTTCGAAAGTCATTCATTAATTATTCAATTAATTAAATAATTAATCACTTAATTAATTAAGATATTAATAATTCAATAATTAATTGATTGAATAATTACTCAATTGATTAAATAATTATTTAAATAATGAATCAATTTTTTAATTGAATAATTCATTGAATGACTAATTAAATAATACATTTTTGTGAAAAATTCGTACGCAGGCAAATATTTAATCGCCTTTTATTATAATATTTCATATTATTAATCAAATAATTGAATTAATTATTGTATATATTATTATTTGAATAGTCGATTGAATAATTAATTAAATAATCCATTTTCGTGAAAAATTCATACGCAGGAAAATAATTTGATTCGATGAAAAATGATGGGGAAATAGAAAATCTGTGAAAAATGAATTTGAAGTTGGAAAAAGATATTTTGGCGGGTAATTCTCACCTTTTTGTTCATGGCTTGTTGATTCACTGCGCGGAGAATACTCCTCTCGAGGCTGGTGACCGGTTCTTCGCTCTCCTCGTAACTGTCGTAATCTTCGTCCTCGTTTTGAACGTAATAATCAGCCTCAGTTTCAGTCTCGGTTGCTTCTTCGCACGTCGCAGTTTCCGGCTCCGTCGTACCGAGCGTGTATTCAGTTTCTGTTTCAGTTTCTGTCGTCTCGATCGACGACAAATCCGGATAAAGATGACCGGCCTTTGGGGGCGAGACTCGGATACGCTTGACATCCGAGAGACTCTTTTGCTGGAATTTTGGCGGGCTTCCGACGACTGAATGGAAAATCGCGAAAAATGAAAATCCCGTTTTTCTCACGATGGCTCTGAGAATTTTTGTTTTACCAAAAAAAAAAATTGGGTTTTGGGAAAAAATACCTTGGCGTTTGGTGGGCGAGCCTTTCATTTGCATTCCTCGTTTCTGGTCGTGGCTTTGAACGCCCGGGAGTGGCGGAGGCGGCGGAACTTGTTCCTAAAATTGGAAAAAAACGAAAGTTAATAACAGTAAAAATAGTGGAAAGTTGATTATTTCATGCCAAACGTCGTAGCATACGATAATACCATTGAAAATTGTTTTACCAGTGCCGGTGTCGGTTTTACTGGACAGACTGGCGAGCTTTTTGGAGAGTTTGATTTAACTTCGCTACTTTCGCTCGTCCTGATGCACGAGCCAGCAGCCGCTTGGGCCATTTCCTTGTTGCGATTGAAACGCGATCGCAACATGTCGAGCTCCCTCTGTCTTTCAATCTGCGTTTTTCTCAATATATTGTTTTCCAATTCTTGGGTCGGATGGCCTTGTTCGAATACGGCTCTATTGGCATTCACTGATTTCAGCGATGGTCCGTTCTTTGAACTCGAATTGTCTGAAACTTGAGCCAAACCTTGAATTTCAATTTTTCCTCATTTTTCAGAAGCAACGTGCTCAAAATATCCCAAAACATCGGAAAATTCTCTGAGAATTCTGTCGAAATTGCTTGAAAAATCCGAATTTCACGGCATTTTGAATTTTTGAAAAAAAGTTTGTATCGCTCTCTAAATTTTTGCAATTTGTCGGAATTATTTAAGGAAAAACGCTGCAAATTCTTGATAAAGCAAATTGCAAATTTTTCTCAATTTCCATTTAATTTTCTGTGATTTCTAAACGGAAAGACCGCGAAGAGAGAAAAGGTTGAGAACGATAAGGGGAAACGAAAAAAAAACTTACCGGCATTTGAATTTTTCTGTGAAGTTTCGCTGTTGGATTTTTCGCGCTCGAGCAATTTTTTCGTTGGAACCGAAGAAGTGAGTGGGGCTTTGGGAATGAGAGGGGCTTCGCCTTTGTTGTTCCTCTCGAAAAGGGCCATTCGCTCGGTCAGACTCATTTCCGCTGGATCTCTGGCTCTGGTATTCTCGGTGACCTTGGATTCGAACAATGAAGCTTTACTGAGTACTGAACCTGGTGACGATTGAATTGGACTTTTTGGTGAACAATTGTAAACACCAGGACCGAATCTATTCCCGATTCGATTATTGCTAACCCCGGAATTATTTTGATTTCTCGTTGAGCTTGTTTTTTCCGGCGTTCTCACAGTTTCCGTTTTATTTTTCGTGCCCCCAGCGATCGGTGACCTCGGGCTATTTTCCGGACTATTGTTTTTCCTCTCGCCTTTCATCAAACTCGTACGAGCGCTCGATTTTCCGCCGATTCCCGGCTTTTCAACAGTCTCTTTTCCCTCCTTCACTCCCGTCGTCGCCCTCGATTCCTGGGAACAATTCTTATAGTCATACACTAGACGAGAATTGCTCTTAGTACGAGTATAGCCCTGTGACTCCTGCAAAACATCGAGGGACATTGCGTTTGCCATTTTTATTCATCAAATATTTGTTGCTCCGTGTTAGTTTCAGATCAGGCTCCATTTTATGAACAAAAAAGGTAAAAAAGCTTCTTTAATCCGCCCCTAGAACTACAAACCGGGCCAAATACCTCGGGCGAGCTTGGAATTACGTTCCAAGTCAATTTTTCAGGACATTTAGGTATTCAAATCGATTTTTCACCATCTAAACCTCGATGAATTTGAATTTTTACTTCGCCATTCTCTTTGGCATAAAAAAACAAAAAAATTCGTCTACTTTCGAGTCGGATCATGGCTTTCGAAACGATTTTACGAATAAGAAACTCGTGAGGTAAAAATTCACTATTTTCACCTATTCCAGGGTCAAAAATGACCTGAATTTTGAAAAATTCTCATCTCCGGTGAAATTCAACGAAAAGGAATCAACCTGGGCTCATTCTTTTTGTTTTTTAATGCAAAATCACGTGAGCCAGGGAGAATTTCGCTTGGAGTAGAAAAAATCAGTCAAAAATGAGGTAAAACCATAAAATACGGGAAAACTAAGGGAGAAAGGGCGTGGAATTTAACGTCGTCCGGGCTCATTTCTATTTTTCGTTCCAGGGTTGGAGGTTAAAAAAACGAGTTTGTAGTTCTAGGGTTAAGAAAAACGTGGTCGATCGCAGGTTATGGAATGCGTCGATCATTTTTCCAGAATTGCCAACAGTGCGAAAAATGACGAACGCCAATTTTCTCTAAATTACGTTCCTCGTTAAGGTTTGACGAGAAAAATTCATTTTAAGAAATGGAGAAAAAAAGAGAAACGTTTGAAAAAATGCAAAAGATTTGTAAAGCAATTTGAAAATCGATTAATCCTGTAATTAGGCAATTAGAAGAAAGCGCCGATTCTAATGGTTAGAGTGCAGATCGTAATGGAGTTTTAATTGCGAAAGAATGAGCTATTTATTTATTATTTATTTACCAAAGTGTCCAAGACTGATTTGTCCCATTTAAGGGGCTTGGCCGGACTCGCCGGAGTTTTTTTGTTGGGACTGGAATTGCTTTTCCATCGGTTGCAGCCGCTCGTTCCGGGCTGAGGATCGTAGCCCGATTTCACTTGTTCGTTCATTCGAGCCTGAATTTTTTCGGCTTTGCTTTCCACCGGCTTTACCGCAGACGGATGTGACAAATCGTCCTCCCAATTGTTTATCTCCGAAGCGAGAGCCGCCAAGCGATTCAAACGAGCTTTGCTCTTCGGCGGTTCTCGGACAGCTCGAGTTTCATCTTCCGCCGTGAATTTCTCCTCATTCTTGTGTATCGGCGAGCTCAGTTCGCGACTACTGTCGTCTAAAATCCAAAGGGCAAACTTTAACTCAACAACGGACTTTCCTTTTGATCCACAACCAAATTTTCGTTGATACAATCCGAAAATAAAGGAAAACTGCCGAAAATTACTGTCTGACGAGCAAAAATATGACGAGCATGGAAGAACGGAGAAAAGTTTGAAAAAAACATTAAAATTTAAATAATCGACGGTGAATACGAATAAAAAATATTTAAAAATCCCTCATGACCAAAATTCGAAACGCCTGGGAAAAAAACTAGCGCAAACGGTTTCGGTACCTTCAAAAATGTGGATCATGGCAAAAACCAGTTTAAATCACGATCCACACGAGCAATTTGTTTTCTTTATATTATTTCATGTGTTTCCAGCTTCGTCGTACCTGAGTAAAGATGCCCGAGCCTTTGCAGCTTCGATCTCGCGCTGGTCACGACATTATCTCCGTTTTCCTTGTTCAACGAGCTGTTCTCGCGCACCACGAGTTTCGCGGGCGAGGCTGTTTTTCTCGGCGATTTAACAGGACTCTGTTTCATCGTCGGCGGAGTCGCAGGAGATTTTCCCACGGTTTTCGATACAGTTTGTACTGTAACTGAAACATTTGCTTTTATTCAGCTAAATTTGTCGAAAAATCAATGAAGCTTTGAAATTCAATTGAAAATAATTAAAAAAACCGGAACCGAATGGTCTCTTGTTCATGGGCACGCAAAAAATTCAAATGAATTCACTGAAATGTTAAGAAAAAGGCAAAAAAACATAATTTTTTCAATGTTATTTCTTAATAATCGAAAAAAACCAAAATCGAATTGTCTCACGTTCATGGCCACGCAACAAATTCGAATTAATTCACTGAAACCTTAAAAAAATAAGCAAAAAACGTAATTTTTCCAAACTTATTTTACGATATTCAAAAATCGAAAAAAAACCGGAACCGAATGGTCTCTCGTTCATGGCTACGCAGCAAATTCAAATTAATTCACTGAAATCTTGGAAAAAGGCAAAAACTTCATTTTTTCAAAGTTATTCTACGATATTTAAAAATTCTGATATAATGGTTTAATAATTAAATGCCGGAGAACAAATTTGTGGAATTACGTGACAAACCTGGGGCCTGGGCCAGAATTGCGTTTGCATCTTTGAGCGGGCTGCGTCTTTTTTTCAAATCGTGTCCTGCGTTGGACAACTGAGTGTCCAATTTTTCTCTTCTCGCTTTCGCACGTTCCAGCATGCGCTACAAGTTTTTAGTTTAATTAACAAAAAAAGAAAAATCATTGAGTGAGATAATTCGTAGATTTTCTTTCATCGGCACGAAAAGAAGGCGACGCTTGGAAATTTTGATTACAATTGCAAATTTGAGACGCGCGAATAAACGTTGAACGAAAAAAGTCCTTGAAACGAACTAAAGGGATGGAAATCGACAAATAAACGACGGAAACGGGAGGGAAAAAAAAGGTTTGATAAAAATTTCAGAAATTCGAAAAAAAATTGCAACGGCAACGATCTTTAAATTTTATTTCGTTGTCCGATGGAATTTTGTCGATTAAGGCCCTTAAAAAGCGAATTTTTATGCGCCGAGTTTTCGATTAAAAAATGTAAACATTCGAAAAATTCTGAGCAGAGCAGCGTGAAAAAAAAGTAGACGAAATTCGTGAGAAGTACGAAAAGGGAATTGGGTTTTTGGATCTTTTTTTTTCGAGGATGTAACCACAAAATTTTGGAAAAATTGGCATTACGTAGGAAAAAGGGTGGAAATTTTTTGGATGGAGTGAATTTTGAAAAGACGATTATGAAAATGAAGCGAAATTGGACACGTGGGACGTGAGTTATTTTTGGAAAAAGACGTGTCGTAAATTTTACCTGGGTAAAGGGATCCATTGTGTAAAAGGACGCGCAGTAGGACGAGATTCGCGGTCAATGTCCTGGCTGTTTACTAACACCAAGATTCGACGAGGCTTTCGCTTCGTTGTTGCGTCTAGATGCTCTTTGTTGACAAAATTCCCGGAGAAATGTAAGAACGGAGCAAAAAAGTGTCAACTCGGAGAGAGATATTTGAATGGAAAGGGGCACGAGTTCGTTACACAGGCGTAGTCCGATCGCGGTTAGCCGTTAAGTTTAAATCCAACCGCCGTGTCATTGGGACGCGAGGGGGTCGGCGATCAAAAACGTTTCAACTCCGTGACAGTTTGACGCGCCGTTTATTCACTTTTCTTTTATTTTTCCACGATTTACCGGATCGATAACGAGAATTACAAGTTTATGCAATCGTTCGCAGGTGAAAAAACGTTAATTTGAATATTTTATTGTCTATTTTAAGTTTAGACGCTGTCAAAGCGTCGGCGTCGTTTTTCGCGTGCACGGATTTGCTCGGGGTTCGAGTACAAAGTTGATCTCCCGTTTTCGTACAGACGCCGTGAGTTTACTGAACGCGCGCGCATCCGCAGCGGGGGGTCACGCCAAAAGTTTATTCGGTAGGGAGATTTTTGAAATCGAGTCATTTCATTGGCTACGATCAAGTTTCCTAACCAACGCGCAGCTGCGCGATTTTACGGCCCATCGCTATATGATGCATTAGTCACCATTTGGTGGCCACGTGTTGATGTGTAACGTTCTGACTTTCCAAAAACCTCACTTTTCACCAACGATTCATTACAATTTTTCATTTTTACACGATTCTCTCAAATTTTTCTGTATTTTTAATTACTAAATTTCGAGGGTGATAATTTTCTATCAGCTGTCGTAATGCGCTGGAAGAATTCGCTGGCGCCATCTCTCCTGAATTTATGCGAACGTTTGAGGGATTAGCGATCAGATAATAAAAACGCTTCAAATATTAGGATCGACGGTTGAAAACGCGAAATCTGTGTTATCGATGGTTGAAAGTTGGACGCGTACTGGGAAATGTTGAGCAGCGACGCGTGCGGCAATTCGACAAGATAAGGACAAAGGCGAGGGACGTAGGACGGAGCGAGGGTGGGGGTGGACGATGTGATGTACATCCTCAACGACGTCAGTATCAATGGATCGTTGGTGAAATTCGTGTGTACATCCTCTTTGTTTCTCTGCGTCATAATATTCCGCGAATCGATGAATTGAATAAGTAGCAATAAAAAAGCGCAGTGTAAAGTTGAGTGTAGCGTTGTGATTGTTTGTGAATAGAATCGAAAGTACGAAAATTTGTGAGTGTTGTTGCTGGTAGTGAAAGTTTGCTCTCAAAATAAGGAGCAGAGAAAGAAACAAGAAGAAAAACAAAGCCTGTTCGAAAGGGTATCGCGCCCAGCTGACTAATGTGAACTCGTCGGATGTCTATCGTCCGCTTTGGCGGCTGTAACGTTTTGGTGCGTATGTACTGAGAATGCACCGAGAACATGATGCATGTAGTTACGCTCTTAATAACTCGAATCGACGTAATACATCGATACATGTACATGAATCTGTGTTAATATGTACGTTTCGGTGCGCTTGCCCTCGAGCGATCCATATATGCGACAAAAACAATGTAATTATTTCGTCCAATTGTGTAACGAGAGATGGCGTCCATCATGCGTTGACTTAGTGCGCTCGAGAGTGGCTTGAAAATGATTATTTGTTGAGAAAGATGAGAAAAACGAGATGTTTCATTATCATATGGACTGAAATTTTATTCAGGATTGGAAAACGCGGAGATAAGCAGAGACTCTCGTGGCAACGAAAATAGAAAAGACCCTGGAATCTCGACTCGTCCCCTCGCCCCCCCCTCCCCCCTCCCCCTCGCGTTCTCCCTTTTTTCTCAGCTGCTGAAATCTTATCGCAAACATTTCTTCGTTATCGCTAATTACTTATGAGCATCTCATTGGAAATGATAATCGTTCTCATTTTCATTCTCTCGGATAAAATGTTGTTAACCTTATTCTCGGACAATTGATCTTTATTGGTGCAAACAATTGCCTCGATACGAGAGGCAAAACCCTCCAATTTAAAACCACATCTCGTCGTTCCTTCCTCGTCTCCTCTCTCTCTCGTTCGCGATCTCTCAATGAAGAACAATGAATTCGTATCCACAGTCCGTTCCGTGCGCCAAACGCTCCGCGTAAAAATACGTGGAAAAAAAAGAGAAAAAGCTCGTCGAAATAAATATCTCCAGTTGTTTTATCGATCCAAGATTTTCTTCAGTTGCAAAAATTTTGACAGCTATTCTTCGTTGCGTTAATCGATTAATTTTTTCTCCTTCATATCGAATAATTTCAAAAACACTGGCAACAACACCAAAAATCTCCATCGCGAGTCGTCAAGTCGTTTCGTTTTCGATTGACGAGAAAAATATCAGATTATCAAGGACTCGCGTTTCCACCATTACAAACCGCGATATTCAGTCGTTATAATTGGACTAAATCATAAATAATTAACAAGAATGAAACTAACAAACCAAAAATTACAAAAAATACGGGAAAAAAAACAAAAATAGCAAAAACAATTCAATCAATAAGTTAATGAATAATAAATTAATTAATGCAATAATTTCATTAATTATTTATTGATTATAATCATAAATATTGTTATTATAATATAACATAATTAATTATGAATTAATTATTTTTATCAATTATTATTAACAATTAATTATTATTTGCCAAATATTCGCCGAAACAAAAATGAATAATAAATCATTTCAAAAAAGGAGCCAGAAGTGAGAAAACGAAAAAAACGTCGTTAACAATGAAAAAATAATTAAAAAATGTTAATAATGAAACTGAGAGGGAAAAAAAATATTAATGAAAATTACACAGTCCTACGGTGATTAAAAAAAAAATTAAAAAATTTAGCGTAACAAACATTACGAGTTCACGTTGCTGGGAAAAAATTATCCGACATGACGCACGTGTCCTTCATCGCAAACTCAACAGTTGTTTCGAATTAACGATACATATTTCTTTTTTTTTTTTCAAAGCATTACTAGCGTTACCGTTCGATCGTAATAATTTTTGTTCGAAAAACGAGAACCACGATTTTTTTTCCGGTTTTACTTTTCGACAAATGAAAAAACTTTGCTTCACTTTTGTTATCAAGATATTCGAGCCTTCAGGGTCAGAGTAAGAAAGCTCGTTATTTATGGACGGTTTTTGTAGTTCGGTCTCGGCACACGGTCTGGTATTATCGTCACGACGAAAATGCTAATGGAAAATGATAGCGTGAAAATGTAAAATTCTTCGAATTTGTGTCGCGCAGTAAAGAATGAAGATCGGGAAAATTGCAGTTGAAATATAATGTTGCCTTTTTTCAAGGTTATCTCAAGATCGTTTCCATGGCAGAGCTTTTTTTTTTTATTATCGCAGTGGGAACCAAGTTTTATTGGGGATTTTTGTTTTTCGCATGCAACTCGACACTCGAATCTTCTTTGAGCGTCGTTGAAACATCGCGTAATTATGACACGAGAAGTTTTCCTCATTTGCACGAGCTTAGAAACGACCGCGATGTAAATTACGTAATTTTCGTGCCACGCAGTTTTTCGTCCAATGAAAATCATTCTTTTTGTTTATTTATTGAGTTTTTTTATGCACAAGATGAATTGGCAACATTTCAGAGTTCTCCAGTCCATTTTCTAGGCATCGAACAGTTTTTTTAATTCTCTCAATCTTTTTAATTAATCAAATTGAAATCAACTGTTTATTTTTTAAATAATTTAATTAAAATAATTGTCTATTATAATTATCAACCCTAGAACGGAAATCTTTTTGTTTTACTTAATTTTTTCGGTAACCTGGAGCCATAAATGACCCAAATTTTGAAAAAATTCATATCTCCGGTAAAATAGAACGAAACGGGGTCAACTTGGGCTCATTCTTTTCATTTTTTGATGCAAGATCTCGTGAGCCTGGAGGGATTTCGCTTCAAGTAAAAAAATCAGTGAAAAATGCGGTAAAACGTTGAAAAACGATGATGCTGAAGTTTGCAACGTTGGAATGCAACGAAAAATATTTGATTTTATTGATGATTCGTTCAATTTTCAATCTCTTCCAAATTTTTCGCGCCGATATGCTTTTCAAATGGCAAAAATCGATCATTTTATCAACGTAATTACATTCTGCATTCAGATAATTATTTTTGTCAAAGATAAAAAACGAATTTCGTTGCATTCCAACGGTGCAAACTTCAGAGTCCTTGAAAAACGGGCGAATGAAGAAAGAGCGCGGGATTTAGCCTGCGGGGTCGTTTTCGACCCCGGATTACCGTTCTAGGGTTGATAATAATCATTGATGATTTAATTAATTAGATTTTTTATTTATTTTTTTAGAGGGGACTGCCATAGAGCAGTCCGCGTAGAAGCAAGTTATCATGGAAGAAGTGATTGCTCTGAGTACGCATAATCCGCTCTCTCTATTGGTCAAATTTGGCATGATGGCCTGGAACAATACATGCGGAATTGAAAATTGCTCCGGACACGGTGAATGTCATAACGGCACGTGTCTTTGTGAAGTGAGTCACGAAACAAAAATACAAACATTCTATTTTCGTTTATTTTCCTATGTTGTTGTTGTTTTTTTTTTTTAATTTTTTTTTATTTTTGATCGAAAAATTTCGATTTTCATGATTTTTTTGGAATTTTTTTATTTCAGATACAATTCGATGGGACGGAATGTCACGTACCGAATTTGAGCTATTACGTAGCTTTCGCGACGATTTTCTTCATTCTCGCGTTCGTCTGCTTGACCCAGCTGGTCATGTGCATCGTTGCCGAATGGCAAAGAATGAAAGCACCCTCGTTCTTGCGCGCATGTCGCGTTACCACGCAAAAAGTATTATATTTCGTTGTCTTTTTGGCGGCATCGATAAGAGGAGCTTATTTTACGTCCCCGGTGAGTTTGGTACAATTCCAATAACCCAGAAAAAGCAGAAAAAGCAACGTCGAAACTTTAAATTAAGAAATTACCAAAATAAAAGCGCTGCAATGTTTATTTTGAATTTTTACGATTTTGGTGTGAAAAATTGAAAAATTTAGTTTGAAATTTCCAATATAATATTCGCCTCGAAGGATTTTCGAAATTCACAACTTTGCTAGTTTAAATTCGATTTTGTAATGGCAAAGAAAACTGTTCCATTATCGTTGGAAAATTTTGTAGGAAAATTTTGTGCTCTTCTATGGATAACAATCGATTTTCGTTGCTTTTGGACTTGAATTGATTTGGATTTTTCGTTACAGACTGCATTCAAGGAAGGATGGTCGAGAAGTCTCTTGTCGGCTTATTATCCTTTGCTACTGAGTGGCTCTTCTCTCATAGTTTGTTTTTGGGCCGAAGTTTTTCACATTCGCAACATTCGTACCGATAAACCGCAATTCTTGTCGAAATCCTTTTTCGGATTCGTTGTTTTTAATCTCATTACTTATTCCCTATTGCTCGCTGAATTCGTTACGGCTCAGCTCAACTCTCGACAAGATCAGGCAAGCATAATCTATTTTTTAAGGAGGTTCTGTCGCCATTATCATAATAATATGTACAAAGTAACGGAAAAATCATCAGATGCAATTTTTCCAAGATCATTTTTGACATTTAGCGCGAATCTTCTGCGTTTAAAATTTAAGAAAGTTTTACCGTCTGGTTATCGAGATAGTCAGTGTTTTGAATCGCAACTTTAATACGAAGTCTTGTGGCAAGTTACAAAAAAAGACGATTTTTTACAACAAATAACTCGATTTTTAGACAAACGAACTTTCTCAAAATTTACTCACAGTTGAGCACGATTGTTGAGAAGGTTCGTGCAAATTTTAACGAATTAAATTTGGAATTTATCTAACGCATTAGAAACGATAAAACCTCTCGAATGACCCTTGAAATAATTGTAGTCGAAATTTTCGGCTCAGTGTGACGAAAACGAAAAACTAAATTTTCCCTTAATTTTTCTTCTCAATTGAATTTTTTTTTATTTGACTCATTTCTACTTAAATATTTTCAGAGTTTTTACACTCACATTTTTAACGGCTGTTACGCCGTTTTGCTCTTCATCGTCGTCGTGTTTTTCCTGATTTACGGGGTCGAAGTATTTTTCAAGGTAAATAAATTTAGAAAAAAGAAGGAAGGTGAAAAAAGGAGAGAAAAAAAATGAAGTTAATTACAATTTTGATGGATCAAGGTTCGCGGAGGCTTTTTGAGCGAACATCACGTCGCCTCGATCGCAACGAACGTACGGACACCGAGCGATCCCAAAGCCCAGGAAGAAGATCCAGTCACGGCGAAACTTTTCGAGCCGATTCCAACGACCTCGGCGGAGGTTATGAATCTCGAGCAACAAGTCAACACTTCGCAACTCCATCAATCCAGATTCGGTCTGCTTTCTCAAGCTTTTATGCTCTTCATCGTTGTTGGTTTCTTGTTCAGCGAGACGCTCAGCGAATTTTGGAAAACAAAGTAAAACCCAAAACTTTTTAATTCTTCCAATTTCACGTTGATCATTTCCTCATCTTTGAATCTCAATTTTTTTTCTTACGATAATCCCATTTTTATTCTTCGTTAAAAAATTATTTCGTTGGCTATTTTCACGCATTTTCGATTTTTACAAAAACAACAACCAAAAATCACATTTTTTCAGAGTTCCGCTGTACAGCAGGAATTGGCACGACGTCGTTTTCCGAGTTATCGAAGTTGGCGTAGCTTTATGGTTCCCGTGCGTGCTGTGGAATTGTATGAGGTAAACGGCATTTAAATATCTTCAAAATGATTAAACAGCAACAAATTCCGATGGTTTTTGAAATTTCTATATTCGAGTAAACGACAAAAAAAAAGGCAAAAATATTGTTTTTTGGACGACAAGACGAAAATGAATGAATTTTTTATTAACTTTGGAAAATATCGACAGTCCAGAGCAATTGTGGATACTGAACCCTAAGCGAATTCTGAAGAGATTGGATCTCGATCAAACGAAAGTGACGAAGGAGATTGAGCTTCAGGAAAAAAATACAATCGATGGTCGATTATTGCCGGACGATTGTTCCATCAGCAGCAAGGATTGCTGGATTTGCTACGACAGCGAGACCCAAGACGCTGGACCATTGATACAGCCGTGTCAATGCAGAGGAGACGTCAGCGCTGTCCATCACGATTGCCTGAGACGCTGGCTCGTCGAGGTCAGTGTGAAAATTATTTCTAAAATCTAAATCTCATTTTTTTCTCCCTCGAACGAAGTTTATGAATTCTAATTCGTCCGCAAGGTAAATTCTTGTTCCGAATCAAAGAATTACCGCTGCGAGTACACACTGGGTCTTTTTGACCCCAACAATTTTCCGTCACAGATCTTTCGGCATTTAATGGCACGAGATTTTCGTTTTCGTCAAAAAATACATTCAGGGCCAGAAAATATTCATAATTTAGTGTTAAAAAAATAAAAATTCATATTTACCGGAATCCAACGATTTTGAGGAAATTTTTGGGGTCAAAACGACCCGACAGGGACTTGGAGAGTTCAATAAGGAGAAAGAAAGGAATCGACGATTAATTCGATGAATAATTCTACAAATTAATGTGATGAGATTAAAATAACGATCGATTTCACAGAGTTCAATGAACCCGGACAGTTTATCGTGCAAAGTGTGCGGTACAAAGTACAACGTGGAGCACGCTAGTCGTTTAGACTGGCAAAATGGTTTGACGCCGCGTCACTGGGTACAAACAATCGCGATTGTTACGACAATGTGCGGTTCCTCAGCCGCTGCTTGGATTCTCATACAATTGGTCGAGGGGCCGATAATCAGGATGCTCGCGGCTGGCACCGCGCTTTTGGTCATGTACGTCTGTATCAGGTCAGTATAAAAAACAAAAACCCACGTCCCGATTGACACGAATCGAACAATTCTCCAGTTTGCATCGTTGCAATGCGACCAAATTCTCTTTTTTTCAGCGGAGCTCGTGATTTTCATTCAATATTTAACTAATTTGTATTTTCATGCACAAAACTCAAGAATATATTCAAAATTTTTATCAAACTCTAATCGTTTCGAACATTTTTATGGTTTAACGCGGTTCAGCATGGCAAAATTGTATCGCCGGTACCCAAACGCCTCAATTAGCAATAATCAACGATGCAACGACATTTTTTTAGGATTCAAACCGAAAATCGATACGAAAATTGTCATTTTTATTTTCCATTGAACAAACGACGAAAAAAAAGTAGTTTTCGGTGGATCGCAACGTTGCGAATTTGAGTTTCGTCGAATGATCGTGATTCACGTCGAAATGTTGATAATTTTGTTTTTTTTTTATAGATTTTTGAGCTTGAACACCGTCGTAGCGTATCAACGTGCCAAAATATCAGCTCTAAATATCAGCAACGCCGAGTCTACGAGCGCGAGCGGTTCTCAGGTCACCACGATAAGTCATACCGTCGCTGTAGATTTAGCCAAGACTGAGACAGTCACAATATAAAGCAAAACTGAACAAAAAAAGGATAAAGCTGGAAGAAGAGAGAAATACAAATTTCAAGGAAACCGTACGCGGTTTCGTTGCCGGTGTTGCCCAATTTTAATTATACAAGAATCATTAAGTATAAATTTGAAGAGAAAAACAAACGTAAATGGATCATAGTTTAGAGACGTATCGATAGATTACCAAATCTTTTTGTCCCCCTCGTGGCAGCTTCGGGGGAGCTAAGCGGAAAGAAAGTTGCCGATTTTTGACGCCCTTTAACGCATTACAATCACAGGACGAATTTATTGACGATTCTTTCAAAATTTTGTTTAAACGTTCTTGGCACCAAAACTCAAAGTTTTCTCCTATGAAGAAAAATTTTCTGACGTTTAGAATTCGAGATATTTAATTTTTTATTTCCCACATCTAAACGTGAAAATTCGAGTCACGTTTCGTTAAAAATTTACAAAAACCGATTTCCGAAAGATTTTTTTTTTATTTTTTTAGAAATTTTCACGATTTTTTTTAGAAAAATCCCAATTTTTTTGCAACTCGTGAACGAAACGGGACTTGGAATTACACGCGTTTAGGCGGGGAAAGTTGAAAATTAAATTTCCGAAAAATCCTGGACGTCGAAAAAAAGTTTTTTGTTATGAGAAAATTTGGAGTTTTGTGTCGAGAATTTTTATACGAAATTATGAAATAATCTTGAATAAAGTAATTTTGTCGTTGTAATACTTTGAAAATGTATAAATAATTTATGTTCCCGTATAACGAGCCAAAATATTCTCGTGTCAATCTACTAGAAAAGTCACAAGAGATTTATTCTTCTGAGCTCAGATATTATCAACTGACTCACGGACGCTGCAAGTTGGAGCTTCGAGTCCGTAAGCCATTTGCTTTCGAAGCTCGTCCTTGAGCCCGAACGTGTGCCAGCGCAAACTGAAACTTCCCACGGCTTTTGAGACTGAAATGAATTTTTCAGGGCAATTAATGCCAGCGAGTCTAGTCCGAAGAGTGCTGAATTTTTGTTTTTTTTTTCTACCGTTCGATCGTCGTAAAATGAAGCGATTTCGTTATTCAAATATTTCGCTGGTAACGCGAGTTTCGAAGTTGCGATGGGGCCGGGGTCGGTTTCGACAGCTGCTCGAAAATTCAGGAGTCTCGAAATATCGAAAAACTGCGATAAAAATGATAAAAAATATGTTTTTTTTTTAAATGCTTCACGATCCCGGCCCTCGGGACTACGCACAAGGAACGAAATCGAAATTCAATCCAGCTTTTCTTCTCGAAATATGCGAAAATAAAAATCTGGCACTGTTTTGGATTCAAGGGCCGCAGGAACGAACCTCAAAAGTTGTTGAAAAGTATTGATTAAGGAAAGAAATATTTAATGCTTAGCTCGATGTGGTGCACCGATTCCTTCCCCGAAATAATAGTCACGCGTTCCCGTAGCTTTGTTTCTTACATTTTATCTGCATAACTTTGAGCTCAAACTCGACATTGTGAAATTGACCCTAGAACAGTGACTCTGAGTAAAAATTTTTTAATCGTTTTGCGGAATTTTTACTGGTTTTTTGACTTTAAGCAAAATTGCGCAGGCTCACGTGATTTTGCATTAAAAAACGAAAAGAATGAGCCCAACTCGAAACCTTTTCGTTCAATATTACCGGAGATATGAATTTTCCAAAATTGGGGTTTTCAAGACCCGAGGTTATCGGATCCGGCGAACAAGAATGAGGTCACCGTTCTAGGGTTAAAGGGTACGATGGGATGTTCCATTATTACGGAGTTCGGGGGGGTTGCGTGAGCAGAAAAACATAATAAATGAAGTTGCAAGTTTTTTCGTAAGCAGAAACTTTTAGTCGTAGATTCGAAAAGGTCTTTGGTTCATTCCAGTCGAGACGATTAAACGTTACCAATAGGATAGTTGGTAGAAAAATTATAATCAGTATAAACGAATAATGATCGATGTGTTTTCAATTATTTGAAAATAACAACACGAAGCCACAGTTTTAAGGAAACTTTGACAAACGGGAGAGAATGTGCCGGACGTTCGACGGAAAATCACTTTACGATGATCCTGCAATGAGATGGTGAAAAAATCTTCTGGAATTGCGAATTTTATACCGACTGATTGGAAAATCATTCTGAATCGACTATTTTTAACTTTTCGCCAAAATTCTTTTCCATTTTCACATTTTCTTTCGAACGTTGCTGGCCTTTGTTGACAAAGTATAGAACAAAAAATTCAACTTTAATAAAGTTCAATTAAAAAATGTCGATCTCCCACCGAATTTTGTCGCGTTTGTGTGTGTACGTTTTTTTTTTTTCAATTCACCGATATAGAAACGTCGATCAGAAAAATTATCGCAACCGAATTCGAAAACAATTGGAACACGATAATTAAAAATCCGATAAATCGATTGATGAAAATTAATAATCTTTGCCGTTTTGCGACCTGCGTCGGATGCAAATTGTGCCCGAAATCTTTTTTCCTCTATTTTTAGATTCAGCATAAAATCAAAATTCGAGCTAATGCGATGGTTTTTTTTTGTGACGTCCGTGGATTCCGAATCGTACCAAAAACTTGTTTTTCTTCATCGCACCCAACCAACATTTCGTCGGTGTCGAGTTTTTTTTTTTGGTGCTCATCAAACCGCGAACACTTTTCATTTGTACAAATCATTTTGATTCACTGGACGTTGTTTTTGCAATTTTCACAAATTCTTACACGTTTCTTTGCCACCTCAGATACTACTGAAATGTTTTTATTACCGTTTTCATTATTATTATTATTATTATTGATGTTATGATTACTTTCGTACGTAGCTGGACACTTTGTAGAATAATATTATGATGATTATATAGTCATAAGCTGTGATATTAAGACCTATAGAAAAGGCCCTTCAAAAAATAAGACGCCGAACACGATACACGAAATAAACGAACTCCAATTCCTCATTCAACCCATAAATCGTTTATTTCTCTCTTCACCGTCCCTTTTAATCGATAGAATTAAAATGAAATTACGAAAGTCTGTCAAATTAAGTTTTTTCTTTAAATGACATGCCATTGATGGTTAAAAACATGGGACATTTTGAAAAATACAATAAAGTCAACATGTTGGAACTCGTTACAAAATTTTATTCGTTTTTCCAACAAAAAATTGATTTTTTCTCACAAAAGTGTGATTTTGGAGAAAAAGCATGCTTTTTGTGTAATTATGAGATGGTTCAGACTAGAAGTAGGAAGCGGGGTTGATTTTCACCCCAGGCGAGCTTTGAATTACGTTCCGAACCTGATTTTTCAGAACTTTTAGGTATTTGAAGCGATTATTCACCAACTAAACCTCGATTAATTCGAATTTTCTCTTCGGCGTTCTCTCCGGCATGGAAAAACAAAAAAAATGTATTTTACTAAAAACGCAGCAAACTTGCAGCGTTGTTAATGAAATTTTCGCTCATTCATCGATTGACTTTGTATTGAAATAATTTTGTCAAATTTTGCAAAAAGCGAAGAGGCAGGACAGACACAATATCTTGCGAGATTTGCAAAAATTCAAGGAATTAAAGGGTTTTTTAAAAAATTCAGATTTTCGTAAAATTCGAAAAATCATCAAACGTTAACTTGGATCGATAGAACCTTTTGAAAGCTCCAAGGAATGCAGTGAATTTTGTCGGGGAAGGAAAGAAAAAATCGGTTTTAAATTCGTACTACTTTATTTTGGGGCCAAAATGAATGAGAGTGATCGGTTCCGAAAGTACATATTGGAATAGTAATATCCTCGATTTTGGTCGACGTCAAGGGCGTGCGCGAAGGGGCGAGGAAATGGTTAGGGAATGAGGAATAAAATGGAATGATACCGAGTCATTCCGTTGTTTTTATTAATTCTTACGCATTTAAACAATTACTTAAGTATGTACGAGATACATGGGTGTTTCTTGTTGTTCTGTTTGTTTGTTGGTTGCTTATTTTAATCGAATATTTCGATACTTAGTAAATATTATAATTATACAAAAACAACAGAACTTTGATTTTTGTTGTTGTTGTTGTTCCTTAAATACGGTCTCAACCTTCAAAACCCGCTAGATTACGAAAGATCTAATAAAAAAAATCGCTCTTTTTTTTGGTTAAATCATTTCTGCGTGTGTGCATTTTTGTTTTTGTTTGTTTTTTTTTCAAATTGCCGTTTCTATGAGGCTTTGAAATTGTGGCTCAGCGACAAAACGTGTCTTCCGATCTCGCGCAATTTCCGGTGTCTGATAAATGCACTCCAGCCAAATTTCGCTCAACTTACGCTGCAAAATTTGATAAAATTGTTAATTTCGATATTTATTCCACTTTTTAAATATTTTATTAAAGAAAAATGTGATTTCTCTTGGTTTTTGGGAAAATTCTCGTGTAGGACATTTCATGAATTTCCTCGTTCACCTTTGGTCGTGCTCGAGGGACGTTTTCAAGGGCCAGGAATGAGGATCAGGTGGGATTGAACGTTTGATCGAAATTTTGGAAAACTATCGATTTATCGAGGGACGATTCGATCGAAATTCTGCGAAAAATGACGATTTTTTCGAAACTCGATGGAAAAAAATTTATTGGCGAGGAAATTATGATTTTTCTTTTGAATGATAAATACAAATATTTACCTGCGATTCCGGCGATTGCCTCTGATGCGAAATATTTAACATCGACGTCCGGGTCCGTATTGAGTTTTTCGAGGACTGGCTTTACCTGGGTTTGTACGGCGCTAGGCTCGAGATAAGGTCCGATGCGTTGTAGCGTTTTGGCAACGTTGAATCTCACGTTCGCGACGTTGTCGTTGGCCATCGCGAGCACCGTTGGAAGCATTACTTTCGTTGTTATTTCTGGTCCGCAAACTTCAGCCAAAACCTGATGAACAATAAATACGAAAACAGTAACGACGAGCGAGAGAAAGAAATGCAAGTTCGAGGCGAATAATTTCGAGGCAAAAATTGCTGCAAATCGGAGAAAAAAAAATTGAAAAGACAAACTCACGTTGATGCAGAAAAGACACGTCATCCTGTGAAGATAATTCGAGTCTCTGGCCATGGCGAGAACACGTGGAACGATGGTCGTTTGTGCCCATTCAGGTCCGAATTTTTCGACCAATTTTTTAAGATTCAAGGTCGCAGCTTCTCGTATCGCATAGACGTGATCGGCCAGCCAATTCATCGAGAGGAAATTTAATTGTTCGTCGAAAAATTCGACTCCCAATTGACCGGCCAACAAGGGCATGTACCTGATTAATTAATCAAAAATAATCAATGAAAAATCCAGCCCACGTCAAAATTCAATCAACGAGATTAATCCAAATTCCGAGCGTAACAATTCATGAAAAAAACGAAAAAAACTTCTTACTCGATGATGGCTAATCGTACGCGCCATTTAGAATCCTCGGCCAATTCAACAATCGCCGGTAAAAGAGATTGAGAAAGTTGCTGGATCCCAATCACTTCGTTCACGCAGTCCAGGTTGCTTATGATGTTGAGACGAACTTCCGGACACTCGTCTTTGAGTTGTGACAGGAAAAGAGGCAACAGATGTTCGATAGTGCTGGGCAAAAATAAAAACAAACGAAAAATAATGAAAATCATCGATAAAAATTCAAAAATCTAGTTTTTTTTCTCAATAAACACGATTTTTCACGCGTTTATTCAGAAAAAAATAATTTTTTATTCGAAAGCATTGTACGAACTTGTGTTTTCCAAGAATCGGACTGAGGCCCATGATGACACTCGCGAGGGCAGATTTAACATGCTGATTAGGATCGGCCACAAGATCTTTTACATATGGCAAAACGTTCGTCATGATTATGGTCTCCTGATTGAAAGGGTCCAAATTTTGACAAAAATCGCGAACTTTGTCGGCCGCTGCTGCCCGAACTTCGGCCTCGGTGTCCTTCAGCAAGGCTTGGAAAGCTGGCACCAAATCGGCTTTCGTGATTTCCGGTCCGACGGCTTTTTGAAGCTGGAAAACGAAAATTTATCGTTATATTTGTAGAATATGAAAAACTAAAAAAAAAAAACGAATTTTGACAAATTTCCTGGCGAACGTTCTCGTCGCAACTTTTTCTTGCCAACATTTTTACGTTCATCCAAATATTTTCGTCACGCTTTTCATTGATTCTCTGCAAATACTCACGCTCGTGAATTTGTCCGCGACCATGTAGCGGACTCGCCAAGATTGATCGCATGCGCATTGACGAAGCGTCGGCATCACCAGCTGTTCAACGTCCTCCTGTTGCAAAAGCGGAGCGATACTGACGCAAGCGTCGACCGCCAAAAGTCGCACTGAATCCTGCAAAAACAAAGTGCGCATAAAATAAAATCAAGCCAATCGCGTATTGTATAAAAAATTCAAAAGTCAAAGAGTCAACAGACTTTTTTTGCAATTTTTCAAATGGCGTTAAATCTGTATTTTTCTGGGGATTCCGTTTCAGGACATTTCAAGCACATTGACATTGAAAACTGGAAAAAAAATGTTCACCCTCACAGAGCTTCCTCGATGAGAAAGAAAAATCGAAGAAAAATTGAAAATCATGCAAATTGGGGACGAATTTTGAAAGGAAAAATCTTGCCTGCTCGTCCTGAGCGAGAATGACGAACATCGGTATGAGATCAGACTTCAAGTACTCGATTTCAACGACAGTGGCAAACTCGCCAAGTTTTGCAGCTGCGGCTCTTCTCACCATCGGTGTATCGTCCTGACACAGGCCACGGAAGTTCTTTCTCAATTCAGCTGCAGAAAAAAACGTGTAAATACGGCGACAGCCGAAAAAGTACAGAAGGAAAGCGCAAAGAATGATATTTTCTTAGTTTTTTCCGTTCGCATAGAATTTCTCTAGGAGCAAAGACAGCAATTGCGAACCTTTGAAAGCGGGACCAACTCGTGGATAGCAAGCGCTCATCAATCCGCATCCGGAAGTTCTGCTCGTGAACCAATCTCCGGTGGCCAAACGTTGCACCAGCGGCACGAAATGATCTTCGAGATACGCGGGACTGTGTTGGCTGGCGATGTTGCGCAATGATTCAACCGCTTTTTCCCGAACAACCGTTTCTTCGACGGTAGCCAGGGCCTCCAAGGGTGGCTGTGGAAATTCAATATCCAATAAAGCTCCGAGATAAAAAAAACCATCCACAAAAACTTTTCGCATTATAAATCTGCGGTTTTTGTTATTATTGAATTAATTGGGCGGAATAATAATTATGGCAATTAGTGAATAATAATTATGCCGGAGTTTGCATCATGGGAATGCAACGAAATTCCGTTTTTTCTTGACCAGAAGCTTCCCTGTTGCGACTCAAAAACTCAAATGGCCCAAAAAATCGCCATTTTTTCAAAAATTCGATAAATCTCTAGTATAAAACTCTATACTAAAAAATTATCTCTGTGCGCTTTTCCCGCAAAAACTACTGAACCAATTTCGATGAATCTTTCACAGGAATGAAGCTCATCAATGAGAATCAGTTCCAGGCTGTATTGCATTTCGATAATTTTTTTTTTTTGGGACCCCCAACCAAAAAACACATTTTTCGTCAAATTTTCCACTTTCAAACTTCACAAGCAACTAAAAAATGATACTAAATCAAAAATCGCTAATTACCAATTCAAAGATAATTCGAAAACGAAGATAATTAGAGGCAACTCGAGTGCCAGTTTGTAAAAAAAAAAGTTGTAGCGATTTTCGTAAAATCAAAGTTTGAAGATTTTCAAAAAAAAATTGCATAATAATAATGTCGGAGTTTGCATTGTCGGAATGCGACGAAATTCCGTTTTTTTTTGGCCAGAGTTTTTCTCTAGAGCCCAAAAACTCGACAGCCACAAAAGTTTGCCATTCCATTCAAAATTCAATAAATGATTGAGAAAAAAAAAAATAAATTTCGTTACATTCCAACGTTGTTTCGACTTTAAAGTCATAAATAATGGATTTTTGGTTATAATGGAATTGTTGATCGTTGTTTTGCTTACCAAAATACAGTGGACGTACTCGGGCCCGCCAACGAGAGGTGTGAACGATCCGAGTTGCTCGGCAAGTGCCAAAAGTACTTCATCTTCGTCGTAAATGGTCTCCGTCAAAAATGGCATCAACTCTATACGAGTGCGTTCAGGCCCAAGCGCCAAAGCGATGGTCGAAAGTTTTTTGATCGAATTTAAACGTAACTGCAATAAAACGTGAGGGGATTCATGATCGATTTGTTTTTTTGCCGAACTTGCTCGATTGTGATTAGATTTTTTGGAATTTTTGGGGATTTCATGAACGTTTAAGGAGTTTTTCCTATTTTTTTGTTGCCGGCGATGGAAAATGATGGGAAACGATGTATTTTGGTCGAAATATTCAAAATGTTTCGTGTAAAATAAAATGGCTGTCAAAAGGCGGAAATTAGGAAAAAATTAGAGTCGAAAAGCGGATCGTATTGAATTGTGGAATGTTTGAAAAGCATTGCTGGACGATTATGGAATAATTTCATAATGAAAAGTTAATGAATCGGAGAAAATTGACAGATAAATGTTTAATGACATTTCTGGAGCGTGACAGGATTGGTCGCGCAATTAGACGTTGGTAAAAAGCGTGCGTAACCTCAACGGATGGGGATTGCGGAGACAAAATATTAGGAATTGAAGATGGCGGAGGGGGGAAGGAAAAATGGGAAGAAAAATTAGCGGGATTTTGGTTGATGATCAACTCACCTGTACATCTTCGTTCTTTAATTCGTCGATCAAAACCGCGATCGGATAAAGACTGTCGTCGGTCGTTGAGTCGCTGGCAGCCATTTTTATTTGTCTTCTCACTCACACGCGCGGGGCACACACACTCTCGATAGAAAACTGCGATGCTTCTCGACACTGTTTCGCGAATCGGAAAAAAAAACGTTACTTTCGATCTTCGCGGCTTCGCTTATCCGTTGTTAACGCCGTTTTCTCGGTTTACAATACGCTAAATAAACGCTCGGCTTTTTAAATACTAAATCTTATTTCGCTGCGGATGAATCACACACAGCATTAAAAAAACGAATATCTATCGCATCGGCCCACGAAACAATTCGTCGGACCAAACGGATAACAGAATTATTATTATTATTATTATTATTTGGTTGGGTTGGCTCCGGTTGTCTCACTTATGAGTGTGAACCATACGGCCATGTAGCTTAAACGTAGAGCGCTAACGTCGAATTATTTTCCCAGGTAGCAATTTGATGTCTTAATGTAATCCAAACGGGATCCAAAATAAGTCAAGGATAACTTTTTGGATGTCCAAAAAGATGCCTTTCGGGATCCCAATTGGATTACAAATGTCCGCCCGGCAGATAACTTTACGGGTGGCGGAAATGATAACTTTTAGTCAAATTTAGGTTATCGATACGGCATTTTAATGTTATCGAAAAGGCATCATATTGGAATCCAAACGTCGCCGCGAAAAGGCGCCCTAAAGGCACCAAATATCGCAATGCAGAAGTTATCGATATGTTGTCATAAAGGCGTCCAAAACGGATGAAAAAGGTCGACAAACGGTCAACTTAATGACATCCGAACGATGTCTCATTTAGGATGTATGGGAAGCGCATATATATATATATATATATATGTGTGTGTGTGTGAGATATTAATTCCACATACCAAACCAAACACTAAAAAATTCGATCACTTCGATCAATCTGAAATTTTAATATTTTTTTCAGTGTGGAAAATAATCTGCAATATATTGCAAATATATTGATATTTGCAGATTATTTTCCACACTGAAAAGAATATTAAAATTTCAGATTGATCGGAGTAATCGAATTTTTGAGTGTTTGATTTGGTATATATGGAATAATATCTCACATACATTTCCTCTGTATTATACAAATAAATTAACAGATATATATTCATATATTGAACATAAGCGCTCGATAAAATATATGGAGCATTTATTTTTTTGTCTTTTGCTACACAATCGCAGGTGTATAATGTTTTTTTTTTCGTTTTTATTATCCGCGCTCTTCGTTTTTTTCGCGTTCCCGGCGTTTATCCGCAACTAGCAGCTACCCTGGCTGCCTTTGACCGATCACCAGCCCGATGGATCCACTTGGCCATACGCTCTTCGATCGTTTTTATTTTGGTTCCATCGCGAACGCGCTTCGTATAACATCTGAAAATATAAATGTTTATCCAAATCAAGAAAAACTACCTTGACCCCGAATCAATAAAAAATTTGCAATAAAAAGATCGAACGTACCAATGATGAGGTATGGAAATTGGAATTTCGATATTTTCGAAACATTGTCAGCGCCAAGTACTCAGACAACTTTTGAAGACAATTGGCCAGTCATGACCGTTGAAGACAATTGGCCAGTCATGACCGTTTCCATAGCAAATTTGACAGTTTTTTGGAGATTTCTGCCACCGATTTCTTGTATTTTTCCTTTCTGAAAAAAGTTCAATACTTTAAGAAAAAACATGGGTACTCTTACGTGTTCGTTGCCGTTTTGAAAGTTCAAAAAAAGGCTTTTTCGATGGCCTCATCTTTTTAATTATAAATTCGTCTATTTAATTCTACGTACCAGAATATGTACGTGTCGTGCGCTTATTCCACGCCATGACGAAAAATGCCAGCAAAATCGTCGGAAACTGGACGTGATACAACCTAAAAAAATGATATACACACGGCATGACACACATTGGTATGAAATGAGCTTTTTTTAGCATTATAAAAATACTTACGAACTTGCAGAATACCCTGAGAGCAAACAATACGTAACACTTGCGATTTTTTTTTCTTGCTTTCACAAAAATAAACAATTTTTAGGCACGCGCGCGTAAAACATTTGGATACGCAACAGGTGCGGTCGCCCTTTTGTGTGCGGATAAGGTGTTGTCTGTCGAATGTTACCTTTTCGATGACATTTGGGTTACGCTATTGGATGACAAATTATCGACAACGTATTGCCAACCTTTAATATGCCAACATTAAGAAGACGCCAAAAGATATCTTTTGGACAACTTTTTCATAAATGCATTAGTCATCTCCCGGACCCCACAATAAGATGCCATTTTGATAACTTTTTTAATTAGTCGTTTTGATGACCCTAAAAAGTCATCTCTAAGGCAACCGTTAATATGCCAACATTAAGAAGACGCCAAAAGATATCTTTTGGACAACTTTTTCACAGATACATTAGTCATCTCCCGGACCCCACAATAAGATGCCATTTTGATAACTTTTTTAATTAGTCGTTTTGATGACCCTAAAAAGTCATCTCTAAGGCAACCATTAATCGATATCCAATTAGAACTGACTCCTAGTTATCTTTTAGTCATATCCAAAAGGCAACCTAAAAACGATAACTCATAGATATCAATTTGACATCGGTGCTACCTGGGTTGGAACTAACGACTTTACGTAGCGCGTTATTCGAAAGCGTTAACACCTTTTTTTTTTTTTTTATTCATCTTTTATTATATTTTATATTATATATTTATATTTATATTTTTTAATTTTTGACTTTTTTAATTTCGTGAGGCTAGATTGATAATTCAGCCGATTTCAGAAATTGGATGATAGGAGAAATGATGCGTGAATTAGGATTGGCTAACAAAGGTTCGATGGCGAATGGGGGAAAAATTTTTAATTTTCGTAGAGCGCGAACGAGAATTGCTCGTTGCCCGTCGAAACGCGGACAGGCCCAAAAAACGTGGTTCAGGTCTTCCGAATCATGGCCGCAGGAGCAGACCGACGACTGTGACAGATTCTTTCTGTAGAGGCTAGCTTGCAGATTATAATGGTTCGAACGCATTCTGCAGAATGACGTGATGCTGTAGCGGTCGAGGTGTTTGAAATTTGAGAACCAGGGCTTTGAGGAAGCTTGATAATAATTTTGGAAGTATGTAACGCCTTTGTATCTCCCTGCGCGGCGTATAGCGCGTTCCGAGGAGGATTTGCATTTTTCTTTCACCACCGGGAAGAAGTCTGATGGTGGGAGAGTAGTGTCGAATAAAATTCCATCTGAGATGGCAGATTTGGCAAGTTCGTCGGCTTCTTCGTTACCAGGAATACCGTGATGGCCCGGTATCCAGATTAGGCGGATTTGGAGATTGAGGTTCATTGCTTTTAGGATGTTTTTGACAATTGTAACGATGAATGGAGAAGAATTTCCAGTTGTGGGGAAGTGTAAAAGAGACTGGAGAGTGCTGAGAGAGTCGGTAAAAATCGTCGTCTTAGGGATTTTGTTGGAAATGATTATTTCGATGGTGTGAGAGATGGCTAAGGCTTCTGCAGAAAAAATTGAAGCGTAAGATCGAATTCGGTATTTCAGAGAAAGAGGCAGTGACGGGCTGTAAATGGCAAAGCCTACAAACGTTTCAGGTTCTGCCTTGGACCCGTCTGTGTAAAAATGGATGGAATCGTTGAGGCAGCTGAATTTGGAGAGGAATTCTAGTTTCGGATTGACTGATGCTTGTATGATTCTCCCTGTTTCGGTATCGATGTGAGAGTTGGAGATGTGTGTCGACGGCTTGATTTCGAAGAACAGAGGAAAGGGGTGGGAAACAATCAGCGGTTTAAGGTGTGAGAGCTTGTTGTAAGCCTTGAGCAAAGGTAGTTGCGCTATGGTTTGATTTTCGCGCACTCTTTGGGAAAGAATGAGCAAAGGGATGGAAGTGAGAAGTTGGTGGTTCGAAGAAGCGAATATTTTGAGTAAGTACTTATCCGTGAGAAATTGGACTCTGTTGCAAAGAGGTGGTTCGCAGGATTCAGCCAGTACGATGTTGTTGGGGGTGGAGTTGCGAAAGCCGAGTGCAATTCTTATGGCTTTGCGTTGGATGACTTCAATTTTCTTCAGGAGTGGGTGAAACGTGAGAGGAATGGTACAGGAACCGTGTTCGATTACACTACGTAACAGCGCTCTGTAGATCGTAAGCAGAGATGAAGGGTCTGCGCCCCACCACGTGGACCGGAGGCACTTCAAAATGTTCAGCAGTTTTTTGCATTTGTTGATGACGTTTGAGAGATGGGGGTGCCATGATAGGCGGTAGTCCAGTATAATTCCTAGGAACTTGGTTTGAAGACATCCTGAGATGCGTGAGCCGTCGATTTGGACTGAGGGATGTGTCGGATCAAAGCTATTTCGAGAGAAGACTACAAGTTTGGATTTTGAGGGCTCGACCGAGAGTCCTCGTGCATTGAGGTAGGTCGACACTTTGTCTAGGCTGTTTTGTAACGAGGCAATGCTTTCCGCAACGCGCCGTGATCTTGAGAAGATGACGACGTCGTCGGCGAAAAGCAAGCAGTTGCTTCGGGGGTGGAGATGTTTTTCTAGGTCATTTGTGTATAATAGGTATAATAATGGGCTCAGTATGCAACCCTGTGGAACTCCTTTGTAGGAGTCGTAGGGACCGAGCGTTTGGTCGGCAATTTTAAAATATAGACGTCGAGATGAGATGAGGTTATAGATAAATTGGCAATATTGCCATGGTACGCTCATTCGTTGCAAGCACGTAACTAGAGTGCCCGGATCGACATTGTCGAACGCGCTACTCACGTCAACGAAAATGCATGATGTATATTGTTGTTTTGCGATACCATTATAGATCTCGGTGGTAAGAATTGCGAGGTTGTCTTGGCAGGACTTGGATTTTCGAAACCCAAATTGAGAGGGTGCAAGGAATGAATTGCTCTCGAGCCATTGTATTAGGCGGGCGTGTATTAATCTCTCGAATAATTTGAGAAGGCAGGAGGCTAGAGAAATGGGTCTAAATTTTCCCGGAGTTGATTTCGGTATAAAGAAGACCAGGAACTCGCGCCAGCTTTCTGGAAAGAGGCCTGCTTGGAATAATTGATTGAATGTGTCTAACAGCATTTCTTGGATGGAGGTTGGTAAATTAGATATGATGAGCGAATCTATTTTATCGATGCCTGGGGCTGACTTTGGTTTTCCTTTATGTATGCCGGCCTGTAATTCTTCCATTGTGAAGGGCGGATTCAAGCTAGGGTTGTTGGCGCACGGTATAGCAGGAGAGGGTGAGTTGGGGAAGAAGCATGACGGGGGACAGATAGAGGGGATGAGATTTAAAATATTTTCGTGACTATCAGTGTTGGATCGGAAGGATGCTGGGTCAGGAATGTTTCTGTTTCGGAATCGTTTTATCTTGTCCCAAACTTTGTTGGTTGGGGAGCGGAAATCTATTGTTTTTGTAAATTCAATCCAGGAGTTTTTTTTTGTTTTTTTGAAAATTTTGCGGGCTATGGCATCTAGTCTTTTGGCTTCGATCAGGTTTTCGAGATTCGATAGTCGTCTGAAGGATGACCACGCGTCTTTGCGGGCCGCGTTTGCGGTGTTGCACTCTTCGTTCCACCAGGTGGCAGGACGTGCCTTGAAGGATCTAGTTCCATTTGTGAGAGGTGTTGGGATAGAGGAATTTATTGAGTCATGGATGGCTTGTGTTATGTTGGAGTATTGTGTTAAAGGAGAGGGGTTCGTTAGAGTGGGTGCGGCTGTGTCGAGAGATTTTTTAAATTGGGTCCAGTCGATTTTTTTGACGGGGTATCGGTGGGAGGAGAAAGTGAATGTAGTATGTTCTATGCCGAGAGTTATAGAAATTGGGAAGTGGTCGCTGAGGAGCGAATCAGTCTCTACTTTCCATTCGCTGACAGGAATGAGATGCGGAGAGACTAGAGATAGGTCCAGAGCAGTTGAATTGTGTGTCGGATTGAGCGGATTAGTTGTGTGGGAACCATCGTTGAGGAGCGAAAGATTAGAATCTATTAGAGTGTCAGATAGATGAATCCCAGAGGAGCAATTGTTTGCACAACCCCAGGAAGAATGATGGCAGTTAAAGTCTCCGCCTATGAAGATGTTACTTGATGTAGATAGACTGTCAAACAGACGGTGCCATTCATCGGCCCGTACCGTCGTACCTGGACTCTTATAGAGCGATACGACGGTTAAGGGTCCTAGAGAGGTCGATATTGAGATGGCGAGAGTTTCCAAACGGTTGGGGGCGTGATATATATTAGGGATTTCTTTGAAGGCTATGTCCGGTTTAAGGCAGATGGCCAGACCACCGCCTTTTTTATCAGCACGATTTTTTGTGATCATGTTGAAGCCGTAGACTTTAGGAATACATGACTGTGAGAGCCAAGTTTCACAAAGAATTATGATGTCGTAGGACTGGGCGATGTTCTGAAGAAGTCCTGTTTTGTTGTAAAAACTGTGACAGTTCCACTGGAGTATTTTTAGTTTTTTATTGAGTGTCATCTTCGGGAGTGATGGTATTGGTTTGGAGGGCGTTGAGGGTCTCTATGAGAGGATTTATTTTTTCTGTTAGGCCTAATGAGTTTAGGGCTGGGATTAACTGTTGAGTGATGAGCTGCAGGAGGAATGGAATCATAACATTTATGTTGATGTCGGGTGGGATTGGGGGATAAGGGTTATTTGGGTTGTGGAAACCGGTCGGTTCGGATGCGGGTGACGAGGTGTGGTGGTTGTCGCCGGCGCCGTGACCGAGGATGGGGCCGAACGAAAGCGGAGTGCGGCCGTGGGGGGAAATGAGCATTTGCTCATGAGCGGTGCGTGTAGCAAGCGCAGACGGTGAGAGAGTTGCTTGTTTTGGAGGCTGTCGAGGGTTTTGTTTTGGGAAGTTTCTTTGGAGTGCTGGTTGTGGTTCATAAGACATGTATGAGGAGCGAGTTGCTTTTTGGTATTGGTGGGATTGGTTTCGTGATTGCGGAGGCGGTTGCGAGAGAGAGGTAGAGGCGGAAGCGACTTGGCTGTATGAAGAAGCCGGGTGTTGGAGAGACGGAGAGGGAGTGCCATGGGACGAATTAATTCTGAGTGGGGGAAATTGAGACGTTGACCTATTGATGGTCATGTTTGGATAAGGCGCCGAGTTCTCTAGAATTTTTCTAGCTTCTGCGAGAGGGATGTTCTCTGAGGCGGCTGTTGCTCTGACCGACTTCTCGAAGAGAAATAGGCGGCATTTTCTGTCGATTGGCAAATGGGCGTCTTTGCAGTTCGCGCAGCGCGGAGGTCCGTCCTTGTTGGGGCAATCTACTCCAGCTGCGTGCTTGGAGTCGCCGCATTTCATGCATTTCGCCCGGCTTTTGCACTGGCTTGCTACATGGTTAAATCTGAAGCAGTTAAAACAAATTTTTATAGGCGAGACCCAGGCATCGACTGGGTGACGAACTTGGAATAAGGAGACGTGGTCGGGTCTGACGCGGTTTTCAAATTTCAGATAGAAAGTTTGGGTTGGTATGAGTTTCGTTTTGCCGTCGACTGTGACTTTTCTGTTTTGGCGCCGAGCATCGATGACTCTCGCTGGAGAGTTTATTTGGCTGATCAATTCCTCTTTGTCGATGTCGAGAGGAACGCCTTTAATGAGGCCTTCGCAAGTTAAGAAAGAGTCTGGAATGAAGGCTACGAGATTCGCAGCTTTTACTGCTGGGTCATTAATTAGGTCGTTTGCGGTTTGCGCGTTCGAGAGATCGATCGAGCATTGGTATTTACCTGAGGAGAAGATATGATTTACCTGAGTTTTCGTGAACTTCGAGAGAATGATTCTTCCTATTCTCGTAGCGTTTAGTCGCGGAGTTTCTGAATTAATCGCCGCCGGCTGGATCAAAACGATGAACGGGCCTGGACTGGTGTTGTTGTAGCGGTTCTGAAGGAGGTGGTCAGGAAATCTTTTTAAATTCGGGTCGATTTCCGGAGGGCCCTGTGGTGACGAGGAGGTTAAGGGATTGTTTATGGCCTTGGGGTCTTGTTCGGGTTTACTTTTAAAATTTTTATTTGACGGGTTGTCGTTGTCGTCGGTCATAGCTCCTTTGCGTTTGCACGCGTCTCTGCTGCCAAATGATTCTTGCAGGAGATCCTGAACCTGCATTGTAAGGTCTCCGTCCGCGTCAAAATTGTTGTAATCGTGAGGCGGGGACGACCCTGGGTCTTGATCGGCCATGTCTCACCCCGAGGGGGGGGGGGACAGGCTTGAGATGATAGGAACGACGGTTATTGGTTTTTAGGTTAGGAGAAGCTGCGAATGGGATTAATATTAGAGTGGATGAAATAATGGAGAGGAATGTGAAATGTTCTTAAGCGGCTCGATTTAACGAGCATTAGCTCTTTGTTCACTGAGTATTTATGTTAGTATTTTAGAATTAAGGTTAAAAGAAACTCCGACGGAAATGCTAGGTGTGTCGCTTTCCGATAACAGAATTATAGGGAGGCGAGCGGTGGGCGAGCGGAGCAGAGCCGAGATATTAGTCACGAAACCGAGAACACGACGTAGAGAGAAAACCACGTTTTCCGAAGAGCCTCGAACTTTCCAAATCTAAAGGAGCATTCGAAAAGTCAATTTTTTTTCTGCTAAGCAAAATTTCCTCTTCCGCGGAATGCCAGTCGATCGATCGGATATTTAGCAACAACATGGGACTCAAAATATCGGCAGAAAAAATCGCGACATTCGCGAAAAGATCGAAAAATAGTGATTCTAGATCGCGTCCCGGACCACGACCAGTAGCGCCGTCTATCGAACGTTCCGGCAGGCGATCGAGTCATCGCCAATCCCCTCTCCGCGCCCGCGACGTCGTGGAATCGTAGAAAACGCAAAAACGCATATGCCTTTTCCCCATGAAGCTCATTTCTGTCAAAAACACTTGAAAAGCTGTGTACAGTAGTCGCAACGTTCATTGCCGAGTTTTCGGAGCGCTAGAAACTGATAAATCCTTAAAAAAGTAAACAAGACGTATCGTACGGTCAATATGACCGGCGATAAGATCACTGACAAATTGGACCATCGTGAAAACAACAGCGAAAAAAGTAGCGATAATATCGAGTGTCATCTGAACTTGAGCCTCGATGAAACGTTCTCCGATACAATTGAGTTTACTCCCTGCCCTGAATTTCAATTCGCGGTAAGTAATTTTTCATCAACGACTTAATTAACGTAAATATTCATTTCCATATCGCTGAGTTTCCCAGTCAAATAATAATAACGATGCGAATTCGTCGCTGTGCGCTACGCCGAATCGCAAAAAAATAAAAACACCGCGAGTCTGCGATGTAAATATTTTGAAAATCGAAAACGTTCGACAACATTTCCAGCTCGCAATAGCGTTTCGAAAATCTCAAGATTCGTTCTTGAAAATTTACAACATTTCCACCGAGTCGAAAACAATGAAACGACAAAAGCGTCGACTCTGTTTTCAACCGTTCAAATTGAGGTTAGGAAACAACTCGAAATCCCTTTTTCCATGATTTTATTGCACACCAATGCGGTTTATGAGTATTAAATTAACAATTTCGCCAGTTTCTTTGCTCCGAATCGTCAAATTTTGAGGTTAACTCAAGCGTTTAAAGCGTGACAGTAAAATCCTCTGAATTAAAAAGATTTTCGGTTCGATTTTGAACGAACATGCAGGAACAAAATCTCACGATGGTCCCAAATGTCAATTCATGCAATTAATCATTTTTTCCATACCGAACGTAATTAAGTATTCCATCTACGATATAAATATATAAATCAGTCAATTGTAATTTACACAATTCGTGAATAACAATCGACGGATTAAATAAATCTCATAGCCGGTAAACTTGTGTGTACTTTCGGTCGTTTCGAGCTCAACGATGATTCAGTCATCGTTATGCATTATTTCCAGACCTTAACCTGCTACATTTGCAATGGGTATTACGGGCCCTGCTTTCAAGAGCCAGTCTGTGCCACGTGCCATGCATTTTTGTTTCCGGACGACATTGGCCTCCGACAAGTTCCAATTTTCAGTGAAGTGAGTATTTTTTTTTCTCACTTTTCAAGATGCAGGAGCAATAAAAACTCATCAACTGTCGACGATTCGAGGAGTAAACTTGACATTGATTTTCCATATCAATTCCGTATTATCAATAAGGAATTGATAATTACAATAAATAATTCATTACTTAATAAATAAACAAAAAGTAAAAAAGTGAAAACAAAATAAGAAAATAGAGATTAATAAATTGAAAAAATTAATTTTTTTTTCCCCGGGCTCGAGGACGTGAATAATAAATAAAAAAATCAATTAATTAATCATAATTAATAAATTGATTGGTAATAAATTGTGATTTTTTTTTCTACAGAAAACAAACGTCGAAGATTAATAAGTAATTAATAATTATAATTGAAAACTAATTGAATAAAAAGTGAAAATACAAATTGATTTTAATGATAATTGGAAAATGAATAGGTAATAAATTATTATTTATAACTTATTTCGATATTTTTATTTCTACAGATAACCGACGACGAAGATTAATAACTAATTAATAATTATGATTGATAATTAATTAATTAAAAATTAATCAAATAAAAAGTAAAATTAAAATTGGTTTTAGTGATAATTGGAAAATAAATAGGTAATGAATTATTATTTATAGTTTATTTCGATATTCTTACGTCTACAGAAAACCGACGACGAAGATTCGGGTAACGACGAGCCGACAGATTTGTATTACAACGCAGAGAGGCGAGTAAGTCAGCAATCCCGAAGCTCGAGTTCTCAAAATTCGATTCCGGTAATTGCTAGCGCTCCGAGAGTGGCTAACGAGTACAAAAATGTATCGAACAATGTTGCTATACCGGGGGGGAGCATCGGAGGGCAAGGACCGAGTCAAAAGGTTGCGAGTAACAGTGCGAAAATTTATTCGTGGGCGTCAACGAGTTGTCCACCTCCGAAGAGCAACGATTCGAGTTGCTCGAACTCGAGCCAATCGATTTCATTGGCAAATCTTCGTCTTGGTGAGCCGGCGAGTCCGCGAGCGGAAGGATCGCCCGAAGCGGACGATGGGGCTGAGGAAAATTTACCGAATTTAGACGAGGTCGTAACGCCCGATGAAAATCTTCCGGAGCATGTTTCACGATGCGGCGATCCTCAGTTGCCCTGGATTTATCGAGCTCATGGCGAAGTCGGGGAACCCTCGAGGCCTCAAAATCTCGCCGAGCGTGTTGAGATGCTGACGAATCACAAACACACGGAACACGAGCCGATCAACGAGCCAGGACTCGTCGAAAGACTCCCACCGGAAGTGCTGCTCGCAGTTTTCTCTTATCTCGACGACGTCAGCCTCTGGTCAGCGGCGAACGTTTGTCGACGATGGTACGGCCTCCTGCTGACTCACGTGCCTTCCCAGCAGTGGCAACAACACGTCAAAATCCATTGGCCCCTCTACAGACCCATCGGCAATGTCGACAATTGGTTTAAAGTTTACGATCGCCTTGCGTCTTCCGCTCCCTGCAGAATGTGCTTCAGTCTCATGTGCTTGAGGGCCGAACCTTCCAGAATGGAAGAAAACTCGTGGCGACGAAATCGACTCAGAAGCGAACTCAAAAGCTTGCGAATCGATCCTCCCGAAGGCATCGAAGCTACGCCTCTCGATCAAATGTGTTGCCATTGGCAAGCCACAATCACTGGACCGATTGGCAGCCCATACGAGGGCGGCCTTTTCTACTTGTACTTGCAAGTTCCCTACAGGTACTTTTGCAAAATTCACTGGAAAACCTCAAGTAGGCAAAAAAAAATGAAAAAAAACCTGATTTTCCGCCAAAAACTTTTTTTCTCGAAATCCTCAAAGTCTGTCGATCCCGATGGCGATAAAACCTGAAAGTTCATTATTTATCTAAAGTATCAATTTTATCCTGGAACTTCCGGAAAGCACTGTACGACAAGAAAACCGAAAATCCATGAAAAAATGTGTTTTTTTTTTTTTTTTTCCAGTTACCCGATGTGTCCGCCCGTTGTGAAATTCCTCACGAAGATCCTCCATCCCAACGTATCGAGGCACGGGGATGTGGGCATTGATTCGATTCATCACAACTGGTCACTCGCTCTTACATTATCAAAAGTATTGATAAGCGTTCAGAGCTTGCTGACGGATCCTTACTGCCAAGTAAGTGCGATTTGTTTCGCCCAAATACTCCAAACACGAATATTCATCAACTAATTCAATTCACAATTTAAAAAACGAATAAATCAGTAAATAATCGACTGGATACATAAATGAATGAATGAATCAATTTAATTTATAAATATGAATTGATTAATTAAGTTTATAATATTCAATTTAATTGCATATTTGGTCAATAAATATAATTTGAAAATATTAATTCATCAATTAGGTTTATAAAATTCAATTTAATTGCATATTTGGTTAATAAATTTAATTTATAAACATGAATTGATCAATTAAGTCTATAATATTCAATTTAATTGCATATTTGGTTAATAAATTTAATTTATAAAATAAAATAAATATGAATTGGTCCATTAAGTTTTTAACATTCAATTTAATTGCACATTTGGTTAATCAATTTAATTTATAAATATGAATTGATCGATTAAGTTAATAATATTCAATTTAATTGCATATTTGGTTGATAAATTTAATTTATAAATATGGATTCATCAATTAAGTTGATAATATTCAATTTAATTGCATATTTGGTTAATAAATTTAATTTATAAACATGAATTGATCAATTAAGTTTATAATATTCAATTTAATTGCGTATTTGGTTAATAAATTTCATTTATAAATATGAATTCATTAATTAAGTTTATAATATTCAATTTAATTGCATATTTGGTTGATAAATTTCATTTATAAACATGAATTGATCAATTGAGTCTATAATATTCAATTTAATTGCATATTTGGTTAATAAATTTAATTTATAAATATGAATTGGTCAATTAAGTTCATAATATTCAATTTAATTGCATATTTGGTTAAAAAATATGAATAAGTCGATTAATCGATAAATCAAATATGAATTGAAGAATTAATTTGGCAAAAATATGCTAAATATGAATAAATTGATGTAAATATGCACGTAGTTCGAGTGCGGGGGAATCGATGCGTAATTAAGATCGTTTCGGCAGGTCTGCATGGAGCCTGAACTTGGAGAAATGTACATGAACGACAGGGAACGATTCGAGGAGGTGGCGAGAGCTTGGACGTGGAAATACGCGATGCACGACGTCGTGACGCCGACGTAGCGTTGAGGAATGATTTTATTTTGAAGCTAAATACGAGGCAAGAAATATTTTATTTTAACGTGATGAATCGAACGTCAGATTGATTAATTAATTAACGTATTACAATCACAAAATCACTTTGTTTACAGGATTCTTCAATAATTTTGTATGAACATTTTCGCCACCAAAACTAACAATTTTCTTGTATAAAGAAAAATTATCTGACGTTAAGAATTTGCAGTATTTAATTTCCAATTTTTAACTTTTCCCATCCAATCCCGTGTAAATTAGGATTTTCTTAAAAAATCCCGTCTCATAGCCTTTTTGGCTATCCGCCATAAAAATCCTAAATACACTCTTTGCGACTCGAGTCGAGCAACTTTTTATGGAAAAGTTAATTTTATTTAGACGCGTTTAGATGGAAAATTGAAAAATAGTAAATTAAATTTTGCGTTTTGGTGGCAAGAACGTTTATACGAAAATTTGAAAGAACGCTAAAAGAAGTCATTTTGTGATAGCAAAACCTAAAATTCACGCCGAGTGAGATTGGAGAAAGTCGCGATACTCGTATCCAAATATTGAATTAATCACGCATTATCGCTGAGTCTAAGATTTTTAATGATTCATCGAACTCGTGTCATTCAGCTTGGAGGAATAAATATTGACACGAGAGAGAATAAAATCATGGATCAACGTGATTGATTGGTCTGGCAATATATTGCCAATGTAAACTGTGATGTGATGAAAAATAAAATGTATGCGAGAGCTGAGATTGAAAAGAATCAATTGGCTGAGTAGTTTGACGCACGATCACGAGCAATGAGGTCAATGAAACGAGCGCAGTCGAAACGAGAGAGAAACTTGTGGATGAATAAAATGTTGTGCGCAACGGGGGGCACGCGAGAACAAGACAGAGAGAGAGAGAGAGAGAAATCCTGCGGGGTTGCTCGGCGGGCGACGAAACCAATCAGTAACGCCGTTAACATCGAGCCCCATACTATTCGTATAACCCATTATTGCAGCTAACGGCGCAAAACGTCATTCCACACTTGGTTTCATAGGCATACACGCTCTTCTTAATTACACGCCTTCCTGCCAACTCGCAGAATCAAGGCGTGTTCGCGCTTATGGTTCAGCTCCACCGCCTGACGGGCTTGCCCATAGAATTGCCACTTGGCAGGCGTTTAACCTTGCGAGACCTCGCGATCCGATACTTGAGCTTGACGTTACAAATGTCATCGAGACTTGCAGCTTTTAGAAAAATCATTTTTCCCTTTTTGCTGAACCCTCGTTACGTTCCGGGTCCTTGAGACCCGGGAGAAGATTTTTTCACGAAATCCTCTCCAGAGCTTTTCTGTCTCGCCAAGAGCTCAATTTCACGCCAACATACTCGCAACTTCCATGAGAAATTCGCTACGAGCCTTTTTCGGCGACTGTGCACGTACAAAAGCGACTAAAATTCTTGTTCAATGCTCACCACTCAGGCACTTGGCAATCCGAGAAGAAATAGGGGTCAAAGTGTTGAGGCAATATTTAATATTGAAATTCTGCGGGTATGAGGCTGGATAGTCGAGAAGGATCGATCCGTTGGGCACAACACTCGAGGATCATTTTACTCGCGGTTCATAAAGACGTTTGTCCGCACGACGATACGGGCCTCTTGGAAAAATTCGTTTTCCGGGGAAAAACTCAATGAAGAATTGGTAAAAATTGACTTTTCATTGAGATTCTCGTCATGTGACTCGTTTTTATTGACAATTTTCAAATAATTTACAGTTACGGTCGACAAGGCTGCACCTAGGGAAAAATTATTATAGGGAGACCGAGCGAGAGAAACGACCTTCGTGCGAGTGCCGTTGCGAGATGTACGAACGATAAGAGACGGAAGACAAGAAACGGGAGGGAATCTGTTGAAGGTCCGGCGATTGGCCGAGTATACTACTCGTAGGCGTCGAGCTGGAACGGTAGGCCGTTGTATTTTGCTACTTCGTAGGCTCATGTCTGTCCCGCGAGCTGAGCTCTGTCCACGGTTAGCCTGCATGGGGGGCCCCGAGCGTCATTTGTGTAATCTTCCGGTTTCTCGGTGGTCGCGTATAGCGCAACCGAGTTTTCAAATTGTATAGTCATGATTGCGCCAGCCCTGAGCATAGTCCGAGTTAAACCGTTTTGCACAACTTGCCAGAGTTGCTCAATGACGCTGGGGGGGTCTTGACTTATAATTAACAATATTTCACAGTCCTCGGGAAAACCCACAACCAGATTCCATGAGAATCGTCTCCTCGTGCCCTTCGCGGAGCCGGGCGATCTAAAAAAAAATCTTGACTATTTTTCCAGAAAGTAAAGGGCAAGTACAAACTTGTACACAAAATCTTACGAAATTTGCAAAAAATCATGCAGTTCGCCATTGAAAAAATCAGATTTTCGTCAAATTCGAAAAACCATAAAATTTGAATCGTTTAACCGATATTTTGCAAATTCAATTCCTACCTTCCCATTATTACACGCTTTTCATAACAAAAAAATGAGAAATATATTCGGAAATTTGCAGAAGTTTTAGCGATGGCAGACTTTTTTGAAAATTGCAAAAAACCGTCAAATTCGTGTTTTTTTTAAAGCAATTTTGACAAAATTCTCAGAGAATGAAAAGATTGTATCGATTAACATCTGTGCAAAAGGGGAGCCCTGTAGCTCAAACCGTTCTCTTTATAGTGCCAGAACACACACACGCGCCCATACATCCAGCCATTTTTTTCTAAATATGATTTTTCGATGTTTTGGGACATTTTAAACCAATTGACATTAAAAAGTGAAAAAAAATCACCGTCACAAAGCAAAATGATTTAAATTCATAGGAATGTGGCAAAGTTATTCAAAAGTTCATTAAGAATTTCCTTCCAGACTCGAAGCCCAAACCATGTCCGTCCATTTAAAGGAAATTTATGTTCCCATCGGCAATTGACTCCCTCGCGACCATGCTCCAAGACTTTTTAGGTTAATTTAATTATTTTGCCTCAGCCTATTTCCCGAATTCGCGAGTTCCATTATTTACTTGCGCTTTTCGGCTCTAAAGTGTCATGTGTTTTCAGAGACGTTTCCTCTAAGTGTTTTGGGTTGATTGAGGAAAAGCGGGAGACGTAGAAAGCAGCTTGATCTTGGGGCAGAAACCATAAGCGAAATAACGGCAGGTTTCATTGTTAATGAAATCGATTCGAAGCGAGTGCAGACGTTGGCGACGTCGCCCCTTGGCAGGCTCGCATAAGCCAATGTTTTTGCATGTGTAAATCTGGCTCTCTCACAAGTCGCATTCGCCCCGATTTGCCTTCCTTTGGAACGTAATTACACTGGCCTTGCTGCCCTCCTCTTCACTTCACCCCAACCCCCTTAGCCGAACCGCTTATTTATGGACTATAAAACGTTTCAACATGGGCTTCCTCCGAAGCTGTTGTAGCAGCGCGCTATTACCCTAAGCTCCGACTCCTTAAATTCCTTTATTTTTATTTCTTCTCGCTGCCGAATGTAGTTACGCGTGGTTAACTGACGCGGGTTGTTTCAGGCTGTGGATGGAGACGCCGAAGGATTGGGTGGCCAAAAGATTATCGGGTTTTCCGCAGAATGACTGGGAAAAGTTGAAGGGCTCATAGAATTTGCGTCAATTTCATGAGTTGCCGACTAAATCTTGATGAAGAAGGAAGCTCCGTTTGCCATACTCCTTACATGACTCCATCAAGTTGGTCAGCGACTCGGGATACCGTGCCGGTGAAGCTTGAGTGTCAAAGTGCTAGCACGGCTTTTATTGCCGAGTAAAAAAGTCTAAATTGGCGCACATAAAATCCGCGCGGTGGTCGTCGAGAGGCTGTGAAATTGCGCCAACTTGGAGTTACATCTGGAAACGTTAAAAATTTCGATTTAACTGCTCGGTGGCAAGGAGCAGTTTCGTCCGTTGGTAATAGAAACGAAACGATGGCTCTACGAGATTAATGGAAGCGATTGCTGCTGTTTAATTCTGTATCCCTGGGGATGCAGTTGGATGGGATTGGAGGATCGTCAGCTTGGTTCACTTGCCGTTACAAGTTGATTGAAGGGCGCTTTAGTGGCTGGATCTGTTTGAACCAACGGTCCAGTGCGCACGAGTCCTCCACTATCATTTCGGACATGTGACCTAGGTGTGTCGAGTGTTTGGTGCAACTGTAATTAGTCCGAGGAATAAAACTGGTAGTAGCGAAGCTAGAACGTTCGTAGAGTTGGCGTAAAGCCCCCGCAGTGTGACGACTTTCAGCTGGCTGTGCTCTCGCTCTTTAGCTCTTGTTCCATCTGCCTCTTGCTCGCTCACTCTTTATGGCTGGCGGTCCGGAGGAGAGAAGGGCGCGAGGGGAGGCTAGAGCGAGAGCTCGGAGCCGTGGTGGGTGGTCCTGGGCGCAGAGAGCCTGCGGGTCCTCCCTTTCTTCTTCCTTCTCTTCTTCTCCTCTTCTTCGTCTTCTTCTTCTTCTTCTTTACCCTCCTCTTCTTCTTCGACTCGTTCGTCTCTCCTTCTCGCATCTGCTTGCCACCGGCCGTTCTCCATCTCTTTTTCTTTATTCGGTTTATCCTCTTCGTCGCTCTCTCGTCTCCATCCGGAGACACACGCTCTCCCCGTCCTTGCCTCACTTGCCTCATATCTCCCCTCTCTTTTCTCTTTCGACTCTATATCCACCTCGCTCCTCCTTGGCTACGTGTGTGGCCAACACCAGCCATCCACCTCGCTCTTTTTACCGCGTGCTTTCTCCATCGCTCTTTCCTTTACCCTCCGAACTTTTCAGTGCCCTACTCAAGCCTTAGGGTGTCCTCACAATCCCGTACTAAAAATACGCAGGAATTAGAAACTGGAACACACACTCTGGGCCAACTTTGATTCGTTCCTTTCGTTTCTATGGCTTGGGATCAAGCAACAATGATTTTTTTTTTTAATTATCAACAAAACTCTGTGAACCGAAACTTTCATCTTGCCACCCCTGAACTGTGGTCATTCCTTGATCTTTGAAACTTCTTCTTTCTGGATGAACGCAGCTTTATTTTTGTGGCCTCTTTACCCCGTCGCTACTTTAAAGCCTTATGGGCTGTAACGCTCGTCCAAAGGAGAGCGATACCTTTTCTGTTCCGAGGCAATAGCTGCAACGGCCTAGAGTGGAAGGGAAATAAACGAAAAGCGAATGTTTTTTTTTTTTTTAGAGAGAAAGCAACCGGCTCTAGTCTCTCTCGCTGCGTGCTCGCCACGTGGGTAACGTAAGTTCATCTCCACGAGCCTTAAATACACAACGAACCCAAAGACTCCAAATCATATGTTCCTGAACGTAAGACGAGCCACGGGCAAGAGTCTTTGACATGGAAATGAAACGTTAAGAAGGCACGTATGGTCTACATTAAACCATTCAAACGTGATAAGCTCTGGAAAGACTGATTTATTTCGGTCCAACAGGAAGTCTTCCGCCGTTACTATCCCCAGATTTACTAACTCGTTAAAGGGAAAGTCTCTCCTATCCACGTTTTTGTCTCCCGCCTCTGTTTCGACAACGAACATCAGCAGGGACTTTTTCACTCTCAACGAGAAGCCTCCAAATGACCGAACGACTGGCTCGTGCGAGTTATAAACTGTAGTAATAGTCGTAGTAGCGTTTTCCATGCATATCCTTCTCCAGTTTTTACATGTTCACACCCTCTCTTGCTTCATTCTTTTCACAATTTTTATTTCACTTCACACTATGGTCCTACGTTTTTTACGTGGGTTCCGAACCAATGATGCTGAAGTTTGCAACGTTGGAATGCATCGGAAAATATTGAATTTTAATGAAGATTCGTTCAATTTTCAATGTCATCCAAATTTTTCGAGCCGACATGCCGAATGGCAAAAATGGATGATTTTATCATCATAATTACATTCTGCATTTGGATAATTATTTTTTTCAAAGATAAAAATGAATTTCGTTGCATTCCAACGATGCAAACTTCAGAGTCATTCCCAACCACAGAAAATACAGTCAAAGAAGGTTGGATCACGAAATCAAAATAATCAGAATTTGATCAAATTTGGTGATAACATTCTTGGGCATCAAGTATACAAACACAAATTTTTCTTAAGAGGACGCAGCAGTCACCTCGAATTTTCGAAATGAAAATGAAAATTGTCCGGTCTCGTTTGACTAATCAAAAAAGGCCCTGTCAACGGACGCGGAAAAATGGCAAAAATACGCTGACAGGGCCTTTTTTTTTCATTGATAAAACCGTGACGAAGATATTCAATTTCGAAAATTGCAGCTGTCTCTCTCGCACTCACATAGCGAGAAAGCGATTGCTGCATCCTCCTAAATCGAACTTCTTATGTACGAGATCTACACCTGTATATATGGAAACTCTACGTTTATACACTTGAATTTTAGTGTTGAATTATTCGAGTACTACGTGGTGGAGAAATCGGTAAATCGTTATAAGTTTTTTATATTTTTGACATGGTTCAGCATGTCAACATTGTGTCGTCGTGATTCAACTTGCTTATAACACTTGGAAAAATCCATTTGTGTCGGCGGCAGTCGAATCCGCGCCCACTGGTTGCGGGCCGAACACGTTACCACTGCGCTACTGTCTCTGAGTTATGAACCGTTTTAACGTACGGAATATGATCGCGCAAAGGGCCAGTGTCGCGAGTCCGGAATTTGATGAATTTTCAAGAAAATTTTGGACGATATTTCGACCGCCTGAATTTTTCATGGCCAGAGGGTTGTGCAGGTCTTGTGGGGGAGTGAAAAAAAAGATTCGAGCGAGTTCCACGAAGCCTCTCGTCACGGTAAATACGTCCCGGTTGGTAAGATTCGTGGCAAGGTCACCGATCGCGTTCGCCACCCAAAACCGGAACGCCGTGTGTTCCGGTAGGCGATATATGTCTACGACGATGTACATCACCAATGTACATAAGCGATATGTGTTGTACATATACATACGGAAAACATTGAGGAGACCGCAAAGTAGAGGGGCCGAAGAGGACGAGGAGGAGGAGGAAGAAGAAGAAGAAGACGAAGGAAGAGTGAGAAAGAGGCCAACGTGTGTGGCCGACGAGAGAGCACGCTGGATCCGTATAGTTGGTCGACAATAACAGCTGATGCTCAATAGGAGCCCACGGCCTTTTTTCCCCGTGCTCTGTCCTCTGCACACTCGCTCGCCTTTCCTTCCGAAGCTTCTTCATCTCTTATCTCTTCCTCTTTCTTTCTCGCGGCCTCTTATTGCTTGACTCTTATTTTCTGGAACACCCTCTCGGCTGCGTCCATCAGCAAAGTCTCTCAGTTTTGCAGGAGCAAAGGCAACAGCAACATTGCTTTGTGTGTCGCTCATTGTTTCCTAATCTCCGTTAAAACTTATTGGCAAGCGACCTCAACGTTCTCAGCAACTTCCGGTCATTTTCAAAGTCTTTGAGGCGCTTGGCCCGAAAATATTTTACGGATTTCTCACTCGAGGTTTCCTCTCAGACCTCAATTAACATTTTTCGATCGCACCGGAAAATTCCACCCGAAAAGTCCGATTTTGGCTGGCAAAGCTGACCCGGCAAACGTTGTTTTGCCATTCAAATCATTGCCAGTCAATGTTTCGGCAATTAAATAAAAAATCACGCGGCCTAGCGGTTTGAAATTTACTTTACGACCCATTCTAATATTCCTACCAAAAACTTTCATGAAAATCGGTCAAACCGTTACGGAGGAGTGCAACCACAAACATCGTGACACGAGATATTTATATATATAGATATTGATTTATTTACAAACGCTCAATGTCACTCGCTCACACGACATATATTATAAATTAATAATAAAATAATAATCATAATAATTAATTGTTTTTCTATAGATCTATGATACACTTAATGTACAGTGTCGAATTTGTGCCTCTTGTCAATTGAATTTCGTTGTTGGATCTGGCCCCACTTTTCTTCTCGTTATCGTTTATTCCGTGGTCCGGTTTCGCGAGCTCTTCGAAAATCTCTTTTTCTCTCCTTACGTCAACTCGAAGCAAATCCCGTTTTCGTAAAAATATATATATGAGTTTAAATATAAATAAATTTACTGAATCGTAGGAATGGGTCGTTTGTGCAAATCGTTGGCAGCATTTTGAAGTTTCGACGTGCGATTCATTTTGTTTTCGGTTCTCGTTGACCTTCGAATTTTCCGTCTTCCATGTCGATGATCCCGTGGCTCGCGCTGCGGAGCTTCCGGTCTCGTGGCCATTTGGAGCAATCCTTGATCGTCATCTCGGAACTCCAAGTGCCGGAGTATTCTTGGAGCTTTGTTTTCTTCTTCTCATATTTAGTTGCTTCTTTATGGTTGCTTCGGCTCTCTCGCAGGGTCTTTGGTCGTGTTCACACGCGCAATACTGTTTCTCTCATCCAGTCAGGTCCGAGAAGAGTCTCTCGTCAGTCTATGAAACAGAAGAGAAAAAAGAGGGTTTTTAAGTCGCAGGGAAAAAGGGTCGTTGGGGCTCCGGGGCTCTGGCTCGTCGTTTGTGCCGACGAACACGAGGCGAAAAGAGTCAACGCGCTTTCTTCCAAACTTACGTATACGTCGCTTATGAGTTTTCTATTTTTGTCCTGTGGACGTGCGCGACGCGTGTTGTGAGTTTCCCAAGTATTTTTAAGCTCGACACTCACCAGCAGGAACGGAGAAAAATTGCCGGCGAGTTTCTTTGTCGCGGACAAGATTTCTCCCATTATTCACGATTACTTTTCAAGGCGAACTCGCCCAAGGACCTTGTGTCCTTTCGGAATTCAACTTTTGGCGAGGCTCACCTTTTGAAGTTAGCAGTAGCAGGACGAGTGTGACAATCAGCATCGTCCTGTTGACTAGGAACCGTACGCCTGAACCTGTTGAACTCTCCCCGTTTCTCTTCACTTCGTTTGTCCTCGTGTCAGCCAGAATCTTCTTAACCTCGTGATAATCGTGGTGAATCTTCCCGAAGCAAAGATAATTCATGTTACGATGAATTCCTTTGCAGTCGTAGTCCTCCGCACCGTCACACATACACGTGTTCAACTTCGCTGCCTTCTCTTGTCGCGTCAAGATCGCTATCGAGTTTCGACATCTGCATTTTAACATCAAATCATTCGATTATTAAAACTCTCCTGAAAAATGTTCATGTCGAGTTTTTCCGCATACAAAAATTTGCAATGACTCAGGGACGCGCCAAGGGCTATTCGAAGGTCGATTCAAGGACAAAATTAAAAATTTCTTCCATCATGATTCAAAAATATTGAATGGACCCTTTTTTTTTCAATTATGAAGGAAAAAAAATTATTTTTTGGAGCTCGTCCAGGATTTCTCTGATCTCAATATTTAGTTCGCCGTCTCCAGTGGATTTAATATTTCAGAGACATTTTCGAAAAACTCCAAATTATATGAAAATTAAAAATATCGAATTTTTGAAGCTTCTAGACCGTCATATCCCCATAATATTTCAGAGAAACTTTCTCGATACTCCAAATTATACGAAAATGTTGAGAAAATGAAATTTTCGAGCTTCTAGACGGTAAATGAATCCTCACCGGAGTGTACACTTTTTCCCATGGAACATACTCCTGCAGTATGCGTTGTAGTAATCTAGAGCTTTGGAGCACAGAGCGTCGGCGTTGCATATCCACGTGGCGGTTCTGCACGAGACTCTCGTTCGGTTCATTGCCATTGTAACTGATGATCTGCAAATTTCTACCCTCTGTTTCGATCGCATGCAGAGATAATCGTCTTCTGCGCAGTCGCACTGAAATTATATGATAATTCGATTAATTCGTTGGTCATTAGGATTTCGAGAGTTATTGGGGCGATTGGAAAAACGTATGCGCAGGCTCTTTGGCCTTGGGTGTGCGTAAACAAAAATTTTTTTTCAAAATCATAAAAATTCTGCACCAGTAGCGAAAAAACTAAACATTTCAGCTATGAAATCCATGGGAAATGAAATCCCGGTTAATGCGATGGAGGCTTAAGCATAAAACTTACCGCCATGAGTTCTTTGCCTTGATCCGTACTGGTCAATGCGATTAGAGCGTGCTGACACGTCTCAGGACATCCTTTAGCATCACCCTGAAGGTCAGCCGCACAACTTGTAAGATATTGTTGAAGAGCCATTCCACAACCCGATCTAAATGCACATTTTAGACGGGCGTCCTCGCAGCTCAACGTATTTATGCTTGAGTTGGTCGTAGCTCGGACAAATGAGATCAATGTCGAGAGCACGAGCGCGTACAAGGCCTTCGCGCCTCGGGACATCCTCCTGCAACGATCAAAACATGGAAAAGTGAGCTCAAGATAAAAATTAAAAAAAAAAGCCCAAGACTACTATGACCAATTGAGATTCGACTTTGAGAGATTTTAGCAAACACATACTAATTTTTTTGATCGAAAATTTGACAAAAAATCGCAGATTTGGTCGAAAAATGTCAAAGTTTCTGTCAAAAATGGCAAAGGAAATAATTTTTTATATTTTCTCTCCGTTTAGTTCTGGAATTGCGCGTAAAAATTCTTTGATGCTACGAGAATATGGGAATTTCCGACCCAGGCAAAAGATTATTTTTCGAAATCTTGTTTTCTTAAAACGTTTTATTGAAAAAAAAAAAATTTCTCTCCAAATATGTGAGATATAAGTGGCAGGACGAAAAGGACCCGTAAGATCCGGAGTGCCATAAAAAATCCTATGATCCGCGAACACTTAATGATTGTTTGATCACTATTTTTTGAATTAAGAAGAAATATCGATAATTTTCTTGCAAGATTTTATTCCACCTCATTGAGGTCCTTAAACGAGCGCTCGCGAACGCGAATACAAGGAATTGAGGCAAAAGTTGCGACACGTTACAGATGCATATTTTGCTCTGATGACGTGAGTACACATACGTTGGAATAACCTTCGCAATAAACGAGAAATCAAGTCGTGGGTGTACGTGCTCTCGAGCACGAGACTGCGCAAGAGATAGAAAAAATCCTCATCCGCCTTGAGGTCGTTTTCACCCTGTCCCTCTCATTATTCGAATCTTATCAGTATTGCGCTGAATGAGAATGCCGTGTTCTTCTTTGAACTCGTTCGAAAATATCGTGCAACTAAAGTCGCGCGTGTGGTACCACACGATACCAATTTCCACCCACGAGACTCGCGCGAGTGGAAGGAAAAGTGGACATGCACTCAGAGAGAAGTGAAGAAAGTGTCAAGCCGATATTTCAAGATCTCTGCTAAGCGGAACGATCAGTTTCGTCCTGCTCAGAAAAGTCCACAAAGTTGCGATGAAAAAAAGTTAAAAAAAAATTGAAGAAAATTGATTTGATAGATTTTCCTACAGAAACTCCTGAAAATTCGGTAATTAAGGACTTTTAGGATTCCGTTCGAATAATGGGAATGCAGCGAATGTTCCGTTGGGCTGGTAGGGTCGAGAAGAAAACTGAAGTTAGTCTTAACCACGGTAAAGCCTTGCTAAGGAAACAAGCTCTTGGATACGTTAACTTGGCAGAAAGGCGATTGTCGTTGATGCTAATTACAGTGGTGTGGCGAGCAAATTAATCCGGTGCATTGTGCGCGATCGTGGCGAAGAGAGGAGGCAAGCAGAGATTTAATCTTGCCTCTGGTCGTTGGTACCGCACTATGGGGAAATGAGAGGCAATCTGTACAATGCTGTGAATTTGCTACAGTACGTTCTTTTTCCTTACGGAGTTTATCCAGTGTGAACATGGACGAATCTCGATATACGCGCCGCGACTTGACTTTGTCGTTCAGACACTTTTCTTTTTAAAATCTCAATCAAGACGTTGCCGCGTTTTTAAATGTTGAAAGGGATTTTAGTAGCAGTTTAATTTATGGTAAAGGGAAATTAGTCAGTGGACAGAAAGATCATTTTGGCACCAGAACCAACAGCTTTTGACGAAAATTTTTCTGAATTTTCAAATTTTTAATATTTTCAAGTTGAATTTTAATTAAAAAGTGTATTCAGGATTTTTTTTTGTAGGTAGCCAGAAAGGCTATGACCCGAAATTTCTGAAGAAAAATCCTAAACACATTTTTTGCAACTCGTAAACGAAACGTGATTTGAATTTACACGCGTTTGGATGGAAAAAGTTAAAAATTGAAAATCTGAAATTCTTAACGTCAGAAAATTTTTCTTCGTAGGAGAAAATTGTCAGTTTTGGTGTCAAAAATGTTCATAATTTGAACGTATTGAAGATCAAACCCAAGATTTTCGCTTTTCCGTACGGTTTTTCAAATATTTTCGAACCTTGTCCTGATAACTATAAAAACAGCAACGAAAAGAATCAGCCAAATGAGTTCAGCCGCTTTGAGGCGTTGACAAATACTTTTGGCACTTGATTTTTATTTTAATAGATTGCTTTAATCATTTTGAAGTATGTTGACAATAAAAAAGGTTTAGCTGATAATAAATGCTGTGAAATTCACATCAGCGACTGGCCGATCGTCGTACGCCTTTGTATTATTATTCTTAGTAGATTTGCATTCATTTCCGTTGGTTGGTATCATCGCGTGTATATGCTGGCTGCGTTGTACGTGATGGGAGAAAGAAAGAAGAGGGGAAAGTGAGGAATCCGGGGTTCACGTTTGTCCGCTTGACCTCAGGTCCCGATTAATCAAAGACAACCAACTCATTGTGTTAATTATACTCGCTTACCATTAGAATCCACAGTTCTTGACTCGTGTGAGCTGAATGCTCGTTTGCTTTGGAAAACATCGAGTCATTTGTTCGAGTATCAAACGAGTGGGAAATGGGGGTCAAGATTTATAATGGAAAAGATCGAACTTGCGTTTAGTGTGCTGGATGTTTGTGAATCACTGAAAATTGAATTTCGTTAAAAAAACGTCGATATTTTTTTGAACTAGGCGAACTAAATAATTTTGGATAATTTCAAAGTTTCGTAATTTTGACAATATTTTTGATTTCTAACAGAATGGTCGGTAAAATTTACGATTGAAATGACAAAAATTCATTTTTCGAAGAAACTTTCTAGTATATTTCTTGCCCATTCAATAAAGTATCGATCTTTTCTAACAAAATGTTGTTTTCAGTGTAAAATTGAGTGTCGGACGGTTTTAGCCTTTAAGGGCCGCTTCTCGCTTCTTTATGACCAGAAAGGACTTCAGGATGTTTTTCATTTGGATGTTATGCTCTGCCAAGTTCGGAGCAACTTATTTTCGCTTCTTATTGCCCCGCTTCGTCTTCCTTGCTGGAAAGACCGAGCAGTTGTTTGTTTGTACGCGTAAAAAAAGGCCAGTGGTTTATTTCGAGTTAGTGGTGGAATGCAGGTTCACGTTCCGTCGTAATAACGGGTGGTAACAGAAAAAGTGTCGCGCGAGAAGAAGGCAAATAAAGCGAGGAACAAGTAGAGATATAGTTAGTCGCGTAAAACGAGAAATTCATGGCACTGACGAGGAGGAGGAGCGTGTGTTTCAAGAAACATAATTATGCATGCAGAGATGTACTGATTTTGTTCAGCGTCTACGAGAAAGAGCCTGGCAAAAGAGTTGAGAATCAGAACCTGATAGTAAAGATGTGCAAGGATCCTACAATGGATCAGATAAAAGGATGAGCCTGTCAATAAGATCAGAGACATGTCATACCAGTTGGCCAAGGTGACCTTTTGAACTCGATGGTAGCCTTCTAATACGGCCTTCTACACCGAATAATACTTCATAGAATGAGTTTACGATTCAAACACTTTTAAACAGTCAGCATATACAAAGAAGAAACTGAGAAACTTTCTCTGCATACGGTGACGTTATTCTCTAAGGGTTTTCCGTTGTAGGACCTTTCACAGTCTTGTCGAGATCCTTGAACAGTATAGACGTTCCTTCCGTGCGCATTCATTAATGAAGAGATTAATTAAACTTGATCCACTGCGTTCATTAATATTATTTCACAAGCCATTTCTAAGAGAAACGCTTCAGGAAACTCCGGGCGTGCTCCATGCAGAGGAAATCGAGAGCAAAGGATCCTGGAGCAGTCCTGGGGCAATGACCCCTTGGCAAGGCTCTGTGTCATCCAGAACTTTCGGTAGACTCGATGTCGGGATGTACGGTTAATACGATAGGTTTTTTTTGTTCATTCGTGAAGCCAGAGTCTGCTCTCGTGCGTGCCACATGAAAGCGATATCGAATACCGTCTTTGCTTTTGCGGTCATCGGGTGGTCGATGTTCAATCGTGCATGATGCTGTCCTTGCGCGGCTCCAGTGTTTTGCTCCTCTCCAGGGCAAGCAAGCGTACAAAGGGATCGGGAGCGAGCCGAAACAAGTGGACGAGCCCCTCATTCTTCCCCCCGCGGTGACCAGTAGCAAGTGTATATACCTATGGGGGCACGTGCTTCAGCCCGTTCTTTCACCTAACAAATTCGAGTACCTCGCCGCCGCTTTTTTTCTCGCTTACACTTTTTGTCCACCTTCCAAAATTCTTTTACGGAAATCCTACCACGAGTTGGGAACGACTCACTAATTGTGGCAAGCCCATCAATCGCTTCCTACGATATTTTTCAAGCGGATTTCCTCACAGAAGATCGAGTCTTATTTTTCGATAATTCAGTATCGAATTTTTCATCGGCTCGATCGTAATTTTCATGGGGAACTTAAACTTTTGGTTGCCGCATGATGTTTTGAGCCATGAAACGCGGTTCTTGCTCGGTTTAGTTGCGACACGAACGAAAATGGTAGATGCGAGTTTCTCGGATAGCGTGAAACGAGAGAAAAATCAAGGCCTGCAAGGGCAGTGAGGATCGGTACAAATGCATCGTTTCTTATTCATGGTTTGGTGTGCGCTGCAAGTTCTAAACGAGGCTAAAGGAGAGCGAGCTGAAGATGACTGGGTGTGCGAGAGAGTGAGGGGGAAACCGCCGTTGGTCGCTGAGCCCTCTGCACCATCTGTCCCTCGTTGCCAGGTTTCGTTTGCCACGTAGTGGTGGGTCCAGAAATTCGGTTCCTTCCGTCGATTGGTCGCGGGCCAGGCTCTCTTGCGAGAAAGAACCTTCCTGAAATTTCCCAACGTCGCCCGTCAACCGATCTCTTCTCTTGGCCAGGTCTAAGAAAGAGCGAGAGAGCGAAAGAGAGAGAGAGAGAGAGGCTTGATGAGCACTCGGGCAAAGCGGCCCGAAGGGCGTGCGCCTCTAAACTATAATCCCCGCTGACCGGTAGCCCGAAAAAGCAAAAGATAAAAAAGCCTCGAAAGAAGAATCTTCCTTGCTCGGGGATCGGAACTGCCAAGGGCAATTACATTATTATCTCCGAAAAAGTTTCTTTGCAAATGACTCTCATGAAAGAATAACAAAAGCTGGATCTCACGAAGGTAGCAGGATGCTAAATAGAGGTAGAATTAGCAGGTGGCCGTTGTCAAGATGTGGACGAACCTGCTTTTCTATTCCAACTGTTATTATCGCATGGGATGCTAGTTATGCATAATTGGCATTGAAAAACGAAGATTCCCAGAGAGGCTCCCAGTCAAAGGGACTCGTTTCGGTGGGGATTATGACACATGTTAACCAGACTGATGATAATTAGCGACCAAAGATAATAAACTGCCGGAAACTCGCTGAAGAGTCTTACGACTTCGAGTTGCATCAGCGATGCTCGATGACAGTTTTATCAGAGTTTATGTCTTGATTGTTTGCTTGTACTCGGTCTCTTCGGGCGAGAAAGAAAGAGGAATACATGGAGGAGAAGGATACGAGCGAATAAAGCCAAAGACAAAGATCGAAAGATTGAGGTAGTGGAAGAAAAAAAAAGACTCCGACGACAGTCTCGGGTTGTTGTTTGCACTCGAGGAAGAGAGAGAGACAAGAACTCGAATGATTCTTGCTCCGTCTGACAGAGACTCGAGTCTTTCAAACGTTTATATTTCTGTCTCGGTGTTATAGCATCGCCGCGATCAGGCGTCATGTAAATATTGGGCTTGCGTGTAGAGTCAAAGACCCGACGGTAAATAATCCACTCTCGTGTTTGCCCATGCTCAACTAACGAGTGCCTCTATCCCATCGTTATGCCAAGCGCAAACAAATCATTTGTATATTTGCCTTTTGTTCAATCGGTCTCTTCAACACGCTAAAATTTCTCCTCCTTTCACAAATCAGTAGCAGATGTTTGCTCGAGCACCAAACACACGCGAATCAAAGAACAAACCACTTTGTCTAAGATTTTACCACTCATTAGCTCAGGAATATCGAATTTAACGGTTTTTCCATTTGAATTTGGCGCCCTGCACCCAATAACCAATCAGCAGCGACGGAGATCGATTTTACCGATTTACATGATCTTGCATCGCTACAACATCGAGATTCGGTCATTGACCTCGGTTAAGTCATCAGTTTGAGCGATAAAAGGCACAATTGAATATTCTTCCTACTTCTCCATTAAAAATCATATAATTATTTCGATTTTTCATCGTTTTCCGAAGGCTAAAGACATTTCCACGTCTCTTTTTGAAAGACGATGTGTTTGCGAAGAAACTGATGTGTTTTTGTTCAGATAAATCTTCACAAATGATAGCTAGCTCAACCGAACTGTGCCCGAAGCGTTCGAACGAGTTCGCGGGGCATGTTCGTTAGGTTATGTACGAACAAAGAGCGGCGCTGTGCAAGTTGTTGGATGCGCTTGAACAAGCAGCCACGAATGGGATAATTACATATAATTGAAGACGCGCATAAGAAAAAGTTTATGCGATTAGGTCTTCGGGCTCCAGATCCCTTGCATAAATATCCGGCAAAAACATGTGTTCATCACTTCTCGGTTGAGGTTAGAATCTTCCGGATGCCAGAAACAGCCCGATCGTTGACTGGCCCCAACCGGAATATTTAACTTTTAACTAATTATTCTCTTCATCGAACAAATAGATCGAAATGATTCAGTAATTCTGAGTCGACGTTCGAGACCACTTTTTCCGAACAAAATGGCGCGCGATTTTCTGCACATGCGCACAAATGAGCTCCGTCCGATTCCACCCAACATTTCTTTGGGGCATTTGCTTTTGCTTGGTTTCTTTGAGCACCAGAGCATATACGACTCTGCCAAGACGTGTGCAGACGATGGGGATTTATCGAGAGAATCGCGAGCAGGTGCTCCAAACAGTTGCTCCTTTCCCTACATTCCTATACCTATATATTTATGTTCAGTACTAATACAGGTAGTCTACACTCGTATCAACGATACCCCATACCTATACTGACCCTTTTGAGAGCTTCGGTAACCCGAGGAAGCTTCATCTCGCTCTCAACGATAAGAGATCTTTCAGCCAGCATCTTATATAAAATATATTAAGGTGATGAATATCAAACATACGCCATTTTTTAAAATCTTTCAGCAAAAGACGTCACGAAAAGTGTATTTAAAGCCAAAACCATTTTCCCAAAGATCGAATCTCACATAAAATTCCTACTGCAATTTTTTTTGGCGATTTTTGAATATTCGGTTTTAAGTTCCTTTACCATATGCCGGGACTTTTTGCTTCCAGCATTCAAAATCCGGCTGACCTGATGGGATACACGTCAAAAGAGAAAATTCGAGTTTCCTCGAATAGTTTCTAATTTGCAATATATATGCAGCCAGCAGAGATTATTTCGGGTAATTTTGCTTACCAAGAATTTGCGTTCGCAAGGTTTTTTGGATCCAAAGTCTTTTGTTGGAAGAGAAGGCAAATGAGTGTGATGAATAATTTATAGGGGATTTGGTTAGCTAGATCAATTTCGATCTGATTTATGGTTTCCCTCCCGTGACAGTCTCCTGGACCATCGAGTCTCAAATAATCTCGATCTTAACTGTAAAACAAGTGATGCAGCTTTTGTAGGATTTCTTGAATGTTGACTAAATTTTTGAAAATTCTTCCCAACACCTTTCGGATTCGGAGTAAATTTTTCTGGTAGGGGTAAATTTCGAATATTTCAATCTGCTCCGATCACGCGGGTCTGGGAGACCCCGAATTACGTGCTTGATAAATGAGACTCGCGAAGGCGATGCCCGAGGGAAATACTCGGGAAGATTTTTTGTGCGAGAAAGTTGAAGAAAATCCTCGGAATAGATTTTCAAATGAGATTCTTGAAGTAATTTGCTTTTTACGTTTTTCCAACTCCCAGCAGAATCGACTGTCGCCCGAGAGATGCTGCAGATTTGAAAAAAGTCACGTAGTGAAATCGAGATGAATCATTAATCCCTATTTTCTGATGTACGACTTGCACGCAGCGAATGTAATTGCCGCTAGATGCTTCGTATGATCTCTTGTGAGCATCTATGCTCGGGCTTGCCGCTGTATGGACCATAATTGATATCGAACGAGCAGTAAAGATTGCTCGATGTTGGCTGTACACACGAAGCTGCATTTCATATGTAAAGATCATTTAGGTAATGAGGCAGCTTGTCATTAAGTGCTGGCTGCGGTTAAACTCTCTCCCCCTCTCTCTCTCCCCCGTTTCCTCTCTCAATCGGCGAACTATCTTGGAGTCTGTTTTTTCGCTACGGCGTTTCACTTGCCCTGGAGGTTGAGAAGCGATCCTCAGATGTTGAACGTTCCTTCATCCGTCTTAATGTAACTATATCGATTCGTATATCGTGTTGGATGAGCAAAAGACCAAATGGGAGAGGGGGGGCAACGTCAGCAGGATCAGGAAGGTTATTAGCAACGTTCGATGTAATTGAGCGGCGAGCCTTTGCTCGCTCTTCTTTGCAGCAACTCAGCGCGAAGGATGGCTTCGATCTGGATATAAACAACGGGACAGACCGCGATAAAGACTTTTTATTTATTAGTCCAGTGCACTTTTCCTTCGGATACTTCAAAATATTGTTTTTTTTTAGTGATCCTCGCGACAGTTACTCACACCGAAAATTGAATGTTGTCAAAAAGCGTCGATATTTGTTGAATACGCTGAATATGTTTTGATGCGAACGGAATTGTCGGTAAAATTTATGATTGGAATGACAAAAATTCACTTTTCGGAGAAACTTTCTAGAATATTTCTTGCTGCAATGACAAACTTTTAATAATTTTTTTAAATAACGTTTCATCGACAGGATTCAACAAAATTTTCTTTTCATTGCATTCATTCCCGAGCAAGTACATCCAGAAATTAGTTTTTGGACACACACCGGGTCATGTAGACTCGTGGTCACTCTTTCCAGAATGAAAAATATAAAATATAATGCACAGCAAAAATGTAGAGCGTTGGGAAAACAGAAACTAAGTTGAGGGCAAATTCACGTGTCTGGTCTGTTTAATTCTGTATAGAAAGTCGAACAAAGCAGCGACTTCCGGCTATGTGCAATCGAAACTCCATTTTCAAACATTTATCGATATAGCTTTATATTGTGCACGAAGGAAAACGTGATCTCTGAATGCAATGCTGGGCTCAACAGTCACGACGTGACTTTAAACGATTTTAAAGTGATGTTCAGTGCGAACGATAAAACCGCGATCGTAGAAATAGTAACGCGCTACCGATTTCTCGATCTTACAAAGTTACAAAGTTCGATTTTTTTCCTGCTTTGGAATGATTAGCTTTCCTTTTGATATTCTCGTCGCCAAAGTACGACCTTTTGCTACTATTGTTCTCGGAGTCGACGTCACGATCCAATCGAATTTGTCATTGGCCTCGATCTTCATGACCATCGCACGAGTCCTCATGATTCCAGATTTTTTTTTGTTTCTTTGAAAATTGGATCATTGCACGTACGAAAGATCGACAAAAAAATGGACGCGAGGAAGGCAATTTTCGTTTTTTAACTCGCTGGAATCCTGACGGGGGAAAAATCTTCTACTCAAATCTCGTGGGAGTTTAGCTACGGTGTAAAATACAAATCGAAAGCTTCAAAGGGTTCGTGGGTTGCGGCTGAAAAGACAGGAACCGGCTAGACCGTTCTAATCGTAAATTTATCTTTGTCCGTGCTTCATCGGCTAGCTGAGGTTACGTTTTCTCGTTTTACGCGTTTTACCGCATAAAACCTAACCGCGTGAGTGTCCGTTCGCGTCGTAAAACACCGACACGAGTAGAAAGAATTTTCCTCGTGCTTAGACAGCCGGAAATCGTTTCTTATCGATTATTCGAGAAAAATTCTGACACGTTCGTTTCTTCGCTGGAGTATCGAGTCGAGATCCATCCAGGAATGAAAATACTCAATCCTGGAACGATGACCGGGAGTCAAAAACGACTCCGGGCGATTTCAAATCCCGCGCCCTTTTTCCCTCCGTTGTTCCGTTTTTTCAATCGTTTGACCGCATTTTTGACTAATTTTTCAAATTTGAGTGAAACTGCGCCAGATTCACGTGAATCTGTATCAGAAAAACGAAAAGAATGAGTCCAAATTGAAACCTTTTCGTTCAATTTTACCGGAGATGTGAATTTTTCAAAATTGTGCTCATTTCTGGGCCCGGATCACCGGAATCGGTAAAAAGAAATGAGTCAACAGTTCTAGGATTAAATTTCATATCTCTCGATAACGAACAGCGATAATTTGGCGAGGGGAGGAAAAAAATTTCCAACTTTTTGTCAGTTTTCGAAGTGAAACTTGATGAAATGAATATTTTAGTCGGTTTGCAAAGGAAAAAGAAGAAAAAGATGGCACGTGAAAGTGTCAACACACGTGACTCTGAAGTAATTGCCGAGTAAAAAGTTGAAATTCTCGGTCTACAGTCACCAGCAGATCTACTTGCTGTCTGGACGAAGGTGGTGAGCAAGAATGAGTCGATAAAGAATAGTTAAGTAGTCATGAACGAGACTCTCGAGCAAACGAAAACGTTGTATATGTTGTTTTATTTTTGTTGGAGTTCTCTTCTGCAATTTCTGGCCTGGTTACCGCATAAATAATGTTCTCGGCGTAACTCGGGGTTGCTAGTTACGCGGGGACGACAGTCACGATCAGGACGAGAGAAAACAGAACGGAAGAGTGAAACCCCGTGCTCCTGACGCCATGAGCTTATACTCGAGCACGAGTTCATTAGCACAAAAACACATAAATCCTATGCTACCAGCGAAGCCTCTTTACCGAGCTAACGAGCCAACACTGTCAGCCATGTTGTTGTGTCTTTCATACGTCGTCTTTATTTTCCTTCAAGCAACGCGATAAGGTCCTTCAATAGGAAAGATTTGTTGAGTCGTGAATTAAGCAGCAGCCTGCCTTTTTTTTTGTCTGTCCACCAGCAAAAGTTGCACTCGAGTCCTTTCGCAGCAGCTGACGTTGCGTGCAACGAAAAATTCAGGAATCTCAACATTGCGCGCCCGTTCGTAGCTCCCGCGGGACAAAAATTCTTAAGGATTAGATCGTCGCTCTGAGACACGGGTGACTGCGTTTGGGTTGGCGTTAAAGCTGACAAGTTCCGGCTCATTTATTTCTCTCGACGCCAACCGATGCAAATACTCCGAAGCCAACTCTGTCGCCGCAGGAAGTTGATCGGGAGCGCGCAATTCGCATATCAATTTTTTCGAGGGCGAAGAGTTGGGAAAAAAATCAAAAATAAATAATTTTATCCAGTTTTTGTCATTGCAGCTAAAAATATTCTAGAAAGTCTCTTCGGAAAGTAAATTCTTGTCATTCCTGGCACGGTCTGGGAATTACAAGAAAGAATCAAAATTTTCCAATTAAAATGCAAAATTTTTCAATGACGAGTATTGAAAAAAATTATCTAAAAATATTTAGTTGATCGTATTCAACAAAATATCGACGTTTTTTGAAAAAAATCAATTTTCAGTGGTGCGATCGTTATCGTTTGGATTTGCCACGAAATGTAAAGACGTGTAAATTGAGAAAAAAATGTTGACTCAACTTCGGGAGGTGCTTCGAGACTCAAACGTCACATCTCGAGCGTTTGTTGTGATGGGGCAGGGAAGACCTTGAGAGAATAATATTCACGACCTGCATACGAATGCAGCACGCCAAGAAAAAACATTTTGACCCTGAGAGAAGATGTTGAACGATGACTGAAAAAATATTAATAACGAGATGGAACGAACGTTATTTATGCTCGTCAGGTTTCTTGAAATTAAACGTTCTTGAATAATTACTTGCATTACTACGTAATAAGCTCGTCGTGTGTAATAGGCAATAAAAATTCAGAGTGCAGGGGAAGAATCGTCGCGTAGTGTCGTCAAGCGAATGAAAACATGAGCACGTGCAGTTTTCTTTGGGTGTAAATTGGATGCGTCCGTCGTTGAAATTTCCGTCAAGGATTTTCCGTCCCACCAAATGTTTTTGTTGATATTCGATAGAATTCGACTCAATTTTGGAAATTGATGGATCGAAAGTTGCCTCGATTTGCCAGGACTTTGAGCGGGGCCGTTCGAAAACGTAAAAAAACATCGCGCGGAGACATGTTTTTAGCGATTGGCAAAGTTTTGGCGAAGCTTCGAGCGAGCTACACGAGGTTTTACAGTCTTTTCGAGGCTCTTTGAATGCTCGTTGGAATGTTTTGGTGATCGATGCTCTAAGCACGAATGAGGATCGATCGGAAACTCGAGGCTGTGAGTAAAAATGAAGGATCCTCGGTGGGCCGGTCGAATGACAGTGACAGATCGTCGGAATTACGTTTGCCTGGGTCTCGAAGGCTCGACGAGGCGATTATGAGGCTCGTACGTTCGCTTCGGGGCATCGCACATGATCGTGTATCCGCAAGAACACAACGAGCGATGAATGGGAGGATAAAAAAATAATAAAAAACCGAGAAGAAGTAGAAAAAATAAAATAAAAAAACCAACATTTCTGAGAAGAGTTTTTCAACCACGTCGTTTTGTTTTCGAGCCAAGAAACCGCGTGGCAGCGAAACATTATCCGAGTCAATATTTCTGCTGTTCGTTAACTTCGCTTCGAATGATTTTTCGACCCGCGAACAACGATTTATTCACCAAATTAATATTCCAAATGAAATTCAACAGTTTCCAGCAAATTGTCGTCGAAAATCAAACAAATGCCAATTTCCTCACCTCTATTTGTTGAAATTTGTCCGGGTATGTTTGCAATCACATTGTTTTCCGAAATGCACTGTCACGAGAAACTTTTTTTTTCACCTTCACTGTAACGCACTCGGGATGTAGGCGAAAAAAGGAATTTTTGTCACTGAAAATTCTTTCGTGTGCTCCAAGTGGCAATTTTTTTTTTTTTCTTCCGGAATAGTGTTCGTTTTTGTAGGTCAAAGGCGAAATTACGAAATAAATAAATAAAGAATATAAATTGTGGAAGAATCGCGAGTAAACGTGAATTTGGACGAGAGAGAGTTTCGAACGCACCGCGCACGCTCGCAGACTCCGAGGAACTAGATTGAGTTGTGACGGCTCCGGAGCCGAAGGCCCCCTTCTTCGTATATACCGCGCACACATGGAAATACTCTTTTCTCCCGAGCCCCCCCACCATATTCCACCCACAGGGGTCCAGAGAGAAAGAGAGAAAGTTGCAGGGAGAGGGAGCCCCGAGAGGGAGAGAGAGGGAGATGGAGCCTGGGTACCAGGGCACCCCAACCTGTGACTCGAGCTCTGGGTCTGATTGAGATACCAGAGCCGAGGCCCAGCCACGACCACGACTGGGCCCGTTTGAGCCCCTTCCATCTTTCTCTCCCTCATTCTTTTCGCCTCTTCTTCTCTTTCTTCCTCCCGCTCCGCCATCTCTTTGCAACAGAGTCCTCGGCCGCAACGGACCTTCGGGCCGAGCCTTTCGATGAGTCCCAACAGCCCTATCCCCTCTTTCCTTGTTGTTGTTGTCGCGACTACGGTTAGAAAGAGGAGCCTATGGCTCTCAAATCTTTTCCAACATTTCCAACCTCGAAAAACGATCGATTTTTTTTTTATTTCGCTTCAAAAACTTTTCATATTTCTATAATAACGTTCTTGTTTTTCATGTTTCGATTCTCGAGCCTCCAGCTCCAGAAATTTATCGGTTTGCCGCCACATTTTAACATTGCGAATCTAATTAACGACAATCTTCAACCACAGAACGGTAAACTTATTTATTTTCGGGTAAAAAATGACTCCAATTTTGAAAAATTCATATCTCCGGTAAAATTCAACGAAAAAAGTTCAACTTGGGCTCATTCTTTTCGTTTTTTAATGCAGAATCACGCAAAGTCGCCCGGGGTCGATTTCGACCCCAGCTCGGGTCGATGATCCTCATTAAGCTGCCTGGCAAAAAAAAAAAACGATGAAAATTTCCGTTACATCGATTTTTCGTACTCCAAAAAATGTTTGAGCAAAAATTTGAAGGCGCGAGCGAGTCGGGGTAGAAAACAGAGTCCGAGAAATGAGAACCGCGTGGGGTTCGGAGCATTTTATATATCTCTGTAGGTTGCAGTGTGCTGCATGGGGAAGGGCGTTGGGCCTTCGACAGGACAATGGTCTCAGGTCGAAACCTTAGTGTATAAGACGAGCGCGAAGGGCGGAAGAAAGAGCGCGGGAAGAAGAGGAGAGGAAGAGACAGAGAGGAAATGGAGGGTCTATAAACGAAAGGAAGATGCGAAAGAGAAGGATCAAGCGGCGGAGGAGAAATGCTGTAAGAGGAGAATGGGAAAAGCGAGAAGAAGGGACTCGTGGAAGAAGATGCGAGAGCAAAGAGGTGTCTGGCGAGGCAGCCTGAATAAACTACGGCACGCGCAGAAAGCCAACTAAAGCTTAAAGCCAAACAAACTCTTGGCGTTTCCCGCCGCCCTCCCCCCCCCTCATTCGCTCTCTCCTCTCTTATTCCCTTCGCTCCCCAACCCTCGCGCGTATTCGGTAGTCTTCACGGCCGATCCCGTGTGATTCCATTAACGAGGCCCCCGAGAACCCCCTACTCTCCTTACCGCCCCGGCAATCGTGTCCTCTTCGGCATTCAGATACGTCACGTTATTTCCCGACGCTAATTGAATCGCCACTTGCGAATTAGCCCTCGGAATCTTCTCAGCGACGAATAATTCATTGAATTTGGAAAATTAACAAGTATCAAAGCAAAAAAAACAAAAACAAAAACACGTGATACCTTCGCCTTAACGAGAGTTATTCATTGTCTAAAAAAGTTACTCCGAAAATCCAAATTTCTCAAAAAATGCTGTCGATATTTTGTTCAACACCGTGAACTAAATATTTTCCGATAATTTCGAATTTTTCGCTGTTTTGACTATATTTTTTATTTCGAACAGAATTGCCAGTTGAATTTACGATTGGAATGACAAACATTGGCCTTCCGAAGAAACTTTCGAGAATAATTCTCGCTGCAATAACTTTTCGTGATTTTTCAAGAATTATTGCTGACATTTCTTGCAGGATTTGTATTGCATATTTTTTTCACACTTTTTCAAAAATTTTGGACGACGATCGCTGAAAATTCATCGGCTATTTCCGCTCGTATTCATGGGGGAAATATTTTCCGAGCAGAATCAAAGCTGCTGCAAAATCGAGACGAGCTTATCGATTTCCTGGCTCCTTGGTAATTTTTTTATCGGCAAATTTCTCTATGGTTGATCTCTGATCCGCACGTTTGCTCTGACACTCAAGTGCATGATTATTCGCGCGACCACCATCGACGATTCGACGATACACGTGGCATCGATTGTGACACGATTTGCAAAAGTGGATAAAAAATGGCGAAACAGACACAAAGAAGCGCGTGTGTGATTTATCGAGTTTTTGGATCTTTCGCGCGAGGGTGGCAATCGCTTAGAATCGCGTACATTTCGCTTTAGAATTGCGTGATCCTGGAACGATCGCATTGAGGATCTCAGTGCTCGGTGGACACGATTTCACTTCCGCGACATGCATGATCTACTGGCTGCGATCTATCGCATTGTGTAATCTGAGATCGCTGCTCGTATCGAGCATTTTTTGTTTCCATTTATCTCGTCTCTTTGTATAAATCTTTAACCCCATGAAACGATAACCCGGAGTGAAAAAACGACCGCACGGGACTTGAACTCTGTTCTCCCGTTTTCTACACTGAAAATTCAATTTTGTCAAAAAACGTCGATATTTTGTTGAATACAGCGAACTAAATATTTTGGGATAATTTCTAAATTTTCGTTATTTCGACAATATTTTTCATTTGTAACGGAACTGTCAGCAAAATTTGCGATTGGAAAGACGAAAATTCACTTTTCGAAAAGATTTTCTCGAATGTTTTTTGCTGAAATGACAAAGTTTTCGTGATTTTTTCGAAAAAAACGTTTAGTTGAATGTATCCAACAAAATATCGATCTTTTTCAACAAAATTTTCTTTTCAGTGTATAGTTTTACTGCATTTTTGACCAGTTTTTTTATCTTGAAGCAAAATTGCCCCAGGCTCACGTGATCCTGCATCAGAAAACAAAAAGAATATCGTAAAAAACTTGTGCAAGTTTTCGGTCCACATGCAAAAAACGGGTTTTTGTTTATAAAAAATTTGGATTCCTGGAGGAAATTCCTAAAAAAAAAATCATGTCGATATAATGACAAAATATTCAAATTTATTTGATTTTTGGTTTTTGATGTTTATAAACTGCGTGATGCCGGACGTTTGGTGACGAGAAAGCTGTTTGTGCGTGTATGCAGCTCGATCTTTTACTGTCTCAATCGAAAGACTGTTGGCTAGGTTTGCTTGGTCTTCAAGATCCGCGAGGATGAGTTAATTGGCATGCTCGGGAGCATTTTCCTGAGTCTCTGTTGGAACGTGGCGTGAATGAAATATTTCGGAGCGAGAGTGGCGCCTGCATGCTTCGTAAGGGACGAGAAACTTTCGCTGCTGGGTTGCAATGCTCGTCTCAAGACTTACGTCGTCGGATACGCACGTCTCTGGACGGACGTAACCTTCGTTGGTCACGGCGTTTCGTCGCTTCTAATCGCGTGTTAAAACGACTCGGAGCTTCCAAAGATTTTTGAACGATGTTAATTCAAGCAGCTGGACATTTTCGTCCATAATTTTCTCTGTTTTCATTCCTCCAGAGAAATAGGACTATCGATTTGATGATTTTGGATAAAAAGTGGCGATCGAAATGATTTTTCGAAATTTTCGCTCCGGATTTTGCCATTTCCTGAAAAAAAAATTGAAAAAATACGAACAATATAAATATTAATGTTTTCCAACAAAATTTTCTTCGCAGTGTGTGTACAAGTTTGTACTTCCTCTTTACTTTCTGGAAAAGTTGTCGAAATTATTTAACCAAACGCTGCATATTGAAAGCTGCAAATTGCTTCCCCGGGATTTAGCACGGATGCTCAAATCTTCTTCTACGAGGTGGCTCCGTCGTAAAGGAAGTTCTGAGTCTTTTGTCAAATCTTCCGAAAACAATTTGCAGGGCTTTGAATAAAATTTTTACTCATTTATCGATTTTTCACTAATTTCTAAAAATAATTTCACCAACTTTTGGGTTTTAATTGACTTTTTAGCGAAGAACTATAGAAAAAAATTTAACTCGGTGGAAAAATCGAGGCTTCGGGGACGGAATATCGGTTGAAATTTTTTGGTATTTTATTTCTCAAGTTGGCGAAACCCTTTGCGCAGCACAATACGATTTTTCACACAGATATAATAATCTTTATATGTAGTGTGGGTATAGATAGAGGCGTGTAAAGGTTTACCGGTTGCTGAATGCGATACACACGGGGTTGGAAGCTATAATTTGCATCAGCACCTTGTAATTTCGAGCCATAAATCTTCAATCTGAAATCTTTGAGTGTAATTGAGACATAAAAGCGTGGCTCGGTGCGATTACGTAATTACACGTGGCCATGAGGCTGAGGCTCGATCAATGTGTGTATCTTAGTCTCGTAAGGTGAATTGTTTCGGTTTCTGGAGATGGTGTATCGAGCGAGTATACGTGCTGAACACTGAAAAGTAAATTTTGTTGGAAAAACTGGATATTTTGTTGAATACGTTCGACACAACGTTTTCACGAAAATTTACCAAAATTTTGTCATTGCAGCAAAAAATATCGTAGAATATTTCTATTTATTTATATATTTTTGTCATTCCAATCGTAAATTTCACTGACAATGCCGTCCGAAACGTAAAATATCGTAAAAAAAAACGAATATTTTGAAATTATCCAAAAATATTTAGTCGACCGTGTTCAACAAAATGTCGAGGTTTTTTGACAAAATTCCATTTTCAGTGAAGGAACTCAAGTTATTTATCTCGCTTTCGCCAGTTATTTCAAAATAAATGATTTTTTCATCAAAATTTCCGGTTTTTTTCGGTTTTTTAAATTCTCCGAGTTATTTTGATTTTTATTTTCGATTCGATCGGTGTTTCCCGTAGCAAGGATCGCGCCCTTTGGGTTAGAAAAGACGCAGAGAATATTTTTTTACCGCAGTTTTGTCTTCTCGTGTCTCCTTCTTGAGAGAAAAAATAAAAAATAAAAATATGTCCAGATCTCAGAGGCTCGAGTGACGGCACGACAGAAGACTCTATGGTGGAGAGGCAGCGCGAGGAGGAAAAGACAAAAGCCTCCGGAGCAAGGCAGGAGACAGGTAGAGAAACGGACAAGGGCGAAGGGCTCGCGTGTATCGCGAACACCTTGTGACAAATGTTCTCAACGCCACAGGGGGGACCAGTCCCTCCCTCCCTCCCGCCCTTCCGGACCGTGTGTCCTTCCCCGGAAACCCCAGTGGCTCGTCCTCGGATCCCAACTCGCCTTAGGGGGTCAAAGTTTATGACCGAAAGTTATCCAAGTCCCTGAAGCGAAAAAATGTCACCGAGCACGATCTCAAAGTACACGATTGGAGGGAATCAAAGTGGCCAATAAATTTCACGATCAAAATCTCAGTTTATCAAATAAATTTCAATAATTCATGTTTTCATATTTTTTCGATGAAATAATTTGTACACTGGAAAGAAAATTTCGTTGGAAAAGATCGATATTTTGTTGGATATGTTCGCCTGAACGTTTTTTTTTTTGTAAAATCACGATAATGTCGTAATTGCAGCAAGAAATATTCTAGAAAGTCTCTACGAAAAGTAAATTTTTGCCATTTCCATCGTACATTTTGCTGACAGTTCCATTACAGATCAAAAATATTGTCAAAATTACGCACTGAGAAGAAAATTTTGTTGAAAAAGATCGATATTTTGTTGGATACGTTCAAATAAACGTTTTTTTCGAAAAATCACGAAAACTTTGTCATTTCAGCGAAAAACATTCTAGAAAATCTTTTCGAAAAGTGAATTTTCGTCTTTCCAATCGTAAATTTTGCTGACAGTTCCATTACAAATGAAAAATATTGTCGAAATAACGAAGATTTTAAAATTATCCCAAAATATTTAGTTCGCTGTATTCAACAAAATATCGACGTTTTTTGACAAAATTGAATTTTCAGTGTAGTTCACCCTGTTCAACAAAATATCGACGTTTTTTGTCGAGAAGTTTTTGACACATTAGCCCCCAGGCTCTCGTGATCCTGCATCAAAGAAACGAAGGGAATGATCCAGGTTGAAGCCTTTTCGTTCAATTTTACCGGACATATGAAATTTTCAAAATTTCGGTCATTTAAAAAAACAATCTAATGTCATCGTTCTAGGGCTGAGATGAGACTTTGCTTCGGTCGAGCCACCGAAAAGATTTTCATCGAAACGGACTCTAAAGTTTCTTCTCCTTTCCGGGACAAGTTTTCTCTGGACACCTTAACCAGTTTCTAGTCGTTTTAAGGGGCTTCGAGCTGCGTGCGGTGTTTTACGACTTGAGCACGACGGGGCCAGGCTGATTGGCTGCGAGAAGATTTCTAGGGCCTATTGCGTAGTTGATACGGACTTAGAGCCTCTGGTTCTAACATATAAAGACCGTTACGTCGTTATGCAGGCTCAGTTAACGGAAAGACACCTCAAGATAATTCAAAACCCAAGCGGCAACCCGCAGAGAGTCTCTGCTTAGATTTGTCGAAACTTCCAATGATTGAGTTGAAATTACAAAGGAAAACATATTCCACCTCCTGCTTGCCCGTAGATAACCTCCGGGGGCCACGCCTCATTGGCGCCTTCGCCCTCATCTCGACCGAATATTCCTGCCTCATTTTTCTTTTTTTTTTCTTTAATTCTCAGCTTTTTTCCGTCTCTCTCACTTGTTGGATTCCCCGCCTTAAGGACGTTGAGAACCCATGAAACTTTTTCATGTTAATTGGTCAATAACGAGCCTCGTAATGGTTATGAAATTTTTACACGATCTTTTAAATACTTGATACAAAAACATACCAAATTTTCAGAATTTTCTTATCATTAGCCATTTGAGAATCGACGTCCCAGCTCACGTCCTCATTTGCACGAGAAGGTGACGCCGTCTCTGATAGACTCGAGTCTTATTCCCTCTGGAAAGTCCCTCCAGCCTCACTGCCTCATGCACCATCTTGACCAGACTCCAGAGATCGTTCCTGATCCAAAAAGTTCTCATTCTCTCCCTCTCGGTCGAGGATCCAGTCGGAAGTCCCGAGATCGTTAACTATAAGCGTTGTACGTGCTCCACACGTTCGCCCGTTGATTGCTTCATTAAGACGCCACGCCGAATCGGCGTTTTCGCTCATGAAGAACGTGAAAAGTTTCCGGGCCCCAAAAAATCGCGATCGAGCGGCCGGACATTTTTTTCATTTCATGCATAGATTCGTCATTTTCACTTCAGACTCTTTGCGTTTATAATCAGTAGGTTTTGCCCCATTAAAATTGATTTTCGAAGCTTCGCAAAGTTCCGACGAAATTTTCGGAAGCTGGAGCGTCCGCAAAGTCGTGAATAAACTTGACCTTCTCGCAATCTCTGTCAATTTTCTAACCCAAGTATGAAGCATTTTCAATCCAGGCTCAAAGACAATTCGAGACAATGATTCTAGGGAATTGATACTCTCTGAGCAATTATGCTTTTCGAATGCCCGAGATAATTAATAGGCCTCTTTGTTGGCGACGCGACATGCATGTAATTACTTGCTAAAAATATCACACGATCTCATAATTTCCAATAATATCGCAAACAAAAATTTCATTTCATTCAGTAATAATATTTAAGAAATTTAATGGTTAATAATAAGTTTATTCAATCATAACGTACAGCATTTTTTTTGCGAACGGCCTCACCCCAATTAAATGTGGGAAAAAGTATCTCAATCCGGAAGAATTTTACATTAATTGCTTAATTTTCGTTTTATTCATTTTTTCTTCGTAATTTTGGTTTGTAAAATTTCGTTTTTTTGTTTGTCGAGTTTAAGTCTGGATATTTGTGTTGGATATTGTTGCCTGTGATACGGTGTCGCAGAAGCTCTTCGTTGCCAACTGTTGCTTAATCGGAGACAATTTTTTAGTCAGAGATGAGGATTTGGAGTGAGATAAAATGTTTTGAGCATCTTGGTTGGTTATAGAGTGCCAAGGTTTTGGGTATTCCTGCGTGATGAGTATTCGGTGGTTGAGGAAAAAAGAAGAAGGTGCTGTTTGTTGTTGGGGTCCACGGGCTGGTCAAAAAGAAAGATGACTCGGAGTGCGTAGAAGTGGGCAAAGGAACAAGACTCACTCGGCATTAGTGCGGAGGGAAAAGTTGGACGGTAGAGCGAGAGAGGATCCAATAATCGCGGTCGAAACAGGGAAGGGGAACGAAGGAAGGTAGAGAGGCGACGTCCCTCCTATAAATCCCTCCTAATTGGCTGTATCCTGAGCGAGCCCTGCTCCTGATGCCTTGCAACCGGGCTGCGAGCAGCAGCAGCAGCAGCCCGAGCCGAAGAAACAGCAACAGACAAGAACGCTTGTGCAAAGAGGATTGGTAGCCATCGCGCCTTATGGTCAACGAAAAATTCGTAACGACGATTACATTCCCGGAACGAGAGATTGCCGCCACACTCGTTTCCGGCGCGTTGTAAGCGCAGCAGCGCGAAAACCTCGCGCCATTGGCTGCTGACGACAGCGGAGATGATTCGTTTCATCTTTCGCCGCGCGCGCTCAATCCATGCCGAAAGGTGAGCACACGAGACTCCGGAAAAAATCGACTTTAAGCATCCACCGAGCCGGTGCACAAGCCTCGAAACACTTGGTCATGACTGACGATGTGAATTGGAAAAAAAAAAAAAAAGCAAATACATTACGAAAACCAAATTTTTTTGGGAAAAATGGAAATTTTATTGGATACGTTCAACGAAACGTTTTTATTTTCAAAAAGTACAAAAATTTTGAAATTGCTCAAGAAATTTTCCAGAAAGTCCCTTCGAAAAGTCAATTTTTGTTATTCCAACCGTAAATTTGGCTGCCGGTTCCGTTAGAAATTATCCAAAAATATTTAGTTCACCGTGATCAACAAAATATCGACGTTTTTTGACAAAATTTCATTTTCAGTGCTCAAAAAATTTGTTTTCAAAACGGAGTTTTTTCCTTTTTCGTCCTTTCTGTTCAATTCTTCAGCCTCGCTAAATTGTTCCATTGTTGAAAAAAATTTCTCCGTATGATTTTTCTTACGTCGCAGTTTTTTGTGCCCTCGGGACGAAACCTCTCGTCGGTCCACCCACGCGAACGGCCTACGTTCTCCGACAAAGTGTACTCGCTCCTATCCTTTCAGCGACATAATTCACGCACGCGTTAATTGAGCCATAAAATTTGGAAATCGTATGCGTAAAAATTAAATTATTTAAATTCACTAATTAGCGAGTAAAATTGTATTTATGTTTTTTTTTTTCATCAAATTCTCCGAGACTTGTAACTCAGTTGCAAAAAAAAAAAAACAGCAAATACGTTAAAACTATTAGAATTAATAGAATCTCACGAAAATGAATATCGTGTTGACGAAAATAATCTTTCCGCGCAACACTAAACTAAAAAATATTCCTACAGGGAATTAACACAATCGATAATAGCCATTACGATAAAAATAATCGTTAAAAAATGAAAAAAATAAATGAAGAAACGAGACTTTAAACTTTTTGCTTGGGAACTCGTCAAGTCACTTTCGTATATTGAGCAGAAACGTCGCACACGTGTCCACTCATCTTTTTTCTACACTCTCTTGTTTCTCTTTCTTCGATTCGTTCGTTTATCTCGCCAGCGGATCGCGATACGAATCTTCTGAGAGATCCTTTCGCCAGCGGATAAATGTTCGGCCGGAATGAACGCGAGTGTCAATCAAGCGATTCTCGCGATATTAACATTTTATTTCTAGCTGTCATTGAAACATTTAAAAAAAACATTTGATCTCTTCTCTATAGATACATAAAATTCTACTACAAAATTGTGTTTGTGGCCTTTTCAGGCAGGAACCACTGGAACGATTTTGATGAATCTTTCACAGGAATGAAGCTCATCAATCAGAATAAGTTTCAGGCTGTATTGCGTTCCGATAATTTTTTTTTTTTTCTGGGAACTCGAACCAAACAATCACATTTTTCGACATATTTTCCACTTTCAAAGTTCAAAAGCAACTAAAAAATGATCATAAATGAAAAATCGCTAATTACCAATTCAAAGATAATTCGAAAACGAAGATAATGAGCGGTAGCCGGAGTGACAGTTGGTGAAAAATAAAAGTTATAGCGATTTTTGTGAAATCAAAGTTTGAAGATTACGAAAAAAATGTCAACTTTTAATATTTAGCTGGCTGTTCCCTTCAGCGCCAACTACATGAGCTGCGGGGCAAAGTCTGCAGGCACGACTATAGTTTTCTATAAATTGAGACACTATTATAGAATCTCAAGAATCTTAATACTCCGGAATAAAAGAAAATTGCAGAATCATGAATCTGAGGGATAATTAACACAAGGAATGCGAGGGGCTTGCACTTATTTCGCCATCTTTACATCTTCTTATTACGTTTGGCCGCATTAATTGCAGCATCGTAATTGGATTTTATGATAATTAAAAAGACGATTGTAATCAAGGCAGATGTTGGGATTGTAGTTTGCGGGAGGCTGGAGACGTGCAGGGCATAGCATCTTGTTTAACCGGCTTCTAATTATTGTGATAGGCGAGAGCAAACTCGGTATAGACTTGGCTCGCTTCTGGTCATCTCCAGCTTGACTCGCACACCATAGAACCTGGCCAGCACACGTGGGAGACACCAACAAGCAGCACGAGAGATCGAAGTGCATAACTGCGTGTGCTGGACGCATTTTTATTCGTGGACCAACTGGAGAACGCGAGCGTACATAAACATCAGACTAGTTGCGTAGGCTGAGAACAGCACCGAGGCACGCCTCGGTGTAACAACATCGTAACTGTCAATGACTCGAAGGAAATTCTGTAGCAAAATGTCCTCGCCAAGATTTTTCTTTCAGCTTCTCTCCTTCGGTTATTTCCAACCACATCTCGTGATGCTTGAAAAAAGGACACGATCAAAGTGAATGAGTTTGAATAAACTCGGACGAATTTGTTTTGAAAAAAATTGCGAATTCAAGGGTCGAGTCAAGTTTGGAGACCGAAGACATTTCAATACAGTGAAAATTGAATTTTTTCAAAAAAGTTTCGTAATTTTCACTACATTTTTCATTTCGAACGGAATTGTCACTCGAATTTTCGATTCGAATGACAAAAATTCACTTTCCTACGAGACTTTTTAGAAAACTTGTTGTTGCAATGACAAAATTCTTGTGATTTTGCAAAAAAACGTTCAGTCGAACGTATCCATTAAAATATCGAACTTTTCCAACGAAATTTTATTTTCAGTGAAGGAATATCGTAACTTTTTTACTCGCGGAGGGGTCATGACTTCCGGTTGAGATAAAATTGGTGCTGCATGGACCACGAAGTGGCCGGTAGCGATTTCTTATCGCCAAAAAAAATGGAGAGAGGTCTTCGCTTTGCCACTTATTGGCGTCGGCATTTCTTTCAACTCCATTCTTTCTTCTTGGCTCCAGGAAAACTTGACGTATCGCGAGTGTCGTCGAGAGGCTTAGATAATTTTTCCATTACTTCTAGTTTGAAAAACCGGCGTCCAGGCACGTCGAGCGGAGGATCGAATAAAAAAATGGAACAGTCTCACGAGTCGCGAGGAATATTCGTGTAAAAAAATGTGTCTCGCTTTATATTTATCTCGTTTTTATTTCCTTTCAAGTTCTGCTGATTTGAAAGCCTCCGAGAATCTCCGCCCATAATCTTTTGACCAAGTAGAACGAAATCTTTTCAAGAACTTGTCTATACTTTCTCTTCAACAATGTTCACTCCCAGCTGCAGGTACGTCCAGCTCAAGAGAGCGATTATTAGACGCTGCGTGTCTGTTTTTTTTCTCGTCCATATGGACCGTCGTGCTCTTGCTTTGTGCGGCTCGTCAAGCAGCGAAATCGTCAGTCCTATACGAGAAACTAAATATCCTCGCATTTATGGCCGAGTATAGTATTGTCTGGAATGCTCTACTCTCTGGCTGCTGGGCTTTCCAAGAGCCCAGCGTGCAATCGGATCTGCTTGTTGCTCGTACGAAAAAAAATTCAGACGTTTAGAATTCGAGATATTTAATTTCCAATTTTTAATTTTCTCCATCTAAACCCGTGTAAATTGCCGAAATTTTTGGAGAAAAATCCTAAACACATTTTTTTGCAACCCATGAACGAAACGTGACCTGGATTTACACGCGTTTGGATGGGAAAAGTTAAAAAGTGGAAATTGAATATCTCAAATTCTTGACCTTAGAAAATGTTTCTTCGTAGCAGAAAATTTTTATTTTTTATGTCAAGAATGTTCGTACAAATAATTCAAGAATCCTGAACAAAGTAATTTTGTGATAGTTAAAAACGTTGCATCGTCTTGAAATTTCGCACGTTTTCACGTCCGAGTAGAGTCTTTACAATAATTTGCAAAAATCCCCATAGTACGGAGAATTTAATTAGAAACATGTTTTGAAAACTTAGCGAGTACGACAAAGTTTTCGACACCCTGTAGAAAAATGGGAAGTAAAGATGGAGGATTTACGTTGAACTTGAAAAATGATTTCGAGAAACTGCAGGTCAGTTTCGAGTGCGAAACCCGAGGAACGAGGAATAATGTGTTTTCCCATTTCCAAAGATGTCTCCTGGCTCGAAAGGTCGTTTCGTTGGTGGACCGAAACTGGAGAGGTCTCGGATAACTAGAATTACATTAAATTACGGCCTCTTTTGACCGAGTTCACGGAGACATCTGGTGTGTGAGAAAAAAATGCTGAATGGATTCGTTACCGGCACTTGTTGCTTGAGAACATTGATTTAAAGCTCGGGTGAGTTGTCATTAGAATAAAACGTTGACGTGAAACGAACTGGTCAGGTTACAAGGCAGATTGATGATGTCGAACATCGGGATTACGCGTGTACTAGTAGTTCTTGTGTCCAGAGAGTGATTTAACAATTTAAACGATGCTCCGAGATGTTGCGACGATCCCAAAATGGTCAGAAGCTAAACTCGGTGACATCTATTTTTCATCGGACCAATTCATGTTGCCAGTTCTTTGTGAAGCTCCCAATCGCCGCATGGCAATAATGCTGGACACTATTTTGTTAATCGGTAAAAACGTGTAGCCAGTGTAGAGGAACGTGTGAAAAGTCTTGGTGAAAGAAGACATTACACGCTTTTCTGCGAGTTGGTCTTTTCAACAGCTTCGGCAAGACATAAATCCTTCTAAAAGACCAATAATGAATGGTTCATTGCATTGGACGTGGAGTTCTTTTCGCTACCAACGATGGAGATGATGTTGAGAATGATCGTTGCGAAGAACTGGACCGTGTACCTTCCCAGGCATCAACGTCTCAATCCACGCCGATTTCTCTCTTGGACAAAGACCTGCCATTCCTTTTCATCGAGCCCTCCCTTTCGCCGTTTTCTCAGATTCCTATTCTTGCCACTGGACAGCCATTGTGTCTGTGCACTTGCGAGGCTCTGTTCCGGAAGAAAAGTCTTTCTTATGGCCGGTCCGGTGTGTCGTGGAGGCGTCACGATGTGGCCGAATGTTCGGGTCGTTTGGACGCACCACGTTTGATCTTAGCGGCGAATATCGGAGCTGGATGTCCTCAAAGTTTTCTTTCCAATCCCCCCGGAGCGCTGGGAAATCGATAGATTTCGAAATTCTAAAGAGAAAAGTCTCCGACTACGTTACTGTCGGATTTTTAGTGGCCGAGATATTGACCGATCGAGCGACGGCCAATCCTGACGCTCCGATAAGAGCTGAGCACGTGTCATGCGCCACGACGCTCGAGCTCATTGGCTGACGCACTGTTCGATTAATATCTCGACAACGCTTCATCCTACAAAAAAATGCTTCAGGACTTTTCGTTGCGGAATTTCATGAGCTAAAACCTCGGAACGATTTGAAACTTTTTCAAATATCCAGAACGTAGGATTTTCTATTGCAAACATAAAAGAACGGCTTCGAACGCATATATTGTTCGGAATACCGGGGTAGAAAGCCCCGGAGCATGTAACAAGAGTTAGAGCACAAGAGACTCACGTGAATTTAACCCCAGGGAACCGAGTGGTATTCCCCCGAGAGATTTAACGCTTCGTGGATGGATACATACACCGAATGGCCTTCGGGGCCTTTTCAACACCCACGGGGACTCGCGCGAACCACGGAGCTCTGAGGATTCAAGACGGCCATTTTGAATGTCTGATTTCTCTGAAAGGGCCTCACTTGTGTACATCTGAATAAATATATATATGTATGTCCAAATATACACGCGAGCAACTTTTTTGTTTTGCTCTTATTCGGCGCTTTGTCGTGCGCTAAGGTAATTTATCCCGTGACAAGTTTCACGCTAGGTCCCAATGGCGCAGGCACTTGTATCGATCCAAGATCGAGCGAGCTTCGAGCTACAGTTGGCCAAAAATGATGATGGTAGTTTTTATTCTGTTTATGGTGATTAATTTCCGTGGCAAAATGTTCGGTTCTCCATAATGGCGTTTCGCGTGAGGTCGAAAGTTGTTTCGAAAGTTTGGTGAGCTGCTGAGTTGAGTTTTGGAGCAAAGAGCACACGGACAATGACGATGGGAGCATTGTCATGGTGTTTCGCTTTATTTTAGCAGGAGAGATCGTTTCTCGCGCGAACTAAACAGGATGTATCGAATTGGGACGCCGACACCGCTGGTTAACACATGCGGCGAGAGGAAAAAAAAGAGGAAGGCAAAGAGGGAAAGAGAGTAAAGTGAGCGCGAGGTTCTCCGAGCTATTCTCTTTGGATTCTCCTTCTCTCTGCTCTCGATCTCTTTTCTTATATTTTCTTTTGGTGTTTCGAGGCAAGCGCGGGCACCGCCACAGCATCTTCTTTTCTTCGCTTTTTCCATTGGGGCTTGGCGCATATATATTCTTGGCTGGGGATGCCTTCGCCGTGGGGGCTCTTGGAAAGAAGATTTCTTGCCTTGGCTCGTCTTCTCACTCTTTTGCTTCTCATTCCCTCGGTTACACGTCGCTGTGCTTATATTCTCGCTCCTTTGATTTTCTCGCTTTTTCACTTCTCGTTCTCGGCTTTTTGACTTGTTCCTTTCCTCTCTCTCTCTCTCTCTCTCTCTCCTGCTCTCGAGTCTATATACCTTTTGTCTCAACGTCGTTCCACCATAAGATCCTCGAATCGAGATATCGGCGCCGCTACTCGTGTACGTTCCCTTTTTCAACCTCCAGCTCCTTCCTCCTCTTTCCTTTTTCCTCTATCGCTAGTGAATCTGAATTTTTACATCGGTTACCAGCTTGCATGGCAGTCCTCGCGCCTCCATCTTTTTTTTTTATCCTTCTCCGAGTCCCTCGGAACGCTTAGTACACTCGCGCCCTCGTCTTTCGCTGCTTATATCGTGCCAAAGCATTTTTTTTCTTTTTTTTTGTACAGAGCACTTCTTTCCGTTGCATCTTGCAGTTCGGAAATGTCTCTTTTGCCTCCTCTGGTGCCCCATCACCTTAGCCGACGGCATCGGCCAGCTTCCGAAGCGGGAAACGAGTCTGAGAACCTGCTGCGGAGTCTGGAGTAAAGTCACACGTAGATTTAACGTTCTTTTTGTTTTTTCTTTTAGTCTTTTCGGTTTGAGACACTGACTCGACTAGTTTCAGGCAGCAACGCTAGAGTCGATGATGCATTGAGTCCGCAACTTGCTGAAGTACTCGAAACGTCTGCGAAAACTCGGTCTATCAACCCTCCATGGTGACCAGGGGTCAAAATGACCCCAAGCACCACTTGACGACGATCGTTCACTTATTCGTAAGACAATTTTCTTGGAAGATGCTCCTTCGACCCTTACGCAGAATCCGTTCAATTCTTCTCGGTTAATTCAGTTAATTCGCTCCGGGACGAGAAGACAACTGGAAGAATGTAAAAGAAAAGGAGTTTGTGCCTCGTACCACGGAGCTCGATCGTCTTCTCGCTTTCGGTGCTATCAGCCTGGTCATAAACTTTGCAATTTAGAAGCTCCACCAATGACCGCGCACGCACAATTAGTTAACCCTACTATAAGTCCGCGTGGTCATATTCAGATGCGGGTGTTTGATGAATTTATGGCACCTTCCAGTTGGCCTAGTATCACTTAGCCTTCGTTAAGATTAATGCCATGTGCACATTCATCACTTCTGAATGGTATGCCACTGTTTGGGCTGGTCATTAGGATCGTTGGGTCCGGGCAGATGAGGAGGCCAACCCGTATGTTTGTGGCACGAGGCCGTGAGATTGTTTGACCACTTTGATTTGGGCGTTAATTAAACCGATCAACGCTCATGACGTAAAATACCAAGTCCAAGGTCCACTGAATTTGGCACGGTCTAGGGAGCTTCAGATCTTCGAAATGTATGAAAATGAATTTTATCAAATGCCTCCCACAATGGACCGGACTTTTCTGGTTCGCAGAGTGGATTATCTTGATTTTTTATCAACCAAATGGTTTTCTTCGCAGGAATAAAAGCGGATATTGGTTTTTGTGCTGAAACATGTTTATCTTTTCATTGAACCTTTTGGCTTTTTGCGCAGTAGACTTTGGTGACGCCACCCAAGTTCTCATTCCGTAGGAATTGCATCGAGGTCAAGCGCGAGCGCAAAGTAATATTCGCGCTCGAGATGTCCGAGAGAGAATCCGAGAGGATAAAAAGAGGAGCGTTGAAAAATGTAAATTACGATGTTGGCGAAGCGGGATGAGGGAAAGAGGAAAGGGGCAAGCCCCGAGGCGAGCGCGTTCTCCGCCCTCAAAGAACCGCCCAAGTCTCGTTTTTACACACCTTTCCGGCCGACGGCGTCAGAGCGAACGGTCGTCGTGAAGGCATCCCGGTCTCGAGCTCACCTCTTCGTCCTCATCGTCAGCTCCAAACCCATCTCGCTTGATGTCTCACTTTGAACAGACTCTCGAGAAAAGCCACAGCGGGAACCCTCCATCCATTGATTTATACGTCCATCTCGTCATAACCTTTTTTACCTCCCTCCCCCCCCCCCCCTTCCAGCTTCCCTTCTTCATCTCCTGCTCCCTCGTACCTGACCACGATTACTGTTTGTGCCTGTAATCTTCCCGCTTTCTTCTCTTCTCGCCCGCGTGCCCTTCCTCGCCTCTCGATCATTTTCTAGCTGTTGCAGGTGCAACATGTTGCTCTTTTTCGTGGAAGCCTTACATCGGGGGAGCCGCAGGAAGCGCGCCAAGATCCCTTAAGGTATTACTATCACAAAACGACTTTATTTAGGCTCCTTTCACAATTTTTTACAAACGTTCTTGCCACCAAAACTAACAGTTTACTCCGATGAAGAAAAATTTTCTGACCCCTAGAATTCGAGAAACTAAATTTCACGATTTTTCATTTTCCCCATCCAAATGCATGTGAATTGAAATCACGTTTCGTTAAAAAGTTTCGAAAATCGAGTTGGACAAAAAAAATGTATTTAGGATTTTTTTGCAGATGGCCAGAAAGGCTGTGGGCCGTAATTTTTTAAGAAAAATCCTAAACACATGTTTCTGCAACTCATAAACGAAACGCGATTTGAATTTACACGCGTTTGGATGGGAAAAGTTGAGAATTGGGAATGAAATGCCTCAAATTGTTGGAGTCAGAAAATTTTTCTTCAAAGAGAAAATTTTTAGTTTTGGTGTCAAGATTTCTCATACAAATTTATCAGAGAATCCTCAATGAAGTAATTTCGTGATAGCAATACGTTGAAAATAAAAAATAAACCTAAATTTCGCATGAAAAACTTCTTTGATTCTCCCAATTTAAAAATCGTTCAAACGATGCCGAACGCATCCCGAAAATTCAGCGCCAGATATCGACGTTTTTTTTTGCACCCAAGATTTTCTCTCAACGAATGAGAACTCACTGGTCTCTTTTATTCTCCTGCGTAAATTCGACCGCAAGAGTTTTTGGCCGCGTGATTCAGTCTCCGCTCAACAATAAAGATGTATCTGTCAGTGCGCGGACTCTCTACGTGCCGCGCGAGCAATCTCTTTTATTTTCTCTCTCTCTCTCTCTCTCCTTCATTTCCTTTTTCTTTTTCTTCTTCCAGCATGCCTTCCTTCGTACCTTGATTTTTTTCTTCGCATCATCCCGTACCTTGTTCTTTCGTCTGCCACCGCAATCACGAGATGTTTGGGGCAATGATGTTCATCGTAGGAAGTCCAAGTTTATTTTCCTCCAAAATGTTGGGTACGTGTAAAACTTGTTAATGTTAATTATTCAACAAATAGCTTTTCAACATACCAAATTTTAAGAATGGAACAAAAAATGATAAGAAAAATCGGACAATTCGGTATATTTTTGTATAAATTATTTGAGAGGTCGCACTGAAAATTCATTTTTGTCAAAAAAACGTCGATATTTTGTTGAATACAGCGAACTAAATATTTTGGGATAATTTCAAAATTTTCGTTATTTCGACAATATTTTTCATTTGTAACGGAACTGTCAGCTAAATTTACGATTGGAATGACAAAAATTTACTTTCCGTAGAGTTTTCCAAGAAGGTTTTTTGCTGAAATGACAAAATTTTCGGGATTTTTCGAAAAAACGTTTAGTTGAACGTATTCAACAAAATATCGATCTTTTTCAACAAAATTTTCTTTTCCGTGCGTGTAAAAATTCCACGACGATGAGGAATAAGCTCGTTATTAAAAAATTGACATTTTGTTACGAACAATTTTTTGAACAAGTACAAAAAATATTCCTCTGTTAACTTCGTTTTGTTTCCATTTCTTCCGGTATAATGAAGATGTGCAAAAATTGAGGAGTAAAAAAAGTTTATTGCAACGTTACACATTTAATTTATTAATGTTCATTATGCAACAACGAGCTTCTCCATGGTCGTGGGATTTTCACTTGATCTCTTAAATACCCTGCATAAAAATATAGAAAATTTTCAGAATTTTCTCACCATTTGCGATCTGCGATTCTAAATCCTTAATAATCACGAGCGAACGCTCTGGAATCATGATGATTGATTTCGTTGGTTATTCCAGTATTTTTGAAAAATTCAGTCTCAGCCATATTTTGCCAATTTCTATTCTGCGAGCTAAAAAATAAACTGAGAAGACTCGAATCGGTCACCCGGTACAGGCTCAGTCGTTTTTCCGTAACTATCGCGCGGCTTGAGCATAAAGCGCGCGCTGAGTATCGGAGAGCCGCGTCCGCGAAGCATTATATCGAGCTGGTGTTTCTTGTCGAGGATGCAGCTGGGTCGCGAAGACGTTACGGGCAAAGTCTCACTCGGGCTGTGTCTTATTTCATCCTTTCTACGATTTCTTACAACTATTCCCTTCGTCACGGAGGCTGAGTCGAGCATCGTGACGACGAAATAATGCCGCGCGCAGAGCAGATGTAAAAAGACATTTGCTGAGCTGAGAGAATCCGACATAACTAATTGAGAAATATAAAAGAAAAACAAAGTAATGCGGGCCCAGGGAATCTGGCAGAAGCCGCCGACGGTCAAAGCGCCGATGTTTGCAAAAAACTTTTATCCGCGAAAGCCAGCATTACGAAAGAAACCACACCGAGAATGAAATTTCGTCAAAAAACGTCGATATTTTGTTGAACACGGTGAACTACACTGAAAATTCAATTTTGTCAAAAAACGTCGATATTTTGTTGAATACAGGGAACTAAATATTTTGGGATAATTTCAAAATTTTCGTTATTTCGACAATATTTTTCATTTGTAACGGAACTGTCAGCAAAGTTTACGATTGGAAGGACGAAAATTCACTTTTCGAAAAGATTTTCTAGATTGTTTTTTGCTGAAATGACAAAGTTTTCGTGATTTTCCGAAAAAAACGTTTAGTTGAACGTATCCAACAAAATATCGATCTTTTTCAACAAAATTTTCATTTCAGTGTAAATTTTTGTGGATAATTTTAAAATTTTCGTTATTTTGACAATATTTTTCATTTCTAACGGAACTGTCAACAAAATTTACGATTGGAAGGGCGAAAATTCACCTTTCGAAAAGATTTTCTAGAATGTTTTTTGCTGAAATGACAAAGTTTTCGTGATTTTTCGAAAAAACGTTTATTTGAACGTATCCAACAAAATATCGATCTTTTTCAACAAAATTTTCTTTTCAGTGTAAATTTTTGTGGATAATTTTAAAATTTTCGTTATTTTGACAATATTTCTCATTTCTAACGGAACTGTCAACAAAATTTACGATTGGAATACCAAAAATTGATTTTTCGAAGAGCCTTTCTACAATATTTCTCGCTGCGATGACAACATTTTTGTGATTTTTCAAAAAAAACGTTTAGTCGAACGTATTCAACAAAATTACCTTTTCCCCGTAGGAAAAACACGCGTTTGAGAAAAGCATCAGAGGGTATAAAAAGTGAAAGATTGTGCTTTCGAAATCAATATTCCCGCCAATAAAGTTTTGGCCCTCAAATGTCTGCTGTCGCACTCGGCGATAATAGCAATAAAGTGTTGTTTACATCCACATGTTTGCCTCCTCTGATAAAGTGAAACGTATAAAGTACGTGGTTCGAACCGTATATTATAATGATTTTCATGATTATTTTATTCAGCAGTTTTTCTGTTATTGTAAATAATATATAGGATATGGTATCAATTTAATCCTTACGAAGGTACACCCTTGTACCGCGGTTATGCTATCAGATTTAAGTGATCGGACGTACGAGGAATTTATACATCACCTTCTCGAACATACGCCCCATTCTTGAGTGTCTGTGTGCTCGAGTGTATAAAGACGTGTAAATCGACGATATATGCTCGTATTACTGTAACGAACGATTCCAGTTCTCCATGTATGTTCTTCGTGCTCCCCCCCTCTGCCCTCCGATGCACGCCTCGACTGCGTTTATTTTTCTGTGCTTATGGTGCAACTTGTGCATGATATTAATACAGATAGTACGTAGCGATACGACACGCTCAGCACACCTGCTCATGCACAGAGACCAACGCATTTCTTAGCTCGATCTCGAGCAAGCTCCAGAGAGAGAATTCGCGACCATTATTTATGCCGAGCTTTACACGTTGTGCTTCTCGCTGCGAGGTTATGCATGTGCGAGACTCTTCGCATCTTTTTGCACCTTATACACCGTTTTTTTTCTCTTTTCGTTCAAACTCTCTGGGTATTCACAGGGTGAGTCCGATTCGATATTTATACGCGTCGTTGTATGATCGGAAATGGGCTTTCCTCTGAAGGATGTTTGGAATTAAAATTTGGAGCTTTCGAGCAAAGAATCATGTGGAGTAAAATTTCATTTGACCTTCAATGCATTTTTCAAGGTCAAATGAAGGTCAACTTGAAATTTTTGGGTCTTAAACTTTGATTTTCGCCGCACCGTTTTATAGAGCATCCAGCGAGCATTTCCAAATCCTACAATTGACTTTCATTTGGTAAGGTTTTTGTCGTGTTTTCGCGTGCTTTTGATGCTACGGTTTGACACCCTGTATATTTTTCCGAGCAGCTCCTCTTTCTGATTTCTTGTATCAACAACAGGATGTCGTGAATCTTCGTTCCCTCGTAATTCGCATCTTAAAGTGTCGAAGAAGTGGGGAAGTGAAAAAAAAGATCAGAAATAGACGCGGTCGTTATGATTGCAAGCGTGAGGCGAAATTATCCCTTGATCCAGTCTAAAAAGGCCTCGTATCGTGGAAGGTTTGGCATTTACTTCATCAGGGCGTCCGAAACGCTTAAGAATAGTGAAAAAAAAACTTTTTCTACAGGCGCAGCTTGGAGCTGCATCGATCTACAAATAATTGCCATTTTTTCTGCATTATTGCCGATCTGGACAGTCCAATTTCCACGGGTCCATCCCATCATTTTGCCCAGCGAGACGCTAATTTTTTGGACAATTCAAACAAACGACAACGTCCCTGCAGGCATTGCTGGCGGTAAAAAAATATTAAAATTATTGGCTCGTTTTTTATCGAACTGGAATAGCTCGGACTAGACTCCTAGAGACCAACCAGACGTAATTTTTTACTGCATACCGTGAGAATACTATTTTTCGATCGTTGGGATGTCTCGTAAGCGATAAAAATTGTGGAATTCGTGACGGTGACCATGTTCCGAGGTAAAAAGAGGTTTTCGGATGAAATCTCATAACAGCATGAATGTGCGAGTTCCACGTGGCGAATTACGTGCCACCGCAAGAGATTGGTAAACTTGATTCGAGTTTTATGAGTGGAAGATGAAAAGAGTGACGAATTATGTCGGGAGACCACCGCGCGGATACAGGAAACGAAAGAGCATCGAACGAGAGCTCATTACAGATTAAATTCTTCGGTTATGGTCCATTTAGGGCGAACCAACTAGAGAAATAGACATGAGCCTCCTCCCAACTCTGGCTTCCGCCCCCTCTCACTCTCTCCCTGTCAAGCAAGTTTCCCTTCTTGAGCAATTTCAGTGTAAACACTTCGGGGAACTGAGATGGACACCATGAGTTTCTTGGTATGGATAATTAGATAGCTAGTGACGACTCCGCAGAAACTCCCTTCCCTTTTTCCTCTCGCATCTCCTCCCCCCTGCGTTTCCTATCCACGCCATTTCCTTTCCCTGCTTGCATCATTCCTCGACTCTTCGATCACGTAAAAACGCGTACTTTTCTCTCATCTCCTTATCTCTCGCGCTCTCCTCGTGGCAACTCGCTCTTCACATGGACCAGCAGCTTCCGCTGTGGCTAATTAATTCAACGGATCATCGTGTATGCACGTGCTTTCAGAGCTTACACACGCTGAAAAGTACATTTTTTTGAAAAAGATCGAAATTTCGTTCGATACGTTCGACGGTTTTTTTGAAAATCCACAAAAATTGTCATCGCAGCAAGAAATATTCTGGAAAGTCTCTTCGAAATGTCCATTTTTGTCATTACGATCGTTAATTTTGCTGACAGTTTCGTTAGAAATGAAAAATATTGTCAAAAATACGAAAATTTTGACGTTATCGAAAAATATTTCGTTCAACGTTTTGAATGAAATATCGATGATTTTTGACAAATTTAATTTTCAATTGAGCGAGACTCCGCGATCATAAAAATGATGAATTCCCGTTGCAATTATAATTGACGAATTTTCGAAATCATTATTTCGATCTTCGTTGATGGGATGATTATTCGATAATAAAAAATTGTGACCCGATCGAGTTACTGGGAAAGGGAGTGATTTTATGGAAAAAGAAAAATGATTGACGAATTTGTGGGAGAAATAGAAAAAAATGAATTTACCGAAACATCGATTATCCAGTGGATTTTGTGAAATGAAAAAAAAAAAAATTGTATCGCTCGAGAGTTCATAGGAAATAGAAGTTTAAAATATCTGTATTTATGCATCTGGCAAAAAGACGAAGAAGGCATGGGAGGGAGATACGAAACCAGCCACGAGAGCCGCCATTATGGTTGCGTTCTTTTATTTTTACTCGGGCTACGCCCGAGGCAGCATCTTAACAACTTAATTTCTGACGATAGAAAGAGTGAGCGAGACGGCTCGAAGCCGAAAGAGAAATAACGAGAGAGAGGGCGAAATATATTGCTTTTCCTCTTTCGTCCTCGCTGGGAACCGCCTGCGTGAGAGAAAGAGAGCGAATGAGAAGGAGGCAAAGATGACGAAGGAGAGAGGGACAGAGCAAAACGTAAACCCTTTACAGTCGTTTTTTTTCTTCATTTTTATTTTTTTTATTTATACTAATTTCTGTCGCTCGCGTTTCTTCTTTCTCTGAATGGCATGGCCTCGTCCGTTCTTCTTTATCTTTTTTTCCAACGTTCTTTCGACGCCTCTCCCCCCGCCGTCTCAGCCTCTGCTCTCTACATTTTTATTTTCTCTTTTATATCTTTTTCATTTTCTACAGCTGGCACTACTTTCGACCGAGAGCGCGAATAAAGAGCCTCCGATCGTACACCAGTCGAGTTCATTCTTCGCTCGTACAAATTCTACAATGTAAACCTTCGCAATGCACTCATTATTTTTGAAGTTTGTAAAAAGTGCACTCTGCTGAGGCTCAAACGCGAATAATGCTGGTTTTTTTATAGGGAAAATGTGAAGAAACCGAACAGAACTTTTAAGGTCACGAAACTATCACGAAACGACTTTATTTTGGGTCCTTTCAAAATTTTTTACAAACGTTCTTGCCATCAAAGCTAATTTTTCTTCTATAAAGAATAATTTCCCAACGTTTATGCTTTGTGATATTTAATTTGAAATTTTTTATCCCCATCGAGTTGCAAAAACAAATGCATTTAGGATTTTTTTTTGCAGATAGCCAAAAAAGCTATGGAGCCGAAATTTTTCAAGAAAAATTCCAAACACATTTTTTTTGCGACTCATAAACGAAACGCGATTTGAATTTACACGCGTTCAGATGAGAAAAGTTAAACATTGGAAATTCAATATGTCAAATTTTTGACGTCAGAAAATTTTACTTCGTGGGGGAAAATTGTCAGTTTAGCTGTCAGGGATGTTCATAGAAAATTATGTACTGAAAAATCCCGCCTAAACCAATCTTGTGATACGTTTAAGCACTGGACCAATTATTCTGAGCTCTCGGAGCGTCGGATTAGTAGCCGAATAATATTTTCTCTGGAATCGTGTGTCAGCAAGTCGAATACAAAAGCGTCAAGACCTTCGGGATGTTTCATCAGGCCTAAAGCGTGTGTTTTTTTCGGTTGAATCTTCGGAGCACACGGTAAGAATCGTCACGGTCCTAACGCCTCGACAAAGATGTTGCTGAGGTGTACGCCCTTTCGTTATTTTTCGACATGGAAACAAATAAAGCGAGAATACACGAGAGGAAGACGCAGGTGTTGTCACGCAGCTTATTTCCGTTACCAGGGGAAAATAAATCTTTACGCTCGACCGCAGAAGCAAAAACATCATGATCGTCAAAAAATCAGAGTCTTGGTGTCGCGGGAACGCCGGATGAGCGTGCGGAGAGTCCATCGCGAGTTTCTGCCTCAACGAAAACTTCTCGAAACTTTTTTCAACCAAAATTAAATGCGTTAGATAAATTCCAAGTTTAATCGTTCAAAATCCCGATGAACCCGCTCAAAAATCTTACTCAACTGTGGGAAAACTTTGAGCAAGTCTGACCGCTCGGAAATCGCGTTATTTGTTGTATAAAGTTGCAATTTCAAACACTCAATATCTCGATAACCAGAGGGTGAGACCTTTTCAAATTTACGACAAATTATAATACGACGTTCCAGAAGATTCACACAAAATGTCAAAACATCACCTTGGAAAAATTGTATCCGATGATTTTTCCGTTACTTTGTATACGGAGAGAATATTACATAAAAATTTACTACGTCATTACAATTCCCTGGTACCATGTCGTCCCTTTGGGAAATTTTATCAAAAACACAAATTTCATCTGAAAAAGGGCGAAAAATGTCATAATTTCCGCGATTTCGATAGCAAAAGAATTAAAAATTACTGTTTATGATAAAATTTCTCAGAGGGACGACTTGGTGTATATAATTATTATGATTATGACGATAGAACCTCCTTAATGAGTATCTGATGCGATATTTTATCAACGTGGAAATATTTCGATATATTTACGATAGAAATCGAATTTTTCACCAACTTTTGAGCACCTCGTTTGCCGTTCGGTTCATGAGTAAATGAAAATGCTCCGAAACGAAATTCTGTGATTAAAAAAAAAAGTTGCGATAATGTTGAAAATTTTTGTGAATTTTTGCTTCTGATTAGATTGTTGACATCAGCCAACATTTGAGGTCGACATTTTTCGCTGACCTCGATCTAATTTGACGTGAATCAATTCAAAACTGATTTGCCGAGCTCAATTTCGTCCTCGAGTATCGAATCTCCCACGGAAACTCAAATTTCGAGTCAATTGTAATTCCTGCAACAATTTAAAGTTTTTCCGAGGAGTCGCTGGTGGATGTGGAGGCTTGAAATCGCGTCAGCACACCATAAATTTAATGGATGTATATTCGTGCGTGTGTAAGACAGAGCGAAGTTCATAGCATCTTGCTGGTTCGACCTCGAAACCAGTTCCAAGATGTTTGGAGCGAGAGAAGAGAACTCGCAGCGTGCAGTACCTCTCAAAAAGCGGGAAAGCTTCTGTCTCACTTGGAACGAAGTGGTTCACGAGGGAAAAGTATGGGTAAAATGGCAGGTTGGAAAGGGAACGCGACAACGGAAGAAGAAAACAAAATAACGACAACAACGAGGGAGAAAGAAAATGAGAAAAAGGAGAGCGAGAGAGAAAGAGTTATAGAAAAACGAACTCGCGAACGAGATATATGCCTGCGAGAATGAAAGGAGAACTGGAGAAAAAAATAAAATAAAAGAGAAGAGAAGAGAAAAAACAACGACACCGAGATACGAGAGGCGGGAGCTTGGGTGGGGGGAAAAGAGAGGGGATCGACTGGTCCAGCACGTCTTCATTAGTCCCAGCATCCCGACCAGATCAATGGCGTAGCAAACCATTGTCGTACGTTTCGATATTTTACCAATTTTTCATATTTTCGTTTTTTTTTTTTTTTTAAAGAAATGAATTTTTCGAAAATTGCGACAAAATTTCAGCCCTACACAGATTTTTTTGCTCATTTTTTTTAATCGTTTTCTCATGCACGAAGCCATTGCGACAAACTTGAAATCGCAAATCCATGAAGAATAAAAAATCGTCATTAATTAGCCGATTAATGAACAAATTCGGAAAACATTTTTCTTTGCAACTTTTTCGTATTTCGTGATCGCGCCGAGCCATAAAAATGCCAAGACCTAAGAAACCGAAACCGGAAGTACGTAAATATTAACTCGTTTCGCACATCAACTTTTTGTTCAAACTTACGAGATTCTAAGAAAGTTTTTTTACTGTTCAAAAAACATGGACTTGCGGGAAGAAACTTTGACCATTAACGACGCGACCGTTTATTTCACACGCTCAGAGTTTTACCGAATGACATAAATTTTCGAATAACTCCGCCTTCTTTAATCCTCGCCTACGTAACTTGCTTCGTTTCATTCTCAGCCTCAAAAATGTCAAGACATACTACGAGTACTTGGCAAATAAAAATAATCTGTACCTACTGGTCATTTTTGCTTCAGGAATAAAATATGAAAAAGCAATTATTACATAATATTTTCATAGTATGGCTCGGAAAACTCGTTGTCTTTTGTATTTTTATGCATTTTCTTACACTGAAAAGAAAATTTTGTTGAAAAAATGGATATTTCGTTGGATACGTTCGACTAAACGTTTTTTTTTTCTGAAAAATCACAAAAATTTTGACATTGCAGCAAGAAATATTCCTGAAAGTCTCTTCGAAAATGAAATCTTTGTCACTCCAATCGTAAATTTGGTGAGGAATCAAAAATATCGTCAAAATTACGAAAATTTTGTTCAAATTTACGAAAAATGTTCAACAAAGTATCGACGTTTTTGGACAAACTTCAATTTTTGGAGTAATTAAAAATACGGAGAATGGAAGAAAGAATAATTAAATAAAAATAACAAAAAAATAGGAACAAAAAAGTTTGAGATTTTTTTTTGTTTTCATTACGTTGCATATAATTTTTATTTGTACTCGTATACACGGATACATTTTTTAAATATCTATATATTTAGGCGTGTCAGAAATCGGTTGAACTCGTTTGTGGTGAACGCGACCGAACTGTACGAGGATAATTATAATGATTTGCGGCTGACGTCGGACGTCTTTGATCTCTTCGAGGCATCGGCACAGGCGATGCGAGGAATAGCTTTTGCATATATATCTATATTTCTACATATTCATATGTATATACGTATACATGTTTTTTTTATTATTTTTTCTCTTCTCTCTTCCTTCGTTGTTGTTCGGCATGGACGTCGCCACTAAATTTTTTGGCTAACACACGCCGACAAGCTCGATATACTAACGACCATCCCCTCCTCGCTGCGCTCGATTTTGCGCAACTTTATTCCAAATTCTCCATATCGATAATGTTTCCAATCAACGTAACGCAATTGCCGATTTTTCCAAGCGCGCTGGCAATGGAATTTAGTCAAAAAACGTCGATATTTTGTTGAACACGGTGAACTGAATATTTTTGGATAATTTCACAATTTTCATTTCTAACAGAATTGTCTGCAAATTTTACGATTGGAATGACAAAAATTGACTTTTCGAAGAGACTTTCTGGAATAATTTTTGTTGCGATAAAAACATTTTTGGGATTAAAAACAAAAAAAAAAACGTTGAGTCAAACGTATTCAACAAAATTTCGATGTTTTCACCGAGGAAAATTGAACTGGGCAGGAAAATAATGCTGAAATGTATAATTGAATTAAATATTCTGATACGTTTATTCTTTCTTTCCAAACAATTTCACAACATTTTGACGATATCACGTTATTGCAATAGAGCAAAAAAAATATTCATTTTTGTTTATCAACTGCGCCGGAATATTGTGTCCAGAAAGATAATTCCGAAGAGTAATGATCGGTGAAAAATATTGGCCTAACTGGTTGTCCGGTAATATAACTTATTCGTTATTTCTTTCAAAATATCATTCCAACTGGTTTATTTTTGTGATGAGTATTGGAGTAGTGGATTTTGCGTCCAATTTTTGTATTTTTTCTTACGTTTTTATTCCTGATATACAACAGAAATTCGCGCATGTATTTTCGTCTGACTTTCGAAAAAAATCGTTTCAAACTATTTCGTATTAACGACAAATTCTGTCAGATTGCTTCAGTTCAAACAGTTGGGACAATTTGTCGATTTTCTTCTTCCCGGAAAAGACAGGATTTCGATTTTTTATTTTTTTTTTTATTTTGGCTGGTTGAGAATTAACGGAGAGTGGGATTTTCTGTATCTCGGTCTCTTGGATATTGAAGCCATTTTTATTGTTGTTGTTGTTTTTCAAAATTTTTGATTTTTTCCCGTTTTTTTGGAGTCACTATAATGCCATCATTAATGCCCAGAAGATATTTCGTTCAGTTTCGTAACGAGACTAGATTTTTTTTCTGCTTTTCAGAGTCTGGTTTATATTTTTTGGTGTTTTTTGACTTTTAAGATTTTTTGTTTTTCGTTTTCTTGGGTTATGGGTGATTTTCCTGTCCAAAGTTATTAACTAAAATCGTGTCGAAACACTTCCTTAAATTTAGTAATACTAAAACATCGATCGAGATATTTTTTTGTGGTTTTTTTTGAATATTTATTTTTGTTTTTATTTCAATTTTCTGTATGTATGACGTTTCGTTTTCTAGCTGAATCGATAACCTCGTTCAGGAAATCTGATTTCGAACCGTATTTATTTTTGTGGGTGGTTAATTAATTTTATTTCTTTTTTATTGTCCATGACAAAAATATTATGCTAGGTGATGAATTTTTTTTATCATCGGATAGACTGCGGATATTTTTTTTTGTATCACGGTTTACATCAAAATAGTTACTGTTTAATTTTTATTGTTTTTCTGTTTTTCTTTCGGACTCGCAAAATTTTTTCTTCACCTTTTTTTCGTTTACTTTCAATTATTTTAGAGTTAAAGGCTGTTGCTGATTATTTTTGTAACTTAAATGCTAACATTCGACTGAGTAATTATGCGTTTGTGTTTCGTCCAATTCTGGAATATGCAGTTCTTTGAATCGTTGGCAAAGGAACTTTGGTTTTCGCGCATCAGTTTTTATCGTCGTTTTTTTTTTTTTAATTTTCTTGGCTTTTTCGGGTTTTCATTTTTCAACCAAGACTGCATTATTTTCAATGATTTTTTATCTCAATTCTTTATTATCTCACGGTGTATGGTTCACTTTTATCAAGTAATTTTTTTCGTTGGCACTGGAATGGAATTTGATTATCGCGTGAATTGAATTTTCATTCGTTTTTGAGTTTTTGGGTCTGAGCTCTTGGATATTTTTTTTTTTTAATGTTTTTTGTAAATTATTCGGCTTCCAGTTTCGACATTTTGGCATTTGAATTTTGAGATTTTCGATTGGATCGACGTGGATTTATTGAATTTTTTACTTTTCTATTACGTTCTTCAAATATTCGTTTTGAAATTTATTTTCTTAAGGATTTTGGTTATTCTATTGTGTATTTTCGAATTCTCAATTAGCGCTTTTTGGATTTCGAACAATTGAAAATTTACTGTATTGCCGTAAAAACTTTTGGATCTTCTTTTGCTTTTGTGCGTTAACGCGCGTCTCTTCCAGCCGATCTCTCCTCCCATTTTTTCTTCTTCAAATTTTCGTTTTCCTGTTTTCGGTCATATTTTCATTTTTCGAAGAAACAAAAAACATTGAGGAAAGATCTTGTGGAATGTTATTGAGACGACGAGGGCTCGTGTGCGATTAGTGTGCGTGTTGTTTTTTTTTTCGATCGTTCGTTACGATTGAATTTTGATTTTCATTTCTCTCATCGATTGCCTTCTGGAAAAATGGACCCGCCATTTTGGATTGTACTTTTTCGTTTCTGAATTGCTCTCCAAACTACTCGCGGTGTTTCAGCATTTTTCGTATCTGATTTTTATGGTTTCCGTACATTTTATTGTGAAATTTAATAAATTTTCATATTTGCAGTTAAATTTTTGAGTTGTGCGAAGATTTTCATCAATTTTTCACATCGACGAGTCCATTTTCTCAGTAGTTTTCTTTTTATCGAGTTTTTACACATCATTGTCAGTAGAAATTTTGGAAGTTTCAATAATTCCGGACATGATTTTTTGTTTGTTTCAGAATTTCATGATTTTTCGAGTTTTTTTTCTTTTTTCTGTGGTCGATAAATAATGTATTGAAAAATTGAAAATTTCCTCAGTTGTGAATTCAGGTCATCGAGTTTTGTGAGCAAAGTGTAAATGCTTTTCTTTTGTTTTGTTATTTTTGAGGTTTTTGGATCTATATTACAAATGCGTCAGGTACCAAATTTATTTTTGTTTGTAGCCTCTCCGGTAATCCTCCTCGTATATCTGCCTATGTTTGTAGAATAATAGAAATAACGTTTTTTATTGTGCAACTATTAGGCGAATGTAAAAAAATATTTCATCATTTTTGGACATGGATTAAAGCAAAATAATCATTTTTCTCAAACACCGAGTTGGCACATTTCAGCAAAAAGTAGCGCAAAGTGAATTTTTGAATTTTTTGAATCGGACTGAGTTTGGTTAATTTGGTTCGAGTTTGTCAAGCTTTTGAGCTGATTATTTGGAATTGGATTTTCGAATATCAACAGATTTTAATGGGTTGGCTGAATGATCAGAAATTTTTTTATCTGTGCTCAAATTCGTCGAGTGAAACAGAAAGAAGCTTCATTGCTTTCGTGGAGATCAATTTTTTTGCACTGATTTCGCAGCGTCAATAGTTTCAAATCTGCACTAATTTTTCCCTCTGTATCTTGAGCATCAAAACCGGAAACAAAAGTCAGTTTCAACTATAGAAAATGTGCGCAAAACCCTTGATCTTTGGTCTCGTGGAAAAAAAGTTGTAATCAATTTCGTAATTTGCTTTAACAAGTTCGTTTGTTTTCATTTTTCATAAAATATATTAAAAACCAACAGGAAAATAAAAAATTAGCGGCTTTCGTAGTAATTATTGATTCATCTCGTAAATTTGTGTGAAATTTTGAAACTTTAATAGAGTTTTGAATGGATAACAATTTTGCATTGGGATTTCCAGGACAAATCCGTCAAAATTTTTAATCAGCGAACATTTTTTTTCGTCTTTGTAATTTTTCTGCAAATTTGGTTGTGAAAATACGATAACTCGCAGGGAAATGGAATTTGAATAAATAACGTGAATTTTCGTAGTTACTGGCACTGTCCCAAGTTCCAAAAGGAACGAATAGTTTGGATATTTGTTTTTTGATGCTGTAGATAAATAAAAACGAGTGTCCCTGATAAAAATCGGTGTATAGACGTTAATTTTTCCTTAATTGTTTAGAGCCATTAGTTTTAATTGTCGCTATTGATCGAAACGAAATTTCGTCTTTGTGGTCGGCTTGGTCATGTAATTTTTATTTTTTTTTTACTTTTCTTCATTTATTATCTTCATTACCGTTCTTAAATTTTGTCTCACTGGGTTTATTCGGATAAGGTCGAATTTCCAGACCCTGTTGGGTCCGATTTCCGAGACGTAGAGTTCGCTGCCATTCGGAGATATGGCCATTGCGTGAGGATTCGTAAATGTCTGTGAAAATCATCAAAACATTCGTCGTATTAAATAATAATAATAATAATAACCGATTTTTGACTGAAATGCTTTTAATTCTTTTAATTTTTAATCCTCTCAGTTTTATCTTATTTTTTTCGTATCTTACCCCGGATGTTGGTCCCCAATGGCTATCGATCGTCTCAGTTTTGGGGTTCATTATGAATCCTTGGACTGGTATCAATGGCGACGTAGGGCCATTCACCGCGTACACAGTATTACCTGAAAATCAAATTCATTCAATTAATCATCAAAAGTAAAAAAGATAAAAATTGAAAATACGAAAAAAGTAATGAAATTAACAAAAAATTTCAGCACGAATTATTGAAAAACCCTAAAAAAAGGTTATTCTGCGATACGCTAATCACGTTTTTGTTATAATTTTCGTGCTCAACTTTTTGCCTTACCGTATGAAGCAATAGCGAAAACTCTGCCGAGATCGGGCTGCTGTATCGTGAGGGGTGGTCCACGTTTTTCTTCACTGCCACCAATGCCGGCGTTCATACATATGACCCTCATATTCTCACGATCGGCGACGCAGATCTCACCCGACTCGAGAATCGTTACTCCATGCGGAACACGAAGTGCCATAAATTCTGTCCAATTTTTCATTTATTTAATAGATGAGAATTGAATCGTAACAATAAAAAAAATAATAAGTAATAAAAATTCTAAATCAATGAAGATAAAATGGGTGATAAAGAGATAAATCGTTTATTTTGGTAAAGAAAGTTTCATTACCTCCTGGCTGCGGTATCCTGTCCAGTAAATTACCAGAGTAGTCAAAGATCATGATCCTGTTGTTGCAATAACCGTCGGTAACGACGACCTCGCCGAATCTCGAGACTGCAACTGACGTTGGTTGACAAAAGTGGTCCCTGTCGTTCCCTGGGACGAAGCTCTCACCCAACACGAGTTCCGGCACTGTCGAGCCGCGTGAGAACTGTTGGAACATCATGAACAGATCATATAAATTAAAACAATGATTTTTGCCCATATTTTGATCGTGCCCGTCAATTTCCAGGTTGTGACCGTAAAGTTTTATTCGTTGCGCAGGATTTTTTAGTTTTTATCACTATCTGTACGATCGGAGACTGACCTTGAATACTTGATGGAGCGCAACGTCAGTGAGCCAGTAATTGCCATGATGGTCAATGTGTAGCCCATGTGGCAAGAAGAAAATATTTGAACCCCAGCTACTCTCGACAACGCCAGTTGATGGATTTAGCGTTAAAACTGTGTCGAGTGGAATCGGCCCTCTCATGGCTTCGGTGTATTTGAAATTTTCGTCGAAAGTGCTTTGAATATAAAATTCAACAGTTGAGAAATGATTTCACGCGGGAAAGCGTCCATTTTGAAAATTTAAATGATTGAATAAAGAGGCTCGATTGCTCTTGCGATCCTGAACAAAAAAGTCCTTTGCAATTTTTCTCTCCGATGAACCGTTCAGGAGTTATTTGTTTGTTAGTTGAGCAGTCAATCAAATGCGTCATTGCGAACAAGTGGGAGTGGCTTACGTGGCGCGGAGACGGCTGCGCCTGAGCAAGGCGCCGAACGCGCTTCCCCCACCCCATCTCATTCGGAACTGTGCGTCGGATTTCGATATCTCGATAACGGTGCGTCGGAAAGAAAAAGTGTTTGGAACTTTTCTGTTTCAAATTTCGATATTAAGCGATCGCGCTACACCATGCTCCCGTGAAAATTCATTACAATCTTGTTTAATTCGATTGCCAGTTCGAAATGAACAGAGAAAAAATGACATCAACGACAAAACAATTTTTATGATAAGAAAAAGTCAATAGGAATTAAGCGAGTCGGAAAATTGCTTACTTCTCAGTCCAGACTCGACCAGCGCGGTGAAAAATCACTGGTTTACCCACAGGATCAACTGATATGCCGCTGATTTGACCGATTTTCCAGGGCGATCGCCACTTTTTGTTCTCCACTGGGAATAATTCGCTTTCATTCTCTTCCTGTTGCTTTTGAGCTTGCTGGAATGAACACAGCCAAAAAAAAAAAAACAATCGTAAGCTTTTCAAACCGTTGGATTAAATTTAATTAAGAATTAAAATCTAAAAAACGTTCAAATTTCTTTTTTGTTAAAAATAAAAACTATCAACGTTAATGAATTCTTTTTGAAAAAAAATCGAAAAAATCAGAAAACGATATCGAGCTTTTTGTCGTTTAGTTTTTTGTTTATAATTTTGTCAAAATCTGAGTTTAAAGTCGTGAAAGCTGGAATTGAATCATCAGGTGGTCAACCATATGGTCAAGATAATTGGCACTGCTGCAGAACGTCTATAAAAAATGACGATTTAACCAAAAAGCTCCGGGTCAAATGGACCCAGAGTGGCTACGAACGGTTATTTAATGAAAATTAACAAAAAATTAGGGAATGTGGACTTACAGCAAAAGCCCTGAGTACTTCTTGGATGTTTTCCTCACTGGCGAAAACAGGTGGGAGATAATACGATTCCGTGGAAAGAACGGAGCTCAATCCAAAAGCGAAAATTGCAAATAAAACTTGAAAAATTTTGAGCGCCATGATGAATTTTGAAAAGTTTCTTGAGCAGCCTCAAAAATGTCCCGATGAGGTCGATGCTGACCCCTTATATCGTCTCCTTGGCTATCTGGCTCGGCATGTGCGGGTCGTCGACGGTTTCAGATGGATCAATAAAACGCGCACGCGCTTTTGATGTTGTTCCTGTACATTAAATTTATAGAATGTATATTTTCAATGTTTTATCGTGTTACCGACGTGTGTTACGGAATTTTCTCCCCTCCTGGCGCTGATTGATTTCTGACCCTTTCAGCCTAAATTTTAATTTCGTCTGGATTACAAAAGCTTGTCCATTGGAGGGGGTAAATTTCGTAAAAAAAACGTTCTAAACATTAAATTTCGCATACAAAATTTCATTAATGCGAATAAATATGGAATTACGTACTTTTGTGCTCTTTTGACGAAAGTTTAAACAAGATTGAATGATATTTTTTGCTGAATCGGGAGATTCGAATAAATTAGCCAAAGCGGTGATTGATGAAACGGTTTTTTTCAGTTTTTCAAATCGGGCAATCGGAAGTTATTGGTTAATCAAACTGTTATCAATAATTAACACTGATTTTGAATGTCTTTCTTTTCCTTTTTATTGTATTACCTAATTTTATTGTTTTGCTTGTTTTTTTTTCTGTTTTTATTTGCCTCTGAATTTGTAACGATGAAATAGAATTTGTGGCTTTTTCGTTTCTTTGTGATTTTACTAATTACGGAAGACCGGAGTATTTGATCGATTTTTATTATCGTCTTTTTGGAACGCTACCGAGGAAGCGCCGTTTTTGTTTTCAATATGCCGTTTTCGTTTGGATATTATTGGTTATTTATAATGAGCGTTTATTTCGCGATAATTTTGGGACGAAAGTTCCAAAATATTGAGCTATTTATTTTTCTGAGCTGTACATTTTTTTAGGTCTGTTTATTTTTGTGTTTTTCGCGGCTCGACCGGAAATGCTTTTTTGTCGTAATTTTCGGGCGTCCAGTTTTATTCGGAATTTTCGACGATTATAGTAAACTACTTTGTATTGAGTTTAGTTGACTAGAATTTAAACTTGTTTCCGTATATTTTCGGTTTAATTTGGGCGGGGAATTTTTTTTTATGATTGATTTTGGGTTATTTTTTGTTGCTTTCGTAATATTTGTGTTATTATTATTATTATTTGTTCGTGGAATGCGAAAAAATGATTTGAAGAAAACTGAATAATGGCAGTTGGGGAACAAGCGTCGCCGTGGATTGTTCGTGACCAACTGCACTTGGTCCAGGATCTGCATCAAGGATCCTGGACGTTCTCTCTCGTGTCACGAACCCCCTTCGACCCCTCGTCATCGCCAGCTCGCGTAGTTTCGTTCCAATCAATAAAATTGCGCAGGTGGCCCGAACGTGGAAATGCACCAGTTTTCCATATTCGTATACGTTTTATGAATTTTCCAAAAATGCATTCAAAATTCTCTAATATGTTGGAAATAAAAAAATAGAGAAAAAAAACAGCAATTGTTGGAAAAACTAAACAATTATCTGTCAATTTTTCTCACGTATTTCTGGTGATTTATTTTGGTGCATGTGCAGTTTGCTCTTCGAGGACGTCCGCGAGGCGCAGGACCAAAAATATCACTGCATTGTCTCAGGCGATGGGGAGGCAGGGGAGGCCAACCCAGAAGGGGTGAATCTATCTTTTCCCAAGGACGAATGCTCGCTAATGTATAAACCGATCAATAGAGGTGAAGGGAACCAGAAATAGACGAGTCCGGGGATCGTGACCGAATTTACATTTCAAGATCTTTGGATGTACCGCCAAATCATTGTAAACTCAATTATTATGTTTTTTTTCTCTCGTCCTCCAAGAAGGTGAGATTCGGCATGGGATCAAATTGACGCACAGTGAAAAGAAAATTTTGTTGAAAAAGATTGACATTTTGTTGGATACGGTCGACTAAACGTTTTTTTGAAAAAACACAAAAATTTTGTCATTGCAGCCAGAAATATTCTAGAAAGTCTCTTCGAGAAGTCAATTTTTGTCATTCCAATCGTAAAGAGTCAAAATAACGAAAATTTTGAAATTATCCAAAAATATTCAGGATTCAAAAAAATATCGACGCTTTTTTGACAAAATTCAATTCTCCGTGCAATCCACTTCACACTAAATTTCAGTAAAGTGCATTTTTTCGAAACTTTGAGGTCTAAATGAAATCGGGACACTTGCGATTAAGCAAAATTCCGCGTTCAATAATTTCGAGACTCCAACGAGTAATTCATTCAATATTTTATTTATTTCATCTCGTATACCGTCCATTTTTTTTTTTTTTACATTTCGACAAATGTTAACAAATTTTAAGAATCATTAAAATATCGTTTTTTAAGCACAGTCTGCGACCTGCAGGCGCGTTGCATTCGCATCGATGCACAACAACTTTCATTTGAAGCTCGTAAATTTTTCAATACTTTGCTAAATCTATATTAAAACGTGAAGAAAAAAGTAACAATTTTACGAATACTCGTCAGTTCTTTTCCATCACAGAAAAGACGAAGATTTACCTTTAAAAAAAGAAACAATTCAAATTCATCCCAAAAACGTCGTTGCAACGATTTTAAAGATTTACAAGTTTTTGTCAATTTTACACTCGAAGCTTAAAACTTTATACATACGTTTAAGAAATATTGTCAAAGGCGACAGTCTTTTTGCTAAATTTATGACTATTGTCTATCAACTAATGTGCCCTGAACAATAAATTCAATTATTCAATCGATAACAATGATGGAAATTTGGAAGGAATCATAGAGACAACGTTGTTCGTCCAGAAACGTGTCCCTCATGGAAAACTACACGTGGGCACTAAAAATATTAACTCCAACGACGATCTTATTTCGGGCTCGAGCTCGTTGCTACCGTCGGCCAGTTCGATTTTCTTAGTGAGTTCAATGGCGATGTCGTGAGTGATTCGTTCGGTAAACTTTTCAGAGATTTCAACAGCGTTATCGTCACAATTCGATCGCTGATGAGCTTCAATCTGTATTCTCATGGTCTCTGTGCCTGCTTGTGTAATTATTCATGCGGGTTAATGCTCATCAGTATTTTCCCATTAGGGCACGACGCCGAACAATGTGTCAGGCGTGAATTCTGACCCCTGCACTCTGGGGTAATAAAAAACACCAGGACCTAGTTTTACAAAAGTGTCGCAAGTAAAGGTCAAATTTGACAAAACTTGTTGAATATAATCAAGTTTAACCCTAGAACTACAAACTTATTATTTTTTTACATTTCAACTACAAATTGGGGTAAATATTTGCTCCATAAGTTTCTTGTTCGTAACTGAAAAGAAAATTTTGTTGAATACGTTCGACTGAACGTTTTTTTTTTTTTTTTTTTTAAATCACAAAAATGTTGTCATTGCAGCAAGGAATTTTCTAGAAAGTTCCTTCGAAAAGTCAATTTTTGCAATTCCAATCGTAAATCTTGCTGACAGTTCCGTTATAAATAAAAAATATTGTCAAAATTACGAAAATTTTGAAAATATCCAAAAATATTCGGTTGCCCGTGTTCAACAAAGTATCGACGTTTTTCGACAAAGTTTCATTCGCAGTGTGAAATCGTTTCGAAAACAGTAATCTGACTCATGAGTACATGAATCTTTTTATTTCTTTCATGCCCAAGAGAATGGCGAAGAGAAAATTCTATTTCTTCACCTAAAGATACTGAAAAATTAACTTAGGAACGTAATTCGTAGTTTGTAATTCTAGGATTGAGAATTAAAATGATTGGAAAGTTTCTATGAATTTGAAATAAATTGGAAACGCTTGAATCGTGTTTGAATAATTCTTGATATAAATATCGTCATTGGTATTCGATGCGTAATTGAGGCATTACAATATTCATAATAATTGTTAGTTAATTAATATTTTTTCAAAAGTTTAACCGAATGGCAGTTTTCGTTGATTTTTCAATCGTTCTATTTGTCGATTTCGAGAGCTATGGAAGTTTCTGGCTGCGTCCAAATGTACCCCGTTCGTGTCATGCTGCAATGAGCGTCGTAATATCTTCCTGGGGCTCGACAATAAGACCAGCGAGGACAACGGCAACGAAACTTACTGTGAAATTCTTCCTTGCAAACCTCGTTCCACCAACATGTTCTCTGAACAAACAAAATCACGATTATTCGTTTCGCCTTTTATTTTTTTGCTATATAGACAAAATTCCCCGATATTCGCTTGCATTTTTAGCAATTTTCTTCAAACTGAATTCGTCGTCAGAATTCGTCGTCAAAACGGACAAAAAATATGGCGAGTCTCTGCAATAAATATGCGAAAAGTTTTTCCAAGTGTAAGCTCATTTTTTTCTCACCTCAGCCAAGTAGCCTCTCACACTCTGATCGCTGTAATTTCTTTTCATAATGTTGTGACGTGATTGTGCAGCGATAACAGCGCCAAACAAAGCCACGATTACGAAAAATCGTAATAACGTTCGATTCTGTTGAAAAATTCGAGTTTTGGTCATTTGCTCATCAATATTTACGAAAAATTGAACAAAACTGATCAAAAGTAAAAATTTTTAAAAATTCGAGTCAATTTTTCGAAAAAGCTCGAGTTCCTTCAGCTTGAATGGCGTCGATTATTAGCAGTTTTTTTTTATTCACAAAACGTTGTTCCTTTCGATTGAATTTTTCTTTCGAATTCTATTTTTATTTCTATTCAGAGAACTGATAAAAAATGAATGCCGCTGTTTATTTATATTTATTTTCGCTCATCGCTCCATTTTTCAATGAAATGCAACAGCTGTTATTTGCAACAGTTCGCAGTCGATCAATGAACGTGGCGTAACGAATATACATGCGAATTCACACCCGCGCCTTATCACGTATCTCTATCTATAGATCACTCACTTTGTCCGCCATTTTTAATTCGAAGAGCGGTCTATTTTTTGGTTTGAAATACACGCTCAATTACGTACATTTGAATGTTCACTTTGGTCATGAATGTTTCTGTGCAAGATTCGAGATTCAGTTTTCGTTGTAAACGTCACGCCGGGCATTCACGACAACACAAAACTTGCAAGGAGGAGAATGTCCAAAGGGTTGCGGACATGCGTATTGCAGCTGGAAACGCAACCCGCCTGCATTTTTTCCATTTTTCATACTCCATTGATTTTTGCACACAAAATTTCAACAAATTGCCCAAATTTTTTTCGTCATTCACTGTTTTTATGAAAATCTGGAGAGAAGGACGAAAAGGAAGAACTCGAGGGTGCAGTTTTGCTGATCCAACAATCATAGGGACGATAGGGAATTCCCATAATAACAAAAAAAAATGTTCCGATGCACCGATTTAAAGTTTTTTACCTGCCCATTTGTTTTCCTACAAATTTTCTTGCGCTTTTTTATTTTAAACGTGAATTTGGTAACGTGACGACGACGAGACCGGACTAGCAAATGTTCTCCACGTGCTGGTTGATTCGATATGATAAATTACCATTTACCGACGTTTTTTCACAATTTCTTCTCGTCCGAGCACGATATTCGAATAATGAGAGAATGGAAAAAGTTCCAAGCCTCACGGATGTTATTGGTAGTAAGCAAATGACATTCTGAGATTAATTCTGCGTGACGGTAATTTTGTTATGTATCGATAGCTGGGAATGAAGTTTTCGAGGTTGCCGGCAATGCCGACTAATCATTTCGCGGATATTCAAGCATTCCGAGGCAAAACTGCCGTTCTGTCGACAGTTGATACCAGCAGAAAGACGTCTATGCTGTAATTCAATTGTTGATAGAATACAAATTCACTTTATCGGCACCCAATAAGGATTTTTTACGCACTTTGCTCTAAGGAAGTTTTTTTAGAATATTTTGTGATCGAATTCTTTAATTTTTATGATCGAGCTAACGTGAATGAATTTTGAAACAAAGTTTGAAAACACCGAACAAATTTTAGTCTCTCATTGGATGTTATTTTTCAACCCGGTCAAAATTTGAGCTGGAAAGTCCTTAAGAGGATGCAGCAGTTGCTATCTCGCCACCGTGAGTGCGAGAGAGATAGCTGCAATTTTCGAAATTGAATATCTTTGACACGGTTTGATCAATAAAAAAAAGCCCCTGTCAGCGTATTTTTGCCATTTTTCCGCGTCCGCTGACAGGGCCTTTTTTTGATTAGTCAAACGAGAGCGGAGAATTTTCATTTCGAAAATTCGAGGTGAGGTTAGGCGACTGCTGCATCCTCTTAAGAGGGTCTATCACTTGCTCAGTCGGTAAAAATCCCCCTACACGTTTTTCTTGGCGAGACTCAATATTTAAAGAAAACTATTAGTTACACGTTGTTCCCATTTCACCAGAGAAGAAGGTGTAACTTTTATTTTTCTCGAAATACGAAGGATTTCTGAGAAAAACGTGTATCTACTTTTTTTTTTGTCTCTCTCGCTCTCACGCGTCTGCTAGATCCCCTTAAGATGAGGCGTGGAAATCGCGATGTGAAAACCAGGACAAAATTGGAGTCTTTTTTGAAGATTCTGCATCATGTTCTTGTTGCAATTCAATTATCGATAGATTAAACTTTATCGAGGACCGGTGAGCAAAACTTTTATGCACTTTGGTCTGAGCGAATTATTTTTGTTTTAATGTTTCATGATCGAATTTTTAATTTGTTTCTAATCGAGACGATGCGAATGAATTTTCAGAAACTAAACGAATGTTAGTCTGTCATTGCGTGTTTTTTTTCTGCAAGGATTGTTTTTCACAGTTGACAGACGATGGTCTGTCAACTGGGTCAAAATTTGAGGTTGAAAGTCCCTAAGTTTAGGCGTGGAAATCGCGATGTGAGAAATAGGAAAAAATTGGAGTAATATTTTATTATTATATTTTTTTATACATATCAAGACTCGGGATTCGTTCGGGTGGTCGAATCAACTTTAATTCAAAATGGCATTTATGTGTGTAAGTTTGCAGGAGTTGTTACAAGTGCTGAAGTTCGTTGCGGCCAATCCATGCGAGTCAGCACCCTCCACTGAACTCAGGCATGCATGCATGCATCTCTGCATGCATGCCCGAGGATGTATCCTCGTGTTGCTCCATCAGACTCCCCGAGAGAATGATTTAATTTTCCTCCATTTCTGTCGCTTTAACGAAGTAGATAACCTCACATTTGCACTGGCAATGATAACGATAAACCGATTTTAATTATGCATTTATATTTGTTTACAAATTAACAAATTTACGTTATTAATTACAGATTTTGTGCGGTGGACTCCAGGTCATGATGCTTTTGTCAATCACTGGAGTTCTCATGGCTCTCGCTGCTCTTTCCAAATTAATGGAATTGATTATCATCGTCATTTCACCCATGTTTATATTCATGTTGCGACAGTCCCTAAAATTCATTTTAGTAAGCCCAAACGTTAATCCATCATTGTTTTCGGTCGAATGAAATTAATTAGAATCGTCATTAAGGCTATGAATCAGTCGGTGTGAGCTGCACATCCCAAAAGTGGAATTTTTGGCTCAGTGTTGTTGAGATTTGGATGTCAAAATTATAGAGCGAATCGTTTTCCCTTTCCCGGGCCGGCAGAAACTTTTTTTTTTCATTTCTCTCTTAAATTGGCAAAACGATATGAAATAATTGCATTTTCAGAAGTTCGAGGCGGATCGTAGTGACTGATTCATTCTCTCAACGCAATGCTATCGCAAAATTACTCTATTGAAGATTCTTCAATAATTTTGTATCAACATTCTTGAAACCAAAACTAAAAATTTCCTTCCAGGGAGAAAAATTTTCTAACGCCAAGACTTTGAGCTATTTATTTTCCAATTTTTAACCTTTCTCATCTAAACGCATGTAAATTGGAGTCGCGTTTCGTTTATGAGTTGCAAAAAAGTGTGTCTAGGATTTTTCGCAAAAAACTTGGGTTCATAGATTCTTTTTAACTCGATTTTTCACGCGTTTGGGGTGCAAAAATTAAAAATTGCAAATAAAATCCCTTAAGTTATAGACGTCGGAAAAAATTTTCTTTGTAGGAGAAAACTATCAGTTTTAGTGGCAAGAACGTTAATGAAAAAATTTATGAAGGACCCTGAATAAAGTCGTTTTGTGATAGTCATAATTTAAGAATGAGAAATCCAAAATTAAAGGGCAGGGTGATCGAACCCTTGCTCAGTTAATCTCGAATTCTTGGGTCTTGGGCACAGTTTTTCAATATTTTGAGCCTCCAAAGAATCTCGAATGTGTTGCGAGCGATGTGCTCGATCCGACCGTTTGACATTAAGGATTTACCGGAACGAACAGAAGAAATCATGATCGGTATTGTTCCCGTTCGTGTTCCGTATGTTAAAAATAATTTCGAGGCTGAAATCGGCCAGACTATTTCTCAATACTTGGACCAAACCCTCGGGAATACTGTCAGAGATGCTGGGAAGAAAGTTTTGAAAATAATGGAGAATCCAGACGTCAGCGAGCCGGGTAAATCGTCGACGCTTGGGAAAATCGACGACCAAGTTTCTCGGTCACCGTCCGAAGGATTCGACGTCAATTCTGAATCCGCAGGTGTGCACAGAGCGTCATTTTTCCCCACAATTAATAACGCATTTCAACTTGAATCACAAAAAAATCATTTTTAATTACGAAAAAAGCAACAAAAAGTACTAAAAATTTTATTCAGAAGCAACAAAAGACGAGGAAATCGAAGAAATTCTCGAAAGATATTTGCAATCGGACGATTCTTCATCGGCGGTCTACACGGATAAGCCGGTCCATGCGAGTCGGTCGAAAAAATCCACACGACGAATTGAATCACCGGCCAATTAAAAGAAGAACAAAAAACACTCAATTTTCTTTCAAAACTCTATGGAAACGTGGATGAGATTCAAAAAGTTCAGCGGCTAGAAACATGATCAAGAACAACTCTAAATCTCTCACCCCGAGTCTATATATATCAAAATATATTTCATGTGAAAATTCAATCGAAGAAATGGCTGTAATTCTATCGCGTACTTATTTGTAAATCAACTCGATTGATCCTCGACGAAAAAGTGTGTATTTCAGCACTCAGCATGATTGGCGGATTGCCAGGAGAAGGAGAATCCACCACAAACGAAATTTGATCAACAACTGGATAGAAAATTCGAAAGTTTCGTCAAATTATAATTCTCTCAACCTCGGGCAAATTTGATGCATGCAGATGGGATTCAACAAAGAAAAACCGACCAAGCGAAGCTGCGAGGGTTGTTCAGTTTGTGCAGTTTCCTGTTCCCACATTCAAACCACACGTGGAAATTCTATGAAAACACAAAACTTGCGAATCCCATTGCTCTCGATGCGTAAACTTTTCTCTGGTCGGTCCAGTGGTCGTTTAGTTTTGAGGGAGTGAATTAAAAGAACGTATTATGACACGAATCGTCGACGGTACCGAACTTTGAATTTCGTTAAAACAACGTCGATGTTTTGTTCAACACGGTGAACTAAATATTTTCGGATAATTTCGAAGTTTTCGTAATTTCGACACTATTTTTGATTTATTACGGAACTATCAACAAAATTTAACACTTGAATGACAAAAATTGACTTCTCGAAAAGATTTTTCATTATTAGACTTTCTTTTTCGCCAAAATTTTCTTTTCAGTGCGTTTTTTGACCAAAATTGATGGCAGTTTTTATTTGCATTTCGTTGCAAGCTGCTCAGATGCATTTGTATTTTAGTTTCAGTTTTTTCATCCGACATTTTTCTTGGATCATGTTTCTTTCCGTGACTGAAGCCAATCATTTATTTTTGTCTTGGTACTCGTCTGGTTTCCACGTCCTCAGGGATTCGAGAGAAAAGTATGGTTCGCCGATTCTTGTTGTTGATAGCAAACTACTATACTCGAGTGCATATATGTCTGGAAAAATTGCATCGATGTAAGGGAAGATAGCACGAAGCAATACCCGGAGGTTCCCCGAAGGGGACGTTGAAGAAATCAGAAGGAAATAACAAAATTGGCTTTCTGCAAGGCCACAGTATGAATTTCATGCCAGCAGATAAATTGCTCCGAGCCGTTCGGACCAACGGGCCATTTTTATTGACTGATGCTACGAAAAACCAAGAGAAACAATTGAGAAAATTCTTCAGCGTTGAGAGAAAAAATTAATCAATTTTTTAATTAACAAAACGTCAATCAATAGCTTCACTTGAATAAAACTGTAATTACTTCGTTGCACAACGTTAGTTTTTTGAATTTGACAACCCTGTCTAGCGGATTTCTTTTATTTCGTGCCTCGAGCTATGTTCACGGGATCGATAAAAATTGAAGAGAATTTGCGAAGAGAGAGAGAGAGAGTAAACGTCATGAAAATTCTAGTAACAGAAAATTCTTGTCCAACAAAATAAATCACAGAGATATTGAAATAATTGCTTGGAATAAAATAAATTTTCTTCTGGCTAGGACATTCCAGAATGGACGTAAGTTATAGATTCTCATGAATAATTCTTGGCAGATGTTTGAAAAGAGATAAAAATTGACATTTCGGAAACGATATGAATAGATCGATGAGAGGTTCGGAAAATAGTGCGCGTTTTTATCGTGAGCCCCAGCCGGTGGTGTATACTTTTCTTTACATTTGATATATTGAGCACAAGTTTACGAAAAATAAATGAAGAAAAAGCAAAGCAAAGTATCATGGTTTTTTGATGGCATCATTTCGCACGACAGATGGAAATTATGTTGTCAGATCTTGGGGATAAAGTGCCTTGGCTGTGTTCGGTACTTCGGCCTGAATATGCTCCGTACCTTAATACCGCTGGAACAGTTTTACTTGGTTGGATGGTTGTTTGCTGGATCTCACACGTAAGAATATTTTTTCCCTCATACATTCATTAAAAAATCTCTTCAATTACATAGAAAATCATTAACCTCAGAAATACGAGGGTGAACTTTAGGAAAAAAAAACTTTTCAGTGTTTTTCTTTTGATTCTTGCATTTAAAGTATCTCAAGGTAACTATTGGGCTATGATTGTTCAAAAAAATGCTCAATTAGAAAGAAATTCTATCGTTTCTCATGCCTTGAATAAATTACAAGTTGGATTGTTTAAAATTCGTACGAACCTTCCTCGCAATCATACTCAACTGTGGGTAAACTTTGAGCAAGTTTGACCGACTGGAAATCGAGTTATTTGTTGTAAAAAATCGTTATGAAGTTATGAAAAAAAATTTCATAACTTGCCACAAGGACTCGTGTTAAAGTTGCGATTTAAAGCACTGAATATCTCGAGAACGACACTCCAGAAGATTCACGCTAAATGTCAAAAAATTACTTTGGAAAAATTGTTTCTGATGATTTTTCCGTTACTTTGTAAATACGATTATGATTATGGCGATGAAACCTCCTTAATAATTATCTAATGCGAAATCTTATCAACATGGAAATATTTCGATATTTTTGCGAGATAAATCGAATTTCTCACCAACTTTAATGCAGCTCGTCTGCCATTTGGTCCATTAGTAAATGAAAATGCTCCGGAACGAATTTCTGTGATTAAAAAAAAAACAAAAAGTTGAGATAAAGTTCAGGAGGTAAATTCCTGGAGAACGTTCCGAGCAACGGAATAAGATACGGTGGAGGAAAATGTCTTTAAAATATTGGATTAAACTTGTGCATTAAAGTTCTAGCAAAACGATTGTAAGAATGGAGCACTCTTTGCCGTAATGATTTCTCTTAATGGCTTAGAGTACGATTGATTTTCAGGTAGTTTGGACAGTTTTAGCTCCTTTATTGATCAGTTTGATAGCAGTCGTGATCGTGTGTCCGAGCACCACGAAATGGCTGATCAAGCAGATGGGACCGAACGCTGAAAACGCCGTCAGGAATTACTTGTCCAAGCTTCAAGCAATAATGCCTGATGTACGATGAGAAATTGATGAGTGATGAAAATAGAAGATGAACTTTCAAGTAACAATTTCAACGTGACGAAAATTTGAGATTAAAGATTTTTTAAATAAATTTGTGTTACGATGGATTTGATTTTTTTTTTTTTAACGATCCAACGTGCGCTGTTTGTTCGTTTAATTAATTTTTGTTCTCATTCCGAGCTTCGTGGCTCGTTTTTTTTCCATCCATAGATGTAGAATGGCTCGCGATGTATGTCAGCGTGAAAACGAATTTCATGCCCATGATCTTTTCTTAATTAGAGTTCTTTCACTACCAGCTGATAAAGTTGTTCGATAACCGTCTATTACGTCCTACGAGAGAGCGATGAATTTTTCTCTTCCATTCGCTCTCGCTCCCTTGATCTTTTACATTCATTCACTCGTGCATTTCCTCGACCCTTTTCCGTCCTTGCTCCACCTGAAAAATGCAGATCCCATAGGGCACCGTTCTCGTATCCAGGGGGATCGGAAAAAAGTATCAAGCCCCGTCACCTTTTTTGTTGCTCGCTAGTCAGTAAATAAGGAATCGATAAGTACTCAATGCAGATTTCCGGGAAAACAATAAAAATTGAGAAATTGTAATGAAAATTCTATTTTGCAGTTTTCGATTTAATTTAAATTACAAAAATGTCTTGTCCGAATTCGGAATGAGGTAAAAGTGACAGCTACACAGAAATTTATTTTGTAATAGCAAAAATGGAGCATATTTTTAATTGTGCACTGATAATTAAATGAGCAGAAAACATTCGCGCACTAAAAATTGAATTCTGGCAAAAAACGTCGATATTTCGTCGAACACGGTCAACTAAATATTTTTTAATAATTTCAAAATTTTCTTCATTTTAACCAAATCTTTCGTTTCGAACAAAAGTGTCCGTAAAATTGAAGATTGGAATGACACAAACTTACTTTTCGAAGAAAATTTCTAGAAAATTTCTTGCTGCAATGACTACATTTTTCCAACATCTTTGCCAACAAAACTTTTTTTCCAGTGCGGTTGGAGCAGCTCGAATGGAGAGTTAAGTATGTACTCCACATGTTTGCTTCATACACGTGAACTACGAGTTGCGATTTTGGTTCTTACGTAAATGTAAAACTTGTTATAAAGTCCTTAGGGGAACCGTACGCTCGAATAAACAGAACGAGTTTTCGCGGTATCGCAGATTTGTATGAATCGTACTCTAGAGAATTCAAATACATTTTTTTTTTTTCACCTTATGTAGTGAAAATTGTTGAAAGACTTTCTGAGATTTCTTAATGAACGAGTCACGTTGATAAATGTAACGAGTCTGTGTCAGGGAATGACTTCAAGACCGTTTAGCATCGAAAATGTCCCATAGAATTTAGATACTTTAGCATTATCGAGCATAAATTGAATTAGGTTGGCAAGCAGTAACCAATGACCTGGCTCAATGCCCAGGGGTCGTATAAAAGTGAGAAAAGGGCTTAACCGCATTGAGAAATAGTTTTTCTCCTACTGAAATCACCGAATCCTTTAGAGGTTGAAGAATTCGATGGAAAGGTACGTGTGGTTGATGCCACTTCGTAAATAGAAAAGCTGAAAAGGGGCAGGAGTGTTAGAAGCTTAAATCGAGAAATGAGAGCAAGTGGAGTAGGTAAAGCAAAAATAAAAAAGAAAAACAAATGAAAAAAGACGTCAGAAGCTTGAAAGTGTTCCGCTTCCATGGGAGTGTTTAGTCGAGCTTTAAGAGGCTCACGTTCGTCAGAGAAAACATAGAATCCAACTGCTTTTCCTGATTTTCCTCTGCTGTTAGCCGGAACTGGTTAATCCTCTGCATCCACAGAAAAGCCTGGCTGAGCTCGTGCGACTGTGATACAAAATTGCCATTAGCGGAATATACCGTTAAAGCCAAGCTGACGAGGACAAATGTTGGTGATCCTTTTACAATAAACACTTTGAAAAAGTTCTGATTATTAGGCATGACTACCAAAGTCTGTACTTTTGTTGGATCGAATAAATGTTGACACATCTTCAGAGAAAAAACATATTATTCAAGAGCTTTACGATTTTGACGTGAATCGAATTTGCACAGGAATGTCAAATCAGCATTTGATCCCTAATTGACCATATCGATCCTGTTGAATATCGAAAAGCTACCATTGACATGATCCCAGCGAACTGTATTGGTTGATTAAAATAACGGCACGTTCGCAACCATTCTAAACGGAGGAATTCAAGCTTCTATTCTCGTGCACATTGCAATGCCTTCCCAGTTATATTCTTCTCTCCGAACAATGAATCAAATCTCTGATAAAGCTGAAACTAATCGGGTTAGCAACGGAATCCGATTGCGTGTTTCGGAGATTCCTCTTATATATATTTCCCTCTTATATATCATCCTCTCCAATACTGGGTGCTCGGAAAACCGTCTGCAAGAATTCCGGAACGGTGAGGATGTAAGCTCCTGGGAAGAAGATCCCTTTTATATTTTTTCTTTCTGATGGTTCGTCATTTTATCTCTAGGAATATTCTTAGTGGACAAATTCCGAAAGGGCACTACCTAAGACTATTGGTCAATGATCGAACTACGTAGTAAGTCTTAATTACAAGTGTATTGTTACTAGTTATAACTAGTACTGACTTGTGGCCTCAGAGTTACGAACGAAATGCATCAAATCTACAGATATCTGCTTTTTTTGCTGCTCATGATGACTGGTAGATCCTGCTTTAGTCATTAAGGGCGCGATGCACCGTTTTCTAAAACAATTATAAAGAATTGTGCAAGTTTTAACGAACGAACTGTGCTCTCGTATAGTTGCCATTTCTTGATTATTCTGGTAATGTGATTTATTGGCAAAATCATTTCGACAGGTTCAGCCGTACGTGGATCGTCATGAACTGCTGGAATCTCTGGAGTGGTCGCTGGGAATCAAATATAGGTGATGATTGACAGAGGTAATGGAATCCTGGCATATAATGCGATTGGAATCATTAGCGTTTTCGTGATCGGTGCTAATACGGATTTTTTTTATAAGGTTTTGATGAGGCGGCGTGTGATTCTCCCATTTTCACGCACAAGGCATAGAATTGACTCTCAAGAATCAATAGATATCTCATCAACTTGATGTAGGGCTGAGATAGAACTTTCCTCCTCAGGATCTCACTTTTCGTTCACCCTGATCAAGTCCGTCATAAGGATTCTTGGACACCATATATTTGTTTGGAGAGGATTGAGTTTCGCAATGCCCATTGAGGGTTGTGAATGATCCCGTATGAAAGCGATGCATTAAGACTGAATCACATTGTTGTCTTGAATACTCCTATTGGTGCCGGGCACGCGATTCTCCCGCATCGTTGTTCTCCATCGATCTCAACAGATGCCTTCTGAAATGTTAGTCTTGCACTCTCCGTTAATGCAATCATTCCATAATATCCGTGGGGAAATTAACTGATTGAGCTATAGTGTTTGATTCATAGTTGGTTTGAAATTTGGCACATAGTAACTGAACCGAAAATCCGTCCAAGCGTTAATCAGAATTCTTCAAAGAGAAGTGTCGTAATCACAATTAATGGAACGATGGCATCTTTACGACAAAAAAATGGATCACGTGTGAGCTGCTTCCCTGATTCTCAAAATTATCGCACGTTCCAAAATCGTCGTTTGAATCCCTTCTGTTCTTGTATTCTCATGGATAATTTTATCGGGAGGCTCAACAACTTTGACAACCTCATTTGATAGTTGTGGAGTGTATTCATCATGCAATCGAATGTGGACAAAGAGTAGGTCCTCGGGGATGTTGGCCCGGCGGAGTTCTACATACATAGTCACTAATTTTGTCGCAGCAACTAGGCTCCCAAATCAGAAAGCAGAGTGCTTTCGTGCACCGCGGTACATCATTTCCTGTAACATTACTACGACATGTAGTACATCATACTATATCAGCTTGCAATTCTATGGCAAAACTCTGCGGATGATTGACGTGCCACGCCGGGCCAACTCTGGAGATGGCGAGAGTTTTCAGCTGATGACGAGGCTCTGGAGGGGCTGCATATACAGCCAGTATATACGCCGTGTCGCAGAAATCACGCTTGACACTATTACCTCTTGGGATCTCAGCAAAATTCCCTACCAAACGGTATTTTGTCATTTTTCGATTTACTCAAGCGATCAGGAGTTATTCGTGTTTGAATTTCGTCCAATCAGCATGCGTGGAAGAGACGCCGAGTGGCCCTAAGGCGGGGGAACGAAGCTCGAGCGCTGATTGGTTCAACTTTGCTCGTTGATATCTCATCACCTGTGTGCCGAACAAAAAATCGTCCGCATACTTTCCGACGTAGAATTTCATTCTGCATTCATATTCGCACTTGGATGTTCGATTTTAGGACACGATATATGTCACCATTGGTAAACAGCTTTCAACCTCCTTTCAGACTGTCTCCCTTTATCTCTTCCGACCCCCTGCCTTTTTATCATCCATTCTTCCCCTTCAGTCCTGTCGTTACATGTCCAGATCGATGGCACAAGGGTGGAAGCTCGAGGGGAGAAAATATAATATTTCCACGTTATGGGAGTAGTAATTACCTCGCGATACGGATTAGCCAGCATCAAGGTGGGGATTCATCATTGTTCAATAAATATGTAGTGTACATCAGCCAAATATTTTGCCTCTCATGTCCCAATCGATTTCAGGTCTTGCAACTTTTTTTTTCTTTTCCTAATCAATTTTTTTTTACATACTTATTACTTTTTCAATGACTGAATGGCAGAATAACACGATCACGCGATTTTTTGGCCGGGGGAGTATTTCCACTTAGCTCGGATCGTTGCAGTCATTTGTACGATGGAAATTCAATCAATTTATTTGGGAACTCCTATCATTACAATGCCCGCAAAATCTTTCGAATTAAAATGAAGAAATTGCGTATAATCCAGTTCAGGGGAACTAAACACGGAAAGATTGATTTTCTGGTATTGTCATTTTTAATCGAGACATTTTCTACGTTCTCCTGTAATGGACTTTGTGCATATTTGAAGGATACTCACGAGGTCGAATTTATTGGTGATTGTGGGTGTTTGAAAATGATTCAAATAAAAAGAAGCCTATACAAAAAAGGTCAGAGCAAGAGAGTTACTGCGTAACTGGCAAATGATATAAAACTTGGCCCGGAAATGCGAAACTTTAGTTTCAGGTCGAAATTTATCGCAAGTGTCATCTTATCCAGAAGTCTCTTAGTATATTGGTCCATAGAAAGACCAAGAGACTTTCCGATCTCGAAGCGAGATCATTTTCACGGGGGTTTTCTAAAGCATTTTTTTCATGGCGTTTCTTTTGTGAATGGAAAGACAGAGTGTTACGAGACTTTGGTGATTTATCAAGTTTTTCGTAGGATAAAATTGATCGTATCTTTTTTGACTGTCGGAACTTTTTTTTGGTCCATCGTTGTTTTGAAACAAGTATTAAGGGTCATAGCGAGATGGCACGAGTCGGACTTGATCCGGAAGAATGTGTCCATCCATTATTGAGAAAGAGAAGCGAAGAAAAAAACAAGGGCGTAAAATTCAAGTTGGGAGAGTTTTCGTTGACAGTCTCTGACTGGATGTTCGAAACTTTGTATCTGTTCATCATGTAAAACTTTTTCTTTGCTGCTACAACATTCTCCCGTGTTCCTCATTGGTTGGCTCGTGAAAAATTTGGTAAGAATTTGTATTTCTCAATCGATTTTCTTCTTATAATTGACTTTTCGATAATACTCGAGACTTCATATGAGTATCAGGTTGTTTTGGTGGCTTGTTTAGTTTCTAATGGTGCCAAAAGCGATAGCGAGATGCTTTAACGTTCACGATTTAGAAAGGGTGCAAGGAAAATCTGTCGTTCTCCCTTTATATATCCACGAACAAGTATATGCGCGTTTAAGACGCTTAAAGCTGTACTTACCCTTAAAAATCAATAAACCGAGTGGAATCAAAGTACGTGAGTGTTCCTCGATAGAATAGAGCGGAGAGTATGTCGAGAATAAGGATGGAGGGATGAAGAGAAGCACGTATCAACGCTTTTTCTCAGAGACTTTCCAAGTCTGGCATTGTTCAATCTCTGGGTACGCGAGCATGTGTGCACATGAGGGAGACTCGTGCGATTACATGGATAGATTCATAGGAGTGAAGAACACAACGGATGCTGTGGCAAAACTTGTAATTCCGTTGGTGAACGTTCAATTCGAGAACAGGCTATTCTGGAAATGTTTTCTTCACGCCCTTTTCGAGTATAAAATTTCACGTGATAATTTACTGGATAAGAAATAGAATCTTTTCCAAACGACGGCCATTCTTCGTTCGGTTTCCATGCCACGAATTCTAGCCCAGCAATTTTTCCTCCAACGTGCAGACCTCAACAAATTGTTAATTAATGTTTCATCGGAACGGAATTGAAGCTCAAAGCGAACCAATTCGTTTCAGATTTCACACGTAACCTGAATCGTTTTCTATTTGCTGGAGATTTGAGTGCCAGAGGACATCGATCGCAATGATTTTTTTCTCGTAACCGAATGGATATGAAATTTAATGTCATTCCGCGAATTTAATGTTATTAGATGTAACCAATCCGTGCTTTCGAATTTCAGGGTTTCTGCATATTCACCGAACAAAGTTTCATTAATGGAGGTTGAATCACACGAAATCGGAATTCGATCAAATTCGGTGTTCCCATTCTATGGCTTCAAGTATAGAAACAGAAATTTTGTCTAGTTTGTTCACCACATGGTAATTGAATAATTGAGTGTGAAATCAATGTACTACGTGGTACATTTTTTTTTTTAATTTGTATTCCCATATACATTATTAAAAAAAAAAAAAAATGAAAATTTATTTACCAAATTTCATGAAATTCTTATATTTTCGAAATTTTTCATGTTTTCAGCAAGATTTAGCATGGCAAAATTGCATCGTCGTGAATGGGAAAGTTTTGCTCACGCAAGTTTCTACGTTTGTGCGCTTAATTGGCCAAGGAAAATCACGCTAGTCGATTCTGTATTTGCACTTTGAGAGTTTCGAGAACCGCATCATCCCTCTTACTTGCCCCTTCCCTCGTTCCTCAGCGTTCGTCTGCTCGATGAATATCGTTTTGAGTCTCGTAGACTTGGACTTTTAATGATAGAGTCAAGTTCAAGCTCCCGAGAGGATATCGTTGTTTCGTTGGCGCAATTCAACGCCCAAGTTTGTGCAATGCAATTCGGTATACAGCGGAGCCCGAAGGTCGAACGATATAAATCACGAAAACTGGCACTCTGTTCGTGCCCTATGCATTTATCTTTATTAAAGAATAATTTTTTTTTCTATCGAGAATCTTTTTGAAAAGTGAGTTATGAAAGCTATTAAAAGAAATTAATACGCTTGCATACGTTCCTTATCATTGAATGTTTCTTACACTTAAAATGAAAACAGAAAGTTATATCAGATTCACGGTCTGGATATTAGCATAAAACAACGATATTTAATTTCTCGAAGAACCGAGACTGCGTAACTGTAGCAGCGATATAAATTAAGAGAGGTAGGAAGAAAAATAGTCGCGAGGAAAATCGATCAACATTTACATCGAGTCAATTTAAATTTTCTCTGCTTTTAATAAAAGTCAAAAAATGTGGTGCCAAGCCCACAAAAATAGTTTTGTAACACGAAAACTTTTGTCATTAAGGAGCCATGACCGTTTTCTCAAAGTCATGAACAGCTCGAATAAACATCCTCTGCTCAGTTTGTCGGATTTGGTTTCGCAAATCGTGACGATTTTTTTATGCCGCTTGTTTCTAATTTTGCACGATCGTTTTTTGGATTTGTGAAAATCAACGACGATTGAGTTTGTCAACCTCAATGGATGCTGCAAATCACTATTGACTATTTTTGGCTTCAGGGTCTGTTAGTTTTCGAGGGAGCTCTCGATAAGAAGTTGCAGGACGTCGAGCAAGAAACGTTTATCAGTATCTGATAAAAGACCTAGTTGGCTGGATGTCACAAAAATTGCACAGGTCGTTGGCTCGACGCAGCTACGAATACACGTGACGTATGGCTTCGGTATTAACGTACTATTATCACAAAATGACTTAAGGATTCTGCAATAATTTTGTATGCCCATTCCTGACGGAAAAGCTAACAATTTTGTTCTATGAAGAAAAATTTTCTGACATGCTGCAAAAGAATGTATTAAGAATTTTTCATAAAAAATTCTGACTCATAGCCTTTTTGGCTCTCTGCAGAAAAATGCCTAAATACATTTTTATTTGCAACTCGATTTTAGCAGCTTTTGAACGACACCGTGACTCGAAACCGTTTACACGAATTTAAACGGGGAAAATGAAAAGATTGCGAATCAAATATCTCGAATTCTAAACGTCAGAAATTTTTTTTTATACGAGAAAAGTGTGGGTTTTGTGGTCACGAACGTTTGTACAAAATTTTGAAAGAACCCTAAATAAAGTCGCTTTGTGATAGTTATACCTTAATGAGTTTGTGAGGAGACTGGGACGTAGTGGATAGTTAATGTGTTTATGAATAGGTAGCGAATCCGAAGAAGGTCAATGCGTTTATGAGTAGGTCATGAATCTGGCGAAGGTCAATGCGTTTATGAGTAGACTGTGACGTGGTGGATGGTCAATGTGATGAACAGGCTGGAGCTGCGGCTTATATGAGTCGCGGGCTTATTGGATCGTGTGTAGACTGTGATAAGCATGCTGTAGATTATGTGACTGTAATTTATGTTGTGACTGGAAAATAGGACTTTGGGTGAGTACCATAGAAAATATAATTCTGGGCATTGGGGAGGTTTCCTTATTACGAATTTATGTTTTAATATTTCGAAAGCAGCTGAGGAGAGGGCCAGGACGTTCGTACAGTTATTTTGAATGGAAGAAAAGAGTCCTGAAAAAAATGCAATAAAGGGTTGAAGCGAAGAGGAGAAGGAAAAGAATGTGGCTTTAGTTTGTGAGCTCGTAAAAAGGATTATGGAATTTTATAGTGAAATTCAGAGGACAAGCAGAGTTAGGCAGTAAAGCTGGTTGGTTATTTTTATTCTTGAAGATCAAGCAACAAAGATGGTGGTCGAAAAGAGTGGATTCTTTTCCGTGATGCTTGCCATTTAGTCAGAGCTTTTAACGAGAGGTGACGTCACCCAAAGAGTGAAATAAACCGAGGGTTAAAAGCTCCGGCTATCCATCCTTTACGACATTCAATTAAAGGCAACGCTTATCGTTATCTTTTCAAAAACGTATCAACAATGCTTTTCTGTAGCAAAATGTCGAGGAACAGGAGAGAAATGGAAGGGAGACATTAAGGATCAGGGGCAGCTGCGATAGAAGATTTATTTTTTAACTTGTCCTTTGGCATTGTCCGCTGCGAGATTATTAATTCATCAGTGTGTGACTAATTATTAAGGCAAATGTATAAAAGGAATTTATCCATTAATGTCACTAATTTTTTTCTCTTTTTTAAACTAAATTTCGGTCCCCACACATTGTTTTTTTTTCTTTTTCCATTGCAATGTGTCTGACCGATCGTATCGCGAAATGATGGTGACGAGATACGTGGCCAATATGTGCCTGGCATCGTATTCGTGATTTATGACGTGTGTCCGATAGAGCGAATATTACAGTCCATCAAAAACATACGCCATTATCTTTTATCAACGCGTTTGTACTTCTAGAATGACGAAAATTTCACAGTGGACTCGAAATTTCTGCTGATCTTTTTTTTCCCACATTTGCACATTCTGCTTAATCAAACACACCAACTATTCAGGTTTCCTCTGATCCATTCGCGAAATTGGGTGCTCGTGCCAGATTGCAGAAACAGGAATGCTACTTATGGGAAAAAATTATGGGGTTTATGGCGTTAATCACCATAATATCACGCGGGGCATCATTTGTCAATGAGGCAAGGGACTACAATAAAGTTTGGACCAGTTTTGACAGCTGCAGCCTTTTTTCGATATATTTTCCGTGAAACCGGTCCCTTAAATTTCTATGGTATCCCAATGGTTTCCGATACCAATTTGCCCATTCAAAAGCTTCTCACTGGAAATGGAAATTCCTGCCCTCATTCCAGTTTGAGGGACTTCCAAATATTCTGATGCATTTTCCACGTAAACCTCTCCCTTTATTTGGCCAAAATTTGGTCAGATGAGATCGCCACGACGAGATATTCCTCACGTCCTTGGACAGAAAGTCCAACAACATATGCCATCCTCGCTCTCGGGCTCTGTTGTCTGTCACTATTATTTAAGCTCAAAGCTTGAGATATCGGATAAGAGCAGAGAACAAGCTTCTAATTATAGGGATCATTGTCTTGGCCAACTTAGGGAACGTTGGTTCACTGTCACGGCTTGTGTCAACGTCTCTACAACATTTCCTCTAAGCGAATGCGATACGAGCAACTCTGAATGGATGTTGGACAGTTAACCCTAATTTTCGACACAAGGGTATTTGCCAGATCCTTGACGTTTTGTGACACAGAAAAATTGTTCTTTTCAATATCCACAATTTTTCAGTTGCGGTTGCATTGAAAATGGAATTTTGTCAAAGAACGTCGATATTTCGAAACCGTCAGTAAAGCTTACCATTGGAATACGACAAAAATTTAATTTTCAAAGACACTTTCGAGAATATTTCTTGCTGCAATGACGATATTTTTGTGATCTTTCAAAAAACATTCGGTCGAACGTATCCAACACAATATCAATCTTTCCCAACAAAGTTTTCTTTTCAGTGTGTCTGAAAAGTTGTTTCTACACTTAATTTTCCTCGTTGGACGAATTCCAAGCTCTCCTGTATCGTCAGTGTCGTCAAATAGTTACGTTGACCTAATTTTCGTTTCATTTTCACAGCATCCAGGCAAGGAATCTGCATCTATTTGCCAAATTCGATTCCGTTATTCGATCAAATGTGGTTCACTCATTTGGTCCGTTCTGATCGAACAGCCAGATCACTTTTGCATACAAACAGCAAGAATTAGCTCTTACAATTAAGCCAGAACGGTCATTCGATTTCAGTGAGATCAAGAGACGGGGCAGTGGCTCGACGCCAAGTATTAAAATTGAAACTTTTTATTTTTCCTAAACACTTCTGTTTCCCAGTGATCCAGTGTGCACGTGATTATAAAGAAAAATCTCATCCTCGATCGAGAGAAAAACTTAATTAAATTGTTGAATGGAGAATTCTCTTTTTTTTTCTCGGTCGCTAATTGACTCGGTGTGCGAATTTAATCTGTGCAAAAAATAAAACAAAATACGAGACGCGGTAAGGCAGGAATGAGCGATGCACAGAGCTGTGGGTTGGGTAACGGGGGGGAAGAGCGAACCAGAACTATCTCTAATCGGCTAGTCTCGTCGTAAGTACGAAAAACAATAAAAACCAAAAAAACAAGAAAAAGAAAAAACGAGCCACCAGCGCAGCTGTTTCCTCCCAATACAATCCGACGAGGCTACAGAGGGTGGAACAAACGCTTCGGATTTTTGCGGGGTGGGGGTTAAGGTGGACATGCGCTTATCGAGAAGCAGAACTGCGGGGGTTTGTCTCCGGTGCAGACCGGCGCGAACTACGAACTGCTCTATATACCTTCACATGTTACAATATGTATGAACATATATATATATATACGGGAGTGGGCGAGTGTACAATGCGAAGGAGATTCATCCCCTCAGTCTGGCGCCGCGTGCGATCACGTCATGACCGTTTGACGACCGGCTCCGTACCCTCAGCAGCCCCGTGTCTCGTAACGTTCCAAAAATTCATAAATAATCTCAAGATATTTCAAGTCCAAAATGCACCAAAATTTCTAAAATCAAGCAATGATCATTTTCTTCACTTTTTTTCATCCCTTCGAATATTTATCTCCAAGTCTGAGCCAAAAATAGGGTGAAAATCAGTTAAAAAAAACGATGCACTGCTCAACTTTAATTTTTCGAGAATTAAATGGAAAATTATGACACGAGTGAACCAGCAGATTTCACTTAAAAAATCATCCTGAAACACAAACTCGTCCGTGTCTCGACATAAACGCAAAACGAAGATCGAAATTTTGTTCAATTATACAAAGACAATGAGGACGTTTTTGAGATGATTTTAAACGATCGGAATTTACCACCTTTTTTTGGCTCATAGCCGGTTCAACAGTTGGCTCAATTTTCGTGCGTTCCACTGCGAGACAAAACGTTACGAAAGCCACGTGGTTTGCAGGCGTTTACAAGTTTTGGCTCAAAGATCCGTACGTGCAATGACAATGTTTGGAACAGTTTTTAAATCTCAATGTTTCGTGTGTAATTAAAAAAATTTTGATCTAAATTATAGTCCGAATGTTAATTAATAACTGGAATTTTAAATCAATCAACATTTCTTCGGGAAAAGTGCTGATTTATTTATTGATTTTAGAGACTAAAGTATTTTTATGGTGCTCGATTAATCACGAGGCTTGAAACTTCTCCCTGCTGCAAAAGTGACTGTCAGGTGTTGATTGTTTGGAGTGAAAATAAGAAGAGAAAAAAATGAATTAAAAGTTGAAAAGAATGAAGGTTTGAAGTTGGTCCTCAAGGTGAAAGTTAAAAAAACGTATGACATGATGAACGGGGCAATAATTAGAAAGACGTTGATCGTGCTCGCGGTATTGTTCTGCGGTCACGTGACAAAAGCTTCCCGAACGAAAAGCAACGAGCTCGAGGAGGAGGACAAGATTTCATCTCGTCAGCATGTGAAATCGAAGGAAGTGCTACGTCATCAGCAACAGTATCGTCCACACTTTATAGAACGTCGATTGACCTTGGATTCGCGAATTCAACGTTACGCCGATTCGATCGAAGAAACTGAATCGTACGACGAGGAAACTTCGACGGATTCTCGTTCTGTTGATATTTCGCACGACCTTGAAATTGGAGATGGTGAGCTCGGCGGAAACGGCAAGGAACAGGACACGATCGAAGGACGTTTGCATTTTGAGGCTTCTCGTCGTAACGAGGAACCGGAAACGAGCCTCGATAAGCCTTCGGCTCTCATAAGACACGGGAGATCGAGAGCTCATTTTGCGAGGTCTCCTAAAATCGAAGATTCCGTTGCAGCTTCCCGGACTTTCAGCACCACGAGCGGAAATGCAAAAATTCTTAAAACAATGGAAAATGACGGTTCCTTGAGTTTGGATTCTCATCACGGATCAAGCAATGAAACGAATTATTTGGACGTTGATCCGGAAGAAACAACAATCGGTAACAACCTAACGGGAAATTTTCAACTTTTCAATAATTCTGTTTCCACGAGGAACGCGTTAACCTTGGGGAAGTCTGACACGACGAAAAAAGTTGGTAAAAATGATAAATTAATGAAGGAGGGAAAAATTGAGGATGAAAAAAGCAGCACGCGATCTTTGGATCGATCGGCGTCGGAGCAATCGGACTCGCCAGGCCGTGTAATAACGAGCAAGGAAATAGTCGCTCCGGAGCCAATTTCCGACGCCTCAAGGCTCATGGATTCATTCGCGAAGCTGAGAAAAGTCGTGTCGTCCGATCGCAATCGCGAAAAATGGAATCGGGAAGGAGGCGTGCCGAAACGTTATGAAAATTCGAGTGATAATCGTGAGACTTCGGATTTCGGGATCATGGTTCACGGTTTCGAGGACGACGCGATCGAAGACGGTTCGTTGTTCGAGGTCTCGACGATCATTGATAAGGAACACAAACGACACGAAGATGGTTATCACAAAGAGGAAAATTCATCGATCGGTAAATCAAACGATTATGAAAATGAAACGAGCGATTATCGGGACGCGATTGATCTTTCGAGCGAACATGATATTCGTGGCAAATCGGAACGAACTCAAAGTGTTCAGGTTGACATCGTAACCCGTTTTTTGAGGATTATTGAGAACCAACACTTCTTGGGAGAGAATTGCACCGCCGGAACTGATCTCAATCTCGGCGAAGGTGTCGTAGATCAATATGCTCAAGAGCGCTTCCGTCTCGAGGCTAATTTGGCCGTTAATCGCGCCAACATGCTCACTCGCTTGTGGAAATATGCACCGGAAGTAATGCTCTCCTCCGAATATCTTTTGCACGCCAGTATTCTGTCAATGGTCGAGTTCGACGAAGACATTTTCGCCGCTGGCAATTGCTATGACAAACTTCAGTATCGTGACCGATGGCTCTATTGTCCATTTGCTCACAGACTCCAGGATCAGGATGGTGTCCTGGTCAAGGATCTTGCTGTCGAGTACAAATATCTCAGCAACAGTAGCGAGTGGTTCTACATTGCCAGGAAAAATGCCGAGAGAGTCATTGCCAATCAGAATCAATTCAGCCACGGTGAGTCCAAAATTCATCATATTTTTTACACTCTCAAATAAGAAAACGCGCGAAATTGAGAGCCTTAAAAAGGAGCGTACACTGAAAATTAAATTTTGTCAAAAAACGTCGATATTTTGTTGAACACGGTCAACTAAATATTTTGGGATAATTTAAAAATTTTCGTAATTTCAACAACATTTTTTATTTCTCACCGAATTGTCCGCTAAGTTTACCATCGGAACGACAAAAATTTACTTTTCAAAGAGATTTTCTAGAATATTTCTTGCTGCAACGAAAAAACTTGTTGTGATCCAACGAAATATCCATCTTTTCCAACAAAATTATCTTTTCAGTGTGTCAGTATATCGAACTATGTCAAATAAATAAATAAATGAAATAAATGAACAATAATTGGCGCTAAACAAGAAAACCCGGAATTCAGAGACATAAAAACAAAGCGTTTTGCATCTAATTACAGCAATATCATAATTAGTCACAATTAAAAATTGAGCAAACAAAGAAAGGTTTAATCTGCCAAATTCGGCGGACTTGATGGGACACGAAAAAAGAAGCAATCTTCTCGAGCAATTTATTTCACGAATTATTATTAACTGTACAGAAAGAGAAGTTAACGAGTTATCGATTGGTAGGAAAGCGGAAGAGTGACTTTTAGACAAGCGCGAGATAGCAGAGAGTTAAATTTGGGTTGGTGTGCCGAATAAAAAGAAAATTCGAATTGGTTTGAACGTGAAAAAGGATTCGCTTCAATTTCTTGATTGACTCATGCGTTCGATTTGCAAGCGACACAAAAAGTTTAGAAAAAGTTGAATGCGTGTAGAAAAGAGTTCGCTCGCGTCAACAAGTTTCGTTGACGTTTTATTAATTGCAAATGTATTTCAAAGGAAAAGTCAACGTTAACATTTGATTGAAATGAAATTCGGGTCGATTGAAAAGGATTCGATTCATTGGAATTTCGGTTGAGGCTGCGAAATGCGAAATAACTGGGTCGGAGACTCAAAGAATTTTATTTTTTTTGAAAAATATTTATTTGAACTGTATCGAGTTTGTTTCATTTTTTTTCTCCACCGAAAATACTCATCGCAATTGACAAATAAAGTTCCGTCAGTTGCAACTTTCCAGAGAGATTCCCACAAATTTAGTGCTCAATTTTTACATGTTAGACATCTCTGGATTGGCTCGAACAAAATTTTCATTTCAGTGCATTTTAAAGATAAAAAATCGTAGAAAATTCAAATGAAATATAAAATTTTTCCGTCAACTGCTTTTTTAATGCTTGACGTCCGAGCCGCTGTCGCGTCTCTTGATAATTAATTAATTTCACATAAAATTGCAATCCCAGGTGTAGGAAAAATCAATTTTTGTGGACGAACGCAATTTTTGTAAACACTATTTGGTATTTAGGTGCGTGTTGGTAAAGAGGAAAGTTTTGAGTTTATACTCAAAGTGGAGGAGAAGCAAAAAGTAACGCAAGTTCGTAGGCTTTCTAGGAAGCCCTCGACAGTGAGAATTCGAGGAAATAAGTGTGCATAATACAGTTGAAAGTCCAGGGCAGGGGTTTCCGGACGTCTAAAGACAAAGAAAAAGCGATTTGACTGGAAAAAGTGGGAAAAGCTGTTAGGGTCGTAGAGTTTATGATGTCAGGGAGCTTATAGACCTAGAAAATGAACAATTGCCTTGGTATAGGAGTTTGCATCAATCTATATATTCGTAAAACCGTAGGCGTGTAAATGTAGCGAGCGCGTGCAGTATCGAGTAGGAGAAAAGGTAGTGAATCGATTCCGCGCTGCTCGAGTATCAAAAGAGTCTCGCGTTCACGGCGTTGGCTTCCATGTATCAATAACTGCGGAGTGAAATTGGAATGAAAAAAAGCGTGAAAATCCAAGCCATAAAGGTCGACCAAGTTCGAGAGAAAAATATGCAAATATGTAATTCCACAAAGGAGGTTTCAATGAAAAATCAACAGCTTGAAAAGTGGAGATAATGGAGAGTGTGGATGAAAAATACGTTAGGAAAGAGAGTGCAGCGAAGAAACCGGCACAAAGGGATTAAATGGCAAAAATACGATGTGAAAGATGAGAATTCGATTTGAAAAAGTAAATTTGTTCTCGATAAGAGGAAACAAAACATGGAACAACTTTTAGACTGGAAAACAGGCAGCAAAGAGAATGGAATTACATCAGGAAATATGTGTGTTTGTGTGCAATTGGCTGTATGCAGATTCAATTGGAAGGGGAAATTAATGGACTGCAGAATAAAGGGAGAGAGAAAATGGGACGAAATAAAATTAGCTCTAAGTAAATCGCAGTCTCGGTACACACATCCGTCACCATGAGAGGAATAAACTCACGACGCGGGGTCGTGGCTCGCTCGTCTGTTTTTTTTTTTCCATTCCAAGCCAATGCCTGAATGTCTCGGTGTGAGCATAAGTGTCTAGCGGGTCGAAAGGTGAAGAGGTTACACGTATGCACAATGGATATTGTTTATATCTTTGCAATTGCCTCAAACCTGCGGAAAAAATAAAGCTGATGGCTCCATTCGACGTTCATTCAGACTTTAATTACATTACACTCTTATCGAGTCTCATATCCAAATACAGACTTTGCTGTTTCCTGCTGTCACAATGTCAGAAAAAAAATATCGTAATTATAGCTGAACTCGATCGTTCAAGAAGCTCGTTCAAGGATCAGGATTTTGAGTTCATTTCCTTCAATTCCTTCGTGCAATTTCGGTTGTTAATTGTGTAATAAAACGATCAAGCCAAATATATTTATCGCGTCCAAAAATATCGAAATTGTTGCTGTGGAAAACTTTATTCTCGAGTAACATTCGTTTTAGTTTAGAAAAAAACTGTAGGGTCGTAGAAAAATGGTCGAAAAGTCTGAGCGATTTTATATCTATAGGCAGGGATTAAATGTATAAGCCTCGAAGTTGTTGGTGAAAGGACGGAATAAAAAATTGTAAGGTTCGAGTTGAAAAAAAGGGCCGGAATATTGTTCGCAACCGGGTATCGTTGGGTATCAATATTATATTCGATTCTGTGGAATCCTCATCGATCGTACAATCCGCCGTGCCGCCAATGCTATGCAACTGGCGTTCGATATAGTGGCGAGAGGAAATTGAGAAACAAAAAAAGAGCGAAAGAGATGGCCAGAAAGCGAATCGCAAAAAGAGGAAAAAAAAATAGTAAAAAAGTATTGACAAGGAAATCTGCAAAGGGCAACAATATTTCACAAAATCATGCGATGAATACGCGAGCGATGAAGGCACAGGAGAAATAAAAAATGTCAAGAAAATTACCGAAGGAAAAGAATAAATCAATGAAATGTTCAATCGAACCAGAATCAATGAAAGTCACTGTCGAAAAGGAATCAGGTGATGTGATTAAATCACGCGGCAATAAAGTGAAGGAAAAACAAAGTCACGCTACGATGCTGAGAAATAAAGGCAGGGAATTGAAAAAGGTGCCAAGACACAAAAAAAAACGAGGCAGAGCAGAGACAAAAACGAGAAATAGCGAGAATGAGGCTCGAGCGTGAGCAGAAGTGAGATAGAAAGAGGAAGACTGAAAAAGAGCATGGGATCGGAAAAGAGGCATAGGAAAATGGCCGAAAGCTTGGGCATGAGAGTAAAAAGCTCGTGGTCATACATTCAAGCCGATTTATTGCAGGCAATATTGGCCCCTGGTGAGCCACTGTGTAATAAATACACTCGAAGGTAGATGCGACGAGGGGATGATTGCAAAAATATTAACAGTGTCAAGGGGCCTCTCCGCGCGCGATGTGCACTGAGTTGCGTAAGTACGTGTCTCTGTATAATGCTATACTGCGAAACTTTGAGAGAAGCTACTCCATCCTTTTTTCTCGTACTCACTTTTTCTCTTCATGATATGACGTGCCAAGTGCCTGGCCAGAAACTGTAAAGCTTCGAGATACAGCAACACGCGAGGTTATGCAGTTCCTTTTTGTCAATGACTCTCCCCCCGAGGCTGGTCAATATATAACCTTTTTTTTTCTTCATTATTGGGGTTAGCATCGCTCGAAATTGCGCTCTCGAGAACTTATAAAACATCCTGGACCGAGCAACCTTTTTTCGAAGCTTCTTTTTTATTACCAACCTGTGCCGGGATTGATTTTTCGTAATTATGCGGTCAAGCTCTATTTTTTATTGATCTAAAATATTTCATGGGAGTGCAATATTTTTTCGTAATTCGTCATAATATTCTCGTTATTCTTGACTCGATAATTTATTTGTTTGACAATAAAACACCAAATATTGTCAATTATTTGTCAGACATTTCCGACACGAATTTTCATTATTTTTCCAATAACTTGTTGACGGCGTTTTCGAAAAATGACATGCAAATACTCCGCTTTGCTCCAATCGCAATTATAAACGATGATTATGCAGCTGATTAGAAATAAATACAGACGAACAAATACAAAAGAAGAAGAAACACATATTAGTGATTATCATCGAATTCCAGTTTTGCACAGAAATGTTTTTAAAAACTGCACTAATTACGTAATTCCGAAATTTCTGGATTTTTATTACCAACAGCAGTCCGTATAGTGTTTCAATATTGATGATGAGTTCCCTTTCGCTGTTCATCGGTGGGGAAACCATCGAATATCATGAACAATATTTCATTCAGTTATGGAGCCAATTAAAAATTCTTCTCGTTGTACTTTTGATAGATATTTCAAAGATAAATCGAACTTTATGCCTCTGCAGGTGCATAACAGCCTTTAATGTCCACTTGAGTCTCATTGGAGGAAGCACTATAATCAGGAAACGACTTTATTGAGGGTTCTTTTGAAATTTTGTACAAACGTTCTTGGCACCAAAACTATAACAGTTTTCTCTTATGAAGAAAAAAGTTCTGACGTTTAGAATTCGAGATTTTTAATTCGCAATTTTATGTTTTCCCCATGACGTTTTGTGAAAAAATTGCAAAAATCGAGTAGCGAATAAAAATGCATTTAGGATGTTTTTTGCATCAGACAGCCAGAGGCTACGGAGTCGAATTTTTCAAGAAAAATCCTAAACACATTTTGTTGCAACTCGTGAACGAAACGTGACTTGAATTTACACGCGTTTAGATGGGAAAAGCTGATAGTTGGAAATAAAAATGAAATCGCTAACGACAAATATGAAATTCGTTTGGAAATTCGTTCATTATTGCTATAAGTCGACCAGATTCTCATTGATCGTTCTAATCCCAAATGAATCCTCATCCATTCGAGCAGAAAGTAGGGTGTTGAATTATTGGCAACGAATAGTCACGCTCTTGCTATGAACTGATTTTTCTATCGAGTTATACTTTGACGTGCTTTTTTTCGCTCTGGATGAAAAGGCACAACAGCGAATCGACAAATTGTATGAAATTTTTTTCTCCTGATATTCATATTTCTCGATTTTGCGCAGATATTTTATGGAAGCTGTTTGCTCGGGTGTAATGCACAATTCTTTTGTTAGGGCGATTCAATTGTTGAATGAAAAGTTGGGACAAAAAAGTGAGTTTCACTTAAAAACTTTCTGATTGGATTGCTGATCACAATTTTGCAGGCGTTGCCTACAAAATTGAAGCTCGGAGAATGCTTGAAAAGAAAATCTCGTTCGAACGGTAATTTTTGCACGGAAATTTAAAGTCGAAGAAGAATGAGCCTGGAGATTTTCATACAGCTTCCAATCAAATCCTTGTTCGTTGCGGAGAAACAGAAAGACAGAGAGAGGGAGAGGGGGAGAGAGAGAGAGAATCTTCAATTGAGATTAAAGCGGATATTAATCCATCGGAAATGCGATCGCCGGCTGGAAAATCCGATGGAAATTGTGGTTGCATTTCCCGGGAGTATTTCCTTGCCCGCGTGGTTCTGATTTTCCACAATCTCGCCATTTGCTCGTCCTCACGTTCGTAAACATATGTATGTACGTCAAGCACATTGGCTAATTGGATGAATACATTCTCTCCTGAAAATCAAACGGTCGTAACATTCATCGCAACCATTTGCAAAGTTGTACCCATCGTGGCCTTACCAAATTGCAAACATTTGGTTGATGCAAAGTTTTCCAACGAGCAATGAGCTCTGCATTCACAAAATATGTGCAGTAAGTGACATTTTTAGTATTTGTTTCATGAGCGATGTATAAAATTATGCAAATGAAGAAATGAATCGATTTTTATGCATCAATTGCGAAGGAATTTATTGAGGCATTCATCGGCTACACCGCCAAATACAGTCACGTTCAAATATAAACTATCAAGTGGTCGATATTGGTAAAAAAGATCGATATTATTTTGTTGGATACGTTCGACTCAACGTTTTTTTTTCGAAAAACCACAAAAATGTTGTCATTGCAGCAAGAAATATTCTGGAAAGTCTCTTCGAAAAGTCAATTTCTGTCAGTTCAATCGCACATTTTTCTGACTGTTCCATTAGAACTCAAAAATATTGTAAAAATTACGAAAATTTTGAAATTATCTGAACGCATTTAGTTCACCGTGTTCAACGAAATATTATTTTCAGTGTAAAAGTGCATCTTGGGTCAATTTGACGCAAGCATTTTTGTTTTTTTTTGTTTTCATAGAAAATCATCGATATTCCATGGGATTCAATTTATTTTGCAAGGGAAACGAAAATGAAATGCCAAACAATAGGTGACAGATGATTGTTGGGGTCAAAACGACCCAGTATGCACTCGGGAGCTTGATCATTATTACGTTTTACTGCTTCATAGAAAACAGGATGTACAATTAATGGATTGCAAGGATGCGGATGAGTTGGTATGGAACGATAGTATAAGAAAACTCGGTCAAAGGCAGTCCGCCAGGGTTGAGATGGAGAGACAGAGCTTCACGCTTGGATAGGGTGGATTATCGGATGAGATTAAATGAGACAGATGCTTGAGATTGTTGTGCAGAAAAAAATAAACGAGAGACAATCTCAGTGACATTGCAGCATTTTCTACAGTCGTTGAAAAGCGTTCAGCACATTCTTCATTTGTATCGAATAAAAGGGACGTTTGTTGATTAAATCAGCCGAGTTTCAGTGTCTTTTTCTTGCAAGCCAAGATGCAATTGTCTATAATTTTGAAGATTCTGTAACAATGAAATCAAGGACGTTGTATGCAGAATTTTCTATCCATAGAATTCCTTTGAATTTACACCACACTAAGAGAATATTGCGATATAACAGCACGCGTAATTTCAAGTAGTTTTATTATAGGAGCACGTGTTAAAAGTTCCAATTATAAACATTAAATATTGCAGTGTCTAAAAAATCAAGCCGCTGAAAACTTTGTACACACTTTTGTGTAACCTCGAAGAAGCTTTATTCAGTTATTCAAAGAAATCGTTCGTAAAAATTTGTTTATTTTATAAATTTAAAAAATACAGATTACCTCGAACAATTTTGAATTTAGAGTATGTTGTTTTTTAGTCAATTTGTAATAACTTTTTTTTAATGAATTTAGGCTCTCAAACCATTTTGTATGTAAGAAAACTGCGAAAACAACATTTGGATTTGACCGTTGCCATACAACGTCCATAATTAAACTTGCAACTTCAAAAGAAAATATTGAATGTTTGTTTTAAGTTTATTTCTCAGTCAGAATACAAAGCTCTGATAATTGGAGTCTTAATTCTCAATTATTCTCTTTCTTAAATATACTTCACCTCCATCATCTTTAACGTTTTTCCCTTTTTTTTCTTTTAATCTTCCACAGATTTCAGCTTTGTGAGGTTTATATCTTTCTTTCGTGAAACGATTATATAAAAAACGAAAAATCGATGGATTCGAGTGGAGTTGTGGAGTTTGCTTAGTCAGTTCGTCGAGGCAGAATGTACACACCAACTACTCCTCGTTACACTTTCATCTTGTTCTTCCTCTAAACCCATAGTTGTGTACCGAGTACTATATACCAAGTGGATAGACCTCTAAATATCGCAAGTATTGACTGCGGTGAGAAACAAGAGAGCCGGAATCAGACGATTTAATCGATCGAATAAAATTGTTGTTGAGGCTTGACCTACACCCAGAGAGCAGGTGCCAGCAGCAGAGCCAATATAAATGATTTTTTTTCAAGGTACTACCCTCGGTTTCACAATTACCGTTCAGAATCTAATAAAATTTGGTACAGTGCTGGATCACGATAAGAAAAAGATCCAGTCAAATTTTTAACAAGCTGCAGAGGACCGGAAAGAGGAATTTCATACTTTTAACATTGATTTTAATGATTAATCTTAGTTTTTATTGTATTTAACAATGAATTCATATCAATTCTTAGGAGAAGTCACAATTTTCATGGTAAAATCCAATGAAATGTATGAAATCAATGTTAAATTTACGAAATTACCAATTCAAATATCTTTGTTCTGGATCTCTGTAGCGTGTTGAAAATTTGACTGAATCTTTTTCTTATCTCAATCCACTGCTGGACCAAATTTCATTAAATTTTCAACGGTAATTCTGGAACCAACAGAAATTCTATACAAACGGTGAAACCAGTGAACAGCAATATTTTTGGAAACCGAACTTTTGAACTCTTCAGATCTGAATCGGGTCTTAAGGGGGCACGATAATGAATTACTTTTCGAAAATGCTTGGTAAATTCGCAATTTTACAAGTGCGTTCAAAGAGTGATTCGATTTTTATAATTGAATCAAGCGATCGAGATAACGGTTGATTAAAATACTTTTTTTTTGTTTTCTATGCTTTTGCGACACACTCGTGCATATCTCATTCGGCCTACATTCGATGAAGCGAGTTCGAAATTAACAGTTTGAAATCCCGACAATGATGAATCTGTGTTAATGAAGGACTTTCCGAATATAAATCGGTTGCACATATGCGGTGCAAATTCCATTTGATTAACTATCTACGTCATTTCCACGTAGCGTGATTAAACATTTTCCAAATGTGAGAGATGTACGATGAATGTTGAAAGCTTATTGCGAATATTTTATTTTCTCATTTACTCTCTTTTGTCTCCCATTACACTAATTGTACTGTTATCATTAATTACCATTAAAAAACGTCATTTTTGTATTCCTCTTGTATATACATGAAAAAAATTACATTAACTTGTGGCTGTCACATGGGTGTACATTTTCACACACAAAAAACTTCACGCGGAAACATTGTCAAAATTTCTCTCTTTATTTTAATCACTTTTGTGAAATGACTTGTATTTTTCGATTTTGTAATTATTGTAATCGATAGCCCAGGATTTACTTCGCCTAAAAAGTACCCGAGAGCTTGCAATCCGTACAAATGTCGATGAGATAGAACGTTCTGAAAACTTGAAGTGCAAATTTGCAGGCGGTGAGCCCAGAAATGTTGTGGTGGCTACGGGTTACAAAAACTTTTTCTCCAATAAAGTTAAACTTGTCCTGCTGCATTTCGTTTTCGACAATGGTTTGGGCTTCGGTTTTGCTGACAAAGTAGACATGATCCACGAGTTATAATAGGCAAAGCATGATAAAACGGGCGCGGAGAAAAATGACGTGATTATATTTAAGGGAGTATAATTCGACAGCTCGAAATTGAGTGATCTGCTGTGTAATTATTTTCGACACCCAATTTGCCCCATCCGATTCGCTCCAGCGAGTCGGAAAATCGAGGAATAAAAAGATTTTTTCTTCATCCGTAATGTTCTTGATACTTATGGGAGTAGCTGCGAATCCAGCCTATTGCTTAAAGCTGTTGGGAACGTTGCCCACAGCCGCATGCGTTTGGGTAATGAACAATGTGATCCTCTTGGCACGATGAGGGTCGAGGGAAACTGTGAAAAACTCTGTGCATACAAGCAGCTGTGCGTTTAACGGAATTTCAGTTCGTTAGCGTCTTCGGAATCTCGGGAAATCTGCTTGGAACTGAGCGATCGATAGATGGCGCGTCGGTAGTTTTCGCGAAGCTGTCACCCAACCGAGTATCGTCCTCGTTCGGGGTTGCTTGACTTGAGATATCGCCGAATCCGAGCACGACAATCCATCACTGTCGGAAGAGGGTTGAAAATTGTTTTTTTTTTCCTTCACATCTTGTTCTGGAAAGATTCATCTCGGAAAAAGTTTGATGCTGAATTAAGGAAATATGAAGTGTTGACAGCATCGAAATACTCTGACGAAATCTGCACTGAAAAGATAATTTTATTAGAAAAGTTGCGATATTTGGTTGATATACGTTGGACTAAACGTTTTTTCCAAAAAATCACCAAAATTTTGTCATTGCAGCAAGAAATATTCTAGAAAGTCTCTTCCAAAAATTAATTTTTGTCATTGCAATGGTAAATTTTACTGACAATTCCGTGAGGAATCAAAAATCTTGTCGAAATTACGAAAATTTTCACTGTGAGAATAAACGTCGGACGAAAATATTCGCGGGGATTCTATCGATCTCAATGCCTAATTGAAAGTAGGAAAATAAGGAATTTGTTTTGGGTGCTTCAGTTTCAGTTCAGTTAAGCTGCAGTTTCTTATTCCTGAGGCTTGATTTCCTGCGTCCAAAAGCCATGAAGCAAAAAAGCTAGCGCGAAAATCCAAGAAGTATAGAATATCGTCGAATGTCATTGTTGACAGATGGAAAATCGTCTCCTTTTCACATTTGTACACTCACACGATCTCGATTCGATTTCTTTTCTTATTTTGGTGAATCGATTTTCCCATACGTTTTATACGATATCGAAATGGAACTTTGCCCTCGGCTGGCGTCGTTCGAGGAGAATTGATCATTCAACTCGAAGCTGGTCCTGAGGAATGAGAAAAATCTTGAAAATTCTTAACCCCCTCATACCTTTTTTTTATATACCAGACAAGTATGTATATAGACGTCAGCTGGTGAGGACCAGAGCGTGGGTGTTGAAGGCAAGTTCTATATCATCTGGCACTCCCTCGTCGAAAAGGAATTGAGAGAAAGGAGGAAACCTCTAAAGCAGCCTATAGATTTTCTTGCAATTTATATGCAGATCTCTGTATGGGCAATTTCGGTCCGAATTGAGGAGTGTCCGTAGGAAAATCTAAATACATATTGGGAAATTGATTCAATACCAAAGAATATTCACGAAATTTTATTGAATTCTAATTATTTTGGAATTGTATTTTTGAATTTTGTTAATTTCGTTGAATTTTCTTAATTTCAATTTAAAAAATTCCAGTCAATTTTTGTTTTATGAATTCCTCAAATATTTATTTTTTCCACATCTCACAAAAATTGTAACAAAATTATTTCAATATCCGTCGAGGAAGAGGAAAGTTGGTAGTTTCAGATGCTATTCCTACCAACTTGCGAATGAGTTTGTGGCTGATTTTCGTTCTTTCATCTTGCAAGGAACAAATTGAAATTCACCGCAATGATGCCATTTCCGGATTCATCACTTTTCCTTTGTTTGTGAGTGGGCGTGTATTTTCGAGCTTCCCACGATATATCGTGGGGAAAATACTCTTTGAAAAGTCAAATACAATGGTAGTTTAATCGTTTCAATTTCAACCTGATTCTCTGCTTGGGAATTATTTACCTTTCTGTAGTTTCCTTGTTTTCTCTACCTCACTCCCTACAGTGTACTACCTCACTTGACCTACTGGAGCTCTTTCCCTAAAAAATACGCCATTGAAGGAATCATTGCAGACAAATTCTTCAAGGACAATATTCTTTTCACAATTAAGGACGTTTTATAGGAACAAATTAACCGAAGAACAACACACTCTAAATTCAATATTGCCCGAGGTAATTTGTATTTTTTATATAAGAACCAAAATCTCGGAAAAACTTTACGATCGATTTTTTGTTGAAAAACTCCATGAAGCGTCTGCAAAGTTTTGAGAGGCTTCATACCATTTAGAAATCCAATTATTTAATGTTGAAAATTGGCACTTTTAACACGCGCGTGATGAAAATTTAATGGAATTCTATCAATAGAAAATTTTGCAGGCAACGTCCTTGATTTATTCCTTCATGATGCGTTTATATTTTTTGCCACGTCTGGCGGTGGTCGAGAAAATTGAACATTTCCTTCATGATGAAAAATTGATCGCCGCACCATCTAAATCACAAACTGGAATAATTTCATGCCCATTTTTGTCATATTCAAAAAAAAATTTGAGTAAATGGGAACGCAATTCGTTCATATGAATTGAATAAAAATTGAGAACATGAAGAAATGAATACTGGTAGTGCATGGGTGCGTTGAAAGTTGGAGAACGAAAGTCGATTCAATTTGTGGGAGCAGGAAAGATCTAACATAGTCGAAAGATGAGGGCAACTCGAATAATTGAAAATTGAGCGTGTAAATTCATGAAATCCACGTGGATATCCATTGTTATCAAAAGTTCTCTCGCACCTTGGTGTTTGTTTTTGACTAACCCAGTCGAGGAGAGAATCCCCAAGAGGTGGACTCACTACCAACTATTCGTGTAGCTTTTTGCTCGCGAGGATTACAAGAGATCCGAGGTTAAGGGTAACTCGAGCCTGCAAAGTGATAACACCTTGATCAAACTTTATGCATGAATAAATTCGTGTCTAGCTTGAGATGAGCCCTGTAAACTTTAGATTTGTTCTAATTAATCCAACTATATCCCTATGATCGCTTAACTTTGGACTCGAACACAGATGTAAATGTATGAAATCAATGATGTTGAATTCATGGAACTACCAATGACAATATTTTTTTTATGGTTCTCTGTAGCGTTTTGAAAATTTGACCGGATCTTTTTCGCATCATGAACGATAATTCTTGAACCGACAGTCCTGACTCAAGAACAAATCCTGGTGACAATTTAAATGGCGATTCATGAACAGAAAATATATTTGGACCCAACAAATTTATTTATAATCTCGTTCGCATCCACTTTGACCGATTCACCATAATTATACAATTCAATTTATTTAAAAAATGTAACATTATTCTTCGAATTCTTTCAGCCAGAACATATTTATTTAGGATCAGGAAATCGTAACGAGCGTATGACATTTCATGACCCGTGAAAATGGGAAGGTCATACAGGAGAGAATATGTAGCGTTCTCAATAAATCTCCAAGTGGCTATATAACCCAGTACGTTGGGCATCGACATTCAATTTTCTTTTTTCAGCCAACACACAACTTCATACTCATTTCGGATTCGTGACGAGTTTCTTTCTTATCGCGGGAGTAACTTGAATCTTGATTAGATCGAATAAGCCTCGTGTGCTCGTTTCGAGAAGGCATCGAAATGGAAATCATTTTTTTTCTGCCTTTGAGGACATATTTTTATATATAAACGTGGGTGTGTGTTTTGACTTTTCCATCGATGTCAAGGGGTGACATAAAACTTTGCCGTTTACGTATGAATTGATATCATTTTTTTGCCTCCTTGGATCTTCGATTTTATCTCGTAGTGCGACGTGACGCCGAAAAAAAAACTCTTACGTCGTTTATATTCGCTTTCCCGCGAGCGATTTTCCGACACAAATTTCGTTTTTCGATCGAACCGTTCGATTCGAATTCAATTCTCGGTGATGATTTTTTTTCCATTCTTTGGAGCATTTGAAAAGCGTCAATCATTGCGTTTATGAGTACAAAATGACCCGCATTGTTAAAATGTTGGAAAGTAATTCCAGCTCATGGAGTTGAAATTTTATTCATTTCAAATAAACGTGTGGAGTGATGCGAGCTCGTAGATAAAGTACGCGAGCTAATTGGGACTCAAAGCGATTTTTGTGTACAACTCGCAGCGTGGACGCAATTTTTTTCCATTCGCTTTTGTAATTAAAAAGGAATTTCGTTCCACCTCGTGTGGAGCTTTACAATTTTGTTTACGATGATTGTTTACGAAAGAGATGCGCAATGAGACGTAAACGTTGAATAATTTTATTGACGCGCTTCGCCAAATTTGTTTGATTTTCTGTGACCCATTTCGGAATCTCTCATTTCAAACACTTTTTTATGAATATTCATAAATATGCGGGGAAAACGTGCATTCCAGAGGATTAAGAACGCAGAATAAAGAATCACAACGAACGTTCAAATTAAACAGAAACGAGCAAGGGAGTCAGAATTCAAACAATAATTGAGATGGCAGCCCGCGGGAGAACAAGCTTCTGTTGGAAAAATAGACTTTTAACGAATAACACGACGTATGAGCCGCGTGGGTGGAAAAAGAGGGAAAAATTATGATTTTTGCTTGAGAATTTGATGGGTATATGAGGGAAAATGAGGCAAGTGAATTAACGGCTGAAAGTAATTGGAACTGAGCTGGCAGGATGATTTTCCAGCAAACTAATTTTCATACGTTAATTGTGCAGAGAACGTAAATGACGTAAAAAGACACGACCCGAAAGCTGTATAGCCTGCATTGCTCCGCTATTTTTCATTTCCTTGAAATTCTTTCTTTGACGGTTCGGAACTCAGTAATATCGGGTGAATTCTTTGAATTTATTTTTGCATGTACCAGTCTCGTTAATTAAACTTTTTAAATGAATTGAAAGTTCTCGATGCAGTTTAAAGTTGAAGTTGAAAATGTGGCGACTCCACCGAAGATTTTGTCAAAAAACGTCGATAATTTCACGGTCAAGTGAATATTTTCGGTTTATTTAAAAAAAATTTCGTTATTTTTATGATATTTTCGATTTCTCACGGAACTGTCAGCAAAATTTACCATCGGAATGACAAAAATTAACTTCTCGAAGAGACTTTCGTGAATATTTCTTGCCGCAATGACGACTTTTTTGTGGTTTTCCGAAAAAAAACGTTTAGTCCAACGTATCCAACGAAAATCTCCACCTTTTCCAACAAAATTTTATTTTTAGTGTCGAAAGAGTCAAGGGAAGCGAAGCCCCCGTTTCATTTGTCCTGGATTTGCACTCGTATAGGGAAAGATTGCTATAACAAATGGTTGGCTCTTATCGACAGCCTTATACAGATGATAGTATCGTTGATGGGCGTTAGTTCTGATGCTGGGACGGGGAGCGTCCATTTTGATAAACAGCGTATGGTCCTCGCACACATAAAAGGGAAGCGTGTCATTTTTTCGTTTCTTTTTATTTTTAGTGTGAAGGAAAGTTCACCCCTCAGGAAATGGTGCGATGTGGAGAGGAGACCGTCGACACGGCCCACTCATGTACAGCTGACGTAAACTAAATTTATTTTAGCATTCCAAAAGCATTTCCGGAGCGTTTAAACCAGTTTTTTTTCCCCACACACACACACACAAGTCGACGTCTTTTTGGCGAATTTATCTTCGCGATACTATCAAATTCGAAACGATTCAGAGTTGTCGATAAAAAAAAAGCGAATAAAAACGTAACTGAATGTCCTTTTGAACGAAAGTCTCGTGGAGAGTCCTATGGCTATATATTAATGGTCCATGGGCAGATAAACGAAAAGTTGTTAAAGAAAAAAGTCGTACGGTGAAAAAAAAAAAAAAGAAATATCGTTAAATCAACGAATCTGTGCTCACAATCAAATTTATGTCCTTCACGAAAATCTTTTCTCTTTCCACCATGAAATTAACCCCAAATGGTGTCCGTGGGCCAGGCCATTTCGAAGAAAATATTAACATTAATAAAACGCGAAATGTACCGCATTATTATGCAAAACGACAGTGGCAGGTTATTATTCATTGTCTTTTTTTGGATATCCTCCAAAATGGAAAGAGAATACACTTTGTTCCAAGGGAAAATTCTGGTAGCTCGTAAAACTTTGCAAAGAAAAAGCTCTTTGTTGTGGAGTAATATACGATAACAAAGTTGTTCATCAAAAAAAGTTCATAAAAGTTTCATGCATTAGGTTATCGGAACATCAGGGCAAACTTTCGAGTATCTCATGTTTACGATTATATATCCTGCCCTGGAAACTCCAATTGTATACATTTTTCAATATGTATTACACGATCCAATGTTTATACGGAGTAAACTTTGTTTTACATTCATGAAAGAAATGTCTACAGATAATCCCAAGTCTCACAACTCATGGAAATAATACAATTTATTTTTTCAATATTTTAGCTTTTCCATTGAATTTTCCAATAAATTTTTATTGTCTGCAATATTATTTTATTTCTCGAGGGCTTACGCATGTCAAATCATCGAGATTGAGCACATTTTTCTCTGGATCGATGTAAACACTCAATTACTATGAAACGTTATTTACTTCAAATATGCACTGAAAAGAAAATATCGTTGGAAAAGATCAATATTTTGTTGAATTCGTCGACCGAACGTTTTTTTTAAATCACAAAAATGTTGTCATTGCAGCAAAAAGTTCATTTTTATCGTTGTAATGGTAAATCTTGTTGACGGTTCCCTGAGAAATCAAAAATATTGTCAAAATTACGAAAATTTTGTTGTTGATCGTGTTCACCGTCAATATTCCGACGTTTTTTTGATAAAATTCAATTTTCGGGGTCAGAGACTGCACTTGGAAAATAAAAATTCTCAACCCACTTGAAGGAAGAATTCGTTTCCTTCGCTTCCTGTGAAGCAACTATCTCCCATGTAGCTTTTTGTTATATTAATTTTTATTCCACGAGGTCGACGTCAAAATGGTAGCAACGACGTTAAGGGTTTGTTTTTTTGTTGTTACTTTTTGTCGTTTTACTGTGAGAATCGGCGTGAAAAGGAAGTCCAAATGAAAGGGGCGGACCCCGGAACTTTTTTATTTACTTGACGTTTTTACCGGGAACTCTTCGATCTGGAAACGCGTGCGATTCAATATTCTCAAGGAAACATATTTTTCAATACGATTTTTCTTGCTTCCGACTTCCTCCCTCGAACCCTTTTTGCTTATTGGGTCTGCTCGGGAGACAAACACAACAAATCCGAGGAGGAAACGTCGAATGCTTAAATGGAAGAAAAATTCACGGGATCGAAGCAGAAATCCTGATAAAATTGCACCATTTTTTCAAGGCCAAATCCAGTAACAAATTCCCTAGTTTTATTATCGATTTTTACGATCACGGCGACGCCTGATCACGTGCGGGATATCTCAATCGAGCCTTTTCAGTGACTCTATTTCAATAAAAATAAAATTTTGATGGAAAAAATCGATATTTCGTTGGATACGTTCGACTGAACGTTTTTTTTTTTTTGAAAAATCGCAAAAATGTTGTCTTTGCAGCGAGAAATATTCTAGAAAGTCTCTTCGAAAAGTAAATTTTTGCCATTCCAACAGTAAATTTTGCTGACAGTTTCGTTAGAAATCAAAAATATTGTCAAACTAACAAAAATTTTGAAATTATCCGAAAAAATTTAGTTCACCGTCCTCAACAAAATTCCGACGTTTCTTGACAAAATTTAATTTTCAGTGATGGCAACCGCATTTATTTTTGAGAGATTAAAATTCCTTTCAATTTCCGTTTGATGTCAAACTTTTAACTGAAATGTCGAATGGGACAAATTTAATTTAAAAAATTGTAAGTGAATAGTAATCAAAATAACGAAAACGAATAACTCTGATATGAAATTTTCCACCTTGATTTCGTATCCGCGATTTTCATTTGGTCACAAAGTCAAGTTTTTACGGTTACGAGTTTTCTTGTATCGAGATTAGGGCGACTGGGAATGGAATTTAACAAAATAATGAAAGACTCGTGTGATTACATGATTTTATTTGTACTTGCATCGACATCGTTGACGTTTATCGGTGGCGAGGAGAGTCCAAGATAAAAGGAGGGTCGATGTGGCGAGTCTTTGTTTTTTCGTGTTGCTGGCATGCTCGAAGATGTTTTTGTTGGAGCAGTATCATCGAATAAGTAAAGAAACGAGCGTTCCTAAGCTCCGCGATTCGTCCGAGTGTGATGTGTGTGTTTCGGATTTTTTTATTTTTTCTCTTCGCCATTCTTTCGTCACCCTTTTGATCCTTCGTTGCCTAGTTTTCTGGCTTCTTCCGTAGCTCGACGAGATTCTGGAAATTCCATTTCTGACCGAAGGCTTTTTGATCATTCTTTTGGGGTTCCGAATTCTCTTGTCCCACATCCCATAAAAAAACGGATGACAAACGGGGTTGCCTCGAGAGTACGTGCGTTATCTTTTGTACAATAGCTCGGATGGTTTATTCGTCTCTTTTTTGGGCTTATAGAATAAAAGGGAGATCACGGCTCATGCATTCCTTCACGAGTGAAGTTTCGAAAAAGAAATACTGCCTGTGGGAGTGTGTGTTTGATGTGATGGAGGAAAAATAACGTTTGCTGTGTTGCCAATAAGGCAAAAATAACGAGCAACAATTTTCCAGTTCACGTAATTATTGACAATTAAGAATTCATAAGTGTCAGAAAATGGAAGGAATTGATTAGCTTTTGATTAAGTTGAAAATCATCAAATGTGCCCTCATCTTTTCTGACGGTCGGATAATTGAGAAAGTTGGAAATTTCGTAATTTCATCAATGACTTCGACGTGTGTGGAGGGAAGGGCAGGGGGGAGAATGGGGAAGGTGAGGGGTTCGGTTGAAAGTGAGTAAACTACGACGAGGGGGTGACGTATATTGGTATTATGGGGAAGAACGTCAGAAGTTCGTTCCCATAATGAGTTTATGCCGAGTTGAGTCGATTTGAGAAAGCAGACGATAAAAAATGAAAAGAAAAAACAAAAAAAAAAACGAAAGAAAATTTGTCCTCGTAAAAATGAAAAACTTACTAAATAATGATTCAAAGTGTCGTATGGAAATTGCTCGAAAGGGGAAAAGTTGTTTGGTTGCCCTCGAGGTATAATGAAGATTTTTCTCTCCCCCCTTGTATTCGTGACATTTGTATAATGTCTGCAGAATGGATTAACATTTGGGGCAGGAGCTCTAGCAAGAGGCGGGGAATTTAACATTCGTTGTACAGTTGTTGATGATTCACCAAAAATGATGAAAACATTTCCTTCAATATCCTCTCACATTTGCAAATTCGCAATGATAATTTATTTGCACTCAGCTGGCCGACCGAAATTTCACCGGAAATTGACATCTGGCTTTGCTCTAGTGACGTATTTTGGAACGTGATGCATTCGCGCTCAGCTCATGATCGTTGCACCAAATTCAATTTTCGTCATTAGCTAGCAAAAAAAGTGAATAAACGATCAGAGAATTTTAAAACGGGATTCATTTGTAATTGAAATTTTCAGTTATTTTTGGAAATCCTTTCGTAACGAGTTCATTGTATGAAGATTGAATGTTGTGATACGATAATTAAGGCATTTCCTAACTGACGATAAAACGTTGCGATGTTAAAAACATGAAAAATTTGAAAATAATTAAAATTTTATGAAATTTTGTTAATAAATTCCTTAGTATTAGTATATTATTTATTTATTATTATTATTTTATTATTAATATATTATTTTATATTAATTATATTTATTATATTTTGATTTTTATTTGTTGTATAATATTTTGAGAAATCTTTCAACTTTCAGCTTTAATTAAGGTAGAATAGAATTTTGAAATTTCGTTTAATTTTTTTTTTTTCATGAAGAACTTTGCCTGAAAAGTTGGGGGAAGCCAAGATGTGAAAAATGAAAATTAATAACATTTTGATGTGGCGATGGTGTTATATTAACTTGCTAACATATTAGGGTTAATTTAGCAGTATCTAAAGTTGGGAGTTGATATTTGCCTGGAGGTTTGGAGACTTCGGGTACATAAGTCGATGCCTCGAACGTATACACATAGATTTTCAGTTAACCGAACCTACGAGCTAACTAATTTGTGAAGTGCGTTGTATCGAGTTTGGCTGCAAAATGGGAAATACTGTTGAGGGCGGCGAAAGCATCAGGTAAATCGCTCCCTCTATGCCGAGAGGGAAGAAACAATTTTAATCAATTGAAACTTTGTAAAAATTTCATAATATTGAATATTTGACCAAAGTATAATTAACAAGACTTGAGATGAATTAATTAGTTTGTTGCTTGGAATAAATTCGTCGGCTCGGTTCGGCAATTAGGAAGAATGCAAACTTTCTGGTTTCTTAAATGACTGAAAAGAGAACAAAACAATTTGAAATTTGTATGCATCCAACGATCTCATTTGTAAATCGGCAAGTGCATTACTGATTCTGTCCTCTTGGCTCTTCGTCGCTTATATATAATACCTTAACAGTTTGTCTTCCCAGGGAGAATTGCTCGAACTAATTACCAACTTTGGTAAGACTGTGTACTGCAGTATATTTAGGGTTAGTTTGGATGAAGATAAGGATATAGTGCAAGGCGCTTGAAGAACCGATCTTAACGAGAAACTCTAAGCCGATTCTCTGCGTCGACGTAATCGAGTCAACAACCCTCCTCAAAATCTATGTCAATGGTTTCGGGTGTGTCCACTTCTAATTTACGCTACACTCCCTTGCTCCGTCCCGCTCTCTCTCTCTCTCTTATTGAATTCACTGGTGACGTCTTTATGGTTCACGGACATCGGCGTTCCGCACGGGGACCGAAATGCAAATCGTTACTCAACGGACAGAATAGTCGGGAAGTGTTTTCGGTTAACAAGAAGTTTCAGAAAATCCAAGTTCCCACGTTGAGTGAATCCTGGAATTTCTCGACTCCAAAAGTCTGTCGAGTTTGTTTTCCTTCGATCTACAGTTAATGAGCCATTAACCCTGGAATGGTAATCTGGGGTCAAAAACGACCCCGCAGGCGAGTTTGAATCTCGCGCCCTCGCTCCCGTCGTTCCCCTGTTTTACCACATCGTTTTACCACATTTTTTGACTTGAAGCAAAATTGCTCCAGATTCACGTGACCTTGCATTAAAAAACGAAAAGAATGAGCCCAAGTCGAAGGTTTTCCGTTTAATTTTACCGGAGATACGAATTTTTCAAAATTGGCTTCATTTATAACTCCCAGGTCACCGGAATGGAAGGAAAAAATTCACTATTCTAGGCTAATTCTGCATTAATATCTACGATTCAGTCGCTGCCGCAGGCGGACGAAAATGTGTAGCGATCTCTCAGATTTCCGATTGCCAGCGTTTTTTTCTCCGCAATATGAATGAAATCTTTCCCTACACTTTGAAAGTGTCGGTATAAATAAATAATTAGTACCCTGAGTGAATAATTCCATTGAAAGATTGAACGGACATCGTACCGATCTCGAGCATGGACACTGAGCCTGAATAACTAGTAGTACGAGGACGTATATAGTCAGACAGTCAGACCAAACTATCTCAATTGCTCGCTCTTGTTCTCCAGGCATGCAATACACTAGGATGCGGGCTTGTCGGCTCGTGCAGACGTACCAGCAAGAATGATAAAGAGAGAATGAGTGGCACACTCCAAAGGCCCAAGAGACTTGAGAGCATCTTTGCGGGTTATTCTGTTCAACCAAACTACACGTATCTACGTGAGCCTCAAGTTTCGAGTGTTTCTTCTACTTTTCAGATCTCCAAGACTTGAATATTTTCTCTTGCACAACCTTCTGAAACAGTTGTTTTTCCTTTTATCTCTTTCTCCCTCTCTCTCTCGCTCTGTTTTGCTGTTTCCCATGAACCACACATGCATATCTATGACTTTTCAACTCGCAAATTTCCAAAGCAACCAGCTTATTCGTGGATATTTGATTCCCATGCGTACAAATCGTCCTAACTGGAATTCCAAATACAAAAAATTGTGAAAATATTTATTTCACTGTGTTGAGTGTCTGGACTTTTGAAAAAATTATATTTTTGCTGGTACTTTTTTGATGGACTCGCCCTGAATGGAAAATGATTGTGTACGGTTATTTTGGGTTTGATTTTTTGCGAAAAAATGGTGAATTAGATAAAATAAAAAGTTAGTCGTTGATGGGCGCCGAAAAGTGTCATTTAAAAATTTCATAAATTGTATTAACGGGTATAAAATGTATATGCAGGATTGATGGCTCTCGCAACGCGACCGGAAACTCGATGTAAAGGTAATTTCCGTTTAGCCGGTGTTCCGGGTCTCGTTAAGGGTAATAGCGCCTCGCGACATATCCTTTTGAAAATCCTTAACTGCTGCGACGTTTTCTATAGCCTTGCGTGACCCGTTGTCTTCAACACCAACGGGTACAATGTACAAGGCACGTTGGTAATGTTACGCCCTCGTTTATCAAGTCGTTCGCTTTACGAGCCACTGTATAAGAAAGACGATGAGGGGAAAAAATCCTGAGGAAAGAGAACTAAAGGGAGGGAGGGGGAAAAAACGAAACGAGAGAAAATTCTGTTGGAACATGCGCGTGTCCTACTTTTACAGCACGAGTGACAAACAAACGATCCGTAAATTCCATCGTAAACGTTGATAAGCCTCAAATCTGACCCTTACAAATTTATACACCAAGAAACAAATCGTAGATATGGTTTGTTTAGATTTTTATTAAATATTCAATAAATAATGCAAATAAAATTTTTATGCTTGTTTCTCGTTCGTATACATTGCATTTCCGGATGAGTCGGTTCTGGCATGAGAAATTGAATGATCCTAAGCCTCATTGTCATCGTATTTCAACACTCAAATGCATTTTGTGGCTCGTTCTACTCATTTCACTCCACATCACGTTCTTCTTCGGTATTTTCACCAACATGTTTCACTAACATTTATTTTTTCGTACATATTTTCACGAATTTACAGTGACAGCCTGTAACTTTCGAAACGAAAGTTCCAGCGCCAGTGCTCCAGCTGAATTTTCAATAAACATTTTTCATTCTCAACGTATTCACCCCTCCTGATACCAGAGAAGCCCATTCAATCGGTCGACCCTCTCGCGAGTTCACTCTCGTCGTATCTTTTACCTTCTTATAAGCATATTCTCCAACACACGTTCTTTTCTCTCCTTCCTTTTTCCTTTTGCTTCCCTTCTCCAAAATATTTAACACTGTGTCGGAATCTCGTTTAAATCTGCCATAAATTTTTCTATCATTTTTGTACGCTTCTCAAAGCGAAAACAACTGAATCACGCACGGTCGAAAACACGTTCCCGTCGAGACAAACTTTTTCGGCGGTCCAACATTTTAAAAATACATTCCAAGTTTTGATTTAAGCCCCTGCGCCCAAATTTCAACATTAACTCTTCCACTTCACAATTCCGACGCCATTGCTCGCAAATTTGGAAGAAAAGACCCGAATCGTTTATAATTTATTGCATCGTGATTACGGGAATGAAATTCTTGACAGAATCGCGGTATTAATTCGTCGGTAAAAAAGAGAAATCCACAGGTTTTCAAATTCTTCCTTTTTCGAGTCTGACGAATAAAGTTGGAAAGGCGAGAGGAATCGGAAAGACAAATATTGATGGGTCGATATAAGAGACGGGACACGTGTAGACCGTAAGATATCCTGGTGAAAATGTGTCTACCGCAGCATTTCCAGAGGTCCCTTGGGACTGCGAAAAGCAGCGGAGAGAAAGACATAGAGTTTGGTATTCGTATCACGACACCCTTGACTCGATCGAATATTTGCTTTGGCTCTTCGCTGTGGGCTCCGAGTGACCCTACTGCGTGTTTCTCCGTTTCCCCATCTCCCAAAAAGTCTTTTTGTATGCATGGACATCCTCAGAATTAGCTCCCCATACGAAAAAGAAAAAGCATCGCAGCTGTTGCACCGTTTCGTGCAATTTATCGAGAGTCCTTTGAGGAGGGAATGTCGGCATTTTTCTCGCTAATTTCGAGGGCGATTGATGGAATTTATTGGAGCAACTTAAACAGAAAAATTAACAAACAAAAAAATAACAAGGCTCGAAAACATTTTACTGTGACGAAAAACCTATTGACACGAGAACTGTGACCTGAAAACATTCTCGATAGGTTGGGAAACCACGTGGGCAGTATGTCGTAAAGCAAAAAAAAAAAACAACCAACCGCGAGGGTTCAAACTTAAACCTTCAAGTTTTCGCCCTTTTTCCCTGTTTTTCTAGCAACCTTTCTCGCGGCCGAGAAGCATGGCGTTTATCTCTTTCTTTTATTTCCATTCGCCACGTCGTTTGTTTTTCCTCTTCCGCATTATCTCGAGCGGACGGCGAAGGCGTTCTCGCACGCTGCTTTTTCATGGTTTGTTACCTCGCATCGTAACGTCCGTTGCCCAGCATCACGTGTACGGCTTGACCAAGACTTTACGACCTCTTCAATGTTTTCGAAGCCATACGAGTGTTGTCTCAATTTGTAATCTCGGCTGATCGGTTCTCGTCCCGCGGCCATCGAAAGCTAAGCAAATCCTCGTTAAAGGGAATGTCACTCTCGACTCGTAAGATTTGTTGGCTGAATCGACAAAGTCCTGTTTGGTCGCTGACTGAAAATTGGATTTTGTCAAAAAAAAGTTGATATTTTGTTGAACAAGCTAAACCAAATATTTTTTGATAATTTACAAATTTTCGTCACTTTCACAATATTTTTTATTTCGAATAATAAAAATCGACTTTTCGAAGAGACTTTGGAGAATATTTCTTGCTGCGATGACAAAATGTTTATGATTAAAAAAAAAAAAACGTTTAGTCGTGCTCAACAAAATATCGATCTTTTTCAATAAAATTTTTTTTTTAGTGCTCGCACTCAATTAATTTCTTGGGTATTACAATGGGCAAACTTTCTGGGCACATAATCTTTCTATGGTTTTTTGGAAAAACGTCAAAATGACGTCTGAATATATTTTTTTAAATGCAACCATCATCTTATTACGTTGTGAAACTCGACGTGACACCCTCATAAAAAATGAAGGCTAGGAGCAGGGAACAATCACAAGGACACGATTATTCGTGTAATATCGCGTTGTTAACCCTTGTGTGTATCCGCATACAGGGTTTCCAAGCTATTTTAGACCCTCGTCGGTTGTCAAGTGCGTCATCCCTTAAACGTTTCTCAAGAGTATATACAAAGATGAATGACGATTGTGACAGAATGTCGAGAGAATAATGAGATTCCCTCGAGACAGGTTATATTGAGTAGCGATCTTTGATGCTTAACGTCGAGCTGCCACGTGGATCTTGTTGAGCTACCGCCCCAAAAGCTCGGGACAGTTTGACATGTTTTTAGAGTTCCTGCGAGACCGCGTCTGCTCTCGGAGAACTCGAAACTTTCGTCTCACCATATTTGGCGGTTGGGTAAAGTTTAAGTTTCATTATTGGCCAAATGGCACGATCGAATTTTCAACAGCAGCCGCATCTCGTTCCGATCGAGTCGTGGCTGCTGCCATTTTCGTGAATTATACCGATTACGGATTTGCCTTTCGCATCATCCAATATTTGATGGCCCGGTCGCTTCGACACCCTCGTGCGTTTTATGTGCAGACTCGTACTTCCGCCTCTTGGTTTTTTCCCCTTTTGCCTTCGTTGTCATACTCGCTCCCATTATTTACGATGGTTTTGCTCACCTAGCAGCAAGACTTTCATTCCTCTCGCACGACATGACATTTCGCTCGGAGTGTTTCGGCTCGCTAATTCGATTTTCACGACGCAGAGCACTCAACAGGAAATACGCTCTACTAACTATTCATCTCTTTTGCTTTCGCATTCCGTTGAAGCTCCGTCATGGCAACGTCGTCCTGAAAGGGCAAGGAACAAACGCTTATTGTCAAAGTTCATACCTCCTGCGAAAACCAACCGTTGCTTACATCATACGCGTTTTCCTCTCTCTCTCTCTCTCTTCCGCCTCTTCATGAAAATCCCTTGTAGTGACAGCGACACCTTTCTACAACTTCATTAAGCTTTCAAAACGTTTCTAAAGATTCCGATTCTATGAAAGATTTGTCATTCGCGAGGGCGCGGTTCGTGTCGAAAATGTGTCAACTTGGCGTTTCGGCGTGTGAATGAAATTCAGCGAGCCAAACATTCATCGATTCAATTGAAATTGAAGCATCCTGCTGCTCGCGTATCGAGCATGGAATCAGTGTTTTTTGTCCGAATAGTCCGACCTAGAAGACCCGCGCAGTGAATACCGATGAGACTTTACAATCAGCAAAACCATCGAATCCCGTGAAAAAATGGCCGAATGGCCCAAGCGTTGCCCAGTACTGTGCCAACCGTGTTTGACGGTTGTCCGACCGTTGGCGAAACCGATCGGCCAACCACTGGATCAGCGTTGGAGTGATAACAGCGGTCCGAGGGTTGGCTACAGCTTGGGAACAGTACTGGCCCAGCGTTGGTCAGGACAACGGGCCGACGCTCAGCCAACCGTCGAGCAAGTACTGTCAAAAAATGATTTTTTTTTTTTGAAAAATTTATTTACAGTCGTGTAGGCGCTTTTTCGCCTTCACGATTGTACTCGACTGTCTTGGGCGCTCGCATTTTTCAATTGGATCGCAGAAAAATTTCGTGTCGATCGGGGATTCGAACCGCCTTACCCACCCATCTCTCGTTCGCAGTCGTCGACGCTACCCACTACACCACTCGTGTCTTGACAAAATTTGTTCAAGAAATATATATCGACAGAATTTTTTTCACAAACTGTTAAATATATTAAATGTCGACGGGATATGCCTAAATATTGCACGATCAATTAATCAAAACGTATTGTTGTGAAATATTTCAAATAAGTTTTTTGGCGTATACATGATATGGTAGTACGCATATAAAACTTAAAATACGTTTTGATGTATTTGTCGTGGAAACCTTCTGCATATCCCGTCGATACTTTGTAATTTTGCTTCACAACAAATTTTCCATTTTAAATTTGATAATACGTTTGATAGTCCGTATATACTGTTGTATATTATATACGAATATAAAACTTATGTTTTTTTGCCGCAAATGAGCAAACATGAGTGGATAAATAATGTGTCGTGAGATGCCTTTCGAAAATGAATGCCGGCTTAGCCTGGGCCCTTTGTCAGCCGCCGATAGCGGAATCGACTACAGGGTAAACAACAGACAGCAGTATCGGTCCGATATTGGGCGAACAGTCGACGCCAACAGTCGGCCGACGTTTATAAGCCAACGATTGGCCTAGGCTTGGCCGGCCGTCTGAACCGATGCTGAACCTTAGCGTTCCTCAAGCATAGGCAAATACGTTGGGCCATGTTCAGGCTCAACGGTTGGTGCCAATGGTTGGCGGCCCAGTATTGCCCCGGACATCGGCCGCATTTCAAGCGTCGGCAATTTTTTCACGGGATGCAAGATTCGCAAAAACAAGGCATGACGCCATGTTCACATTTTTCATGCGTTCCGATTTAAATTTCAAACTGATGAAAACTGCGCGAGTCATTGTTTATTGTGTTAATTTTACCATTGTACGTCATCGCTTCGCCCCGAATCGATAATTAAATATATTCATCGATGAGAGTCCGAAATTTCTTGCAGCAGTGATTAATTTATCAACAAAAGCTTTATAAGCACCGATTCATCATTTCCTACGATATTTATTACGTGCTACGGGATATCAACATTTTTAATGTTTGTCCAATTTATTTACAGTGGACAAACATTTTCGGGAAATCCATCAAATCTATTTAAAACTGGGAAACGTAATTCCCCGAGGGTAATTTTTTAACACCGTTCGCATTCATTCCGTCACAATATACAGTGAAAATTAAATTTTTGTCGAAAAACTTCGATATTTTGTTGAATACGATGAAATAAATATTTTTTGATGATTTCAAATTTTCGCAATTTTGACAATATTGAAATTGCAAGAATTTACATGTCGAAGAGACTTGCTAAAATATTTCTTTCTGCAATGACTAAATTTCTGGGATTTTTCAAGAAAAGTTTCAACCAAAAGTTTTTGTCCATCAAAACGTTTGACATGGACGTTCAAGCTTTGACTGAGTGAACGCCGAATTGATCGCAATAAGGTTGAGAAAGTCATAGAAACGACAATTTCCTGAAGCATGTTCCTGCACGTGAATTCTCGCGTTGAACGTTTCAAAAGCAACAGCTGGGACACAAACCCACGGTACAATGAATCATGCACAAAGAGCTCTCGGTCACCGAGTGGCAAAAGACCGATATAGCGTTATTCAACTGCATTGCGCATACAATGCACAAAATAATTGAAAATATATAGAGGGCAATGGATATGGAGCTTAATTAATATTGCAAAATGATCGTTCACTGCGCAATAAATTAAGGAGAGATGAGAGACGAAATTATTAAACGGTATGTCTTTTTTTTCCACTACGATTATTCAGGTAAATTGGCTCATTCGCTTTTTCAACAAATATGCAGGAGAGCTCGAAATAAAATTAGGTTTATCTGCGGTTTCCTCGATTTATTGAGGAATTCAATTTGACGCGCAGAACGCTCATTGCATCCTCTTCGTATAGTTTTCCCTGCAATTGTGACGATTAAAAATTCTTTTTTCTAGTTTTTAATGTCAATGCGCTTCAAATGTCCCAAAAAATCGAAAAATAAACGGTTTGAATTTTATAATTTTTGGAATTTTCCGAAAATTTGAGTTTTTCGAGAAATTGTGTAACCGGAAAATTTTGTGATTGCGTAAAAGTTAGTACTGCTTCTTAACTTTCCAGAAAAGTTGTCAAAATTATATAATTTAAATGCAAATACAAAAAACGCTGCAAATTGCTTTCTCAAGATGTTCAAGAAACTCAAAGTTCCTTTATGAGGAAGCCAAAATAAAAAGTATAGTCTTTCATAGAGGAAGATTTGAGCATCGTGCATCTCGAGCATTTTCAAGAAGCAATTTGCAATTTTTTTCTATCCGTGTGCGTGTGAAATATCTACATTTTAATATCAGGTTCTTAGTAAATGGAATTTGCAAATTTTCCATGTCTCAGTCACTTAAGTTCTTGGTTCTTGAGGCAACGCGATAGAGAGATAAGTTTATTCTCGTACAAAGTGCTCGCACGGACGAGCAAATTAGGAAACGTGAGAAAACTCCGTCGCCAGCATTTAAGGGTGTCTTTCAAGAACCCGCGATAGAAATAGATAAAATGAGGAAGCAGCAGGGGTGGAAAAAGAAGAAGAGTATGGATAAGGCCGAAAGATCAAGAGACTGCTTCCCTCTTAACTCTTCTACCATATTAGAGTCACTTCTCGTTCGGTATGTCTCTGGTGCTTTCTCGACGATTTAATGTTTGGTTATATCCCTACATGCGGACTCTCTTTCAGCCACGCGGCAAAGCCTTTTCTAGTTTATCCCATGGGAACTGGCTGCTAGATAACGTGAGTAAATTCCTGAGGTAATTCGCTGGAAAATACAAGCGCCAATTGGGTCGTGATGTGTGCAAAGTTCAACTATACGTATTCCTCGTGAAACTTGTGCATGCACTCAAAATTAAATTTTGTCTACAAACGTCTAAAATGTTTTGTTAAACACGATGAACTAAAATTTTTTGGATAATTTCAAAATTTTCGTAATTTCGACACTATTTTTCATTTCTAGCGGAGCGGCCAGCAAAAGTTACTTTTTAGAATATTATAATTTAGAATATTTCTTGCTGCAATGTCAAAATTTTTGTACTTTTTCGAAAAAACGTTAAGTCGAAATGTATCCAACAAAATATCGATCTTTTTCAACAAAATTTCCTTTCCAGTGCACGTGATTCTGACCTTGTAATAAATTTTTTTCAATTGACCAACAAATTATTCGAATATTTTCATTTAACTGAATTCATCACATAAAAACTCCGGAGTTGCTGTTTTTTTTTGCCCCGCGACAAAATTTGGATTTCGCGAAAAGAACGATTTTGTTTTCGTTATTTTCAAAGGTTGCACGAATTCTCATACAACCCTCCAACCGTTAATGAACTTCGGGTACAAAACACGTCGTCGACTATCCGTTGCTGTATTTCCTAGCACTAGTTTTTCATTCTCTTGGCCTCTCTTCGTCTCCACTCACTCTTGAGAACTTTATCGTCGAGATGGATGACTGCCATGGGATTTCTTCGCGTTTCAATTAAAACCTTTCCCATTCGTATGCAAATTAATATATTCTTCCTCTTTGGCACTCCATAGACCTGGTAAAACGATGTGGACAGATTATAAAAAGAAGACAGATGATAGGCAGATGAAAAAAAAAATGATTTGACAAAAAAAAACAAAAAAGATCGAGGACTCGAACAACTGTTGAGAATTTTTCTTTTTGATTACCAATTCTCCGATATCTTGATCGAGGAAAAAGGAATTGTCATTTTTTCAATTTATTCTCAAAGGCTTCCTCAGGAGAATGAAAACTAATTACAATTTTTTTGTTCCTTTTGCAACTAAACTTGGTTTCTTGTTACGGATGCTTTTTTCTTCCGAGGTGAACAGTCAACGATGGCTGACACGAGTGTTCTATGAATATAACAAAGTCGACGTTCGTAATAACCGACGATTTATTTCTTCGAACGATGAGCCAGACAAAAGGAAATAGAGAGAAAGAGAGAGAGAGAGAGATGATCGAGTTATAAATTGTCAGTTAGAGAGACGGTTTCAGCTGCCTGGAGCTTGCGAGTGAGTGCTTCGATCGCTTATTCGCGACACATAAAAAAAAAAGTGCTCTCTAGACTCGGCATTCGTGTCAGCGTATTGCCACACGACATGGCGAAATCTCTCTCGCGCTCTTTCGCTCGCCCGTTTTGTTGCATCCGTGAATACTCCAGAGCCTCAAATAGCATTTTAAAAAAAGTCAAGGGAACAAAACCAGAATTTTTTAATAGATTTTACGTCACGACTCTAATGAAATAAAAACGAAAAATTGTCCCGAGTTCAATGCAATTTTCATATTCTATTTCGAGACTCTTGCGATGGCCGCGGGATAATCAAAATTATGTCTAAACGTTCTTGCCACCAAAACCAACAGTTTTTTCCAATCAAGACAAATTTTCTGACGTGTTTAGAATTTGAGATATTCAATTCGCAATATTTTATCATTCCCATCTATGAACGCGTGTAAGTTAAAGTCACGATTCGTTATAAAGTTGAAAAAAAAATGTATGCAGGATTTTTTTTGCTCATAGCCTGCTGATTTGTTTAAAAATGATTATTTCGTCATTTCGTTATTGAGTCAACATAAAATGTATAGAAAAAGTGCATATGGTAAACAACAAAGCTGGTTTACTGTCGTGGCGATGCAGGAATAATATAAGGACTCTCTATCGTTAGTTTTTTCGTTCCATTAAATGCAGTTTGAGAGTGGATGGTTCTCCAGCTTTAATGGCCCTTGGATTCAATTTTACACCTACACCATTAACGCTCCCTTCCTTCCTTCACCTCGCATCGTGCCGGCTGCTGCGCACATCGAAGTGAACCTCACAAATGTGATCGATTGTAAGTGTCTGTCATCGCAGTTTCTATCTGTTGAATTTGCAGAAGCCAAAGTGGGTGTCGTTGGTGAAGCCACAGCCGAACGTTCTGTCACTACAGGTTCATTGAAAATGTTCCTTTGTGACCAACAACCGCAAGTCTGTAGCTTTCGTGGGCGCATTGTTGATTTTTGTCCGAATATTTATTGATAACAATTACGTACAAAGATTCTTGGACTGACCTGGGGTTAAAAACGACCCCTGGCGACTTTAAATCCCGCGTTTTTCCCTTCGCTTTCCCATTTTTTATCGTTGTACCACATTTTCGCGAGATTTTTTTACTTGAAGCAAAATTGCTCCAGATTTACGCGATTCTGCATGAAAAAACAAAAAAAATGAGCCCAAGTTCAAGTTTTTTCGTCACTTTTACCGGAGATATGAATTTTTCCAATTTAGAGTCATTCATGACGTCAGATTACCGGAATAATAAAAAGAAAGAAAATTTACCGTTCTAGGATCAATTTGGACAGAAAAAAAATGATTGAAACCTGATCAATCAGCGATTTTTCTATAAAATTATAGAAGATGCATGTGAATCGTCGTTCCACACATTGTTTTTCTTGTCATGATTGTCGAAAACTCGTTGAACGTTGTTTTGTACGAAAACGAACAATTCTGATTTTGGATTTCGATCACGCTCCGAAAATTGAATTAATTAGACGACTAATTAACATCGAACTATTCGTTGGAATTGAGGATAGCGAAGTTTCAATTCTTGTAAGCATATTCCGATGGGGACAATTAATTAAAAGTTTCCTTAAACTTGCAGAGTTTTGGCTATAAGAGAGGCAATCTTCTTTTCATTCCACTGCAACTTTGCTGCCACAACTTGCTCAATCTTTTCGCAATCAAAAGCGAAATAGTCGCGAACACCGCGATTGCTGGAATACGCAAGAACGAATATTTCGAGAATCATTCGGACTTGTAGCGAGCGAAATTCTCCTTCGATCTACATTCTATCGCATTCAAAGGGCCAACGCTTTTCAAGGCCGAAACTATCGTTTCGAAAGCTTTTCTGAAGCACGAATTATTATGCAGCCACCTGAGCTTATCTCACGGAGATCATAAGCGATGCAATCGCGGTTTATTGCGCTGTGGCTCAGGATCCCACGAAGAAAGTGAAGCTTCGAGCACTTCATCCAGTGGGAATGATTCACGCCTCAAGTTACGAGAGCAGTTTTGAAACGCGAGTTTACGCTGTTAAATCACGAATCAACTTTATTCAACATTCATCAATAATTTTGTATCAACATTCTCGACACCAAAACTAACAATTTTCTCTTATGAAGAAAACTTTTCCGACGTGAAGAATTTGAGATATTTCATTTCAAATTCTTAACTTTTCTCACCCAAACGCTTGTGAATTCAAGTCGCGCTACGTTTATGTTTATCATTTTTCTTAACAAACTTCGACTCGCAGCTTTTCTGCAACTTTTTCGTAACTTGATTTCTGCAACTTTATAACGAAACGCGGTTTCTGGAAACTGTAGAAAACGTGGAGAAAACTGGCTAGTTTTGGTGCGATGAGCGTTTGCACAAAATTTCGAAAGAACTCTGAATAAAGCAGGTTTCGGATAGGAATATCTCGTCCGTTTTCATCGAGACGAGATTAAATGAATGAATCAAGTCATAGAAGGTAAAAGTCAATCACATCGATGCGCTTTGTTAGTCCCAAGCCTCTCATATATAATTTGGACTGTCTCTCACTTGGCGATTTTTTTTACAACTTTCACGGGCTGTTGAACATGGACATGGTGCGTGTCCCCAGAGATAAAGTAATGGGGTAAAAGGTTATTTCCGATTTCTGCTTGTGCGCGTTGGAACATAATAAAAAAGCTCAAGCTCGCGAAAGGATCATGATTTATAAGGGTTCATCCACCTTTACTTGACCCTTCGTTCCATTCTTTTTCTCTCCTTTCTTTCTTATCTCTTTATCCGCGTTTCTTTCTATTTCTGTTCGCTGTTCACGTATGGAGGGGGGGGGGGGGGGCTTTTTTCCCATCGCAGCCCCTTCTTTATTTATCCTGTATCATAAACGATAACTTTTTCGAAGTGATATCGTAAACCGAAGACGTGACATTCTCTCGTTTCTCTCGATGTTCCCGATCTCGTAACAGTACAAAAATATATGCGCCAACGACACACTTTATACATTTATATAGTATCAATAAGTTATCACGGACGAGTCAAACGTATTGAGAAGGAAAAAAAAACGATTAACCCTAGAACGGTGACCTGGGGTCAAAAACGACCCCTGGCGACCTTTAAATCCCGCGTTTCTCTCTTCGTTTTTCCGTTTTTCGAAATTGTCTCAGGTTCACGGGATTCTGCACCAAAAAACGAAAAAAATGAGCCCGAGTTGAACCCTTTTCGTTAAATTTTACCGGAGATATGAATTTTTCAAAATTGGGCTCATTTATGACCGGAGGTCAACGGAATTGACAAAAAAATGAGGTTCTAGGGTCGAAATACGAAGTTTACAAACGCTGAATTTCCATCACCATTAATACTGATTCCCCGTATCATAAGTTAGTCTGTTAGGAAACTGGAATATTTAACAATTAACGAGAATATTCGGGAAAGGATCCCAAACTTTCACGCAAGAAATAATAATTCACCAACGATCAGAGCGAGGCTCCCACGTCTTGAAAAGTTTGGGATTCCCTGGATAAAAAGTAGCTCGAATGCTGCGCAGCGATGAGCCTGAAAAAATCAATATCCATGCAAAAATCCTGCGCCGATTCTCAGTAACTTATTCCTTCGTTCGTTTAGTTTTTCAATGTCCGCACAAACTGGATTAATTTCGAAAAAAGGTTGAATCGAAGCAACGGGCTTTTGAAGATTGGACGTTTACAGGAAATGAAGATTCGTGAAAAATGCATATATAGTGATCGGTGCAATATTTTTGTTGAGCTGTTTTACTCGGAGTTATTCGATTCACGTGGAGCTGTGGAGCCTCCAATAAGATTGCCACGGACCGTAGGGTCCGATTATTCTATCTCGATTTATACACCCTCGATTGGTTAATTAGGGATCGGAGGGCAGGAAAGGGCGCTATAGTTAGATTTTCTTGCTCGTTTGCTGCTGGCAGTATGCTCCGGGATAATTGATGCAATGTGTACTATTCACATATGAAAACGTGTGTATAGATGTGAATATGGGAACAGGGAGTGAGCTTTTCTGTATATTCATCCCTTGGGTATTGGCTCGATCGTGCAGCCTCGTATATAATGACATATTCGTTGGCGATGCTTGTATTTTCAATTCTTTTTTCTTTCTGTTTCTCTTTTTTCCCTCCTCGCTTTGTATTCTGCTTCGCTTGATTTTTTGATGTTACCAACACACGGCAATCACGAAGAACGATCGTCACGAAATTTAATCAACGCGCAACGATCTATGTAACTCGATGAGTCGAGCTGGCTCTCTGTAATGGAAAACGATAAATAAGGATTCACTCAGCGTCCGATAATGGTAAAGAACGAGGGTCGAATTCGTAAGTCGCTAAAGATATATACACGTTGCTACGAACGTACGTTTGCAGATAAATACAAACAAACGTGAGATGGCTGAAAAATATGGACACGGGCGCATATATACCATAATTCCGAAAAATAGATCAAGACTCCTGGGGAGTATGAATGAGAGTGTCATTCAGGGACTCGTTCTCCAGGACAAATGCTCTGTGTGCCCTCCGGACATTTAGAAACTTTACGAATCGACCGGTTTCAATATTTTCTCCCCGACCAAGTGATTTTCCGACTCATCCATGACCCATTTTTTTAATCAACCCTGGGAACGGTAACCCGGGGTCCAAAATGACCCCAGACGACTATAAATCCCGCGCCCTTTCTCCCTTTGTTCTCCCGTTCTTCACTGCAGTTACCGAATATGAAAATAACTTGATAATCATTGCAGTGAGGTCAATTTACGATTTTACGAATTTTTTATTTTAATCTCTTTTTTAAATTTATGAATTTTAAATATTTGATTAATTTAAGATTTTAAGTTAAAAAAACTATTAATCTTCAAAATTAAAATTAAATTAATTAATATTTTAAATCTTAGTAAAGAAAATTTTAATTTTTTAAATAAATTTACAATTTATTACTTTAATCAGACACATTACTAAAATTTTATATAAAATTATATTTCTTTAAATTTCGTAATCGTAAATTACGAATTTACGATTATTTATCTAATTAGTATTGTACAGGGAAAATTGAATGAAACAATTGCAAATTCTTGAGGCTCCTGTCGTTCGAAATATCACGAATCATCTCGCGCCATGTATTTGGTGCTCATTTCATTTTATAGATCACACAGGATTAGTGAAGAGTATACTTTTCGAGAATTTGGACTGTATTTGGAGGTAGTTCGCACGTACGTGAACGGTACGAGACTTTTAACATATACTTAACACATAGTTTGCCTGTGGTCCCAGCAATGTTGGCTTGGTTGTCTTTGCGGCTTTATGAAAATAAGCGCAGGCTCCTGTGACAATATGGAGCCCGATATAACAACTCTAAATAAACATAATATTATCCTCTCTATGAATGTATGGAATTGTAACGGCGGGCAAAAGGAAAACACATTGTGCTGTTTCTAGACTGCTTCGTAGCTGTTATCTCTCTCTCTTTCTCTCGCTCGCTCTCTCTTTCTTCGTTGCATTACGGTTGCCAGACTAACAATGCGTCCTCGACGCTAATTACCGTTGCGGTACCAGAGAATTTATCCAGTATGGTAAGCACCGCGTTGCAAGTTGAACGCGCATATGAATGAAAAATACAGTTCATTTCCGCTTCATTGTTCTAATTCAGTCAATTTTCAAGAATATTCCGAGACCTCCGCTGCGGCGACAAACTTGAATGTCCCTTGTATCAGCGCTTGGCAAATTTTCTTGGGTCTCATTCTCCTTCGCTGGATCTCGAACATCTACAATTTTTGAAGATAATTTTTACGATTTTTCATTATTTTTTAATTTCGTTTCTGTTGATTTTTTTAGTCGATGCAGTTCCAATTTTTGTAACTTTTTTTGTAAGACACGATAACGATATTGGCCCGCGGTTTTTATGGCGCGAGAACGTGCGAGAACAATAAAAGTTCCGAGATAAAAAGTGTGTAAAAATAAATAACAGTTTTGAGTTGGATTTTTTTATGTCGCATCATTTTTATTTTCGCAGCCTCGTTTCAAGCACGTGATTCTGCTCTTGATTTCACGAATAATAACAATAACAATGGAGTACGGAATAATAGCTTATAACACTTAATAAAGTGGGAAGCGGAGATAAGTCTTGGGAAAACATTAATCCGTTTCGTTCGGGGTGAACGAGAGCTTTGAAAAGTCTGGGAATCCTTTTTCCTTGCTCTCTCGAATCCGAGGTGAGAAATGCTGTAGATTCGGGGCCAAAAGTGGCGAGATAATTCTCGCGAGATATATAGTGCATGAGCAAGAAGCTGGCAAAGTCGAGAGAAAAGGTTCGAAAAAAGAACGCCTTTGCTTTTGTTTTCATCAGAAAAGGATAGGATCGAAAGAGGGAAATAAAGTCTTGGGCGATTCTCATATATGGGTCGAAAAACATGGACGAACAATGTTGACAATGGATGGGATTTGGGTTGAGCGTTTTCTGACGAGCGGATGAAGAACCTCTTGGGTCTAATTGACCCGGTACGTTTATAAACTGCGGCCAAATTGAAATGTGATAATCAAGAGGCACAATAATAAAATCGACCTTTCCGCAGTCTGTTATTTCCATCCAGATTTTGAATCCTCGTGGAAAAAGATCGTGATAAAAATAAATGTTGTTAACTATTTGTGTAATTAATGGAGTCACCCCGGAATGTCGATTGAATTTTCCAGCGCTCTATATATATACACAAATATATTGACGAGGCTCGCTTCACATCGACGCGATTCTAGAAGCTTCGTATAGGGAGTTTTCCACCCACTTCCCCCGCCCACATCAGCATCTCACTCTCTATCTCTCTTTCTCTCTCTTTCTTCTTGGCTGTGTCCCTTCATAACGGTTCCTACGACATCAGAGAGATATTGAGTTTGCCAGAGAGTTTGAAATTTTCAAACATATATGCACACCTTGTGCGCGGCTGTTTGCGATGCGAAACTCATTTCGTGCGAGCTTTTATTTAAATATATCACGAGATATCGGTGTGTCTCCCTTTAAGAACGTCATAAAATCGAGCTTTCGTACGAGCCTCTTACGCTCTTAAGATTTTGCCGTTTCGTGTTACACATCAAAGTGGCTTTTTGACAACTTCAGGTCTCGAAAAACTCGTCTTGGTATCGTCAGTGTTGCCCGCAAGCTTCCTCGTGACGTTTCTTCAAGTGTCACAAGCTGGCAAGACTCTCCTGCCCTTTAGTTCATCGCCTCAGATACTTTTTCACGTTTTTTAAACCAAAATTATGAAATTTTACGAAAATTGTTGGTTGGGACGAAAAAACGTGTGTTCCATTTTGAGGATTTAAAATTTTTTATATTTTATTGAACACGAGAAAGGAAAAAACATTTTGGGTCTTCATTGAATAATCCGATTTGAGGAATTATGAAATAAATACAAGAATCACCTCGACGGAGCCGCTACGGTTTTTCCTCGAGTTATTTTGTTTGTTACCTGACTCGGAAGCTACGTAAATCGGCGGAGTTATTCAAGCGGGCCGGATTAAAAAGATGACGACCCTTATCCAGGATCAAACCCAGCCACCATAGCCAACTCCGCTCCGAGTTTTTCTGACGACAGGCCAGAAATAACAAGCTTTCAAATTACACGTTACACCGTTGACAACCCCCGAAGAAGGCAAAATCATCGGGACCAACAGTGTGTTATTATTTTTGACGAGCCCCCAACCACGAAAGGTCCTATGAACCGTATTGTATGCGTGATACACACGAGAGAAATTCGATATCCAAAAGTTGGATTTTATTCTTTTATTGGAAAAACATTCAATTTACAGAAAATTATTCAATTAATCGTGAAAATCGTAATTCCCCGGAGCTAAAAACCGATCATTGTGACAGCTATATTTTTCCTATTAATTGCACAGTCGAACAAATTTTATTTCATTTTTTGATTCAGCGAATTTATTTCACAAAAAAAGTGCAACTTTTTAATTTGCAATCGGCTTTTCGGGACGAGGCCTTCATTTTTGATAGTTTTTTTTTTAAATCTGTATATTAATTTTCACCGAACTGGCACGTTTGAAGGTTCGACCAGTGTAATGATCGATATTTCCAGCCTCTTCGGAATTTATATAATTAATTGACTATTTTCTTTTTCATCACGAGATAAAAGTCGCAATTTAAAATTCGAAGGGACAATATGGTGTTTGGCAACTGAAACATCTCGATGTTGTATTCGTTATCACGTGGATAAACTCACTTAATTAGACCAAGAGAATGTTTTATCATGAGCAAAAATTAAGGGTCCGGATGCTGCGTTCAACATACAGTCATTTCAGAGCCCACATACCTTTGGGCGTTTGCAGTAAAATATTTACACACGTATATAAATATATAGACATGGCAAACAGCCATGCTCGTATAAACCGTCGTCCAGTCTCGTGAAAAAAAATCTCTGCTCACGTGTTTTGTTTCTGTATAATGATATGAAAATGTTGGGTCGCTCTAGGGACATTTGGTGTACGAGAGGATACGAGACTGCTGCATGAGAGTGTGCATTGGCCTTTGCTGTTACGATATGCACACACAGCTGTGTGGACGAAGTAATATTGTAATGCTTGACTAAATCCTGGTTTCGCCGGAAAAAGAATTTATGCCGGTTTCTCCGGTGGATACGTGCACATTCGTATACACATTCTTGCTGCTTTTCTTCCCGAAACTTTTGACTATACGTTGGAAACGTGAAATAGAATTTAGTGCAGTCCGTAACAGTGATGCAGTTTCTGTTTTTAAATTTCCATTCAAAAAAACGTTACATTGGCCAATAATGTTGATAACGGAACGATAGAAATTCAATTGACCCTGGAACGATGACTTTTTTTTTACCCATTCCGGTGTGACACGTGCATTTTGAAAAGTTCATATCTCCGCACTGAAAATCGAATTTTGTCAGAAAACGTCGATAATTTGTTGGAAACACGGTCAACCAATTACTTTCGCGTAATTTTGACTATATTTTTGAATTCCAACGAAACTGTCAGAAAAATTTACGATTGGTATGACAAAAATTCACTTTTCAAAGAGACTTTGTAGAATATTTTTTTTTGCAATGACAAATATTCGTGATTTTTCAAAAAAACTTTTAGTCAAACGTATCCAATAAAATTTTTTTCAGTGCGCGGGTTTTGAACTCGCCTGCGGAGTCGTTTTTGACTCTCGTTAGCGTGTTCTAGGGGTTGAAATTGGAATTGTGTGTTTGTTCGTTGAATTGGAATATTTAGACTGAAAATTCCGCAAGTATTATTGTTTCGAAAGCCCGAAAGCACGTATATACGGTAGAAATTGAAGTTTTGGAGCGCCAAGTTGGAGAATTGGCGAATTACACAATTCGGATACACGCGATACCATCTTCGCTCTTGATTTGAACTTGCAATGGAACAGAATTGCGTCTTGAAGATTCAAAAGAGATAAAGGTCGCGCCTGACTCGCGCCCCTTGGGGCTCTTCACGTACTTTCGAAAGAGGATCTCGTTGACAAATAATCCCGAACTGGAGTTCTCGCGACGTGTAACGTGTGTCATCCAATCGAAGCTCTCTCCAGCTTTCTCTGCAGATGTATACGCGGAGAGGCTTTAAGGCGGATGGTGCGGTGAACCTCGTGTTATCCGCGCTTGATCGCTGCCGAAGGCATGCGATGCGCAAGGAATCCACAGTGAATGTCGTTTTCCACGCTCCTTTCTCAATAATCTTACGTTTTCTCTCGGCGCAGTTTCCCTCTCTCGCACGACTCGCCGCATACATGCAGTTTATTCTCTTTTCTGCTTCTTTCCCTCTTTATATCGAGAAAGATTCGCCATGAACCTCGCGTCTCTTCTGATCTATCTCCGCGGGCTTGCTTTTCCTAACCAATAACGTGGACATGTGAAAAGTGCATTTTCACTCGCCTTCCCTTCCAATTTTATCTCTTTTTCGTGTATTTCGATAAGTGCTTTGAAAGATCGAGGGAAAGGAACAAACAGAGCCATTCTTCGTCTTTGGTTCTCTCTCACAAACTTTTAAAAATCGTCCGCCTTAACATGTTTATCGCCTACTCTTGCCACACATGCCTGCCGGCGTGTTTTACTCTGCAAACTTTTTCCCTCCCCCCCGCGGTCCAGTTTGTCTATGCACATCGTACGTATGCATACGTAAGTTTCCATGCACCTGATCCTTTCAAGAAGAACGCAAATTTTCGTCGCTGCGAGTTAACAGAGTGGAAGAATCAACTTGTTCGTGCAAACGACCAGGCTCTCAATTTTCGTAACAGTAGCAAAACGAAAACAATTAAAAATCATAAATCATTTCGAAAAAATTCGTTTTTTTTTTTCCCAAGAAAAACGTTTGTTTCACTTCATCGAAGTTTGAATGGAAATGGGGAATTTGTTGATTCATTTAAACTTTTTGGACTTTCGTTCAATACACTGAAAATTAAGTTTTGTCAAGAATCGTCGATATTTGTTGAACACGACGAATTTAATATTTTTGCATAATTTCAAAATTTTCGTTATTTTGACAATATTTTTTATTTCTCCCCGAACTGTCAGCAAAATTTACGATTGGAATGACAAAAACTTACTTTTTGAAGAGTCTTTCTAGAATATTTCTTGCTGCAATGACAAGAGTTTTGTGATAAAAAAAAAAAAACGATTACTCGAAAGTATTCAACTAAATATCGATCTTTTTCAACAAATTTTTTCTTTCAGTGGACGTTTTTTTGTTACTAACTTTTGACAATGCCGAATTTTCTCTTTTGTCGATGTTTCTTTGTGTGTAAAAATATACGTCATACTCGCTTACGTGTGCAGGGAAAAGTGTACGTGCCCGAGGCATAAACTTGGTGAATTCATGCGCGCACAGATTTTCCAACTTTGGTCGAACAAACTCAGAAGTTTGTTACGAGTGTATATACGAGGAGACCCTTCGTGGAGTAACATTTTCACGAATATACACCTTCGTAAAGTAGCTCAAGCATTTTGGAAGCTCGATACCACACATGGGGGCTGATGTATATAACATTAAGTTTGTGCTACTTCATATGGGCAGGATGATAAAAATCGTATATCGATATTTTTTCCTCCGAGCTAAGGCAAACGCGACGGGACGTCTTTTAATCGAAACAGAAAATATTGAACCTGCTGCAGGGTACGTTTTCGCTCGTACCAACTTTTTCCCCATAAATCGAGGCTTGTTATGGTGCAATAAAAATGGAGACAATATTTGTTTGTTGAAGATCCAAAGCTTTTGCGATTTCCTGAGAAAATGGTGATTTCATGATGATGAAAAAAATACGAAAGCATAAAAATTTTATAGAGCTACAAAAATGACCGAGGGTTGAAAATAATTTTTTTTCGAGGGAAATTTTTTTTCTAGTTTTGTCATTTAAATCGAATTTTTTTTTTTTAATGCAATGGAAATCCAACGACCTGTGAAAATTTCTTTGATTTTGTGTTAAAAGGTCGATAGAAACGTTCAATTCTTCCCTTTACCATCCTTTTTTCACATGAACGAGTCTTTCGGTCGTTCGCAGTGCGCCCAGCTGTCAAAACGTGACTTGTTCCTTGCAAATGTGCCTTTCAAGAAGAAGCCTGAGTGACAGGCATGAAAAACTTGTCATTTTGTTCTCTATATATATTTCGTTATTTTTAACGGCATCGTTAGCTGTCGCCCGTGTCACGACTGTATAACGGAGGTCAATGTGTAGTTGCGAAGAGATCCTTCAACCGGAATTGATTCGCTGTCATCGACAGTTTTTCGAACCACCTACATTCCTTTTGAGTTTCGCATGAGTTACTCTGTGAAATATTTTCATGATTGATTAAATACTTGGCGACGTTACAATACCGTGAAATTTGCCATTTTGATTATCCCATGCAATTAATTCCGTCACGAAATATTTGAAACAACACCCAACTAAGGCAGTTTGGTTTCGTGCTATTTTGTCTTTTATTTTTCTTCACGATTCTGTAAAGCAAAAAATAATTAACGACTTGAAACACGTTTGCTTCCTTTTTTTTGTGATTGAAAAGCGAACGCTTGCCAACGGTTGAAAAGAGAAAAGGACCGATCCCCGTCATTGAGATGACTGGAATCCTCGCTTCTACTTTTATTTGATTCGTTACAACGTTTTATTTACATTCGTTCATTTTCTCGGACCATTCTTGCCAGTCTTGAGACTTGCTAGTCAATTCTTGTTTGTTTTATTGTTTTTTACAATATATGTTTGCTTATTCTCCCGCTGAAAATGAAATTTTGTTAAAAAACATCGATATTGTGTGGAATTCGTTCAACGAAACGGTTTTTTTTGTAAAATCACGAAATTTTGTCATTGCAGCAAGAAATATTCAAGGAAGTCTCTTCGAAAAGTGAATTTTTGTAATTTCAATCGTCAATTTAGCTGACAGTTCCGTTAGAAATAAAAAATATTGTCAAAATAACGAAAACTTGAAAATTATCCAAAAATATTTAGTTGATCGTGTTCAACAAAATATCGACGTTTTTTGACAATATTCAATTTCCAGTATTTCCGAGTAAAAAAATGGTAAAAAAAACTTTTCAGGGTTTTGCATGTACTTCATCGATGTGTGTACCTAATAAGGTCCGTTTTATTGGTACATGGTACACTGATACGTAGTTTTCCAATAGCAAAGGGCAATATTGGGATCGACGAGAGAGAGAGAGAGAGAGAGAGGGAAGGAGAAAAAGGATGGCTTATATTAGGAACGAGAAATAGTGTGGCAACGAAAATAGAAAGAGCGGCAGTGAAAAGAGTTCCGCGAGCGGAAACGTGATTCTCTTTGAGTATTCACATGTACTTTTTCTTCATCGTACATTTCGTACTCTGTCTTTCCTACTTTGGCTCGATGGAGCTTTCTCTCTGTTTTTTGTTATCTGTACTTTTATCTCTCTTACACTCTTTCTTATTTAGTCTCTTTGGGTAGCGTCGACGTGTGGAAACTCTGATAAAGCGACCTCGTAAATTTTCATCCGAGCATGTACGAGGCCATGAAACTCTCGCGGAAAATCGTCATGTGGGTGTTACGTGTGTAAGCATTGGACGGCCTGTTTTCTCGCTGCCTCTCCCTCGCTCGCAGCATCTCTTTTCCAGTCTCCCTCGTATTTCGGAAGCTTCCCCGGAACGAAGCATACATCGAAAGCTTCGATATTAGGGTCTTACGTGTACCATCGATCCTCTCACTGTGTCGTCCGTTCCGAACAACCAAACCAACTACTGGGCAAAAGTATCCTTTTCTTCTCTCTTTAGACGCAACAAAGCCTCGACGCACCCAGCAGCAGTTTCATCACAATCCCCTGCACACCAGTTTCCGACAACTCGTACTTTCTACTTTCCGATCCTCACGATTCTATCCCCTGTTTCCTTCGGCTACTTTTTTCGCAGCATTTATCGGTCCATTTGGCTGCGTGCATTTCACAAATGTCTCCAATGGGTTTTGCTTCCTGCAAGATATGCCGAAGATGCACGATGCTCAAAGCAGCTTCCTCTATGAGGAAGGCAAAATAAAAAAATAAAAAAATAGTTCCCCATACAGAAAGATTTAAGCATGGCGTTCTCATTTGCAATGAAAAATCGAGCCCCACAAGAAAATCGTGTATCAAAAATAAACTAATCGGAACATTTCTCCAACGAATATTTCCTCATTTTTTTATGTTCCCCACCAGATGTGAATTTTCATCCCTTATTTATCATTTTTTGTTGGTATCGTTCATGCGCGTTCGGACACTTTTCCTTGCCCCTAAAGCGATCAGGCAGAATTTCAAGATGACACGACGATAGCGAAAGATGCGTTATGTGGCGTTTCGAAATGCTGGTGGGATTCTGGTCGAGGGTGCGGATAAAAAAACTCACGAAACAGGGGCGACAAGCCGTGGGTATTTTCACTCTGACACTCGACCACCACGCGCGAGAACGAATTTCGTTCTAAAAAACCTACCAAAACAAAGTTCGCGATCTCGACTAGGCCACACGTACATTTACATACACAAAACTCATGTATAAAATGTCCATATCATGCACTACATATACTGACTTTAATTTTAATATGTATGAGACATTTCACGTGAAAAGTATCGTAGGAAAACACCCACCCTCTCTGATTGCTATGAATTTTTATTTATTACTTAACATAAAATACTGAATCCATAATTTTCTGTTATTTTCAACGATTCTCATTAAATCCGTTTCCCTGTGGCCAGAGCAATTTCTTTGTTTCGACAAATTTGTTTTGTGCGGTCGACTGTAATTTTTGGTGTACGAAACGTTCGCTAAAAACTTGAAATCATTGACTCGACTGAAAATTTTATGAACCAATTGTTCGGTTAATTAAAATAAATGGAATTTATTGGGAATTAATTCAGAACTTGAAATGCCTCGTATAAAAATGTGAACCCGCGGATGGCGAATGTGTACAAAAGATTTTTATCGATTTATTTTATGGCGACGTTGCACAATTTTATGGTGTTGAGCCAACATCCGGACACACAAAACTCGGGCAAAGATGTTGAATTACGAAAAAAAAAAAACACGGTTAAAACTTTATCAGACACATGAGTCACTCCATAACCGGAAGTGCAACATTTATTATTTTCGGAACATGCATTTGCCTATTTATTCAGAATCCGGCGGACACTCTGGTGCCTCGAGCAAATAAAAAAGTTTGAGGGTAAACAGTACATGAATATTTCAAAATTCCCGTGGTAGATTTTATTACTAAATTTATTTATTTGCCTGTTTCATGACTTAAGTTTATATCGCATTTTTATTTCCATCCTTTTTCTGCCCGATACCAATGGAATTTCACGTATACGAATTTAGTCGCGGATTTGGCTGAAACCACAAAACTTTTAGTCAAACGTTCCATTTTTTTAATTTGAAAAAACTTCATCATTGTTCTAAAGATTTGAATTTGATTTGGCAACTTTATTTTTTGATGCACACGAATTAACGGAAGTTTCGAGTAATCTCGTGATTTTTAAATCAAGTTCGGACGAAGAGCAACCAATGGCAGGCCAATAGAGTACACTCCGGGTCAAATTGTCCCACTGTGATTCGAGCTTGAATGAATGACAAAATGGCAGAAATATTCGATGTAATTGTTGAAAATTTTGTGTTGATAGAAAAATCAAAATGAAAGATAAGGTTTTAATTTTGTGATTTGCATTTTACGAGATATAACGAACATTCGCGATTAGCCGGCTCTTCCTGCTCCTTTTTACAGCCTGATTTTCAAAAGCGTTTCTTCCCTCTTGGCTCAGTACAACGAGATGCAATTTTCACAAACTCTCGTTACTTTGCCACGTTATTTTCTTATTTCCCAGTAGGCCAATTTTTCGCGGCCCTATGGAGGAAGAAATTGGCCACGAAATCCAAGCTTTCGGATGGAATTCGCTCAGGCCAATCGCGGATCTTTTTAAGTTTTGAGAAGTTAATAACAATCCTGGAGAAATCAGCCTCTAGGAGCAGAGTAACAGCCTCGTTTTTGCTCAATGTGAAAATAAATTGAAATCGTTACGCAAGCCTTTTTCTCAGGACTAATTATTTTCATACGCGTCAATATTTTTTTTCAAGGGGTCATTTAATTTATCAAGAACGTTGTATGCAACATTTTCTGTTCATAAAAAATTCTTTAAATTTCTACTACCCTAAGAGAACAGCTCGCGAAAATTTTAAGAGGTTTCACGATGTAGAAGTCGAAATATTTATTTATAAAAATTACAGTTTTCAGTAGTTTCTCAAAAGAGCGCGTGTTAAAAGCTGCAATTTTCAACATCAAATATTTCGGTTTCTAAATGGTGGAACCTTTCTCGAAACTTTGCATATGCTTTTGAGTAACATTGAAGAAGCTTTATTTAAGTTTTTTAAAAAAATCGATCGTAAATTTTTTTCGAAATTTTCGCTATTACATAAAAAATACAAATTTTCTTGGACGATTTGGAATTTCGAGTATTTCGTTAATTTATAACAACTTTTTTTCATGAATTTAGGCCATTTGGTATGTGAAAAAAACTGAAAACAATCATTTGGATTCGACCGTCGCCATACAACGTCCTTAAAGTTTTGTCGATTTAGTCGTATTTGAATATCACATTCAGAAGTCGGTCAAAAATCGGAATATGTATTTGCTTTTTTAATAAAATTATTTGATTTTTGACCAATGAATGCTTGCAACGAAAATGGGCCCTTGAAAATCATGATTATCATCCCATTTGGCTATGAAGTGGAATTTGATCGGAAAGGATTAAAGTCGAAATATTCCGGTGCACAATGCATGCACTTGGACTTTATCCTCGATGGTCTCGATGTGGACCATTGTACTCGGCCATTTTGGCATTTCATCTCGATAGCTTCATGCTCTTGGTGACAATTGGTATTCGAGGGCACGCTTCGTTGCTTCGTCAATTCGATGTCAATAAAATCGGCGCGCTCTACAGATCCGATGGTCAAGTGGAATTTATCGTTTTCAGATTTGTCTCTTGCTCACCCTCGTCGAACGTGTTTAGAATTTTCCGATCCGAATTCCGAGGATTACGTTATACCGACATAAATATTAATTACTCAAACCCCCGCGTAAATCTACTTGGCGATTTCCTTCGAAGCCAGGAATCTTGTCCAGTCGATGATTTCCCATTTTCCTCAATAAAAAATATCAAACATTTTTCAATCAATCTTCTCAGTCATTTCCTTCTGGGCATTTGCGAAATTCTATTGACACTTGTAAATGTGCAATTATTTTCTTCATTGACGTCAATATTTACGCTCCGCATAAATACCTGGTGGGAAGCAATTAAGCTCGAGTCATTACCGAAGTATAAAGCAGAAAATTCGTTATAAATTCCTGATCAAACAACGCCATGAGAAGAAACAATCAAAATTAATGGAAAATTTATTTTAAAATATGGACATGCAATTGCGTTCTTTTTCCTTTTTCCTAAATCACTTACATGCAAAATTGAATTATGTCAAAAAACGTCAATATTTTGTTGGATACGTTTTTGACCTGAATATTTTTTGATAATTAAAAAATTTTGATTTTCAACGGAACTGTCTGCAAAATTATCGATTGGAATGACAAAAATTTACTTTTCGAAGAAACTTTCTAGAATATTTCTTGCCGCAATGACAAAATTTTTGCGATTTTTCAAAAAAACGTTTAGTCGAACGTATTCAATTAAAATATATATTTTTTAACAAAATTTTCTTTACAGTGAGCGAATTTTCAGTCATTTATCACCAGATTCTGAAGCGGAAACTGCCGTAAACAGAACCGTATAGATTTTTTAGATGAAACTGTGAAATTTTTCATTCTGTCAGTTGCAATAAATTTTCTCAAATTCGAGATGTTTTCACTGGCGTCGAAAATGGCAAAAGTTTATCCATTAAAAAAAAACTGTTGGATGCATGTTAAGTAAATAAAAAATATTTCGAAGTATTCCTCGAAAGTTTTGGATAATACATCACCGTGGATATCGGGTGACGCGATGGTAGGCAAATGTTGCAGAATTCATATAATCCCATGTCGGAAATAATAATACTGATCTGTGTGTGTATATCTCGGGCTTATTCCTCGTACACTTTGCTGAAAGCCATTTGCGCAGAGCCAAGGAAAAGTTTTGGTGACGTCCTGGCGATTCTCAGTTTCTACTTTTGGCTGCGGTTGCATTATACGTCACGTAAATAATTTATTTCATCGATCCAGCTTTCAAGCTTTTGCCCTTTCTCTCTCTCTCTCTCTCACTCTCGCTCCTGCTATTCACTCCATTGTGGCAGACTGTTCATTTATAAGTTTCCTCCACCAACGTCGCTTCCTTTCCTCAAAATGTCTCGTCGACGTCGACTTCCAGACGTTGGTGCGTCAGACGAGTTATAATTGTAATAAATTTCAAAGCATAATTACATAAAATATGAAAAAATACAGAAAGTACGTAAAAATTTAATTTTTTTTTAAATTCAATAGCGACGAGTACGAATTGTCACATTTTTATTTGTTTTCGAAAAATCAAAATTTCGCGTACTGGCGTTGAATGAGAATTTTCTTCTCATAAAATGATCAAGAATTGCTTCTAATTTTATAGAGCAATCGTTTTGCGAATGGAAATTACGACACGATCGAGTAATTTTCAGTGAAACGACGAAATACCGAGCTCGGGCAAAATTCGGACATTTTTCACGCGATTTTTCAACATTTTATTTTTCATTTTTTTCCTTTCAACGTACCAGAACGAAATTTAACGTGGTACTGAAATGTTCGATCGATGGTTATCGTTTTACAGGCTATCACACGTACACCCACAACGAGAGTGCTCACAGCAATCGAATCCAGGACGAAATATTGACCGTCAAATATGAAGATGGACGTTGGTCAAAACCGTATTATGATTGTGGAGGTGGAAATATCTGGATGCTCACGTACACCGTTCCTTTCTTTGGTTACGTCAACGACACATATTTTTTCAAGTAAGTACCAATCCTGGCCATTAAGCAAGTATACGAGCACGCCACAACGAATCCAATTTTCGCACGTGATTTCTTATTCGTATCGTGTGAAAACAATTACAGCAAACAATCGCAACGGTCGTAACAAATTACTTTAAACAGGGGACATAAAAAATCCCGACCCTTTCGCCCTTCGTTTTCCCATTTATATCCTTTTACCGAATTTTTCACTGATTTTTTTTCCTTTAAGCTAAATTGGTCGAGGCTCCAACAAAAAAATGAGGAAAAAAACTGAATTTTTTTCAAAATAATCTCATTTTTATTGAGTATCATCGAACCATCAGTTTTTCCATTAATAATATCGCGGAAAATTCAGTTGCCAAAAGACGAGAATTCAATTTTTAATATTTTTTTTTATCCGATGAAATATTAAAATTTTCTTACGAAGCATCGAGCCCGGTGAAAACGGGTTCGTTGACAGTTCGACGGAACATGCTTGATTCGTGAAAACGAGAATTTGAGTTGCCATTTCTATGTGTGCTGTAAATTAAGTCGTGGCTGGTGTACATTTGGATTCGCCAGAGTGTACGTTCCGGATGTACACAGCTTGGAATTGCAGAGTCATTTGAAGATGCCAGAGTCCTTGCTTGGGATGAATGAAAATATATATTTATACAGTGTGTGTATTGTAGCAAAGCTTTGTCGCGAACGACAACGACGACGTCGACGATACCGAGTAAGGCAGCGCAGGCTTTATCGGATTTGCAATTACCGGTTTTTTTCTTTCCTCGTATCGGGAACAGCAGCTGGAAATGACGCCGAGAATCTGTAGAGAGTCGAAGATTTATCATCAGCCAAAACAACCGAAACTTATCGCTTTGTAAAACGATTCGAATGTAATCTCGTCCTGAATCGTCTCGAGAACAAAAATGTAAATAAATATCGATGTTGAAAAATGAAATTATCATCACGTTGATAATTTCTTAACGTGGCAACATTTTTTTTCGATTTTGTCGATATTTCTAAACGGATTTAATTTTTATGCAATTTATACAAAAATTTTCTGACGTCAGGCATTTGAGATATTCAATTTCTCAATTTTTAACTTTTCTTATCCAAACGCGTGTAGATTCAATTGAATGCTCATTTAACGATATATCTAATAACAGGTTTTTTCCCTTTATCGTTTCTGTATTAAATGCGATTTTCGTAATGTCCCTGTTCAGCTTTTATATTCATCGCTGCACCTGTTCACCCTCCAGAATAAGTTTTTCCGGCATTTTTCTCTCCCTCTAACTTTCTATCGGTCCGGCTCCCTGTCATTTGCTTTTTCTTTTCGGGTTTCATCGACGATCGCAAACGTGCAATTGATCAAGTTTTTTTTCATCGTTTTTCCTAATTTCGTTCACTTGGCTTTTTTTTTTTTATTATTCTTCGTGTGCAAGAGCTCTCGCGGCATTAAATCGAATCTTTAATAAAAGATTTCTGGCTCGATCTATTCGGTGTAATTGATTTCAGCCTCATTGCGTTCAGCCATTTCTTAGTCCCTCGGGGAAATGGCGTATTCGAGGCGCTGAATACTCGGTACACGATCGAATATGCATACGCGTGGCAAAAGTTCCAAAGCGCAAATGAGGTATTACGGACAATAAGAGAAAAAAACTTTACTGATGAGAAAATGGAAATCATCCGAATGTCGTGATCTCTCAGAATTTCTCCAACAACTTGCCCGCAGTTTAAAACTTGTTCGTATATTTCCGTTGGCATATTTTTTCCTTCTTTCCAATTCAACTCTCCCTCGCCCATTCAATTCGGACCGCAATTCCGTTCCTCCCCAACGGCCATCTCGTTCATTACAAAAAGTTTAAGCACAACTTGCCTCACATTTGCCTACGGGGTCGACGCGGGCACATTAAATTTTACACTACAAGTAAAATCGACTTTTCCCAACCGAGACCTTTGCCAATTTTCCTCTTTTTACGTACACGATCGTTAAAAAGTTTCCAAACAATTTTTCTCGCTTTGATTTACAATAAAAGAAAATCAAAAAAACAACCGATCGTATTAATTTATCAATCAAATAAAACAACAGCTTTGATATTTTTCTAGAAAATAATAAAAACTTTGAAAAACATGATGAATGAATTAAAATTATTTATTCAATGACTCTGGAGCTTGGAAAACTTCTGAACGATCGAATAGATCTTCGATCACGTTATTTTATTATCGAGACCTCTCGGTGAAAGGATCTAATGCACAATCAGCTTCAAGCTTGTACGTAAAAGTTTGACATTATGCCTCAACTTTATGAAAATATTTCCATCAAGATAAGAATATTTCACGGAATTTCGATAATGCGGAGGGACGCCGACTCTTTTCTCTCTCTCACGAGCTCTTTCCTGACTTCGCAAAGAAACATCGAACAAAAGTCGCTTCTATAGTTGAGAAGATCACCATCTTTATGTACTCTAACGTTCCTGTATGAAAATGGGGCCCTTCAGCGAAGCTTTTCTATATATTCGAGTATCCTTTCGTTGGCTCCTTTATACGCAATTCCAGAGTTAACAACGTCTCGGCAATTGTGCGAAAGGTTAATCTGCTTTTTAACTTTCTCAGTTTTGCGACTTGCTCCGAATTTGTTATGCTATTGAAACATTTATGATCTTTGTACTTGAGCCTGATCTTCTTTCCCTCTGCAGAGACGAAAGAAACTTTTTCTCTCTCTCGGAAGCTCTCGGGGTTTTCGTATCGTTTTGATTTTTCATTCGTTTTAGTGTTCCACACGATTCGGTGAGTGGTGAATTCTGCATTTTTCAGGCATGATTATTTACTTGCGTGCGGCTCGTTTCAGGGAATTATCAAACGATTTTTAAAGCTTTCAAGTCAATCGATCGGATTTCGATTCGCGTTGTCTCCGTGCATCACTGCATGCCATTCTTGATTGCAGCCTCCGGTGCATTGTTTCTTCCCTCTCCCGCGATTCTCACAGTATTCGAAAAATTCCTGGCATGTATCGGAGGCTCGAGGAATTAGTGCTGGCAATAGGGAGAAAAAAAATTTCAAGCGAGGCTAATATCATGAGATCCACTTTTTTTCAGGTTGTTGTATTCACGGAAAAGAAAATTGGGTTGGAAGAGATCGATATTTTGTTGGATACGTTCGACTACACGTTTTTTTTTTCTTAAATCACAAAAATGTTGTCATTCCAATCGTAAATTTTGCTGACAGTTCCGTGAGAAATCGAAAATACTGTCAAAATACCGAAAATGTTTTGATCATCCAAAAATATTCCGTTGACCGTGTTCAACAAAGTATCGACGTTTTTTTAGAAAATTTCAACATTTTTTCAAGAAAAACCGGGCAAAAATAACCAAATCAGTCTCTTAATTTCGTATTCTATATTAATTTTGAAAATTTTCATAAAGATTCGGATTAATTGAAATTTAGATTCTCCATAAATTGGAATTAAGGTTGGGGTTTGATTTATTGCGATAATTCTGTCGTCATATTTCAATAGATTTTCAAGGCAGCTCCGATAAATCTCGTCCACTTGAACGCCTGATTTTTTTTTGTCTCTTTGTGAGACTGAAAAATTCTTTATCGCAAAGAAGAAAGAAAATGTGTGTGATAGCCTTGTCAGACGAAGCCGGGATAATTTTCAATCTTCCGGGTTGATCAGCTTATGGAAGAAGAGTTACGGAGTTACCCTCGGGAGTTTCCTGGATGGACAGCAGAATATTAGCACGTGAAAATGAGACCGGAAGGTCAAGGCGATAAATTAGCTCCAACCAAGTTGCAGTCGCAGCTTCATTGGGAATGTATAACTGTGACTGAAAGGAACGGTAACTAGAGGCGAATTTATTCGCCTGTAGAACCCAGAAGATAATGTATAAATTTATTACATTATTTCTTTCCTCTTTCCTAATAAAACTGGCATTCGGGACTGCAATATACTGCCTTAACGATATTTCTTCGTTCACACGACTCTCAGGACGTCAAAAACAGTTTGACGAATAAAATAATAAACGTGATTGATTTTTCAAACGCACACTAAAAATAAAATTTGTGAAAAAATAAAATCAAAGAAAGGAATTTCAAAATTTTCGTATTTTCAGCAAAATTTATACGATTTGAATGACAAAAATTGACTTTCCGAAGAAATTTTCCAGGATAATTCTTGCTGCAATGGATAAATTTTTGGGATTATGGAGAAAAAGTTGATCCAACAAAATGTTGATCTTTTCCAACGAAATTTTCCTTCAGTGCATCAAATTTCCGTGAATATAAAATAATAATGTACACCGTCGGAGCGGCTGGAGAAATGTAATGAAAATCGTAGTAGCTGCCAACGTTGATAAAGTGTTTGATCAAAATAGTGGCTGGCTCGTAATAACTTGAAGGAAATGGAGTAACGAGTATAAAGACATTGGTAGGATAGTCAAATATATAGAGGTAGGAGCTTACGAAGCAAAGTGAAAGCGAGTGCGGTTGTGGTTGGCAGAGGATTATTCCGTCATTGTCGAACATATTTCGGTTCATATTTAACCCAACTAATTTGTCTTGAGATGGATCAAGGTGGGAACATGAGCAGAAGAGACTGCAAGGCATTTGTCTGGGCTGTGAGCAGAGAGAGGCGGAAGCAAGGAGGCGGAGGTGGCAACGCGCAGAGAGAGAGAGAGAGAGAGAGAGAGAAAGAGAGCGGAAGTGCGAGAAAGCGTTTCCTGCGGAGCTTTCTACTGCTCCAACGTGTTTTACGTCTTTGTTCCCATCAGGCTTTCTCAATTTCGGGCTCTGCTCTCGCTCGCTTCCATTTATCTCCTTCCTCGGGGTGGTACGGCATAATATTTGAGACAGGAGGAAGTACACAAGAGGAAAATGCGTCCTTGTCTTGTTTAGTAAAGAGGGACGCTCAAGACTCAAGAAAAGTAAAGACCAAAAGCTCGTCTCGCTCTTTCTCTTCTTAGCGTCTTGTGTATATTTACCTTCGTGATCCTGGGACAGAAAGATGAAGAGAGACAAGCGACGAAGAGACCAGCAGAAAGAGAAAAGCGAAAAATAGTGAGAGAGCGTGTCGAGAAATGGGATTGTCAGCGGAGAAACGAGCCATACGAATTGCACTGCGGCGAAACTCGCTTCAAGAGCAAGGGCTTTTGGCTGGGTTGACGTAAGATGTGCGACCGGCGTGCCAGGACTACAACTCCTCCGAGAATAACCGCAGGACTCGCGTCCTTGTTCAAGACTCCCTATCTACAGAATCGCTGCTGCAAACGTTTCCCAATATTCATCTTTATCATGTCAAGTAGATATATCGTTTTATACACATGACAGTAGAACGATGTATATAAAATTGTATGCCCCAAACCGAAGACGCGAGTCTTAATTTAAAAACAGAGAGTTAGACTCTGAAAAACAAGAAAAACATTCCAATCTTCATCAATCATCGAGCTGCCCCATGAAAATTTGTTGCTGAGTTCCTTGCGAGATCCTAATGGTTTTTCAGTGTCACCAAATTTATGTCCAACCTTTCGGATATTTAATTATATTCTCAAATGGATGAGAAACAGAGCGTGAAATAATTATTTGACGCAGTTTTATTTTTCATCGTAACAAGCCCTTGGATTCCTCTCCAAGTTATGATGAATCACTTTTTCTCGTTTTATCAACGTGCCTTTCCAATCTGCAGTTTCCGCTGGTATTCCAACAGTTTTTTTTTAAATAATTTTTTTCCAATTTTTTACATTGCCTCGAGCACTAAGTATATTGGATTTTGAATAGTGCTTCAGGCAGAGGATTTTTCGTTACGTAAATATGTTACGTTCGCGGAACTTGAACTGTCGAACGGATATGAGCTCCGGCTTGAAACAGAGCTCCGCCGTTTACAAAATGATGACACACTCTTCCGCGTACTCCTCCATCCCATCAACGTCAAAGACGTCAGAAAATATTTCGAGGAAACGAAGTGAAAAGAAAAAATTGACAGATTCGTCGATCGTATTCACAAATTTGGTGGAATTTGAATAAAACAGTTGATAAAACGATGGATGACTTGCTAGGGCGAGGCCAACACTTGGTTGGGTGACCGTCCAATCGTGTGAGAATCAATTTCAGCAGAATTCGCTTTTTGTGACTTTCTACTGAGGCTGATGAACTCAAACTTCAGTCAAAACGTCACGGCCAGAAAATATATTGACGAAAAAAAGAAAAAATGCACAAATTCGTCGATCAGAAATCGTTGAAATTTGAATAAAACAGTCGATGTCGAAACACTCGGTTGGGTCACCGCTCAATCGTGTAAAAATAAATCGCTTCTAGCAGAATTTTATTTTGGTGAATTGCTACTGATGCTGATGAACTTAAACCGGAGTTAAAATACAATCGTCCGAATCGGGGCAGAGTTTTACGCGGTTTTCCATGGGCCACGTGTGCAAATGGGCTACTAGAGTGCATCAGGGAAGCGTGGCCATGGGCAATATCCTGAAAGTATTATGGAAAACGAGCTCAGGGACGATGAGTGGATAAAAAGTGGAGTTAAAGCGCGAACGGATGGGCTTGCGATCGTAAAAAGAGATGAGGGTGAACGTGTACAAAAAATTAAAAGAATATGTTCATTAAATGTGAAAGATGATGAGAAGTAAAAAAAAATATATCGTTGAGAAAATGATGATGGGTGGGAATAAAAAATGGATATAAAGTGAAGTAGAATGAAGAAATTTATCGGGAGTACGTCTGCTTTATTTCCATCCATAAAACACGATAGGCTCTCGTTGATTCGTAAAATACTGTGTAGATCGCAAGAGATATCTGGAAACGTAAGGAAGGCGGAGTGGGCCGCAAAAAAGTAGGGAATCCAAGTTGAAGCATTGAGAATACGTGAGTTGAGGCATCAGCGTTTAGTTTTTTCTTTGCTACACTCCCAAGAGACTCTTTGAATACTGGAAGGATGCTTTTCTTTAGTGCTCCTCTCTTTTCAGCGATTTGCTTTACGAGCAGCCGCGTTTTTCGGGATTCGCCACCGAGTTTTCGATGCGATCACTTATCCAAGAAATATACAAATGTGTGCTGTGTGAATAAATAAAATAAAGATTAACGTAACCATACAAAATAGCCCAGAAGAAAGCAGAGCCTCGTCTTGGTGTTTCGTTTCTCATTTCTCGGACTTTGCTGCTGTTTCTGCTGCGGTCGTGTCCGCCCTAAAGTTTTCAAGTCTGTTGTTTTGGAGTCCGCGATCTCGAGGAGTTGGTTCGCGACAGTTGCCACGAGTACATTCGCCAAGAAAATCTTGACGAACAAAAAGCGCCAAAGCGTCGTCCACACCCTTTACTTTTTTTTTTTTTTATTCGTTCTACGTTTTTCCACCTCGATCTCCGGCACCGCGAACTATACCGGAAAAGGAGATATTTCCTCTCTCAGTTTTTCATTTCTTCCCCCCCCCCCCCATCCTCGGCCTCTTATTTTATGTACTTTTCCACTTTGGTTAGAAAAAGATCCAACCAATTCCCACAACTATTCCTGCCACTGCTTTTCCTCTCACGTTTTACGCCAAGAACCACTTTCATTTGCATGTGTGCAAAAAAATAAGAACCAGGAGAGGAAAATCGTGAGCAAACGACGGCAAAGAATTCCTCGCTTACTCTTTTAGTTGATATTATTATTTTTCTCGGGTTTGCCGGCGTTACAATCGCTCAGGAATTATAAAACGCTTCGTTATTTACGTTACAGACTTATTTTCCTTTCCATTTAATTCAGAACGCGCAGTAACGAAAATAAATGTGATGGAATTTCCAAGAACACAAATTGTCGTTTAAAATCATTTAATTGTTGGTCTTTCTTAAAATTAATTTGACAAAATTAAATTTTGTCAAAAAATGTCGATGTTTTGTTGAATAGAGTGAACTGAATTTTCGGATAATTTCAAAATTTTCGCTATTTTTGACTAAATGAAAATTCGAAACTTTTGACGATTTGAAATGACAAAAATTTACTTCTCAAAGAGACTTTCCAGAATATTTCTTGCTGCAATGACAACAATTTTGTGATTAAAAAAAAAAAAAAACGTTTCGTCCAACGGATTCAACAAAATATCGACCTTTTCCAAAAAAAATTTCCTTCCAGTGGAACGTATTTTCGAATTTGTATATGAAGAATGAGCGAGAGAGAGCGAGAGATGCCAAAAGAAAGGACAAGGCAGGAAATAAGGGATCAAGTCTTGGGATTTCGCCATTGTTTTTACATGAAACAGGACCGGAGATTGAATCCGGCAGGATGAAAGGAGCGAGATGTCGAGAAAGTAAGAGGCGTGCAAATTGTCCCGGCATTTTTCTTTCGCACGCCGGAATAACCTTTTCCACTTCACGACGAAGAGTGTTAAATTAAAAGAAATAAAGGGAGAAAATTTAAAGAGGAAAAAAGTATTCCAAGTGGTATAAAAGACTCCAATTTTAATATCGCGAGGTCGGACTTCAGTTCCAATGCATATTCATATTGGACGCGTCTTTGTAGGATCCGTTCGATAGGAAACAGAGATAAACACGAACAAGTCTAAAAAGCCATTCGGAAAGAGCATTTTATTTATTTAACCAGAATAATATGAAATTGTGAATAAAATCGTTGCTTATTTGCAATTTGGAAAGATATTAATTCGAGGGCTGAACTGAAAATCAAATTTCGTCAAAAAAGCGTCGATATTTTGTTGAACACGATGAACTAAATATTTTCGAGTAATTAAAAAATTTTCGTAAATTTGACAGTATTTTTTCGATTCCCAACGGAACTGTCATTAAAATTTACGATTGGAATGACAAAAATTGAATTTTCGAAGAGACTTTCTAGAATATTTCTTGCTCCAAAGACAAGATTTTTGTGATTTTTTTAAAAGAACGTTTAGTCGAAAGGAAACATCAAGCTTTTTCAGCAAAATTTTCTTGTCAGTGTCTAAAAGACAGTAAATGACAAAAGGACGTCATAAAATTATGAGGAATACTGTGGAATAGAGTGTATGGAAGCCTGAGGAGTAAAGGATCGAGATGAGGAAAACTCATAAAGGACTTTGTGTGTCTTTTGCCTTAGGATACTTGCGGGTGCAAAGAGAGTCATTCAATCTGAAAAAGCCAATACTTGGCCACACAGTCTAAACCCGCGTATTTCTTATCGCTCGAGTTGCTCGTCCTTCTTGTCCGAAAGCATCCTCTTATAATATTTATACTACTATTGTGCCTGGAGGTACAATATAATTCGGCATAATATACATTCGTTGTTAAAGGGGATGTCAGGAATAAGGGCAAATCCCTTTTCGAGCACTTTTCGTCCCTGACTCCTCGAGGACCCTTCTCCCTTGGTGTCCTTGTGCACGAGCCACGAAGCATATAATTTCCGTCAGGAATCCTCGTGGCTATGGCCCAGTGACAGCTCCAAAGTTTTCTTTTTTTTCATGTCAAGTGTATCTTTTCAGAGGAATGATTAATGTGACGTTTTTCTTGTGACATTTCCATCGCGCCGGATTAATAATCGCGAAAAGAGATAAAGAAGCGATAATTAAAATTCCAACTCTCCGAGTCTCGGCATCGTTTGCTCGCTTGAGTAACGAGAATCGTTCCGGCAGATCATTAGAAGAAACAAAAGTCAGTTTTATTGTGTGGCACGTGGTGCATGTGAATACGCAAGAGCCGGATCGCAACAATGCATTTGAAAATATGACACGCTGTACGAATACCGATTCACAATATGAAAAGAGGCAAAAAATGAGCGAGTGCGTGCTTGCGAGAATTTTGTTGCGCGCGTGCTCGTATAAATGGCACGACACCTGTTGGGAACAAAACTTGACGCAGTTGAGGTCAGAGCATGTAGGAAAAACTGGTCCACGATGATATAAAGTCCATTTGCAAACACCTTGTCATGTTTATACTTGTATATAATGTATATGTTTCATATATTTATATATACATATGTAAAAATGTTCTCCCACGTGGTTTGGTATTATTCAGAAAGTTGGCGTGCAAAGTGCACATAAAATTCTCTTCGTTCCTTCAGGGAACAATTTTTATTTTCACCTCACACACGGAATCTCCGCAACTCGCTCTTTACAATCTCTAGCACGTTTCCCACGCGTCTTGCTATTTTAAACGTGTAGCAAAATAAATAATTCTGCGATTGAGGTGGCTCGAAAAGAATTGCATAAATATTTACATCGTCCTTGCCAAATAATAAAAATAACGAAAACTATTAATTAAACGCAGAGACGCGACAGATCCGGGTCGGAAAAACTTTCCTCAGCGACGTTTCCAATGGTTTTTTCCACTTTTCGTGACATTTTACTTGCAGCACTCTGCAATAAATGCTGGAAAGAAAAACTATTAACGCGAATGAGAAACAAGCTCAAAACGATGAGTCGAGTCCGAGTAAAGTTTACAGCTGCTCGAGACGTCGCATCATCCTGGCTCTTGTCATCTCCCGCTTTTGCCGAGGTGCAATTATTTTGCAGACTACCATTCGAGGTGTTTGTTTTTTTTTTTCACAGCAGCATGACATGTTTGTATTGGATGCTGCTGGAAAAAAAGTTGGCGAGTTAATAGAAAAAAAAAGTTCCAATGATCGAGTGTGTAGAATTTTTATCCAAAAAGGAAAATTAATAAATTATTAACTCGAATTATTTTCTTCTCGATTCTATTTCGTGGCAGATAAAAGGAGGAAAAAATGCTTTCGAGATCGAGTCCGTTGGAAGTGGAAATGTTTCAGGAAAAAGTGAACAACTTGTAAAAGCTGGTCTGTCGCTCCAGCTCTCGGTTTCTCCTCTTTTACTCTCATTTTCGGACTCCCTCGAGAAGAGACAAAAAAATAAAACGGCTCGAACGAAATTGCGACGAGACGACGGATGAAAAAGGCTCTTCGGTGCACAACATCCGACGAGCTGCTCTCTTCCTCCACGCGTTCAATATTTTTTTTTTCCTCTATTTTTTCTTCCTCTTTCCCCGCGCGATGCTTCTTCCTCATGGCCATTTCGGAGTTTCTTTTTCCACTGGAAAACCGCGCACTAACGGCTCGTCCGCAACGTCATGAAAACTTGATTCCCTTCCATCATTCCGACAAATCTCTCATTCCCTAACGATTCATATAAACAACATATTTATCACTATACACGTTCGCTTCTGGTTATAATCGTCAACTGAATTTCTCGGAACGATTCAGCGTCATCATTACATATGCACCACATTTGCTTTGAACCTGGAAACGCACGGCGTTCTCCAAGGGACCGTTCGTTTAATTTCCAATTACCCAATTCACGGACTGAAAATGGAATTCCGTTGAGCACGGTCAACTGAATATTTTTGGATAATTTAAAAATTTTCGTTATTTTGACAATATTTTTGATTTCTCACGGAACTGTCAGCGAAATTTACGATTGGAATGACAAAAATTGATTTCTCGAAGAGACTTTCTAGAATATTTCTTGCTGCAATGACAATTTTTTTTTTTTAAAAGGTTGAGACGATCGTATCTAGAAAAATATCAATTTTTTCGGACAAAATTTTCTTTTCGGTGTAATGTACGAGGAACTTGTATCACTGAAAGTGTTTTCAGCATTCGTAAATGTTAACAAGCTAGATATGAGCTCGAGAATGAGTGAGAGCAGAGGATCGGGGAATTGGGGCGCCTCGAGGCAGGAAACGGGGCATACTACGCTGTCAATAGATCAGGAGTACATGGAATATGGAGGCGTTGGTACGCCGCAATGCACATGCATGCATGCCTATATATATGGGAGCTCGCACGAGAACCGACAAAGAGAATATAATCCACGAAAATGTGAATAATGTGATGGAATTTCGCACTGGCAGCAGGTTTGGGAGCCACGAAGAATTTTCGTTTTTGTTTGGCTGAATTTGACATTCTTCTATTTTTCATTCCACCGCAAGAGAATTCTAGCTCGAAGTTTTTTCGGACCGTTGTAAACACGGAAATATAATGGGGTCAACGCGACCCAGTGTGTTAAGCAAAGGCTCCCCGCATTAACGGTACACAATGCGTAGATATTTTTTGACGTCGCTGAATGATGCAAGTGCAAAAAATGCATTTTCTCTCATGCATTTTTCATGAGAATAAACGCTCCAGTCACTTCGTTCCAGGCTCATTGATTAAAAGGGACTGGCAAAATCTCTATTTCTCGAGAATTTCGTAATCTGATATTATTTTTGTGAATATCTCATGTAATTTTCTCAACAGCCAGTTTTTACGTAATTCATAAATTTATGATAACCTTTTTTTATCATTGGTGAAGGAGAATGCGATTCGCACTTCCCTCTGGTTTTCTTTTCTGCCCTCGTCCGCACGAGCTACAACCTTTTGCCAGAACCGATAGATTTATTTTCATCTATCGTTTGAATCCTGCGAACATGATCCGACATTCTCGAGGTTCGAACCCCAAAAGCATGTACGATTAGATCGGATAAGTCCTATTTGTGGAAAGTACAATTTTCCTTCAATTCATATATTTGGCATGCGAAACTTCATTTTTAGATTATTTGTTGGTAATGGGACGAAGGGGAATATAAATAGACGGTTAAAAATCTCCCTTCGGCTTTTTCGGTACTTGATCGATTAAGCTCCAACTGTTGAAAGCCTGAGATTTTATCCCGGCACACGCGCGTGTGCAATCTCATTAGCATCATTGTAACATTATTTTCATAAATCATTTATTTTTATTCAACAACGTCGCATTATTATATATAAAAATCCAAGTTGAATAATTCAATCATTTTTCATCCTAGTCAACGATCTTCAAAGTAATTCAATTTCAAACGTCATTCGTCAAATGGCACTGCATATAATGAAGAATTCTAGACGATAAACAACATTTTCAACCCTCTATAGAACTCATAAATGAGGCCAATTTTGAAAAATCCATATCTCTGGTAAAATTTGAAGAAAAGGATTCAACTTGGGCTCATTCTTATCGTTTTTCAATGCAGGATCACGTGAGCCTGGGAAATTCGGTTTCAAGTCAAAAAATCAGTGAAAAACGCGCTGGAGTCTGAAATTCCTGTCAGTCCATTTTTATCTCCACGATGCAACGATTTGCCATCGGTCCTGATCCGAAATAAGAGACTTGACTTTCGATCTCACACTTTTTGGGATTATGAAGAATGAAGGACCGCGAAGAGGTCGGATAAAAAAATAAGCTTCCTCGAAATAGAGAGGAAGCGGAGGCGTGTATATCACTTGGAAGGGATTTGGACAAGTCTGTGACGTGAACGGCAAATCTGTATGGATTAAACGTTCTGGCACATTACGAAGTTTGAAGATTTCGTTGGTTAGAGAAATCGCTTTAGCCGCAGGGACTCTCATCCGCGGGGGTTGAGCTTAATGACCGGGGGTTTGCTCTCCTGCTCCTCGCTTCGATGCCATTCGATCCAATTAGTCATAGGTCCGAGTACGCCGCATCGTTAATACCTTGAATTAACTACCACGATTAAATGCTCTCATTCTTCCAACGTATCGCTCATACGTCATGAGACATCGGGGCTTTGAGAAATGCCAGCACCTACCATTATCGGCTTTATCTGACCTTTCACCCAAACTCTCTCCGCACCCGTTTTTGCGACATTTTCATCCTCTTTGGTCACCAACGTCGTCCATCATCAATCGCAACCTCAAAATACCGTAAGACGCAAGGAAAAAAATCCCAACTACTATGAAAATATGTCAAATCTTCGTTTCAAATCGTTCGAATTCGATCGGGACGGAGAATCTAGTGAAGTCTTGACGTGTTTCTGTAGAAAAATCTCAAGAGAGACAATTTTTTTCCAATTTTTAATCGGCGTCTAGTTATCGACGAGTGATTCAGCATTCAAGCGGAATTCTTGTGCCCGGAATATAAATTTACATATAAATAGGACAGTTTTCGAAAAATATCGTTCAAAATTTCATGCGAAATCCAAAATCCAGCAAGTGACTAAAGTCCAAACATGCATTTTTGACGGGGAAGGCAGAAAATTGAAACTTATTGGAAAGCTGAAAATTTTTATTGACGATATTGAGAGAATAAAAAATTTCGGGCATTTGTTTTCATCGTACAGATTGAAATGCTTTTCCACAGTTTTGATCAATTTGCGAGCGTGACGAACGAAAAAGTTGACAATATCGTTTGGGTGGAGGATCCGTTGCGTTAAATTTTTGTCATCGATGAATTTTTCGTGCCGACGGAAAAGACTAAAAGACATTTGTGTGTAATTCGGTTAAAAATTGGATCGATGACAGGCTTTCATTTCGTTGCTAGCCGGGGCTAAAAAACACGAAGCTGAACGCGTTCGCGAGCTGGATCGTTGCGGGTTGAGTTTTATAAAATTACTCAACTGATTGCGGAAGTTGCAGCGTTTGGTGAAAAAAAAGGCAATATTATATCGACACATTCCATTCACAGGTGGGCGATGCTGTCCATCAATAAAGAGCAAAAAACTGGATTACACAACGGTCTCGGAATGTCTCGTTAATTTTTTCTCCATTCACAATTTTCTATTTTGCGGAATTTCTCTTTCACATTCTCCAAACCTGCACAATATGCGAGCCTGCATTTGCATGTGCACGAACGAAGTTAAAAAAAAAAAGTAGAAAATTACGAGCTAAGTCAATCGACTTTTTTTTACAATGGACCGTTTTCCGGAATGGGTGGAGAAGAATTTTCGAAATGTTTTTATTTCTCTTTCAAATCCGGAACTCGTTTTCCAATTATTCCCATAGAAATGCTCTTCCCGTTTTTTGGCAACTCGTGCAAGGGATAGGGGCATAAAAAAAAAAATCACAATATCAACATCGACGCGTGTTGAAAATTCTCTGCGAACAATTGAAAAACCTTCAATCACTTTTATTAATTCTTGGATATTCGATTCTCGGTTCTTCATACAATCAGCAACCCATGCAAATTTTCCAATTTCCCCAACAGAATGAAAAAATATTGAAAAACAAAAAAAGAATCCATTGAAATGGCGCTTCTCGGAACATTTTTTTTCACTCATTTTCGGAAAATGTGCATTTCGGGCTATTCGAAAGGCTAGACCAAATTGCGACACTATTCACATGCGCAGATCGTGTTTATTAATGGATATTCCGCTCAATTAATGTTGCAGAGGGACAAGTGGTATCGATATAGATCTTCGGAGAGTTGACATCGACCAATGTCCTTTGCCAGCGGGATCCACACAATTGAACATTTTTGCAGCCAGTGACAAGTGCAAGAATCGAACGACCGAGGTAATTAAAAAAAAGCGTAGACAAAATGATAAATAAATGAGTATTTTTTGATCAAGGAAAAAATGGAATGAATTTCGTTGATCAAAGAAATAATTGGCGAGAAATTGTTTCCGATATTTGAAAAAAAATCATTTAAAAAAAATCTCTAGCGACAAAAAACGTGAGTCGTTGAATCTGCTGCTGTAATTTCGACGAATCTGATAAAAGCGAGAGTGACGTGTTTGATGAAAATAAGAAAAAGAATGAGGCAAATTTAGTTTTATATTCTCTCGTGCTTTGTCACTCACTCCCTTTATAAATGGCATGTATAACGTTGTCGGCGTAATTGCTTCAATATCGGGATCAATCTCGGTTCGAAATTGGCTTCGATATCGCGGTCTGATATCGACGCTACGAGAGGCGCGACGTGGTGGGCCTCGTAGTGCTTATAAGCCACAACGGTTGCACTCGCTCTTGCGTCGTGCTCCTCGACTGCGCGCCTCTCTTCTCTCTAGCGAGATATTAGGAAAATGTTCTCTGTACGTAGGTCGATATCCGCGCACACAGACATATTACATATTCTTCTTTTACATATATGTACATTTATAGTGACTGCTGGCTCAGGCTGTAAAGTCAATGAATAATTCGTCGAATATCGCGATCGATTCTGAACGAGATATTTCGATACGAAAGTCTAGGCTGCGAGGCTAATAAAAGGCAAAATATTCTAAAAAGAATGATATAAAAAAAAAGAGAGTAATATCAAATTCGTGCTCCGTTCCAATTCGGTCCTAGGGTTATAGCAAAATATTCAAAGCGCACCAACACAAACCACAATCCAGACTGCATCATATACATTCATTTTCCACCATCTATATTTAAAAGGCTATCGAAAAAAGTTGAACGAATGCGAAAAAAAAGAATGAAAGCCATTCAAATTCGATTTTTTTTTGCCACAGCCTAAGCTTCTGAGTTGATTGCATTCGAGGGAGAAAAAATTGGTGGTGGCTGTTACAATGCGATCAACACTGCAATGTTCAAAGCTTTCAAAGCCCTTTTTTTTGCAAAGTTGAAACTTTTATCCTGTCGAAACTTTAAGCTTCTTTAGGATAATTAAATTTGGATTAAAAAATCGCTTAGCTGATTAAAAATATCAAAGTCCATACAAAAAAAAAAAACTCTTTTTTCACCGGTGCACGACAAATTAATAAATATCGAAAGTACCGGAGGGCGCCATTGAAAATTGTTTCCCTTTGCTACTTTTGAATTCTTTAGTTGAATGAATTTCCTTGACAAATTACTTTACAAATTATTATCATACCGTTCCAACGCTTTGAGAGATTATGGACGACTGTGCTGAGCTTGTTTTTTTTTGTCAGTCTCTCCCTCTGCTCTGGATGCAGCGTCACATTTTTTACTTTTTATTCAATGTGGAAAAAAAATGCATTACCTCCAGTTTTCGTATCTTGGCTGCGAAAGAAAATTTTTTACACCATTTTCCCTTTTCACGACGACGCAATACTTCACCTCGGATTCCCTGTCAATCTTTTTCACTTTTCTCCTTTTGTCACTTAATTTTTTTTCAATCACAAAAATTTTGTCATTGCAACAAGAAATATTCTAGAAAGTCTCTCCGAAAAGTAAATTCTTGTCATTCCAATCGTGAATGTTGTTGAGAGTTCCGTTAAAAATCAAAAATATTGTCAAAGTTACGGAAATTTCGAAATTATCCAAAAATATTTTCGACAAAATTCAATTTTCGGTGTATTGAGTTTTTTTTTCTTCCTCACAGAACTGGCAAGAGATTTTTAGTGATGAATCGGCTTCATCGAATGTGAATTTAATGAGCTCGCGTTTAGAAGCGTCAGGGAGATTTCTGTCCTCGGTATATCAATCAATTATGTTCTTAATTATTTTGTGGACAGTGCGTCGCGACAACGGGACTTGGATTTCGACGGGGAAGTTATCGATGTGTGTGTCGACGAGGTTATTATTATCCAGACACGAAATCGACTGAGAGATATTACAATGGGACGGTGATCGAGGAGGAGTACGAAAAGCAAATGCTGGTGAGTTTAATTATTTTATTCCCACATTTCGACGATCATGAATCACGATGAAAAAACCAAATAAAACTGCACAAGTTAATAAAGAGTTGAAAATGGAGATGAAAATTCATTTAAAGTGAAGCATTTCACTTTTATCCTGACAATTTAAATAACAAAATGAAAAATCCCAGCGCTCTCTCATTTTGCAATACTCTGAAAGAAAAAAAAAGATCATTCGTTTATAAATTCATTCGTTTCAATGGAAAATGCTGTTTTTTTTTTCTACGATCCCAATACGTTTCTCTTATTTCTCGTTCATCCAATCGCATCGAGATCGAATATATTTCAAGTACTGAAAAAAATGAGGAGGCTGCTCGTTAGGAAATAACCAACGAGACGTCATTGAAAAAAACGACGAGTTCGCCTTGGTAATGAATAGAGCCTGCGGTAAGGCTCTTCGTGGGGTTTTCTTGATAACAAATTGGCTCGGAATGATGGAAATCTATACACACATATATATATATTTTCATGTAAAAGTCGAGAGCGAGAGACTGCTTCGGAAAAAAAGGAAATACAAGATGTTCCATAGCTCCTTGAGGAGTAGAATATCGAGAAAATTCTAGCCACGTAGAAACGTAGTTCGGTCATTTCATCTCTCAAGCGAAGCGTGTCCGTGCGCCCACCAAAGGTCAACGAAAGCTCAAAAAACGGTAAGACATGCTTGGCCAGTTCCCCATCAGCGCACGTAACGAGCTACTTCAAATTCTTAAATAAGTAGATTGCCGGAAAAAAAATTAAAGGAATTAGAAAATTCTGAAGCTTCAAGGACATACAGAGGAAAAAATTGCGTAACTCGTATCCACGTCCGGAAAAACTTGATCCTCAAATTTTTTTTGTCACGATTTGCCAATGATTTTCTTTCAAATTCAACAAGTTACTCCTCGTTGCCATGATTATTTAATTATTGTAATTAATGTTTTCTTTTTTCACCCGAACGATTAATGTTGAAATTTTGTTGAAAAAGATCGATATTTTGTTGGATACGTTTGACTAAACGTTTTTTTTTTTTTGAAAATCACAAAAATTTGGTCATTCCAGCAATAAAAAAGTCTCTTTGAAAAGTGAATTTTTGTCATTCCAATCGTAAATTGTGCTGACAGTTCCGCTAGAAATAAAAAGTTCAGCGGGTTGAAAAAAAAAAAAAATCAATATTTTTTGAGAAAAGTTAATTTTCAGTGCATCGTCGCGAAACAGTCACGCTTTACGAATAATTAAATACACGTCAGTTTGGCCATTCGCTTGCAATCTCGACTGCTGTGAGCTTCCACCGAAAAAAAGCAAATTTCAATGAGCGATGCGATATGAAGGTGAGGCTCTGAGCGCGTAGTTGGAATAACGAAAGTTGACTTGGAATTCATGGCAATATCTTGGCGTGTGTCTGACGACGAGTGAAAAGGAAAAGCGTGAAAATTGAGTGAACGTGAACGCGAAGGAAGGTTCGAACTCGTCGAGAGTTGGCTTTCCCTCGAGCTTCCTTTTGGGGCATACCGAAGAAACGTGGCTTTTGCTCGTATATATCGAGACCCGAAACTATATGTACATGATTTTTGTAAATTCGAAGAGGTGAAAATTCGCGTGATGCTAACTCGAATGAAGGAAAGATGAAAGAGGCGGAAGAACGATAAAGTTTGCCACGTGGTAACGTCTTTGACGTGGTTGTAAAAGGATCTCATCCTTAAAGTTCCCCTTGCAGTTGAGTTCTCGTAAAATTGGCTACGAACTTTGAATCCTTCGTTTCTTGGCTCTTCATAAACGAAATCTTTGAGAGGGTAGTTTCTTGCAAGTTTGAGCGAAGACAACGAGAAATGATAGACTAAAAATAGAATCCGCCCGGATGATATCTTCGCAGCTCAGTCTAGAGAGACAGACTGAAGAATTCACTTGCGCGGAGACACGTTAAATCCACCTGCAGTCAGAGAAAATATAGAGATCCCAACCGAGTTGGCAAAAAAGACAGCGAAACTCGAGCCAAGACGGAGCGGTTCCGGCTTTTCATCATCCGATTTTCCGATCCTACTTACTACTTTTCTCTCGTACACTTGAATTTTCACCAACTCTCGGAGCTCCGAATCAAAGCTGTTGGGAATAATAGAGACACTTTTAAAAGGGGATTAGTAATAATCCGATTTATCGGACACAACAAAACAGGATCATCCTCAATTTTGCTCCATTTCTTATTAATCAAAGAATCCCAATAAGCAACTTGATTTTATTTTATTTCGCACAGTTAAGGCGTTTCGTTGCCGGCCATACAATGATGCCATGCTAAACCATGTCAAAACCGTCGAAATTTTCAAAATCATTGGAATTTAACAGAAATTTCGTTAATATATTCTTTATTATTCAAATAACGATACAATTTTTTTCAGATTTTTGTTCTTAAGAGGTCTCGAGTTGCTCGATAACTAGAGACAGATGTAAAATTAGAAAAAAGTTGTCTTTTCGCACTTGATGTTGAAGAACGTTATCACAAAATTTTATCAATTCCTCAATATTTAGATTTTCCTACAGAAACTGCTTAAGGAGGTTAAATCAGTTTTTTAAAAAAATTTCAGTACTCGAGTAATTGAGCACTAAACTTCACATAATAAGTTTGATTCAAATCTCAATCGTTCGATAATCGTGTGGTCGAAAAGTTGGCAAACATTTGTGTTATTATAAATTGATGCCAAAGAATGAAACGAAATTTGATGAAATTCTGATTATTTTCATTTCGAGATCCAACCACTTTGATAAATGGACTCGACATTCAACACTGGAAGATCAAACGACAGTTTTGATCGGTTATTTTGCAACGAATACGACTGAATATAATGTTGAAATGCAGGACAACGGAATTGAATGATCAACGCAACGTGTTTGACATGCAGTACGATTTTGAAGGACCATACACAATTCCCAGATATAATGAGCCAGCAATGTAAACGATTGCGTAGCTGCTGGTTTGCTTTTATGAGCGAGTTTATTCGCGATCACGTTTGATATTAATTTTGCATGTTGAACTGACCGAAAGTGCAAATATTTCAAGTGGAATATTCTGGTGAAAATGAAGCGCATGTAAAATAAATATATAGAGATGAGAGGACAAAACTGGTTTCAATCAGTTTTTGAGAACTCCTGCAAAGTGGTCGTTTTTGACGAAGAGTTTCGAATGCATTTTGAATTGAGGCAGAATGATTGAAACGATTTTTGCAATTAAATTCAGTAACGAATCTCGTTAGTCGTTGCGAGAGCTCCGATGATTTGCATCGTGCAATAGATTCAGTAAATGCACGTAATTTGCTTGGTAATGGATCAAAGTGCACTTTGTAATGATGGAAAGCGTAAATTTATCGTCTTTTTATCAATCCATTGGGCATTTCCTTTCGATTCAGTCACGCTGATGGGGCGATTTTTATTTGGCTCCGCGAAGCGCTATAAATCGTGTAAAGTGGCGATATCCTTTGAGCCGAGGACCAACCGGAAGAGTATAAAAAGTGGAATAAAATCTGTAATGTACGTTTGAAAGGAGGTTTTTAGAGGGAGCAAGAGAGAGGAAGAAAAAGTATCAAGGGAAAAAATGTAGGTAACGAGATAAATAAAGAGAAACAAGAACGGAAAAGGAGCGGGATAAGGATCAAGAGCGTTTACGATTGTGACACTGATTCAATAATATGCCCAAACGCGATTCTCGTTCGAAGCCCTCGAGCGTTGTCACTGCTCCGAGCTTTATGACACGCTTCGTTGAATTTTCTTTCCTTCTTGCCAGCCTCCTTCGCGCGAGGGCTCGTATACGAATACACACACGATATTCTCCCTATATATGCTGGGATAACCGTTATCGTCAGCACATCCGCCTCCACCCGCAAGATATCTGGATATTGCCGTCGTTATGTTTGACGGCCCGATAATACTGCGAGAGAGATATTGGCTTAAAGATTCCATGTCATATACATATTTCCTACACAGCGAGTGTGTTTGCGTGCGAGCTGGAATAAAATAAATAGGGATGACGATCGAGGGGGAGAGCAGGGGAGGAAAAAATGAACATAAAAAATTAATCAAGATGCTGTCGTTTGCTGAAATATCTTGCAAACATATTTTTCAGCCCTAGAACGGTAAAGCGGGGTCAAAAATGACCCCAGACCACTTTGAATCCCGCGCCGTTCTCGCTCTCCCGTTTTCATCGTTTTGTGCATTAAAAACGAAGAGAATGAGCCCAAGTTCGGGCCTTCTCGTTAAATTTTACGCGAGATATGGATTTTCATAATTGCGATCATTTGGCGTCCCAGGTTTGCCGGTACAAGGTGAAAAAAAATCAAATGGAATGATGCTGAAAAGTCTGGGTCTGGCATACCCGTAAGAGGAATCTTCGTCGACCGCGTGCGAGATGACGTCTCCACGGTTTAGCAGGCTTAACGAGCCACAGCAGGACGTGGCTATTTTTATCATTGCCATCGTTTGCTTCGCCCTATTTTCACGGATGACGTTGGGTGCGAGGTTAAGTTCAGCGGAACAAGTTATCGAAGTTTCGCGCATCCGAGCAAGTTTTCTTCCTCGGATTCTTCGTCCTTTTCAGCTCGTGGTGAAACGCGGCGACGAGAAGCTGGGAATTAAGGCTGCGGATGCTCGTGCGGCCAGACTCTGTCAAGTTGCACCAGAAATTTTTCTTTGTCGTTTCTCTCCCTGCTACGCTGCAACTTTTGGTCCCCTATACTGTAGCCAATCGAAGATTGCTCCAGCAAGAAAACAAAGTCTCACTCTTTTCCTTTTCCACTCGCCAACGTGTCTTTCCGACTACCAACATTTTCACTCTCCACTTTCCTCCTCTCTCTCCCGTTGTTTCTTTCTCCATTTCATACTCACTGCTCCGTACAACTGGAAAACTCGTAATGTCATAGTTTCTAACCAGTTTGTCGTTGTTGTGACTGCTCGCATGTCAGAGTAGCCCAGTTATTCTCGCCAGCTTAACTATTACGTATATATATACTTTTCTGCTCTTCGCACACACCCTTTGAAAGCCGTGCGTGACCACAAGTTAGCAAACAGTAACTCGAAATTTGTTTAGCTTGCATTTTGTCGTAGTTCCGTTCTTTCCTCACAGGGACTCTGCCGCCGCTCCGGTTTATTACGAAACTACGTGCGACAATTTGAAATATCGAAAAATCTATTCCGCCGTCTTTACACTGCAAAGAAAATTTTCTTGGAAAAGATCGATATTTTATTGGATACGTTCGACTAAACGTTTTTTCGAAAAATCACAAAAATTGTGTCATTGCAGCGAGAAATATTCTAGAAAATTTCTCCGAAAAGTCCATTTTTGTCATTCCAATCGTAAATTTTACTGACGATTCCGTCAGGCATAAAAAATATTGTCAAAACGAACTATTTCGAAATTGAGCAAAAATATTTATTCGATAAGTCAATTTTGATGAAAAAATGAAATAAAATTTTAAATACGTATGAAATTGTTTTGAAAATTTTTACGAAAATGTACTTCCTGCACAAGACGACAAACTATTTTTTATAAAAGTTTGGTTTTATAAAAAGATCGAGATTTCACTATTTTTTTAACGAAATTATGCAACTTTTGAAACTTTGATTCAACAGGACTCTCGTTTTGAGATTATCTGTGGATAACTCGTGGTTACAGATTCATCAAACATCGAGTTCACTCAAGCCCCTTTCATTTGCTGGCTTTTGCGGCTTGCAGCACGAAGTAAAACCTTCATAAAACCTTCACTGCCTCCTGCACGTTACATATATTACAAATTCGCCCGTTTCTCCACTCTCTTTGTCCGTTGATCTCTCTCTCTCCCTCTTTTTCTCCCTCCATCGTTCCTCCCTGCCTCTCATTCCGGTCAGATAATGTTTCTTTAAAAAAAAAGCTCGCGCAGTTTGCCGAGCAAACTGCTCGTTTGCTATTAGCCACAGCTTTCAGAGCAGATTAAACTTTTGAGTTTCAAGGGACGTTGTTAGTTATAGCGGAGGAACGTTGCAGAGTCAAAAGCTTTCCGCCACTAAAATTCAGGTTTTCATCCACACCAGAGGATTACAGGAGCGAGCAACTGGCTCCATTAACTTTTTCACTTTTTATTCTGCAATTGAGTGTGATCGTAGAAAATTTTTCGATATAAACGCCATCAACCGCAAGAAACGTTGAAAAATGTTGATTATAAAAGGTAATAAAAATAAATAATGAAAGAGATTTTGCAAAAAAAAAACGCCAAAATAGCAGCTGACGATGAGATTTCGTTGTCCCGGGAAAAATATCAGGATCCCAATATAATTCGTTGGAAATTTTTGCCCTCCTTGGTACGAGAGTATTTCCGGAGGTAGAAATTGATTAATTATATCAGTAAAAGGACCAAATGCGAGGCGGGTCAATCCAATATCTGAAGTAGTGCAATATACGTTTAATCTGAATTATGGCTTCGGTAAAAGACAGAAATGGGGAGATGAGGAAAAGAGAGTGGACCGAGTGCGGAGGATTTTTTTCGAAATATTTGATTATCGAGAGTGAAAAGGAGAAATGTGATTCCAAGGCATTTTGATTTGATGGAAGCAAATGGAAAATATGTATTCCGGAGTAAATATGACCATGGTATGGTGAGCAACGAGTATTATTGATCGAGAGTATATTTCCATCTCGACGTCACAACAAAAGATCCAATTATTAGTGCAATTCTTAATAAAGCTCGAAGGACTTCTTTTCACAAGATTGATTACTCGACATCGTGCCTACCGAGGCTTTCAAACATCGAGACCGAACCCTCATTCGCTCGACAAGGCGAGAAAAACTTTTTGCAACAAAAAAACATCAATTTTATGAGAGTTTTGAAATCTCTCGTGATTCCTTTCATGGGGTTTTTCAAGCTGGTGTCGAGCGAGATATTGCATTGCAATATAATCGTCTCCAAAGTTCGTTTGTCATGATACAGTGTCGTCGAGAGGTAGCACACGTCGCCGGAGGGCTTCGATGAGATCGATGTACCAAAGTTGTGACCAGGTCAACGGGCCGTTAACGTAATGCCGCTCTCGTGGCCTCCCTCTCGCTCTCTTTCCGATTTCAGATTCAGACCATCCGAGAAAATGTCCATTATTTATTGAACGAAAAAAAAATGACCGCGTCGATGTATTGTGAATTATTGTTGGGCCAGGGATCCTGCATTAATCATTTCTGGACAAATTGAGCTTTCCCTCGAGCATTTTCCCATGATTATACATTAAAACTAAGCAGGTGTTTACAACAACAAAATTAGCGGCTAGTGAATTTCTCGATGAACGACGGGGATCCATAATTTAAGGAGGTTTCATTGACATCATTATAGACATCAACGGCAAAATTATGAGATACATTTTTTCCAAGATAATGACATTTCGCGTGAAAAAAAAAAAGTAAAAAATTACGGAAAGTTTCACTGTCTAGTAATCGAGATCGTCGGTGTTCAAAATTTAACATGAGATCGTATGGGAAGTTACGAAAAAAAGACGATATTTTACAACAAATAATTCGTTCTCTACACTGAAAAGACAATTGTGTTCGGAAAAGATCGATATTTTGTTGGATACGTTCGACTAAACGTTTTTTGAAAAATCGCATAAATTTTCGACATCGCAGCAAGAAATATTCTAGAAAATTTCTTTGAAAAATCAATTTTTGTGGTTCCAATTGTAAATTCCACTGTCAATTCCGATCGAAACCGAGAGTTTAAAAATTATCCAAAAATTATTCAGTTGTCCGCGCATGCTTGAAAAAATATTGACGTGTTTTTGATAAAATTCAATTTCCAGTGCAGACGGTCAAACTGGCATTAAAATTTACTCACAGTTGAGTATTATTGTTAAGAAAGTTCGTACGAATTTCAGAGAATCACACTTGGAATTTATCCAACGCATGAGAAACGATAGAACCTCCTCAAGGCTTTTTTTTACACATTAAGAAATTCTTTTCGGTCGTTACTTTGATTTTTTTCTTGATTATGTCTAAAGAGAAAAAAATTCTACTGTTCTCTGGATTTTTACAGTGCGGACTACTATTTTTTTGGTGTTTTTCTTCGTATAAAGAATCATTATCTGCAAACGTGGGAGAGACAACGAAGAATGTGTTTGTTTCTGAAGCACGGCAATAATACCCAGAGACAGAGGGTGTGTGTGCGCAGAAGGTCCTTAACTGGTGGTTGATCCTCCAAGGAATCTGTAATTCGTGCCAGCAGATCCTCCAAGGAATCTGTAATTCCTGCCAACTTCTTGTTTCTCTCATTCCCATGCGAGTACAAACGCTCACTGCAGAGAGTGCCTGACTTCACGCTACGAGAGTGAGCTTCAAATCGCTTGGTTGCTCCAGTCCACATGCGGGCTACATTTGCATAAACTGAACTAAAGGAAACGACGATCGAGTTAGCTCTGTCCTCAACCCTTGTCCTTCCAATTTCTCTCTCTCTTTCTCTGCCTCTCGTCTCTTGGCCACACAAACAAACACATTTTACTGTTACAAAACGTATTACAAAACGACATTATTTAGGAGTCTTTCAAAATTTTGTATAAACGTTTTTGATACCAAAACTAACAGTTTTCTCCGATTAAGAAAAACATTTCTGACGTTCAGATTTTGAGATATTTCATTTTTAAAGTTGCATAAATCGAGTTGCAAAAACAAAATGTATTTAGGATTTTTTTTTCAGACATCCAGAAAGTCTCTGGACCGAAATTTTTTAAGAAAAATCCTTAACACATTTTTCTGAAACTCATAGACGAAACGCGACTTGAATTTACACGCGTTTAGATATGGGAAAAGTTGAAAATTGGGAATTAAGTATCTCAAATTCTTATCGCCAGAATATTCTTCTTCCTAGGAGAAAATTGTTTGTTTTCTTGTCAAGAATGCTCATGAACAAATGATCGGAGAATCCTAAAGAGAGTGATTTTGCGATAGTAAAATGTTAAATATTTATGTTATCACCCGATCGATTTCTCTCTCTCTCTCTCTCGCTCGCTCTCGTTTACAGTCTATCGTAATAATACAATTTAGTGGCGAGAAGAGGAAAATCCGTTTGTGAGACAACACCACGCCTGTTTGTTTGCCTCTTGATTGCTCTTTCCAGCAAGACGATGAGAATGCAAGCCACGTACGAATCTTGAGAGTCTATTAAGGTCGATCACTAGTCAGATTATTTCAAGTTGAGGAATTCGTCGACATGAGCGTACGTAATTGGATAAGTTAAAATTGCAGCATTTTCAAATTAAGCTAGAAACTCAAAAATTGTCATAGGAAAAAAGACTTTGAGGATGAAATCAATGTATTCGTACAAAAAAAAGCTCAGAAGGCATAACAGCGTTCGAGAAGGTAAATTAAGGGCTTGGATTTATGCAAAACATAGCCATGAGGGAATCATTATTAAAATTTCAATAATCGATGCAAATATGAGAGGATTGCAATGGGAAGAGATGCACTTTATGGACAAAGTCGATCGTAATATTCCACAGAGATTATGGACTCAATGTTGAAACCAGTGGGCAAGTTGGTTGGGAACATTTACCACGACGAATTCTATTATTTCACGTGCTCGTGTACGAATTAACTCGTCGGGGAATTTCGTGGTACACTGAAACCCGGAAGGCTGGGAGACAGAGAGCGAGAGAGACGGGAATAATAGGAAAAGATACTAACACAGCTCTCGATTGCTTGGGGAATAATTATCGCGGTTTGGGGATGTCGAATTTCGTACGCCTTCCACTCTAGCAGTCTCTGACTAGTATATTCGTCCTTGATGGCACACATTGCAGAATTTCGAGAATTCCGCCCGCATTTCTCCTTGGTAATGAATTGCGAAATATTGTGTGACTATTAGCACTCGAAGTATTTCTGTCATATCTGCAACAACAATGCCATCGAATCGAATACGATATCGAAACGTGACTTAATTAATTAGAAAATTAATTACCATTCTCGGTGAAATTTTTTACGGTTGTATATTACTCTGATGGAAAATTGTACCAGTTGCAAGCCGAATTCGTGGAATTTCAAAAACTAATAAAATACGCAATTTCCGAATGGAATACTTGATGAAATATTTGTAGATTCGTTGTTGTTGCATTCCGATGCTATTTCGGTATTGTGTACGAGGAAAACTTGCTCCAATCGTCCGGGACACATCGTCCAGGCACCGGACTGCCCATCACTCATTATTTCATTACTCATCAGCGGGGACATCGATGAAACAAAAAAATGGACTCTAAATCAGCGTTACAGCTTTGAGGGGCATGCGCTTTACGACGTATCACTCGAAACAATGAGCTGTTTCAAGTCCAATATTCCCCTGTACAGCATGAACCATGGCCTCTGAAATTAGCTTGCCTTAGCAAGCATTGTGTCACAATATTCCCGGGGATAATTTCAGCCTCGATGCTAATTAATGCTCAATGCACGGAGATACACTATGGCTCCCATCGATTTATCGTCTGGCTACGTTGATCACGATCTCTATGATGGATCCTCCAGAGAAATTAATGTGATGAACATATCGCAAGAGAGAGAGAGAACAAAAGTGACGAGCTCGGATTTAGAAAGCCTGTTTATCCATTTAACTGATATTAACTGGTTAATAACCATGACACGTATGACCACGAATCCCTGGAAACACTGAAGGCTTTCCATCCTGCGGAATAAAGCTAAACTTGTTAATCCGCATCCCAGCTTTTAGTTCGATTCTGCAACACCTCGAAGCCTCTGATGATTATATCGTGGCAAATTTTCTTCAAGACTCCCGCGATTCTACCGAGTTTCTGGATTCGGAAAATAAAAATGAAATATCTTAAATTTTCGGAATCCTGTTAAAAGCGCATTCGTTCGTCGGTTACAAATTTCATTATTGAAACGTTGGTCGGATATTTGTCTATTTTGGGAAATGGAATTGGGATCAGTCTGAAGTCAGATCAGAATGAAATTGAATTTGTTTTTCCGTGTGACAAAAATAATGATCGCCATAACCCGCTCCTGGCTACAGATTTTCCCAGTGTGCCAAAACCGGGTTTTCTTCTCAAAAGATTTCCGTCGATATTCCGTTTTTTCACGTACGTATTTCGTGCTTTTCGAAGAAACCTATTCACAGCTGTAACTGACCAAGTTTCCCTTGGGGCGTATAATGTATCAAGTAGGTCATATACTATCGAACCCCTGAGAAAAAGGCGTTAACCACAGACTTGAAGAGCAAGCCTGCAAACGCTCATTCGATACTTGGTTCCTGTACCCACTCTGAATTATTATGCCCATACGTTTCGGACATTCTGTTTTGGGATCGGCAGAGATGAGAAGAGCAACGAAGAATAATGAGGGTCGAAAAAAAACATCATTTACTCTTTCAATTTGTCAATCATTTGTTATGTATTATGGGGGACATACGTTCGTTAAATAAAACGAGAGCATCATGGACTCCGGGCCAGCTAATTATTTTCATTTAAAATTTTTTCTACACGGAGAGAATTTTACATAAAAATTTACTATGATAATTTAGTTCCCGCGTGCAATCCCTCTGAGGGATTTTACCAAAATCATGATAAATTTTTATTTGAAAAAGGGCGAAAAATGTCATAATTTCCGCGATTTCGATAGAAAAAGAATGGAAAATTATCCACAAATTCCATCATTTTTCAATGAGATAGAGAACCGTGTTCGGTAAAAACCTTTTCCATCAATGCACTGGAAATTGAATTTGATAAAAAAACGTCGATATTTTGAGGAACACGGTAAACTAAATATTTTTGGTTAATTTCAACATTTTTGTTACTCTTACTATATTTTTAATTTCGAACGCAATTGTCCGTTTAATTTACGATTGGAATGACAAAACTGGACAAAAATGGGTAAATTTTATATTCCCAAAGGAAACTTTGCCCAAAGAAACCAAAAAGTGTCTGAAAAATATGAGAAAAAAAAGATTTTTGCTCAAAAAATTAGAACGTTTTCAACCCTTGCCTGTCAAAGACTCACGATGCGTTATTTTTTAAATATTTTCTCGCAGCTTGTCATTTTGGGAATGTATTCCAGCAAAAACGAATCCATTACGATTCGAATTAATGAAATATCGGGAACAACGGGATTCCATAAATTAAATGCCTATAAATTTAACGCGGTGGCCCTCGAATATCCCGCCCCTACGTGCTCTCTGCCTTCATTTGGAATTTAGGGTATTATCATAGACTTACTGCTGGTCCAAACGCTAACCCCGGGCTTGATTGATTTTGAATTAATTATAGGAAGGCAAGCTATCAGGCCCCTGTAACTTGATCCACTGCCCCATTGCCATTCCAATCCAACAAACATTCGTAACAATTGGATACAAATTAAGGAATGGCGAATTTCTGGTTTAATTGCTATTGACAAAAAATCAACGAAACAAAGCTTGCTTTATATTTTTCAATCCGGGGAAATTAAATTTTCTCCAATTTTTTGCCATGGAAATGTAGTTTCCAATTTTACTGGGTACGCGTTCAAAAAAAAAAATGAAAACTGCAATAAAGAATTTGCATTTTCCTTGATTGACATTGATTTGGAAAAAACGTTCCAACTTTTATTCCCTTTCACATTGGCAATTTTTTCTTCGCATCTCCATTAAAATACGAAAACATGATATAAAAATTGTAAAAGAAAGCCGTTTTTATTCATGCATCAGAAATAAAAAGCTTATGGAACTCGAGTGGTTTCTTGTCTTTCGCCTATCGCGATAAATCGGAATAACATTTAAACTTTTTCTTTTGTCGATTGGTGTTTCCAACAGGGAGAAGAGAGCCAATACAACCAAGTGGGAGTTTTCGAGTGTCTTCCCTGTGCAGAGGGTTGCGAATCTTGCGAGGATGGTTCACCCTGTGTCGCCTCGCTCAATTGGCTCATGAGGACTGCAATTCTTATACTCGAGTGCTGCATCATAGCCTGTCTCCCTGCAGTTATTTTATTCACTTGGAAATATGGCAACGTCAAAGTGAGTGGAAAATTGTTTAATTTTAATGTGACTTTATTGATTTTTCATGCATTTCTTCGATCATTATAAAAGGCCAGCTTAATATGAAATTTTCAAACTTTGATTCTCCGAAAATCGCTATAACTTTCCTTGATTACAAACTGACACGCCAGCTCATTAGCTCATTAGCACTCCAGGTCATTATCATCGTTTTCGATTTATCTTCGAATTGGTGATTAGCGATTTTCGATTTGTGATCATTTTTTAGTCGCTTCTGAACTTTGAAAGTAAAAAATGTGACGAAAAATGTAATTTTTTACAGCCTAAATCCTATTCTGATTCATGAGCTAAATTTCTGCGGAAGGTTCATCAGAATTGGTTCAGTGGTTTTTGGGTGAAAGGGGCACAAACACAATTTCCTAGTAGAGTTGAATATATATAGAGATTATTACGAATTGTGGTGAAAACTTAACTATAAACCTACAAAATTGAGCTTTCGACATTAACAGTTAAGAGTTGAAAGAGCATTGATGGATTTGAGCATGAAAAGCGTTTGTTTCGTTGAATTTGATCAAAGTTTGCAGGCTGCTTGTGTAACATTTGACAAATAATGGTATAATTTGGCTAGAATTAAACTTGTCCATAGCGAATGTCGAAAGTGCATGTTCCTAGGGGGTTGGTGAAGGGATTGAAGGGCGAAATGTTTTGTGCGAAGAGCAATAGATATTGTAGGGGGTAAATGGCAGTTCGGGGAAACCGGAAAGCAGAAAACCGATCCTCGCGCACATCCGCAAGAATTTCACACAACTGTGAGTCCCTTTCGATGCTCGTGCGCTCGCAACGCCCTCTCAGTCCTTTTGTATTCTCACGAGTTTGCATTATACCACACGATTCAAAAGCTCGCTCAACAATTTACGACTATCGCAGCCTTTGCTCTTTCGTGCAACCAAAGAAAAATAAAATGAGAGGTAAAAAACAGCAGGGTGAAGACCGCGCGTCCGTTGTACCGGAAGCTCGAAATTCACAAGCTCCAACCTACACGATGCAAGCCAAACGATCCGCACACTTCTGCTCAGAATTTCTCGTGTTCGACTTCCACGAAATCGCGTGAACTTATGCTTCCCTCAAATTTTCTAGCCACACGTCATCTCCATCCCCTTTTTACTCCTTTGTGGAGAAAAATTATTACACACTCATGCACCAAGTCTGCACCATTCGACCGGCTACGACTTTTTCCAACATTGCACTAAATAAATAATCATTTCTAACTAAATAATCACCACTAAACCGAATTTTCGAAGAAGCTAAAATTCTACTTTTACGAAAACGTAGTCAAATGACAAAACTCAGAATGTGACTAATAATTATATTTTTTATGTTAAAATTGGTGTCCAAAACGAGAAGCAAAAGAAAACCATGTTAAAGACATCAAAATTTTCAAAATAATTGAAATTTCATAAAATTTCGTTAATATACACATGGCAATACAATTTTTTTCAGATTTTTCTTCTGACCAGTTCTCGAGTAATTGAACATCAAAGTTCACTCGATAACTGAGCAGAATGAAAATTTCAAGTTTTGTGTTTTCGCATTTGATGTTAAAGAACGTTGTCGCCAAACTCTTCAATATTTATTAGATTTTCCTACCGAAAGTCCTTGAAGTTTCGGTAATTTTGGAGCAACTTGTTTTCCTGTCTTTAGTGATAATTTTGTATCGAGTCGGCAGAGAGTATTTAATAAATCTTCCGGAGGACGATTGATGGTGAAAACATAAAGCTTGTGCATAAATAATGTGAAGAGCCTTTTTGAAAGGCGTCGAAAGGCCTTGACGAAGTTAAACTCTTTCGGCATGGGTGGAACTATGTTGAAAACGCGTTGCCGCGGACGTGTGTGCGCTCTGGCAAAGTTCCAAGTTTCGGGTAATAGATAACAGCTTAGCGTATAAATGTCGCTGAGGACGTTGGGTCCATTGTACCTCAAATATCTGTCTATATATATACTCAAATCCACACATTGATGACTCACATATAACACAAAGCAGACACTCTTCCAACATGTCCAGCAAAATATACCTGCTGTTTCGTTATACACCAAATTTCCGAAATAATCTCATTGCTCGAAACAGCGATCGTGCCATCCCTCGATTATGGATGTTAACATCGAGAAGCATCGTTAATTCCTTGCAACATTGAAATTCCACACACAGCGGCGATTCGATCGTCCCATTTATTTTCGCTCACCAAAAATCTCTCGAGAATTTAAAATAATTTATATCCAGATTTGGCTTATTGTTATCAAATAATTGACGAGCGTGTTAACGAGGCAGATTGTTTATTTATAGAGAATAATAATAGTTTGAACTGTAACTTATTTCGACACGTTCGTGGCGACAAATTTATACATTCATAACGCTTTTTGTGCCATGGACTAACGGAGGAAATAATTGGAAGCGATCAACGGAAAGGCGTGGCCGTTAACGAGGCTGATTCACGAAATCAAAATAATTAGAATTTCAACAAATTTGACTACAACATCTTCAGCATCAAGTATAAAAACACATGTAAACTCTATGCTCATTCACGTGATTTTTAGTGTTGAATTACTCGAGTACTACGTGCTGGGAAAATATTTAAAAAATTTTATTGTAGAGAATATTTCCACCGAATTTTATGAATTTCTTACATTTTTGAATTTTTATTTTTGTTTTCATGGCTTAGCATGGCAACATTGTATCGTCGTGATTCAACTGCCTTAAGAGGTTAACAAAATCGAAAGATTGAGTAAAATCATCGAGGAGTTACAAATTTGATTGGATAATTAATCGAGTCAAGGTTCGCTTTCGGTAACCTTGGAAGGTTTAGGCCATGATCCCGACCCGACCACGCGATTCTTCGTAAACTAAACAGCTTTTCGTGACCCAGCTCTTCCGCCCCAATGTATAACGTATAAACACAGCAAATGTGGATTATAACGTCGAAAATTTCTGTCGAAAAAGTCAGCTCTGGTTGCTCTTTTTCAAGACAGCCACATTATTCAATTTCGTGTTGTACAGTAATTTTAAATACATGTTTTCTTCTTCGCTTATGTATCTACTTATCGTCTTTATCGTGCCAAGCAATTTCCTCGTGCAAACATGCGACGTGAGACTCATTTGTAGCGAATTTTCTTCTCTCTCTCTCTCTCTCTTTCTTTCTTGCTCTCCTTCGTGCTCTCGGATTCACGCCGAACCAGCTATAGATCCATCAACTTGTGTATCTACGGATCGTGATGAATGATTTATGCGTCGAATAAATGAAAGCATGGGTGCATGAATACACGAACTAAATCTATTTTCGCAGCGGTTGAAATGAGGATTGTTCACGACGATTAACAGTTCGAGTTGATCAAAAAAATCGATTAATTGTCAAGCAAATATTCATTTCAATCAGCATTTGATATTCTGAAATCCTATTTTTTATGGAACAACGGAAGCAACGCACGTTGCGTCGAATGGGAACAAAAAAAACGGATTGAAATCGTTTTTTTGCTTCCTCATAGAGGAAGCGAAAAATCTCCAGAAAGCAATTTGCAATTTTTTTTAACGATTATTAATGATATTTTGAATAAAGAGATTTTTGAAAATTTTGGCTCCACTTTAGAGTCCAACTTGAAAACATGACCGCGATGGTCGACAACGACAAACAATTGAGAAAAGTGGAGAATTCTCGATTGGAGACACACGACGTTGTATTTTTTGATTGAAATTTACTATGGCTTGGTAAATTGAATATGTAAGCGAGACAGGGAGTAACGCGAGCCTTGCGAATGGGTTTCGAGTCTCCAAATAGACTAGACCCTCGTTCGAATCGAATTGGCAAGATTTATTACCAACGCCGTGCGAATTCTGCATGAAACAAGAGAAGTGTTGTGTTTTACGTTGGTCGCAGTGCCTAAGGGATGCAAATCAACATTCTGTCTGGCACTGGAGATTACTTACGTTCACTAGAATGGAGGTTTGTTGAGTTTGGGTCCAACGAATCCCCATGGGTATTCAAGACCAAACGCTCGGTCGAAATCTGCAGATAAGAAATCCGTCGTGCGAAGACGATGTAGTTACAGAAAGGATTTGCGAACCGACGGAGACCTGATCAATTTTGGACTAACCGAACAGACTTTTTTGCCATTTGTCCCGTCGCCTTTCGTGGTCCTGGAGGTCAGATTTGCTCAAGATCGTTCGACACTCTGATAAAACATTCCGTAAAAGTTTAATTTCGAATGATTTGATCGAAATTTTTTTAATTATTTGAATAAATTTATATAGTTCATCGTGTTCAACTAAATATCGACGATTTTTTGAAAAATTTAATTCCCAGTGAGGTCAGAATGAAAATTTGCCTTAGAAAATAAAGTGCGAACGATCAATTCACAGCACAGGAGGCAAATATACGTAAATAAAGATTGAGGCGATCACGAAAATGAAATTAAACAGAAAATGGCAAGAACAACCGATTGGAAATTTAGCTTTGCTTTGGAAATAACGACGAATCAAGTCCTAGAATTTCTGATACCGGTAAATACTGCGTGCTGTGAGGAGAAAATTGACCCGAGTTAGGTAAACAGAGAGTTTCGTAGGGGTCTCGATTTTCCAGAGCTCGCACTGAAGAGAAGTCGGAACCGACGGACGCACATTGAACCAGAGGAAACGAACGATAGTGCGGCTGAGATCGATAAAAAAAAGAGAAGAGATCGAGGGCGGGACTTGTTTACCCACTGCGAGATCCGGTGGAAAGTAAACGACGATAAAAGAGAATGAGAACGAATGTAATCGGCTTGGGGGGTGTCCGAAAAGTACGACAGAATTAAACACTTGTAAAACGAGTCAGAGGAATTAGAAGTGAAGTTCAGTGATTGCAAGAGTCCGGATTGGAATTTATCTAATACTAGGAACGCAACCGCGTGTTCAATACTCAGAATCTCCAGCAATATGTTGATTCGGGATCAATTATTCTTCCGACAAATGCATAAACACTCGCCGAGTGAACCACGACCCACAGAAATCCGAATCCCGTAATCACAGTTCTCGGAAATGCTCCTCTCTTGGCTTTTGCTCGTACCTACACTGAAAATTGAATTTCGTGAAAAAAACGTCGATATTTTTTATATTTTGGATTTCCGATGGAACTGTCAGTAAAATTTACAATTGGAATGACAAAAATTGACTTTTCAAAAAGACTTCCTAGAATATTTCTTGCTGCAATGACGACATTTTTGTGATTTTTCAAAAAAAACGTTCGGTCGGAATGAAATATCGATCTTTTACAAAAAAAAAAAATTCTGTTCAGTGTATTGTTAGCCTCGTTTCAATCTCTTCGCATACATTGTCGACGGAGAGGAACTCTCTACCTTCGTCAGGCCTCGAGCTGCTTTTATAAACAAGTATCATTGCACGTACATACACGTGTATACACGTTTGTGTTTAATGTTAAACGGGAACAATGGAAAACAGAAAATGAAAGACACAACGAGGGAACCACCCCTTTCTGTCTAGTTTCTGGTCTACGTTAACTGTCCCTGGACTAAGCCTGAGCGAAACAAGCGGGCCTGAACTTATGGGCTAATGAATTTAACGACTAACCGCAATTACCACTCGCGTCCGCCATTCATTTTCCAGCCTTCTACAAAAGAGCACGCTCTCACTAGCGAGACTTTCGAGTTAGGGAAGAAAATAAAGGGACCTGAATCAGTCAACTCGAGGAGATAGTGGCCAGACTTGGCCGAAATTTTCAACGATCTATATCTCATATTCCTTTTTTCTCCACGATTTATGAAACGACCGTTAATCAGTCGAGGCAAATCGGAGATGTTGATTTCTTTAATCTTTTTTGCGGATTATTCGCAGTAATTGGCAATTAATTAAAACGATGAAAATGTCATTTCATTTTTTGAATAATTTCATACGATCGTGAAAAAAGATTTTCTCACACCTGGCAGCATAATTTTTGGTTCTTCATTTTTAGCGAGGTAGTTTTTTGTTTGTCAAAATCGTCATAATACGACGTTTTTGACCAATTTTTCAACTTGAAGCGAAATTGCCCCGGGCTCACGTGACCCTGCATGAAAAAACGAAAAGAATCAGCACTAGTGGAAATCTTTTCGTGGAATTTTACCGGAGATATGAATTTTTCAAAATTAGGGTCATTTATGAAGCCAGGTTCTCGGAACAGATGGAAAAAATAAGGACTCGACCGTTCAGCCAATAATATTCGCGAATTAGTTCGTGCAAGTCCATTCGACGTTAATCACCCTTGCTAAAAACTGCACACAGCCATGGCTCTTGATAAAAATGATGGCATTTGAATAATCCAATTAAAAATGCAGACCGTAAAATTGTATAAAATGCTGAGTACGCGTTTTTAAAGTTCATCCAGTCCAGAGTGAATAAGTAATGCGAGGCTGGTGAGGTATGAGGCAGGGAATGAAAAAAGAGCCCGCAGAAAATATCCACCCTAACAAGGGATCACTTTCGTTTCATTAAAAGGGTCTTTACGATACTCTACGTGCCTGGATAAATGTATATAGTTGATTTTCCAGTGGACGCCTTAATGATTGGAGGTTGCAATGTGAACGAGGTTTGCGTGACATAAAAATGATGTCTTTCCGGTTTAATTTTTTTCTCAGTAAGTCTCTATATCAAAAGCTCTCTGGTTTATCTAAAAAATCTGACGAAATAAATCGATAACCAGAGAGAATAAACGTCATGACCACACAACGTGAGGATAAGTTCAATTCATTATTGTAATTTCCCACAATTCCGGATAAACGTGTCTAATTACCAATTACGTAATTCCGGATTTATTCCTCGAAATAATATCTAGAAAATATATGATGAGGCAATGCTGGAGCGATTCGGTCCAATTTGTTTCTTCCATGAACACACTTACGATTTTTTCCATATAATTCCAGCTGAAATGGAGCTCAAAAAATATTCATCGTTGAAACATGAATGTTTAATTAATTCCCAGAATACTTCATTATACAGTGAGCTTTAGGTTTTTTCTCTTTTGTTTGTTTTGTAACGTTTTTATTTCCGGAACATCCGTTCCGGATGCCAGGGTTACTCTTCACGTTAATCTCTCTGCATGAGGAATGAATATTTATGAAGTGTTTCTCATTCTGATTGGTGCACTCTGGCAACGAGATTGGTGGGAATTTTCAGTAGATCGTGTGCGTACGTTTCGTTTCCGGTGAAGACCTGCTAAACTTAAATCTATATACATATATGTATTTATTATGGTGAAATCCTGGCCATATGCAAAGTCGACTCGGGTTTTCGTATTACGCACGACTTTCTGGATGTTACGGATGAGAGCTTGGACAGCGAGCCAAAAATCAAGAGATGGAAATCACAATGAAAGCATCACGCAATAAAAGCTTTCTGGTATAACCTCGAGCTGCACGCTAGGCTGCTTGTGATTTCCCAAACGCCATACGTATGGCCTGCATTAATGAGAAAAGCAATCTACGACGAGAACATGGAAAACCGACTTCACCAAATAAGCTCGGAATTATTCTCAAATTTCTCTTCTCTCTCTCGTCTTTTACTCTTAATATCCTGACACTTTGAAATTTTTTTTACGAGTGAGTATTATCCCGTGCTCGTGAACCATGCATGCTCCGAGTACGAAATCCTTGGCATTTCATAGTCGAAAAATGAACTAAATTTTCAACACGCAGGACGAGCCTCAATGAAGTTTTTCTCGCGCCCGGCTCATCTCGGTCTCACACACTTTTTTCGTCTGCAAACGTCGTTATCAAGAAAAAAACGAGTTACCCATGACTCGACAGCAAAAGCTCAGGGCGAATGCACTCGAAAGCAAAGGAACGTGGGAGCCTAGTCACGTTCTTTGCAACTGGATGAAAATATTTGAAAAAAGCAGCAGAAGACGCGTCTGAACGAAAGCAAAAAATTGCGATCGCGTGACCATTTTTCTCTTTTTCAAGTTTTTTTTCTTGTACTGCAGCTTCTTTTCTCGCTTATCATGATAACGCCTTTTATTTTTCTCCGCACGTTCCTAGCTTCAAGTACTGAACTCATTCTGCCATTGCAAAACGCTCAATACGCCTTCCCGTAGCAGTCTCGTTTTTATTTTATTTATATCACATTCTGTTATCGTTTCCCATGGTAAATAAAAGTCTCGCCGTTATAAGTGTTCGAGTGAAAAACAGAGCATGGTCCAAAATCCTACGATATAATTCCTCCTCAGTAGGTCGAGCTTTCTTTTTATTCGCGTTTCATACGAAAAACAAACTTTATTTCTTCATATAACTGAGAATTGTATTTTGTTGAACACGCCAAACTAAATATTTTTAGATCATTTCAAAATTTTGTTGGTTTGACAATATTTTTCATTTCCAATGGAACTGTCAGCAAAATTTACGATTGGAGTGACAAAAATTGACTTATCGAAGAGATTTTCGAGAATGTTTCTTGCTTCAGTGACAAAATTTTTGTGATATTTCAAAAAAAACGCCTAGTCGAACGCATCCAACGAAATATCGATCTTTTACAACAAAATTTTCGATAATTCTTTTACCATAAATAAAAGCCACAATCATTACATTATGGTTTTTTTTTTTGAAAGAGTATTTCACGAATTACTCAATCGTGATCGGGAAGTAAAAAAAAACCGAGTGAAGAGATTCGTCATTTTATTTACAATCGGATGAAATATTGATCGTTCAACCTTTCTGAGAGTTTTGCTGATGAAAAGAAACTGACGCACAGCTGGAGACTTTCGAAATTTGATTCATTTCTATGTGACAGAGATCGGAATGTTTGTTGGACCTAAAAATGAACGTATTCGGCAATAATATGGCAGTTGATTTTTCAAAAAGAAAAAGCTTTTTTCCCCTTCTCTTTGATATATTATTGGCAGTGTGCTATAACAGTCGTGAAAATCGGAAGCTCACAAAACGTGTGGGGAATGGCTCTTTTGCGCGGCGTGCCACTTACGTGCTCCGAACCTTAAAGATTGAATCCCGAGAGACTTTGGACGCGTTGACTCTTGCTCTCCTCTTCCTCTTGGTATTTTTCCTTTTTTTTGCTCGTAAGCACCTCTCTTATTCTCGGTTCAGCCGGGACAGAGTCGTACGAAATTCGTAGTCGAAAGGTCTTTTGTTGGGGTTGCAACAAAAGCCTCGAAACATTTCACACCGGTCGCTTCGCGGGGCTCCGATGTTCGTCGTCGCATCCCTTTCCGGTCTCGGTGAAATTTTCCTCCCGGAACTTGGCTCCCGTTCTTTTTCGACTCTTTCCAACTGCTGTACTCTTTCATCCTTAATTCTTCGTTCTCGTTGAATAAAACCTGAATAAGGGAGTCGCGAAACGCGCGATCATTTTCGTCACTATCGCCCGCTTCATTATTATTCTTCTCGTTGTTTTCATTCGTGGTCAATATATGAGCGGAATTTACATGGTGAAGCAAAAAAGATTTGAGGACATTTGTGACATAAATCAAAAAATAACTCGTTATCGCATTTGCACGGTCATCAAGGCTGACGTTCCTTCGTCCCAGTGGTACGAAATCCGAGAATTTGTCCCAGCAGCTATATTAGTAGAACAACGAGCTTTCGTGTCCCTCTAATTCCTGGATCTTTGAGGTTGTAGATATACAGCACCGAGGGACCACTATACAAGCTTGCATACCTTCGAAAAGCCAGGTCCAACACGGTATCCTGCACAGGAGAAAGGAAGGGCATTGCGAACAACCCCCATCCCTATACAGTACGTTTCAGCCCTTTGCAAGTCTGTCCTGCTCTTTCTCTCCCTCGCGCGAACACTTCGTTCTACTTTATGACCCATGAGGGGCTATCGTGACAGAAACCTACGGGATTTCTGGGTTTGAGCTACTCTGGATGCTCTATCGATTGCGGGAACGCAGACAATACGATGAGGGAAAATTGTATCTGGGATTTCGCTGTGTTCATACTTATAGATTTATTATGCATTTTACTCAAATACTTTATTCTTTAAATATACTTTTTTTTTTTTGAAATTTTACTGGTTTAGTTATTTAGGTATTTCTTTAGTTATACGTTAATTAAACGTTTCCCGTTACCAAGCTTACCTTGGGTATGTATATCCGCTTAATTATTTATCCAAGCTTTCGAATATGATGCGGAGTAATTGAAAGAGATATTAATTAATTGACAGCCACGTAGTAATTTCTTCGTGCAGGGATTCACATTGATTTCCATCAAAGTCTTTCGTCATCAAAAGTCAGAGTTTTATAATTAATTAGTGACCTTATTCTTCCTTTAACGAAGCTACTCTTTGTCGCCTTGTGTCTCTCGCATACTTTTTCCTTCGCTAATTATATTTTTCATCTTCTCCAGCTTCATCGAATTAACCATCGAACCGTGTCATAGTTAATTGCCCACGAAGCTCCCCACGATTCAGCAGTCTGTCTCACTCACTCTGTCTCTCTCTGCAGATTTCACTTTATCCATAGCCTGTGGGCTAATCCCGGTAACTTTTTAATGACGTTAAGTCTCGACTGGCTGACGATATACCGATGATTAATCGTGGCCTCGAAGTTGTTGTCGTCGCCCTTGTCAATTTGCATAGAACTTGAGCTTTGAAAATAGTTCGTGAAAATGTTTTTTTCTCCTGCCAATGGTGGGCCTTCCATTTTGGTTTGAAATAAAAACCCTGCGGGGCTTGAAAAATCATCAAATTCTCATACATTTTGTATGAGGAAATTTCGCAGAGAAATCACAATTGAATTTGTAATTAATTACTCAATAATCTTCGAGTGACAGCATCAAATATCGCAATTCATAACCATCGCGAAGAAATATTCACAAAGTTGTTCAGCTCCTCAAGAAACTTAGAGGAATCCTTGGCCCCCAACATCGTCTCAAGGCTCGACTGCAATTGACACCTCGCGTATACGTGATAATGAACGGCGTGCTTTTGGCAACGCGTGTAATACCTCGTTATTCATAACAGAAATTCCGACCTATCGGATACAGAACTTGGCCGATCTCAATGCTTTCATCACAAGCTCTGAGGTGCTTTGTCATTCCAACAAGAAATGTCATTGCTTATTCCTGATCCCTCGATTTCCTCCTTCAGAATTCTCCTCGAAATAGGTTAATGTTTTGAAAGTTCCATAAATCTCTATCTCTTATGCATGAAAAATTCTATTACAAAATTTTTTTTTGTGTCCTTTTCACGCACAAACCACTGGACCAATTTTGATTAATTGATGCATTTCGATAATTTTTTTTTTTTTGGAACCGAACCCAAAAATCACATTTTTCGTCACATTTCGCACTTTCAAAGTTCACAAGCCACTAAAAAATTGATAAATCAAAAATCGTTAATTACCAATTCAAAGATAATTCGAAAACAAAGAGAATGAGCGATAACTGGAGGCCCAGCTAGTGAAAAAAATCGTACAACGAATTTATAGTTAAATAAATGTTTAAATATTTTGAAAGTGTGCTGCGGGGCAAAGCCCGCAGTCACGGCTCAATATTTTTGAATTTTATTGAAAAAAAAACTCTTTGAATCTACATGCAATAAATAACGGGCTAGGACGTCGATCCATGTCCAACGACTGCACCGCGATGACGAACGAGAATTTGAAAATCAGTAACTTGCAAAACTGAACTCACAACAACGAGCTACAGATTCAGATGAAGGAAAAAAATGGAGTGAGAAAGCCAGAGAGGGAAAACCCACATTTTGTCGAGATTTGAGATTGTTGTAGATATGAAAAATGGATACACAGATGCGCTACGATTATTCGCATGCGAGGACACTTCATATGCAAAAGGATGAAAGCATAAAAAATAGAAAAAAAACAATTATGAAAACTCATCCCTTCGGCAATTTTCGCCAAGCTGCTTTGGAGAATAGCGACGAGCCCAAACCACGACGACCTGTGCGAGAACGATTTTGTATTCTGCAGCGATAACGGGCTCGCACGGTGAGCCAATAAAAAAAGAAGAGTTACGTTATTATTCGATGAGCGGAAAACTAGAAAACCAGGAACAGATGTTCACGATGTTGGCTCCTCGTTTGACATAAAGTTACTCCTGAATAAAGTCCACAGAGAAAAAACAAATGTTTATTTAATTTAACTGTTATTTTTCGTATCATTATTATTTCCATGTGCATTCTTATTAATCATACGTCGACCCTGTAAATCTGATGTTTTATTCAATTCTGCATGTTTTATTGACGAGGCAAAGCCTTGGCAATAAAAATTTATTATTTGCTGCTCTCAAAGTCTCTCACGATTTGTTTTTACAGCGAGTTTTATTCGAGACTGGTTGCCATTTTTTCACGTGGTTATTGCTGCTGGCAGCAACGTGAAAATCCTGTGAACGCAAACGAGGTGGCGACCTTTTTTATTTGCAGTTATGGTGAATTTGTGAAATGGCCAGAGCTAAAAATGTCGTTGCGTGAATAAATAATTGGAATGACCATTTTTTAATTTTTTCAATGAAAAAAACAATGTAAAAAGAATTGGAAAAAAAAAATATTTAATGCACTCATTGTTTCGCTCTGGATTAATTAATATTTCAATTCGCTGGGATGGAGTTCAAAGTTTTTGCATTGTTCGGATTATACAATGAAAAGAAACATGCGACGTCGAAGCAGGTTGCTGCTCGTGGACAGGAAGCCGAGGGAATCCTCGGCACCCCATACCCGGTTAGCAATATCCCATGTCCAAAGGACAAATGTTCGTGACGTCAGCTCAGACTCAGAATCTAATGGGAATTCGAAAATCCTTTTTTTAATCAAACTTTAAACTCTAGAGCGGTTCATTGTCAACGTTGACTTATAAACGCTCTTGAACCGTAGACGCTGCGAGAAAAGCGTCCTACGAGAAAAAACCCACGAGACCAACTTCTCAAAACATGAAATTTACTGAAAGTTTAATACAATCCGTACTTTTAGTAATTTCATCCCAAAACAATCGCGCATGACGAGTCGAGTTTTTTCCCAAACGTTCTTATTTTCAATTTGCTCTGGGGACTAAACTGTTGGAGATACAAAGTTGAGTTTGAGAACTTTTTTCAAGAATATTTGATGCTCTACAAAAATGATTCTATACATTTTTACTCTATCGCTGCCCGTTTCGACGATATACGCCGTTACAGTGACTCGATTCGATATACGCCGATCCAACGTCTCCAGGAAAGAAATTGATCGATAAGGAGTCCTCTGGAAGTGTTTGTAACTCGAAATTCTATTCGGAATTCAAGGTGACAGGATATATCGTAAACTCTATAACATCCTGTATATTTACTTGTCACTGTGTGGATATATTTGTATATAATGAAATTTAGTGACGTACGCAAGTCTAAAAGCACTTCGATGTTTCAGGCATTGGCACAGAGGATCGATGTGCCAATGCAAACGTTAAATCACTCTTGGTCCGATGGTCACGGTTCCTAAATCTCATTGTTTCGCAGGTACAGCCACAGGGGGCTCCTAGTTGAAATAGGCAGGAAAAGAGAGAGGGAGGGAGAGAGAGTGGAAAGAGCTCGGCCTACATTCTCTATTTCTCTCCTTCTCTCTCTCTTTCTCTCTCAATGTCTGTGTGCTTCGCGTTCCACCTCCCGATGAGAATTTATCGGGGGTCGTAGTGGTTGCAGTTTGTCGAGAGCTTGCATTCAAGTCCCAGGCTCGTTGATCGATTATTCACCAAAGATACGACACAAATATATATGCAAATAAATACAGATATATTTTCAAACGTCGTTATAACTTTCGTGGCCATAAGCAAAGCCAAAGAGCGATGAGAGCGAGTTAAGCCACCTCTACTTTAAGGGTGAATGTGCCAGTTTCATTCCACCTCCAGCATGATCGATTCATTTCATCATTTTCGAGGCAAACAAACAAAATTTCTGTACTGGCAATTTCTGTCCCAACATTTATTTAAACTCAAATTGGTTCTTTTTAACTTCCCAATAAAAACATGCCAACGACAATTGAAAAACTATTTTTATTTCATTAACTTCCCTTTTGTTTGCCTTAATTCTTCATCGCTCGAATGAAACTGGAATTCCCTGAAGAGAGTTTAAGCTCGAGGAAAAAGTACTTGAATTTTTTTCTTTCCTTGTCCAACGCTGTTCAGCCATTAACGTTTGTTTGTTTTTTTTTCTTCTTACTGACTAACGAGAAGATCGAGGTGTTGGAACAGTGGTAAATTTTTACCGACCACACCATCGTATATTAGGGTCACCCACTACGCTTTTATTTCTCGCGTCTGGAAGCTTCACTTCGCACTTTTGCCTCGCGTACATACACCAGAGAATTTTCTTTCTCCTCGTTTCCTCTCGTTTTCTTCGTCACTTCAAGTCCACCCCTTGGGTGCCCGTTATACGGAGCACCCGCGGTGCACCACTGTTGAAGTACAAAAAAAAAAGTCTAGCGTCGCTTCAGATCCAGTTGCCACCTTGCACCACTTTACTCTGTGGATAAAAATTGAAAAAATAAACGTCTCGGATGTACTTGAACTTTGGAAAAGTTTCAATAATTATTCAACCGTACGTGTTGCCAGAAAAACTATCAAAACATTTCGAAATCGAAAAAATTGAGTACCAATTTTAAAAAATTAATAAAAAATGAAAAGTTGTCGGAATTTATTTATATTTTTTATTACGATTTTCAAGAATTTTTCTTGTCTTGATTTTTCGTTTTATTTACTTGCACGTACGATGTCGAGAGTGTAACGTAATTTGATGGAATTGAAGGACATCAGAAAAATCAATTTTACGTCCATCGCGGAGAAGAATTTTTATCTCTCTGCCCTTTTGATTTATAGCGGAAAGAGACAGCTTCCGGTTCAGGTATCTTTTCGGGAGCAGCTCCAAGGGTGAAAGTCGATAGCATATATTTTCTGCAAATCTTAACGTCGTTGGAAATCAACGAAGAGGCAGCGAATCTCGTGCGATCCTCGAGAGATACAGAGCGGAAGGAAGAGTGAAAAAAAAGAGAAGAAAACTGCATGAACGAAGTTTGGAAGGAGCTCGAGAAGGTTGAGGAAAATTGAGCTGGTTCATGGAAACCCAGCAGTTCAGGGTCCTTTGCCCGGAAGTTGACGGGAGGAAATCCAAACTTATCGAACGATATTGTTACGGACAGCTCGTTTCTCCATTCATGAAATATATTGAATCATCCCAAGGTTCGCGATGGCGAAGCTCTTGCTTTTTCAAACTTCTAGGGTCATCAAAAGACGTACAGCAATTTCGCAGAGGGATGAAAAAAACTATAGTGTGATCATTTTTTTCAATACATTTTCTTTCTATTCGCCATTTTCTTCAGGGAACTCGCGAGTTTTCGCAAAAAATTTTATCTCGTTTTGTTTCGACGCGTTTTCGACGAGAGGCTGAGTGCACTGCGAGACCGACACGTTCCTCGCCCTTTTTTCCTCCTGATTTCTCTCGCTCTGCTTCTTTCGTCGGTAGAGTCTCGCACTTTTGGATTATTCGTTATTTTTCCGACTCTTCACCGACGTTTTGGAAGATCGCCAAGTGTTGTCCGCGACGTTTCAACTTTTGCACTAGATCAAATCCTCAGGGGATTCTACGACGCGGAAACAAGAATCTTCATATTTAATAACGAGCAAGAAAAAGCGTTTTCCGGTATAAATATGCATAATGGATATTTTTCCTGTAAACCAGAAAAATAGCATCACAAGAATATAAATTAAAAAATGGAATATCATGATTATTTGCTAATTTATCATAATAAAATTCTAACGAGAATTTTTTGTTCGGTTTCCCGGGAGAAAAAGAAACAAGAAAAACTTGGATTCCATTGTGCAGGAAGAAAGTTAATTTTTTCCGTTTTCAGAGAGCCCCAGGGCAGGAAGTTGAAAATTGCGCAGAAAAACGTGATTTCGGTCGAATAAACGTTCGAAGGAATCCGGAAATGACTTAGTCCCGTGGCCAAGGTGACATTTGACTCTGTCCATAGTCAATCGAAGTAAAATTAATTAGAGAGCTTTGATGACAGTGACCGGAAGTGGCTGGAGGGTCGTTATGACACCGAATAGCAACGGCACAGTGTGAGCGAGCTAATTCAAGGGATAGTTAGTGTCGAGGAGTTGGTTTACGCATAATATAGATGGCAGGCTGCGTAGATCGTATAACACAGATTCGCACATGCGGTTACAAACGGATTCACGCATAAATAGGTCGGATAAGGAGGAGAGCAGAAGGAGGAGGCACACACGGAGATGTGGGCCACACATTGACGCAGAAATATAGAGAGAGACAGAGAGAGAGGAGCTATCGTGATCAGGCAGGCTGCAGCAGCGTTCATCAGTTACATACGCGAACAGAGCAGCAGCATTAACTGTTATCGGAGTTCTCCAGTTATCAATCATTGTTCAGCTCTACGCCCATATCGGCTAAACACTGTGTATTCCCCGATCTCTTCCCCCGCCTCCAACCGGCCACAGAGAGATTAAAGCTCCAACATTCACGCCGAATAAGCTTCGGCATAATTATACCTTAATATTCGAGCGTGAATTCTACCCAAACTGGATGATGTATCCTTGTTTATATTCCTCTTATGAAGCGTGCTTGAAGGGCCTCGGTGCATGCTTCCTGGTGCCATGTTGCTCAACCAATTAGATCCCCTTCTCGTGCATGTCCGCACTCGGCGTCACAATCAACTATAACTTAACCACAACACACTCGATCGCGAATTCTACCATTCCGAAACACTCGATTCCCACGTTCCATCGATTACACATTTTGTCCGGGCGGGCTTATGAATCCACTGCGTATGCTTTCCCCACTGATTTTGCATGTTAATAATGCTTCTCTTTGAAATATATTCTGTTCTCCAGCGTTGATGCAATAATTAACGCTGAAGCGAGAATCTGATTTTTTTTACCTATTCTGATAAGCTGGCGTCATAAATTAGGCCAATTTTGAAAAACTCATATCTCCAGTCAAATTTAACGAAAACGATTCAACTTGGGCTTCAATTTTCGTTTTTTAATGCAGGATCACGTGAGCCTGGGGCAATTTTGCTTCAAGTCGAAAAATTAGTCAAAAAAGGGGTAAAACGATTGAAAACGGGAACGAAGGGAGAAAGGGCGGATTTATGACCCCGGGACACCGTTCTAGGGTTAAAGAGCAATTTCGAAATCCTGCGAGTGTAGATAACAAAAACAAAAGTCTCGAGTTCGATTCGTTGAAACCCCGTGGGTCTTGAAGGGTTTTGAAACTCTTGCGGTAACTTTTTCCCAAGTGACTTGTAAGTGCTCTCATGAAGGATACTCGAGTGGATGTTTATAGCAGGAGAGAAGATCAAGCTTCGTCTTGAAAGAGCGAAAATATTCATCTTGATGATTGAAATAACGAGATCTCTAAAGTTATGCAATTAACATGCACTCGAATCAACGAAAGAAACCAGAGCAATAAGTTCTCTCTTGACGTGGAGTGGATGAAAGTCAAATCGATGAAGCTCGGAGCTGCTTAGAATGAGTAATAAGCTGTTGCATGCATACACGTACAATTTTGGCTCGTTACGTGGGAACACGATACTGCGTGGGTGCGGAAAAAAAACTGATTTTTCATCCCCTAGCAAGATTAGCCTGTACTTTCAGTTGCTATCGTTTTGTTCGATTCCCCGAATGGAATTCGATCCAAATAGAGTCATTCGTTCCGAGTACCTTTGGCTGCAGTTGGGCCATTTTAATTCGCGACGATACGATTCCTAGAAAAAATGAAGCAGGTTTTAACACGTGACATCGTGTTGGCAATTCAGGATCAGAGTCATAAAAACATTCGGTATGATCGCGTCATTATTTGGAATCATTTTGAGCGGTAATCGTAATTCGAAGAAACGCAGAATGGAATGCGATGTGGTCATCAGGACATGGATCCTGGGGTAAACGTGAACGTAATCGAGAAGCAATGCGTGCTGCAGAGAATTGAATGTTGGAATGGCAGTCCTGCAATGGGGGCATCATGGTAGGGTTGTGCAATGCCTTTTTCCGAACAAATGCAAACATGAGAGGATTCAGGGCGATAGGATCGTGACTGACGACCCCTCAAAGTCATGTATTCATGTCGCAGCACAACATCATTGGAATTCTAGTCGTCGATGCATCCCTCCACAAGTGAATGCACGAGCTCAAAGTGTCGTTGCATCTGGAAAGCTGACTGCGTACGCGGGTCCCGTGAAATTGTATATGGACCGAAATGTAAGAGAATGTTATCGTTAGTACGCACTGCAACGTTATTACCGCCATGTCATCGCCTCTCCTGTACAAAGGGCTCCGTTTCTCAGTCGACAAACAACGTCACGGACGATATGTTACATATAATAATGACTTTTGTGCCTTCCATAACACGCCGCGCACAACACGGCATGAAACTTTAAAAATTATTTTCAAAAACAGCGATGTCCTTGATGTTTTTAATGCAAACTTTAATTACCAGTTTTTCCAATCCCTGAGGTTGTCATCAGGGCGTTCGATAGTAATTTTACGTGTGTTCCATTAATTATCAATTCTCCTATATTCATTCGTGGCAGTTCCGATAGACAACTAAGAAAAGAAAACGAGGTTTAAGGTATTGCTGTCACGAAACGACTTTATTTAGGATATTTTCTCACAATTTTGTAAAAAAGTTCTTTTGGCACCACAACTAACAAGTTCGTCTTATGAAGAAAAGTTTCCTGACGTTTAAAATTTGAGGTAAATAGTTTGTAATTTTCCCCATCTAAACGCGTTAAAAATTTTCGTTGAAAATTTTCAAGAATTGAGTTACAAAAAAAATGAATTGAGGTTTTTTTTGCAGACAGCCGGAAAGGCTATGAGCCGAAATTTTTGAAAAAAAAATCCTACACAAGTTTTTTTGCGACTTATAAATGAAACGCGACTTATTCAAGCAATTTGGGACCGTTGATTTGTCGCTCCGAGGAATAACGGAAAGAGGGATTTCATAACCATGCAATGAACAAAACTTTGATGCATATTGCTGCACTGCCAACGTTTACATTAGTGTCGTATCGCTTCGATGGACCGTAACTGTATAGCAAACAGCAGCGGAGAAAAATTGAGAGTACACAAAGGCATGAAGAATTCGGATAAATTCCAGAAGGGAAAAATGTCCACTTTGTACCATTTAAAAAAAAAAAATTGTTGACATTTTCTTTACCGAGCAGCCATCGAATTTTACAATGCCACATTACGACGATGTAAAACATCAACGCTGTTGTGTTTTCTGCTGGCTTTGGTAGCCGAGCAAACTGCGAGGGCAAATAAATGAAGATACAGAATGGAAAATTGGATTTTTCCCGGAAAAATATGCTGGTAAATCGTAAAATAATTTGATGGTCGAACTAGAAGGAAAATTTGATGAAAAAAAAACGATTTTTTAATATTTTTCTTGCAAATATTTCTACATTTCGGTTGGCTGGACAACGAGTCAATTCCAGACTCTATTCACTTACTCGTCTATCTCCAAGGGATGACAGACAATATTTGGACCAACGTGCAAGATGCTCGGAAAATGATAAAAACAAAATTGCCAGTCGGAGATTCAATCACAAGATATTACACCTTGGGACGATGGCTTACACACAAGTGTCTCTTTGGCTGGAACAGCTTCCACCTTCTACCGGATCCGTGTCTTCGATGGCTTCGCATCGACTGACTGGCAAGAGTGTCTTGTCCTTTGGACACGAGACGCTCATACACGATTTTCTTTTTATCGAGCATTGTCGTATAAAATAAGAATCTAATTCGAAAAGATAAATAAAAAAGACTGAAAATTGAATTTACAAGTGTATGGAAAAATATTTCGTTACCCTGATCTATTTATGTTGATTAAAAAACAATAAAAAATTCCATTTATTTATCAATTGCAACTGTAAAACTCGTTTGGAGTTCCTTTTTCTTTTTTTTAGTGATTTTCTGTAAAGATTCGACCTGAAAAAATAACAGCTCATAAAGATTCGTATCGAGGAGTGAAATTTGAAATTTATGCCTCGATCACGTCGCGCTCGACGTTCGTATTTGGATATCATTCCACTTCACTCGAACTAACGACCCGTGTTGCGACCCTCGTGGCCGAAAACTCGACGGAGGCAAGCTCGAAATGACGAAAAAAGCTCGAGAAAATCGACCTACAATTTCTATCAAAAGTGCAAAAATGAGAGTGCACAGGATGCATTTTTATTGCACTATGCATTCCTCACGACTAATTGGGCTTTCGTGCTCAAAGAAATTTTTTTTAGTCTAATATTTATACAGCCTTGATATGATTAAATTAAATTGGATGACGGTTAGAGAGAAATTCACGAGATCGTTTCAAGTACAAAAATGTTTTAATTAATAAATGTGAATTTCCAAGATATTTTCAGTCGTTCTCGAGCGTTTCTTTTATTTTCGCTCATTACTTTCCTGATAATTAGTTATTTACGAATGACTCATGCCGTTCCGGAGCTGAATCTTTATCAAAAGCTTCATGGTTGAAAGTTGAGCAGAATAAAAAATTTGAAATAAATGAAAAACGAGATGCTTAATGCATTTCAACGGCGTTGGCATGGAAGTTGAAAAAGAAAAGTCTCGCGCACTCCTGGCAATTGTATCTGCTTTATTACAATTAATCTCCCGCTCGGGTCCGAAGTATATTCCGGTTGAATTTTTCTTCAGAACTGCGAGTTGTACTGTTTAAATGGCATATTTTGCGAGGCCAGGGAATCGTGCACGAGACTCTTAACGAGACTTTTCATAACTGCCAACACGTGACATCTGCTTTTGGCTACGGCAATGCTTTTTTTTTTTTATGCCTTTCCTTTCTTTTTTGAATCTTTTAACACGTTCAAAAAGAATAAAAAAGACTTTCATTCATGCCACGTTTACCTTCATTCCTCATTTTCATTCTTATATTCTCGCTTCCGGGCCAAGAAACTCGGCGTCTGCTTCTCACGTCTCGTCTTCAAGAAGTACATGGGGCAACGAGGGTCAGCTAAGAAAGAATTGTCGAAAAAAACTCTACCTTGAAAATCGGTGATTGTAAATAACGTTCGGGATTTTTTTTCTACGAGACTCTTTTGTTATTTTCAAAAAAATCACGATTTTTGTTTCAGACTTGTAAGACTTTTCTTCGTAATTCGATAATTGTCCCATTTTTTGATCAACCATCAAAAAATATTAATTGCTCTGTTAATTGGGACAATTAACGTTAAACAGATTGACATCGTCGTTGCAGAATTTATTTTAAAATGATAGAAAATGTGGTGCGGGAAGGCTTGGTGGCTTTTTGACGAGATAGAGCCACTTGGCGAATTTGCAATTCGGCCGATTACAGAGTCGGAACTGAGTCGAAGAGCGAGTTTAATTCGTCTTAGTCACGTAAATCCCTGGGATATAATCGCCCGACCCGCATTACCCCAATTTCGTTAATTCCTTCGTTTTTCGTCATATTTTTTACGCGGAAACTCATCAGTGAATTCCATCCCGACGGTTGACTGGCCCACGAGGAAAGAATGAAATCCCTCTGGAAAATAAAAAGTGAAACTTTTTGTCTTTGTCGTTTTTCGTTTTTCTTTCTTCTTCTTTTTCGTGTTTTTCTCGTGAGACAAACGCGAGATAAGGTCCTTGGAGAGATTCAGCGAAAAATGCTGCTCGAAAAAGGTTCCAACTTGAGATCGGAATTGCAAAGAGAATCACCCCATTGGCAACAGCACTTTTGTATGCAATGTCGGAGAGTGTGCAATAGCGTGCTGGGGAAGGAAACTTCGATCGGGTAACTCGAAGAACATTAAACGAGTCGTTCTGTCGTTTGTAAACTTGCATCTCCCTTGGCCCTCATATCGAGTTACCCAAGAGTCGCATTCGGCACATACCAAACAACCACCAACCAGTGACCACCGATATCAAGTGCATGCAACCGCACACACGGAATATAAATATCTTGCTGCACAAATTATTTACTCCAGTCCGGGGAAATCAAAGGGTTGCAACTGCTGCAACGATCTTCGCCTCGTAAAAATCCAGGACACCAAACTACGTGCAAACTTCTCCATTTTCATGAGACGTTGTTTATTATTTATAGCTAAAAAATCTGGTGAATTCCCGGACGAGTATACAAATCTAATCGTAACTTTATGTCACGTTCTCCATTCGCGAATCAATCGTTTTTAATTCCTTTAATCGTGTTATCATATTTTCCCTAACTCGAGATTCGATATTTTTGTGCTTCCAGGTCGTCCGAGCAGCGAGTCCTGTTCTCCTCCGAGTTATCGTTCTTGGAGCTTTTTTCATCTATTCAACCGTGAGTGCGAAGTTCAACCTTGAAAATTTCGACGTTATTTCGATTGTCGAGTTATTGCAATTGTTGAGTTTAGTGACCATTAAATTTTGTAAAAAAAAAAAAAACGTCGATATTTTGTTGAACACGGTGAACTAAATATTTTTGGATAATTTAAAAGTTTTCGTAATTTTGACAATATTTTTGATTTCTAACGGAACGGTCAGCAAAATTTACGATTGAAATTACAAAATTTACTTTTCGAAAAAACGTTTAGTGGAAAGTATTCAACAAAATATTCATCGTTTTCAACCAAATTTTTTTTTTTTTTTTGAGTAGAAAAAAAACTGTTTTTTTTTCTAGCATGTTTATTTATTTTTGTTAATTTTTTATTGGAAAAATAAAGAGAAAACCATAAAGCTCAATGGGACTGTCACTCGAGGACATATCGCGAAATAGGAATCGCGTGTAATTCGATTTAACATAGAAAGTACCTTAACGATGCAACTGCAAGCGTCAGTCGAGCGCCGTTAAAGATGGCTAATGAGCCCGATGACGATTATGCAACGATTAGAATGTTACGTTTGGTGGAAACGAGCGGTTTATCCACGTTCTCGGACCATTACATCCCGAGCTCTACTCCCAGAATCACATTTTCCTGTCTGTCGATGGATTTTCGCATACATACTAGCACGCAGTTATACGGGTCGTTAACCTTTCAAGCTGATCATCGAGCCTCCTGCATCCCCGCAAACTCTCTTGCTCTCTCACTCTCTCGCTTTCTTCCTCTCTCTCTCCCAACCCCGTCCTCTTTCTCTGTCATTACTTCGCCTAATTTTATTAACTTTGATCTTCCCATTCCCGAAACCCTGGAAAACCTTCCGTTTCCATTAAACGTATCCGCGCCCACTTTGTGAGGCAATTAATGCGCGAGTGATACTTGCCGAAGCTTCAACGCGTTCGAAACATCAGAGTCCTCGTTGGTAAGCCCAAACTTCGTTGTCCGAAAATTGTCTCCCGAATCGCGAACGGAATCAGAATTTTTCAACACAATTTCACGTGTCCAATTTTTTCTAATGAAATATTCGACAAAAATTAAAACGAGTTGCATGTTTCTTTTTTTTTTTTAATCGCTCGACATAATGGAACGTTTTGAATGAAGGATAATTTTTTATCCATTTACAGACCATCGTAATGTACCCACGACCGAACGTGGTAACCTGCACAATACGCGTATGGCTACGGGAAATAGGATTTTCCCTGACATACGGCGCTCTCATGCTCAAAACCTGGCGGTAAGTGAAATGCCATCGTTGGAGACTTTCCTAAAAATTAGCTTTTCGTGTGTACTTTAGAAAAAGCTTTTACGTGTTTTTCATCCTTTGGAAACCACCTTTCACCCTTTACCATTCGCTATTTAATTATTTTTCGCCTTTATGCTTCGTCAGGCGTCAATTCACCTGGCTTTTTAATACTTTTGCCAACAGAAAATCTCAGGCTCCTGAGTACTTTCACGAAACGCCCAAGCGCAATTTCCCATCCCCTTTAAAACCTCACGCTCCACAAACTTTCAACTTTTCTGAGCTCATTATCCACGTTTCATTATTGATTTTCACATCATTTTTCGATCCCCCTCTCGACCATCGTGTCAACATATTTTATGCTCGTTCAATTAGTTCATGGCGAAATTCATTCGAATTACAATAATTAATTACTTACAAAATTCTGTATAAACATTCTTAGCACCAAAATTAACAGTTTTAGGAAGACAAATTTACTGACGTTTCGGATTTCAGATATTTAAATTGCAATTTTTAATTTTCCCAATTTAAACGCGTGTAAACTGAATTCACGTTTCGTTAAAAAGTTGCAAAAATCGAGTTTCAAAAAAAATCCATTAAGATTTTTTTCGCTGACAGCCAGAAGAGCTATCAGCCGAATTTTTGTAAGAAAAATCCTAAACACATTGTGGAAAACACAAATTGGAAATGGAATATCTAAAATTCCATTTTGCTAATACGTTAATTCGATCTATCGAGTCCTTCGATTCTGTTTTTCACACGATCACTTATTACGCATGGAGCGAATGAAATCTTTGCCCTTAATTGGTAGCAACAAGCCAGAAAAATAAGGAAAGGCAAGAACAAATTCCGATGCTTCGTTATTCGATGCGAAGTGATTTTTCTTGGGGGCGTTGTAAAGAGAACAATTTATTTCTCTATGTTGAAGCAAAGAAGGGCAAAGGATTGTAACAAAAGGGAGCAATTTCTGAGAAGAGAAATCAAAAGTTAAGAGAAATGAAAGAACAAACAGTCACTGAGAGAAAGAATGAAAGAAAAAAATAGAGAAGGACTTGTTCGTGGGACCGCAAGGATGTCAAAGGGATCTGTGTGCGAGTGTTTGCGCGTCTGTGCTTCATCGGGGAGAATAATAGGAGCAGCGGGGCATGAGTACGGAGATAAAAGACGACCTTATAAATTTCAAAGTCTGTAAAGCTTCCAGGCCACCAGTGGCTGGAACGCTGTGATTATATGGATAGAATGCACAGTGGAAATCGAGTCTGGGAAGGCATCGGTGTTCCGGCCCGCCGTTCTCGAGCTTGCTCTGACTGTTTCCCGCATGCCGCGCGAAGAAAAAACATTGAAAAACAAAAAAAAAACGTTGGAAAAAATAAGTCTGGCCTGAAGGCAAGTCTCTCCAGAAAATCCTACAACCACGACAACCAAGAACCTTGAGAATGATTTGTGAAAACTCCTGCCTGAAATTTTTACGTCAATTTTCAAAAAGTTCTTGAATAATTATGATTTAAGTTTTTATTTCAAATCTCGAAACTTTGATTTTACAAAAATCGCTACAGCTTTTTATTTTTACGCGCTGGCACTCCAGCTCATTATCGTCGTTTTCGAATTATCTTTGAATCGATTATCGACGATTTTTCATTTATTATCATTTTTTAGTTGCTTGTGAACTTCGAAAGTGGAAAATGTGGTGAAAAATGTAATTTTTTGGTTCGGGTACCGAAAAAAATAAAAATTATCGGAATTCGCGATTGATTCATGAGCTTAATTCCTGTGAAAGATTCATCAAAATTGGTCCAGTGGAAAAGCGTACAAACACAATTTTGCAGTAGAGTTTTATGTATGTAGAAATGATGAATAAAAAAACCTAAATTTTACAATTTTTCGCAAAGACACAGCGTTATTGATATTCAGTGAGTTTTCCACGCTTATGAATTACGGTTATAGTCATAGGAGTCGATTCACGAATCTTCACGAAGAGAGTTCACCTTTAAGAGGGACCACTTAGTGTGCAAACGGGCACTGGTACACGTCGTCTCGCTGCGTTTAACTCTTGATTCTATGTATATATACATGAGACTCGATCTATAGGTTACACACCATTACCGTTTGGTGCTTTACTCAAGCGTGTACACGCGGATACATATGTACGAGTAATATTTTCCGAATACATGGATATACATGTACGTGAAGTTTATGGTGATTTCGTTCGTATATTAATAACCATGTGCAACGTCATACGAAATTCAAACCACATCGCTTTAGGCGTTTGGGAGATTTTGTTTTTAATTGAAATTTCCAGCTTCCAAACTGATCGGATTTACATCAAAAAGAAATTTCTGCCGGAAAAAAATGAATATTTTATTAGATACGTTCGACTAAACATGTTTTTGCAAAAATCACAGAAATGTTGTCAACGCAGCAATAAAAATTCTAGAAAATCTCTTGAAAAAGTAAATTTTTGTCAATCCAATCGTAAATTTTGCCGGCAGTTTCGCTAGCGATCAAAAATATTGTCAAACTTACGAAGATTCTGTCAAAATATTGAGTTCATCGTGTTCAACAAAATATCGACGTGTCTTGACAAAATTCTATTTTCGGAATATGCAGAAGTTTTTTGTTTTCAAATGACAGAACTTTTTGCACATCAATTCTAATGGAATTCAGTCTGTAAGTGAGTAAAGTCGGTTTGTAAGTGAAAAAAATTGAAATATGTTCGGTTTCCGGAAAGGTTAATGGCAAAAAAGCTCGAAAGAAAAATGAGCAATTGGAATGATCGCTGCCATGCGATTTTTGGGACGCGAAGATCATCTTTTCCTCCGTGCAGCTCTCTTTCCAAAGCTTTTCACTCTTTCGTGGTTCTATGAAAGAAAAAGCTTGTTTGGGAACGAAGTCTTGAAGCGCCAACGGAAGCCAGAATAGCGAGGTTGAAAAAAAAAAGCACTGCGGCGTTCGGATAAAACGAGATATGGGCGGAGGAGAATCTTTAAGGCGCTCGGGACTTGACGGAGATCGATGACACCAGTAAGGACTCCAATCTTTTGCCTGCACACTCAGTTCAAAAAACGAGAATCCTTTTTCCGAATATATATGACAGGATTCGAGGAAAGAGAGAGAGGGAGAGCTGATAATGAGAAGAGATATAATTATTCATGCCCACAGGAAAATATCCAGAGGGCGAATGAATTAATAAACAAGAGGAAAAACATTATTCCACATAATCAAAACATAATTTTGCAGAGACGAAAATGAGACTCCAAAAAACATAAAATGAAAACGCACGCTCGCAAAAACACAAGCAATCAAATAAATCGAAATTCAAATGAAATGAAAACAAAAATAAAAATAAAATTCACACGCAAACATAAAAACATAAAAAGAGATCGAGAGGGAGAGAGAGAATCTGCGGATACTCGAGATGTAAGAGTATGGACCGTTTCCTGAAGACTCGGACTCTTTTAAGATTTTCTCGCGACGATAAGCGACGATCGGACGTCCGCACTTAAAAAACTTCCGTCCGATAAAAATAGGAGCTATCTTGGAAAAGAGACAGAGCGAAAAGAACTTATCGTTCAGTCAGTTATCGAATGTAACAGGAAAATGCACTCGAGCGCATAAACGAATGGTCGGAGGATGAAATATTCGCATCGAATCCCTCGTGAAAACATTTTTTATATGAATTTCGCCAATTTTTCAAATGAATATAAAAACATTTTGAAGGTATCGAATTTTTAGAATTCTCTACATCGATTCACAGTCCTTAAGAACATGATTTTTGTAATTACAGAATATCCGTAATATTCCGAGTCAAATCGGCAAAGGCTGTCAAAATAACGGACATGAATCTCCTGAAAAGACTTGGAATAATCGTCACGATATTTACCGTGTTCCTTGGCATCAGAACACTGGTCGCACCCCCCGTTGTCATCGTTGGACGCACCGCTGATGACCTCAAAGCTTATCTCTGTCGAACCGATTGGTGGGACCACAGTTTTACAACGTGTAAGTTGAATTAACATTTTTTTTCACCAATTAACAAGGAATTCGAGACCAGCGAAAACGACCGAGAAAACAAAATCAATTTTTAACATTTTACCGTATTTTTTACTCTTTTTTTGACTTGAAGCAAAACTGCTCCAAGCTCACGTGTTTCCGCATTGAAAAACGAAAAGAATGAGTCCAAGTTGAAAGCTTTTCGTTATATTTTACCGAAGATGTAAATTTTTCAAAATAGGCTATCGGAATAGACAAAAAAAATAATGTTACCATTCTAGGGATAATGTAAAATACGCAACCAGGCCAAAAAATGACAATTAAAAAAAAAAGTTCACAATCGTTGCAGAGTTTTTACCAAATCTTATTTTTTTCCAATGATTTTTCAATCTTGAGCATTATTCTAATTGATATAGCTTGAGAATAATATTCGGAAAATACGAGCAAGTATTTTTTACACCCGGGACGACGACCGGAATGGTTCTCGAGGAGTTTCCTCATCGGATGAATTACGAGGACCTCGTAAAAGAGAATAATTCAAGAGGCAATGCTATGCATCCACTTTTATCGTTTCCCAGTGTTAAAACAAAAAAAAACGGCAAACAAACGAAATCGAGCAAAAAAATATCGTGCTTTGACAGTTCGAGCCTCGTTCAATCGTAAATCTTTTTGCATTATATACTGGTCCATAATTTTTAATTTATTCAATATAACTCATGTTCCTGGAGTTTCAACGCGAACTACTTTGCCCTGTCCCAAGTATCGATTATAACTTTGTTTTTTCCCAATTTCATTTGAAATCGACGATATAGTGATTTTTTCAATTTTTTCATTCACTTGCGACGCAATTCTACTCCGAAAAATCATGATTGTTATAAATTTTTACATTTTCTGCATAATACACTGAAACAGTTAGCGAATCGTTAATTCCTGCACTTTTTTTCCTCCAAATTCTCATTCGAATCGACACAGAAAAAAAAAGAATTGGAGATGGTGAGGGATGCAAAAGGTTACTCGATATTTTGTCGCGCTCGAACATGATTCATGAATTCCTGCAATATTTTGGCCTCACAAATGTGGAGTACTGTTTGACGCAATACAACAACCGAAAGGCAATCTCGTACGTGATACTTGTGAAATATCAATGAGGTAATTTTTCAAAAGCCTGGATATTGTCGTTACAAATGCATAGCAGAATTTGTATGCAATGCGAGATGCAAGGGAATGCCTGTTGAAAATTTGTTTGCATCCTCGAGACTGAATTATTGCAGCTGTAAAAACGAATAATTCAACGAAAATACAGAGTCGCGTTCTAGTATTTACATCATATGGATGAATGGTGCGTGAAAAATGCATGAAATTCAAGTTTTCCAGTCGAACTAATTATTAAAGGAGAGCGAGCCTTTATGGAGCGAAACAATATCGAAGTAAAAAATTCACAAAACAGAAATGGTGAACGAGATCGAGAAGAATATTGAAAAAAATTAACAAGAAGGCTCAATAAATTTTCCAAAATCATTCATTTTAATCGATAGTTTTTTTTCGAAAATTCAAATTTTTTTTTCACTACGAATGATAAAATTTCCGGTAAAATTTGATGCGAAAGCTTACTCGAATCGATAACCGGTTTCGAATAAATTTTTCCTCAGACGAGAATCCTTTTCTCCGACATTTTTCCTGTGACTAATGTCTTTGAGGGTGGCGGAATGAAAAAGATAAAAAAGGGAATACAGAGAAGAAGAACAAGACGTGAAATCGGGTGCGAAATTTATACTCTCGTGGCGTTGAAAGGTTCAACAAGATTACATTTAGTATGGGAAGTAGAGAGAGAAGAGGATTTTTAGAGAATTGCTCCGCAGGGCTATTCAAATAGAACACGTCGAGTATTGCGAGGGTAGACGCGGCAGTAAGGAAGTCAAGGATCCTCATCCCGTTTTTAATTCCGATATTTCAAAAGGGGGATTCAACCGCCTAGCAGCGATACAAAGACGAGAACAGACCGGAAGGATTATTCAAATGACATTGAAGGATGAAGATTTAAGGGAGACTATTCACCCTTTTTCCGCTACCCTTTTCGCGCCTCGAAGATAATATCGTACCCCAAGTTGTCAACGCTGTCGTTATGAATTAAGAAAATATATAAACCATTCGCTTTTGCTATTATTTTTGATACAAAACATGCTATAGAATGTTAGCCCGGGGTCAAAAACGACCCCATGCAACTTTTAATCCCGCGCGCTTTTTCCCTTCGTTCTCCCGTTTTTTGTATCGTTTTACCGCGCATTTTTCACTAATTTTTCACCTGCAAGCGAAATTGCCTCAGGTTCGGTGATTGTGCATTAAAAAACGAAAAGAATGAGCCCAAGTTGGACCCTTTTCGTTGAATTTTACCGGAGATATGAATTTTTCAAAATTGGACTCATTTTTGATCCCAAGTTACCGGAATAGGTAAAAAAAAAAACAGAAATAATAAAGTTACCGTTATTGGGTTAACAATCGACAATGGAGAATGCTCAATTTTCAATTTTCTGCAGATTTTTCTGTTCAAACGTTATGTTATTCCGAAGCAGCTCTGCCCGGCAAAAAAAACAGCTCAAAAATTATAAAAGAAGGGTTTTTTGTTCTCTTCCGAGTTCTTGTTCCCGCAGTGGATATAAGCAAAGAGGATCTTATGGTAATCCGTTTTAAGAGACTGGAGCAGATATATATTCACTCTCGAGTGGGACACGTCGCGGTGCATTGAACGGGATGTGGCTTCTGAGATACCAAGTGGAAATGGACTCAAATTCTTTTACTTTTTCGATACGACCGAGAATACGTTTCTGCAGTTTAAGCGTCATGACGCGTTATTAAAATTCCGTTGTAGCCACGATATAGATATGAATATGCAGCTTCGAGCAGATTGAAAATTGTAAATATAGCCACGTTGAGATTCTTTTTCCCTCATTTCTCAAGCCGGGCATATTTTTCTTCGAGAGAATTTCCCTCAGACTTCTTTTCGTATATCTATGCGCTTTATTGAACGGAAAATGGTAAGCCGCAACACCACGATTTTTCTCCGAATTCATTGTCCGTGAAAATCCACAATTCGTGAAACATCCACACACATTTTTCGAGATAAAAAATGAATTCTCGAAATGTTTCAATGAAAAAAAAAAATTTTTTAATCCGTCTGTTCAATTCGTCTTTTTCTACTTGACGAGTTTGTAGCTCGATGCTCGATTAGTTGAGGCGGTTGCGGATTAAAAGAAACCGAAAACATTGTCGTGTTTTTCAAAGTCTCGAAAATTATCGAAATTCTCGAAAACCTCATTTCCTTTTATTTTAAGTTTTTTGATTATTCTGATTTTAGTGGAAGTGATGTTTCTCGTATGGGGAATTCGACTGTGTATAGTCGTCCGCAAAGCACCGTCCGAATTCAACGAAAGTCGTTTCATCTCTATGGCGATATACAACGAATTTCTTCTCTCCGTTTTCCTCAACGTGTCAATGTGAGTCAATTTTTATTCGAATAAAAAAAAAAACACCAGCATGCACTGAACAGAAAATTAAAAATCACGAAAATGTTGTCATTGCAGCAAGAAATATTCTAGAAAGTCTCTCCGAAAGGTCAATTTTTGTCGTTCCAATCGTAAATTTAGCCGACGGTTCCGTAAGCACTGAAAAATATTGTCAAAATAACGAAAATGATGAAATTTGAAAGAAAAAAAATTTAGTTCACCGAAATCAACAAAATATCGACATTTTTTGACAAAATTCAAATCTCAGTGTGCAGTAGTGAGAAAAAAATACTTTTTGAATGCAAACATTTGAAGGTTTTTGAAATAATTCATTCGGTAATGGTGGCAATTGGAAAATAAACCCACGCAACATGTTTTTTTTTTTCGATCCCTCAATTCATTTAGTATGAAAAAGGATTTTTCAAAATTAAGACGTTGTCGATGCGAAACGGAACGCCCCATACGTGGTCGGTTTTTCGATCAGAGCATAATAAATTGAGGTGTGTACGAAGATGCCACGGTCGAGCAATTTGCGACGAAACAGCCTCGCTAAATGTACGGTCACATTAGACGCTAGAGTCCTCCTGAGAGTAGAGCCTTCGTGAGCTCTCGTAAGTGGAAGAGTCCCGCACCGTTCAGACTCTCTAACTCGGTCCCTATGCTCCCCGTACTCGCTGTGTTTTACCACTTGGTACAGGGTGATCCGTTCGAATATGAGACTTTTATTATTTCACTCAATGAAATTTCCATATTTTTATACATCATCGACTCTCACGACGATCTCGAGATTAATCCCTTATTTTTCCATGCAGTAACAATTTCAAGAGCTTTTGCCATTCAATATCTACCGAATGCAACTTTGTCATGGGCAATTTTATTCGATATTAAAAAACGAAGCGTTTTGGGAAATAACTCCGGAATTAATTTCACTGAATAGAAATTTTCGTTGGGAAAGATCGATATTTTGTTGGATACGTTCGACTAAACGTTTTTTTCGAAAAATCACAAAAATGTTGTTATTACAGCAAGAAATATTCTATAAAGACTTTTCGAGAAGTAATTTTTGTCATTCCAATCGTAAATTTAGCTGACAGTTTCGTTATATATAAAAAATATGGTCAAAATTACGAAAATTTTGAAATTATCTAAAAATATTTAGTTCACCGTGTTCAACAAAATATCGACGTTGTTTAACAAAATTTAATTTTCCGTGTCTTGTGTGACTTTCGTCATTTTTCTTGTTACCAGTATTTGAAAAATTTCCGTTTTTTTTCAAAATTTGCATAAAAATATAGTTTGTGTCGAATTTTTTTCTTTTTTCGTTCGAGTGAGAAATTTTTCGATGAAAAGTCCGCAAATTCGAGTCTGACCACCCTGTATAATGTACATGTTACATTAACACTCGACCTCAGGCTAGCCAGCGATGTTAGAAGCCCAGAGAGCGCCTCGGTTGCATAAGGGTCGTAAAATTTCTTTTTGACAAGCAAAGTGCACTGGAATTGTTAATGAACGATTTTTTTTCACAATTTTGCTCGTCATGGCTCGCCAAGCGAAATTTAATGAGGGTTGGGGTTTATGAATAGATGACCGGAGATTCAAGTTAAAATCTCAATTGACATGAATTTTGAGAATTGGTATAATGAGAATAGTGAGAAAAAATTATGCTGGAGTTTGCATCGTTTGAATGCAACGAAATTCCGTTTTTTCGAGCAAAGCTCATAATTATTATTCAATATTTGCTCCGGCTAATAAAATGATGCACTCTTGCGACCAAAAACGCAAAAACGCAGTGGCTAGTCGTCCGGAACGAATAATATTCGTCGGACACGCTTTACCCAATGATTTCCCACTCTATCCGGACGACTAGGGGTTGCTTATTCGTCCGGACATGCTTTTAGTGTACAAAATATCCGGACGAGTAGCCACAGCCGACCGAAAAACTCAATCGACACGAAAAATAGCCATGAATTTTAAAATTCAATAAATAATCAACAAAAAAATGATTTTTCGTTGAATCTCAACGTTGCAAACTTCAGAGTCATGGGAAAAATTACTTGTTTCTTTCATCCTTTTATATTTTCGTATCGTAATTGTTTTTCAGGTTCTTTCTACAATCCCCAGCGAATCCGGACTTATTGTACATCATATTTTTCTGTCATACCCAACTCACCGTCACGCTGCTTCTTTGCCTCATATTTGGCAGCAAAGTGAGTGAATACATATTTCAATTTATTATTTCATTTCGATGACAAAAAATGAGTGAAATTTTCGTGAATTCCCAAAAATCTCATTCCCATCTCATTTTTACGCCTTTTTTTTCAAACGAATCTATTCATCCAAATTTGTAATAAAGTTTAACGATTCGAGGCGAAATCGAAGTGAGCAAAACGTAATTCCAAGTTGGAAATAATTGTTAAACAATTTGCTCCGCGACGGACGACCATTCACGAGTTCCCTTCGTTTCTTTTTTCTCTACAAATGAGTTTGTCCGTTCCAGCTGGTAAAGTAAAATACGTTAAAAGAATTTAAAAAAAAAGAATGAGAAAAGCGAAAATAAATAAAATAAATCTCAGACGTAAGTTTTTGCCTTGAAAGAAAAAAGGAAAATGAGAAATAAAAAATTGAGGGTAACGTTCATTTCGTGTTATAATGTCACGGATTTTTTTTCCGCTCCGTGGCACGTTAAAATGGGTAAAAAAATACGAAGGTATGGTGAGGGGAAAAAAAGGAGCGAGGGAATGAAAATGATCGAAATAAACGAATGTCACGCAGGCATACGTCGTTTTTCGAGGAGGTGGAAAGGAGGACGCGGTTGGCAAGCTCCAAGGAACGGGAAAATTTATTGGAAAAACGTGCCGGACGCAAGGCACGAGTAACCAAACCAACTCGATTTCCCTGCATCAGGGAAACTTCACCGAAGAAGCCGATGGCGTTACGGTAATAAAATAAAATGAACTAACAAATCCTCAAGTTTCTTTTTTTTCTTTTATCCTTTCCCTTTCATTTTTCCACTCGAGAGTTTCAACGAGAAAAAAAAATCAGGGATTCGAGGATTAAAACCCTGTTTCACTAATTCTACAGCCTTTCGACCAATAAAACTTGTTCCGAAAATTCTCTCACGCTTTTCCTCCCACTTCCCTTCATTTTCACGACGCAAAGCCATTTTACTAACCGCTTAACAAGCTCCCCCTTAATCCGCATATTAAAAGCGGAGATTTTTTTTTCTTCCTTCGAACGATGCAATCAAAAATCCTCCCAGTAAATAAAAGTGGATTTTGCAACAAAATGTTGTTGGAGTTTTCAAAAAAGGATTTTAATCGCTGAGATCAAATTTCTCGTCATTTATAGCGATAGAAAAATAAATCATTTTTATTTTTCATCTCCTGATCATTAGGTTTTCAAATTTCATTTCAAAATTTCATTTCAAAATGGCCCCTTCGAACTTGTGAAATGAGATGGAATAAGAGATGCGGAAATTTGTAAATTTTCAGGAGGAATTTCGTCGGTTGTACGCGCAGCTGGAGCTGTTGAAAGAGAAAAACATGCGTTTGGGGAATCGTCATCTGGCGACAAAGATCCAAGCGATGCAAGAGGCTGCCGGACGTGCCGAGACTCAGATATCGACGATTCAAGCGATATCATCGAGTTTGCGATTATCGTCAGAAAAAACGAGTTCGTTGATAGAAGAGACGGAGGTATCGACGTTGAAGGAAGAAAAATCGTCGGAGATTTATCATCAGGAAAAGGATCATCTGGAGGATCCAGCGAGAAACAAAGGTGGAAAGAAAAAATCACTGGAGGCGACGACGACGACGAGAAACGTGACGAATTGTAAATCACGTACGAGCATACAAATGGACGGAAATAAAAATAATAGTACGAAGAATAAAACGATCGAGGATTCTACAGTTTCTGAGACATCCGAAACTTTCGAGGACAAGGAAGATAAGGAGCTCTTCACGAGTAGACAAATAGCCGATGAGCCGCATCAGGCAATAGCACTCGGAAGTATTGTCGCTGTCGTCGACGTTTGCGCCGGTAAAAATTTGAAATATTCAACCAACACCGAGAACGGCGAAGCCTCGGGAATCCTTGAAAATCCAACGAAAAGTGAGGACCTCGTTCCTGGCACATCAGGCAGCAGCAGCAGTACAAGTGCTACGAAAGAAAGAGGCAAAAATAAATCGGGACACGCCCGTACGCATGCGATCGTTATCAACCTGGACGACAAAAGTCGATTTTCCGAAGAAGTTACCGTTTAAAATGGACTTTTCAAAATATTCCATCATTTTCCTTGTTTTTTATTTTTTATTTTACTGCTTCCTTAAACAAAAACTTGAGCAGCGAGTGATTTTCTCTCTCGTCTCTCGAGAGTTCTGAGAATAAATAAATGAAGATAAACTGACGCTTTCCTCGAGCCGAATTATCGTATTTTTAAGGAAAAACGAGATTCAAATTTTGTTCTAGCCCCGTCGGGTTCCTGCGTGTACTATATTGAAAATTGTATTTTTTGAGCGTGAGGATAATCAAGATTCGCTCTGACTAAATTTCCCTATCACTTATTCATTTTTTATTTTTATCAAGGGCTTAAATACGCAAAGAGCTGGTGAAAATAGGCGCCAATTTGAATGTTTTTCTTGATACTAAAAAAAAATGTGTATTTTTGTTGTGAATGAGAGAATTAATAATAATTATTCATTACTGAAACATTATCCGTTTGCTCATCGAGCTGGGGACGAAAAATCGTCCGTTTGTGAGACTAAATAAAAATTAATCCGCGTACTAAAAGTCCATTTGACTCAAAAGAGTCGTTTGACAGAAAAAAAGCCACTGAATTTTTGGACGTTGCTGTAAATCGAGGCAACGTCGAATTCACATTGAATTATATTTAATAATTTTGCGTCAATTGCTGCCGAATGCACAGAGCCGCAAAAAAAAATTTTTAATCTCGTGCTTAAAGCGCGATGAGAAAAAAAAAATATTGCGAATTTATTGTAAATACGTGTAGCTGCTCAAAAAAATGCTCGTAAGTGTGAGCGAATTTTTTATTTTTCTAGCGATTCTGTTTTCCGCAAGTAATCGCTCCGTAAAACTTAATTGTATAGATGTGTAAATAACACACGTAATTATAGCTGATGCGTTTAATGACAAGAAATACTGAATTAAATCATCGACATACGAAGCAATGAATTATGGAGGGAAAATAATAAATTCACATTAATATTGTCCGTCTCGCGTTCTCGACGAGAATTATGTAAATATATGGTATAAGCAAATCACATTATTATTGTGAGACTCTTCAAAGTTTAAGACTTATTCGTGTAAATAGTAAGTTAAATTGTGCGTAAGATTAATTAATTTCAAATGGAAAATAAAACAATAATATATATTATATGTTATAACAGATGTATACATATATTTAAAAGAGAAGAAAAAATATATATGCATTTAAAAACACTGCAAAAACAATGTGAATTGAGAATTGAAAAAGCGAAAATGTGGTATCGATATAGGCGAGAAAATATAATGAGAACCACAACTCAATTAGATTTTTAAGTAAAAATCCAATTTTTTTTCCAATTTTTTGCTCAGGTCCACATCGAAATTTGGAACAAACGAGATTTCTTTAAGAGCCTAGAAGAGTAAATTTCAATTGGAAAGAGTTTTTTCGATCCTGCTATCGATTATTATCAGTATACTGCACCCTTAATTGTAAGAACGTTGAAAACCTCCTTCAAGTGTAAGCGAATGGACAGTTTTCGAAATTCCGAAGAGAAAAGTCCTTGGAATTTTTTTTCTAACGTACTCGAGGGCTGAGATATTGAGTGATCCGTGACAGCCAATGAGACTGGAGTGGGCGTGTCGCGGCGGGGCACTCGATTGGCTTATCAGAAAATGATGAATATCTCAGCAACGGTGCATCGGAGAGAAACATTTCCGGGGACTTTTATGTTCAGAATTTCGTAACGGATCAGGATTTCGGAGTTTTAAAGAGACTTTTGGGACCCCCTACTTATTGTTTAATGCGACAAGTTCTCTGAATATTGCACGCCTGTGTGGGCGTCAGAGTGCAACTCGGGCACGATGTTCGACCAACCGCTACGCCAGTATCTTCCTCTCGTTTGCTTCGGGACAACCGTGCAATCCGATAACAAACGACTTTACAGCATCGCAGCTTCTCTCTCCTTTCCTCTATGCCTTTGTTTCCGTCGCGCGCTACGGGAAACTTTGAGAGACGCACGAACGAGATAATTCTGAATTTCATCGATAGCTCGATGAGCCCGTTAAGCAAACACTCCCGATTAAACGGAGTGCATGAAGGTTATTTTCTTAAAAGCTCTGACGAAAAGATTAGTTACTCCTGGATAGCTCGTCGTGCCATTATTAAAGGATAATAATTTTCCGTATCAAAGTTGCATGCCTCGTTAACTTCTCAATCCGCTCCCCGCCCTTCCCGACGTTGTGCAAATATCCTGACAATAAATAACCGGTTAAACACCCAATAAGAAAAATGCCATTTCACGAAAACCTGAGCAAAATATTTATTTCAACTCAAATTTAGCCCCCGAAAAAATCCGAACACTGAAAATCAAATTTTCATGATAAATATCGATATTTTTTGGACACGTTCGACACTAAACGTTTTTCTGGAAAATCACAAAAATGTTGTCTTTGCAGCAGGAAATATTCAAGAAAGTCTCTTCGAAAAGTAATTTTTTGTCATTCCAATCGTAAATTTGACTGGCAGTTCCGTAAGAAATGAAAAATTGTGTCAAAATAACGAAAATTGTGAAATTATTCAAAAATATTTAGTTCACCGTCCTCAACAATATATTGACGTTCTCTGACAAAATTCAATTTCCAGTTAAGTAATTACATCAGATCAAGATTCGAATCTCTCATGGCAACCGTGGCTGCTAATTAATCCGAGTTCCATTAGCACGAAGACGCGATAATCTCTATTGTTGGACTCAACCATACGACGGATCGTCGTCCGAATGTTAATTCTACGTAAAACGATATACTCTTGTACACGAATTGTCTATTGGCCTGATGGTGAAGCAATTATTTTTGTACTTGCACAATGCCGCTATCAAAGTAAAACTGTAATTGGACTCTGATTATTCGATCCGTATACAAGTTTTCGTTTCATCTTTACATCCTCCTTTTTTCTCTTCCTCTCTCATCGTCTCCCCTTCTTCTCTCTGTCCATGTGCAGTTCGTAAGTAAATTGAACATTCGGTAGTTCGTTTGAATTCGATGCAGCGCTCGTCCGAAAGACTTGCTTTCCAATTACCCTGAATGGACCACTTGATCATCGAAAAAAAATACCGAAAAATACGCCCACACGAAACATTACTGCAGGCATTTAAATATACATGTAAATATGAATATATTTATATTCATAAATAATAAAATTATAAAATACACTGAATTATTAAATACTTAAAACATATTTATAAATATGAATATATTCATATTCATATTTCATGAATATAATGAATATAAATATATTCAAATATATTTATATTCATATTCAAATACAATACTGTGGAGATTCATGCAAGTGATTAAAACCAAATATATCCCAGTCAAGTTCATATCAAGTTGCTAAATTAACAGACAAACGTGTAATGTTGGGTTATCAATGTAAATAATGAAAACATTAACATAATAAAAATACTGTTCAAAAGTCTCAACGATGTGTACCAACTTTCTGTCAATATTACATCCTCTAACCGATTATTAATCCTCATCCTCTGCATCTATTGATCCGGACGCGGTCCTTGCATCCAACGGGGTTGAAAAGGACCCCGGGGCTTCGCAACTTCATGCCGCACAATATTGATTCTATGCACTTTTGCTCTGTGTGAAGTATCGAAAGTTTTGCATCTTCATTTGCAATTGAACCGTTTCGTCACCGACTATGCAACGTTGTCATGTTAAAAGCATACAAACTTTCAGAATCATTGGAGTTTCATGAAATTTTTTGTTCATATTTCTTTAGTATTTTATCTTAAATGAATTTAATTGAATTTTGGCAAAAGAACTAAATGATTTTGAATAATTTCAAAAATTTTGTTTTGTTAATAATATTTTTAGCCTTTGACGCAGCTGTCAGCAAAATTTAACATTGGAATGACAAGAATTTACTTTTCGAAGAGATTTTCCATAATATTTCTTGCTCCAATATGACAATATTTTTGTGATTTTCAAAAAATACGTTCAGCCGATCGTACCCAACAAAATATCAATCTTTTCTAACAAAATTCGCTTTCCTGCTGAATTACTGGAGACAACTAAAAAATTTGAACGAGTTTCTTTCTCTAGATTCCGATTTTCCTACAGAAACTTGTTAATCGAGGGAGAAAGTTTGACTGAAATGAGGCTGTGGTTTTTGAGTTCGGAATGCGAGACTGAATTTACAGAATGAACTGGCGGTGAACCAGCCCGTGTATTGCGAGTCAAAATTGAAACTTTGGAAATGAACATTTGGGGGAGACAATAAACGGAGATTGTCCATGTCATTTGCACCGGGATTCTGAAACCATTTTCTCGGACTCGCTGATAGCTCTTGTCCCGCAATAATCAAGTTCAAATTACTGCTGACAAAGTCACAAGAATGCTCTTAGTAAATGATAAACAGTGAAGGAACATTGCCAGCGATATAAATGCTTGAGGGGGCGTTTTTCCGGGCAGTAAAATTCACTCAACAACCCTCGGAACAATTCTCCTGTTATGACGTCGTTTGCCGAACCACGCCAACCAGAAATTATGTAGTTCGCTGAACGAAGCTCACGTTTATACCAGCCCAAATAATCCTCGACTATTTGCCAGGATTCTTTCTAAACTTCTCATTATTTCTTTGGAAACGATCATTTCTGTCGAACCTTTACAAAATCTCGATCGATCTTCGATTTATTCCGTTACACATTATTCCCAAAATGCGTCGATGACTCATTTTTTTTACTCCTTAATAAAATGAGCGGGACAATGGGACGAGGGAACCGAATCAATTGGACGCGAGTTTGCTCATCGTTGGTTTTAATTAAACTGAAAAGAAAATTTTGTTGAGGCAGTTGGGAACGTTCGACTAAACGTTTTTTTGAAAAGTTTCCGAAATTTTGTCATTGCAGCAAAAAAAATTCTTCAAAAAGTAAATTTTTGTCACTGCAATCGTAAATTTAGCCGAGAGTTTCGTTAAAAATGAAAAAATATTCTCAAAATTACGAGAATTTTGAAATTATCAAAAAATATTAAGTTCACCGTGTTCAACAAAATATTGACGTTTTTTGACCTAATTTAATTTCCGGTCTATACACGACACGTGCGATCCTCGTAAATGACAGTTCATCTCGGGCTAAAAAGGGGCGTTGACGGAAGCAGAGGAGATTGAAAAATCCTCAATCCTGAAAAGGGTCGTGGGGCTGCAAGGACGAGGCTTGCACTTTATCGCTAGATCTCGCCAGGCCTGCTGATTAGCGCACGCGACTCGTTGTCATGCTCATTACTAAATATCTCACGAGAGCGATATTTCGAGGGAAAAAAATTCTCAGATATGCTTTCTGTCACATTAACAGAAAAACTGGCGATGTTATTTTTACAAAACAACAATAATGCACGTTATGAAATCCTTCCGCATTCGTCTTATCAGGACACGCGTCGGAAGCTGGTAATTTTGTATGCGATTTATCTCATCCTTGCCGGACACAATGTATCCGGAAAATAATGTTTTTTTTTTTTCAAGTGCAATATCAATGAACATTTAATGGCAAAGAAAAATGGCCAAGGACATTCGACGCTTATCAATTGCTATATATTCTGGATATTTGTAACGGGGCCAGTGAGATGAGGATCGAGTCGTCGTTCGGCTCCTCGAATCCGTAAAATTTAAATCGTTGACTCTGAAAGGAATTACGACAACTGTTTCCATCATGAAAGTCCAAAAAACAGTGTAAGTTGAGGCTGCAGTTTTGCAGGCAAAATCTCATGCATTTCCGTCAACTTTTTAGTGCGTTTTTTTCACAAAAATTACTCCAAACGTCTCTAGAATTTTGTTGACCCTGGTGGCTGCGATATCCTTCGCAAATTCTGGTCCAGCGTCGCTTTTCCATGGAGCTGTTTTTCCTGACGATGAGAAATGGCTCTCGTCGCTGGTTCATCACAAATTCGATAAATCCGAAGACGAATCGAACGAAATTAAAAATTACGAGCTCTGCGAGACCAAAGAGTGCAGAAAAATCGGCAAGTCAATGTTTCCTCAAGTTAATTTTTTTTTTTTACACTCCTCATCGACCATTGGGACTCGTGACAAAAATATCATTTCCATTACAGCCGAAGAATTCAGCAGTAGTTTGAACAGATCGGTTGATCCTTGCGACGACTTTTACGAATTCACTTGCAGCGGATGGGCCAACAAAAATCCGATTCCTCCGAGCTTGCCATCTTGGAGTCGCTATTTGTTGTTCCAACAAACGGTACATCGTCGAATCAAAGGCAAGCCCGTTCAAAGTCCTCGAGATTTGTATTCAATTTTTTCTGAACTTGCACTCCAAATATGGAGGCTTCAAAAATAATTAGTTGGCAGTAAAAATCAAGAAACACCGATTTTTGTTGTTCATTTTATTTACAACATTATAAATGCACAACTTTTTACCTTTTTCTCTCAAAAGTTAGTTGTGCTCAAGCCTAGAACGGTCACTTAATTTTTTTTTTACCCATTCCGGTAACTTTGGGGTCACGAATTTCGCCAAATTCATATCTCCGGTAAAATTTAACGAAAAAGATCCAACTTGGGCTCATTCTTTTCGTTTTTTCATCCAGAATCACGTGAGCCTGTAGAAGTTTTGCTTAAAGTTATAAAAATAGTGGGAAATGCGGTAAAACGTTGAAAAAACGGGAAAACGAAGGGCGCGGGATTTAAAGACGCATGTATTTTTGTATTTCACAGAAATTCTGGAAACTGAACCGGAACCAAGTGACATTTTGCCAGTCCGACAAGCCAAGAAATGGTATCGATCCTGTTTGGATACAGGTTAGTATTTAGTGACGAAAAAAGTCCATGCTAGAGTCGCTTTTGTTGGCTACTCAACGGTCCCCATCCAAGTACAGGCTGCACCGCGGAAGCAACTGATTTCGCGAGAAAGCCTCGAAACGAGACGAAATTTAATGCAATTTTGTTGGGGGTTTCGTGCTTGTTTAGACACTCTGGAAGAAAGAGGACTGAAGCCTATCGAATCAGTTTTACTTCGAGCTGGTGGTTGGCCCATTGCGATGGACGACGAAGAATGGGACTCGGACGTGTACACTTGGCAGGAGGTTGAACGCGATTACGCCCGGTTGACAGGAGCTTTCACTTTCTTCGAAGTTCATACGACTGGACCAAGTGACGGGGAGGAGTATGGCGAAATGCTGGTAAACGTTGGACAAAAATGAAGGATTTTTTAATTAACTAATACGCGGGCAGCTCGATGGCTTATTGCCCTTGGAAACACGCGGAGCCTTGAATTTTCTTCCCAAAGTATTCCACTCAAAATATGCCGAACAATATTTTCTAATCGGTAGCTCGTATACGCGGATCTCCCTCTGAAAGATGAAATGCCGCTGAAGTACAGAAATTACGAAGGCGATGATTACGAGGAATACGTGGATTTCGTTACTGGGGTTGCGAATCTGTTTGTGGAGGCGAGTAAAGCCGACGTGTCTGAAGAAAAAGTCCGTAAAGATGCGGAAGCGATAGTCGAGTTTGAGAAAAAACTTTACGAGGTAATTGCAACGGATAATTTATTGTAATCGAATAAAACAACAACAAAAACTTGCAAAATGTTGGATCAAGACATCGCGCCATTTTTTTCTATTCCATTGTTCTTTCGTTGCAGCTTCGAGCTTCTATGAAAGGCGAAGAAATGACCTTGGACGAATTCACCAATTGGTACAAAAATAATGTGACTGGATCAGACCCAGATCCAAAAACAAAAGTAAGAGAATTTGAAAACGTCTCGACTCCCAACTCTTTGTAGTGGGAAATTTTCATTTATCATTTATTGCATTATTTATCTACTATTTGCTACTTCATTTTTGATTATTCATCATTTTATTCATTTCAAGTTCAAATTTTTTGTTCGAAATCTTCAAACTCTGATTTTACCAAAATCGCTCTGAATTTTTTTTTCTTTTACGCTCATTATCTTCGTTTTCGAATGATCTTTGCATTGGTAATCAACGATTTTTCATTTCTTATCATTTTCAAGCTGCTTGTGAACTTTAAAAGTAGAAAATGTGACGAAAAATGTGATTTCTTGGTTCGGGTTCCCAAAAAAAAAAAAAAAAATTATCGAAATCTAATACAGCCTGAAAAATATTCTGATTCATGAGCTTGATTCCTGTGAAAGATGCATCAAAATTGGTTCATCGGTTATTGCGTGAAAAGGGCGCAAACACAATTTTGCAGTAGAGTTTTATATTGATAGAGATTAATTAATTGAACGGTTGCGACTTTTTACCCGGTGATCGTGATACTCGAAACTGACATTTTTTTCTGTTATTTAAAGATCGATTGGCAAGATCTGATTCAGGGACTATTCGACACGGTAAATATCCAGCTCAATCCATCGACGACGACTTACATCCTTGGTATAGATTTCTTCGTAGGACTTCGCGACCTTTTAGCAGAAACTTCAGAGAGAACGATAGGTAACTTTGAATGGTTTTCAATCTTGTTGTTTTTTTTTATGGAAAAATTACTTTTTCGGGCAAAATTTGACGAATTTTCACTTTGGCTCAACAGTGAACTACATCCATTGGAACTTTGTGGCGAACATGCTGACCTACACGACCGAAGCTGCGAGAAATCTGCTGTACGTTCTCCTCATGGAAGAATATGGCATCCAGGAACGACCTCCGCGGTACGTCAGTTTTTTTACAGCCTTTTTTCTTTGATTTGAAATGGAAATATTCGAAATGGCATAGAGAGATTGTTGATTACTTGAATTTATTGTAATTATGTGAACATTCACAGCTGGTCCGAGTGCGTCAACGAAATGAAGATGACGGACGCTGCAGCCTACGCGTTCGTTAATAAATATGTGACGAAAGAGACCGAAGCAAACGTACGTGTCGAAGAAAAGTTGGTTTAATGTGAAGAATATATCGAAAAAATAATCGAGCCATTTGACAGGTTTTAAAAATGACGAAAAACATACAAGCTGCGATGGAGGATCAAATTGAAAATTCAGGCTGGCTCGACGAAGAATCCAAACTAATGGCCAAGGACAAACTCAACAGCATGCGAATTTTCGTCGGTTTTCCCGATTGGTACAAAAGCAAAAAAGCTGTATTGCAATCTTACAAGGGGGTAAGAAAAATCCCAAAAATCTCCAAATCAAAATTTCTTCCATGACGGATTCTCAATTTATTTATTTTTTCTCACTATTTTAATTAATTCTTTCGTGCCAATTAAAAACGATTCTGATTACATTGTATGAAATTATTTTCTTCCACAGTTGAGCATCGGAACTGAATACTTTGACAACGCTTTGAGTTTCATCAGATACAAGAACAAAAAAGATCTGAAAGATTACGTAGCCAAAGAGGAGGAGGAGGAAGATCCGTAATTACATCATTTTTATTAATTAGAACTTGTTGTTTCAAAATCTGCAAACATTCATTTCACGGAAATCGCTATAACTTTTTTTTCCACGAACTCATCCCACTCCATCTTCATTTTCGATTTATCTTTGAATTGGTAATTAACGATTTTCCATTCATTAACATTTTCAAGTTGCTTGTGAACTTTGAAAGTGGAAAATGTGACGAACAATGTGATTTTTTGGTTCGGGTTCCCAAAAAAAAAAAAAAAAATTATCGGAATGCAATGCAGCTTAAAAAATATTCTGATTCATGAACTTCATTCTCGATGTTTCGTCCTTAAGGATATTTCATCGAGATGGAAATCCCTAAAAATTGCTGCATCGGACACAGGAGCTTCCTGTGATTTCATCACTCCGGATATTTCGTTTTTCTTGTCACTCAACACTTTTCATTCCTTGATGAATTTTTTTCTCTACGATTCCCCCTGATCGACGCAAATAATATTCGAAACAATTTTCCAGGTGGATGTTGGATCCGATAACTGTAAATGCAGCTTACGTGCCCGAAGACAATTTGTTGAGTAAGATATTTCGAGATTGTATTTTGCCGACAAAAGAAATTAGTTTTTCAAGTAAAATTCATATTGTTCGGAATTAAATGAAATTCTACGCGATTCGATAATAAAAATTGATAGAAAATCAACAAAAATAGTAACAAATATTAGAAGTTGTGATTAAAAATCGATTAAAAGCAACTGAAATTAAGAAAAATCAAAATGGGACGGAAAAAGAGAAAAAGAATAAAGTAAAATTTTTCCAAAATTTCAATTAAATTCCATTCTCGCATTTCCTTGCTACACGATTTTCTCAAATAAATCATTTATTCCTGCAGATATTCCAGCGGCAGATTTCCAGTCGCCACTTTTTACTCCGCAGATGCCCGAGTAAGAGATATTTCGATTATTTTCTAGTCGAATTTACCGCTGACAAAGATTTTGCATTAAAAACAATAATTTTCAGCACCGTAAATTATGCCACAGTCGGTGTCATCGCGGGTCACGAAATAGGCCACGGTTTCGACGACTCCGGTGAGCACGAAGAAGCCTCATTTTTTTCTTTCAAATATGCTCCAAAAAAATTCGTTCGGAATTTGAGAATTAAGAGAATGTTAATTATTCATTTTCTTACACGACGACAGGAATTATGTACAGCAAATGGGGCAACAAAACGAAACTCTCGCAAAAAATGTTGAAGAACTTTTACCGGAGAGCCGATTGCTTCACCAACCAGTACGACGTTTATTATGGACAAACAGCAGAACCTGGAACAACGGAAAGCAGTGAAAGGGTAAATTTCGAATTTTATCCTGTCGAGTGCATACTGGGTCGTAGTGACCCCAAAAATAATTTGTCGCCGATAATTTGGTTTTTAATGGTCGCGAAAAATTCATCCGGGAAGGGTTGAAAAGGAATTTTGTGGATGCTGAGTGTTTTTTTTTCTGGGATGTGACCTTAGCGAGGACCGGGGCGAAAATCGGAGATGACGAGAGGAGAAAACATGGCCGACACGACCGGAATCCAATCGGTTTTCGAAGCTTACAGAAAAATGAGGAAGCCCAAAGGAAACGCGAGACTCCCAGGCCTCGAGGAATTCACGGACGACCAATTGTTTTTCATTTCTTTCGGAGCTGTAAGTAAATTTTAACCCGAAAACTACAAACCCATTTTTGTTGACCTTCAAACTACGAAACGGGCTAAATATTTAGCCCACGAGTCTCTTGTTCGTAAAATCGTTCCGAAAGTAGCAATCGGATTTGTAAGTACGTGAATCTTTTCGTTTTTTCATGCCAAAGAGAATAGTGAAGAGAAAATTCAATTTTATCAAGATTTAGTCGGTGAAAAATCGATTTGAATGCCTAAAAGTGCTGAAAAATGAATTTTGGAACGTAATTCGAAGCTCGTAATTAAATTCTCCAAATAACGTGCCAACTATATTTCCTTTCGAATTTTGCTAAATATCCATGGAACGATAATTTGCAAGTTAAAAAAATGCAATCAAAATCGTAGAAAATTCAAATCTACTAGGAAATTTTTCCCTCAACGCGTTTCTCTGCGAAAATGATTTGAAGTTTCTGTGACGTCATGAATCATCAATTTCATTGAGATTTAGTTGGTGAAAAATCGATTTAAATGCCTAAAGGTCCTGAAAATTTGTAACTCTGCGCTTACGACGAACGGAGAACGATTCGCCGGCGTCAGGATGCGATAGAAATCTGTTTTTCTTTTTTTTTCCAGATGTGGTGCGAAGCGGGAACTCCGCAGTATGAAGAAAGGAAAAAGCGATCGCGGGATCCCCACAGTCCGGCCAAAATTAGAGTGGTCGGAGCAGTTTCGAACACCAAAGCGTTCGCCGAAGCGTTCAATTGTCCCGCGGGCAGCGGCATGAACCCGGTGGACAAATGCGACGTTTGGGGAAAATCCGACAAAGCAGCCACTCCCAAAACGGCATGGATCAACAAAAAACACCGACGCTGGGAAGGACAATGGAGAATCTAATCCGAATGTTTTTTGCATTGAATTTATCGAGAGCACTAGCCAGCCACGGCGATGAGACTCGAGCTTAATTATATCCAGAATTATTCAGCAAAGTTTGTTCCCCGAGAATGTAGCCAGAAAGAAAATTTCAATAAAAATTATTCAAACTTGAGTTTTTATTGTTAGAAAATAACGAAAAATTCATTTTTTCATTCGTAATTTTGATCATTCACGCGATCGTTCTGATTTTTCTAGTAAATTCAGTTCGTTAATGGCTAAGAACACTCGCCCATTATCTTTGGCACAAATTGGATGAAATTTTTGTACTCTGTTGTCTAAAATAATCAGTTTTCGTTGCATTTCAACGATGCAAACTGCAACCTCGTTTTTCCTGAAGTTATTGAGCCATCGTCTTTCTATTTTGCCATTAATTTATTTTACACTGAAATACAAGGTCTCTTGGACTACTGTACAAATTCCATACTTATCGCGTGATTAAATCGCATGAAAATTATTTCACTTTGTGGATACTCGAGTGCGTTTGTTCCACGCAAAATTGGCGCCATAAGAGCGAGGCTTCGGCGCGTCAATGTTTGGCTTTTGGACAAACCATTTCCATTTCATTCTTTCGCAATGATCGATCGCTTCCTCCTTCGATGCGAATTGAACTTTCAGGTTCGACAACGGATCCCCCCTGGAATCACATTATCATTTGCTTCATTCGATAAATAACGAGGCGAGCGAATAATTAACAGCTGAATCGACTTGTAAACATGGATAAAAAAAACGTCGATCGATGCTCGAGCGCGAAATAGACCAACAAAGAAATCAAATCTCTCTGTACATAAAATTCTACCACAAAATTGTGTTTGCGCCTTTTTCACACGAAAACCAGTGACCCAATTTTGATGAATCTTTCACAGAAATTAAGCTCATGAATCAGAATATTTTTCAGGCTGTATCAATCACAAAAAAATCACATTCTTCATTGTATTTTCCATTTTCAAAGTTCACAAGCAACGGAAAAATGACGATCAATCAAAAATCGGTAAACAAAATTTCAACTTTTCATGTTAAACTAACTCAGGCCTTTAGCGTCAACTAATTGTGCTGCACAGCCAGTTCCCGTTTAAAAAAACATCAATTTTTTCTTTTTCAATTTTCAAAAACTCCAGACGATTCTAATTCGTTGATAAAAAATTCACTTACGTGGAGGTCCACCCGATCAACTGATTTTCCCAGCGCTCTCGAGTGTCGAAATCAATTTGCCAGAAATGGATGTTGTCCGTGCCGGACTGCATGGCATTTTTGGCCGGCTGGTATATGCGGACTGTGCGATTTTTAATGTGATCTTCCGGAACTCCCGATACGACGGAAATATCCTCCGTTGCGTCTACCGTTATCAATTTTCCTCGACGATCTTTCTTCTCGTCCAATTGTTTCAACACCGGCTCCGGTAGGTTCGGCGAGTGCGTACTGTATTTCATACAGCCGCTCGCCAACGCCCCGAAGCATCTTAAATTTGAGAATTTAAAGCTGAATTATCGAAATAAATTGTTATCGATACTTCAGGGCTGAATAAATGATAAAAATGGCTCCTGAAATGTTGCATAGTTGACGCGTCGATAAATCGATTTTTTTCGACATTTTGGACGTTCGATTGGACTGGAATCGTGAAACAGATCAAGACGAGCAAAGCACTTTTGGCAAAATATGGAAAAACAAATGGAAATCGATATCTCGAAAGTTTTGGCTATTTTATCGCGGCTGTTGCATCGATTACATAAAATTTTGAGGTTAAAGGTACTTTTTTGTCAACACGGAAAACACACAGGATCGTAAAAGTAACAAAACGATGATGAAATTTAGTTCGCTCACCTATTGGTGTTTTGGATTTCATTAACACAAAACTTCATCAAAGTCCGAGAAGCCATCGTTGAAAAATAATGAATTTATTTCGAAAGAATTGCAACTGAATCCAGAAGCCTTTTCGGCTCCTGTCACGGAATCTGCTTCTCTGAGCTATCAGAAAACTTTTAGTGAGTAGAAACCAACTTACCTGCCGATGGTGATTCGATAAATTTCGAGTTTTCGTTGAGCAAGCAGAAATTTTAGCTTCATATGTAAATTTGGCCGGCCAATTACGACTTTTGCAATATTTTTAAAATTCGTAATGATTGTTCGTCGATGGCTTGTGATTGTTTAATCAATTAAAACTTTTGTTGGATAATATTCATTGTCAAAAAGTTGGCCGCCACTTTTTGAAATTTGGTTCAATTGGATTTTTTCGAGTGAAAAACGATTCGGAATTGTTTTTTTGAAAGAAATAAGATTCTTCGAACTTTATTCCACCAAAAAAAAACGAGCTCAGCAACGTGTATCGATAACCAAAAAAATAGTAACGTTAAATTGACAGAATTTTTGTGGACAAATAACTGAGACAATTTTATCGATCGACTACTGCTGGCATTTATTTTAAATACATTGAATATTTATTGAATATATTTTGGACATTTTGGAGTATCTTTGTGTCGTGTAAATCGTTTGTTTTGTTCGCGTTCTACGCGTTTCCGTCCGGTTTGTTTACATTCGCTGCGGGCTCGACGACGCGATCGCCGATCGCTTGCACAGTGTGTAGGGCGAAGCGCGGTGGTGGGGCGGGCTGGTCGCGTCGCCGGGGGAGAGTGGGGAGAGCGGACGGGAGACAAAGCCGCTTATGAGACTATTCAGTTGGGCGCCGGCCCGCATGCGGAGCGCGACGTGTACGTCAGTTGGCTAGCTCGAAGCGTCACTTTATCGCTCGTCGACGCGCAGCTAATGACTCAACGCAATGTTTTAATGCTTAAAATAAGAAGAATTCTACTCGATCTTCAGTGAATAAACTGGCGAACTAAACAATCTCCTTTTCGGGTGTTGAATTGGTTTTTTGATTGGATAAAAATAAAATTATCAATATTCGTACCGAAGATTTATTCCGTCTGCAACAAAATGACATAGAAAAATGATCAATGATGCTGCTTTTGGGCAAGACGATGTTTTACACAAGTCGTTTCTCTGGCTGTCGCTTAGAATCGGTGAATGTGTCTATTGTCCAACCAAAAAAACCATTTTGGTTGCCTGAGAGCAGCAACTTCGATCCTTTTTCTATGATTTTTTTGGTTCAACCGTTAAAATCCAATAAATCTTGCTATCGCGATGTTATTCATGGGCATAAATTGTAAAATTCATTTTCGAAAATAACGGTTATGGTGCGCGTCTCCACGGTTGTTTGTTCGTGATATAAACAAGTGCGTGAAACAAATTAATGAGCTATTCGTGTGTAAATGTTAAATGAAACCATTGCCAGGGTTTTAATGTTCAAGCTAAATCTCAGTGAATCTAATAAAACGAAGTGAAAAGTGATTGAGTGATTGTTCTCTGATGGTGCAGCGGCGGCGGTCGGTTCAAAAATGCAGTCCCGAGAGGTGTTTTTCAACGTGTGACGCGAGTCCGTGCTGGATCATTTGGAGGAGCATCCAAAAGTGAGTAAAAACGCATCAATTTATTTCGGTTTTATTTGGGTATGTCGAAATGTTCGATTTCTTCTGTTTCATCCTAAAAACGATCACAACGAACTTTTTCGTTGTAACGTTCAGTCCAAACTAATTCTGACCGTGAATACCGAAATTTTACGACCAAATAATTGAACCACCACGAAATAAATCCAGCGATCAAAAAACTGCATTGAAAATGTAGGGAATCAATGTTTTTTCTCCCAATTCATAGATTTATTTTATTTTAACGTGTAAAAATTACCTCCGACGAGTTATTTCGAAATTATCGTGTCGTTCGTGGAACCCGATGTAAAAAGCGAACATCACATTGTGACTTTACAATTTTTTACAGTTTTGACTTATTAAAATATAAAATTCGTTAAATAAAGTTCAAACAAACGTTTGAACAATGTCGCGTGTTTCAAACGAACGATTCGTACTCGATTGGCATTCGAAAAAATCAAATTGCACCAAATTTTCAAAAGTGGCGGCCAACTTGACGCTTTTTTTTGTTTCGTCAGTTTGTTAATCAACATTATCGAACAAAAATTTTAATTAAGCAAACAATCAACAACTATCGGCGAACAATCATTACAAATTTTAAAAAATTTCAAAAGACAAAATCGAGGGGCCAATTAAAAGTTTTAGCGATTAGAAACGAACTTACCTGCCGATGGTAATTCGATCAATTTCGAGTTCTCGTTCAGTTCTTTCGTCGAGCACGCAGGAATCTTTCAATTGCTACGCCAATAAGTTGCGATAAGGTCGAATGTCGAATGGGAGCAGGAAAGAGAATTCGTAAAGCTCGTTCGATAAGATTGTCGTTGGGCAAAAATACATTTCTCTTTATTCCTCAATATTCGCTACATCATTATGTACATTGAATGTAAATTATTCGTATTTCTTAACAACATTAAAATATATATCTTGACGTAAAATCTACAATGAAAATAATAATCGTCTACAGAGATTTGTACACGACTTTACAAGGCTTTCGAAGATAAGGCTGTCGAAGATAACAACGAAAAAGCCTATTTAATCTCTCCCAACTAAGGCCTGCTTTTTCTTCCTACGATGATATCTGATAAAACGTTGGCTTAAACTCGTTTATATCTCGTCTCCACGTTTATTTATTCTTCCCAGTTAGTGGTGGTCCCAAGTATGATAAAAAATTATCCGACATAATGAGCAGGAGAAAATCTTGTGCAAGAATTCGGCCAAGTAAAAGTTTCGATTTCGAGTTGTGTCTCGAATCCTTTTCCTACTGTTCCCTAAATGTTGATCTAGAAAAATACGTTTATCGAGACTTTCCGACCTGCGGAAAATCGTTCTGCTTTTTCACTGATAAAGAATAAATCTTTTCGCCATTTTTACCTCCACGAAATGTCTCCAGTAAATATGACAATATTTTTGTACATGAGATAGAAAAATACGACGAAAATTCACACAACTCTACGTGAATATTTGTGTGTCTGTGTTTTTTTTTTTCGTAAATTCGCAAATATTCGTATTAATCTGCTTTTTTTCTTCGTTATTTTTGTACTAAATATTCATATTTTTCATAATATTCACGTTTAGCCTCGATTAACACGTTTCCATTATTTTTCCTCGCTACATCGTAATTATGTCCTTATAGATTTACAGATTATTATTCACTATCATTATTATTATTATTATTATTATTCGTTGAATTAACTTTCGTCAAGTAAAATATATCGCCACTTTTTTTGCTTTACAATCTCTCAACCCCTTAAAGTATGCACGTACGAATGTGGCGGACGTGTGAAAGCCACAGTGGGTCCAGACGACCCGAGTATCTTCAAGTCGTTGCCAGTTCTATGAATTTTCATAAAATATTATTGTGAACGGGTTTTTTTTATCATTTATTTATTTTTTTCGTCATAGAAATATTTTCGAAAACGGGATTTTGGAGGAGGAAATACGACTTTGACCCTTTGTCACTTGGTTTTCCTGTTTTTTTATCGTTTCACCCCATTTTTCACTAATTTGTCGACTTGAAGCAAAATTGTCCCGGGCCCACGCGATTCTGCATTAAAAACCGAAAAGAATGAGTCCAAGTTGAATTATTTTTGTTAAATTTTATCGGAGATATGAATTTTTCAAAATTGGGGTGTTTTGTGTTGTTTTATATTGTTTTGTACTTTCTCAAAGGTTTCGTGTCAATATCAACATTCCCGATAATTCATGCGTTCCGGGGACTGAGTCGTGGATTATTTCGTACAATTTCGACAAATTGAAAATTTGTCATCTGTAAAAACAACCACGGGTCACGTTTTCGTAGATTTTTGCAGCTTAAAACTTTGTCCAGGGCCTCTCAGACCTCGTGTATACTTTAAGGGTTAACAATAAAATATATGAGTCACTTTAGAATATTTCTCTGACCATTAATCCACGAGAGGAAAATTGAAAAATATTAATCTCTCTTTCATTCTTTACTTCCAACTTTGAGCTCACGGTCGATCCTCAACATCCGATTCTTTCTTTTGGCACTCGTGGTTAATCACATGATAAATATCGCAGGCCGAGTACACTCCCTCCTTTCTCATTCCTACCAATAACCATTATTTCTTCGTTCGATATTCAAATCGGTGAAAATTCTTTGACGTCCAGCGTCGAAAAAAGGAAAAACATTCTTTCATTCTTGTTCAATGAGGAAACTGTCGAAAGCGACAGAAAAAAAGAATTTCGTTTCTTCTGACATTAACGCGATGATAATTCAAATATCAATAACTCCGAAATAATGTAACAGAAAAAAAATGCCTGGCCTCGCAATGTGGATAGACTATAAAAGTTTCTAAAAAAAATTGAAAATTCTGAATAATCAGAAATAAAAAAAAAATTTCGTAGGAATGTTGAAATTGCTCATTTTCAATTGTACACTGAAAAGAAAATTTTGTTGGAACACGTTCGACTAATCGTTTTTTTCGAAAAATCACAAAAATTTTGTCATTGCAGCAAGAAATATTCTCGAAAGTTTCTTCGAATAGTAAATTTTTGTCATTGCCATCGTAAATTTTGCTGACAGTTCCGTTGTAAATAAAAAATATTGTCAAAATTACGACAATTTCGAAATTATCAAAAAATATTCAGTTGACCGTGTTCAACAAAATGTCGACGTTTTTTGACTGAATTTAATTTGCAGTGTAATTGCAATAAATTTCTACTTGCAGAATGATTATTATAAATGCGATAATTATCATCGTTTTTTTTTTTTTTGGTAATTGCGTTGCTGCTTCGTCTCGATATGTAAATTATTGTTTTTGAAATTGAGAACCAGCAGGTACTCTCGTCAAGTTAAAAAAAAAAAAATGAAAAAATTGTTGGTTGAAAATTTTGATAAAATGAAGATCCGTTTGGCACTTTGAACGAAATGATCAGCTCGATGAATTGCGTTGAATTAAGAATGTCGAATGAGGGTCAATTACTATGAAAAGTTAGTTTAGTTGTTAATTAAAAAAAAGAACGAATTCACGATTTTGCCTTTTGCCTCCTAAGATCATTCGGAATAATGGTTGTGAGCAAAACGCCCAACGCGAGGGTAACGCAGAGCACGATGTTAGCCCAGAAATCGCCCCAAGTATTGAACATCATTCCGTACAAAATGGTGAATATTATTCCAAAAACTTGGGTCATTGCGTTCAAGATCCCGGCCGATGTTCCCTCGGGCTCTGGATACGTCAATTCGGCCGCAAACTCAAAACCAACTGGCAAATAACCAGTCATGAAAAAACTGCAAAAAAATAATAAAATTGCTCAAATTTTCTTGCACCGTTTTTGAAAAAGTCAAACTCAATGGAAACAAAAATCCGATAATTATTTCGAAAATATCTCACCCCAATAATCCTGCCGTCACGTACAAAACGATAATCGTCCCAGCGTCCAGTGTAAACGTGAATACGATCGCACCCAAAAACGAGAACAAGTAGACACCGATCGCTGTTTCCCTAAAAAAAAAAAAAACAACAAGATTTTCGACATTTTTCTCAAATTCTCAGTCAATTTTTTTTCACAATTTTACAACTTGGAATTTTTTATTTGCAAGAAATATCGATCTCTTACTTGAACTTGTGGGTTTTGTCAAGAATGACGCCGCACATTACCGAGCCCAACATTCCGGCGCAGACGATGGTCAAGCCGATCCTTCCAGCATCCAATTCGCTCCCCTGAACAAAAAATAAAGCTGAATAAATAAAACTAAATGGAAATAAATAATAAAAATTCCATAAAATTCGTCGTTGATGTAGAATTGAAAATTAACGTTGCCTTTTTTGGCACTGACCGGAAAATATTTGAGCACTATTTGGTTCAGAAGTGTACTGATGGCGTAAAAAATGCCGACGTTTATTCCATAACTCAGGAGAAGCAACAAATAGCCACAATTGGTGCATAATCTTTTGATCGATTGTAAAAAATCTTCGGTGTGTTCGGCCTCGCGCTGGACCGCCTGGGCAGGACTCGGCGGCAAAGGTGGTTCTGCCTTGAAAACTGAAAAAGATAAAAGAATCGATATCAATCATCTTCAGGATTAATTCGCTGATTTCTCGTCAAGCAAACTATTTATTGTCCATTTTTTATATATATTTTTTTCTTTTTTCCAGCAAATTAGTGTTAATTGTTAATTGAATTAGTCATGGTTTGTTAATCAAGATATTTACGTACATAAAATCATAAGAACTAGAATTACGGTTGTGGCAAAGGCAACGATGTAAAACATCAGCTGCAAACCCTGGGCCACCACGGACGGATCTTCGCTGGATGATACCAACATCGGTGGGAATAGGAAACCAATTGCTACTCCAAGCTGAAGTAGATAAAATTGGAAAATTTTAGAAACATTATGAAATTCTTTTAGCACGAGTTTGGGGTTCTATGAATTTTTAGAAAATATTATTGTGAACGTGTTTTTTATCATTCATTTTTGGATTTAAACTTGAAATTTTCTTTGATGGTTCTACCGCATTTTCGATTGATTTTTTTACTCCGAGCTAAGTCACTCAGGCTCGCGTGATGCTCCATCAAAAAACGAAAAGAATGAGCACAAGTTGAACTCTTTTCGTTCAATTTTACCGGATTCATTTCTCAATTGAAAAAATGATTTTCAAAGTGTGAAAAAAATGCAACTTCAAAGTCGTGCAGATTCTCATATATTTGTACAATTTTGAATTATCAGTTTTTCGATATTGAGAGGAAGTTGCGCGATTTGACCTCGTTATTCTCCGATATGGGTAATCTGCGTAAATCCATTGTTCTTGCGATTGTTGATGTTGCATAATTCGTTGAGCACGATCGAGTAACATCTCCAGTAGAATCGAATTAATTCGACAGCTGATAATGGATTTTGAATTGTTGAACCTTTCAGATATTTCGTTCCGATTACAATCTCAAAGATACGTTTTGGAATCATTTCTGTGAAGATCTTGATAAAACGGAGCGAATAGAAAGTATGGAATTTTTTTTTCTTCTAATTTTCGACATAATTTTCGATAAATTTTATCAAAAATGTTTGGATTTTGAAAAACTGATGAACGACGATCGTGAAAATGTTGCAACTTTTAAAAATTACGAGATTTCATCGGACAGAAAAAAATGATGAAATTAATGAATTTCCAAATATTGATTGTTTGATATTTTTTATATTTTCGTTTCGATGGTCAGTCCAGGGGAAAAATATGAGACGACGCTGTGACAATTCGGTTTGCCGACATTGATATTGATTTATTTTTGTTAACTTGCGTGGCAATTCCATGTGCCTTGGTCTAGACATTGAAGTCTCGATGATAACAAATTATCACGGAAGTAGCGAGTACCCTGCCGGACAATAATTCATGCAAAATACATTCGTACACTCAACATATATCACGCATTTTATTAAGCAGTCCCTGAACTCTTTTTCAGCACGTAATCGTTTCTGTAGATTGTAATTGTGCTGTCTCGCATTCATGATCGTACATTATGACCGTGTTGAGTTTAGTGACGAATGTCATCCGTAAAAATATCATCAAAATAGATGACTATTATCCCGTGGGCACCACACAACCCAAATTTCCACCTTGAGTTTTCAAAACGTTCCGTCTCATCGGAATTTGTACGGATTTGAACTTCGTGGGGTATTTTTTAGGGGTAGCGGGTCCTGGGCCATCGATTACGACTATTAGAAATTCGAATAATACAAGATTTTCTACCAAAAAATTGTCAAATTCGCGAAAGAAATTTTCAAAATACTTTTTTTTCGCTCAAACGTCATTTCTGTACTGATTAACGTATCGACATTCAATTTACGCCCAATTAAAGATAACGAGTGATATTTTAAGAAAAAAAATTATCCGGAATTATTGTGAGTGAAACCGCGTCGCAACGCAGACGCGGTTTTTGCCGCCCATTTGGTGGCTACTCGTTAAAAAAGAAAAAACAGAAGAATATTCGATAGGAATTCCGAAGCTGAATCGAGAAATTTAGAAATTGTCTCGATAAATTTCGTGATGAATTTTTAGTCAAAGAATCTCGCGGTCCTCTTTGAACTTGCAAAACTTTGACAAACAAACAATTGAGCATGAGAAATATTGCTTCGCATTTTCAACTTGCGAACAAACGTTTCGTTGGGCTTTGAGATCGCCAGGGTCGCTCTTGGGTCGGCTTAAGGTCGAATTCTTGTCATGAATATGGACAGATTCGTACAAGCTTACTCGTATGACTGTATATTCTTATGTACGCGTGGAATAAAATAGTCCAACGTACATCCTGCTTAAGGTTCATCACGTGCGATATACCTCAACGTGGCTATGAACTCTGAGAATCCGAGTCGATTCTCAAACGGATCTGTCATTTCTGCTTTCTATTCAGTAGATAAATTTCATTTGTGCTCATTGAGGGGCCTTAAGAAAGTATCAAAACGACTTTATTTGAGATTCTTTGGAAATTTGTATAAAAAGAAAGGAAATTTCTACATAGGAGAAAATCGTTAGTTTTGGTCTCAAGAATCTTGAAATAAAATCATTGAAAAATCACAAATAAAGCAATTTTGTGACAGTAAAACGTCAGATTTTGAAAAATAGTGCAAACCAAAAAACCCGACGAAATATTGTGGAAAAGCGAATTAATTTTTGTCGTTTTTTCAACTTTTTGAGCTCACGATTTTTTCTAAGATTCAAAGTAGCGAATAAACGCCAAGTGGGGGACTCTAATTTCGCGTTCCCTCATGCACGTCGACTAAATTAAATCACACTTGGTGGCGAAACCAGAAGGGAGATGGTTCGGAGGTTTAATTTTCGTGCATGTTACTTGGTGAATGAAACGAATAATAACGAAGGGTCATCCTCGACCCCCTTCGTCACTCAAATTAATCGTGAGTCTTCCGTTCGCCCTCACTTCCCATCGGATAGTTAAGCCCGCCGACAGCAGAGACTACATTTCCTTGTAATTCATCCAGATATACGAGCTTGATGCGATTAATATATTAATAATGTTTAGTTACTGCGAAGAACATTAATGCAAACAATCTTTAACCCTAGAACGGTGACGTAGGGTCAAAAACAATCCTGGGCGACTTTGTATCCTGCGGCCTTTTGATTCTGCATAAAAAAACGAAAAGAATGAGCCCAAGTTGAGTCTTTTTCGTTAAATTTCACCAAAGATATGGATTTTCAAAATTGGGCTAAAAAAAAAATGTTACCGTTCTAGGGCTAATTTTTTCGAATTAAGCGCATCGTCTCAGGGTTTTTCCATGGGGTTTTTATTCGGGGCAATAGGAAAAGTATGTAGAATAAAAATTCGAAAGAATGATCACATACCTGGTTGCCGAAGACTCCGATGCTGCATGCACTGCTGACCTGATCAGGGCCAAACCAAACAGCCGCTAATCTCGAAGGGACGGAAAGGACGAAAGTCTGGCTAAGGGCGACGAGAGTGTGGCCCAGGAATGTGACCCAGTATCTGTCGGGAGCAACACTCAAAACCTTGATCCAGGCTCCGAGTGTTGTCCCGACTGCACCGAACAATGCAGCGTATCTAAGACCCTGAAAATACAATTTTTTTTAATGAAATTGAAAGATCCTAGAAATTGACAAAAAACGGCATTGGTTTTTATAAGTTTTTGTTAATTTTCTATACGGAATGAAAACTTATTCGAATTTGAGCTGCTCCGATTAGAATTTTGAGGTTAAATTTAATCGGGAAATTAAATGGCCATGGAAAAATCAATTTCAGCCCCAAAAATACGAAGTCGACAAGTAGCCGGAATAATTTATTCCGTATCCAAAAAAGGTCACGAACGAATCGATCATTGAGGAGCGGAGACGCTTAACAATTTTAACACGAATGACCGCGAAGCCCATTAATTCCATCTCCCCAATTAATAATCGAAGCATCCACGAAAATAGGTACTTGGCGGTGTTTTGCTCCACCGAGTCCATTTTCGCATTGTCTGTGTGAATTTCACAGTGTTAATCGGTGCAAACACAATAAAGCACACGGATATGTGGTTATAATCGTCCAGTAAAAACGTCTCGTCGCAAATGTGTGTTCAACGTGAACCACCAAATGAATGTTATCGAAATATTGATTCAACCTACTTCTGTATCCGGGATGAACAGATGCAGAGCTTTTTTCTAGTCCCAGTTACAATCGTTAACCCTAAAACGATAGCCCGCGGTCAAAAACTACCCCACGCGCCGTTTTTTAAATCGTTTTCTCGCATTTTTTATAAATTTGTTTACTTTAACCAAAATTGCCCCAGGCTCACGTGACCCTGCATCGAAAAACGAAAAACGTGAGCCCAAGTTGAACCCTTTTCGTTAAACTTCACCGGAAATCCCCCGCAGTGACCCCAAGGTCACCGGAATTGGTAAAAAAAAATAAGATTGCAGGATCAAGCAGAATTGAATTGACGTTTGAGAGCGAAAAATGAATGCAAAAATTCGCATTCATTGAAATAAAAATATAATTAACAACGAAAATTAATGTTTTTGGATTTTTACTATCAATTAATTACTTTAGAAACCTCCATAATATCTTGAGTGCAATTTTAGAGAAAATTGAATACAAATTTTGAATGCTTGGTTCCGATGTTCGTATTTGTGGATTTTTCGATTTTTCTTATTCCTGCTCGGAAGAGTTTGAAATGGAAAAAGGGAATGACACTGGAGTTTGCAACGTTGGGATCCAATGAAAAATATTTTTTCTATTCATTTCTCGTTCAATTAAAAAAAAAAAACGTTCTACTGTCCTGACTAAATATTGAATAACAATTATGAGATTAACTCAAGAAAAAACAGAATTCCGTTGCATTTCAACGATGCAAACTTCAACATCGTAAAAGGTATAAAAATTGAATGAAACGTAACGAAAATACTTACGAATTTATCGAGGAAATAGCTCGCTGGAAATACGAAAGGTATGTACGTTATCATGTAAATCATGCTAGTCATATCGACTGCAAAATTTGAAACGTTGTAATACTTGGTGATAATGTTGTTGATAATACTGTATTGGATCCATTGCATCGAGTTGCTCGCACTGTAGACGACGAATATAGCCAGCACGAGCCATCGTCTCTTGTACAATTTTGTTTCGACCACCTGTGGATACAAATATGAAATTGAATTATTGATCACGCAAATTTAATCAGATAAAACAATTAAAATTCTTGGTTTATATTGTCCAAAAAAAAATATTGACTTCACAGTCTGTTTTGTAAACGAAAATTTGTGGTCGGAATGATTTGATAATTTAAAAACCTGCATTCTGTGTAGATTATTAATTAGAAAAACGATCAATCTGAAATCTTGTCTCACGTTAGCTGCTCCAGGCATTTGATTATTTGTCGAATGTGATTTGCTTGTTTGCCCAAGATAAATCTTGAATCAACACGCTGATACACACGCACAACAAAATGATGGGCGAAAAAATAGTTTTTTAATCTCAAGTGATTAGTCGAAACGAAGCAAGTAGAAAACGTCGAATGTTCCAATTAGAGAAGGCCACACTAAGACTTGTTTTTTTGGTGGAATCAAATCGTTTCATGGCGATAAACACGAGTCGGAATTGATACGATTCGATTAATATTTTATTTGTTCTGACAATAATTCATTGTTATAACAAATTACACATTTATTTAATACAAAAATGTCGTTTCAACATGCAGCTTCGAATTTTATTCCAAATCCTCGATGAACCAGTCAAGTAGAATTTTTTTTTTTATATACCTGCGTCGGGCTTATTCGACACTCGATCGCTTTCACGTATTCCGACGAGTTTTTCGTCATTTCACTGACACTCTGCATTTACATGCAGTTTGATGTCAAAATACGATGAACGTAACTTCGCGCTGTGTTGAGCAGACGAAGATTCCTTCTGGCTCAACTGAATCTCGACTTGTTTTTTTCTCCACCTGATGCCACTTGAGTTTGCTATGATTATTCCAACACTTTGCAAGATCTAGATCCGATCTATCGAAATTTTGCGTCGCTAATTTTTTCTCGTGTTCGTCCTGCAAAGCAAAGAAGATAGCAAATAAAATAATCTGCAATGTCCCACTTTCTGGGACGTGGAATCGATCCGGCTCGATTGAGTGGATGAAAAATTCAAGCAAAATATCGATATCTCAAGAATTTTCCTAATTTTTCAAATTCTCAAGACACGACATAGTTTCCATTTCAAGTTTTGCAATAAAAAAATATTTTTCTTAACGTTACTCCATTTAATTTCGTGTTTTTTTTCTCTCTCTCAACGAAGCAATTTCTTGGATGAATTTCGCCTGCTTTTGAATCGCGAACACCCCAAAGGAAAAGAGCAAGTGCCACTTGCACGTATAAGAATTGCAAACAATGAAAAGTTGAAAAGTAGAAACAGTGCCCCACCGCAACACCACGATGAATATATATAAAAACTCTCGAGCATTACTAGACCGTGTTAATTGGTCCTTGTGGACATTCTTTCCGACTGTCATTCTCGACATATTTGTTTCTCGCTTTAAGGACCAAAGTAACGATCCAATGACCCAATTGTCAAATCTTTTGTCGCGAGGAAAAAAAAATTTCTTTAAAAAAACATAATTTTCCATTTGACCTTGAACACCCATGCAATGACTTTCTAAAATTCAGAAATACACGTTTTTGGACTACTAGAAATATCAAAAATAATCAACAGCAAATTCGATTGAGTGCGTGAAATTTCTACACGACCTTTTGAATACTTCATGTAAAAAAATACCAAATTTGAAGAATTTTGTCATCTTTAACCAACTCGAGGGTTCAAATACAAAATATGAGAAAATTCTGAAAATTTCGTATGTTTTTGTATCAAGCATTCGAGGAAATCGTGTTAAAAATTCACGCGACGATCAGAAAGCTCGTTATTAAAAAATAAACATTTTGTTTAGAACAATTTTGGAAAAAAATACAAAAAATAATTATCGATAAACTTGGTCAAAAATAAAAACTTATCGCGAAGTTTTACCAGTTTCCACGAGACTGCTTTTGACTAAATTTAATTCATTAATGATAATTGTTCAATAATGAGCTTTTTAATGATTCAGAAATTTTGACTCGATCTTTATAAAAAAAATTGAAAAAATACCAAATTTTCAGAATTTTCCCATTTTTTGCGATTTGGGACTCGACATCCTCAACTTTCGGCAGTTCAAGTTGCGGTGGGGTGACTGATCCATACTCTTAAAATTGGCATGTGCTTATTTCACCAACTTGACGTGTTTTTATTGAATTCACGTGTTCACACGCCTGATAGTGAGGAAAATTTCTTTAAACACGTTTTTTTAGATACGAAGACGTATCAGAACGCACGAAAGTTTTCGCGTGACCATAAATACGTATGGTGAGACAAAAATCAGACAAAAACAAGGCTATCACGTCGGTGAGGATCAAGGGATTCAAATCCAACGATTTAAGCACACAATGAGCCATTTATTGATGGACTGAATCGTAAAATGAATGGAAAAGGATTGAAACAAATGAGAGAATTTTGAACTTACCAGCATCGATGTAAATCCAAATTGTTTTACGTTTCGAACTTGCAATACCTTTTCTTTTTCGTAATAACGGCTTTTAAGTATTCGGCAGAGTATAATTTCACTTTCTTTTTGTCCGCACTGATGACACGCACGAATGCTTGTTATTGTCGTTAATCGGATTTAAAGACCGAATGATTTTTCGCGACGTGATTCAGACCAACTTTCGTCGTTGTTTCCTGCACAATTTTCAAAGAATAATCAAAACTTTACACTCTCCAAACCCCGCGCGATTAACACAACAATGTTTCGTAGACTTGAACAGAAAATCTCATCAGTCCCACGTGGCCTCGCGCAACACTCTCGTCCGATTCTCAACACGAATCCACAGATCTCACATTTATATTTAGCCAACAGGCCAATGACTTCTAATCCAAATAGCACGAAACTATAAATATGTCGTTTCTACTTTATTTTATTTCTGTCTTTCTCACTTCCATTTCCAATTTTATCTTTTCGCCTGTATTTGGTACGATGAAAGTTCGAAATACCAATAAAAACAACGATTTCATCAATTATACGGAGAAGAAAAAAGACTGTCTGAGCACACACAGCATTTTCTACTTAAATCATAAGGAAAATATTTCCCTGCTTCCCTTCAGAAATTCGACAAATAAATATTTTCTTCCTGCAGTTGATTTTCTATTCGAAATTCCATTCTTGATGGAACAATTTTTCGGTCTTTTTGCATAAAAAAGTAAACTGGATTTAGACATGCAAATGAGGGTCAAATTTATTGCGGCGTCTGACAACGTCAGGCTTTTTCTACTTATCGCTCGAAAAATTCGGTCGGTAATTGTTCGATTCCCGGTGATTGAATTTGATTTTTTTTCGTTAAACAATTTTCACATCAAATCTTCAGTCAAATTGAGCCTCTGAATAAATAAATATTTTTCCGCGTTATAAAAAATTAAATAAACTAAAAATGGAGTTGAAAAAAAAAACATAAATGGTTTTTGCCCGTTCCTTTTTCTGCACATTGAGTCACGCGTGTTGTGAAATTCGAAAAAGCACGTGGTCGCCAATTAGAAGGAAAGTGCAGTTTCGGCTCTGGCAACGAATAATTAAACGCAAGCGAGAGATAAGAGAGGAAACGAAAAGGCAGAAAAAAGAATAAGCGATATTGTTTTGCTCGTAGAACGCACGTTTCGACTTATCGATCAGCGGGTTTTCGAGGTTACGGGTATCGAGGGTTGCTCACGAGTCGGGCGGCAGCTGTCATCCGAGAAACTCCTGGGAATATTCGAAATATATGACAAAAAAAAAGCTCAAGAATAATTAATGAAAGGCAGAAAAAACTCGATTTCCTAATAACAATTTTTTTATTATCATACAAAATCTAGAACTGCACGAGAAAAAAAAAACAATTGCACGAATCCTTAAATATAAATTTGTAAATTTTCCTCAGTTTTCGATTTATCAATTAATGAATTTTGGAACAGAAAATTTCAGTCGAAATGGTGATCGCGTCACCTTTTTTCTTATTTTTCCTGATCTCATCAGCCTTTTTTCTCCTTTATTTTAGTCTTTTTACTTTAATAAATTGCGTTTTTATTGTTTGCACATAATTTTTTTGAAATTCAATCAATTTTCGATCTATAGTCGTTGTGATTATTGTCCGTCAAGCACGAGAAAAATTTCCAACACCACCGCACGCTCGGAGCGTTCGACGACAACTAAAACTCAGATTCGACTCTCTCGTTATATTCCGATTCGTCCAGCTGCGAACCAATGCATATACACGATGAGTAGTGGCGAAGAACACAGCATATTAAACAAGCTCTGTTTTCTATACATATATATATGCACATTGAGACTGTATATGCAGCAGAAATTGATAATAACGAATCTATACGTACATAGATATATTTATAAATCCACAAACCACTATCAATTTTGTCTGCTGATACGTGCAGGGCTACGTCATCGGGACGGAGCTTGAAAATGAAAAAAATTTAAATTACATTCTGCGCTAACGAGAGTGTCAGTTACGGAAATAATTCCCAAATTATTTTAAAAATTGTGAAAAGTATTTTCCAAAATCGATTAAATGAATCTTGAAATGAAAATTTTGAAAATTAGGAAAAAAAAACTTTGAAAAAGAGAAAAAAAACGACTGTGACGTTTTTTGAACGTGCGGCTGAATTGCATCACAATTAGTATGAGAGCTATAGAGAATTTCTGCTCCTGCGCAAATGGCTCTTTTCTCCTAAGAGACACGCGCACTGATTCTGGTAAAATCGTTGGCGAAGGTGAGGAATCGCGCGTGGGAGGCTGCACTCGTCATTAATATGTACCATCGAGCGTACATATATATATTCGAGGCGACCGAGCACTTCCAGTCCAACGCCGCGAGGCCGTATCCCTAAATTTTCACATTCTCTGTGTGCTTCAATCGAATTTCACAAGGTCAAATATCGATTTAAAAAGTTCCTGAGACCTCGCGTTAAGGATACGACAATGGAAATTAAAAAATATCCATCCTGTTCTCATATTTCCGTCCGGGGAACGGAGTAGAGAATCACATGCAATTTTTTTTTTCCCTACAAATCTGAGTTACCTGGACCGAACGGATTGATTTTAAAAAAAATGTTTTTCAAACATCATTTCAAATGATAACAATTCATTATTATACGAAATTGCTTTAAATACTAACAATTTTTTATTATTAAAAATTGTTTAATTGTTTAAAAATTATTATTCAAATAATATTTTCAATTTTATTCATTTTTCTATTTCATTTATTTATTCATTATGTAAAATTATTCACAATTATTCGAAATTTTATTGTAAATTATTATTTAAATTAAATTATTATTTAAATAATAAAATATTATTTAAATAATGATTTTGAGTATCACATCTGACGATTCTGTGGATATTGACAGTGAGCAGATCGTCGAACCTCGATTGAGAGATAACGAGTTTTGTATCGTGCCACAATGAGTGGAAGTCGTAAACGACGAGAAAATGGAATAACCGAGTCTGTCGAGTTTATACGATCAAGTGAAGATTTGTCATCGATGTTTCGTCATGACGATATTATCAATACTTACGACGTACATTCTTCGAGCATGTACGTCGATACATATATTTCTTTACCATAATCACCGACGCTCATGATTTATTACAATAGTATCAAAAACCGAAATACTGACGTGGATATTTTTTCTGGTTGAAAGTGACGTCACCTCTGCAATAATTAGGAAAATGTACGAAATCTCATTATGTTAAATATGTAACCAGAATCAATATTTTGATGGACATTCTTCGATCTAGGCAATCATTAATGTTCACTCAATTAGGAAAGACTACAAACGGAACGAAACTTTCTTATTTCGTCAGTTGTCAAAAGGAGGGCCAACGTTCATAAATATCTTTTCCATCCATTAAGCAATGACACATCCTCAAAGAGTCTTGTTGACTAATTAATAAATACGATTTTGTAGAAATGTCTTGAATTTCTTGCTTCCTCGTATAGGAAGCTTTGGGTCGGTGAATTTCTTTTTCTCTTCCAGTTTTTTATGTCAATGTGCTTAAAATAGCCCAAAAGATCGAAAAATCATATCTAGAAAATATATAGAGCTCCCGTTTCGCACAGATGTTAATCAAAACGAGCTCTTCGTTCTCTGAAAAGATTGCTGGAATTGCTAGAAAAATACGAATTTTAGGGCATTTTCAAATTTTCAGAAAAATTCTGTCACCCCTCTAACTTCCGCAAATATTGAGATTTATTACTAATTTTTTTTTGCATTGACAGAATATCATGATAGAAAGGTTGAAATCGAATTTCGGAAATATCGGTGGAGCGGTGGAAATTTGATGGTTTTCGAATTTTACGAAAAATCTGAGTTTTTCGAAAAATCGTCTAACCTCTTGAATTTCTACAAATTTTGCTTTTTATTTTCAATAAATTTTATCGTCAAATTACAATTAACAGCTTAATCGAAAGAAAAGAGATGAAGTTGTCGTGATTTTCTCAATAAAAGAAAAATCGCGTCATAGTAATTAAATAAATAAATAAACAATTCAACTTAACAAGCTCTCTCGGTCGTCTTCGTCTTTAGCAGGAATCGGCTGAAAATTTCTCGGATACTCCATTCTGTTTACGCGCGTCAGAAAAACTTGAACGCACCAAATTTTCAAAGTGACCAAATTAGCCGTTAAGAAAAATCAGCGGTCATTAAAATTGCTGCGCAATCCGAAAGAACTCGCGAGACCAACTTTTCGCTTTGTCGATTAGAGGAAAAATGAGGAACTAGCAAGATGTGAACAATTTTTCAAACGTCGGATTTTTTTCTTATTTCTTTTTTTTTTACGACCAGTTTAGGATCACACACGTGTTTGAACATAAAATTTGCATGACGGTGTGGTACAACGACTTGTCACTACAACGCTCATCTCTGAAGGCTGGCAAGTTTGACGCATATAATTATCTTTTGAGGATTATAATTGTCGGAAAACTTTAATTCCTCATGATTTTTCGAATCCCATTGTCAACGAAAAAAAAATTTCTTTTTTGGGAAATTTTTGATGGTATCAATTTTTAGATAAACATTGAATTGTTAATAAATTATTACAAAATGAATATTTTGGATAAACTTTTTCCTGGGACTAATTCATTTTAATTGGGGAAATTTTGAGTGATTATGAAAAAAAAAAATAAGATTCTATGGGAAGCTGCGAATTTTCGAATGTCGTACAATTTTCGATTGTCAAATGGAGCATCGGAAGTTTTCGATAGAGCAGAAGCTTTAATTCAATCCAAGTCAAGAGTTTGAATACGTGGGTGGTTAAAGGTCGAGGGTGCACGAAGGTCAGAGAATAAAAGCGCGTACTTTTTTTTTTCATTCGTTCAAGAGCACTAAATTATGTCGCCCTATTTAATCATCCAAAGTCAACTCGCTCATTTTCTTGACCAAACACGTACAATATTTTCTCAAGCGTTGCGGAGCTCCTCGTTAACTTTTGTGTTAATTAATTATCTGCGAAAACAAGATGTGAATTGAGCTCAACGTGACGCGTGATTATGCATCTATGGGGTGTTAACTAATTCGTGGCACGAAACACGTTCGTTCGGGATCAAGATTATTTAAGGTGGACAACAAATTTTCAATAGAATCAATTCAAGGCTTTCTCATTATTTTTAAATGAATTTTTCAAATTATTTCAGACTCATTTTCATTGATTTTTCCAGCATTTAATATTTTTAAATTCAATGTTGCTTTTGTACAACGAGTATTATGTTCGAATGTTGGATGAAAGGTCAAAGCTCGCGATACCAGACAAAAGTGACGATTAACAAGTTAACAATGCCACCGATTATGATGCCCAGTCAGTGGAAAAGACTCGGAATTCTTCTTATCTTTTCCATGGGCTGACGAAGTCATTATTCCTATGAAGCTAGTATTTTCCTTTGATCGAAGATTATTTAGGAAGTTGGATCACGACGATACATTTTTGCGTTCTAAACTATGTTAAAAACTTCAAAAAATCAAAAAGATGAGAATTTGATAAAATTTGGTGAACATATTCTTTAATAATATTCATGACAATACAAATTTTTTATTTATTTTTGCACTACGCAGTACTCGAGTAATTGAACACTAAAATTCACGCGTATAAGCATGGAGTTTGAATATTTCCAGGTATACATCTCGTGCATAAGAAATTCGATTCAATTCTCAATTATTCGATAGCCATGTGATAACAAATTTGGAAAAAAATGTGTGTTTTTATGCTCGATGCCCGAGAGTGTTATCATAAAATTTGATCAAATTCTGATCATTTTCATTTCATGCACTTTCTTTAAGCACTCCGTAAGTTATTCTCATTATTAATACAAACTTATTAGCCAAAAGCATAGGATGTGAAGAATCGTCACGACGTTAAACACGGGATGATGAGACTATACAAAAGTCGGAAAAAAACGTAACGTTTGTAAGTTAATTGCCTGCTCGATAAAGTTTCCAGTGGCGTTGAATTAATTTGTACAAACAATTACATTGCACTTCCGGGTTGCAATGGAGATTGTCTTTCAACGTCACGGAAAAAAGCGGACATGAATGAATTTTTATTTTACACAAAAACACTACGATAAGCTTGGAGAACAGAAATAATATTGCAATTTACTGATTAATGAGTATTTCAATTATCGAACCGAATTCAATGACAATTAATTTGTATCTTAAACGATTGAAGTTTGTGATAACGAATACGTCGATCAAAAATGTCGATACCAACTGCGTTGTTCATCAATAAACAAAAATTATTCATTAAAATGATCTGGCAGTCGCGTGAGTGCCAGAAACACAACCAAAAAAAAGTAGAAACCCATTTTTCTCAGACACCCTTCGTATTTCGAGATGAAGAAAAGTCACAACTTCTTTCCTGGTGCAACGGGAACAACGTGTAACTAATATTTTTCTTTAACTATTGAGTCTCACCAAGTAAAACGTGTAATACCGACCGTGCAAGTGATTTAACCATCAGGCAGTTTTGAGACATCCTGACTGATCGACTACCAACAAAATCGGTTTCTAGAATAAGCTGCAAAAGGATTAGCCCGTAACAACGAAACCTGGAAAAATGTTGTCGCCAAACGAAACAACGGCAACGTAAAAATTCTACCGGAATCCTACGTTACCATTTCTATTGCAAAACCATGGAACTCGAAAACTCAACATTTCACTTGTGAGCGGACCATTCCGGGGAAAGTGTGTCCTTTAGATTTGAATATCCCACATGGTAGCCATGTTAACATTTGGGAATGGTATCGCAAGTGATACCTTTCTTTTCAATGCACGATACAAATGGTGGCGCAGGATATTCTCCCGGTCGAGTTGGAACGTGGTAGTGATTTTAGTCGATTTTTTTTTTTTGTACACTAGAAAGAAAATTTTCGTGGATGCGTTCGACGAAACGTTTCTTGAAAAATCAGTAAAAATTGGTAATTGCAGCAAGAAATATTGTAGAAAATTTCTTCGAAATGTCAATTTTTGTCATTTTAATCGTAAATTTAACTTACAATTCCGTTCGAAATAAAAAATATAGTCGAATTAACGAAAAATTTGAAATTATCCAAAAATATTCAGTTAGTCAATGAAATATCGACGTTTTTCGAAAATATATCATTTTCGTTGTAAGAGAAAGTTATTATTATGGTTGGTAGAATTTCTATGAGGTCTTGGAAATATAATTGCAATGTCTGGCGCTGATTAATTGCACAGTCTAGTCGCAGGATGAATATCCGAAGCCATATATTGTTTGCGAGAATTATTTAGATCGTTATTAGCCGAAAATGAATGATTGGAAATGAGAGTGGAGGAGTTGCCAGCAGCTGAACGACCTCATCCGAGATTATTGGCCATGTTTTTGCTTCGTTAAGAACGAAAGGAATGTCGATTTATAAAATCTGACCTAGAGCAAGTACATCAAAACGTAAAAGTAAATATCGTGAGCGGGATATCGCAGAAGACATTAATTGGACTGATATTAAATGTTTGTGGAAACATAGTTTTTCATGGTCGCTTGATAACTCAAATGCAAAGTGGAGCAACGTCGCGGTTTATGGTTGAAAAGTAGGTTGTGTGATGTACACACGGTATTTAAGCTGGTATCGCGATCTCCAGCTGCTTTTCTGATTAAAAATATTTTAACCGAAAGCCCCTTTCCACCTCTGCTCCAACGCGGCCTCGTCGGCACGATCACTCCAGAGATCTAACGAGAGAAAGGTTTTCAGAAGCTATTGAAACAACCAACCCGGAAGGTATACATGTTACCACTCCCGGCGGTTTAACTTTATAATCATCGACCCGTAAGATTTGGCTTTTCTTTTTATTTCTTTTTTCTTTCCATTCACATACCAACCTGGTCAGTTCAAGCGTATAACTGTACAAAGCCTCTATCGAAATACAGATTGAACCGCCTGATGATCCGGCGTGTATGATTTAACGCCTTGTATGAAAATTACCAAACAAAACAGACCACGCTTCATTGGCTTGGACTATCATTCAAAATAGGAAAATTTCTTGTCATATTTTGACAGAATTTACGACCAATTCATTCAGCAATTTTCTCATATTTCTTTCACTCTCTGTCATTTGTTTATTTATTAAAATTGTTCCTTTCACAATGAAAGGAACTTGATACGAAAAAAAAAACACAGACACAATTTTACGACAACCATTTAAAAAATTGGGTTAAAATTCGAATTATTTCGAACAAAGTTTTAATCACTTTTCATCGGCTGATTGATTCAGGAATTTCCTTATTTTTCTTTGACTCTCTGTCACTTGTATATTGATCAAATTGTTGCTCCCACGAAAGTCGGCGACTCACTAAATGACAATCACTAAAAAATCGAGATAAAAATCAAATTAACACAAAGTTTTAATCACTTTTTCAGAATGAGAATCAGAATCTTTATTACTTTGTGAATGAGCAACACATTTTTAGTCAACTCGAGCGTGGACAAATATTTGTTTGTTTTTTTTCCCCTCGTAATGATTTAATTTGAGATTAAATTTTATTGCTCATTATATTTGGTGCGGAATTACTTTTTTTACGTTGAAAAAGAATAACTGAAATGTTGATTGCCCGACGATTAAACGGAACTCACTTACAACGACCGGAAGTGAAGGGTCGCCTCAATTCGTGAGCGCCACTCAAATTCAATGAAGACATTACACCAGCGACACAATAATTCCGAGTCGCTTCAATCAACCAAGAATTAAGCTTTTTAAGGAGGTTGGATCATGAAATCAAAATGATCAGAAATTAATAAAATTTGGTGACAATATTCTTTGGCATCAAGTATGGAAACACACACTTTTTCCAAATTCTTCACCACATGGTTATCGAATAAATGAGAGTTGAATCCAACTTCTTATGCACGAGACTTGCATGCATTTTAGTGTTCAATTACTCGAGTACTGCGTGGTGGAAAAATAAATAAAAAATTTGTATTGTCATGAATATTATTAAAGAATATGTTGACCAAATTTTATGAAATTCTTGTCTCTTTGATTTTTCTTATGTTTTTAACATGTCGTGGTGATTCAACCTGCATAAAAATAAAAAAATCTTGAATTCGTCGCATTAAACTTCAAGTTTGAATACTTCCTAGCGTAAATTTCGAGTGATCCTTCGTTTGGAGACGAAAATTGATATTGACGATTTCAAAATATTGATACGCGTGAATCTTGCGAAAATCATTGTGCTGAGAGACTTCATAAGTGAATTATAGACTCACGAGGATGGTCACGGTTGACCTGTCACTGGTTTTTTTTTTGTCAATGCAAAACGTCAGAGATATTACGAAGAATATTGTGTGCACGTGGCCTCAAAGAGACAAACTCGCCGCGTGGTGATCGTGAGGTATGAGCCTTGCGGTTAACGTGTGTAGTAAGATTTTCTGTAAGTGTGCGCGAGGGAATTGTCTTGAGTATTTTTGTGTGCACGAGATGAAAGTGTGTGTGTTGGTCGTTGGATTTTACCGGCGCCAACTTTGTCTCAGTCGAATGTAATCTTGCTCCAGGTACGGATGAAGCCGTACCCAAGACTTGATAACCAAATAAATCAACATAATTAACTCGGTTAAATTACAAAAACGTAAAAATCATAATAAATATTTGAATTTTTACGATAAATTATTCGTCGATATTTATACTCGATCTGAAATCTGGAAAAAAAAAATAATGTCTTTGTGCATCGATCCAATAAATGTTCTCTTTATTGACAACTTTTGAGGATAATCAACGAATCAACGGAAATAAATTCTCGCTCATGTGTACAAGTGCAATTGTGTGTTCGATTATTTGTTCATTGGAAAACAAACGATAAGAATGTTTCGATCTATTATTTCACAATCTCACGAGCTCTTATTATACACGATTTATTATCGAAACTCGAGCTAAGAGGAGCAAGTCCAAGAGCTTGAAAAAACAATCTGTGATCAATACGTTCTTCGAAGTTTGATAAAATTACGAGAGACTTATTTCTTCGGATTTCCACCTGACCAGTCGTATCGTATCAACGTTCCAGTCAAAAGGGTTGGCAGAATATTAATACCGTTGGAAAATAAAACTCAATTTCTTATAAATTCATGTCATTTTGAGCTGGAATTTGAAATTTTTACCAAAAACAGAATAACAGAGAAAAAACTAACGTAGGAAATAATAGTGTCAGAATTATTAATTGAATGATTGAAATAATATCGAAGAATCAATACAAATTTATTAATTACTGCCAATTTCAAGTGCTTATCGAATTAGATCATCGCGAAATTCATTGTGCTTTCGAGAGATCGAATATCAACGAACGGGATTTTAAGTCTATTTTTTTTTATTACGTTTCGACGAAATTCCATTAATCGTTGTGACTTTCCAACCGTGAGCTGTTTTATTGCACTCAATGACGACAGTGTATTAGAGATAACTTAGTTTTGCTACCAAGTGTATCGGGGGTTCTCATCTGGGATCTTGGAATGCTCAAGAGTCGCGGGAAACCTCACGAGGTGTCGGATAAGACACGGCACACCGGTGTTCGACGTATTTCGTGCAGTATCTCGAGTTTAACGTGCCAGGTCGCGAGCCTTTCAATTCTAAAAACCAGAAATGTGAAATTTTTTCATTTAAAATTGAAACTAAATTCTTAAGAAATTGATGTGAAAAATATTATTCGGCCTCAATGATAACCAAATTAAATTTGATCAATTGAATTGATTCACATAGTTATGATTAATTGAACAAATTTTTTTTTCAGAGAAGAAATTTTTTTTCCGGTTCTTAATTATTTTGTGATCAATTGATTAATCAATTTTACACTATTAATCAGTTATTATTATATATAATTAAAAATATAAAATTGATCACTTAATTCATTAAAAAATAATTAAGAACCGACAAAAATTGTTCCTGAAACGGAATTATTCAATTAATATTGATATCATCAGAATAATATTGATTGATTAATTTATTAATTACGGCAGTTTTGATAAAACGAGAGGAACAGCTCGAACGACCGTGAAAGATTGTGACTGCATCCTGTGGTTCAAGTTTTGTAGTTTTTTTTCTTCGAATTGAGTGAAAAGTGTTTGTAACTCTCAGTGTTGGATAATTTAATGAAAAAAGGTTTTTGTAAATGAATGAAAATCAAATGAAAATGATTGTCCCACCGAGCGTGGGATTTATCGTCGCGGGAGTAGCGTCTGGAATATTTTACCTATTAATTGAAAGTTTGCGCAAAGGGTGAGTACAACAAGTTAATTATTTTAATTATGCTTAAAAAAAATTGTTTTTTTAAGAGCTGATTGATTTTTCTTTTTTATTGTACATTTTCCACAAGTTTCGGAAGGCCCATGTCAAGAATTTCTACAAGGCCGCGAAGTGACCTCAGTAGGTCAATACCATAAACATAGTAAACGTAACGACGAAATGTCTGCAGGCATTCTTATCGAAAAATTACGACTTTCTCCTAATCAACATAAAATTCAAACATTTCTAAAAAAAAATTCTCCGCAAGTATTTTCCATCGAAAGATTCCGAAATATTGAATAAACAATTAATTTTCTTCCGGACATATTTTCAAATTGAACGTTTTCTTCCGTTGCCGGAAACATTCGTTCGGTCGGAATGAAAAATGCACCAACACGAAATTGAATTTTGACATTAGATCGACAAACTTTGTCGCTGTAACCGACATTTTCGTTATATTAGCGTAATTAGCATCGATCTATGATGAAAGAGAAACAAAGGCACTCGAAATAAAAAGAAAAGTTTTTCAATTATCTTTGGTGAATTTAAATGAAATTCTCAATGAAAGTGAGTTCGATTTTTTTTTCTTTTAGGACGTTCTATATTCGTACACGCGATTGAAACATAATTATACACAGTCGAATATTAATTCAGATCGATTTCACATCGAGCAATGCGAGTAACAAACCCATGCACAGATTAGAGGACCCCGTAGCCTCCGAATAGAAACTCACGAGTTTCAACTTTCCACTCATGTAGCCGGTTATTCGACAGTTGAATGTTTTGTAGCCTCATAAAAACACGTTTGTATATTTAAAAAGAAAGAGGAAGCTGCCGTTGGTAGTTTTGAGATTTTCTGTCCAATCAAATTCTCAAACGTTGAAACCCTTGATGACGATCACCAAAAACGAGTCAGCATTCCGTGTGCGCAAAGTTGAGCAGCTTGCCGATAAAGTCAATACTCGGGCACATTTGGATTCCAGCTCGAGTATCAATTACCGATGAAAATGCTCGCAAAGGGGAAGATAATTTTTCAAGACTAGAATGAAGGCAACGAATTTTTCACGTAATTTTATGCAGTCTTAATTTTTATTTTAGTAATCTGAAAGTATGGAGATTGTTTGGAGCTGAAAAAAAGGGACGATCGAGTGTATATGTGACCTTGATACTCAATTGTCGACTGCACTTTGATGAAATCGATTTTTTTACGCTCCTAATGGTACAACAATAGATAACAGTTTTACGGAGTTTTTTACGAGTTTTTTTTTTATATTTGGAACATGAAAAGGCGTGACACATGTCCCCATCACTCGTTTAAATCGCCAAGGACAAAAAAGCACAACATGCAATTTGCTCGAGTGCACGAGTCTAGGAAAAAAAAACATTGTCATTACCACGTTGCAACTGTCATGGAAACCACCGCAAATAAACACCATCGATTTCTGGACGAGTGGCTTTCTCAAACATTTGTTTAAAGAAAATAACTCGATATAATGTAGATGGATTGCGAAAGCATTGAAATAACGACGAATACATAATTTGATGAATTCTTGGCAAATTGGTCTCGAACGTTTGAGCAGCAGTCGGAGGGTTGATAACTTTGTGTATTAAGGATTAAGGAAGGAGTGTCGAAAAAGCGAGTGAATAATTGCGAAATAGGAAGGGAGAGTACACGATTTATTCATTGAAAACACAGAAAAGTTTTTCTTAAAGTTATTGTCTACATATTTTCAAAGTTTGTTTTCCCGTGGAACAAAAATATAAGTGTTGGAGTGCATTGAAAAGATTTGTTCAAAGATTGAGTTTTAGTTTCGTGAAAAATCGAATTGGACATTTCCTCAGCCGGATTTTGATCGCCTTTACATAATTTTTGCCGTTTCATTTATGCTTCCAATAACTGTTCCAATTTTCGGCTGCAGCCGACTTATTATTGACTATATCGCATTCGCGCGAGGGTAAAGGGAAACTCCAGAAAACCTTGTAGATACAGCCGGTCCTGACTAATTTCTTCGGGTGGCAAAACGCGTGCACATTAATGCTCTGCCACCAGAAATGCTCGGGCAGGCACTTCCTCGTCTGTGATGCAATGAGTCAGCCAGCTTTTGCCGAGTGAAGCCACTAAAACCGACCGCTCATGCATCGCATCGAGGTGTTTTGAATTTTCATTTATAAACGTAAAATCCGCACCACCCGGAATTGCAGTTCAGAAATACTTGCAAATACGAGAAACATTTAGTCATTAAACACTTCTTATTAACTGTGGCTTCAAATGGCCTGGAACACTTATCAGCTAAAGTTCACACTTGCCTCTTCAAGGAGGTTGGATTACAAATATACAATGTTGTCATGCTGAACCGTGTTAAAAACAGAAATTTTCAAAATCACTAGAATTTGAATACATTTTGTGAATTCATTTTTCAGTATTATAAATGATAATACAATTTTTTTCAGATTTTTCTTTTAACCAGTTTTCGATTAATTCAACATTGAAGTTCCCGTGTATCAGCATAGCAATTTCATAGTTATACGTATATCTACCGGGTATAAGAATTCTGCTTCGAGATGATGGATCAGTCACCTGGAATTTTCGAAATGAAAATTCTTCGATGTCGTTTGACTAATTAAAAAAAGGCTCTGTCAGCGTACGCAGGACGATGGCAAAAATCCGCTGACAGGCGCTTTTTTCTATTGGTGAAACCCTGATGGATACATTCAATTTTGAAAATTGCAGCTATCTCTCTCGCACTCACTTTGCAAGATGCGACTGTTCCATCACCTTAATGGTGAATTACTCGATAACTGGACGAATGATCAATTTAGTAAAATATGTGTTTTCGCACTTGATGTTGAAGAAAATTATCACCAAATTTTATCAACTTCACGACATTCAGACTTTTCTACCGGGACTCCTTGAGATTACTGCAAGAAAATTGTTTTTTTTTCCTCTTTGAAACGAATTTTATTCGATGAAAGGGAAAACTCGGCGGTGCGGTCGTAATTTTGATTTTATATACACCGATACCCGATGATAAATGATTTCACAAATCAAAACGATGAACGCCAGGGAATAGCCCACGATGCCGACATAAATCAACCCGTACAATTCTTCGTTTTTTTGATTGTTGACTTCTTGATGTTGGTCAAATATTTCGCCTTGACTGGGGAATGCGGGATTTATTTTTTCTCTCAGTCCAATACTCAGCGATTGCATGATTAATTCATTTAATTTTGCACGATACGGTGATCTTCTGCCTACCATAAAACTCCAATGGTCGGTCCAGAAGCAAGGCTCAAGCAGTTTCACCCCATAATTGCCAAATTGCTTTGAGAACAAATGCATGATAATGCTTTTATGGGCGAAACAAGTCGCATTCTTGTGTTGGGCGCAATCTTTTATACCATCGATAATCGTCTGTACTCCGCGGATACGGTTTCGCAAGTTTTTCAAGGGACCGTCGAATAGATTACCAGCTCGGGCAAGATCGAGAGAGTTGATGTACACTGTCAATCCCGAATTGGCGAGATCCTCTATGGAGTTAATTTCCGTTCCAAGGGTTTCGCGCCAACTGATTATCGTCATGGAGGCACAAATCGAGGACGAGTACATGGCAAATAAAGTGAGCAAACAAGCGAACACTATACGTCCAATTTTATCACGAGGTTGTCGGGGAACCGAAACGCCCAGGAGAAGACAAACGATGTTGAACATCCGCCAAGTACGCGGATTGAGTCGGAGCAGTCGCACGCAGATCCAAATGATGATCAAAATGGAAACAGCCAATACATGAGCCAAATACAACTCGCTGGTTAAAGGGGACTCCCACCTGGGCAGAAGCGGCACGACAGCACAGAATTCATCGATAAATACTGGAACTGTTCGTCGAGTTTGATCCCAGTCGTCGAATGTTTGAGGATGTGCCATCCAACTTAAATCAATGTTGTACAATTCCATCATCTGTTGGTAATCTAATCTGACATTTCTATCAGAAAGTGGATGCCTGATTACTAGCTTCGCGGAAAAATTGAGCTTTTTACGGATCGTATCGAAGATATACACTCCCGGTGCAGGAGTTAAAACGTATTGAAGTGAGTAAATGTCATAGAAAAGGCCTACCCTCAGCCGGTAGCCCCACAGATCATCAAGTTTGTCGGGAAAAAATGGATTTCTCATCGCAACCCAATTGTGTCTTGCGTATACTTTCTTGAACGGGTTAAGTTGATGAATAATCGGTTCATCGACGCGACCTTGAATCAAGATGGACCCTCTCATTGCTTCCACTTCAATCAGTTCGACGATCGTGAAATCGAGCATTTTTTTGGTCCAGGCGTACTGCAACAGTTCTTCGACGTGATCACTCGGTTTGCGAGCGATGGAAACGATCAAGTATTTTGGACTGTAGTGATAAGTCGACATCTCAGCTACAGCGTCAGTGAAGCCTTTCACCATTGAAGCAGTCATGTTATCGCGAGATTCGATAACGAAAAGGAAAAGCGTTGCCGAAGTATCGATCCGAGTTCGAGGGTCGCTCGTTCCATCGGGAACAGAATTAGGTGGAAGTGAGAAAGTTTTGTCAAAGTTTATTCGCGTTACGGGCACACTCTCGATCAGCTTATAATACAACTCGTCGGTCACTCGACTTCTGAGCTCTTCATCGTCTTCGAGTCTCGACATGAACTTCACTTGATGGAATCCCGCATCGTCAACCGCGTATCTCGTCAGCTCGTCCACCCACTCGCTAGCGGGCACGCAATTTCGCGACAACCCGAAAAAAAAGAGTGAACAATATATCCCGAACTTGTACATTTTTTTCATAACGTTCGTTCTGCTCACGTCCAATTTCTTGACTGAAGCATCGAGCTGGATATTTCCCTTCGAGTGAACTTGCGAATGACCCACATTTTTTTAATCGCTCGCTAGGAAGCTGTCATTAGGTAATTCGAAGCTTTTCCGTTGAGTGCTTTTCCCTCATTATTGGCGATTTTAACGAGCGCGAAGGACATGTTTTAGGACTTTTTCTATATTGCAAAAGCATAAAATACTTTCGCACTCGTATGGAGTGCGAAGTACTGCGACCTTCCATAAATGCTGCTAAACATCGTAGCCACGTCAAAGTCAATACCGCCAAAGATGACGTGTACGATCGACAACACACGAATTTAATGTACTCGTGAGATCTAAATTCAACTAAATAGAAAAACAAAATCAATTAAAATCGGAAACAGTCGATGTCGCAATGTTCATAAGATAATTTTTCAAGACCAGAATGAAGCCAACGAATTTTTCACGTAATTTTATGCAGTCTTAATTTTTATTTTAATAATCTGAAAATATGGAGATTGTTTGGAGCTGAAAAAAAGGAACGATCGAGTGTATGTGTGACCTTGATACTCAATTGTCGACTGCGCTTTGATGAAATCGATTTTTTTACGTTCCTAATGGTACAGCTATAGATAACAGCTGTACGCAGTTTTTTACGAGGTTTTTTTTTATATATTTGGAACATAAAAAGGCGTGACACATGTCCTCATCACTCGTTCAAATCGCCAAGGACGGAAAAGCACAACATGCGATTTGCTCGGGTGCACGAGTCTAGGACAAAAAAACATTGTCATTATCATGTTGCATCTGTCATGGAAACCAACAGAAATAAACACCATCGATTTCAGGACGAGTGGCTTTCTCAAACATTTGTTTACAGAAAATAACTCAATATAATGTAAATCGATTGCGAAAGCATTGAAATAACGACGAATACAAAATTGGATGAATTCTTGGCAAATTGTTTTCGAACGTTTGAGCAGCAGTCGGAGAGTTTACAACTTTTTGTCTACTAAGGATGAAGGAAGGAGTGTCGAAGGAGCGAGTGAATAATTGCGGAATAGGGAAGGTACACGATTTCTTTATTGGAAACAGAAAAGTTTTTCTCAAAGTTATTGTTTACATATTTTCAAAGTTTATTTTCCTGTGGAGCAATAATACAAGTGTTGGAGTGCATTGAAAAGATTTGTTCAATGATTGATTTTTAGTTTCGTGATAAATCGAATTGGACATTCCCTCAGCCGGATGTTGATCGCCTTTACATAATTTTTGCCGTTTCATTTATGTTTTCAATAACTGTTCCAATTTGCGGCTGCAGCCGACTTATTGTTGACTATATCGCATTCGCGCGAGGGTAAAGGGAAACTGCAGAAAACCTTGTAGATACAGCCGGTCCTGACTAATTTCTTCGGGTGGCAAAACGTGTGCACTTTAATGCTCTGCCACCAGAAATGCTCGGACCGGCACTTCCTCGTCTGTGATGCAATGAGTAAGCCAGCTTTTGCCGAGTGAAGCCACTAAAACCGACCGCTCATGCATCGCATCGAGGTGCTTTGAATTTTCATTTATGAACGTATAATCTGCACCACCCGGGATTGCTGTACAGAAATACTTGCAAATACGAGAAACATTTAGTCATTAAACACTTCTTATTAACTGTGGCTTCAAATGGCCTGGAACACTTATCAGCTAAAGTTCACACTTGCCTCTTCAAGGAGGTTGGATTACAAATATACAATGTTGCCATGCTGAACCGTGTTAAAAACAGAAATTTTCAAAATCACTAGAATTTGAATACATTTTGTGAATTCATTTTTCAGTATTATAAATGATAATACAATTTTTTTCAGATTTTTCTTTTAACCAGTTTTCGATTAATTCAACATTGAAGGTCCCGTGTATCAGCATAGCAATTTCATAGTTATACGTATATCTACCGGGTATAAGAATTCTGCTTCGAGATGATGGATCAGTCACCTGGAATTTTCGAAATGAAAATTCTTCGATGTCGTTTGACTAATTAAAAAAAGGCTCTGTCAGCGTACGCAGGACGATGGCAAAAATCCGCTGACAGGCGCTTTTTTCTATTGGTGAAACCCTGACGGAAACATTCAATTTTGGAAATTGCAGCTATCTCTCTCGCACTCACTTTGCGAGAATGCGACTGTTCCATCACCTTAATGCTGAATTATACTCGATAACTGGACGGATGATAAATTTGGTGAAATATGTGTTTTCGCACTCGATGTTGAAGAAAATTATCACCAAATTTTATCAACTTCACGACATTCAGACTTTTCTACCGGGACTCCTTGAGATTACTGCAAGAAAATTGTTTTTTTTTCCTCTTTGAAACGAATTCTATTCGGTGAAAGGGAAAACTCGGCGGTGCGGTCGTAATTTTGATTTTATATACACCGATACCCGATGACAAATGATTTCACAAATCAAAACGATGAACGCCAGGGAATAGCCCACGATGCCGACATAAATCAACCCGTACAATACTTGGTTTTTTTGATTGTTGAGTTCTTGATCAAGTTTATCACCATCACTGAAGAATGCGGGGGCCATGGTTGTGTGCAGTCCAATTTTCAGCGATTGCATGATTAATTCATCTAATTTCGCACGATACGGTGATCTTCTGCCTACCAGGTAACTGTAATGGTCCATCCAGAAGCAAGGTTCAATCAGTTTCACCTCATCATTGTGAAGTTCCTTTGCAAAAAAATACTTGGCAATGCTTTTATGGATCAAACAGGTCGCATTCTTGTGATGGGCACAATCTCTTATACCATCGACAGCCGAGTTTACTCCGCGGATACGGTTTCGCAAGTTTTTCAAGGGACCGTCGAATAGATCACCAGCTCGGGAAAGATCAAGAGTGCTGATGTACACTGTCAATCCTGAATTGGCGAGATCCTCTATGGAGTTAATTTCCGTTCCAAGGGTTTCGCGCCAACTGATTTTCGTCATGGAGGCACAAATCGAAGACGAGTACATGGCAAATAAAGTGAGCAAACAAGCGAACACTATACGTCCAATTTTATCACGAGGTTGTCGGGGAACCGAAACGCCCAGGAGAAGACAAACGATGTTGAACATCCGCCAAGTACGTGGATTGAGTCGGAGCAGTCGCACGCAGATCCAAATGACGATCAAAATGGAAATAGCCAGTACATGAGCCAAATAGAACTCGCTGGTTGAAGGGGACTCCCACCTGGGCAGAAGCGGCACGACAGCACAGAATTCATCACTGGATACTGGAACTGTTTGTCGAGTTTGATCCCAGTCGGCGAATGTTTGAGGATGTGCAGTCCAACTTAAATCAATGTCGTACAATTCCATCTTCCGTTGGTTATCTAATTCGACATTTCCATCATAAATTGGATTCCCGAATACTAGCTTCGCGGAAAAATTGAGCTTTTTATGGATAGTTTGGAAGATGTAATATCCCTTTGCGGAATATAAAAAGTGATCTAATGTCAAAGTATCGAGGAAAAGGCCTACCCTCAGCGGGTAGCCCCACAAATCATCGAGTTTGTCGGGAAAAAAAGGATTTTTCATCGCAACCCAATTGTCTCTTGCGTATACTTTCTTGAATGGGTTAAGTTGATGAATAATCGGTTCATCGACGCGACCTTGAATCAAGATGGACCCTCTCATTGCTTCCACTTCAATCAGTTCGACGATCGTGAAATCGAGCATTTTTTTGGTCCAGGCGTACTGCAACAGTTCTTCGACGTGATCACTCGGTTTGCGAGCGATGGAAACGATCAAGTATTTTGGACTGTAGTGATAAGTCGACATCTCAGCTACAGCGTCAGTGAAGCCTTTCACCATTGAAGCAGTCATGTTATCGCGAGATTCGATAACGAAAAGGAAAAGCGTTGCCGAAGTATCGATCCGAGTTCGAGGGTCGCTCGTTCCATCGGGAACAGAATTGGGTGGAAGTGAGAAAGTTTTGTCAAAGTTTATTCGCGTTACGGGCACACTCTCGATCAGTTTATAATACAACTCGTCGGCCACTCGGCTTCTGAGCTCTTCGTCGTCATCGAGTCTCGACATGAACTTGACTTGATGGAATCCCGCATCGTCAACCGCGTATCTCGTCAGCTCGTCCACCCACTCGCTAGCGGGCACGCAATTTCGCGACAACCCGAAAAAAAAGAGTGAACAATATATCCCGAACTTGAACATTTTTTTCATGACGTTCGTTCTGCTCACGTCCAATTTCTTGACTGAAGCATCGAACACGATATTTCCCTTCGAGTGAACTTCGGAATGACCCACATTTTTTAATCGCTCGCTAGGAAGCTGTCATTAGGTAATTCGAAGCTTTTCCGTTGAGTGCTTTTCCCTCATTATTGGCGATTTTAACGAGCGCGAAGGACATGTTTTAAGACTTTTTCTATATTGCAAATGCATAAAATGCTTTCGCACTCGTATGGAGTGCGAATTACTGCGACCTTCCATAAACGCTGCTAAACATCGTAGCCACGTCAAAGTCAATACTGCCAAAGATGACGTGTACGATCGACAACACACGAATTTAATGTACTCGTGACGAATCCTACTCTAAATTCAACTAAGTAGAAAAACAAAATCAATTAAAATCGAAAACAGTCAATGTCGCAATGTTCATAAATATATTTGGCCCGATTTGTCGCCAAACAAATATATATATATATATATATATCTCAGTCTCCATTGCATGCTCAATTTCCTTCAATTTTCCATGTCTACGAAATGCATTTCGTGCTCGCGTGACCAACAAACTAACTGGACAAAAAAAATTTTTTAAAAACAAGTACGATTTACTGGAAAATGCGCAGCTCTCCTCCATTCCAATAATTGCATTTCACTTTGAGAATTAATGCATGAACATTCCAATTCTTACTTGAATTTGCGATCCTGTCCAATAAAATTTCGCGAAATTTGGTCGAATCGATTCTTTGGAAAGAGCTTGTGAAAGGTTTTTCACCATACGCAGCGGTAAATCGGGTTGCGTTCTCGAGGGGCCACTTGATACTAATCGGTGAAATTTTAAGAAGCTTCGAAATTGCGTTTACTGTACGGAATAAGAATACAAAACACTTGGAAATCGGTTCAACAGTTATTCGACGATTGTTTCGTCATTCATTAGTAATAATTGAAAAAAATTCTTCTCCAGTCTCTGATCTACATATTCAATTTTTTTTTGTGAAATTCAGAATAAAAAAACTGAAAATGATGAACACAACAATAACGATTGCGAGGTAAGAAAATTGAATCAGATGTAAATCAACCCTAGAACGGTAGCTCAATTTTTTATCACCTATTCCGGTGACCCGGGGTCATAAATGAACCCAATTTTGAAAAATTTATATCAAATTCATAAAATTTTACGAAAAAGGTTCAACTTGGAGTCGTTTTCTTCGCTTTGAATGCAGGATAACGCGCGCCTAGGGCAATTTTGCTTGGAGTCAAAAAGTTAGTCGAAAATGCGGTAAAACGATAAAAACGGGAGAACGAAGGGAGAAAGGGTGCGGAATTTGAGGTTACGGTTTCAGGCTTAGTAATGAAATTTCCATGCAAAAGCTACATCGCGTTTTTCTATCAATGGGAGAGAAAATTGATTGCACGAATGAGGCGCGAATGAAAATAGAGGTTTGTGGTTTTCAGACGAAATAAAAGTAGATTCGATCTTTTGGAATCGTTAGAATGCTTAACCCTAAGTAAACTAGTAAAGTAGGGTAACGCATGATTTAGAAGTTGTTCCCAGGGGACTACTTCGCGTTGTTTTAAGAAAGAAGCGAGATTCGTATCCTCGTATTACGAGATTGCAGATTTGTATATTCACTGCATTGTCTAAGCAGTTGCAATTTAGTCCGTGCATGCAAAGAAGAATAGAAATGAAGAAGAAAAAAAAAAGCAACTTACTCCGTTGGTTTAAATGAGCCGAGAAACTGTGTTTCAGCGAATTACTCGGGGATAAAGTGGTTCTAGCGCGAGACTCTGGGAAAATCGAGGAATGACACGACAATGGGTCACCAACTTTTCTGCTTCACACCTCGAGCGCGCAATTTCATGCAGTTAAATACTAATTCGATGCTCCGCAAGTTATCAAAAATTTCGTGCGAAACGAAAACACCAATCTTATCAAGAGCTATTCAATGCTAATGTACAAGATTTTTTAATTATTGCTGATTCGCAAGAAATAAAATAAATTTGGAACACAGAATCTTTCCAACTCTAAGAAAATTACGTACGGGAGAAATTTCAATTCGGATCACTGGCACGAATCGTTTTTAACCCTGGAACGGTCACCCGGGCCCAAAAACTACCCCGGGCGACTTCAAATTCTGCGTTTTTTCTCCCCTCGTTCTCCCGTTTCTGTTGTTGTCGCTTTACCGTATATGATCGCCTCAGGCTCACGTGGACTTGCATTAAAAAACGAAAAGAATGAGTCCAAGTTGGATCCTTTTGGTTGAATTTTTCTGGAGATATTAATTTTTCAAAATTGGGGTCATTTGTGACTCCCAGATTGCCGGAGTAATTTTAAAAAAACAAGGTCACCGTACCTGGATTAAAAATATGAACAGCACGAGCTTTGCAAACGTTTTTTTTTTCATTGTTCATTGTTCATAGCTTTCCTTTTTTTTTCCTGTTCCATATTTTCGACTTGACTTTATCACCGAATCTCGATGTAGTATCGATGAATATTGCGTTTATCCAAATTAAATACAGACCGCGGGATTTTGAAAGGAGAAAAAAGACACAAAATTGTGTATCTGGATCGGCAAAATCGTCACAGATGCATCGAAATATTGGATCCCGTAGTCCGAAGTTTCGACCGGAAGTAACGACCGTTTGTCACTCACGCGTGCGATTCCGATGACGCGAGAGTTCAATAACTCTTGAAAAATTAGGATGCGATACGTGAGTTTAGGTCGTGTTGTGTGTTTCTCGCGTCGATCGAGTCACAGAGCCTGCTCGAGGCCTCCGCGATATTCTTTAATGGTAAAACGTAATTGCACAATGGAGTATTCTGTCAGACCCATATCGAACAATGGGATGTATCGTGGGCAGTGGGCACGAGGGAATAACCGGAAGTATACGTATAGATGCCGCGAGTCAAACAGGGAAGGAGGTCCAACCACGCTCAACAATTTTTCATTGCTCAAATGCGTGTTGTCGTGGCTAGTTTACGTTCGTCGTGTCGAGCACTCATTCCTTTCCGTTACTTGTTATTTAAAACAATTTTTCATAACGATAATCAGGCTTAAAACAAAAATTGAACAGCGCGAGCTCAACGATAATTAATCAAATTTATTCTGTAGAGATTTTATAAAAAAGAAAAACAAATTACGGAGAAAAACGATCAAGTGTTGAAAATTAAACGATCGCGCACGATAAATTCGACACCAATTGAATAAAAATTATTACAAAAGCTAATCATTCATTTAAATGAGAAATTAAATCACGTAAAACTTTGATAATTTATTAAATATTGATAAATAGATGAGTGGGCAGTAGAGATTCCATAGAAAAATAAATTGAACGGAAAAAAAATTACGTGTTGCAAAATAAACGATTGCTCACAATAAATTAAAAACTAATTGAATAAAAATAATTATGCCACGTTATTATTTATTCGAATGATAATTGAATTACCTAAAACTTTGATAATTTATGAGCTAAATATTGAAAATCGTTTATTTCATCATAAACATTACTAAAATTTCAATTGCAATGATATCAAGTTTTCGATGTTTTCTTTTTTTTTTTTATTCCGAAATACATTCCGTTGCAATAAATCGCGAAACGTAAAACTTTTCATTTTACATCGATGAAGAATTATTTTTATTGATTGCGAAGGGGTCGTGCGATTATTTTGAAACAAAATAAAAGAGTCAAAAGTGTTTGTGAGTTCGGAAAAAAAGGATTTTCTTCATGAAACCCGGGGAGGTGAAGAGGGCAATCAAATATTTCCTCTTACGAATGGTGCTCTGTCGAAGTCACGAGAAACGGTGAGACACGCGAAAACGATGCAATTTTTCTTGTCTTTGTTTTCTCATTTCGTTGTTATTTTGTTTTTTTCCTTTTTTTTTTGCGTCTGTGGGATAATTATGACGAACTCGCGTGTACACTCGACTTGGCACTTTTATTTATTGTGCTAAGTAACTCTAATTGCAGAATGAGGAAGGCGAGATTTGTTGCAAATTGTATGAAGCTTTACCGCAACTCTAGAGTGCATAAAGTGCATGCAAAATTGTGAATTATCATTCAAAGAGAAAAAAAAAAGTATTTTTTCCTCTGACTCATTTTTTTCGCATATAAACGTAGAATTTTTTATTGGCTATTAACATCGGAGAAAAATTTGTTCCCACGAAATGAGGAAGAACGAGAAAAGTTTTTCTATCCTTTCGATTCCGTTCCGTTGGCGTGGAACGTAATAACGTTGTTCGTGAAATTCTTTCATGCGAGCGTGTAATTTTTATCGACCTAATTCGTCATGGATTTTGATTTATATGTATATTTATATAATTTTTTTATTATTCTCGAGCGTGACTGAGCAAAACTGACCCAAATAATAAAAAATATGGCATGGATGCGCACACGGATGAATTATACGTTACGTAGCATGTTACTGATTATTGTCAATCACGAGTAATTTACGTGAAACCAATTTGTGGGTCAATGAAAAATCCAAATGTCAATAAACATTCAATATTTTTGAAAATCATAAAAAGTTGGAAAAAAAAACTAAAAAATCTTGAGGTTTGTTACCGACAGGAAAAAACGTCGTTGAAGATTCTTGCAATTAAAAAAAAAATCGATAAAAAAAATTCATTACGAGTACGAACGAAGAATAAATTTTACTCCAAATTCGAAAAATGCAGTTTTGCCTCACACAAAATTGAACAAAGATCCGGAAACCCGATGCGCCGTTTAGGGGCAGAGAGAAAATAAAAAATGAAACGCGGTGGGATACCAAAGACAGATGTTAATTGAGCAGAGCACAAGTGCGTTGGAAAGAATATCACGAAACGTGCGAGAGAGCAGAAAAAAAACAGCGTTCCAGTTATGGCTGCTGGTTTATCTCATTGTCGCGCGTCGGACTATTTTATGTTCTCCCCTCTCGTGGCTATACAATACGCACGTTATTAGTTCTCTTATCGTTTATCAGTTGACAGGAGCACATACGAATAGCAGGTGAAGAAAAAAAAACGATTGAACAAAAAAAACAGACTCGAATGTTGCACGACTTAACGAGAAGAACGTCAGTCGCTTCTGCCCACGTAATAACGTACGGTACAAAAATGTATCGGGTGTAAAACGGCTCGGCTTGTTTCATGAAAAGACGGTAAAAAAATGGGACCATAAAAAATAATTATTAATTTCGATAATTGTGAGAAATTGTTCGAGCCGAGAGAAAGATCGTGGAATTCTCCGGCGAAATGACTGTCGGGAAAAAAGAAAATACAGGACCGCTAAAAATTCGCTTCATTTTTCGTTTTAATTGGGAGGATTTTCGGTTCATTTCATTTTTTTTTGCTCTCCTTTTCGTGCCCCCTCGCGGTCTTGAAATTTTTTTTTTCCTCCGTATTTCATTCGTGTCACAAAGAATTCAACGAAACATTGTGACGCGTAACGGTTAAGAGTCACTGTTAATGCGAAGAAGAAAAAAATAACACGCTTATTGTCGTTATGTAAAATGGATTACGGTACAAACCGTAACGTTATGAAATTTCGCAGACACTTCTATAGTTCTAGTGCAGAGTGCGTGCCTCAGTGTGTGTACACAATAAATATAAATGTATATTGTATAAAGTTGAACACTAAGCTTGGAGCAGGCCTGACTCATTGGCTGAATAATGACCAACGATTCTTTCTTCGCCAGTTTATCCCAACACTTGAAGGAGCCAAAACCCACTCACGTAGATAAAACAAAGCAGATACTTAAAAAAATCGGAACGAAGAAACAGCAGTGAACTTTTTTTTTTTATTCCCAATTGTCACATGATTCTCACGAGCTCAAATCCACGTTTGAATTTTCATGATGTGCAAAATGGTAGCGAAAATGTGCCGGTAATCGGGCTACGCCTTCAACCCTAGAATAACGGTGACCGTGTTTTTTTTTTCTGGTAACCGGAGGTCATGAATGAGCCCAATTTTGAAAAATTCATATCTCTCGTAAAATTTAATGAAAACGGTTCAACTTGGGCTCATTCTTTTCGTTTTTTAATGCAGGATCGCGTGAGACTGGGGCAATTTTTCCTGAAGCAAGAAAATGAGTAAAAATGCGGTGCAACGATAACAAACCAGAGAACGAAGAGAGACGATGCGGTTATTTTTCTAATAAATTTTGCTATCGACTTTTTTACTTATTAAGTGAAAATATGTTGAGAATAAATAATGGAAAATTATCATATTAAACATTCGGATAATATTTTTATTCCGAAAAGGTGAGTTTTTCACAAAATCACAACAAAATGCATCACGATTCCACTTTTTTTTGTCACACTTTTCGATATTTTTGTAATTGCTCGCAAATTGCTGCGGTTTCACGAACTTTGTCAATTCCTTGGGAACTTTTTAAGTCACGAAGATACCAAGGGTCGTACACGCAAGCAGTTGGGATACGAAATGAGTGAAAAAGAAGTGGAAAGATTTTAAATATTCCAACGTCATGATAATTAAAAGTCAACGTCGAAATTTAGTGAAAAATTCGATAAAACGATTTTAAAAAAACGGGGAAACGTAGGGAGAAAAGGCGCAGGATTTCCTAGGGTCGTTTTTTGACCCCGCAGTTTACCGTTTTAGGGTTAAACCCCCGTAATTTTTGCATCAAAGCAAAATGAGTACAGAATAAATTAAAATAATAATGTTTCATCAAAACTTTTGAGCGTTAATTGAAACAAAAAGAAGGTGCGGCTTTTGCTAATAAATGGTCTTGAATGAAATTCTCTTCTTCGTTTAACATACACGATTATTTTTATTCGTGGGATAATCGTTGCTCAAGGATTAGCCAATATCGCATCCGTCGTCTGTGAAACGAAATAGTGGAAACAATCTGTGCGTCCTACACGTGTACGACTTTATAAATAGACGCTGGATTTAAAAACCCAAAGAGTTCAAGGTTCTTCGATACGAAAAATCTTTTGGTATACACAAAACCGGGAAAATAAAAAAATAAGACTTTGTTGCCACCGAAACGTTTGTCCGCAAAAATCATCACGTCAGTAGATTCTCCATTATTTTTTCCTCCTACGAATCACAAATTATCGTCACGGAGCCACGAAACGTAACAATACGAAGATTCCCTGCACGTGCGTCCATGTCGCAAGCATTTTTATTGTTAATTTTAGTCAACGATCTCGCAAATAGCTATGAAAAGAAATTTTTCAAGGCTTGGACAGAATTAAACGCGAAACATCGTGATGTGACGTTCAATCAAAAGTTGCCCTCGATAGAGAATTCTCCTGAATTGCGTACACGTGAACGATCGCGATTGGTTAATCGAAAATTGAATACTCAACATTCTTTTTCAAGCATGCATGCACAGAAAATAAAATTTTGTCGAAAAAACGTCGATATTTTTTTGAACACGCGGTGAATTGAATATTTTTTTGAAAATTTCAAAATTTTCGTTATTTTGACAACATTTTTGATTTCTAACGCAACTGTCAGCAAAATTTACCATTGGAATGATGAAAATTGACTTTTCGAAGAAATTTTCTAGAATATTTCTCGCTGCAATGACAAAATTTTTGTGATTTTTCAAAAAAACGTTTAGTCGAACGTGTCCAACAAAATATCGATCTTTTTCAACAAAATTTTCTTTTCAGTGTGATTCAATCACACGTACCGACACACACGATGCAATGCACGTACACACAAACAAAAGGAACTTAAAAAAAAAATGGTGCGTGTGTGTAAATGTACAGAATGCGCAAGACTCGTTCGAAAAATTGAGTGAAAGTTCATATAAAAGTGGACAAGGAGTCGGTGAGTCTGTGAATCAGTCGAGTGATTACGAGATGAGGAGCAGGGAGGCGAGAGGAAAGGGGCTCTCTCCAAGATTGTATATACCTGTGTGACGTAAGAATCTCGCGGTTCATAGCACTGTCGCTCTTTTGCTCACCGATTCGTGTGCTTTCGTTTCTCTTTTCTCGATTTTAATACGCGAATTTGATTCCATGTTTGAAGAATTTTTAGTTTTCTTCTTTCCAAATCATTTCGTTCGGTTTTACCAGCAAATAATTCTGTTTGTTCATAATTTTACGCGTTTTATCGCGCGCCCGCGCGCAGTGTGTATTTAATTCAGGCCTTCATAGCCTTTTATTCAGCCTCGTATTCGTATAGACGTATCGCATATACGTGCGTATACGAAACTCTTTGGTTCTTTGTGCCCCTCGTGCACTGTCACTTTCGAACGGTCAGTCGGGCACAGAGCGAGACGCCGTCAGAAAGAGCACAAACGCCAAACCAACCGGTGATACAAAACATCGGAGCGTTGAAAAACTTCTTTGGGCTCTTTTCGCGAAACGATTTTTCCCGATTTTTTTTCGGGGCCCGACGCGAACGTGTGTAAAAAAAAAACAAAGATTAAAGTGAACGTTCGCGAGGAATGTGTAATCGTCATGGGATTTTGTGAAATTGAAAAATCCCACGGATTTTTCGACATTTTCCAATGAACCCTGAAGCTGAAAAGATTTTTAAAAAGTGTCGCAAATCTTTTGGAAAACGTGCGGAGATGTTCGTAAAAATTTCGCACCAATTTTTGCACTGAAAAATCTCATTCCCAAACCGATTCGTACGTAAAGTTCGACAGTGCATAAGCGACGAGCACTGCATACGATTCAACAACGAAACCCCCCGAACGAAACAGCCGGATGACAATGGAAACACAAGAACCGGAAATGTGCTTGGTTGAAGCTACCACGAATCCTGCACCAGTTTCCAAGCGCAAGAGCCTCGATAACTATGTCAATTTTGTTGTCGTGGTCCAGTTTTTCCAAACCCAACAATAGTGTTTTGTCTGAAAGGTTGAACTTTGTCAAAAATTCAGAATAATGTGCACGTTGGAAAAAGTGAAACGCGAAAACAACGATCGAAACATTGATCACCATAAATCGTCACTAATAAAAAATTCAACCGACGAAATTACCATAATTTGTTGTTCTCCTCGTCGAGGCAACCATCAGTCGGAGCCTGTTAAAAATTCCTGAGGGCAAACGATTTTAATGGCGTGCGGTTGACCTTGGAATTGGAGCTCGAAAAAAAAAATCATTTCCGAAATTCCAGACGGATGAAAAAATTTATTGTCACCAAAAATCGGGTCTCGCAGCGAGTTTCTGCATCGAAATTGCCACGAACGAAAATAACAATATTCACTTCTGTGCAGTGCGAATTTCGCTTTCGATATCCAGTTCGATAATGCGTTGGTGTGGAAAATTAAATGACCCAAATTTATCAATGATTCAGTAGTTTATTAAGGACTTAACAAATTTTGCTTCGATTGGCGAATGCTCGAGTTTACTTTTCATACATATCGAGCCATGTACAGCTGACCATATACAAATCACATAAGAACTCGAAGCTCATTAGATCGCGTGTTGGATTGAGTAATAGCAAGCTATGCTGTGGATTGCTGGAAGGGAAAGTTGCCTCACCGTTTGGCGGGCCTTCTCACCTGTTGGACGAGTTTCGCGTAATTTATCAAGCGCCGATTTAAAAAATCATTCAAAATTGAATCCAAAAGTAAAAAAATAGTGAAAAATTTCAAAAACAATTTCTCAAACACTTGCTCAAGGCAATATCGTGGCAACTGCAAGCACAAAGTGACAATGTTGAAAAAAACATTCAACCTGGAATGAAATTTCTTCGTTTTTTTGAGAAATTAATATCGAAAAATATTCTCCAGCAAAATGTTGTTCCTTGTGCCAAGTTTTTTTTCGACCGTCATGCTCGAAAGTGAGATGACAGCTCACGGTGACAATCGTTACAATTTGGCAACTTTCATGGCATTTTTTCTTCTCATAACTATCGAAGTCGTGATAGTGAAGGTCGTAACATTTGAGATGGAGCGAGATGACGACAGTCATCCAGAGGATTCGGCAGTTTCAAGGTTCCTTGATTGGGAGGATTGATAATTTTCCAGTTCCTCGTGTTCTGGATCCAACGTTTTTACTTGTTTTTCCATATCAACGACAAATTATTAAGAAAATATTGCAAGAGAGATGCTGCGAGTGGGAAAAGTTCAACGACTCAGTTGTTCAGGTCAATCGACCTGACACGATGAAAGAAAAAAGAATGAAGCGCATGATCTTAAAATAGGAAATCAAGTGTAAATTGTAAATATGTAAAAGGAACGATTTTTACGTTTAATTTGTTTAAATATAAATATTTGTCTATATTTGTTATTTACATCGTCTTAAGGGAATTGAACGGATCGTGTAAAATGAATGAATTGTTTGCTTATTTGCGAAATGCCTCGATGTACTGCGTTTATGAATATGCAACGTGCGCGTCCGTAAATGAAAAATAAACTGGGTCTGAATATTTGAATGCTCATTAAATGGTAAATTTGTATATTTTTTTATAATCCAACGACATGTTACTCTCGACTATGTGAAAATAAATGATTGAAAAACGAAACGTGTAAAAAATGATCTCGACCTTGAAATTTGTTGAAAAACTTGAATAGTTTTGTTTGTTTCATTTTTTTTTTTTTTTTTTCAATTTTTTACGCGTTTTTTTTTTAGTACATGTTTATTCGGTTTTAGGAAAAGTTCAAAGAGCGTCTTTTACGACGACAGCCGGTGCGCTTGTTGTCTCAAACCTTTCTTGGTTGGGCGGGGCGTCGAGTGCAACGACTGCGGTGCAAGATCGTGCAGAAAGGCTTGCTGCCGTTGGGACTCGCTCGAGGAATCTTGGTTCTGTCTTTTCTGCTATCACAACAGGTACAAATAATTCCTCAATGTTTCCTAAGACTTTATTTTTATTATTATTATTATTTGAAGATTTTTATTGTGAATTGAAATCAATAGATTCGCTTGATTTTCCTTTCGTTCGAACTATTTCAAATTTCCCAACACATGAACAACGAATTTTACAAATTCCACTGTACGAGCGAACTATTTGACTGATATATTTAATTTTTTTTTAAACTCTACGTTTTGCTTGACGGTGACACATTTTTTTTCCGCGTTTAAAAGGTCAATTTGTTTGAAATGTCCCTAAACCTTAAAAAATCATGTTTACGAAAAATATCCGGATATGTGTGAGTGTTCTGGCGCTGTAAAATTCAACGAGCACTCAATTCTCTAAGAATTTTGTCGGAATTGATAGAAAAATACGAATTTTTCGGCATTTTGAAATCTCCAAAAAAAGTCGGTCACCTCTCCAAAACTTTCGCAAATTTTCAAGATCTTTGGCTAATTTTTTTTTTATAAATAGAGTTCTGAATTTGGAAAATATCGGTTGAACGCTTTTGAGTTTATGATTTTTGGAATTTTACGAAAATCCGAGTTTTTTGAAAAATTGTCTGACCGCTTTAATTTTTGCAAAGTTTTCAAGATATTGTGTATGAGTCCTTTGAACTTGTTTGTTCTTTCAATTGTTAATTCGCTTGTTAATTGCCAATTTTTACGACGTGTAAGTATCGAATGGGTTGGATGAATTTTTTATTTTTAATTATATTTTTCGTTTGGCAGAACGTGGGCAAGGAGGAGGGAAAAGTGGTTTCGTAGTTTCGGGGGCTTGCCGTCAGTGATCGAAAAGAACAAGAATTTCAGCACGGCCAAGTCTCAGATTTACGACGAAGGTTTGTAAACTTGTGAAATTTCATTGCAACCTTGAATACTAATTGAAGAATTAGATACGAAAGCAAACGATAATATTTCCTAGATGGAGCAGCCCGGCAAGGTCGACTGTTTAACGACTAGTGTAAATATTAATTTTGTCAAAAATCACTCATGAAGATTTGGCCACGAACGATGTGCGAGAATAATCAAGGCTGAAAAATCCAGGGAACGTTAATAATGTAAAGTTTAAATATTTCCTCAAAAAGCCCACAAATAACGCGAGAACGTTGACGAATAAAAAATCCGGAAATAGAAAAACTTGGAAAATTTGAAAACAAATCAATTTTTTCAAAGTTTCAATTCGGTTTTATAAATTCTTGAGAATGCGGAATGTACCGAGACACGATAAAACCAATTCCATACCTGGAGAGATCGAGAAAGATCGGAATAAAGAGAAACAAATGAAAAAAAAAATGAAGGAAATTTACGCTGCACAATTCACGGTGCGCATGAATAATTTATTCTCACTCGAGACACGTGTGCACACATTTATCTTCACATGTACGTGCAAACGTATGAAAAATCCGTAACACACGCGATCTCTGGCACATTCCAAAGTGTCTCGGGCGAACCAAGCTGAAACACGATGTACCTTTGCGAATATAGTAAAAAAGGAGCAGCGAATTATAACAGAAACGAAGAAAAAGTGACGTTGAGAAGAAAATAAACAAGAGCAAAGGAATTGAGAAAGAGAAAGAATGAAAAAGAAAAGAACGGGTAAAGAGAGTATCGGATAAAAACATTTGACCCTGGAATCGTTGCCAATCGAATGCATCTCGGATGCACTCGTATCGGAGATTCTCGCGGCGCGGTCAATAGTTCGTCTACCCCATAGAAGCCTCCCTCCCCCTCTTTCCCTGTTCCTTGACTCGTCTTTCGGTCGGTCAGTAGAAAATTGACGATCGAACACGGAATTCCACGTGCTGAAATATCGTATCGCAACTATTCACAATCGTCCAGAGGCCGCTTCTGTTTCTGACATCGCGTAACGCGAAAGGAATTGAGAATCGCTCAAAAAACTGAGCCAAGCCAAAGTTCTGACCTTCAGAGCGACACTGAAAAGAATTTTTTTTTGGAAATCATGGAAAACGATTGAACGATTTTTTTATTGAAAATCAATGGAAAGCAAAGATCTGACGCGATACGTTGATAATGAAAAACAAAACGATTATCGAGTGCGATAGTTATTCGTGTAGCAGGACCGATGAACCATTCTCGCGACCTCGACCGCTACACTAGTCCTGTTGCAAGTGTCAGACTCGTTATACATATATATGCGGACCAGTTGAACCGTTACTCATCAACAGAACATAGAGAATACACACACACAAACTATATGCAGTTAGAGGCTCCATGGACTTGTTTTACCTCTGATTCGAATTACGTACGCGATACAAGTACGAGAGCTTGACTATCCGCCCCCGCACTCGGTCGAAACGTTTAATGCTCATTGTTCCGATGCGCTCCTGAGCCCCGCAGTTCCGCCGTTCTCCGCGTGGCTCCTATCACACGGGTTCATCGTTAAACCGTAGCACACCAAGACTATACGAACTATCAAAACTCCCTATCAATTTTCCCGAGGACAAGTCAACGACAAAAAAAAACAAGAAATGTCAAAATTCGTAGTTCGACGTTTTTTGTACCGGAAACTTGACTTCCGGCGTTCAGGCTACAAAAGACGGAAGAAAGAAGGCCTGAGGGACGGGGGGACGAAAAATAAAAATTTCTTGTCGAAATCTCGTTTGGCTTCGAACACTGAAAAGAAAAATTTGTTGGAAAAGATCGATATTTTGTTCGATACGGTCGACTAAAAGTTTTTTGAGAAATGACAAAAATTTGTTATGGCAGCAAGAAATTCTGCACAAAGTTTCTTTGAAAAGTAAATTTTTGTCATTCCAATGGTAAATTTCACTGACGATTCCATTAGAAATAAAAAATATTGTCAAAATACAGAAAATTTTAAAATTATCGAAAAATATTTAGTTGACCGTGTTCAAAATGTTGACGTTTTTTGACAAAACGAAATTTTCGGTGAACGATTTTCGTTGTTGCCGCGATTTTTTCTCATTTGATTGTCAATTAATTGGATTCGGAAAATACTCAAGTTTTGTTATGATCGGAAAAGCACAATAGAGTATTTCCACTATCCTGGGTGAGGTCGCACATTGTCCTCCGTCATGGTGGATAAAGACAAAAAAAAGGAAAGAGAAAGATAGAGGAAAAGAGAGAGAGCGAGAGAGAGAGAAAGAGAAAGAGAGAAAGAACCGTGAACGTCGATGGTGAACCTCAGTTCTGCTCCAGTACTCTCACGGGCAACATCGTTAGGCCCCCGTGTAGCTTATCGAGAGACAACGATCTTTTACCATCATCATTTCATCCGCACGCAGATATTGTAATGAAAAAAACAGACAAATCTGAAAAAACGAGCTTTTCGTCGCGATTTTTTTCTCGACATCTCGTTATCTTTGCGAGGACCTGCAAACTTATGGTCCAGAGGGCACAGATGCTGGGCACTCGCGTTTTTTGATTCAGTGTCTCGAGAAACGATTCGGTTTTCTATTCGGAATAAATTTGTGTCGGTTTTGCAAGATTTCGTTTTGTTTTTTCATCATTCCAAGTGTTTTGTTTATTGAAAGAAACAAAACGCGCGAATAGGAAAGTGAACATTTATTTATTCTGTTTTCGAGTCATTTTCAATGTATCGTTCGATGCGTGCGTGTGTGTGTTTTTTTATGTGGGAACCTCGTGAGAGTAGAAACGTGTCCGTTAGTTCGGAGAACCGCACGAGATCTAATATCGATTTCCTGTCGCAAACAGTTCGTGGCTTCTGATACGATCCGACAAACGTTATACGAACGCGCACGTGTTTCGATCCACCCACGATCGAAACTTTCCACGCGGAATCAAGTTTCAACTTTTTATTGGGCAAAAATCACTGCAATTTTCTCCTGTTTTATCGTTCCCGTTCAACGCATGGGAGCTGCCAAACTCAATCAAGTTTATGCGTCTTTGTAGAGGAGCGAGCTCAAAATTCGTTAATCAATTCTGCAAAGTTGCAATTTTTTCCAAACTTTTCGTTCTCGAGCATTTTTAACGCACAAACAAAATGCTTTTCATGGCGAATCGTTTACTCAGCAAGCCTAACTTTGTCGATGAGTAAGTTTCACTAAAAACCGTGCCAATTCGGTCATTGTTAATTCAAAAAATCATAAAAATCTGGGTTGTGAGCTTCACCAATTTTTATCCATGATATTTACCATTGTGACTTTTGTTGTTTTTATTTTATGGCAATGGCACGTGTCAATGTGCCGGGATACCAAAAAAAAATTGACAATTCACGATTTTCTCAGTTTCTGTTGAATGTTTTTGGAAAATTTCAAAATTTTCGGTATCTCGGCTAAATTTTTTATTTCTACCGGAACCGTCAGCTAAATTTACGATCGGAATGACAAAAATTTACTTTTTGCAAAGAATATTTCTTGCTGGAATGACAAAATTTTTGTGATTCAATAAAAAAAAAACGTTTAGTCGAACGCATGCAATTAAATATCGATCTTATCAAACAAAATTTTCTTTTCATTGTGTCAAAATTTCTCGAACGAAATTCAACAAAAAAAAAATGTTTTTTTTTTTAATTTGACAGGAGTCGAGCATGTGGCCATCGATGCAGAACTGGATTTGGCTGCCGGTGGTTGTAGTGAGGGAAATTCGATGGAAACCGTTCGTGAATTTGTTGAGAAAATAGTGGAGGGACTTGTTGGCAATGTGGACGATACACCGATCGATCGTCTCTACGATCATCCAAGTTGTGAGTGTAAAAAATCGTATTTACAATGCTTAAAAACATTAACGTGACTGAGAGTCAAAAATTAAACGGAAAAAAAAAAAATAACAAAATATATCGCGAGTAGTTTGAAAAATAATTGATAGAAATGATTAACAAACTTCAATGTCGTGATAACGAGATAAAATGATTTTGACTAATTGCCTGAATTTTCGAGGACATGCCCGCAAATCCAAAGCTTATTCCTGTCTTTCTAACGAGACTAAAAAGTACTTTTAACTCCACACAAAATAATCAAGGGCCTGCGGACACTGCGCAAAGTCCGAGGATGAGGTTTGAGGAAAAATGTTTTCATTTCCGATGCTGTCAGTGCACGCTGAAAAGAAAATTTCGTTGGCAAAGATCGATATTTTTTAGGATTCGTTCGCCTGAACTTTTTTTTTGAAAAATCACCAAATTTAAAGAAAAGAAAGTAAATTTTTGTCATTCCAATCGTAAATTTAGCTGACTGTTTCGTTAGAAATGAAAAATATTGTCAAAGTTATGAAAATTTTGAAATTATCGGAAAATACTCAGTTCATCGTGTTCAACAAAATATCGACGTTTTTTTGACAAAATTTAATTATCAGTCCATATCATTTTTTCCGAAATGATCCAAAAAAATTTATCGAAATCAATCTCATATTCGGCACCTTTGCTCCTACGTGAGCCCTTGATTAATCACTCCCGGTTGACTAACGAACTAACGCAAAATTAACAGATGATGAGCTTTTCGATGAGTACGGTGCAATTTTGGCGAGCTCACTGACACGCCTCGCAATGTCCTTGAGGCAGAGTATCGGTAGTAAGTACCCAACGTAAATATTACGGTATGACTATAATATTAACTGATTTGCATAGTTGTAATCATGTCAATCTTTTTTATGGTTCAAGGAGATTGGCACACGACATCAAAATAATCACAATTTGATGATAAAATTCTTCGGCATCAAGTATAGAGACACAATTTTTTCCCAAATTTTTGACCACACGGTTATCGAATAATTGAGAGTTTAATCGAACTTTTTATGCACGAGATGTTTACCTGTATTTACGTAAACTAAATGCTTGTTATGCACGTCAACTTTACTGTTCAATTACTCGAGTAATACGTGGTGGAAAAATTCAAAAAAAATTGTCTTGTCAAATATTTTATTGTCAAATTTTGGAAATTTCTTATCTTTGGGAAATTTTTTATGTTTTTAAAACGGTTTAGCATGGCAAAATTGTATCGTCGTGATCCAAACTCCTTAACCAACTCTGTACTTTTGTGTACACTCTAAGCGAACTGTTTTCTTTTTCCTTGCCATGATTTATCCACTGTGGTAACATGGAACCGCTAAATTGCCGGCAGAGTTTGAATCTACAGCCACCAGCAATGCCTGCGGCTTTGAAATATGTAACAGAGTCTCGCGACAGTCACGTTCGCACGATAACTCTCCAGATAATTTCAAAACATTCTGTTCAAAATGCCAAAGCCACGACTCATTTTAATAACGTGAAAAAAAAAAAACTGGAAAAACGATTTTCGACTTTTTCTTCTGAATTTGAAACGAAATTTCAAAAACGGTCATCATTTTTGGAGATTTTATTCAAAATGCTGAAGCCACGACTTATTGCAATGACGCGGGGAAAAAAATACTGAAAAAAAAAACGATTTTTGGACGTTTCTTTTGAATTATAAGTGAAAAAAAAAACTTCGAAAAGGTCAGAATTTTTTTTATTTCTTTTTGGATGGAAATGTAAATTTGGATACACGGTATTTAAATTGTAAAAAGTTTCGAGTCGTATTACAATTCCTTTCTTCCCGTTAAAGTTGATTTTGTATACGAAGATCCACCTCCTTTAGCTATCAACGCTCATGACGGAAATTACGTAACTAGTGACACAGAAATGGCGATTGTCTCGTACGTACATTCATTCACCGTGATCCTTCGGTTTTTTTTCATTCCCTCAGTAATCATTGTGACAATATATTCTTCTTATTGCGACCTTCGCATAAAGAAAATAACTCAGGTCCGGAATGGCTCGAATCCTCGTGTGTCCAGCAAATGGATAGAAATTCTATTCGCTCAATAAATTCAGTTATAAAATCAGTAGACGTTAAGAAATGACTGAATGAGAAAAAGTCAATAAATTCATAAAAATCGATAATTTAATTATTTAGATTCGAGATTTTTGGGGATAAAGTATTTGTTTTTCATATTTTTTTTTGTCAAATGAACGGAATTTTTAAGTTTTTTCTACGCAGGATATCAAAAGTCGATGAAAACTAGAAAATCTAGGATTGTCGAGAAAAACGTGCGTGCACGTGCCTCGATTGATGATCGCGGCAGTTACGTACCTGAGCGAACCTTCATTATAAATTCAATTGTATTTTTCCTCCTTCTTTAATCCTTCTTCGTGTTTTGTCGTCTATGCCTTCAATTTTCATTTCATCGAGTTCCGAGCATGGAAAAAAAGGAAAAAAAAAACAATAAAGAAAAGAAGAAACGCTCGAGTCAGCAACGCACGTTGACTCGTAATTATCACGACGTTGGGATATTTAAAAACTTCCACTTTTTTTTCACTCAGTTCGTATCTCAGCTGCTTGCGTGTACGACTGTCGGTTTTTTTCGTAAGTTCAAAACTTGTCGACGAATTAATAAAGTTCCTGAAACGTGCCGAAACATTGTTTTACCAAAAAAAAAAACATTCCAGGCTGATAAAAACTGCAGCAGTTTGCGAGGAATGACAAAAATATCGAAAAGTGTGACAAAAAAGTGGAATCGGGATGCATTTTGTTTTCGTTTTTGTGAAAAAATATGACCTTTTCGGAACACAAATATTGTTCGAATATTTAATATGATAATCTTCCATTATTTCACCTCAACATAGTTTCAGTCGGTAAGTAAAAAAGTCAATAAAAAAGTGAACGAAATTAATTAGAAAAATAACCATCTTCTACTTTCGTTCTCCGGTTTTTTATCGTTGCACCCTATTTTCACTAATTTTCTGTCTTCAAGCGGAATTGCCCCAGGCTCACGTGATTCTGCATTAAAAGACGAAAAAAATGAGCCCGAGTTTAACCCTCTTCGTTCAATTTTACCGGAGATATGAATTTTTCAAAATTGGGATCATTTTTGACCCCGGGTTACCGAAAAAGGTAAAAAAAATGAGGTCACCGTTGCAGGGTCAATTCATTTGTTTGATTTTTTAATTTCGTTGTCATCGATGGCATTCGGAATGGCATTTTATTGCCAATGATCGTGCTGGGTAAATACTTGAAATTCTCTGGGAGTGTCTACGAGTTATCAATGTCGTTATAGCTCGAGTTAATTGCTTGGCCCTGATCCCATAATAATATCACGGATGAGACAAAGCTTGATAGGGAAGACCCACAAAGTGTGAGGTAGAAAAAAGTGGGACAAGTAGAAACCTTCCTACGTAACCGAGATCCTCATTAATTATTCTTAGAAAAGAAACCAAGGAATAAAGCCACGAACTGAAAGACCACCAATTGTTAACGATGTGTTCACTATTATCAGTTTATTAAGCAAACAAGAATTTTATCTCGTAAACGATTAACGAGATGTTGTAAAGGTATGTTTCGTCGCGTGGAAACGATCCAGTTTATAAATACAGATATAGAGGCTGTTTCAAAATTGGGCAAATTTTTTTATCCTGTTCTCGAAAATCGAAAGATTGCAAGATCTCGTGAAGATTATTCCTCATCAAATTTTCTCTCGATCAAACCGTTGCTTCGCTATCGATGAATACGTGAACGCCAATCAGGTGCATTGCTGAGGGACCAGTGGGCGTGCCACTTTCCCCAGTACCTCGCGCCGGATTGGCTGTCACTTATTCGTTTGTCTCGCCGGAACGATTCACTTTACAAAAAAACTGCTCAGAACTTTTCTCTTCAGATTTAAAAAATCTACCGATTCTCCAAACTAGTGCATCAACATTCGAGGCCCCTGTATAAAAGAGTGCAAAATGGAGTCTCTCGTAAATAAACATCACAAATGCATTGTGCAAGCATTTAAAGTCGTAGTGTCAATAACTTTTTCACTGGAAATATAAAAATTGAGTCGTCAAGAGATTTGCCTTCTGAGCAAGTGAACTCGAACGATTATATTGTAAGTAACTCAAGGTCGATGACCCCATATCCGGCGACTTTCGGAAATTGGAAAAGTTGCATTTTCTTTCTCGGAAAAGAATTATTTATTTTCGCAGTATCAACAAAATATTCTTGGCAATTCCGGCGTATAATTTATGACAAATTCGGCGATCGTCATTCATGATGTTTATTCATGATAATGACGACTTTCTACGTCTAGCCGATTTTTTTAATATCCGGTGCAACCTTGAGACGATTTTTAAGAGTTTCTTAAAAATTCCATTGTACGCACAAACTCGACTGAATAAATTATGCGGAAGCATCGCTGCCGAGATTCCTCAGGACCAGTTTCACTCATCAGTGGATGACCTTGAAACAGTTCAAGTGCAGTGTCGGGCCGAGCCACAGAAAGTTACGAAAAATCGATGCTTTCGTATAGTAAATTCATTTTCAACGTTCATTCCTTTCTACTTTCAACAATTCACCTCGATAGAAACTTTTTTTAATTCTTCTTTTCAAATTAAAAAAAAAAAAAATGATCTGCAACAAGTGATTTCGGTTCGATACTCCAATGAATGTTGAAAATGCATGAAATTATTTTTTCTGACACTGTTTATCGCTCAAAAATGTCATAATTCGTAAAGCTACGATAAAATTTGGAACAGTTTTGAGCTACAGGCCTGGTTGGACATATCGAGGATTATTTTTAATTAACACAGTTAATTTACGTTCGACAAAACTTTTTTTATGAAAAATGACAAAATTTTTGTCATTTCAGCGAGAAATATACTAGAAAGTCTCTTGGGAAAGTAAATTTTTCGACATTCCAATCGTGAATTCTACTGACAATTCCGTGTGAAATGAAAAATATTGTCGAAATAACGAAATCTTGAAATTAGCCAAAAATATTGAGTTGAACGTTTTCAACAAAACTTGCTAGTTTTTTGGACAAAATTTGATTACCAGTGAGGGAATTTTTGTCCGTGCGTACGTATCGGCAAATTGTGGCCGACTGGAGAAGCCTTAAAACGTGAATGTGAGGGGTATCGTGTTTGTCGCTCTCGTTGGTTCGTCCATCGAAACGTCTCAGTCTGGAGACTTTGTCTCGGGAGTTGTGAGCGCGATGAGATAGCGCACCTGACAATAATCGAGGGAATATATTGAGTCGAATAAACCGCGATTATGACGCGCGTGCATCATCATCTCGTACAGTGACGTTGCGAATTTCGTGTATAAATTGTTTTGTATTTCTTTAGCTCGTTCATTTTTTTTTCTTATCATTTTTCCCTCTCCCCTTTTCAGTTTGTTTTTTTTTTCTCATCGCTGGGTGCAATTTTTGTTGGCTCTTTTCGTATCCTCCGCTCGCCCAGGTCGATCTCGAGGCATTCGAGGCCTCGGACAAAGTCGGTCGCGAGAAAGAAAGAGAGAGCGAGAGAGAAATAAACCCCCCAGGAGTTGTGCATACCTGCGCTCACGAATTTCCCCCCTCGGCCGGCGCAACACTCGCGGCCGAGTATCGTCGACGTCCTCGACGTCGTGACGACCAAGAAAGAGGAAATATGCCGCGAAACTTACCTTCCACCGATCAGTAACGATCGACCCACGTATCGACACGCGACGTACATTTTTCCGTATTTCCTAAGCAAGAAATTTCTCTCTCGCTATCATTTTTTTATTTTTTTCATTCACCGCCAGTCTCGTCTTCAAACTTCTGATTATTTGAGTGCGCGTTATTTTGTGCGTACCTTCGATTAATTAATACGGACTACAAGCATGAGGAAATCATAATTTTCTGATAATCCAAATACCACTCGAATTGTAAGACAAATTAATTAACATTCCGATCAATTTTTCAATCGATTCTTATCCATCGACACTTTTGAGTCATTTTCCAAAATATGCGAATTTTAAACAACTTTTTACATCCGATTAAAAAAAAAGAGTCAAAAGTTCATTAAGAACGATTTTTAATTAATTTTCATTAATTATTGTCTGGAAAGCAATTCCGAATTTTATCAAGAAAAAAAACTTTTTTTTCTCGTGTCTGGTTTTTTTTTTTTTTTCATTCGTAACGTTTTATTTCCCTCTGAGGCCATATCGTGGAGCAAACGTCAAGCTCGATTATCGGGAACCGATCTCACGCGTGTCCCACGCAATTAGCGTTAAATTCGTTAAAAAATTGGCGCTGGAAAACCGCGCGCACTTGTGGTGATTCTAAATGTTCGGAGGTATCAAATACCAGAGTGAAAAAAAAACTTCTGAACGTCTGTCACGCAGACAAACGTTGTCGAAAAAGTATCAAAGTGTTTCTGGCTTGTGGGAATTTATACACACACGGAAAAATGAGCATACGAATGCGTTGTACGCGAGTACGTAATAATATATGAGAACGTGAAAAAAAAAGACTCTTGTGTACCGGTAGGAAACCTTGAACTCGGTCCAAAGCCACACACGTAACTACGTATCCAGCCGGTTTAACGATCGTCGAAAAAAAAGCCTGACAAAGCTGCGGCAGTTGATTCTCAAAGTTCAAAGATTCGGGTCATTTTTTTCGGACGAATAAACAAGAATTTCCATTAATTTATCGAACATTGAAAAATTCCTCGAAAAAATTGACGATTTTATTTTATTTTATTGAAAAAGTCAAGAAATTTGAGTTTTTTCGATGTCGTTTTCGAAATTGGTTCCACATTCGTTCGCCAGTTCAGACTTTTCAACATTATTTTCGTTTTCAATAGTTGGGACGGTGCGTAAAAAGGTGTCGGGAAAAAAATGCACTTGAAAACAAAAGTTCGTTGTATTTGGGGTGACGTCACTATCGCGCGTATATATACGCGCTGCAAATATGTCTCTTTATCTCGAAATCAACTTAAATATATCCACAACTGTGCAAACTCGTTGGTCTCGTCTAAAACAAATCCCGATCGTAACGAAGTTGAAATTAATATATATATTTGTTCACTCGTGATAACGCGAGTTAAAGTCGCATTTAACGAGAAATCGACGAGCTTAATGAAACCGAAAAAGGCGCTCGGAACACACGAGGGAACTGTAAAAAAAAAACTAAATTTTTTATTCCAACATAACGGAAAAACGTGCTTTATCAGGGAGAAAGAAAACACACTTGCCTTATCAGTTTAAAAGCTATTCTTATATCGGGATTACTCTACGAAATAATCGCACAGAAACCTCAGAAACAATCAACGTGATGGTTGCTGCAGGATATTTTTAAAAATTGCGCGACAATTTTCACTCTTTACCGCGAAATATTTTACCAATAATGATTGCACGACGTTTCCGCAATTTAAACTCACCACGAAGCATCAAAGTACTATTTATTTTTCAATAATTTCGAAAGAAATTATTTATAACAACACTGAGAATTTAATTTCGTCAGAAAACACGATCGACTAAAATTTTTTGGGCAATTTCAAAATTCAAAATTTTCGTAATTCTAAAAATATTTATGACTTCTGACGGAACTGTCAGCTGAATTTACTCTTGAAATGACAAAATTTTGATGACTTTTGCAAAAAAAAACGTTTAATCAAACTCATCGAACAAAATATCGATTTTTTCCAACTAAATTTTATTTTCAGTGAATGATGATTGATTAAAAAATATTTTTGCATGGTTAGTTAGAGATTTTTTAATGTTATCGAGATTCGAAAAATGTAGGTCAAGTCTTGGACGAATTCGCATATTTAGGAAATGACTCGTGTTGCTGTGGTAATTAAACGATTGAGAGATTGATTTTCCTGGGAAGTTGAAATAGAAATAATTACAGTGGATATCGACGATTTAAAAGTGGAATACACGGGGCACTCGTTATTCGTGACATACGACAATCCTGAAATATCCTGATGATGACGATGACGACAATGTTGCCAACGATTACGACGATAATAACAATAATGAGAGTGAAAATAAATGACCACAGTGTCCTGTAGACACGACCTTGATCGGTGTCAATAAAATGTGAATCGCACGTGTCACATGTTACTGCAATTCATCGAAGAGATGCTGACTCTCGTCGGCGGTTTGATCCTCATATACGTCGTCTATGTGTTCTCCACAAGAAAATATGGTATTTCAAAAAATCATCTCTCTAAACAATAACAACACAAACAAACTCTAAATTTTGACCCATTTTCTGTTCGACTGTGAATCTCTCGATGCAGAGTCCATCAAAAGCGTCATTTAATGACTTATCAACAAAAATAATCAACCAAAATTTAATTACTCGTGAGTTGCAGTCAAAATGTTGAATTTACGGTAAAAAAAAAAACTCCAGCCAACTTTTTCGTCGTTATTGCTCAATTAATTGTAAACAATCATGACGCGTTTTTGTATAGTATCAGAGTTGAAACGACTCGGATAATTAGCAGCGTGTAAAAACGTAATTAACGACAATCTACGTTCCCCCATATTTCTTGACTTTGGGTCACAATCATTTTTTTTTTTCGTATTTCACCCAGTCATCCAATTGAGTCAGTACCCGAGAGTAATATTCATTATGGCTCGACGTGCAATGTTAGGTAAATAATAGCGATCTCTACGATAATCTCGTCTCATTGAACAGAGAATATTTTAATTTGCACTTTCAGCTGTAATCTCTACCCTGCTGAGACCATTAATTATAAATACGTAAACATACTTATGCACGTAGTATGTGAGACTTTCGATGCATGCAACGCGATATCATGGGGATTGAACGCACGTGGCGACTCTATATCAAGGAGGTTGGATCACGAAATGAAAATAATCAGAATTTGATCAAATTTGATAAAAATTTTAATCAAATTATATAAAAATAAACGTCGATATTTTTTGGAAGACGATCAACTGAATGTTTTTGGATAATTTCAAAATTTTCATTATTTTGACAGTATTTTTGATTTCTCGCGAAACTGTCAGCTGAATTTATCATTGGAATAACTCAATTTTTGAGATGTAAAAAAAAAACGCTTTGTCGAACGCGACCAACTAATTATCGATATTTTTCGACAAAATTTTATTTTCAGGGTCCAAACTTTAAAAGGTTTCGATGTTGGTTACTTCTTTTTATGCAATTCTGTAAAGAGAGCGAGGGGGGAAATATACGTGAAAGGAAATTAGCATTCGCAACGATTGTGAAATCAGCGGAGAAATAGACCAAACAGTTAGAAGAGTTATGATGAGATTTTGAGGTAATTTCAACACGCTCCTCTTCCGAGAGTGATGATTCGCGTCGTTCGGAGCTCAGGCAATTCCAACAATTCCATTTTCAGAGTAATTTAAAATTCCCGCTACTCTAAATTTTTTATTTTTTTGTTTCCTTACGATAATATGGATTCTTTGAAGAATTAGTCTTGAGGAAAAAACAAATAAGAAAAATGAAAATCTATTTAAAGCTTTTCTTAATGACTGTGAAGAATTTTTAATCTCAGAAAAACAATTCAAATACTTTTTTTATTCATCGTCATTCATTCAACTTCCATAATAATTGATAGTTTTTCGATTACTGCTCAAATATCAGTGAATTCGACATAAATAATTGCAGTTAATTAAAAACTTGACTGAAATCGATCGAATTACTTGGGCGTTCCGATTCGACATTCTGAATTCTCTCACAGCGAGTATAAGCTTCTTATAGCAAGTTACATTTATCTTTTAACCCGTTTAACCGGCGCTATACACTGCTGGCTATTATTTATGTTTATCGGATCGTTCCCAGCGCCGAGAAGAGAATGCATTTCACGCGGTTCGACTGATATATGAGCAAAACGGCGTTTCCGTAACCGCTCTACTGTAAATTGATCGATTAACGATTGTGAAATGCGGATTATCGCCAGAGGATACAAAGGGTCTGAGCGCGAATTACACGATTAACTACAAAATCGAATTATCGAAAGGAACAATCTTGTAAATTTGCCAACTTATTATTTCCACTCGTTTAGCAATATACACAAAAATCTACTTGCATTCCCACGCCCCAATGTCTCGCTATTCAAACGCGACGAGGAAACATTACTCCTCGGTGAGAGGCCCTCAACAAAATGTGTCGGAGCCCGAAGAACCCATAAAAATCCATAGGAACCCATAAAAACCCCATACAGAACTAAAACTCCTAAAGAAACCCAATAAATTTAATAAATTTCAATCGGACACAGAAAAATAACCTCAGGAAACGAAAAATTTCAGAATATATTTCATTTTTATTGAGGACATTTTTCACTAGAAAGGAAATTGAAATCATTGACCAACTTTTTGAAATCCACTTTTAAGGAGGTTGGATCACGACGTTGCCGTGTTAAGCGATGTTGAAAACATGAAAAATTTCAAAAGGATGAAAATTTAATGAAATTAATTGTACAATACAAATTTTTAAAGATTTTTTCACCTCGTTTTTACTCGAATAAGAAGTTCGATTTAAATCTCAATCACTTATTCGGTAACGATGTGGTCAAAAATTTGGAAAAATTTTTTATACTTGAAGCCAAAGAATTTTATCGCCAAATTCGATGAAATTCTGATTATTTTGAGTTCGTCATCGAATCTCCTTGACTTCCGGTCGTTGACTCGTCGTTTTTTCTCTTAGACATGTATTTGTCAGTGCTGGACGAAGCAGCGTGTATGGGAAATAAAAATTCAGTGCTGAATTTCACTCTGACGAGCAGGAAAGATGATTCACCTCTCGAGAGTTGTGATGATCAATACGCACACAAATAAATTGATATGTAGGTATATAGAAAATGTGACCGAGCCCCGAAGCGGACACAGACTGCTAGAACAACTTGGTTCTCGTACTCTATCCCGGTCGGCTTAGAAAGTTGCCTGAGGCCGATTCCTCACAGATGTTCCGACACTTGATGGAAAAATCCATATACGTCATTTTTCATTGACCTTGGAGAGATTCAAACGGTGTCAAATTCTTCGAAAATCAACAACGATGTTCGTTGCAATTGGGACCAAAATGTTAATTAATTTGATTGAAATTTTGAAAAATTGGAAGAAAATCAATAAATTCCGTTGCATTCCAATGCTTGACCATACGCAATACCGCGATCGCGATGGTGAATGCACTTGGCAAAGACAGAAAAGAGTTCATGGGGTCGTAATGGAATTTCTCCGTGACCGACAGCAGTGGAAAAAGTTCGACAAGGCCGTCATGGAGAAATTACGTTCGGACTCTTTGCCTTTCGTACACGGACGCGGACACGCATATACGAACGTTTTTTTATTTTTTTTTATCTCTCACATACTCTTCTCTTCCATTCCTTCTCTCTTCGACGTTATTACTTCGACTTTCGTCTCTCACGCCCGATATATCTCCCGAGAAAAATATCCTTAAATGGAGGATCAGCACAAAAACGTCTCCGCGAACCTGTCCAAGGAAAGTTGACAATTTTCCCAACCGATCTCCAAGAAACTTCATCCTTTTTTGGACCTCCTAGCGCGTTTTTTTACTCGTTTTTTCTAGACGTCTCGAATCTCCTGTTTCCAAACACTGAATATTCGATTTCGACCTCTCGTTTGCACATTTTTCCTCCGAACTATTTCCAATTCCATAAAATTTCCGGATTTTTTTGTTTAAATAATAATTCCCATACTCTACACTTGCTATTGAGAATTTTTTTCGAAAATTTATACGTTTTTAAAATTTGTAAAGACACGACAGTGACTTTGTAAAATAATCCATAAAATTATTCATTAATCCATGAAAATAATTGAATTAAAATGAATTAACAGAATTAATTTAAAACGCATATCGAAATATTCAAAAATTTAGTGAAGAATGAACTTCCGGACGTAAAAACTAAAAACCTGAGTAGAAATCTTTTCCATTACATGACAACACTATTTAAAGAATTGATCAACAACGAGACAGTTATTTCCGGTTAGCCTTGGAATGCAGTTGACCTCAACTACTGTCTGATTTGTAAACTATCGATTCACGAGCGCTAAATATAATTCCCTACATGAGAATAAACATTTTTACTTTCTATATTTATACACGCTTGGAAAAAGTCGACTGATCGATTGCACTTGAATCAAAACATCATAAATATTCATATATATATATATATATATATATATTTTACATGCTGCTTTGAATCCAAGAAAAAAAATGGATCCTTGATCGAAATTATTTCGAATCTGGAAAAACATATTTTCAAAATAGTTGATCGTGTTTCGAAAATGTCGCGCGACGTAGCTGACTCTCAATTGAAAAATAAAAAATAAATGAGGAAATAAAAAATGAATGATTCGTTGCTCTGGTTCCATTTTTCAGAATGTGGATTTATCGCATTTGTAAGAAAAAATTGATGGATCTTGTCCAAGTGGGAGGGAGACAGATCAAAGTTATTTCACCTCTCACCGTTAATTTTTTATAGCAGCTTCGTTAATGGACAAAAAAAACGTTTCGTGTCTCAGATAAGCCGGCCACAGACACGCCGACCATGGCTCACACCGCACTCAGGGAGCTAGTCGAACGCGCTGTTGACGAGGCTCGTAAACTGCCTTGTCTCGGAGCGACAGTTTCTACTACGGTACACGAGGATTCCACTTTTTCCGAACAGAACTACGAGGATCTTCTCGCGACCGCTATTCTCAACAAAGTAATATAAAAATTCTTAAACACGAATGAAAAATAAAAACTAATTGATTATTAATTAGAGGAATAATTTTTCTCATTGCAATTAATTGCAGGTCATCGAGAAATTCCAGAACGAACGTGTCGACGGTAACAGCAACGTTGTTCATAGAAGAATTCGATCGAAATACAGGGATCGTAAGTTTTTTTTAAATGTAAAATTATTGTTTCAAACTAATTAGTTAATTGATCAGTCATTTCAACTGAAATAAATCCGTTGAAAACGAGAACAAAAATGTTAATTTTTGCCATTTTATCAATTAATTGGTTAATTATTTTCAATTGCATTTTTAAATCAGATGACAATGAGTTTGGGCTGGACGAAGGGGTTGAAGAGGGTAGTAGCAGTTTGGAGCCCCTTTCGCAGGACGATTGCAGCAGCGAAGGGAGTGGGTCGCGACCGAGACAAGCTCGAGTTCGAAAAGAGCCAATGTCACTCACGGTAAACCATAAAAAATGATTGTTTTGTTATAAATTTTCATAAAGAATCCAGAGAAAAACTTGGACTAGGTGAAAAATCGAGCTGGCACAAAGTTGAGCGTGCGTAATCAGCAAGTAAATGAATATTCACGCCCGACCGCAAGCGTCTGTTGTACATTTTCCATTTATTTTTTACGATCTCGAGTCGCTAATAAAAAGTCAATCGTCACTTACCATTATGTCCGTTGAACCAGCGGTCACCGCGTCAATTTCTAAAAAAAAATCTTCTCCCGATCCTCCATACATATCGACGCGAATTAACGTTATTATAAAAACTAATTGAATGACTATTGAAGCTCCGAGATCCTTGAACCACGGGACCAACTTGGCGAACCTTGTTCACTTGGACATTTTTTCTTTCGATTAACTTTGTTGGATGTTCGAGTTCGTAAGTTCCCTCGTAACACTCGGTAGCGCATATCGCACACGTTTGTTCGTTCGTCTCTTCGCTACTACTACCGGTATGCACTCTACCTAAGTCGCATCAGAGGAAATACACAATCACTGCATATATACGTTCGTACGGGTCATTCCGAAACGAAAAAAAAAAGTTTTTTTTCGATTTTTCAAACTTTTTATTTCAAAGTGAGCACGCAATTAAGAATGTTGAGTCTCGAATCGTAAATGATGAGAAAATTCTGAAAATTTTGTACGTTTTTGTGCGAAGGATTTAAGAGATCGTGTGAAAATTTCACGACCATTGGGAAGCTCGTTATTGAACAATTAACATCAATAAACTAAATGCAGTGAAATTTAGTCTCCTGGAAACTGGCACAACTTTGCGATAAGTTTTTAATTTTGACCTCTCAATTTTTCAATTTCTACAACATACAGGAGGCAACAGAAACGAAACTAAGTTGATTGATAAATATTTTTTGTATTTGTTCAAATTTCACGACGATTTAGGAATTATTTAGTGAACAATTAACATTAACAGGTTCCATCGGTTGTCTTTTTATTTTTTCCCCAGGGACCATGAGAACTGACAAGTTTTTGTTCAGGAAACAGATTAAAAAATCGATAACGAAATGTAACTGTTTTTTTCACCGGAAGTGAAACTATTTTCGCGTTTCTGGAGGGCAAAGAAGAAATTTTTATTGACAATTTTTTAGCATGAAAATCGGATATTCGCAAACTTCAAACTTCATGTTGCAGGAACGAATTTTTCAAGGTCCATTTTATGGAAAATTGCTCGTGCACGTTAATTTTTGTGTTCGTTCGAGAACCACGAATACTAATAAACATTAGTCACGAGCCGGTGTACCGTCTGCGTAGTCTTACGTCATTCAGAACAATCGTTGAGTTATGCAATTCAGAAAAAAATACATCCTCATGAATAAATGTTGAATTATTCGCGGAGGAGAGTTTTTATGCACAAAATCGAGCGAGCTTTCGAGCGAGGAAAAACGACACTTTACAACGTTTTGAAATGGTCTTTAATGCTCTACAGATCGAAGAACAAATTGAAGAAGTCACGACGACTTATGGATCGGACGAGGATCTTCGATGTTCCAAGACGAACGTTCTCGACTTTAGAAACTCGAGGAGAGTTCCTTTTCCCGAATTTGGAATGGACATCGTCGATCGTAAGAATTTTTTTCTCTCATTTTTGTCAATTTTTTAATCCTAAAGGGAAAAGCTCACTTTTTTTTCTATTCCGGTAACCGCGCTGGGGTCGAAAATGACTGCAATTTTGAAAAAATTCATATCTTCGGTAAAATTTAACGAAAAGGCAACAACTTGGGCTCCTTCTTTTCGTTTTTTAATGCAGGATCACGCGAGCTTGGGGCAATTTTGCTTCGAGTCAAAAAATGAGTGAAAAATGCGGTCAAACTATAAAAATCTTTTTAAATTTCGATCGCAGCTTCTCAAGATTCCTCGGACGAGTGTCAAGAGGATGCGAATGAATTGGGTCACGTGGACCTGATCACGCCGATCGAATCGTGGGAAGAAAATTGGCTTTTCCAAAAACGAAAGATTCAGACACAATCGGAGCCGGTATCGATGTTGGTGCCGAATCCGAGTGCGGATTATCGTGCATTGATAGGCGACAAGGACGCGGAGGAGACTTCGGATTTGTCAGAATTTTCGGCGGGCTCAGAGGACGAGCTGGAGAACGATGAATTATTGATCGAAGCGATAAATCGATCAGTGCCAAAATCTTCAAAAATTTCTTCGAGCGTTAACGATTCGATGTTCGAAAAAGTGCTCAACGAGAATGAGAAGATGGAGGAGTCGTTGGGGATTGTAACGAGGGGATTGTCTATCGAGAGTCTCGACGACAAGGACCAGATTCGCGTTGAAGAAGAATTTGAAAACCTTTATCGTGAGAATTTTGAAAAAAGGTACGAAATCGATGAAACTTTTCTCTTCCCCCACGAGAAAAAGGATAATCGGGACTCAGGACTGTCAGAGAATTCTTTCGACCCTGTTAAGTGCTTGGAAAAAAATCCTGAAATACCAAAGACGCCAATTTCCACTCCGAGTCGAATTTCACTCGCAGAAAACACACCGGAACTTCCTTCAGCCTTCGATACTTCAGAATCAATCAACGACCTCGTTTTCGACGAGAAAAATATCCTCGAGACCTCGAATGTTCAAGAAAATCCAGTTGTTGAACGTCCCGATGAGAAATCCAGAGATAAAGTCCACGATAACGATTTTCTCTCGTATGACGTCAACGAGAAATTCCAAGAGTCAACAATCAACGGATGTCTCGAGGACGCTAAGCAAGGTGAGTTTTTTTTCCTAGTCACACAAATCACCCAGAGATTAATTACCTGCAAACACTGATTCAAGTTTTTTCATTCAAAAATGCCTTGCCATTTCGTTGTAGACAAAAAAAATGATTTTATAAAAAACAAACATCGTCAATAGACTCCCGATCCAATGTTTAATTAATATTTATTAATTATTCCTAATGATTATTATATTTGAATAAGTTTTCATTCATTTATCATATTATTTAAATAAATAAATAAATAAATATATATATATTGAAAAAATAAATTATTATTAATAATAAATCATAATTATAATAATTTTTTAATCAATCATTCAATTATGTAAAATTGTAATAATATTTCATTTGAATTTCATTTGTCATGCAATCATTTAAATTCAAATGTGATCATTATTTATTGTTCATAATAAATAAAGAATTATTATTATTTATTATTTATTAATTATTTATAATAAATAAACATAATATAAAATATAATAAACAAAAAATATAATAAATAAATAATAATAATTTTTTAATAAATTGTTAAATAAATTATTATTGATTTATTATCAATAATAAATGAATAATAATAAATTTATTTATTATAAATACCAATTTATTTATTATTAATAATAATTTATTATTTATAATACATAATAATAATAATTGATGATTTATGATAATTATTGATTAATTTATTATCGTATGATTACAGAAATCGTGGAGAAACTCGAGCCAAAGGAAAAGGAATGTGTGCAAAGGCTGATCGCAAATTCGTCCAAGGAAAAAATATCATCGAATGGAAATGATACAAACGTTGACGAGATCGAAGAGACGACGAATGAATCGTCGAATAAGGAAACTGACAGGTACGTTTTTTGTAATTGGAATGGTGGAACGTAGTTTTGCTAAAAAATATCGAGCGATAACTCACTCGAGCAGTGAAAAAAAAACACTCATTAGGCTTCACTTTTTTATCGGTTCTGCAAATGTCTGTTTTTTATTCCATAAATTATTTTATTAATAGATTCATGAATTTCATAAATAATTGTGATTCGCAGTCTGCAACGATCCAAAGCAAAAACTAACATTGTTGCACGATCGGAAAAGGCGATTTTGAAAAATGGAGCTGAACCGGAAATCGGACTGGCCACTCCACCTCGTCCAGGTATGCGGAATTTTGCTTGGAGAGATTGATTGAATTTTGGGAACAAATAATATGAAAATTGATTTCCATCTTTTTTTTTTAATGATTATTTCATTTTTGCTAAGGAACCATCGCTGAACGTGAACACAAAAAGTGGGAAAACGCTGCACCTATAGAAAACAATCCGTACAGCGAAGAAAATATCCAGAAAAGACTGCTCGAGAGACAATATGCCAGAAGATCATCGTCAGATCTATCAGGGTAAAATAAAAGTTGATTTTCCGAATGATGATCAAAATAAAAATAAGTTTTATGGACTTGATTTCATATTTGTTTTTCAATTAAACAAAATCCTATGAATTTATTCAGTGAATCTGGATCAATCAATTCGAATGACTGACGAGATTTTTTATCGAATCGTAGGAAATAAATTTTAGTCACCAAGACTGTAATTTTTTTTTCAGAAGCTCTAGCAAGTTGGCAACGAGCCCGATCCCACCTTTGCAAATCGTTTTGGGGGCGAGTCGTCCGGATTTCAAAAGGTATTTATTTTTTTTAATTCTCCGTAGCAATAAACTCGCCGAGTTAGAAACAAAAAGTCTCTCGTTTCGACAGCGGGTTCGTCGAAAATTTTGCTTTTGTAGAGAATCGCTTCGTGATTTTAAATTCAGTGCATTTTGAGGGCATCACACGATCCCTAGATCCTCCGGCTTTATTTTTTTAATATGAAAAGTTGAATTTTTTTTTCTCAAAATCTTCGAATTTTGATTTTACGAAAATCGCTACAACTTTTTTTTTTTACAACCCGGCACTCCAGCTCATTATCTTTGAATTGGTAATGAGCGATTTTTGATTTGTTATCATTTTTTTGGTTGTCTGTGAACTTTAAAAGTGGAAAATGTGACGAAAAATTTTATTTTTTGGTTCGCGTTCCTGAAAAAAAAAAATTCATCTGTGAAAGATTCATCGAAATTGGTTCAGTGGTTTTTGCGTGAAAAAGGCACAAACACAATTTTGCAGGAGAGTTTTTTATATTTGGTTATTTAGACTTGTAAATATTTGTTTATAGATTTGGCCGTGATTATTACATAAACGAAGCAAAATCTTCGAGCGGACAGAACGTGGAGTCGGGATTTTATACCGCGACGAGTAGACCCAACAGTTCAATGTCCCAGAATTCATTGTCAACGGGGAGCGATTACGAGCACCAGGTGAGTTACGGACTTGAAGTATTGGAGGGAAATACTGTGAGAGAAAATCTGCGTAGGCGAAGTTATCGAGGCCAGAATTCGAGTTCAAATTTTGTAACAAATCCGTTATTGCATTTGGATGATTTAGTTGATCATGGAAATAACGAGAATTCATTGATCGAGGCGTTCAATAAGGAGGATCCTTCGAAGGAAGAAAAAAATGATTTTTTGTACGAGAATGAATTTTCAAAAAGTGATGAAAATAGCGAAGAAATAAATTCGCCACTATTTTTATTCGAGGCGAAAAATCCTTTTGTCCAAAATTCTGAAATAATCGAACGAAAAAATCCTCTGTACGACTTGAACGATCGAGTTTCTTTCGTCAAAAAAGATTTTTCCGCAAGTAATCGTGATTCTGGTCTCTGCTCGATCGACTCTGAAGATTTATTGAAAAGCGAAGAAAAAACCGACGATCCGAGAACGAGTCAGAGACTTTTTTGCAATTTTGAAAAAAATGATAACGATTGCACTCGTGATGGACGAAAATATTGGAGCTCGTTTCACAAATTTCACACTTTCGGTGGAATCAAGCGACGAAAGTATCGCACGATTGACGAGGACGATCTCGAGCTGTCGGACGATTTGACGTACGTTTCTCAAAATAATTTCAACGACCAATACGATTTATTTGCTGGTTTAAAATTCCAAACCTTCGGGGGAATAAAAAGAGACGAAACGAACGAAAAAGTCGCTAAATTCCGCAGACAAAAGATACGAACATCGATGAGAGTTCTCGAAAATCGTTACCACACGGAAAGCAACAAAATGAGTGGAATTTTCAAAAAATCCAAATGTCCAACGACTCAAAAAAATTCATCCAAAATTTCGGGCATGATAAATTGCTCCGTTCGAAATAATCCAATTTCCCTAAAATCTGAATCTCTCAGACTCGAAAAACCCCAAGTTCCCGAAGTCGTGCAAACGACTTTCCAAACTTTACTCGATATCCGGCAAGCAGATAACTCCAAGCGAAAAAACTCAAAATCTGCGATCGCCAAACATGAAAAAATGAATTTTTCATAATTCGTAATTTTAGTTGAGGAAATAAATGGATTTATTTGATTTTCATCCCAAGAAATTCGATTGAAACAAAAAATTCAATCAAACAAATATTTGCCTGAAACAAATAAATCCAATAATTTCCATTCACCAAAAAATATTCTCGATCGATAGAAATATTGCACTAAATAATTCAAAATTTCATTTCTAGATCGACCTTAATCGGCCAGCGACATTAATCCGATAACCATAAATAGATAAATTATAAATTTTAATGAAATAATCATTATTTTGGGACAATGAAAAATATTGATTGAAGAATTTTGTAAATATTGGAATTTTGGGGTAAAGAATTAGCTCTAGCAATGAATAAATAACAAGAATTGTAATCTCAGGTTATTTGATAGAAAAACGTAGATGCCATATTATTTGTTAGAAACTGTAATTATTGTTTTTTTCCTAATAACTCTTTATAAATAATGTAAATAGTTGAAATTTGAACCTTAGCTGCAAGTGACTTTGCTAATAAACCAGAAAAAAACGTGAAAAATTAAAAAAACTCTGTTCTGCAATAAACTTTCCTCTAACGACATTGAGAAAAATGGATTTATTTTGGTGCAGCTGAAGCTTGTAAAGAAAAAACACGAATGAAACAAATTTTTATCGAAAAAAAAACATAAATTAATCATTGAAAAATGTTGAGAATTTTTTTTTCGTCCTGTGAATTAAATGATTTAAAAATAAATGTATTTTTCTCGGTGCACTGCTGCACAATGCATGAGAGCTCTCGATAGACTTGTACATAGACCCGAAACAAAAGTAGATAACCGGTAAGTACGCTCGCATGAAATTTCATTTATTGGAATCGGTGTATTGTAATTAACATGGAGAAAAAAACGATAAACTTTTCCTACGTCGACACTTTTTCCTGTTTAATCTAAAAACTCCTCAGGGCAATAGTTTCAACAACTGCAACATTTATCGTGCCAACGAAATTCATCGATTTCGAACGAGGTCACTCGCAGATTAACCCTGGAACGGTAACCCCATTTTTTCCCCTATTCGGCTAGCCTGGGGGTGAAAAATGACCCCAATTTTGAAAAATTCATATCTCCGGTAAAATTAACCGAAAAGGTTTCAACTTGGGCTCATTCTTTTCGTTTTTTCATGCAGAATCACGCGAGCCTGAGGCAATTTTGCTCCGAGTAATAAAAATCAGTGAAAAAATCCGGTAAAACGATTAAAAAACGGAAAACTAAGGGAAAAAGGGATTTCAAGTCGTCCGGGGTCGTTTTTGACCCCAGATTACCGTTCTAGGGTCAATCCCATAAATAATAAAAAATTAATCTCCACCATTGTCGTGTGCTAATTGAAAAAATAATTTATAAAAAAAAAAACGGACCGACTCACAATTTTCCTCGAGACTACATGAGGAAATGAGAAAAATCATGCAAATCTCCTTAATGTCATTGCAGTATGAAAAAAAAAATGTACTAACTCTTGCAAATTCACGGTTTTTTTTTATAAATTCATTCCTGGCACTGTTAACTGGGAAAAAAACGATTTTTGTGATGGAGCATAAAATTTATAAATGTCAATAAATGAATAAATTATTGGAATGAGCTACATTTTTCATCGAACTACTTTACTGACTGCTTTACTATATCGCTGTCGTTGATTTAACAATGAAATTAATTCTGGAAAATCGTTGAGCTGGGAGAAATAATTGACGAAATTGGTGGGTCTGTTGCAGGAACGTTCGCACAGTGTCGAGACTGAATCGACTTGCAGTACGTCGAGCGAGTCGCGAAGAAAATTGATGGAAGAGAGAAGAAAGTCAAACAGTGACATTTCGAGCAATTCTTACGACGAGATTATCGAGAGTCAGAGAAAAATCACGAAAAATGTTATGAACGCGAGGCTCAACAATCGGGGCAGTTTGGAGGACAAACCGAAAGCCATAAAACGCATTGACCTTCGAGCTTATGGGTTCGAGAACGAATTCCCATCGAACAATGGGCAAAATCATTTTTCTAGAAGCAAATCTAATCGCGTTATCAACAAACTCGATCTTCGATCTTTTGGCTATGATTCCGGTCTCAGAAGAAGCCAATCGATCAACAACATCGACGCTCGATTAACTGACCATCGGAAATCGAATCTGGTCGAAAAACTTTGCCCGAAACTCTCACGAGACTCTAGCCACGAAATCCTGACGAAAAGCACCGAAAATCTCAACGACGAGGCCACTCCCAATTTTCATGACTTTGCCAAAATCACTTCGGCCAAGTCTGTGCCTAATATCGATCAAATTTCCTCGAGATTCCATGACGATCGGCCTCGGTATAATTCTCATGGCAAATCTGGCAATTTCGCTCATGAAAATCCCGAGGGAAATGAAAAATACGATAATTCTACGTGTAACGAGGAAATCAAAGCGATTAATCGAAGCAGCGATGGGCAGCTGGGGAAAAAAACTTGTTTGCCCTCCGTCAAGAGATTGGCTCAGGCTTTCAACAAACCCGAAGACGTTAAACCGATACGGAGGGTGAGTTGATCAATTTTAATCAATTGATTTGTATTGCAAATTTAAAAAAAAACGCATCAACGAATTTTCCTCGACAAAAAAGTCGAATTTTCACTGAAAATTCAACTCAATCGAATAATTTCGAGATTTTTACAACGATCAATGATTTTCCAAATCTCTAGGCGTCAAAAGCTGCGAAAAATTCGACCAAGGATCGACCAACGACGCCGGAAATCCACATCGTCGATACACCTCGTCAGATGCACAGTTTGACGGCGCGCTCGATATCGCGAGAATTTCGTGAGGGTTTGCGTCAAATATCGTCGAAACAAACGCCCCAATCGAAAAGCGTCCCGGAGCAAAGTCACAATTTGGCAAAAACGTCTGGAGGAGCAGAGACTCAAACGGAGAAGACGGAAGAGTCCTTGGGTCCCATGGCTCGTGGAAAATTGAGGAGCAACATTCATTTCTGGGAAGAAATGAACAAGAAGCCTTGAGAAAAGCCCAAAAACCGAGAGAAACGAATTAATTTTGTACAGTGTTGTAAGATAAATATAAATCGTCATCAGGGCGAAAGAAAAAAACAATTTTTCAGCTCAAAGTGAAATTCAATCATGTTTGTAACAAAAAAACTGTTTTTTTGTTGTTGTTCTATAAATTATTCTAATAAGTTGCCATATTTTTTAAGATACTACGATTCGTTCGATTACTTATTGCTAGTAATTTAATTTATTTAAAAAGAAAAAAAACAAAACAGCAGCCATTCGTCGAAAAAATTGCGAACAAATTGTCGGTATTTATAAGAAACGATGAACATCGTTGAATAAACGAATTATTATTTATATTCCACGAGTGGAAAAATCAAGTTTCGAATTCGCGGGTAACCCTAAAACGGTTAAATTTTTTTTTACCATTTATAGCAACCGGAGGGTCACAAATGACCCCAATTTCTGAAAAATCATTCTTTTTGAGCTCATTTTTTCCATTTTTCTATGCAGGATCACGTGAGCCCGGGCCAATTTCGCTTCGAGTCAAAAATTTAGTAAAAAATGCGGTAAAACGATAAAAAAAAAAAGGGAAAAAGAACCGACGAGTTTCCTCTCTTGATCCGAAGCAAGAGAGTGCAAACTGACTCGATGAAAAATTCATTCGAATCACGCAAAAGTTTGGAAACGTTTGAAATTTTAATCTCGATTTCATGAGTGGCAGGTCTCTCGGCGTTTGGATTTTTTTACGCGGACCCAAATTTGGCCGATGCGACTGGAAATCTTCAAGAATTTATTGTGCACCAACCTGACGTGCCAGGACCTTTTGGAAGGGCTCAAAAGGAAGCTCAAATCTTGTACATTCACGTCAATTTTTTCCGCAAATCTCACTAGTCGTACTTGGCCGTTGAAGACCAAAGAATTTCAAGATATCGTGAAAAACTTTTGAGCAATAAATTCTCAAAGATGCCCAACGCAATTTTCTCCAATTCCGAGCTCGATTTCAGACAAAATCTGACTCGAGCAATAAAGAGGGAAAAATTCGATGACAAATACCAGAAAATTTCACAAAACCGTTTTTAAATTTTGCCAGTAAACGATAAAGACTAAAATCGCTCTTTGGAAGGAATCGAGAAAAAGGTAAACCGTCGATTTGCGTCAGAAGAAAAAATCTTCCCATTTCGTACATAAATTCCTCGATGCATTGAATCACCAACCAATGATTCAATCGCTAATTATCGGACAAAGATTAAATGACGAAATGATCCAACAAATACGTCAAAAAATATCAACAAGTTCACATGAAATAAAAAATGAATTTTCTCTGCCTCGAAATCATTTTTTTTCCGATTCATTCGCAGTTTTTGAACAAATGAAATCTGATTTCGGACCAACGGTGTTTCCAAACTTTTGGAGTGCAACGTCCACGTTTTCAAAAATTTATTTACATGCATTTTGTATCAAAAATATTTAGTAAAAAAATTAAAAATGCTCCGAATGTTTTTTTTTTGCGCTGAAAAGAAAACAGGTCGGAGGCGGCTCTTCAAGAAAATAATTCAGCATGAATTTTATTATTCGTTTATCACATTATTCGAACAAATTTCCGAATTTGTATTAAAAAAAAAAGGAATGAGCGTAGAAATTGGAATCGTACGAAAATATAAATGTTCGTTGTTCAGTTCGATGTTTTTTTGTTCCTCAGCTTCCGTGCCAAGAAATAAGTTTCGTTATTGCATTATAAAATGTTTTTCGTGTAAAAATAATTGTTAAAATACCGAATTTTCAATAATAAATTGTTCTGACTTTGTGAAATGGAAACCTGTCCATTTCCTCGACGTGATCTCTCCTGTAATCCCAGAGAAAATGATCGACCTTCGTCGCATTGCACTTCGAGACATCGATACTCGAATTTGATTTTTTTAATTCCCCACGAACAAAGTCGACCACTCGTTCCACAACCTCGATCGAGCAGCCGCGGATTTCAATTTCTTCCAACGAGCCCGGCATCAATTCCGTGCCTGAGTAAAAAAATGAACAAAAATGTTGAACATTTTTTGGCACGCGTCCTATGAACGCATGTGGGTCAATTTGACCCAAGGCGCTTTCCAAACTGTCGTATTTCTGTTAATTTGCATTTTTTATGGTTCTGAATTTATTTTTTGACGAAAATGAAAATTAAATGCCAAAACATTCGTTGCCATCGAATGCCAAATAATTGGGAACGGAAAATTATTGCGGTCAAATCGACCCAGTGTGCACTCGAAGGGTTTATCGAAAGAGAATTTAAAAATTGTTCTATTTTTTTTACATTTTTTTATGCAACTTTTGAATTCTGACCTGTTTGGAGAGTGCTGAGCAGCGGATTGCTGTATCGCATCGCACCAAAGTGCAGAAGGACTTGAGGAATTCTGTAATCAGCGAACATGGTGATTTTGTCGATATCCTTGAATTCGCCGAGTCCTTCACCTCTGAAGCAAGCCCAGATGTCCCCAACCAAGATCTGAGCACGTTTGTAAAACGAAACTGTTCGAAGATAAGAATAAAAATGCGATAAATATTTGATGGAGCGATTAAACATTGAAATTTTTCGAATCATCATACTTTAATGATTTTTCATGAATAATTTTACTTTCAATTCCATTTTTAATTCTATTTCTTTAATATGTTTAGAAATTTTGGAATTTAATTCAATTATTTTTCATTTTATTTTGCAGGTAAACGATTTTACCTCGAGTGCCATGGAAATCAGCTTCGTCCCGATAACATTCGAATTCGTTGACAACTTTTTTCAACAATTCCTCCGCCGACCCATTGCACGATTTAACGAAATCGACAAAAGTGCCTGAAACATTATTTTTTTATTCGACCGCCTAATTTTTCTTTTTTCTTTTCACAATTTGTTTTTTATTCATTTATTTTGAGAACTTCAACTTACCGTTGTATTTTTCAACGAGGATTCTTCCAACTTGTTGTAAATTTTGCACTCTTTCCTCGATCATGGGAGCCACGTTACTGGCATCGTCGCCACGAAGAATATTCGCTAGATCCTCGTTCGTTATGTTTCCATAATAATTAGGATCGGTTATTGGAATTTTTTCCTGAGAATAATTTATTTATTTTTGTTTGCCTCGATATTGAGTATTTTTTAAATAATTGAATAAATAATTAGAGCATTTTTCAATAATTAAATCACTAATGATGATTCTTTTGTGTGTTAAGGTCTGAACGTGGCGTTGGTAAGAGTGAAGAAAGTGCATTGTTGCATTTTCGTTTGTTTCGTACCAGAAGGACAAAAAAATTGCATCTTTAGAGTTGAAAATTTGAGGGTTAATAAATAAAGCAAAATAATGCCTTTGCAAAGGAGAAAAAAACGTAAAAATTCCATGGCTGTTGAGACTCTAAGTTGGAAAAAACCAACGTAAGTAAAAATGTGAAAAAATACGGTCAATGGATCGACAGAAAAATGGACGTTTCTTTGATTTTTACTTGACAAACGTCAAACTCGACAGTGGCCTGGACAAAATAATCGAAAAAATACCGAAACCAGAAGGAGCAGTGCCAAATTTTGGTCTACCAAAATGGAAAGCTTGGCCATTGGAAGCAAAAATTCCCATGATCCCCGGAGCGGAGGACGCCTACATTTTTTCGCGTCAAAAATTGGGAAAAAAAATTTGGGTCCAGTCGAAAAATGCTCAATTCGATCTCAGCGACCCGTACAATTACGAGATCGAATATTCTTACGACTCTATGCACGACCATCATTTGACACGATATTTCGCCAGAGAAAACAATATCAAACATTTACTCAAGAGTCGATTGATCTCCAAGGATTTGGACGCTTTTTGCTCACTCAAGGATTACAACATGTACAGAAAATTTTTGAAAAAAGTTTACAACTCCAGCATCAATGAGGAATTGGAGCGGCAACACAACTTGAAAATGGAAATCAGGACACTCGGCTTTGCCGACATGGCCGCGAAGAAAGAAATCGAGAGGCAAAAATAATTCCCCTCACATTTATTCCCCCAAATTATAATTAAATTCCAAAGGGAGTTAAAAAAATTCAATTTTCGTAACAAAAAACATTTACTTTCGAATTTCCCGCAGTTTTTTTTCTTCTGGACAATTTTCTATGGGATTTCGATCCAAAAAATTGTGTCTGATTGTTCGCGATGCCGTAGGTTGAAAAAAGAAGAGCACCAAAAGCTCGAAAGGAAGAAAGTCGAGCGGGAGTCAAAACTTGAGAAAGAAAAAATGGCTGAACTGTTTAAAATCCGAGGGAGCAAAATGACGGAGGAATTAAAGGCGATGGGCGAAGCGAAAGAGGAGAAGAAAAAGCAGCAGATATTGAAATGCAGATCAAGGGCGGAAGCAGCGAGACGAAAACGTGCTCAACTTATGAAACTGACGCAGGATCAAATAATCAGAAACGTCGTCGAGCGTGCGAGGAAACAGGCGAATGCTAAGAGAGCTCAGAAAAAACGCAAGGCTGAAGAAGCCAAGGAAAAGCGTCGAGCGATCGAGGAAAAGTACGAAATTTAAAAATACTCCGAACCAAAAACTTTGGATTTTGCAAAATTTTCACTAATCGCTCAATAATTCTGTCTCAGGTGGCAACGTAAAATCCAGGAGCAAGAAATCGACATGGCTAAAAAAGAATCAGTTTTACGCAGAGTCGAAAAAGAACGTGAAAAGTTCATCAAAATTTACGAATCAAAGGCGGAGAGAGGCCGCGCCAAATTCCAGAGTAAATAATTCAAAAAAACCCCAAATTCCCAACACTCTGCGTGTTAAATTTGATAAAATTTCCTTTTTGTCAACAGAGCGTGTGAAAAACTACGCCAAATTTTTGAGCTGTTACTTGGCGAGAAAAGTCGCAGATCCAGGAGAAAACACGTGTTGCCAAATTCCAACAAAGCAACAAGAGGTTTGACCTTGAAAAGTGCAAAAATTTTCATTCCATGAATTCTTCGATAAAAACAATTTTCAATAATTTCAGGAGGACGTTGAGGACGACGTGGAAAAATTGAGTTCCACGCAGAGCGAATCGACGTCGAATATTTTCAAAGTAAAAAACAAATTTTAGCGCGATTTAACGTGAAAAATGGATTTTCAAGTTTTTCCATAAAAACAAAAATATTAAAATAAGTTATTTGCTTAATTAATGACTCACATCGATGGCCCTTTTGATCGCAGCGCACAGAGCAAAGTAACCAGTTTGACCGTTGACGCGCCATTTGCGTTCCGGATCGGAACTCCAAAAAGAAAAATTCAGAGTATCCAAAACGAAGATCCAGTCGATGGCCTTGGGGTCTTGGGGCTTGGGATGAAAATCGAACTGAGAAAAGTCTGTGTTGAGGCCGAAACCAGGATCTTGATTGCTGTTTTGTTCGATCAAGCGTTCCAGAACCTCCAGGGGAAAAACAAACAACGATCGAGAGCCTTTAATATCGTAAAACATTGCAAAGTTCAATGATTTTGAATGGAGAACGAAACGAATGTAAAAATTGCGAAAATATGACGAAAACACGGTGAACATTTATTTATTTATCGCTGTGAACTTTGTTGTTGTTTATTCATTATTTACGCGTTAGAACGCGTCAAGATTTTTCATGAATTCGAGTCTCCGGAGTAATTGACTGTAGAGATTTGGTACAAAGTAATACGAACCACGGACGACAAGTTCTTGATTCCTTCGTCCTCGATGAAAACATGCTTCGCCAACCTCGCGATAAATTTACCGGACTCTCGAGGTCCCAAAGGCATTTTATTGCGATTCAAGAGAAATTTCACTCAATCACGATACACTTTATCGCTCAGAATCTTTTGAGCAGCAATTGTTTGTTTCTTTTTTTTATTCGTTATCAATACTTCGCCGTGACCGCGTACACTGCACCTGATTCGTAAAAGCACGTGTGCAACTGATCGACACTTGTCGCGGTGTTTGCGGTGAAAAACAAAAAAAAACACAAATCTGCAACGAGACGCGTGCTTTTACCGTGTGGCGCTTCGTCTTGGCGGGTAGTTTTTGAAAATTGTTCAAAATCGAATGAACAGCAGAGAAATAGAATTGAACGGCTTGGAATAATAAATAACAATGAAATATGAACTCGAACGACCAGGGGAAAATAAATATTCGTTCGCCCTGTTTAAAATGTAAATTTTTACATAAAAAAAGCTACAACGAACGTTTAAAACTCTATGCAGATGGCAGACGTGTTTCGCGAACCACGTGACCAATTCGGGAAAGACGAAATACTCGAAAGAGGTCGCTACTTGGCTGTAGCAACGGTCGATCAAAATAGTAAACAAACAACTCGTCGAGGAACGTCAAGAATTTCAATCGGTCATCGTTGCGTTTGCATCCTTTGAATATGGGCAGGAGTTTCCGATGGACCGGAAATACGACAGTCAAGGTCATGTCCTAGAATATCCTCGAAATCAAGGACGTAAGTTTTGAAAATTATTTGAAACTTTTACTGAATATTCCCCCTTGTTTCCTATCGGCATCGTCTGCTCCACAGCACTTGTGGGCTAGTTAACCTTTCACCTTCCCCGAACGACGATTTTAATCGCGTAACTTGACAAATAGAACAACAAAAAAAATCCGAAAATGTTGAATTTTCGATCGTAACGACTGGAATTTCTCGAAAAATCACAAGAATTTCAATCTCGCGTAAAAATTCGTCAAAGTTTGGAGAAAAATCAAATGAATTCTTCATGACAGTTAAAAAACATTTTATTATATCGTTGAAAAAAACATTCCCATAGATAATTATCGATCGATAATTACACTCCAAACACCTTGAACAAATTCGTTTAATTTACCAAATATATTTACGCTTGTTTTTGTTTTTCTTTATTTATTTACGCTCTTTTGAAAACTGGAAAAAAAATGTTTAAAAAATTAATGAAAATTCGTATTTTGTCTTTACGAGTCACACGAAAATCGCACGAGTGTACACAGCTCGATAGTCAAAGTGTCATTTCACTTTATTAACGCAATAGTAACATTCAATATTACATTATTCAACCAATAAATTGCAGATTTTTTTATTTTGCCTCGTTTTACTAATTTTTCTTACTTTTTATCTGTTTAAACGATTTTTTTTACATGAGGACATGCGATATTTATGACGCCATTGATCTTTGCATCGTTGCAAAGCAACAAAAGTTGTTCTTCCATTCGTTAAGAACGTTGACACAAATATTAACCCTAAAACGGTAACCTGGGGTTGAAAACGACCCCAGGCGAATTTAAATCCCGCGCCCTTTTTCCCTTTGTTTTTTTTCTTATCGTTTCACCCGATTTTTCGACTTGAAGCAAAATTGCTCCGGGCTCGCGCGATCGTGCATTGATAAACGAAAAAAATGAGCCCAAGTTGAAACCTTTTCGTTGAATTTTACCGGAGATAAGAATTTTTCAAAATTGATGTCAAAACTTTAGTTGCTGGAAACTCGAAAAGATCAAACGCACGGATTTCCAGAATATCAAAAATTAACTTTCATGCCCTAGGAATTTTTAGAACTTTTGAAAAATTTATTTTCACCAGAGAATTTTATTTTTAACGCGAAAGATTGGAATATCAAACTAAAAGTCGTGCAAAATTGATAAATCGCGTTCCCTGAAATTGCTGGAATGATAATTGACGAAGAATCGATTTATAAATTCGGCGAGTTCCTTAGCATCGCGAGGAAAACTTGAATGAATGAATTTCGATGAATTTCAACGATGCAAATTTCAACTTTGTTAATTATGTCGAGATACAGTTGATTGTAGTTGGAATAGCCTAATTCTAGTATGCATTGTTTATATATATATCGATATATATATATACATTTTTGTTTGTTAATTAATATGAATTTTTTAAAAGTTTGATAAGATTTGAAACTTGAACAGCGTCGTTTGTAGTGAACGCTCGCAATACACAACTTTCCTCAGTTCAATTTAAGTAATTTTTATTTATTTTACGATATTTCGGGGGGAAAAACAAAACATGTACGATTTTATTTACATGTAGCTCTTTACATTTGCGATATTCTCCTTAATTCTTCTCCCAACTCATTATTATGCACTTTACGTAGATTTTCTTATTGTTTTTATTATTTTTTTCCTTTATTCCACTTTATCTTACGTTGTACTATTGTAATTATCTAAACATTGAAATGCCTGTTATCAGCTGAGATGGGCACCTTTTGGAATGAGAAAAAAATGCGGGGAAAAATTCGATGATTGATAAATGAGAAAAAAAGAGTGATTTCTTTCGGGCAAGGAAAATGTTTAATTTTTTTTACATCGAAGCACTTGATCGAATAAAATATATCGTTTTTGTTTTTTCACTGGAATATCGCAGAGTAAAGAAATAGCCGTTGCGTTATTTGTTTTTTTTTGTCGAGGGGAGAAGTAAATTTGGATGTTTTAATTGTTAGAATTTTTGCGCAATTTTATTTTTTCGATAATGCCCGAGGATTTTTGTTGGCTCGTTTCGGGCCAAGGAAATTTCGTCGTATTAACAAATTAGAAAATTGAAGCACGCGGTAATAAGGATTGTTATCGATTAGGCAGAAAATTAAGTGGAAACTGATTCGGGGCGTTGAAATTCGCATCGTTGGAATGAAAATAAAAATGGTTTTTGTATGTGCACGAAATTTTTTCGTGTGCCAGAAACTGAGCAACTGAATGGGCACGAAAAAAAAAACTTGCAATCGAACGATGCAAAACTTGATTGGATGTTCGTGTCGATTCTTTGCTTTAATTCTTGTTTTTATTTTGTTTAGTAAAAATGTCGAATGCCTGGTGCGTTTGTCGGGTTTTTCTTTGTTTCTTATTTCCTTTTCGTTTCGCTTACTCTTTCGTAACTTCTTCACTTGCACTCATACTTTCGAATAACATATTTACACAATTCTCTTCCAACGCAAAAATGTGAACAGATTAAGGCTCCAGCAGGCTATAGGCTATGTTCTACAATGTACAATGCATTATGTACCGTTTCCTTTTATTTAACGTCATTTTTTCATCTCCCACAATATCTTTCCCTCTGGCTCGTACTTTTTTTTCTTTCCTCGAGTTCCTTTCGTTTCCTGTCTGGCTGTGCAATGTGTGGGCAAGCGATAGCACCAAAAATCATTCGCGACTGGTCGCTCGTGTAAAAAAAAAACTCTTTATAAAAAAAAAGAGAAAAAGGTCAAGAAATTTGTGTATACGGACACAAAATTCGATACTTGATCGTTTTTCCGTTTTTCTTTCTTTCGTTCGACATGTTCGAGCATCGAGCACAACCGCTGTGGATAATCAATAGAAACGCGGTGCAGCTTGCCTCGAAAATTTGTCTTCTCGATACTCGGAGTCTAGATCAAACAATTATTCAAGCTTCGATAAAAAACTGTGTTTATTCTGTTTTCTTCAATTTTTCCCACACGATAGAATCGTCGCAATGTGTGTGTTTTTATCTTTTTTCTTTCCTCAAAGTTTTTATTACAAAATTGTTAGTCCCGTTTTGTAGATTCGAGCAAAGTAGAAAAAAAATGTTGTTTCCTGTAAACACAGCACTCGTCACGGCCGCAAGTTTTGTTTGGCCCTTGTGATTCTTTTATTTTAACGTTTACTGTTGTGCATATTGACGGATTTATGGAATTCTTGTACGAGATCCTCGAATCGTTGAATTGAAATTCTGTATTTTATCAATTTCCCAATTTTTCTTGTCAATTATTTGTCATTGAGATTTTGGAACGAAATTCTTTGTTTTGCAATCTTGTTAAAAGTTTATTTAATCAACAATCGAATTAATTTCCATTGATCTGGTCATGCGTTCAGAGTTTGTATCGTTGCAACGCAACAAAACTGATTGTTTGTAATTTCCGATGAAAATAGCTTTGCAGGATAAAAAGTAAAAATTGCGTTGCATTTGAACAATTGAAACTTGAATGTTGATCGAGTTATTGTGCACGCTGTGAACTTTGATCGAATGCTTTGTGTTTGTTGGTTTTTTGTATGTTTGAGTCTCGTTTTCTTTGTTGATTGTTTATTATCAATATTTTTAATATTATAATTATTAGATCGGCATCGTTACAATTGCTCCCATGCACATCACACCCCAGACTCGGCTCATGCAGCAAAAAAATGCAATTTTCCCTCGGTTTTATTATTTTATTTGTGTGGTTTTTGTTTTCTTTCTCTTATTTTTATTATTATTATTCCGTGTGTGTGTGTTTTTCTGCTTCTCCTTCGTTTTTCCTCGTCTCTCTCTCTCCCTCTCGTAATGTATATTTAATTCTCTTAATAATAATATAAAAAATCTATCTTCTATTGACTTTTAAGCTCTTTGCCAATACTGTACGAGACGATTTTGTTCCAGTCGATTTTTGTTCGCATCACGGGCAATTGCCGTCGTAGAGCCTTGAACGTTGTGTCCGACATTGTTTGATAATTCTCCGAAATAGCCGTCTGATAATCGTTCTCCGATTCCTCCACTAGACGAATCAACTCCTTCGCCGTTTGCTTCTCATTCGTTATCGGCAAACTCTCCTTTACCTCTTTGCTGCTCACCAACTGCACGTTACCGTCCTCGTAATAGTGCACTTGTACTTTTAGACTACCCCGCAATTCCGCGCTTCCCGAACTCGGGCTAAAACTCACGTTCCACACTGATCGCCAACGTCCGTTCCAAAAATTCTTCGGCTGAAATTGATGATCCTCTATGCAAGCGGTTAGCGTTATATTTCCTGCAAAATACACCCGACCATTAATTCTTCACGTCCGAACCATCAATTTCCATGATCCTGAACTTTCCATCGTTGGAATGCAACGAAATTCTGTTATTTCTTCAACGGAGCCAATAATCATTATTGAATATTTCGTCCGGCCAATGAAACGATTCTCTCTTGCGACCAAAAAACCCAATCGAAACAAAAAATTGCCACGATTTTCAAAATTCGATAAATAATCAATAGAAAAAATGTTTTTCGTTGAATTTCAACGTTGCAAACTTCGGAGTCATCAATTTCTCTCGTTGCTCCTTTCCCTCTGATTATCAAGGCCCGAAGACAGTGAACGAGACCGAGCGTTTTAAATTCGTTTTAAAATGCGACTAAAAATATTTCCTCGCCCAGCAAACATGCAAAAACAATGCGAATCCAACGAGTCCACTTACCTCCTTGGCTTTTGCCAAAAACCGAAGAAGCACCGTGTCTGTAATGACTCTGAGTGTAATTCGTTATTTCTTCCTGAAGCGCCGATCTCCATGGCTCCGCCGCTGCGTCAGGTTCGTACGTTTCGTAGTCCTGAGCCTCCTTTCTAAGATGATCGTACTTGAAGCTCTGCTTGCTACGAGCGTCGTAAAACCTCTGCGCGCCCAAGTCATTATGCTCCGTTATCAATGCCGGATATTCGCTCCCATCGACCTGCCAAATCGAAAACACCAAAAATGCAATCCAACGATCGTTGCACCCACAAAAAATTAAAAAGAAAACCCAAAATTCCTTCATTTTCGCAGTGAAAAACGAAAAATACAATCTGCCCATTAATCCTCGTTAATAAACCCAATAATTACGCTTCCCCATGGATTAAACTCTCGGGAGAAAAAATAACTTTAAAAATAGCTCAGTCCGAGTGCGCGATGAGTCACCGCGAGATAAAAAATACAACGGATAAGCCCCGAAACGTACAACCCAGAAAAACCATTAAAAATCAATCGGAACTCAAACCGACCGTGTTTTCTAAACGCATAAATATAATTTTGTCTTATCGAAACAAAATTTTGTATCGTTTCATTACAGATAAGAAAATCATGCAATTTTCATGCACGAATGAAATTCTTATCGTGTAAAATTTGCCGTCGGAGACAAACTGGGGAAAATATTGAAAAAAAAAAAAAACATGGTGAATAATCTCTGGCTCATCGACGATGAGTCATGAAAGGAAAACTCGAGAGAGCTGAAAAGAACGTTTCTGGAGTTATCGCTCTCCTATGAGATCGAGAAAACGTAAAAATAAGCTCGAGTTGAATTTTTTGGACGTGGGACTCGGAGATGGAAATTATTCGAGAAAAAATAGGCTAAAAATAAAAAAATGGCTTTTTTTTAGTTTGAGGAAAAAAAATTGGATGTAATTTTCTTTGGAACGCGTTTTTTTCGGCTGGAAACTATTACGATGCGATTGGAAAGTAAAATTTCGGGGAATCGTAAAATAAATGGAATCTTGTGACAATAATTTGGAAGGAAAAAATGATGGAGATCGCGTGTATTTTAATGGGAAGGATGAGGAAATGGTGTTTTTCGAAAAAATTGAAAGAAAAATGGTCGGAAATGGAGGAAGAGTGTTGATCGAGAACGGAATTTCCAATGGCCTATTTACGATAAGCAAACAAAACGTCATCCGGCGATGGTGACATCGAAATAACGAAGGAATTTGGAGAAAACGAATAGGAAGCAGGGACGAACCGGTGAATGAGAGAAAGAAAAAGAAATGGGGGTTTTTGAGCAAGATAAATGAGGGAAAACGATATTATTTTGTCAGGATGAAAGGTGAGAAGAGTTAGAATGGGTAGAAAAAAAAAGAGGTATAGTTGGCGTAAGGAGAGACCGAGGTGTACGAGAGAAAAGATGAGATTGATGAGGTACCTTAACAGGCGTGAGCTGATCCTTATTGTATTGAGCGAATGCTCCGCAGGCACCTTCCTTTAATAGTACATCGTTGTTTAGAAGTACTCTAACGTCGTTGAATACCTCGTTGAATTCACCCGGTGGTGAATGCAATATAAAATCGGAAACTATTCGCACTTTTGCTGCATCGGGGATCGGGTCATTCCCATCCGCCGCCATCTTAACTTGCCCACTGGCGAACCGCACGACCACTCGCGGACGATGTGTCAAACGCGCCACGGTTTACTCTCATCTCTCAACATATACGCGCAGAACTAACCGTTTTACGAACCTTCACGCGCACAACTATACGCGCTGCTTCCACCATATAACGGGTGTAGCCCTAAAATCACACACTTCGCTCTCGGAATCTCGTTCCATTCAATTTCAAGGAAAAATGTCTGCTCCGACTGCTCCGAGTCGCGCACTAGTCAAGCGAATGTCTCATTTCCATTATATTTTTATATCAACTCCACCAACGGGCTGAATCAAATTTCCCGTTTTTTCCATTCAATTCAATAAAAACAAATTTCATATCACAAATACAATAAACTTTGAAGAAACAATTAAAAAAACAAATTTAATTACGAAAAAAATGAATAAAATTGCGATTATTTAAAAAAATAAACTCAAAAATCGAATTAGTCGACGATAAATCGATAAATACTCCAAAATTTTTGAACGCAAATTAAATTTTCGTCTATGCACGATGAAAAATTTGAGGCTGGCCTGAGATGAAGAGATTTTATGTTTTTTTGTGATTTTTTTTTTTAATTAGATCCCTTGTAAAAAATAATGGCGGACGATCCGAATCGGGATTTGTTGCCGGTGCGGGAAGGATCGTGTATAGACACCTGCCGTTCCAATGCGATAGGTTGGTATAAAACATTTTTCAAGGAACAATTAATTGTTTATCAAAATGAACATATTGTTGTTAATAATGAAGAAAATAAAAACTGCAGATCCTCGCGATCGTCACGCCGTCGTCAAGCTCGATCGTTACCAACTCGAAGATCGTTATTTACGCATGCGAGACGAAATATTCGAGCTGAAAAAATTATCAAACGCTCAGGAGGATAAGATTAAACGTTTGGCCACGAAACTCATGAGAGCCTCGGCCACTCCAGGTTCTTGTCTCGAAACAGCACTCGATTTTCACGTTGATAAAAATCGTCTAGATAATTTGGAACTCGAAAATGCCAAGGTACGAAACAAAAATGTACAATGTGTAAGAAAATTTAATTTACACTTTTTTTTCTCTTTTTTTCAGTTGAAAGATAAAATTTGCGTACTCAGAAGCCAAATTCTAAATCACAAAATTGGGGGACGATCGCCATCCAGAAGTCGAAGACTACAAATTTGTCCTTCCTCCGGCCCGACGTAAGTTTCGCTTTTTCACCTCAATTTTAAAAAACGTATCGAAATTCAAAAAATATTTGACGTTTTTGGGGTTTTTTCGACTTTTTTCCAAAAAAAATTGGCACGAAATTCGTTAAGACATTTTTCTCGAAATTTTTAGAACGTGTCGGAGCGACTTAGGACGAATACGAAGTTCAACTTCCCAATTAATTAGGGAGAGCGACAGGGAGAATGAGAATAAAGATGCCAAAAATTATCTCACAAAAATTGAGGTAAAAAGAGAAAAAAACATTTTTCCAATTCTCAAAATTAAAATTTTTTCATTGCTTTAACGAATTCTTATCATTTTCGAAATCGAATGAGAAAAAATCAGAAAAATACGTTCAATTGTAATTGTAACGAAAGGCTCGATTAAATGTGTCGATTTTGCGAGCAGGAATTGGAAATGGAGAAAAAAAACTTGATGTCGAGGATCGAATGTCTCGAGAGCGAAATAGCGAACCACGAGGCGGGAAATCAGCGTCAAAAAGTCGCTGACAACGTAGAGTTTATTCGTGTTTGGCGTCAGATGAAATTACAGAACGAGGAGCTCGTGACGTCACAAGCTCGGAACGTTTCGCTGGAGGAACAAATTCGAGATTTGAAGAACTTGCTGGACGAGAAATCGAGGTAAAAACGTCATTTTTCAACATTTTCACTATTTTTTCAACGAAAACCCAGTCGACGTTGAACCAGTTCAGTTCCGGAGCTTCCAGCTCTATCGGTGCAAACTTCAACGTCCGAGAACCATCGAAAATAAGTTTCGAAATAGCGAAAACGGCTCAGACAACGTTTTCACCATACTTTTTGTTAAAACGCCCATAACTTTTGATAAAATGATATTTCGGCTTCGCTGATCGATCCGCCGAATTCGCCGGAGATTGGCGTTTCGATTTCGCTACAATTGAACCCTGATAGCCTCGTTTGTTGAAAAGTTATGAGACGACTAAAAACCAAATTGCAAAAAACTCACTTGTTTTTTCTTGCAGGAATATCAAAGAAATCACGAACGCTTTGTTGGCCGAAAAGAAGAAATTTTCCGACATGGACGACCAATTAGCACGAGCCAAAAGTTCCCAATTGACCTTGAGAGAAAAGGACGAACAAATCAGAGATTTGATGAACGAAATGAAAATTCTTCATCAACACAATGCAGAACTTATCGCACTCAGCTCTAAATACAGCAACGCTGAGATGGAGAATATGGAATTGAGGAAAAAAATATCGGAACAATTGTCCGATAATTTGAGCCTCAAAAGTGCCTTCAACAACGAACAGGCCAACATCGCTGCCCTTCAAGCTGCCAATCAGCAACTCATGACCAAACTCCACGAGCTCCAAACCAACATCGATTCTTTGACTATTCAACTAAAGGTACGACACTCATTCAAATTGGACCTGAAAATATTGAGATTTACGTAATTTTTTCAATTAATAGAAAAACAATCATTTTAATCGAGAAAAAATCGATTTTCCAATTTCAAAATTCCATAAATACCCAAATTTGCCTGGGACAGAAATGCAACAACTTGAGTGCAAAAAAACAAGAAATTATTGAATAAAAAATGAAAAAAAATTTGGCAAAGAAAGGAAATTAAAGAAAATTCTCGATTAAAATGGAAAAATCTTGAAATTTCAGTCACTGCAGTCGCAGAACGAGAAGCAAGAAAAGCTCATTCGTATGGTCTCGGATCCAGATTCGGATCGTCGAGTTTGCAGGACGTTGGATCGTCAAACGAGTACAAATTCTCTCGAGGACGATGGGAAGCGTGCGTTGCGAGGAAAATATTCGCCGAAGCGCGAAATCTGTATAAACTGTTGTCAGACATCGCGAGAGCGAACGAATCGTGCGCCCGGCCGAATTTTCATAGCTCGCGAGGTCCAAACGGACGAGATGAAATTAGAAATTCGTCGAAATTCAGGAGCACGATCGTCGGAGAGAAAATCTCCAGAGAATTTTATGTCGAGATCGACCATTTGCGAGCGTTCTTTCCAACACGAAAACGGAAATCTGACTCCTGAGGAAATGATCAAATTGTTGGAAAAAGCTCAAATAAACACGCCCCTGGACGCACAAAATATTTCGAGAATCCGTCGCACCGATTCCGGGAGCCCCAAAACTTGTGTCAATTCGTCCGATTCGAGGCAAAGGCAAGTAGTGACGCTCGAAACTTTGCTCTTCGGTGATTCCGGGTCTCTCTGACCCCGCAACATTCATATTTCCTTACTCCCTCATTTCAATCGATTCGAAACTACAAAAAAATCCTCCTCCATTCACTCAATCTCGATATTTCAACCTAAGTGTCAAGTCGATCAAAACATTATTCAAAAAATTATTTAAAATAAAAACGAATATATTCGTTTTTTTTTTTCAATCAACATTTTGCCCAAATTCGTGCCTTTGCATTGACTGTTGGAAACAAAAACGAAATAATATTGAAAAAACAATTTATTCCCGATCTCAGAGGCTGAACAGTGTTCATTGAGCGCTTCCAAATAGTCAAGAAACTTAGAAATAACGTAGACACGAATTTAAAACCTCTAATTAGAACAATTCACTAATACTTATTTAGGATAATTAATCATTATAAATATAATTAATGTTTTTTCGTTACTTCGAAGATGTGAAGCGATTTTTAAATGTAAGTCATTGCCAAGGTCATTCGAAAAAAAAACCATGAATATTAATTAAAAGAAAAAGCAGACCGAACTATACAATGAGAAAAATTATCATGCGAGAGACGGAAAAGAAATAAAAATACGTCAACTCAATAAACGAAAAATCGATTTTTGCAATTAAAAAACGACAAAAACAGCTTAAAATTGGCTTGTCTCTGCCATGAACGTGTTTTTTTTTATTTCGACCAATCCTACGAAAGTGCTTCGATGTTCCAATTAACGCAGAAAATGTCTTTTATAGAAATTTCGTTTTTTTTCGATATTTTTATTCAATCATCTTTAATTTTTTTTATTTATTTTTTTTAATTCTTCGATCTTTCAACTTTTTAATTGATATTTTTAATTTTTCGAATTATTTGATTGATTATTAAGAAAAATCATAATCAGGTCGACTCCAAAGTGTGTTTCGAGATCGTTGAGAGTTCTGATGATTACTTACAAATAACGATATCGAGATATTGACTTGCAGTTCTTTGCCGATGACGAAAAAGTCTTGCCAGTCGTTGGGCAACGATCCGTGGAAAGTTCTGCTCGTCCTGTGCAAAATTCTCTGTGAAAACGTGGCGAATTCGTCGAAAGCACTCGAAGATATTAATTCGTGCGTTTGCGATAACGGAGATCGAGATGAAAATAACAATGCCAGAGTTTTGGTCAATTGTAAGCAAGAAGAATATTGTAAAAATGAAGCGAAGGTCATTTCGACCGTCCGAAAAATTCCAAACGATCGTAGAAGGTAAATTTGTTGGGAGAAAATTCAATTATTCCAAGGCCCGATAATGTTTCAAGCGAAAAAAAAGTTTTTCTCAAAAACGAGAATTTTTTTTGTCTTTATCGTCAATATTCGTTTTTGGAAACAAATTTTTCGTGAACAGTGAGCACAGACAGAAAATTGAAAATTCGAAAAATGGAACGACTCGTTTGATCAATCAACACACCGAAATGAACGAATTTTGCGATTGTCGAAGTAACGAAATTTGCACCTACGAAGTCGACTGTGGATACCCATGTGTGCCGTCCATGTCCGCCGGAGAATTGAGGAAAAACGAGCAAAGATTCGACGAAGACTGTCAATGCAAACTTTCTCGAGATCATTTCCAATCATTCGTCAGCGATTTCAGCACCTCGATCAGGAAAACCTTCGACAACATTCATCAGTCGAGGTGGGTTCGAAATTTAGTTGGAAAAATAAGAAAAAAAACAAAACTGAGAAGAATTTTGTGATTAAAAATAAGAAAAATCGATTTGTTCATATTTTTTCGTGACTTGAATGAAATTCGAAACTCTAGAGTGACCCGAGTGGATGGCACGTCCTCCGGTCTCTATAAATCCTGGCAGAGAGCTTGCGAAAAAAAAAATTCGCAAAATCGATCATCGAGCGAGTGCGACTCGAAAGTCAGCGTTTGTCGTCGAGCCGTAAGCTCCAAAATTCCAATTCCCATCGAATATTCGATAAAATAATGAAATAAAATTCTCGCCACATTCGTCAGAAGGTAATCGAGTAAAAAATTTTTGTACACATCAAATGTGCTCGAGCAGCGAAGCCATTTACGTGACGAAATAAGCCACGAGGCTGTTATTGACAAAATTCAACAATACGGAGCTCTCAGATCTGAAAAAAATTTGAGTTATTGTCAAAACGTTAGTCCCAAACTAAATTCCGATGTCAACCATTTTTTCTCCACCAATAAAAACTGTGGCGACGGACCAACTATTCATCAAAACGAATCTTTTCCTATATTGATCACGGACGATCAAGGACTTCTAGAAATTCATATTATGAGCTTGCAAATTACGTCGACGGTAAGAAAAAATCTCAATCAATTTCGAACAATAAAAAAATTGGACAATATTTTTTTTCTAAAACAAAAAACTTGTACCGCACGAGTAATCTCTTCAAAAAACGAGAGAAGTTCACGAAAAATTGAAAGTGATTCGCCAAAAATTTTAAATTTTTCCACAAATTTTCAATTCTAGAGATTTTTCATTAATTTTTTAATGAAAATTTGTAATTCTTAATCAATTTGTTTAATTATTATTATGTTATGTATTTATTTTGATTTATTATTATTTTTTTTTAATATATAAATTCTATTTATCCATGATTTAGATATAATTAATCAATTAAATTGGATTAATAATTGAGTTGATAGTGATTTTCTCGATTTTTTTCGTGTTTTTTTGGTACAGGCAAAGGAAATGTTATTTAACGAGGGAAACATAAAAGATATCTCGTTATTCGTGTCCTGGGATTTGTGGAATGAGGAAAAAGCTTACACGCCTTGTCGAAGATTGACGAAATTAAAGTTCAATTCAACGTCGATACATCGAGTAACGAGACTCTTCGAATTTTTCGATCAAGTCCTTGGGCAAACGATATCATTGGTGATTCACGTTTCCCACCGTGGCAACACTTGCCGCCCAGTGGCAACGGCCCGTTTGAGCATAAAAGACGTTCTCGATTATCCTCAAAGCAAATTCCACTACGTCGTTCACTTTTCAAGTATTTCGCCGGCCAGTTTGTGCGACGAAAGATTTGGCCAGTTGTCACTCTGGGTCAGGCTTGATTGCGATCTCGAGAAGATTGAAACTTTCAAAAACCAGAAAAGGATTCAGCAACGAAGTTCGGCCCATCAAAATGTTGACAAATTCCAAACAATTGATCGTCCAGCTTGCAAATCAGACGATCGGGCACAATCGATTTCATCGAAATTCGACGAGTTCAGAACGAATCATTGGAAACAATTGGATCGAAAATTCGGCCAAATTGATAAACGAGATTCGATCGTTCGTTCGGAAAATTATAACAACGCGACCGGTTCGTTTAGCCCTCAGAAAATTTCTCGATCATCCAAAAGTTTTGCAACTCCAAATTCTTTACTAGGTCAGTCCTAATTATATTTTCCAGTCTTTTATTATTTTTTATTTCCAAGCAACACCAGCCAAAACTCCGAAATGGGCCCTTGACAATTTTCATGAGCAAACTTTTTTTATTCAACTTTCCCAGGCAGTAAAAAAAAATCGATTGTGTCGGTTGATTCATTCACTCAAAAAATCTTTTCCTCGAGACCCAGAGTATCGACGAGAGGCGAAAAAAGAACCATTTTGAAAATAATTAAATAAAATTGCAGAGTCGTCGTCGTTGATCTTCGAACCATCTTTAAACAATAAAAATTGGACGAACGATTCTACACGTAATTCGAATTTAACAATGTCTCAAAAAACATTGACCATCAAAAAATCAGATCCGTCGATTGCCCGGTCGATCGACGACGAGGACTCAACCTCAGAAGAAATTCGTGGCGCAGAAAAACGACGTGGAACCAGGTAAAAAAGAGTCAAAATTAAAATTAATAAACCATTTTAAAAGATTATAAAAACAATTGAAAAATTAATAGATTTGCAGAAGAATCCTTGGTCGTGGTACAACCAAAAACTGAGGATGAAACTGACAGGAGCGAAAGTCCGAGCGTCAATGAATTCAACAAACTAATCCACACCGTAAGAAACCGAAAAATTCATAAAAAGCTAAATCGTTGACAGTTTCGCTGGTAAATTTTTGTACTTTCGACCATTTTTAAACCAGACGCAACGAAAAATATCAGCAAATACTAAACAATGATTAAAACAATGGAAAATCTATGAGAAAATTTGGTTAACTCTACAATTTTTTTTAGGGAACTATTTTGAGTAGTGAAGATTCAAGAAATTCGGTTCAAGATCTCGGGAACGTAATTATGGACGACAATTGGCACAAATACAGAAGGAAAACAATAATCCCAGAAAAAAGTATGCGAAATCAACAAAATAACATTATTTTTCGTTGACCCTTCATGGGAGCAGAAATTTAAAAGAGAAAACGTAATTAACAAAATTGATAATCAATTTTGCAGTGACCTCAGTACCTTCCGTGCTCCCTGTTGCTCCTGACAATGCGAGCAAATCTTCGCAACTTTACTCCGATACCGTAAGACATTAGAAAAAAAAAAGTTGCACAAAAAAAATCATTTTTTCGTATCTAATTTTTTATTCTTTCCGGAAGTCCGACAACAGTTGCGATGCGGTGATCATAAGGATCGAGTGTTTAACACTGTTGGCCAAATGCCCTTTACTCGACGATCCCCAAATTCATCAACTTTACGTGGAATTTTCATTTTTGGGTTATCGAGGCGCCGAACTCGAGACGATTTCGGTTCCGAAGCCTGCAGCCAATACCAAAGCGTATTTTAATTACATGAGAAGTAAGCCAAATATTTTCATCCCCATAGAAACCCCTTGAATATTATTTAAATCCCATTTGACTCGATTTCGCTCAGAATTCGAATTCGACGAGGAAGAACATTCGACACAGAGAAACATAATGCGAGATATTTTGACGGAGGCCGAGACTCCGACCATCGTGTTTATCCTCGTAAGCGAACCCCTTGCCGAGGAAATGGAAACGAAAGATTGCGAGGAAGTTGGGTTTGTATTTTATTCGAAAAAAAAACCTTGAAACGGCCTCAACATTTTGTATTTCAAAATTCGATGAAAAAAAAAAAAAACGAATGAAATTCGCGTAATTTTCTCAGTTACGCCTTTTTCAATATTCGCGACCACATTCTGAGGGGACGTTCCAAAGACGTTTCGTTGACAGTCATGAATATCGACCGGACCGAACCCATTGGAATTCTCAAAGTACGAAAGCACCAAAAACATTAATTGCACTGGGAATTTGAAAAAAATGTACAACTAAGGAAATTATTCAATTTATACGATTCCAGATTACTCTCCTGGGTGCCGAGCCATTGCGTCGATGCGTTTCGGATCTTTAGCTCAACAATTTTTGTATAGATTGTTTTTTTTATTTTTTATGTCCTGATGACAGTTTTGTATTTCGACAGTTTATAATAAACAATTTTAATGGTTAGCGTCGAACTGTAACCGCGTCTCTTGATATTTTCACAACGTGCAGCAAGAGTCAAGGAATAAAATTGAAATTGAAAGTACCAGAAGCAAAGCGGAAGAAAAGTTTATCAGAAACAATTTTTATTTCAATTTTTTCGCGTTTCAACATTTTTTTATTATCGTAAAGATATTTCATTACTTGACGAAAAAAATTGACAGAAATAATTCATTTCCTAATTGATTATCCTAATTTATTGATTAATTCAAATGGTGCCAATAATATTTGGAAACGGCTTTCGCAATCTCGTTTTCAAGGTTTCAGGATTCTTCGAATTATTTGATCAAACTCAATTAAAATATTTAATCAATCGAGTTTGAGGACATAATCCATAAACTTTACGTTCTCCTGTTCAAATATATTCTTTTTCCATCGATTCCATTTCATCAAGGCAATTCGGTGTTTTCAGAGTCAGAATAATCCTCGCTTGTCGTGGACCTTGCACTCGTCGACTTTGCACTGTTCGACATGGCGAGTTGTTTTTCTTTCAGAGCCGTGAGCAAATGCGTTTTACGGAAAATATCGTTGTGGATGCTCGTTGACATTTGGAAATCACGGCAATCCCGCGGCTCTCGCCCAATTGACCAGACCCCCTCGATCGTGTCTATACCTTGGCACACTCTGCATGCACCTGGTTAGAGAAATTTTACTCGCCGCTACAATTTATTATTTTATTCATTACTTATAAATATTACTCAATTTTTTATCTTTGATTTGCTTCCTCATAGAGGAAGCTTTGCGACGGTAATTTTTCTTTCCAGCTTTCAATGTCAATATGCTTAAAATGTTACAAAATATCGAAAAATTATATTTAGAAAAAATGTCCGTATGTGTCCGTGTACATTTGTTCTGGCACTGTACAATTTAAACGTTCATAATTCGCGAACGGTTTGAGCTGCATCGCTCCCATCTCTCACAGATGTTAATCGATACAAACTCTTCATTCTCTGGAAATTTCGTTGGAATCGCTTGAAAAATACGGATTTTACGGCATTTTGAAATTTAAAAAAAGTCTGTCACCGCTTCAAATTTCGCAAATTTTAAGATTCATCACTAATTTTTTTTTTTCATAGATCGAGTATCATGATGGAAAGGTTGGTATTGCATTCGGGAAATATCGGTTGAACGGTTTAAATTTGATAATTTTTCGGATTTCAGGAAAATTTGAGTTTTTTGGAAAAACCGTCCAACCGCTTTAACTTTTGCAAATTTTTTAAGATATTGTGTAAAAGTATGCATTTTCTCTAAACTTTCTAGAAAAGCTGACGAAATCATTTTGAAAATTACAAAATTTGCGACATTTTGAAATTTTTCAAAAAGTTCGTCGCCGCTTCAGTTTCAATTTTTAACATTTATTACTATTTTTTTTTTTTTTATCAATAGAGTATCATCATAGAAAGGTTGGTACGGAATTGCCAAAATGTGGAAAATTGCGTCCTCAAAGCTTCCTCTATGTGAATGTCAAAATGAAAAAAACCTCATAGAGGAAGAAGCTGTTTGCAATTTTTTATTTGCAGCATTTTTTTTGTGCTGATTTTCAATCTTTTTGATTGCGTCGTTAATTATTTATTGAACGAACCTACAAACACGGCCAATGTTTTCGTGTGGTTGTCAGTGGCAACGAGAGAAAATGGTCCACCTCGTCTGAAAGGTGCGTATCCTGTGATGCTCCAAGAATGATTTAACAAACCCTTGCGCATTATTCCTACCGGCAAATTGAGATTTGCCATTGAAACATTCACCCTTCGATTTTTGACCGACAAGTCGATTCGAACACCCGCCTGAGTCGTAACCCATGATCCCGAAAGCTTGCAAGGCAAACCTGTTGAAAATAAATTGTCGTAGGACTCAAAATTGTTAACAAAATCGAGCTAAAGTTTATTTCATGGGATTTCGAGTCCTCGGGGTTGAACTTTTTTGATCATTTGAGATCGATTGAATTGAGAAAATTTCGAATCCCGTTTGCTTTTTTGCGACTAGACATTTTTTTATCATTGAATTCAAAGGCTTTGCAATTATTGACGATGCTTTTTTTCTGCCGAATCCACAAGGATATTTTCTCATGGAATTAATAAATTACCAATGCGAACCTTCCAGCCGGTCATTTTTGTTTCTTTCGAGCTTAAGGTCCTCCAACTCTTCGATTATTTTGTTCAATATGTGTCCAGCAACTTCTCTGGTTTCGTTAACGATCACGGAATTGTTGGTCACGTCTTTTCCATCGATTTCCGGTCGCAAAGAAACATTTTCAGAATTTTCAGTGTTCAGTTTTTCTTTTTTCGAGGCATTCCTGGCTTTAACATTTTTACTATTCGTTGGTGTCGTCGACATTTTTTTCGTCGTTGTGGAAGGATTTGTCACGGTTGATTTCGTCGAACTTTCGTTGGTTGATTTTTCGCTCGTGGAAATATTCGTTGAGTCTGTTGTTGATTCCGAAAAGGCTTCGGTTGTGGGTGATTTCAAAACTCGATTTTTTAATGTCTTTGAATTTTTCGATACCGATCGATTTTTTGGATTTTTGCTGGGAACTCGTTTCCTAAAATTTTTCCTTTTTTTGTTAGGCCCATTGGCATAATAATTATTGGAATTTCGTCTCGATGCATTTGGGCCTCGTAGGACTCGATTCATCAGTCTCCGATTGTCGTTGATTCGATCAAAATATTTATTTTCTCTTGGCTCGTCCAAATTTGGCTCATTATTTTGGAAACTCGAATCTCCTAAATTTACGTTGCTTTGTAATTGATCGTCAAAATTATTAACCATCGTGTCGGGCACTTGGTCATTGGACACATCGAAATCCGGAGAATTTTCGAGCATGGAATTCGACATTCCGGAATCTTCGATTTGATTCTCAATCGGAGAATAATTCGTTGGAATATTTTCATCGAGCAGTGAGTTTTGTAGATTTGTGTCGAGTTCGTCGACTCCTGGATAATTTAGACCAGGATTCAAATTTATGTAAGGATTCCTTTGAAATAGTGGATCGTTGGTGAAAGTTTCAAGAGCAGGTTCGACGGGTGGATAGCGAATGGATTTTTCGGCTCGATATTTAGGAATTCCGGGGCCGACTTTATTGGTCAAGTTGAAAATTTGACGAGTGAATCTTTGACGAGGATCGATCCATTTTTCGACCTTGCCATCATTTCGACCTCGACGGGTCTTGTGTCTTTTTTTCTTTCGTTTGCGTAGTCTTTTGTATCTCGAAGGAGTAAATCCCGAAGGATTTCCATGTCGGCTGTATTTCGATTTCAGTGGATGAATGTCAGTAAGTTTTTTGAAAGTCTCTCTCATTCGTGGAGATTCGAGCTCAGCTTCAGCCAATTTTTCCGCCAAATCCCGAGACGCAGAAGCTTTCCGATTGACGAGGCTTCCACCCTCTCGATTCTCATGGACTGGACGTTTTTTTGGAGACTTGACAGCATTTCCGTCCGAGTCTAATTCGTTCGGAGATGAAATTCCATCTCGCGATTCGTTTTCGTCCATGTTTTCGATCGAATCTCCTGTTTTTATTTTTTCAACTTGAATTTCTTTCCCGTTTTCGCTGATAACGATGCTGGCCATTAGCGTGACGATTATGATTAATCTGAATGCAATTAAAATGGTAAAATTACTGGAATTTTAAATTAAAACCAAACTCACAAATTCGGAGGTTACAAAACGAATTGATTCGAAAATTCATATGAAATTCGTCGAGTAAACAGTTTTCGATTTTTCAAATATTCAATTCAACCGCTCAAAATTCTGTATTTTTTTGCAGTTTTCTTTACTTTAGTGAAATGACGTCGTAACTCACGTGGACAGACTCAACTGCATTCCTCCAGGAGGTAAAGCGACCGGTGGTCGATCGTCCGAGGTGCCATGAGTCTTAGTTCACCAATGTCCAAGACTAAATAATTCTGCGATGTCAAAGGTGGTTGTTTTTCTTATTGCCAAACGGAACGAATTACAACCAACTTTTCGGCACTCAAACTGGACGATAACGTGACCCATGTCTCCGTATTGTCTTACGTCAAAAAGAACGACGTTCATTTCAGTTCAACGATCATTTCGAAACATTCCAACTTCACGAGACAACGAAAAAATACGTTTCCGATACTGATTTTTATTGGCACTTCCAATGGAACGAAAATTGAGTAGATTAATAAAAAATAAAAAAACTAATGAATATAAAAATATAGAATTTTCCGTGCGATATTTAACGGTGAAAAGGCAAAATCGTCTGCTCAAAAGTGTCGAAATTAGTGTGACAGGTTTGACAGTGTAAAAGCGCGATGACAGCTGAGCCATCATAATAATTATCCGCGACCTTCTCGACCGTTTATAAACGAGGCTAAATTTAAACAAGAGTTAAATGAACCTCAAAAAAAAGTGGCACCAGAATCGTGACCTTTTTGACGAAACGTTAAAAGAATTTTCATTGCTAAATAACGATTCAATGCAGTTGATATATTTATCGATTTTCAACGAGAATCCAAGCAATGCCTCTCTCTCTCTCTCTCTCGGCAGTCGAAATAAATTCAGTTAAATGTGGTCTCCCAGTACATCCGGTGATAATTGCCAAATGCCTTTTTTTACTGTGTCGCACATGTCATAGGAAGCCCGGGAATCAAGTGACGTAGAAAGACGAAAAATAAAAACATAAGAGAACGTAGAAAGAGTTTTTTGTCGATGAGTTTTTACTGCTCGACAGGTGCAGTTGCAGCTTCTTCGGGGTTTATTCAGCTCTATATGTTTATATACACAAAGTGGAGAATCAAGGAACAACGCTCGGAAATAGTCATTTCGAAAGCTGTAATTTTCGAGTTATGAGAGAGTGAGAGAGGGAGAGAGAGTACGCACCAACGAAAGGAGCGATATTTATTTTCTCTTGACTTTTTATAGCTCCCTCATCTGCCAAAAGAGTTGCACCCACCGAATTCCAGTTCGTCGCTTGCATGTGTAATTTTCCGTCGAGATTAGACCTCCTGGGAATTTGTTAAGTAAACTTGACACAAAAATCGAAGCAAAGTTCCTACTTTTTCGAGTATTTTTATCGAAACTTATAAAAAATATTGAAAAACTGACTGTTGCAACTTTGAAGCGTGACGTTTAGTTTTGAAAAATTGATTTTCGAAAGTTTCGCAAAATATTTTGAAGTTTTATAGATTTTTATGTTTGTTCATTTTTGCATTGTCTCGTTGTTAATGCAGTTTTGTGGAGTTTGGAGAATAAAAAAGCTGCAATATTCATGGAAACTTTCGCAGCACTCGAGCGAAAGGTGAAAAAAATGCAAGGGGTGGGGCAGGGGAGGAGTCGAAGTCGAGAGAAGATCAAACCGTCTTGGATTCTTGCCAAGTACACGCGTCGGCCTCAATTAGTGGGAATATTACGTTCGAATATCGTATCGGCAAATGGAATGCATTAATAACGTGTGGAAAACGGGCCCATGGATTTTGTCATTTGGCCATATTCTTATAATTATTATTGCACGTACTTTCGCTCCTTCAGGCAAGGGAACACTAGAAATGGATTTCAAGTTTTGTCCCGAGACAGTGTCATTGCTCTCTTCATTCTCGTATTGTCTTTCGATGAGGCAAACGAGATGACCTGACACGTGGAGAAATATACAGGGTGACGAAATAATTATAAAATCACCGAAAACCAACCAATCGCGCAGTCGAACACCCACCATAACTTTTTCCCACCAGAAAGCCAAGGGTTTTGGTCCAGCTAGAGATCGGAGGATTCCAAATTTCGACAACCGCTAAAAATCGAGAAAAGTATGAAATTTTTTGGAATCAATGATTCGCTATTTATTCCGCATTCGATCGATCGATCATCAAAGTCAATTAAAAAGCACGCGAGCCAAGCAATCTCCTCAAATTATCGTCTGAATTGAAAAAAAAATTCAAACTCCCAATCTCTTTGCTGAACGTTCGCTAATTAATTAGTCAAATTTAACAGGATATTGTTGCAGTAAAAAATATTCCAACTCAATCCCGCAAGAAATCTGTTTTGCAAAAATATATTCCAATTCGCAAAAGAGCGCGATACCCTCGGACCACCTTATAGTGAAATGAGGAACAAGTCGAAGTGTAAATGTGCAGAAAGTCACGTTCGGTTCTATAGAGCGAGAGCATCGGAGGAAATACATAAACGCGGAATGGGATGAGGAACATAAGGGAGCTTGCAGAAAGCTCGGATGTATATGAAGTCGAGAATAAGACGAGGGGGATATCGCTCTTGCATGTGTGTTGTGTGCGTGTGTGTGTCTGGGTTTGTGTGCGCTTTCTTGTGTGTTCAGAGTCTTACACTCGTCGTATTCTTCGTCAATAGCTTGGCAAACCTTCTCAGTGTTCGCCACTAAGAATAAAACTTTCGCGACACCGTGACTGCTCTCGAACCTCTTTATATATGTATATATTCCATGCACAAGTATATATTGCGATTACGCACATATATACACGTGAATATAAACGTGTACAGAAAAAAATCGGTTTTTTTTATTGTTTCTGTCTGTTTTTACGATCGACTACTGACAATTCGAGGGCTACTCGAAAAAAAAGGTTCAGAAAATCGATCTGTCTACGCGATTTAAAAAGAGTTTGAAAAAATCATCAGATAGACTTGTTTTTGTTCGAAATGCTATCAAGTTTTGGAAAAATATGAATTTTGTAATCGAGTCTTTTATTTCGAAGTATTTGGTTCCAGGAGAACGGAATTCACGATGCTTGGGATTCGAATTTGAAATTTCGGGAGAGATCGCCGTAAAACGACGTTTTAGTAGTTTTTTTTTGGTCGATTATGGACGGAGAAATTTAGTTGAATTGAAAATTTTCTACGTGGCTGGAGACGAACGGAGAAAACCTTTTTTTTTGCCTGGAAAGGACGATCGTTTGACTGGAAATCTGTTTGTAAAAGTTACTGCGACGAGATTCCATGGTTTTGGGTGAATTTTGTAAAAATAAGAAGGAGATGAATTGAAGATTTAAATGACACTTTTGCTCGATGGATTTGTTACGTTTCCACTTGTTCAGGGGCTGGATGATGCGATACGATCAACAGGTGTGTGAAGTTCTTCTTGCGAATATCGTTCTGCGTCGCGGTGACGTAAGCGCGTAGGCGTAAAAGTTGATACACGTGGTCGACGCGAGGGCGAATAGAAATGATGGAAAGACTGAGAAATGTGGAAAAGCCATGTGGCCGATTTCACATAAAATCGTCGCCGCATATCCTTCGACGAATTCTCTATTTTTTAATTATTTTATTCGGTGAATTCTTGAATGATTTCTTCATTATAAAAAATGGAATTTATTTTGGTTGTTGTTTGAAATTTTTAATGATTTTTTATTGAATTCCCATTGACCAAGGACTCGGTCCAGAGTGTTTGGACTCTCTCGGTTAATTTGTGCAGGTCTCTTCTCTTTCTCGCTCGAATCGGTGCGGGCCAATTTTATAAGAAGTTCGAGTTCGACGGTGCGACGATGCAAGCAAACTTTTGAGCTTTCGTGAGTGCGACCAAGAGGGAGAGAAAGAGAGAGAGGGAAAGAGATAATCGTGTATAGGAAGACGAGTAAAAGCGATAGGAGAAGCTTTTCTTGTGAGTGCGGAGCAAGCTTTTCTCGTGCGAGGAAAAGAGACGAAGAGAGAATCAGGCGCGACGCGACGCCACGACACACGTTCTGGCATTGGTAGGCAGCAGTCTCGAGATAGCCGTCGGCTGGCTTCTAACCACCTCGATTTATTCGGGTATATTTTGTCTCAAACTTAACGAACAACCTCAAATCGAGTCGAACATTGTTTTTCTTTTTTCATATTTCATGCCCCTTTCGTTAAGACCGTCGAAACCTTTCGGGTTTCGCTTTAATTTGGCTTCGTGAGAACAAAAAGTTGGCCCCTAAATCCTGCCCAAATATATTTCAACTATGAAAAAATAAATAAATATAAATAACATCAATATTTACAATTCGCGTGAAAATATTAATTGTTTATTTGTTTTCATCATTTTTTATGCGTCTTTGTAAATATTCATTCAATATTAAGTCATTATTTATTTAATTAACAATAGTGCATCGCTTGTGTTTGTGTTCACGTGTATTCAGTGCAGCAACAGCCAATTATTGGAATTCCACCCCCGCAACAGCCGACGACATTAATCTCATACGTAATCCCGAAAGTTAAGGGAGTAAATTACGAGGATTTTATCGAGACTTCAATCGTAACGGATTAATCGGTGAGTTTCTGTGTGTGTGTGTGTGTTTTTTTTTTTGATTTTTTTTTTTTAATCCTTTTCCTTTGATTTTGCATGACTGATTTCTTTGAAGAGTCGATCGAAATTGAATCGATCTTTTCCTCTTTCATTTTCTCTTCCTCTTCGTACGCTTCTCCTTGATCGTGGTGCACGGTTTATCCTATAGGAGAGCTCATCAAAGTTCTATTTTTATTCGGCTCTCTTGCCGGTTTATATCCGTGAGAGCAAGCAAGACATTAAACGTGTTGTGCAAGTGTCGAATCGCGGGGGGGTTTCGAAGCAACGACATTTTAATATCGCATTTATTTACTATCGCATCCCTCAATCTCCTCATTTCGATATCTCAGGCAAACCCACGGAATTTATAGTCCGGAAGGTTCGAAAAACATTTGCGTCAATTATTTATATAATTAATTATTGTATCAAGACGCTAATTTTTTTCCGGTATCGTCGCTGGAAATTGAGATTTTTCAAATTAATGTTGCGCACGCATTTTGGAGAAATTATTGGAATTCAATGACCCGCGCGGTATCGAGATTACTTTCCGTTGATTAATTTTTATTGATTCATTACGTCAGATTTTCAAATTCCTTAAAAGTTCGGGCGAAGGCTTAGAATTTAGCGTTGAGGGCATTTTCGTATTAGAGATTAAGGAACTGAACGACAATGGCTGCTGGAAAGATGCATTATTCATTGTCGATTATCTGCATCCCTGCACAATGTGAACGGTTTTTATTTATTCACTCAAAAATGGCAGGACTTTTAATTGATTATTCGTTCCATGAAGTTAATTCAGGTTTTTCATTCGCGGCTTATATTTTCGTCGATTTCTTTTGGATAGTTTCAAATCGTTCGCCAGACCCCAATGTGCACATTTGGTCGCGTCATATAAAACGAGTGCAAGATCCACAAGTGACCCCGATCTTATAGTGGCGGAGTTTGAAGTTTGGACTTTGACGACCCCGTGCAATATTTCTGCTGCAAACGCCCTCGATCTTTTACTTCGTGTTTGTTTGTTCAATTCTTGCTTTTCCTCCATTTCGATCTTCCTCAGTATAGACGAATTTTCTCGACTCGGATTTTCGAAGCAATAAACAAAATGTCACTCAAACAGCATTTTTAATTCGAACAAATTTCGATCTTTATCATTCATTTTTCCCCGTGAATCAATCCATTTTGAAATTTTTTTTCTATTTCGTAATGAATGTTGTCAATGGCTTGTTTTTCGAAAAAATTACGATGCTTTTGTGAAACGCGAGCGAGTGGCATTTTACAAAGATAATGAACAAAAGTTCAGCTCAACGAAACTCGTGTCGACTGATGTGACAATGACAATATGCAATAAATCGCAGTGACCATTGCCACGACTCTCGTTAAATCTTTCGTGACGAAATATTCGAGCAGTCTCGTCGTACTCGATCAAAATCGAACATTAGTACAACCTTGACAAATTCTCCTCGTCTTTTTAAGAGGGAGTTCAAGAATTTTGCAAAGTGTCAAGGAAATCTGTAACATGTCTCAATTCATCTGGGAAAATTTATAATTGCACGTTGGCGAGGGTTCAAGTAATCAAGGGAAAATGCAGGAGTCAATTAATATTGAATTTTTGGCAGACAGTTTATTCATTTTTTTATGAATAAAATAAATCTAATCCATTTTTTTCCGCTCAACTTTCTCATAATGTAAAAACGAAAAGGACGAGCCCTAGTTGAATCCTTTTCGTTGAATTTTACCGGAGATATGAATTTTTCCAAATTTATTTTGAAAAAAAAGGAATTGGCAAAAAAAGGTTCTAGCGTTAAAAAATAAAATCTGTCCCAGAATCGACGGATCGTCCTATGACTCCGAGGACCAGAGTAGAGAAGATTTAAGAGAGAGAGAAGATTTTTTATGGCCCCCGATCTGGGCCCTGTTCGTCCTGCGACGCGAATCTCGCGGATTTGAAAAGAAAAACATTCTAGAAGACTTTCCACTGATTTTCCTCGAAGGATTCGAGATTATTGATTCGTTGCTTTGTTGCATTTTTAAAGAAAACGTTTTAAAAAACAAAATTTTCGGAAAAAAGTGTCGCCTGGGTCGAAAATGATCCAAAGGATTCGCCAAGGTTTGAAATTCATGTAAATTTTTCCGGAAGAAATCATTGAATCCTATGACAGTTGTGTTACAAATGAGCCGAAGAGGCGTCATTAAACTTGTAATAAAACTAAATTCTATGTTTGCGTGTCCCAATGGCTCAAGGCTAGAGGGATGAACGTGAAATAGACACACTCTTGCAGTGTATTTCGCGTTGGCACGGTTATTACATCGCGTGCGACGAGTCATCTTGTGTATAAGATGCTTCAACGTGTTACCCGGTGAGATTCTGCCAATTTCCTGCGTGATTCGAGCATCAAAAATCCGTAAATAACCAGAAATCCAAGGAACAACATTCCAAATGAGCAAAAAATAATTCACATTTTTCTGAATCTATCGGTAATCGATGGAAATTCTTTTGTCTTGGTGTTTTGTTTTTATATTTGACCTATATACTCCGCCGCGGTAGAAGCTCCGCAACCTTGGGCTATTTACACCCACGTAATGTTAAAAATAAAAAAAAGTCATAATTTTGGTATTTCTGAACGCGACAAATATTTTGGTGTACAAAAAAAATTGTGATTTTGAAAATAATTAGCGAAAATCCGTTTCGATGTTGTGGAAATCAAATCGATGAGTAATTTTTTTTTTTTATTATTTGTTTGAAGGAAAAAATAATGATTCATTTAAATTTTTCTTCCCGCATTGAAGAAATTATCAGGATAATCGGACGGGAAATTAATTACAGCTGTTGGCATTCTGTTTCGGAAACAATTACAAAGTTTTTTCTGCTCACTGACGTGACGATTATCCAGCATCGAATGTGACAACGGAAGTGACCCAATTGAGGTTTGAAATTGTGAAAAAATGCGGCCAGTCTCGCGGCCGAGAAGACCGGCGGCGCTTGTATCAACGACCAGCCAATCTTTTGCAGACACACGAGATCGTGTTTTTCGCTCACAACTCGAGCCGGAAATAGATATCGCTCAACCGCTCGGTAAAAGGTTGAACCACCGATTCTCCTCGGATCCATAGGCTAATTTCAATCTGCACTTGAAGGGTGATGGAAAAAAAATCCGGCAAAGTTGTGATTAAACAAACGAAAGAAAAAAACTCCATTTGATTATGGAAATTTATAAGACAATGTTTTTTTCAAAAACCATATCGTTCGTCATTATTCGACCTAATTTTTTATTCGTTTACGAAAAAACTTGATCGCACAAAGAATTATCATTTTTCGAACCATTTATAAATGACCCCAATTTTGAAAAATTCATATCTTCGGTAAAATTTAACGAAAAGCCTTCAGCTTGGGCTCATTCTTTTCGTTTTTTAATGCAGGATCACGTCAGCTTGAGGCACTTTTGCTTGGGGTGAAAAAACTCGTCAAAAATGCGGTAAAAACGATTTTAAAAAACGGGAGATCGAAGGGCGCGGGATTTAAATTCATCTGGAGTCGTTTTTGACCCCGGGTTACCGTCTTAGGGTTAACGAAAAATAATTAAAGCGTATAGGCTGAGCGCTAGTTATAAATTATTAATGATTTGTCAGGTTCCTGCGTCCGGTCGATAACTTACCGAGTCTTTTAAAATGCTGCTAATCGTCAGAGACGTTGTTCGGAGGTGGCAGCACGATCTTGGAGCGCACTGGTTCCTGCCAAAATGAAAACCCTCTCGATAAAGTAGCTTTCATCCTCAAAAAAATGTCATTATCAAAATTGAGCCCGCAATATTTTATTTTTCGTGTTGCAGAATAATGACGTAGTGTCTAGTCAATAATGGCATCCAGGAATTCGTCCATAACCACCAACAAGAGGAAAAAAGGTGAAAATCACAAATTACATAAATTTATTTCAGTTTTTGAAATAAGTTTTCGCGCTAAATTAAAAAATCGTTCTGACATTTATAACGAAATTGAAGCCACAACAAAAATTAATTGTTTTCATAACTTGGAGTCATTTTCGATTTTTTGCCTATTTTACAGAATTTTCTACCGAATTGAGTCGAGTTTTGGTGAGCGGAAGTACAACTATCCAAGAAACCATCAGTTCGATCAGCGTCGAGTCCGCCGGCGAGGTGAGCTTTTTATTCCTAATTTTCTATACTTTTTTCGTAAACTTGACTCGATCCAAACGTCACTGTTTGTATTCCTGAGGATTTTCCCATAATCCTAACCGTATTTTCACGACTGCGAAGAGAAATCGTGGAAAACTCATGAGAAAATGACAGAAATATTTTTTACCATGTTTTACTTGGTCAATATTATGAGGAGCGGTCACCCAACCGAGTACTGACCCCGTCTGAGGCTGGTTAACTTGACAAATCTTTGAATTCGATAAATTTTCTCCGTGTATTTTGTACGGTTTTCAAAAATAATTTTCTCGACGACGTTGGCCGAAATCATTACTCAACGATTCATCATTCTCGAGGGTGGAGGAGCGAGCCCATACGAGCGTACGTTCCGACGAGAGGTGTCAGATTAATCGAGGCGAATCTAAAAGTCTGGCTAATAAAATAAATAACGTCCAACGCAATTGTATCCTCGTGTACGTACATTCGTCGCTTGTCTGACCATGCGATTACCACTACCACTTCCGCACAGCTACTACTACTGCAGTTTTTTCCTTACGTCACCGCGCACGCGAGAACGAAGCATCTAAATTAAACTGAAAACCAAACGCACACGCGCGAGCTCGTACTGGCATGTATTACCAACGCAGATAAATATTGGTTACGTGCCAAAATCCTCGACTCGACGAAACAACGAAAAAGAAAAAAAAAATTATCGCTACTTTCCACGTTTCCCACAAATGTCGATACCATTTTTTTTTTAAGTTTCCTTTTGCTTCGCTCTTTTTTTTTACTCGGAGAAAACGGAGGAAAAAAATTGCTCCTTGAGGGTTTTTTTTTTCTGGATTTTCGAAAGGGGAAATTTTGGTGTGACGATTTTCGAAATGTCAGAAAATTCATTGCACGATCCACGATCAAAATATTCGAAATTCGAATTAAAAGTCTTGGCAGACTCGAAGCGATTAATTGAAGTGAATAATTCAATCATCTTACTCGTTTTTTATGAGTGTTAAGTAATTTCTGTATTTTCATCTTCCGCAGCCACGGGTTTTGATCAAACTCGTTGCATCGATCGTTTTGACTGTGTATAAGTAGATAAAGTTTGTCTGAGTCAGACCATTCCGAGCCAAACGGTTTATTCCACTCTGATTCGTCATGGAATATAAAGTCGAAAATTTTGGCATTCCATCAAAAATGGCATACGAAGTATTTATTATTATTTTTAGCGAAATTTGGACGAAAATAATATCGAAATTTTTCATCCCCTGCTCTCTTTCTCGAAGAATCATTTCTCTTCGCATACTGACTTTATTTTGTTCGTCAATAACTTTTTTCTGCGACGTGAATTAGACGAAGATTTTTTTACAATTACAAAAAAATCGTTGATTATTGCATTTTTGAGCTGCAGGCAAATTACCAACACTTTTCATTGTCAAATGCATTCGAGAGACGACGAGAGAGGAAATTTCTACAGTAATTCGTGCCGGATGCTAACGGGACCGTGTAATGGCTCTCCATTTGTTTCTCTCTTGCTTTTCTTTCTCTTTCTCCTGTAATTTGAGGTTCATACGCTTTATCGTTTACCGGTTTGTCGTCTGCCAACAATTTGATGATTCGTGAGTTTAACAACCGTCACGAAAGCCTGAAAATCATGTGAACGGGTCACACATTGTAAAACGTGAATTACAGCTATTAAATAATTCGAGACGACATTATTGACGATTCACTTAATTCCTTTAACAAGATTTCTCCGCGATTTCAATCCGAATAATGAAAAATCAATGAATGCATAAATATTGAAAAGAAAAATGCATTTTTTTCCTCTATTATTTCTAAAAATGATTGACTCTTCATGCGCATGATCCACGAGACAAAAGTTTAACAAGTTGGAATTGTGCGGACGATCGTAAAGAAGATCCATTCTTGGCGCTTTGTCATTCAGCCAAATTGGCATTTGGTCGCGACGTCTTGTTCAGAGAATTCGGAAAATCGTTAAAATTTCGTCGATTTATTCGACGGATTCTCGACTCTGACCGTGATCTCTTTTATAATGGCCATATTCGTGATTGACGATGAAACATTAAATGCAAATATTTTCATTCTCATCCTGCTGCGCGTCCTTTCCAACCTCGATATTTACTGGCTCACTTGATCGGCTGTTTACAATTCATCTGGCACCAGTACCATACACAATATTTCTCACACTTTCTTCACACCAAGAATACTAATTTTTCGAAATTCCACTGTGTGACACAATCCACGCGGAGAAGCAAAGTTGTTTTCTCATTCGAAAAACAACTTATTCATCAGCGCGCGGCTCCGTTCCGGCATCTCCTGACAAATTAGTTTCAATCTCTTCCCCATTTATTTTGACCAAAAAATTCGCAGCAAATTTTCGAAAAGTACATTTCATTTCCTCACAATCGTGGCACGGATAAATGCAACTTTTGGTTCCGGCTGTTTATTCATTATTTTGACTTTTCATGCACTCGTCGCGCAACTCGAAATTTATCCCGACGAGAGTTTGCTCAAAATATTGAAAATCGTGATTCGAACGTCTTCGAATTTCCTTAAATTTTCACATTGACAAAAAAATCAAATATTTGTTTGAAATTCTGTACATCAAAACTGACATTTTTCTTCTATGAAGAAAATTTTTCTGACGTCACGGAGATATTGAATTTCCAATTTTTAACCTTTTCCATCTAAACGCGTGTGAATTCAAGTCGCGGTTTCGTTTATGAGCTGCAAGACAATGTGTTGAGGATTTTTCTTGAGGAATTTCGAGTCATAGCTTTTCCGGCTATTTGCAACAAAAAAAAAATCCCGAATGCGTGCGCGTTTCGTTAAAAAGTTGCAAAAAAAATGGATTCAGGATTTTTTCTCACTCAATGCCAGAAAATTTTTCTACATAGCAGAAAACTGTTAGTTTTGGTGCAAAGAAAGTTTAGCAAAATTTTGAAAGGACCCTAAATAAAGTCGTTTTGTGACCTTAAGCAAAAAGTGGAAAATTCGTCGATAGTAAAAGGAACAAAGAACGTTTGCTCATCTTTAGAAATGCCTGAAGAAATTCTGGATCGAATTATGAAAAAAAATCATCTACATCGCGCATCAATTACTTTTTTTTTTCTTTCAAGTTGCACCCAGATGTGGTAAACGTGGTTAAAATACAGTCAGGAGTTTGTACTCGAGCTTCGAAAGATGTATTGGGGAAGTAAAGAAGGGTAGCTATTTCTGGTCCAAGTGAACGAGAGAGAGCGAGAGAGGGAGAGAGAGCGAGAGAGATAGGGAAAAAAACGTGCAGAGGCTGAGGAGAGTCTCGGCAAACGTGCAAACGGCTCTTAGCCGCACTTCGGGTACATTTTAGTCTGGCGTTAGTCTCGCTCGTGTGCCACCGTATTCCTAGTGTAACGATAAGATTTTAAGTTGTTCCTTTTCCTCCATTTTCTTCATTTTATTTCAATTCCCACCGAAGAACGCCCCGTCTGGTCCATCAGAGGATAGTTGTCTCTAAGATTCGTGCCCGAGTGACTCGTGACGTCCGAGAAGATGCCGAAAATCCATCTTCTTTGAACACTAACTGAAACTCTCGTAAAAAAAAAAAAAAAAACATACAAACCAAAACCAAAAGCCCAAACAAAAGGACAATTCAAGTCGAGAAAGCGTCGAGGCATCGTTTGCTCCTCAATTACTCAAATTACCGGCTGCGCAATGCGAGAAATTTAAATTGATGGGTGCGACGACCATTTTTTTCCCATGTGACATCATTAAATCTCTGAATTGACAATTTGATCGTTTTTTTATCAAGATTATCGAGTGCGAATGGCAAAATTCTCCCAAATGGGCAATTTTTCAATAGTGAAAACATCAAAATTTGCCTGCAGCAGTGAAAAATATGAGGATAATTATTTTTCATCGTGAATTTTCGACCTGAAAAGTGACGTTTAGCCATTTTCAAGCAGCAACCATGACATGCCGAAATAATTAGACAAAAGTGTGTGTTTCGAAATAGAGGCGAGGAAAATCATCGAAAACGATTCGGTTGAGGCACAAAAAGAGAAAATTGATACCTCGACGTTCAGAGCACAAAACTCGTGATGAACAGGAATGAAAATTGTAACGGAAATTTCAATGAGTTCGCGAAGTTTGAGTGGCAATGACGTACAGTTGTTAAAGTACTCGCGGTGAAGTCGAATCAAGGAAATAGTGACTTATGGTGTTTAGTTGGAGGAAAGACGAAGGGGAGACGCGAGATTGAGGAAGAGCGACAGTGAAATAAGAGAGGGGGGAGGGGGGAGCGAAAGCGCGAAAGATGCGGCAGTATAACGAAAATAGACCGGGTTTCCCTGCGGGAGGTAATGCGTAAAGTTGAGTGAACTGTACACCAGGATAAATCGCATATATTTCGGGAAGCCTCGGAGTTACGAGGAATAATCCAAAATTTTCCACTCGCCAGTGATGGATTTTCCACGAGGAAAGAATTTCTTCATTTTTCACATTTAAAAGATTAAACTCTGAAAACAAAAAGGAAGCAAAAGAGTTTAGTGTCACGCGATTTGAGAAAAAAAATGAGTCGACCAATATTTTCTACTCCAAAAGAAGAAAAAAAACGGTTGGCAAAGTTTATCACGAGGATCAGCGGAGCCGAATAAATTAGCCTGATCTACGAGACTTGATAAAATTGTCAAGCGCGCGGAATACCGATTTAATTATATCCGGAGAAAAAAAGTGTACGACAAACAGCAGATGAGGCGAAGAATTGAGGTTGAAAATTGGTGCCGAGGTTCCCACCGCGAAATCTCACGTGCAACGATATACACGTTGCGAATAAATTGTTCACCCTCCCGCAAACGTTTATTGTGCAGATGAGCCACGGGCTGTGTTCCAAAAAGATAAATGAATGAATCGAGCGTTTAGGAAAAGAGAGAGAGGGCGAAAGGGAAAGACCGCGAGAAGAGCGCGTGAAGCTCGTTGATAAATTTATTGGATTACGAGCTTTCGACATGACGTGTGGTATTTTTTATATGCCGTTTATTCGGCCGCAAAGTTCCGGAGAATTAGCGATACAGCGAAAAAGGGGAAGGAAGAATTTATAGGAAACAAAAAACAAACAGAGTGAGAGCAACGAAAAAGAAAGAGGAAAAAATGGCTCGCGTGACTCCCTTGACGCGAAAATAACCCGAAACCGCCTTCGACCGGGGTGCGACGATAGCTCGAAAAACCTTTTTTTCTTTTTCTTCTCGCCACTCACTCACACGCAAACAATTGTATACCGAAAGTAGGTAAAAAATCCATTAGAATTCATTGACCCTTCGGTGAACTTTTGTAACTGAAAATTCGTGACGCTTGACGTGCCGAAAATTGGGAAAATCCGTGTAAATTCCAAGTGGAACTGAGAGGAAAAGAGTGAAAAAGGGGATGAGAAACGTCCGAGTGTGAAAATGTCTCAACGCGAGGAGTCCTCGTCCGCGACGAGTGATGAAACGCCGCCAATTTATTACACCAACAATCGCGAGACAAAAGAGAAAAATTTCCAAGAAGTTTGAAAGAGCTGCTGAAATTAAATGTGACGACAAGTTAGCGAAAAAGACGTTTTTAATTTTTCTCTTTGTGACCAAACGGAACGTAAAGGAGTTTTCTATCGGGACTGAGTTGATGAAGCGAATGAAAATTTGATTAAGAGGGCGACGAATCGAGGAAATGTCGTTTTGCAGGATAACGGGGAGGAGCAGGGGCCTCCCCAAACCAAATTATTTTCCTCTTTTGCCTCCGATAAGTCCAGCCGATGCCAAGAGATTCTGTCGGATAACCGGAAAGTCTTATGGCCTACCGACCCATCATTACATTCCTGTGCTTCTCGGTGTCCATGCGAATGACAAATCAAAGTGTCGAATTACCAACGTGTCTAGTAAACTTGGTCAGCACCATTACAACGGCGGGTTACTCTTAGGAGAAAGGAAAAAGCACGTTATCCTGAAGGACTATCGTTACGTTTTTCCTGTGCTGAAGGACGACGACGAGCAACAAAAAGCACTGCGAGATTTATTGAGCGGCAAGGAGACAGCGGAAGAGGAGCAGTCGTTGAAGTTCGTTTACACGGTTGACGAGCGCAGATGCAGTTTAGTTTTCCCGGCTAGGTTGGAGGCTGCTGTCCGCGATGGTGACGTCAGAGACGTCATGTTGTCGCGGGATTGCGATACAGTTTTGTTGCGATTGAAACAAGGCAAAAACGTCTCCGTCGACTTTCGGAATCTCGACGTATTCGAGGACCTCTACGACGGACTAGGACCGCGTGAGGATGTCCTTAAAGAACGCGAGAAACTGGAGAACGAAGCAAAGAAAAGGAAACGCAAACGTACCGCGGGCCTCAGTTATGCCAAGAAAATATTTGAAGATAAAGAAAAAGTGGCCGACGAAGAGGAACTTCGGAAAACTAAGCAACTGAAACTTCGTAGTATCAGAGAAGAGACGAGATTAAAGGAGAAAGAAAAATACGTCAGATGGAAACACATCGACCTGGAGAACGCTCGATCCCAGGCTACGGAACTGACTACGATTTCGGAGAATTGGGAAACAATTGCCAAACACTTGACCAGCAGGAATTGCGATTGGAAAGAAATTGATAGCAATGGACAAGAATTCCATGGGGAGCCATTGATCGAAAAAATTCCTGCTCCAGTCCAGGCTGAACCGGAAACCATCGATCTCGAGGCGACTGCAATAGGCGCGGTAACATCGCCGATTTCGATCGAGACCGGTGGCCTCGAAGTCATTTCCGTTGTTAAGCCGTTCGCGCCACTGAACGTCGTTCCTGAGGCCGGACTTCAGCATGCTCTGGAAACGATTCCGCCTCATGAACTGGAAGAAACTGCCGATGTGGCTTCGAAATTTTCAGCCGCTGGCAAGCAGGCGCACGAAGTTTTGCCGAGGATTGAAGAAATCCCCGAATTAGTGAAGAACGTTGCAGAAGGAAAAAGTCACGTGATGCATAACGTGAAAGGTCTGAAGATCGATGTCGAGTCTGCTCAGAGATTCGTGACTGGACAGACTGTCGAAACGCCATCCGGGCCGATATTCGTTCCAGGCCAAACGCTAAAAACTCCCAAAGGCAATACCTTTGTGCCTGGCTTTACGGTCCACACTCCGGACGGACCTCTTCTCATACCTGGGCAAATAGTATCCGTGCCAGAGAACAATGGCGAGAAGACATCAGTGTTCGTCGCTGGTCAAACCCTCCCAACGAAATGTGGCCAACGTTTCGTCCAAGGACAAACAATCCATACAAGCGAAGGAGCCAGATTCGTAACAGGACAGACTGTCCTCACCGAAGAAGGTCCCAAGTTCGTCGCTGGTCAAATTGTGACGGAAAATAATTTTGTACCAGGTCAAACGATCCTCACCCCAACAGGAGCAAGATTCATGCCTGGCCAGACGGTTACCGATCAGCATGGCGAACATGTTTTCGTGCCTGGACAAAGTGTCGAGCAGAACGAGACCTGGACATTCGTGGCGGGCCAATGCCTCGCGTCATCCACCGGAGAGTCAATGTTCGTACCAGGAAGGACTTTGCTCACCCCGGAAGGTCCGCGTTTCGTAGCGGGCCAAGATGTAACTGCAAGTTCGGGCGAATCTCACTTTGTTCCTGGAATCAGTGTCGACTCTGAGGAAGGTCTGAAGTTTGTACCCGGAACCACTGTGGAAACGCCACAAGGTCCAAAGTTCGTGGAAGGTCAGATGATGAAGACTCCGGAAGGCGTGAGATTCGTGCCGGGCTCAACGACCATTGACAAAGCCACTGGCAGCTTCGAATTCGCGGCAGCAAACACGATAAACGAATTGGTGTTCATGGAAGCAACTCCGATTGGAATTCCAGTGGATCCGAAGACGGCTAGCGCCATTCCACTCTTGCAGCAGCAAGAGGTATATGGTCATATGGTGCAAACGGACGATGGGGTCGAATTCATTCCTGAATGGACGCAGAAATGTCCCGAAGGGAAAAGGATCGTTCCGGGTCAATTGGTACGCGGAGGAAAAGACAGTCCAAGATTCGTACCTGGTGTTATGACGGAGGAAGGTTTCCTACCAGGTCAGATAGTAATGACGGAGAAAGGCGAGCAGTTCGTACCTGGACAAGTAGTAGATACGAGCAGCGGTCCGAAATTCGTGCCTGGGCGAATGGTGGAAACTCGAAGCGGCTCAAAGTTCGTCCCAGGTCAAACAGTAGAAACGGATGATGGTCCGCGTTTCGTTCCTGGTCAGATTGTCCAGACAAAAGTAGGTCCTACATTTATACCGGGTCAAGTTATATCGACGGAGGACGAAGGTTCAAGATTCGTACCGGGACAAGTGGTCGACACACCGGAAGGTCCGAGGTTCGTTCCGGGACGAGTGGTAGAATCTGGAAAACACGGGGTGACCTTTGTGCCAGGTCAAATTGTGCAAACGGAGGAAGGACCACGATTCGTTGCGCCAGATCTAACCGACACCCCGGAAGGTGAAATGGAATTTTCCGTCCAGGGTTTCGAAGTGACTCCGGAAGAGTTGGGACTTCTGAGACCTCAACATCTTCAGTACAACGCTCGATCCCACGTTCAACAAGGTGAGGCGAGTATCGACGCTCGCATGTTGCGACAACTGTCCGAGGCTGGCATGTCAATCGGTCGCAAAGTCTCAGCCAACTTGCCGAATGTCGATGTCGACGTCGATCCAACTGCCCTTGCCCTCGAAAACGCACTAGTCATCGCGGAACAACTAGGATTGCGAGGAAACTCCGCCATCCAAATGGCCCAAGTGGCTTCGACGATATCCCAGCTGGCGAACAACATTGTCAAGCAACAACAATTGCAGCACTTAACCACCGTAGTAACGAATGGGAAACAATCGGCAGGACTGCTTGTTGCTAATGGGAGCAAGGAAAACGGAAGTGGTGACGGAGAGGTCAACTGGTTCAAGGAAGCAGTAAAAGCTTCGATAGCAGCCGCAGTCCTAGCGATCACTGACAACCCTGACGAAGAATCCTTACAAAATGTTGAGCAGTCAACGGATCAGAACTACGTTTTGTCGTCCATCAGTGAAGCCTTCAACGTGGTGCTGCGCCGAGGTGCAACCTCTATCGACCAATCGGTAAGCGAGGTTTTGAAGATCCTGCTCGTGCCTGAAAACCGTACGACTCTGTGTCAGCAAGCAATGCTCGATCTCCTCGAGTCCAGTAGCAACAAAATTGACATATTGAAGTCGACCGTAGTTGGTCAAACTCTCAAGGATGAAGTCGTAATGGAAAGATTGTCAGCTGTTTTGGAGGAAGAAGTGGGCAGCGATTTGGTTGGTTCAGCTTTCAGGAACGTTTCACGAGGAGATCCGGACCTGGTTTCGAGAGTGCTTCAAAGAATTTCCCAGGAAGTAGCTGGTCTCGCGACGGAAAAGGAAGCGGCGGAGACTCTACACAAAGCCATAGTTCATGCGGTTGGTGAATCCAGCGAGTTACGTGTGAAAGAACTTTTGAGTGACGAGGGTTCGCAGGTGAGAGATTTGCTTCTCCAAGCTGTAGGGTTGGCCCGAGCTCTAGGGATGTCTTCGACAGCGAGTAGCCTTCTGGCGGTTATAAGTGACGACGAGTCCACCCAAGTTTTGGCAGGTGACAAGTTGACTCTGGACATTCTCAAGAGACTGACAGTGATGAGGAAATTGGCTGAGGAAAGGCCGCAATTCGTTAGTGCTTTGAGAGACTTGTGCAGTGATCCAGAATTGGCTAAAACGGATCCACGCTTGAGAACTCTTGTAAGAGAGAGCGCCGCACTGATGATCGTGCCGGAAGAGACGCCTCTGAAGTCTTCGGTCGATGTTCCATCGGCGCTCCTCCGCGCGGAGAACAGCCTCGCAATGGAGGAATTTCTCATGAGAAGAAGTCACGGCCCGTCCAAAATTTTCATGATTTTGAAGCAGGGCATTCAAGCCGTAGTTCCAAGAGAAGCTTCCCGAGCTGTGCTCACGGGTCAAGTGGCTTACACAGTTCTAGACGAAGACGGTATCACCTATTTCGAGCCTTTGCACGTCTTTTCGGCACTTCGTCTCAATGCACCAGCTGCCCATCGTTTCTCCATGTACGCTTGTCCCGTGGCTGGTGATGATGATTATCTGGATGCTGAATTGACATCCACCTTGACCATTGGTAGCGTATCGGGAACTTCGACCACCAGTCCAGATGGTTCATGCAACGGACACTTCTCCAACTCCCAACAACATTATCGTCCACATCAAGAATGCAACAGCAACGGTGGCGTGACATTGACGAGATCTGATCGTACCGAAGAAATATCTTCGAGTCCCGAAAACACACCGAGCTTTCGCAAGCTCAGCAGTCTCTACGTCGACAGCTATTGTGACAGGGTAATACTTTAGGTTGATTATAACCCACCTCGACGTTCATCCATCGTCTGCTCTTAATGTTCGTCCACCTTCTCATTGTGACGAGTAAAACACGAGTTAACTTCTAAATCAGCCATTCGAATTTCGCACAGAAAATACGGACAATTAAAGTTTGAGTCGTAGGCATTTTGCCTGGACCGTTTAGCAGATCCATAAATCATCCACGAATCCAATGAAATTTATTTATTTTTGTCTCTCCAAGCGAGCTACCTGTTCAGCTACTCCTCGATCGCAATTTCATGACCCCTTTTTCATTCGTAGAACTAGTCTCGTTCATTTTTAGATCAAACGCGCCGAACGAGCAAGAAAAATCGAGTCTCATTTACACGCAATCTCAAATGCCCCGAATCTCGCTTCCAACATCCAACGCGATCAGACTCCTCGGATAAGAAAATCATCTTTACGCGCACTCGACTCAACTCCCGGTTCAAGCTTCTTGGACATTTGATATAGCGCTTAAAACCACTTGTTAATTCCCCCTGACTGGTACAAATATAGATTCATTAAAAATAGATCTAACCACTCCGGAATTGGAAATGTCATGTCGAGAACACACAGAGCGTTACTTTCGCTTGTGTGCGAGCTAATATCCACAATTCGTTACTCTCTGTTTTTCGCCCTCCTGTACACTTTCGCGTATTCTTGATCCTACTCATCATTCAAATACGTCGCAATCACCATTCTGCAATTACTCTCTTTGGAGGCTACACAAGTTTGCCATTAGTGGCTCGATCGCTTTCCTCGTCCATGGAAATATTCATACGATCGTCAATGTCCAATTTACACTCGACTGACATTCTCTTTATTCCGATCTAAAATTACTGACCAAATTCTTAAAAATAAAAATTCTCTCGTAATGTCTTCAAATAAATAAAATTTATCATTATCATTTCTGGAGCATTCTCAGAAATCGTTGATGAAGTGTTTGCACAATTTTCCAGTCTCCTCAGATCGTTTCAAAAAATTTCTTCATATTTACAGTTTTTTTTATCAAGTAGAAAAATTGCAGTGACGTCGCAATCTTTTTGCTTCGAGTCAGGCAACTTTGAGCGAGACGAATCTACGCCAAGATTTCCAATTATAAGTGATTAATGAGTCTCTCCAACTAGTCAAATATAATGACGACCAGAATAATTTTATAGCTCGTTCGAAATTCGGTGATTCATTGAATTTTTCTTCACGATATTTGTTGAGAAACTTTCTGACGTTGCGTTTCAGAAATCCGTGGAAAATTTCATCGTCGTGAAGGATTACGTTGCCGAGGACGATGAAGGATTCTCCGTGAATGTTGGCGACATCGTCGAGGCCGTCGATTATTTACACGATTCTACCAAGTGAGTAAAAAAATCGCTCAGACTAAACTTTGCTTTTTTTCACTCGTTCAAAAATTCATAATTAACTCAGCTTCAGTCAAGTCGCTTCGTCTTCTTAGCACAATAAAGCAAATTGTCAGCTGCTCAAATCTTCCCTGAGAACGACCACGCAATTTCGAGAATCCTTCCAAAGCATAAATAAATTTAGAAATGTTTGCAAATTGCGAAACTCCGAAAAGAAAAATGCAAAGGCAAATTCGATAAATTGAAAAACAAAAACAATGTTTCTGCGAATTTATTTTAAACTTAAAAACTGAGAATAAATTAAAAGTCCAAAATGTCCATAATCAAAAATCATGTTAAAAACAATAGGGAAAAAAAATTGGCGCTCGTGGGAATGAAATGAAAACGGCGTGTCGAGTAAATACGTGTTGGTTGACGATGAAATTTGAAAAGATCATTTAAGCCTCTCAGACATAATGTGTATACGTTGTCTTCTCGTTCGTCTTTCTGACTGGCTTTTGATTATTTTCACTGTCTTATTTTTACGCCTGCTTTCGAGACGTTTCGACGAGCTTCAGCCCGTCAATTTTCTACACCGAGGATCAACGTCACGTCTTCTCTTTTACACATATTTACGTGGCCCTCTCAGTCCAGCCGGAAATAATGTTTTATATATACTCAAGAAAAATCCATGAAACACTATTAAGCTCGTTTTTTTAAGTGCACCATAAAAAATAAAGCGATTCCTCCCAAATAACAAGTTGGCCAGAAAAATAATTAGCGATGAGCTTTTCATAAAAAAACAAAATCATTCAAACGAATGCCTTTCACTAAAAAAAATTCATCATTCATTATTAACTCTGTAAAACTTTGAGCGTAATGGGAAAAAAAAACGAAAAATAATACGATGAAGCGAGCGCATGGAACTAATCATCAGACAAATCATCGTGCGAAATCATTGAAGAAAATAACATCGACCACGTAACAAAAAGCTTTGTATCATCAGAACCGAGAAAAATGGTAGAGACTCGAGAAAATAAGAAAAACGAAACGAAGAAGAAATAAATTGTAGGAAATCGAAGATGGATGCGGATTTAGAGGTTGGCCACATTGGCGAACGCCTGGATAATGCAGCAGCTAAACACAAACTATCAATACGACCGAGAAGAAAATACGTGGACCCTCGATCGAGACTCGTCACGAGATCAAACTCAGACTCCGATATTCATAGGTAAGCGAGGAAAATCAGAGAAAAGCCAACAGAAAAAAATCATCAAGAGCTAAAAAAAACTTTTCTTGGATCAGTAAAAAAAAAAAAACGGAGACCGGAAGGTTTTTGAACCACAAGCACGTCATGCCGTCGGAAGTTCATTGACCCATAGACGGGATATTGACCTCGACCACGGTATGGATTCCGAGGCCAATTTCGAGCGGAACTTAATCGAAAAAAATTCATTCGAAAATCGTTTTCAATCGATAATTTTTATTCCGAAACGCAAAATTATTTAAAAAAAGGTTGAATGGGACCAGGGAGTTCATTGACCTCGGTGGAGCGAGTGGAATAAATTTCCGACTCCCTCGCACGTAAATGAATCAATGTGAAAATCGTTTCGATCGAAATTCACGTCGATTCCATGTCCTCGGGATCGCAGCTCCAATCAAAAGTCATTTCCACTAATTGCAATTCCTCGGACAATATGAATTGGACAATTCCTCAGCTTCTACATAGTCCAGTCCAAATCCTCGCACTTTCCCATCATTTCACGCCTACCGAGCCAGCAGAATAGGGGAAGAAATAAAAAAAAAACGCGAAAGATCATGAGAGAAGTTTGTAGTCGAGCGCTATTTCTGCAAACGCACTTGCGACTCGACGTCAGTTTTGTCTGACCCTCGAAACTCGAACAACTTTGGATCTTGAGGTTTTACCAGATGCAAGTGCATTATGCGCGTGAAATACTCAAATAATTTACGACCAACATTCCAACAGGAAAATAAACCAACGAAACCGACATTTCTTTTTTCTCAATCATTTTTTTATTTATTCTTAGCGAAATAAATAAAAAATATGACCGAAAAAAAATCGAAATTCTCAGTTTCCTATGACCATCACGAAATGAAGATTCCGAAGAACTAACTCATCAATTGATTTTGTTATAATTATCGAAACTTCGGTGTTTTTAGTATCGCACTTGGCCACACTTGGTCTGCCAAACCTGTCGTGTTTACGGCCCTGTATCTCCGTAAAAAATGAATGTATTGAGCTTTAATTGCAGTGAAATCGAAACCCCGGGCACGGAGCAATACAGCCAAGCAACTCATGGCACCAAAAAGTTGCTTGATAAGCAAAAATATTTTTTACAAGACGACGAGCCGCTAAAAAAAGGTCAAAATATCCTGCTGCTTTCTATCGCGATTTTAATTAAATACAAATATATCGGTCTGACAAAAATTGGGTAGAAAAAAGTTTCTGATTCGTTGTTCCTGAATTTTGGAACTTTTTTTTTATGTTGGCTCCACCTTTATGACTCAAAGCTCGCATGATCTATTGGGTCGTTTATGCGAGTCCTATTATAAAATCGTATCTCCGTATATCACGGCCTCATATTTTTCTGGCACTCAAGATTCAAGTGAAAATCCACTGCCGTCCTGAATTCACTCGATTTCATGGAAATAAATCGCGTAATTATCCGTTCGGTCCAATTATCGCGATGACAATAAATAAAGAATCCGAATTAGCGTTTTTTTTTTTGACGATGAAACAATTTTTCTCTTCCGAAATTATAATTTGAAATGCACACGCAACATTTTTTCAAGTCTTAAGACGCCAGAATGAATTTTTCTCGTGGAAAGTTTTCTCACGTCGCATTTCAATGAGCCTGAAATTTTCTGAAAATAGATGTTCAGCAATGCATTACTTTGGACACTCGCGCGCGGTAGCCAAAGGTGAGGTTCAAGATTCTGTGACATTCTGAGCTCGACTTCGAAGATCAGTCTCTCAAAGTTATTGCAATTTTGGCAGCCTCGCGAAAATACACGACGAGAGCAAAATCGCAAATCATTTCGACCGAACAAAGACGCGTCGCTCTTGGATCGTATCCACTTGAGCTTCGTAAATTTCTCAGATATTCTGTACGTACAGGAATTAATTGAGTGTGAATTTCAAAGAAAAAATGAATTGATTGTTATTATTAATTTCAAATTATTGAAAATTATGCGGAATCGATTGATTTTTTCTGACCAACTACGTATTCGTCTATAGAAAAAAAAATAACAAATTATTTTTGCTGGTCCTTTTTTTTTAATTATAAAACTTATTCTCACGATATCGAAACAATAATTTTCTAAATAAAACAACGCGCTGTATGCATAGGTCAGGTCCGAAAATTACGATTGTTACGGTTTCATTGAAATATTACCGATCGTTTATTTTACTCACGACTTAAATCATACTCGTACGTTATAGATAGACGAGAACACGTGGGCAGAGCCTACATTTATATCGGGACGAATGACTACACTTTATATCGCTTGAACGTAGCTCGGGCGAGTTTGACTCATCTTCCATTCAACAAACGTCAAATAAATTTTTAGTCACCCCGCTCAAGAGCTATAATCGTTTGTTCAAATATTGTTCCTCGTATGTGGAAGAAAAGCGAAATTTCGATGACAAAAACGTTATTAAATGGATCGGATCGTTCGCCATCGTTTTTACAGAGTTGCGTGCTACTTTTTCTTACGAATTTTTTCTCAGGGCTCTCGTCCGGAAAATTGATGGACGCGAGGGGTGGCTTCCAGTCTCGATTCTTATGCAAACAGCCCTTAGCGAGGACAGCTCGACTCTCACAAGTCAACATCGACCCGAAGACTCTCGATATCGAAGAGAGTACGTAATAAAAAAAATTTCTAATCAATATCGAAAGTTTTTGAAGAATCAGACAAATTGGGTTTTGCCGATTTGGAAAGTGAATCGCGCGCTCTTTTGCCCGTTTTTTAATCGTTTTACCGCATTTTTCACCAATTTTTTTACTCGAAGCAAAATTACCCAAAGCTCACGTGATTCTGCATTTAAAAAAAACGAAAAGAATGAGCCCAAGTTGAATGCTTTTCGTTTAATTTTACCGGAGACATGGATTTTTCAAAATTGGGCTCATTTTTGACCCGAAGCATCTCGAGTTTTGTTTTGATTGTTTTTTATTTTTTATTTTTACAGAGCTGTGGTCAAAGAATTGGTTGAAACGGAGGAAGAGTTTGGTAGGGACATTCAGCAAGTTGTTGAGAGATATTTGAAGCCACTGGACAGTCCAGGAGTGCCGAGAACTGTTCGTGACAACAAAGAAATCATCTTCACGAACCTCAAACAAATAGCTGATTTTCATAACACGTAGGTATTTGAATAAATCACATGAGAATAAATAATTGAAACATGGAAACAAGAAACGCGACAGAAATATAACTAGACACGAAAAAAATGATTTGGGACACGAAAATCCTTGTTTATTTTTTGGAAATGATTCGTTTGCACAATCGACACAAAAACAAAAATTATTTCAATGAAAATCACTGAATCACATGCCCAAATCTTTACAAAACTCTCACCGCACACGCCACCCATTCGATTTTTCCAACTTTTATCTCTCAGCCATCGGAATCGAAATAGCGTAAGTTGTAAAATTGAAAATTTCTCTCTTTTCCTCTAATCAACATTGACAATCGTTTGATTATTTTTTGTTCGTATCATCCTCGAGGTGATTTGTAAAATTGTGATTTGGAATTGTGTCGTCATTGGTTTTTTCACGATAGACGTAGAATTAAAATCGCAAAAGGAGCGAAAAATTAATAAGTCATTGGGAAATTCCTGACCTTGTGGTTAAAAATATTAAAAATGTGTTTTTCTTGCTTCCTCATCGTGTTTATAAACTGTAAATCGTTTCTTTCCGAGCCCAACGACGATCGTCTAACCAAAACTTTTTCATCATTCATCATAACTTGACTTTTATTATTCCGATTTTTTAATCGTACGATTTTTCCTCACGAAAATATAGTTGAACAAATATTTCATTTTTTTTAGCACGTCAATGTGTTTTTCGGCATGAAATTAATACGTTCCTCACTTAGATCTTTCGGCAGGGTACTCATCGAAGGTGTCAAGTATTATGCCGATCAGCCACGAATGCTCGGAAAAACATTTTTGAGATTGGTGAGTCGAAATTTTTTTCCAAAAATCATCATTTTCTCGGTATTTGGTTTTTTTTCACTCATTTTATTATTGTCTCTTTGTTTACACGAAGGAAAGGGATTTCGACAAACATGTTGCTTACTGTCGAGACGAGCCTGCAGCTCAGGAACTTTTACAAACGAACGAGCAAGTTCGAGAATATTTCGAGGTGAGTAATGAAACAAAAAATGTGAAAATGATACTTTGTAAAATTCTCAATATCAAGAACCAAAAACTTGTGTTTTTTTTTTTGTTAAGTTTCAACTTTTATAAAATTTTCACAAAAACAAAAAGTAAGCAGCTGAAGTTTTGTTTTTAATCGTGTACGAGGAAAAAAAAGCTACTCAAAAATTTGCACCAAAAGTGAAGTGAAAAAATACTTCATGGCCGATATTTTGAAAGTGCGAATTGGAATTAAAACCAGCTCCAGTTGGGAAGCCACGATGATATCCATTTGACTGGCCACGATTCGCTCAACGATGCCCAAGAGAAGCTTTCCCATGATGGTAGCTGGGGGAATGGAATCACTGGCATTTGTCCTACGTCCCACTCGAGTAGGTCCCAAGGAAGCTTTTGCCAGCAAGTAGTACAAGTCTGGTTAAGCCATGTTAGGAATTTTTGATAGAAAGATAAGAAATCAATACTGCGTTTCTGAATGCTTTTGGAGCCAGAGCAACCCCTCGGGCTGGAGCCTAATTTGGTGGAGCAACCAAAAGCTGGTTCGATATAAAATCGCCTCAGTTTGTCGTTTTTCATTTTTTCCTTAATCCTCGCGAGTCTCGTTTCGAAATGTTGAATGTCCTTCAAATTTCGATCATTGGCTTTATGGGCTCGAGTTTTGTTTTTGGATTTTCCAGACTTTGTCTTTTTCCCAAGACGTTTAGAGTTCTGGCGTCCGGTTGAGAGGCTCTTCTCACTTTTTTTCAACGGTGAATTCGATCGAAGAGATTTTTCACTGGCTCCGATCAAGTTTTCGATTCTTTTCTCGTGCAACGATTTCAGACGATATTTTTCACTCTTTTCATCCTTGATTCCATTCAGCTGGAAAGTCTTTTTCGGGTCTTGGAATTCTCTCAACCTCGTCGAGTCGACTGACGTGTCAAAATACTTGAAACAAAAAATTACCTCTTGCTCAACACACTTTTATTTATTTTTATCAATTATTTATCGGTTTATCGATCTCGTTATCTAATTTTTATCACAATAATAATAATAAACTTACTAGAAGGAAGCAAATTGAAAATAAAACGAAAGAACCATCGCTACGAAACATAATACCGATGTGCAGTATCGTTCCCGTCCCCTCGATTTAAAGCTTCGCTTCACCCATTAATTCTCCTCATTAATCTCCTTCTCCAATTAATCAAATTCACCATGAATTATTCCTCGACACGATAAGACCTCAATATCGATGCATTTTCTTGCTAAAATGTTTTGAAAATTCGTGCGATTGCAATCGTATAAGAAACGCTATTGGATCGAGAGAAAAAATTCAATCTAATCGACTATTTAATCAGACACGATTAATCTCGATAAAAATGATTTATTTCCTGCGAGATATTTTTTCTTCGATTCACTTTTTACTATGACTCGAGTGACGTTGAAAAAAATTGTTCTTAATTAAATAATCGAAGCGATTGGTTCTTTGCGAATTGACAGCTCGAAGTCGATTTCAAAATCATTTCCGATCGTTAGTGAATTTCCAAATAATTGAAATAGGAAAAAAAATGGCAAGTCTCTGAAAAATCGAGTAAGAAAAAATATTTACTGGAAATTTTCGCAACGTTTTGGTCAAAGACGAATCGTCGGCAGAGCAGATTCCCTCGCGAGTCAAGCGACAAAGTTTGGCAGTTGGCAGAGCAGTTGGCAAGTTTTTAGTCTCACGCTCAATGCCAGCGAGAACTTTCGCAATGAATGAAAAAGTAGTAGAGAGCTTTTTCACTCGAGCGAGCTCCGGTGATAAAAGCTGATCGACCGAGACTCTGCGCGAACGCGATCCCGAGAGGAATAAATACGAAAAAACCGAGAGGAAAGAAAACACAGCGAGAGAAGAAGGTCACTGCGTGCTTCGGTGGCGCGATGGGCCAAGAACTTGATGAGTTTTTCGCAAGCCCGATTTTCCCACTTGAGCGACGAGCTCGCTCGTGACTGGACGAAATTCCTGGCCCAAGAATAATAGAATTTTGTTTTTTTAAACACACACGCGTAGAAAAATTCACGTTGAAAAAAATTGTCTCATCCGAATAAACGATGAAAGTTAATTAATTAATCTGGATGGGAAAGCAATCAGCGAATTTCTCGAACTTTTTTCCTCCTGGAACTAATGCCAGCAGTTGAGAACAATTTTTTTAGATTTCTCAGGGAAATGAAGAATTTTCGGAGGGACTGAAAAAAAGAGAAATTAGATTCGAATTTTTCTCGAAGAAATTTTTATTTCACGTGATCGATTCATTTCTCCAGCATTTTTTCCCCTTTTTTTTAGTACCTCGCAGCCAATTCGTAATGTTTGAACAATACGGATATTATATACGAAAAGATATAGATAACCAAGGAAAAAACTAACAATTACATAACGGTGGAGGCGAACGGGCGTCCATCCAGAGACCAAAATAGATCCAGTTATTTTTAACGCTTCGACATCTTCCATCGCTGTTGGACGCGCGGGCGCGTCCGATGGACCTCCGAAGATTCGTGGGATCGTCGAGATGAGAAAAAATAAAAGAAACAGTAAAAAACAAAAAACAGATAAAAAGAAAAAAGAGATGAAGGTTCATCCTTATCAATCGACAGCTCGCTGGCGTGACCGGGTTGAGAATTCCCCAAAGCCGCGGGAGGAGGGGGGAGGGGGAATTCTTCAGGGTTGATTTATCCCCCAGGGAATTGGATTGCAAATTCTTCTTTATTTTAGACGAACGTAACTCTATTTTTTATCAATAAAAAAAAAAATAAAATAAGAAAAAAAACGTTGTCATAAAAAATAATTAGAAAAAAACTTTATCATTTTCGATCGAATGGAAAATATCGAAATTTTCCCATGCATTTTACTCCGTCTAGGATTCCAAATTTTCTTCAAAATCATTTCATTGATAATTCTCTATTAATATAAAACCCGAGAATATTCGAGGGGGAAATAAAAATTCTTGAATCATTCGTGACTGTGTCAGCGTTCCGATTTGGAAATACTTCGAAATGATTTGTTTTTTTCTAATTTTTTTTTCGCATTAGAGGATCGATGTATTTATAGCCTATCGCCGACTATGTCAATGATGGCGCGTGGCTCTCGGTCAGAAGAAGAATTGCCGCGAGAGCACTGCCTGTCTGAGGCACTTTTTTTTCTTTCCTCCTCGATGAGCTTCGATGTGCCATCGATGTTTTGTCCTCAGTCACCAATGCTCCGAATAGAAAATCGAGTGCCAGATTTTTGTGTGCGATATATAGACTATTTATTTTTGTTTGTTTCTTTTTATTCGCATATAAACTCGTTTTTTTACTTTTTTTGTTTTATAATTCGGTTGACCGTTACTTATTTCTGAAGACCTTGAGTGAAAAATCACGCTGACGAGTTACTCAACGCGCGCGACTCAACTGTCAATCAATTCTCGTATTTTCGACATTTTTTTTTGAAAATCAGCCCAAGAAACAAGCCAAACTTTCGCTTGCACTCTGGATCGTTGACAGTTATTCAAATTTCTGATTTCTCTAATAAAAAAAAGCTTTTTTTTACTAAATAATTTCATTGGTTCCATGAAAAATATCACACAAAAAATTCGGATGAAAAAAATCTTGTTTTTATTGAAAAATTCCAACAGATCCATGAAAAATTATAATCGATGACGCTCCAAGCTCGTGAATTCGAAATTCTCGATCTCAAGCTCGATAAATCGAATTTGCGAAGAAGAATGGTGAAAAAATGGGTCGCGAGACCTTCAAAATAATGAAAAATCAGGAAAGAGACTGTGATTTTTTGAGAAGAAGTACAAAATTGATTAAGAATATTTTAATGGATTGTTTTCGAACTTTTTGGTGGAATAGGAGACAAAATTGTGTGCGAAACGTCGAGAGAGATTAATTATTATTTGGCGATCGAAAAAATGTAGTGAAAAAGAGCTTCTCTGAAGTTTCTTTTTGTTTTGACGAATATGGAGCTTCCAAAACGTTTGGATATTTTGGATTAGTGCACGTAAACACGAATACACGAGGATTAACGTGTATGTGGTCAGTTAGCAAAGTGGTATCGGCGTTTTCTTCTTCGTCTAAGTATAGACGGTAGCTGTATTGGCCTGAGAGGTTTTCTTCCCGCAGAGCTTTTGGGATGAACCACCGACCATCAGCTCTTCTTCTTCCTCTTCTTCTCCTTCTTCTTTGTGAGGTCTTGCCAGAGAAGATCCAGTCTGCGATCAGCAACTCGATCGGCATCTTCGACCACGAAACACGAAGAAAAGAGTATAGTGATTTAATTAATCACGAGTTGGAGCCATTTTGGCCCTTAAGGTGTGTTCAGTGGCTGGCTGTGCGCTCTACGATTTTTCCTGCGGAGTAAACTCGCTGGGAAATTGTTTTTTCTCATTTTTTTTTCGATTTATTTTTTTCTAATGAGTATCGGACGAATTGGGTGGTCGCGGAGATCATAATCGACGTCACTGGCATCGCGTTGACACTTGGCTGACGTCGACGTGCACGGAAATACGTCATTGACGTCATTTTCACTCGGCGATTTGTCTCCGTAATTTATTTTTCGTCGCGTCGCTCTATTGTTCAATTTTAATATCGTTTTCCCTGTCTTTTTCAACCCCCTTCGCCTTCATTCGCTTTATTGTGTGTCAATTCGAGTCGCGCGCGCCAAAAATACAACTCGCGTGTGTTTAGCGATCGAGATTTTCCTCTTCTCGGTCTTTGTCTCGCACGCGCTCACCCGGTGTCGGATTACAGAAAAGACCCCGACGTTTTAGTGCATCAAGATTCGGACTAAAACTCACGATTTTTCGTCTAATTATTCTTGCAGCCGTTATGGGAGTCACGAAATTGTGCTAAATTCAAATCGATCCTTCTTCGAATTCTTCTTTTTACGACCTTTTACACGTCGTTCGGAAATGTTTACGTGTGTTTGTGTTCGTTTCTTCGCTAGTGAACTACCGTCAGATTTAGTGGAACGGGATTGCGATCGTACCAAGTGCCGAAATCTCTGTGAAGCAAAATAATTTCTACTTTTTCAATCGAAGTGATCGCGTCGATTAGAAAATATTTTCGAGCGAGTGTTTCGGCCTTTGGAGATTTTACGTTTTCGTGTCGGTTTTTTTTAATCTTTTCTTGGTGCCGCGGTCACTTTTTTGGAAAATCCTTTTTACGATCTCTCTCTTCGGGAATACTCAAGACGATTTTTGTTTTCGTATTCTCAGGAGCTGAGCCAGACCCTCGGAGACGACAAGAGCGTTTCGGAGCATCTTAAGCTTCCGATACAACGCATCAACGACTACCAGCTCCTACTCAAGGTGAGAGCAAAAAATTACAGACCAGAGCACGTGTTTTTGCACTTATCCCATTTGTTGAAACGATCCTGCCATTTTTTCAGCTTTTCCGGAATAAAAATAACAAATAATTGACTCATTTTAATGATAATTATTGTGTGTGGCAAAATTGAACAAAAAGTTTCGAGCTTGATTAATTATCTCGGAAAAATCGAGTCTCTTCGGACGCTCCGTTTTGTCAGTAATCTGATTACAAAATTACGTGCAAATAGTTTTTGAATTTAAAAATTTTTGGAAGGGAGGCAAGAATTATAAAATTTTGTAATTAAAAAAATGATTGATTGGTGCGTTTACGAGTTTCCGGTGCATTAGAGCTTTGGCTCAGTGCCTTATCGAACTCTGCGTCGAATGATCAACGACTATGCACTTTGGTCTGTCACTCGAACGCACTTAATTATCGACAATTATGCCTTGAACTTTTTTTTTTATGAAAATGGGATTCCCAGGTCGAATTTCCTGTTTTTTTCTCGTGTCTGAATCTTTCAAGACTTCTTATTAATAATTCCAGGGACGTGGTTGTTTTGTTGTTGTTTCGTATATCTCAGCGAATATGACTCAAGCGTAAAACGGCGTTTCACACGGCTCGTGAAATTTATTTGATTTTTCAATAACGTTGCAACGTTTATAAAAGACCAGCAGGGTCACCGATCTAAATCTGAATCTGAATTCTCGCACGTTGCATGACAGAATTATACCCCAGCGACTCTGTAATTCTTGAAAACATTCCAGCCATCCTGCACTATATAGAAAAGATTTGTAAAAATATATCTCGAGTTGTCCGCAAGGAATGATGATTTCGATCAATGAAAACCGATCGATTTTCTTAATCTCATAATTTTCATGAAAATTCATCAACTCTGTTTCGATTAATTCTGCTGATTAAGCGATTTTTTTTCAACTCTCTCGTGTCGTGTTTCGTGTTAATCAACCGTGTGAAGATATTCGTTTAGCTCAGGAATCAGCCGCTATTATTTAATTACCCATTAAAAATCGCAGCAGCCACGAGGTCAAAGAATTAAATTCATTTTTTCAGGCCCAGTATTTTTTAAATAATTTTTGTTATTCGTCCCATTTGAATTGTGCACTGAAAGGAAAATTTCGTTGGGAAAGATCGATATTTTGTTGGATACGTTCGACTAAACGTTTTTTTGAGAAATCACGAAAATTTTGTCATTACAGCAATGAATATTCTGGAAAATATCTTCGGAAAGTAAATTCTTGTCATTCCAATGGTAAATTTCGCTGACAGTTGCGTGGAAATAAAAAATATTATCGAAATGAGGAAAATATTGAAATTTTTTAACACAATTCAAGTTTCCGTGTGTTCAATTACATTTTCAGGACTATTCTTGTGCCTCCGAAAACTTTATTTTCACCCAACTACAACGTTGTACGATTTTATGATTTTTCTTCAATTTAATATGTATACAAGATTTTCGCAGCATCAAACAGTCTCTGACCTATATTTTATATTTGAATTCGACTGCTCGAACGCGACAGACGAGAATAACACACGGTTGCTACAGTGGCGCCCGAAACTTTGACTTTTCCGCCACATAGAACCGAAAAAATAAATTCTTGTTGAAAAAAAAGTTAGAAAAAAATGTTTAACTTCCTGTAGAAATAAAATCGAACAAACAGGAGAATGAGGTCAACGATTTTCACGAACCGTTGAATTTTTTCACGCATGTTTGAAAGTTTTTCTATTTAGCTTGGCACCATTTGCCGATAATTGGGGAAAACTAAAGAAAAACATTAAAATATTGACCGCACTCTGTGTCGTGCGTTAAAGCAACGTCGACGATACTCTCGTTTCGAGAATGAATGAGCTAAATCACAACCCACGTCAGGCGACGAAAACAACAGTGATTTTTGTGTGCCGAAAAAAAAATACCACGTTCACAATTCGCCCGAATTGTGAACGAATGGTGAACTTGAAACTTTACTTTTTTTCGCGCTTCAATTTATTTTCCTGATGAAGATTCCGCATCATCAATTTATTAGTATTTTGTCCCTTTGATCTCTGGATGAAAAGTTGGCTGAAATTCGCCGCTAACAAATTCCTCGAGGATCTTGTGCTGCGCGAATTTCGGGCGAGAAAATTAATTTGATTGGGACACAGAAAAACTTGTAATCTGTTTCTTGGGACGCGATACATTGGTACGCAGTAGAGAAGGACGAGTGGGCGACGACCAGTACGGATTTAGCGTGCTAAAAACAGGTCATCTTCATGGCTATGATGTTAATTTATCCCGTGCAACAAATCGCTTCAGAATTCAATGAAATAAACAACCAAAAATTAACATCTTTTGTTGCTCTATTTATAAATAACAATGAAAAAACTATTTGCGCATCAATTTTCAGTTAAGGAAGTTGGAGCACGACAATAAAATGTTGCCACGGTCGAAATATACAAAAATTTAAAAAGACGAGAATTTAATTATTTGATTATTATAGTCTTTAATAATATATTTGACAGTACAATTTTTTTTAGATCTTTCAACGACGTCGTACTCGAGTTATTGAACACCAAAGTTCACGTGTACAAGCATAAAGTTTATATACGTGCAGGCATACAACTCGTGCATAAAAAATTCGATTTTACTCTCAATTATTCGAAAACCATGGAATCAAAAATTTGTAAAAAATTTGTGTCACCAAATTTGATGATATTCTGATTACTTTGATTTCGTGATCCAACGTCCTTAATTATCGGAATCAAAACACTCGAATTTTGTAATAATTGTTGGAAATGAATGAAAATTTATTAGGAGCTGGTGAAGTATTCGACCCGGCTAGGCGAAAACTGCGACGACCTCCAGAAAGCTCTGGAGTTGATGCTCGGTATTCCCCACAGAGCAACCGATAATAAATTCATAAGTAATATCGAGGGTTACAAAGGGAATATCCATAAGCTCGGACGACTGTTGACCCACGTAAGTTCGAATAACAGAAAATTCCAATGACACTAAACTCCAAAAAGCCTCAAATATAGATCGATGAAAAAATGTCAATGAAAAAAAAAAAAAAATGGAGACTTTTTGCAGAAAGAAAAATTTAATTGCATTCGTAAAAACATGAAAACAGTAGCGAAAAAAAAAATTCCGTCGTAGTTTCTCGCATCAATTTCTACTTTTTTATGGTACTTGATTTTTTTTTTTTTAATTTGTCAAATTGGAGAGAATAATGAGGACTGAAGTACGAGTGTACGGGAAACGAAGCGACAAGCTCGCAGTGGTAACGGTGTCCAGAGATCAGACGCACCAAAGAGGCGAAAGAGTAAACGAGCCAGTAGATTCGTTCACTCAAAGTCAGACAATGAGTTCGAGCGTGTCCGACAAATTTAAACGACACGTGTCGTTGTCGATGTTTTTTGGAAAATTGCGTACGATTCGCAAATGAATTTGTTGCTTCGTTCGCGTACATTCGTACTTGGTATTTTCGCATTGGGATCCGCTCGCAAATAACCGAATCTTCGCAGTTCTCTGTCATTTCCATGCTTTCGAATATTTCAGGAATGGTTTACTTTCATCGACAAAGACGCCAAGAACAAGGAGCGATATTTGTTTCTCTTCAAAGCTCGGATTCTCGTGTGCAAAGTTCGACGAATCTCGGACGATCGATCAGTTTTCGTCTTGAAAGATATTATTAAAGTACGTAAAAAAAAAAAACACAAAACATTTTTATTGACGCAAAAAGATGACAAAAATGAATTCCAAGCCTCGAGTTTCTACCGATGGGTCATTTTGACCCGGATCAAAGCTTTTCGCCCGAAACGAAGCGATTGTGAAAAAAAAATGTTATTCTTGGCGAATTATTTTCAAGATTTCTCTGCGTAAAAGTGTCAGGGTCACAGAGACCCACGGTAGTGACGACAGGGGTTTGAGGAATTGAAAAAAAAATTGAGAAACTTTTTTTTGGCTCTTTCCCTATCCAGTTGCCGGAAGTAGAAGTAAAAGATCATCCGGAAGATTTGTGTACGTTCGAGCTGCACAGTCCGGCGGGTGCGTCGGGTTACCCGATAACGCTGGTAGCGCACAAAGATCCGGTGAAGAAATATTGGCTGAAGGAGATTCGTGAATACGCGAGTGATCAGGTTGCGTTGGCGGAGCACGCTGCGGACGATTTGCAATTGTCGGAAGTGCCAGATACGAGTGAGGATCAAAAAGATCGTGTAAAACCGGAAGGAGCAAAGATCGAGCCGCCGAAATCAAAACCGGAAGAGTCTAAACCAAAGAGCGAAGTTGGAAAGGCAGTGTCAGCGCGACCGGAAGCAACGAAGCCAGTCGCGAAGCCGGAAGTTGCCAAAGAACCGGAAGTAGCTAAACCAGTTGCCAAGGAACCGGAAGTAACTAAACCGGAAGTAGCCAAGCCAGCAGCTAAACCGGAAGTCACTAAACCAACTGCCAAACCGGAAGCTCCAAAGATACCGGAAATTGCTGAAACGAAAACTGCTGAAAAACGACGAGATAGTCAAACAAAGATCGAGGAAACAATCAACAAAAAAATCAAAACCGAAGAAGAAATGTCCGGACAATTCTCCGCCAGTAGCCGCGTCAGCGCCTCCACGCGAGTCGTCGAGGGTGAGTTTTATTTCCTCATTACTTTTTTAATCCTAAAACGGTAACCTGGGGTCAAAAAGACTCCAAAATTTTCTCCCGTTTTTTATCGTTTTACCGCATTTTTCACCAATTTTTCGACTTCAAGAAAAACTTCCCAGACTCACGCGATTCTGCATTAAATAACGAAGAGAATGGACCCAAGTTGAACGTTTTTCGTTCAATTTTACCGGAGATATGAATTTTTCAAAATTGGCCTCGTTCATTACCCCAAGATACCGGAATACGAGAAAAAAAAATGTTACCGTTCTAGGGGTGAATATTTTTCTTGAAACTATAAGTCGGCAACTTATCAAAAAGATCTCCCCCCATGGGAACGAAATTCATGAATAATATTCATCATCAAATTCATTTTCATTGCTCACTTAATATTCAAATGGCTTTTTATATGGACGTGCAAATTGTTCGCTGTCTCTGTCAGCATTTCTGCATTGTCGTAGATCTAATTTATTTATTTTTCCTGTATCACCATTTTTTATGTACCGAATGGATTTCTCGACGGAGATTCGAGAAATTTTCAACAATCGACACAATTTCTGCCTTTTTGTTTGTTGGAGAAAAAATTCTTTTTCCGTTCGAGAATTTTGTCTGAGTCGTAGATTTTGAGCTTTTCTACTGTCGCGCTTTAACGCTTTGGTTTTTTTTTGTATATTGTTAACCGCATCATCGTGTAGAGTATTCGTCGGTGTCGAGTAGTCGTAATGGCGTTTCCTCGTACGTGGAATCATCAGTATCGACTGCGGCCGAGAAAACGTCCTCGTCGAGTTACGCGAGCGCTGGAAAAGTGACGGAAAGCTCAAGCTCTTACGAAAGCGCCGTCAGCGGCTCGACAATGAGCGCCGATACCAAAGTCGAAAAACTCTCGCTGAGCGCGACTGAAACCGGAAAACCTGTTTTCGTCAAGACCATCGAGGGCAACACTGCTGAACGTAAGTCAACAAAATTATCGCCTTTGCTCAACCCTTCAATCGCAAAATTGTCGATTTGTAAATTTATATTATTAATTTCAATCTATTAATTAATTAATTAATTAATTAATAGATTAATTAGGCGATTAATTAATTAATTAATTAATTAATAGATTGAAATTAATAATATAAATTTACAAATCGACAATTAATTTTAATTAATTAATTAATTAATTTTTCAATATTCTCGATTTTTCAATTTATATTATTAATTTTAATTGATGACAATTGAAAAATCAATAATGAATTAATTAATTAATTAATTAATTAATTAATTAATTAATTAATTAACATATATAATTTAAGAATTCGGAAAAAAGTGCATTGGGAAAATATTGACACGCGGAATTAATTGGGAATTTTGGAATTCATTTTTTTTTATGCGGAGCATCATTTGGTCCAGCAGATCATCAACGATTAATTAATTCATCGCGGGGTTGAATTTTTTTTCTATATAATCAGCAGGAGAACGTGGTCTCGATGACTTTTACGTGAAAAATAATTTTCCCTGTTCTAGCAATGCGAGCAAAACAGGCTATCATACACATTATAGGTAAAGTTTGTCGAAACGTGAATATTTCCGTGTTTTTTCTTTGAGCCTGAAATTTTTCTCGCCCGGAGGCTCCGATTTTTTCTTTCAGCCTCAAATCTTTACTTCACTATTTATTTACACGAAATTGGCACAGCTGCAAATGCTTCTAGTCGTCGTATTTTGTTTTATGCTTCGTGCTCTAATGCTCGATGTTATTTTGTTGTTTTTTTCGGCTGTCCTTCAGCAACCGATGCTATAAAAATGTAACATTCGAATCGTTTCATTTCTCATGCAAATTCTTCAACACTCTCAATCTCTTCTCACTACATCGAAACTTTTTCACATTCTCTTTCATTCCATTTTGACGCTCTACATTTCATTCCAATTTCACTGTGACCAAGGGAAAACAAAATTCACTTCGCATTAAGCAGGAACAACGAAATTTTTTATCATTATCACTGAAAATTGAATCTTGTCGAAAGACGTCGATATTTTGTTGAACACGGTGAACGAAATATTTTTGGATAATTTCAAAATTTTCGTAATTTTGACAATATTTTTCATTCCGAGCGTAACTGTCAGCAAAATTTATTATTGGAATTTCAAAGTTGGAAAGTAAATTTTTGACATTCCAACAATAAATTTTGCTGACAGTTCCGTTTAAAATGAAAAATATTGTCAAAATAAAGAAAATTTTGAAATAATCTAAAAATTTTCTTTTTTCTGACAATATTTTTCATTGCAAACGGAACTGTCAGCGAAATTTATTATTGGAATGTCAAAAATTTACTTCTCAAAGAGACTTTCTAGAATATTTATTGCTGCAATGACAACATTTTGGTGATTTTTCAAAAAAAACGTCTAGTCGAACGTGTCCAACAAAATATTGATCTTTTCTAACAGAATTTTCTTTTCAGTGTAATTTAACGAACGATCGAAAACGTTCCAGCTGGGATAGTCAAATAATAATAATTGTTAATTCACTTTTTTTCTAAATGTGTGTTTTTTTTTTTTTTAATTTATCAATCATTTTCGCTGAAGATTTATCGTTCCACAAATTTTCCATTATTCGATTATTGTTGTTAATTTTTCAGGATATTATCATGTAATTAATTGTCGGTTCGTTATCGAGACTGTTGGGGGAAGATCGACCAAAAAATCGTGATAGATTCATCACAATTCAAACGCAACCATGATTTTTTTCAACACTCTTTCATTTTCATACAGCTGGGCGCAAAAGCCTACAACGAATGCAGCTTTGAAATCATCGTCTCCATAAGTTTTTTTTCCGAATCATCGATATCGTCATTTTTTTCGAATTTAAAAATCATTTTCGTCTCTTTTTCTTGCTTGCTTGAATATCGTCGAGTCCAACGAGGTTTTTTTTATTGATTTCGATTATTATACTTTTTCGTCGGATGTGCAGCTGGGGAAAATGCATCATTCGAATGCACTATGGCCTCCAGCTCGGACACCACCAAAATGCAATGGTTCAAGGACAACAAACCTTTGTCAGACAAACTCGCCGATCGCGTTATCATCAGCTCGACTGAAAACACTTTCAAACTCACCATCAAACATGTCCTCGAAGCTGATTCTGGCATTTACACTGCTCGAGCAGCGAATGGGGATGGAAAAGCTTCTTGCACTGCTCAACTCGTCGTGCAAAATCGTAAGTGTCAAAAACCCTCGGTTTTTCTAGATTTTTTCCTTCTCATAGTAAAAGCTTTGTGAGGGTGGAATTTATTTTCAATTAAATTCACGAATACTCTCGTTTTTTCTAAATTTTTTTCACTCTACTGGCCGAGTAGATTCAAATCTCTGATTTTGTTTTTCGATGCAGTTACTGCGGAGGAAAAGAAAGCGAGAGCCGAGGCAAATGCGCCGATTTTCCTGGTCAGCCTGAAAGACACCGAACTGCTGGAGAACACTTATCTCCGATTCATGATCAAGGTCAAAGGAGACCCGAATCCCGAGCTTCAATTGTAAGTTCCAAGGACTAAAATCTGATGCGAAAAAAAAAAACATTTTGCTCCAGAAAAATGATGGTCAACGAACGAAAAGTTCTTGTTTCCAAATTTCATTTTATTCAGATGTTAAAAAAACTCGTTCTCTTTTTTATCCGGGAAAATCTCTGTCACAGTTTCAAGGACGACGTGCTGATCGACTCGAAGAACGAGCGAGTGAAGATCGTGAGAGAAAAATCAGAGAGTGGTTTTTACGAGGTGGTAATTTCGGACGTTTTGAAGCAGGACGCGGGAAAGTATTCGTGCAAGGCGACGAATCGTTTTGGTACGGCGAGTTGCGAGGCGATGGTTACAGTGACGGACGAGAAAACGATATTCGCAGGGTTGCCCGAAGGTTTTTTGGAGGCCGGAGTCGAGCCGAATTTCAAGTGGTTGAGGGACGGAAAGCCCTTCGATCCGGAAGAGCGATTCAAGGTTTTGTTCGAGGACAAAGAGGACACGTTGGCGCTCGTGTTCCAGCATGTAAAGCCGGAAGATGCTGGATTGTACACTTGCGTGGCGCAAACCAACACGGGCAACATAAGTTGCAGCGCTGAATTGACGGTCCAGGGCTCGGTGAACCAATTGTTAAAAGATCCAGCGAAACCAACGCTTGGCAGCGAGTCTAAACAGTCTGAAGTGAACGCGGGTGGTTCGGCGATGCTGGATCTCCAGGTCAAAGGTTATCCGAAGCCCGACATTAAGTGGACCAAGGACGGCCAGGAAATCGTGGCAGGAGGTCGAATTAAATATCTCTGGGAAGACGAAGAATCACTTTCTCTCGTTATTAAAAACGTCACTGTCCAGGACGCCGGAACTTATGTTATTCGAGCCAAAAACGAACTTGGCGAAGACACTACGCAGATCGAATTGATCGTCAAATCTGCCCCTAAATTCATTAAAAAAATAACCGATTTTTCGTCCTACATCGAACAAGACGTCAGCATGACCGTCCAAATCGCTGCCTCTCCAGCACCCGATGTAAAATGGTACAAAGATGGCCAGCTCCTTCAAGACTCTTCACGAATCTCCATCAAAAAAGAAACCAACGACACTTACACTCTCACCATCAAACAAGCCAGACTCGACGACGCCGGATCTTATTCCGTCGTTGCTAAAAACGAAATCAGCCAAACCTCCGAATTCTGGAAATTCGAGGTCAAGTGTCCACCTAAAATCACCAAAAAATTGGGCGAATCCAAAGTCATCAACGAAGGCGAAACTCTCAACTTATTTATCGAGGTCGAAACTTTCCCCGAACCCACTGTCCTCTGGCTCAAGGACGAACAAATTATCGTCGAAAATGAACGCACCACCATCGTCTCCGACGGTGGCAAACATGGACTCAAAATCACTGGCACTGTCAGCACCGACGCTGCCACTTACAAAGCTGTCGTTGCCAACAAAGACGGTGAGACCGTCGATCAGACAGGAATCGAGGTAACGAACCAACATTTCCATAAATTTACAATTTCCCTCCGTACAAACTTCTCAGAGTCTCAAAAAACAAATTCAAACACCACAAAATGTTTTTAGGACTCTTTAGCACCATTTTCTCAATGAATTTTCAAAATTTTATCAACTTAAAAATCTTGAGGTTTTAAAAATGTTCTCATATTTAGAATTTGAGATATTTAATTTACAATTTTTTATTTTCCCCATTACGTTAAATTGCAAAAAAACTGTTTTCAGGACTTTTTTTGCAAATACCCAAAAATGAGCCGAAATTTTTAAAGAAAAATTCTAAACACATGTTTTTGCAACTCATAAACGAAACGCAACTCGAATTACACGCGTTAAGATGGGAAAAGTTGAAAATTGGGAATTAAATATCTCAAATTCTTAACGTCAGAATATTTTTCTCCATAGGAGAAATTTGTTTGTTTGTCGTGGCAAGAATATTCATGCAACCTTTTTGAAGAATCCTAAATAAATGCATTTTATGATGGCGATTCGTTGAATCTTTGAGATTTTTGAATAAATGAATTGGTTGGGTTTTTTTTTTTTTGAAGGTTCGAAGTGCTCCGCGTTTCAAAACGAAATTATCGGATCTGACAGCGAAAGAGGGTGAGGTGGACGTCGCGCTGGAGGTTGAAGTGGGCGGTTTTCCTAGACCGAGTGTTCAATGGTTTATCGGCGACGTTGAGATAACGGAAACTAAAAAAGAGTTCACGAGGATCGAAGAGGGTGACAATTACAAATTGATAATAAAAGAAGTGAAAACTGAATTGTCGGGTAAATACACGTGCAAGTTGAAGAACGAGTACGGGGCGAATTCGAGCAGTTCGAACTTGACGGTCAACAGCCGTCCAAAGATCGTGAAAAAGCTCGTGGACGTCAAGTGCAAAGAGGGTGAAACCCTCAAGCTCAAAGTCGAAATCTCCGGCACACCTGACCCCGAAATCAAATGGTTCAAAGATGGCGAAATTCTCGAGGTTTCTGCCGATGCACGAATCAAAATTACTCGCGACAAACATCGCAAGGAAAGCTACGATCTTACCCTCAATCTTCTCAAAGGATCCGACGGTGGAGTTTACGAGGTCAAGGCCGAAAACGAAATGGGATCCATTTCTTGCAAGAGCAAAGTCATCGTTTTGAGTGAGTAAAAAATCCGAAAAAAACATCCAAATATTTTTTAATTTTTCTAAAATCATTTTTTCATTCAAAATTTGTTAAATTTGGTTATTAAATAATTAATTTATCAATTAAAACGAACATTCAATTCAATTAATTAATAAAAAAATTTGAAAATTACTTAATAATTGAGTAATTCATAGATTTCACAAATTTTGAATGAAAAAATGAAAAAATGATTCAGTTTTTTCAATAATAATACATTAATTAACCAATTCAACAAGTTTTTATTTATAAATTATTTTTTTATAATTCATATTTATAAAATTTTCAATTAATCAATTGCACTGAATATAAATTGACTTTCAAGTTAATTAATTGATTCAATAATTAATGAATTAAATTTATATTCAACGTAATTCATTAATGAAAATTTTGATAATTACTTAATCATTTATTAATTACTCAATTTAGCAAACGTTTTAAGTTTTTTTTTTGTTATTTTATTTCTGTCAATTATAAATTATACGAGCTGCGATCTAACCCAACGCTTATGGCTTCAAACGTAGTAAGTACGAAAAGCCCTCAAAATCCCTTAAAATCCAGCGTCAATAATTGTCCGTCAGTTATCCTGGGATTTGTGCTCACTTTTTCGTCGTATCCTTCCTTCGAATCCTTACCGATAAAATCGTCAGTGACTAACATGACGTAAATGATGTAAAAATCAAGGTTGAGACGTTAATTTGTAAAATTTAGCCAAGCTGGAAGAAGCCGCTATCGAGGAAGCGGAAAGAGCGAAAAAAGCGAAAGAGCTCGAAGAGGAGGAGAAGAGAAGAGCCGAGGAAGGACCGGAAGGTAAAAAAAAATGAAAAAATAAATTTTTCGTTAAGCGTTGCTGAGTTTTTAGAGCTGCCAGGAAAAAAATATTTTCTGGTTGTGCTGCTGTCGGATTTTTCGTTGTACTTTTCCACGTAGAGTCATTTTTTGTTGTGGGTGAATTTTGATGCGATATTGCCCTCGGTATTGCGGTAGTTTTTGGCAATTTTATACTTGACTCAATTTTTCTAGATTTCTCCGATTAGAAAATGGTCGGAAGGGCCGGATTTTATTTTCCAAAATCATCATTTTCCTCTTTCGAACAAACTTCAGCCAAAATCCAAGAGACAAGACACGAGTCTCTGTTTTTTTTCCCCGTCAATCTTCACTTTTTGTTTTATTCCTTTTACCGAATCGTCGACTTGCAAGTGAAGTGGCCAATAACTCGTACTAGCTTCGAGCTTTTTCGTAGCGCTTTTTTTTCATTAGTCTACATCGAAATAAAATTCAGGTCCCCTGAGAACGGAGAAACAGAGCGTTCAAGTAGTTAAGGGAGAAGGCGATACGATCACGATCTCGGTGGCATCGACGACGACCCACGAAGCGTTGCTCACAGGTACAATTTCCCAAAAAAATCAACGATAGAAAATTTTCTTCACGTGCGTATTTGATTCGGCGACAAGGAACGGCTGATTTTTGTTGTCGCTGCTTGTGTCCTGCGGATATTCAGTTTCGTGGAATTTCCAGATATATTTTCTTGTCATCGGGTCACGCACGCACGTGAATAAATTTACAAATTTTTACACTTGCTCATATTTCACGTCTAAACCATTAATTCACTCACCAGAGATTTTTTTTCATTCTGTATTTCTCATCTACATGTCCCGAAAGGGACTTGACGTTTGATCAAACACTCACAATGCATTCACACACTCGCATTAAAGTCCCAGAAGAAAAACAAAATAAAATTACAACATGCGCTCGTCGACTACTTCTCATTATTTAATTCTCTCGCTTCTGCTATTCAATGGCTGCCGAAAAAAAATCCCACAGGCATGACAAAGAGATCGATTGAAAAATCTGCAGCAATTCAAATTCTTCTCGATTCAATGATTTTAATTGCGTTTCAATAATGAGCGAGTTTCAAAAATTCCTCAATGTCGAAAATCGTGTCAATCTCTTTTTTAAACCTAGAACTACAAACCGGGCTAGATATCTAACGCGGGCGAATTTCGAACGATGTTCATACGTTTGTTTTCTAGCTCTTCGGGCATTTAAATCGATTTTTCACCAACTAAATCTCGATAAAATTGATGTGTCGTGACGTCACAGAAACTTCAAATCGTCCTCACGGAGAAACGGGTTGAGCGAAAAATCTCATATTAGATTTGAATTTTCTACAATTTTAATTACATTTTTTTAACTTGCAAATTATCGGTCCATGGATATTCAGCGGAATTCGAAACGAAACATAGTTGGCATGGTATTTGGGGAATTCAATCACGAGCTTCGAATTTCGTTCCAAAGTTCATTTCTCAGCACTTTCAGGCATTTAAATCGATTTTTCACCAACCAAATCTTGATAAAATTAAATTTTCTCTTCACTATTCTCTTTGGCATGAAAAAACGAAAAGATTCGTGTACTTATAAGTCGGATTACTGCTTTCAGAACGATTTTACGGACAGAAACTCGTGGGGGTAAAAATTTAGCCCGATTTGTAGTTTAAAGGTCGAAAAAATGGGTTTGTAGTTCTGGGGTTAACAGTCTCGAATGTGGTCAATGAATTTCGAACCACTCAGTAAATGTAAAAGTTGAAAATGAGCCAAGATTTCCATCGACTTTTCTTCGTCGTGGTCGCTTTTGCTTTGAATCCAGTTCCCTTCGCGCGATCAGCATGGTAAAAATTGGTTAATGCATCCGTGGAAAAAAGGAAATAATTTGAACGTAAATAAAGAGAATGCGCCTGCGATAATCATCAGAAGAGTGAAAGAAATGAGGATTTTGTTGTGGTGGTTTATTAAAATGTGAAGGAGATGAAGAGACCAAGTGGATTCGCAGGTCCCGACGAAAGGCACACGATCAGCAAAATGACATCGACCAAGGTCGAGTTTCAGGAGATGAGTTCGGAAGGTCCAAAGTTCGAGGAAATAGCGTCGTACAGTTACACGTTGCCTGAGGAGAACGAATCGAAAGCTCCGAACGGCATGTTGATCGAAGAATTTTCGGAAAGCGATGAAAATCCTAAAGCAACGCTCAAAGTAAATCGCGGCGTTTCGATCGTCTCAATGTCCGACGACGAATCGACGCTCAAGGCGTTATCTCGCGACGTCAGTTGCGACGATATCCACAATGCCGAGCTCGGATCCCTCAACGGAATTCACGAAGAAATTTTCACTCAAAATGGCAAAATCATCCAAGAAAAAAGCGTCGAAAACGAAAGCCCGTACGGGGCGATGAGATACACAGAAACCATCATGGAAGAACGCTCGATCGAGGAATCTTTGTCCGGCAAAACGCCAGTCAGAACCGAAATTATTGAGACTTCGAAAACCCATCGAGCCTCGATCGTCGAAGGACGATTTTCTCGACAAACTTCGAGCGTTGACGAGAGCCAACAAATCCTCGAGACCAAAAACAATTCGATCCACCAAAACGGTGAACTGCACGAAGCTGGAATTACCAAACAAACTTCCAAAATATCCAGAGTCAATTCGAAGGAAGAAAAAATAGCGGAAAAGCTCGATCTCCAGGAGCCACAAACTCCGGAGATGCAAAACGGACATTTATCTCGACAATCTTCAAAAATATCCAGAGTCGATTCGATCGAAGAAAAAACAGCGAAAGAGGTCGAGCTCGAAGAGCCGCAAATTCCTCAAGTGGAAAAAGCCAAATTATCTCGACAGTCTTCAAAAATCTCGAAACTCGAGGAGACCGAAGAAAAAGTAGCCAAAAACCTGGACCTCGAACAGCCGCAAACGCCGCAACTCGAAAACGGTAAATTCTCTCGGCAATCCTCAAAAATCTCGCGTCTCGAATCCCTCGAAGAAAGTATCGTTGTCGCTAGCGATTTGGCAAAATCTCATGCAGCGATTCTCGAAGATGGCAAACTCTCGCGACAAAATTCCAAACTCGAAAGATCCGAGTCAGTCGAATCTTCCAAAATTAAAATTGACCATCTTTCGCGACAAAGCTCGCGAAACGGTACCAGAGAAGACGACGAACTCGTCGATCCAGAGATGGAAGCACTTTTCGATCGCATCAAACGTCAGCGAAGTGTTCTCAGCGATATTCTCGATAAGGAAGGCGAGAGCCAAGATTCAGGTAAACATTCATTGACACTACAATTTTTAACCAAAAATCTCAACAACAACAAATCAAAACGAATTTACAATAATTTCAACCGAGCTCCATACGAAACAAACCAAATTTCACACTCTTTCGAAGACATTATAACGTTAATTACAATTTTCATTAACGAGCAAAAACTGTCAAGATTATTCCAAACTAGAAAACTCAACAAATCTAAAATAAAATTGTGTGTATTTTTTTTTTTTTTCATCAAATGCTTGGCGATGTAATTCATAAGTTTGTTTAACGTCTTGGTAATTTTCGACTCCCCTAATTAACACGCCACGACCCAAAATTCCTCCACGAGTCGTTTGCTCATGTTTTGTCTGTGCCTCAATAAAAATTCTGGACAAGAGCGAAAATACAATGAAGCAGAAGAAGCTGGAGTAGGGAATAATTGATGAAAAATTCGAGTCGTCGATTATTCGCCGATATTTCGATAAAATTTCTGCTCGAAAATTGAGTTTGCATCCAAAATCATGGCAATAAGTGTTTCTCTGTCCCGATCGTCTCACGTCGTCCAATTAACAGCAAAATAAAAAGCGAAACAAAATTAATGCTTGCACGGAACACAAAGTTGGTCCGGCGTACCGAGCATCGGCCGTTAACATCAAAATAACGAGGTAAGCAAAAAAAATCAAGCCCAAAGAAAAAAGGAAAATAAAGAGAAATTAAAATGAATTTGAAAAGAAAAAAAGCTGAGAGAGTGAATTTGACGTGACGCAAGTGGCTTTGACGCTGGCTTCGTTGCAAATAAGAATAAAAAAATGTTTAAACAAATCGGTAAGCGATGTAAATTATTGTTTCGTCGTCGCCTCCAACAAAATTTAAGCGAAAATACAAAAATTCTCGTTTTTTTTCCGTTCCTGACGAAATACAGCTGCTCCGGCAATCGTCAGTTCGGATTTCGTTGACTGCACGATCTACGAGACTCAGAGCACAACTTTCACGATCAAGGCGTCCGGGCTTCCGAGACCCGACGCCAAATGGTTCAAAGATGGAAAACCTCTTCGAGCTGCTGATAAAGCCAAAGCTGCAGCAACCGGAGATACTCACACTTTGACCCTCAACAAAGCAATGGAAAGCGACACGGCTCTCTATCAATTGGTTCTCACGAATAAACTCGGTGAAAAAAGTGTCGATGCTTTCATCGAAGTTGGCCCGGAAGGTGACCTCAGGAAGCCCAACTTCACGACACCTCTCGCTGATATAAACGTCGAAAAAGATGGCACTGGAGTTTTCACTGCAGTTTTGACTGCTGACCCAGTTCCTGAAGTTGTCTGGTAAGTTTAATTTCCACTCATTATCTGTCAGAAAAAAATTCTGCTCCCAGCAAATCAAGTTAATTAACGCGACATTTTTCGACCTCTTAATAGGACGAAAAATGGAGTGGAAATACCGGCAGACGACGAGAGAATGCAAATGGATCTTCAGCACAAAACCGTGACCGATCGCCTCGAAGAATGCACCATAACTCTGACGATACCGAACTGCGGGGTCGAGGACATTGGCAAATGTTCCGTCAAGGCAACCAACAAATGGGGCGAAGACCATTGCAGTGTAAGTCTCGTATCCATTTCAAATTTTATAAACCCCAGAACTACAACCCCATTTTTTAGATAGTTAAACTACAAATGGGGGTAAATATTTAGCCCGCGAGTTTCTTGTTCGTAAAATCGTTCTGAAAGCAGTAATTCGACTTATAAGTACACGAATCTTTTCGTTTTTTCATGCCAAAGAGAATGGTGAAGAGAAAATTCAATTTCATCAAGATTTAGCTGGTGAAAAATCGATTTAAATGCCTAAAAGTGCTGAAAAATGAACTTTGGAACGTAATTCGAAGCTCGTAATTGAATCCCCCAAAATCGTGCCAACTATATTTCCTTTCGAATTTTGCTAAATATCCATGAAAGGATAATTGGGAAGTTAAAAAAATGTCATTAAAATCGTAGAAAATTCAAATCTAATATGAGATTTTTCCCTTAACGCGTTTCTCCGTGGGGACGATTTGAAGTTTCTGTGACGTCATGAAACGTCAATTTTATCATGATTGAGTTGGTGAAAAATTGATTTAAATGCCTGAAGTGGTGAAAAATGAACTTCGGAACGTAATTCGAAGCTGGTGATTCGTAGTTCTAGGTCTAAATCGTGAATATTGGTAACTTTTTTGTCTCCCAACTGTCAACAGTCCGATCTCGATCTTCTGATCCAACCCGAGATCCTCGAATTCAAAGACATCAACGCGGCTGTGGAGGAAGCAGCCAAATGGGAAGTGATAATAAAATCCAACCCCAAGCCCGATTTGACTTGGGAAAAAGATGGCATCGTCTTGGATGACGAGACGAGATTCGACGCTGAGGAAGACTTCAAAAACATGAAATATCGTTTGGTCATGAAACAAGTTCAATACGAAGATGCCGGACGTTACAAAGTCACTGCGAAAAATTACTTGGGCGAAGACAGTGCACAGGCTGAACTGATACCCTACAGTAAGTCCTTGAAAACAATCATTTTCACCCAAAAATGACAATTGACGAAAATCAAGAAACAAAAATTATAATTTTTACGATTTTAAATTCAATTAAATTCGATCAAGAGACGCAGTTTCCATCTTATTCAATTTATTAATTAAATTGAATCAATCGATTTTTATCCGAACATGTTCTCAGTGTACGAAATATCCGGACGAGTAGCCACAGCCTATGGTTAAATTAATTTAATTAAATTGTAATTAATTTAATTAATTTCAAAAAATTTAATTTAATTAAATTATTTATTGAAACATTAAAATTAAAAAAATATCAACTGAGTCTCTTAATAGAAATAAATTAAAAAATTAATTAATTTATTAATCTTATTGATTAGGAAAAAAATTTCCGTTTTTCTCCACATTCATTTCTTGTTTTTATTTTTTAACTATTAGCCGAGCCACCGACCTTCGTCCAAGGTCTCGTAGATGGTGCAGTGCGTTGTGACCTTGGAATAGAGTTCAAGGTCGAGGCGGCTGGCATAGCGCGACCGAAGGTGAAATGGTATTTGAACGGTGACGAGATCGTGGACGACGCTCGTCACACGATCGAAACGAAAACGGAAGATCACGTTTTCAGTACGTTGAAAATCCGCAATTTCGAAGCTTCCGACGAGGGCGAATTGTCCTGCGTGGCGACCAATCTCGCTGGCAAATGTACCTCGAGATGCACCGCTTCCATGATTCGTCTTTCACCGACCTTCGAGTCCAAACTACCAAGATCAGCTCAAATCGACGAGGGCGAACCGCTCGAACTCACCGCCCAAGTCGATGGCAGTCCTTATCCAACTGTCGCCTGGTACAAAGATGGCGAAAAAATTGTGCCCGACGAACACGTTAAAATCGAAAAACTACCCAACGGAGTCACCAAACTCTCCATCGACAAAGTTTTCCCCACCGACTCCGGGGCTTATAAACTTGTCGCGAAAAATTCAAACGGAGAAAATTCTGCACTTTGTGCAGTCGCAGTCAAGCGTAAGCAATTACGGACACAATTTCAAATTTCATCGATAATTTATAATTATTAGCATTAATTATGACTTATTTAATTATTTAATTAATTATTAATAATAATTATAATTAATAATGAATGAATTATCAATTAATTAATAATTAAAGTATGAATTATTTATAATAATTACTTGAATAATAATTACAGACAAAATGGCAAATTTTATCAGAAAGTAAATTTTTAATTTTCATAAATAACTATAATTGAATTAATTATTTATATTAAGTAATAATTTAATTACTAATTGATGAATTAATTATTAATTATTTGTCAACTCGTTAACAATTATTAACAATTAATGAGTGAATTTTTAATGAATCAACTTGATTGAATTTACGAATTTTTCATTGATTTTAATTCCTGCAGCTCTGCCGAGAAAACCAACGTTCGAAAAACCCCTGGAAGATGTTCACGTGGTTGTGGGTGAGCCCTTAAAGCTCGAGGCTCAAGTGGTGGCGTTCCCAAGTCCGGAATTGCAGTGGTTCAAAGATGGTTTGCCGATAAGAGCATCGCAGCAAATTGAATTTATCAACGAACCAAACGGCTTGATGGGCCTTTCGATCGACGAGGCCAGAGCCTCCGATTCTGGAACTTATTCGCTCGTCGCTTCGAACAAACATGGCGAAATAACGGGAACCTCGAACGTCGAGGTCGAGGAACAAGAAAAGCAACCAGGCTTCCTCGCGACTCTTCATCCTGTCAGAAGCGTCGAGGGCTTTGCCGCGAAATTGGAAATAAAAACAGTCGGAAAACCCAAACCCATGCTCAAGTGGACTCACAACGGTGAAGAGGTGAGATTCGCCATTTTTCATGGCCCGAAAAAAAAAAGAATAATTCAAAAAAATGATTTTGGAGTAAAAAAAAATTTTCATTGGTTCTTAATGTTGAATTTTTGAATAATAAATTTCAGATCGTTCCGGATGGCAAACACTTGAAAATCGTCGATCAACCGGACGGAACTCAGGCCCTTTTAATCGACAACGTCAACCCCCAAGACGCAGGGGACTACGAAGTAGTGGCAGAAAATTCTCAAGGTGCAATCTCGAGCAAAGGCACTTTGGAGGTCATACCGAAGGGCCTGAAGGACGGGCCGGAACAGAAACCATCGTTTTTGAGCCCCATGCGAGATGTTTCGGTGGAGGAAGGCGACGCCCTGATTTTCACTGTCCCATTCGCCGGAAACCCGATACCGGAAGTTTCCTGGACGAAGGATGGCGAACCGTTAGAATCTTCGGATCGCGCGATCATAACTTGCGACGGTAATAAAATCGGACTCGAAATTTATCCCTGCGAATTGAAAGACGGCGGAACTTATGCCTGCCACTTGAAAAGTCCCCTCGGCGACGACAAAACCACCGCCCACGCGATCGTTCGAAATATTTATCAAAAACCACATTTCACTCAAACCTTCACCGACCTCCAACAAGTCGCTGATTTCGATGCGAAATTCATGGCGCGCGTCAGCGGCGTCCCTCGACCCGATATCGCTTGGTATTTCAACGACAAACCCATTCTTCGCGATTCTGACAAATACAAAATCAAAAGAGACGGCGATGCTTGTTGTCTTTACGTCAGAAATTGCGCCCCGACCGACAACGGTCGTTACAAATGCAGAGCCGTCAACAAAGACGGCGAAGCCGAGTGTCAAGCCAGATTGATCGTCGTCGACGAAATGTAAGCAAATCTATTTCCATCCTAAAATAAAATACGCTGCGAATTTCTCAAAATTTTAATTAAATTTAATTAAATTTTCACTCATTTATCGACTTTTCACTTTTTTCCAAAAGTCATTTCGAAAACTTTTCTGGAAAGTCGAGAAAACCCCAGACTTTTCTACAATATTCAAGATTTTCTAAAATAAAAACGGTCAGACGATTTTTCGAAAACTCAAATTTTAGTTAAATTCAAAAAATCATAAAATTTAAAGCATTCCATCAATATTTCCCGAATTCAATGCCAACCTTATCAAATTTTAAGCAAATTAAGAAAATATGTGTAAATAAAGAAAATTGTGGTGTAAATTGTCACAAACTTTGGATTTTTCAGTGACAGGAAACAGAAAGTCGAGCCACCATCCTTCTTGAAGAAAATTGGAGATTGTGAAGTTTACAAGGGAATGACAGCAAAGTTCACTGCATGCGTTACCGGAAATCCAGAGCCGGCGTTCGAATGGTACAGAAACGACGAGAGAGTTTGGCCTACCGATCGCATCAAAATGGAGGAAGAAGGAAGTGGCTTGTTGCGTTTGATCATCCAAAACGTCGAGGAGCATGACGTCGGTAAATACAGCCTGAGAATTTACAATCCGCACGGAGAGGAAACTTGTCACGCGGAAATCCGTTACGAAAGTAAGTGAAAAACGATGTATTTGCTCCAAATGAAAAAAAGGAGCAAAAATGAGACGAGCATGAAATTTCCTTCGACAAAAATGAATGATTTCCATGTTTTTTTTTTTCTTTTAAAGCTCTGGAGCTCCGAACGAAAAAGCCACTGGCGGATCAATACCAGGACTACGACAAGTACAGAAAGTCAGGAATTCCTTTGCCACTGGCAGATCGTCCGATAATAAGTCGAATGATGGATCGACACTTGACGTTATCTTGGCGTCCATCGATACCGATCGGGCCACGTGTGCCGGTTACGTATTTGGTGGAAATGTGTGAATTGCCAGACGGCGATTGGTTCACAGCTCGTACAGGAATAAGAAGTTGCGTTTGCGACATCCGCAATTTGGAGCCATTCAGAGATTACAAATTCCGTATAAGAGTGGAAAACAAATATGGAATAAGCGATCCATCGCCATTCGCTCAAACTTATCGTGCCAAGCTAGAGCCTGATCCACCAAAGTTCCATCCTTATTTACCCCCTGGAATCGATTTCCGACCGGAAACCAGTCCCTACTTCCCCAAGGACTTTGACATCGAACGTCCGCCCCACGACGGCTACGCCCAAGCGCCACGTTTCCTCAGACAAGAATTCGACACTCAGTACGGCGTTAAAAATCACAACTGCAATCTCTTCTGGTTCGTTTACGGTTACCCCAAGCCTAAAATGACTTATTACTTCAACAACGAACTCATCGAGTCCGGCGGTGGACGTTACGATCAGAGCTACACTCGCAATGGACAAGCCACACTTTTTATCAACAAAATGCTCGAACGCGACGTCGGCATGTACGAAGCTGTTGCTACCAACGAACATGGACAATCCAGACAAAGAGTCCGCCTACACATCGCCGAATATCCCACTTTTGTTCAACGACCTGAAGAAACTGTCATCATGATGAGACGCAATGGACAGATCCAGGCCAGAATCACCGGTATTCCTTACCCTGAACTCAAATGGTACAAAGACTGGAAACCCATCGGCGAAACTAGCAGAATCAAAGTAAATCATCCAATTATTATCATTTCTCATCATTTTTTATCTAATCAAACTTTCATCATCATTTTCCATCGCTGCTAATCACGGACAAAAGTTTGTCTGCTTAAAAAATTGCGATAGTTCGACAAATCTCCATGCATATTAAAATCTACTAGAAAATTGTGTTTGGGCCCTTTTCACGCACGAACTACTGGACCAATTTTGATGAATCTTTCACAGAAATGAAGCTCATCAATCAGAATACGTTTTGGACTGTATTGCATTCCGATAATTTTCATTTTTTGGAAACCCGAACCAAAAAATCACATTTTTCGTGACATTTTCCACTTTCAAAGTGCACAAGCAACTAAAAAATGATAATAAATAAAAAATCGCTAATAAGCAATTCAAACATAATTCGAAAACGAAAATATTGAGCGGGAGCCGGAGTGCCAGTTTGTGAAATAAAAAAATTATAGCGATTTTCGTAAAATCAAGGTTTGAAGATTTCGAGAAAAAAATTTAACTTTTCGTGTTTGATTAGCTGTTTGGCGCCAACTGAGTGTGTGTGTGGGGCGAAGAATAAATTTCATTAGATCAGGATTTTTGCGATTGACGAACATTGAGTCATTTTTTTCTGAGTCTTCCTCGTTTTTTGCAACTTTTTTCTAGATCGTATCCCTGGAGCCTGATATATCGATCCTCATACTGAACGACGTCATAGCAAAAGACACAGGACTGTATTCGATAAGTGCAAGGAACGTGGCAGGTTCGGTCTCGAGTTCGGCGATGATACACATCGAGGATAACGAGCACGATTATGGTTACCGAACTTATACTCGTCTCATCGATGTCAAACCACGGGCTAAACCATTTGACGATTTCTACGACCTCGGAGACGAACTGGGGCGTGGAACTCAGGGCATTACTTATCACGCTGTCGAAAGAACGAGCGGAAACACTTTCGCTGCTAAACTCATGCACGGAAGAGGCGAAGTAAGACCGTTCATGTACAACGAAATGAACGCCATGAATCACCTCAGCCATAGAAAATTACTCCGTCTACACGATGCTTTTGAAACTGATAGATCTTTGACTCTCGTCATGGAATTGTATCCTTTTTCTCATCGAAAATTTGCTCCGTTTTTGCACCAAATATTTGTAGGCAGGCAGGACAACTCTATTGTTTAAACCCGGAACAACAAACCCATTTTTTTTTACCTTTAAACTACAAATCGGGCTAAATATTTACCCCACGAGTTTCTTGTTCGTAAAATCGTTCTGAAAGCAGTAATCCGACTCATGAGTACACGAATCTTTTCGTTTTTTCATGCCAAAGAGAATAGTGAAGAGAAAATTCAATTTCATCAAGATTTGGTTGGTAAAAAATCGATTTAAATGCCTTAAAGTGCTAAAAAATCAACTCAGGAACGTAATTCGAAGCTCATAACTGAATTTCCCAAATAACATGCCAACTATATTTCCTTTCGAATTCCGCTAAATATCCATGGAACGATAATTTGCAAGTTGAAAAAATGTAACTAAAATCGTAGAAAATTCAAATCTAATATGAGATTTTTGCCTCAACCCGTTTCGCCGTGAGGACGATTTGAAGTTTCTGTACCGTCATAAAACATCAATTTAATCAAGATTTAGTTGGTGAAAAATCGATTTAAATGCCGAAAGTGCTGAAAAATCAACTCAGGAATAAAGTTGTCCTCCTGCCAATAGGTCTTTCATGTGTATCCTTGACTCGATGGAAACAGAGCCGGTGGTGGCGAGCTAGTCGATAATTTGACAAGACAGCCCTATTACACCGAATACGAGATTGCCGGATACATCAGACAAGTTTTGCAAGGATTGCACTACATACACGACAACAATTGGGCACATCTTGGCCTCACGGTAATGATCTTTCCGTCTCTTTGATTCGCAATCTCTTTGAGAGACACTGGAGAAAGAAAGCAAGAGTGAGAGAACGAGGAAAATTTTCAAAAAACCTCTTAAAAAATCTGTGAAAATTCGATTTCTCTAAAATAATGGAAATTGAAAATATTTGTGAATCGATTTTATGCTCGAATCATTCATTTTCAGCTCGGCGATTTGCTGATCTCTCATCCGGGAGGTGACGATTTAAAAATCGGCGATTTCGGTCTGGCTCGTAGAATCGCTTACGGCAGATTAATGACTCTGGTTTATGGAATGCCCGAGTACGTTGCACCGGAAGTTGCGAACGGTGACGGAGTCAGTTACGGGGCGGACATGTGGTCGCTCGGAATAATAACATTTATACTGTTATCCGGTGTTTCGCCTTTCCGGGGCTCAAACGATCGAGAAACACTCACCAAAATCAAAGAAGGTCATTGGGAATTCGAGGAGAGTTGGTGGTGCAACATTTCCGGCGATGCCAGAGATTTCATCACTCGTTTGCTCTGCTACAATGCTGAAAGTCGATTGGACGTCGTCAGAGCACTTCGTCATCCTTGGCTCAACTATGCCGACAAACCTTGTCCCGATGCCTACAAAATACCATCCGAAAATTTGAAAAATTATTACAAACTCTATCGGTGAGTCGATAATCAACGAATTTTTCAACAAATCGATGCAAAACTGAGAAAACTGACGTTTATTGATTAATTAATTATTTAAATATTAAATGAATAAATTCATTAATTTAATTAAATAATTAATGAAATTAAAAAAAATAATTAATGGATTAATTAAATATTGAATTAATTAATTAATTAATTTAATTAATTACCAATTAATTATTAATTCAATGAATTAAGAAATTGATAGAATTGACGATTTCAAAATCAATAAAAAAATAAATTGAATTCATTTTTAATTAGTTAAAACTCTTTACGTATTTAATTCGATTGAAATTATTTATTTATTCATTCATTTATTCATACATTTGTTGATCATTTATTTATGTAATGTAAAAATTAATAATTTGATAAGATAATGAACAAATTGTGGAATAATTTTTTAATATCGGGCTGTTTTCTACTCACTGCTTTACAGAGACTGGTACAGCAACTCGTCCTGTCGTACGTGGTACCGAAGACGCAGGCTTAGCGGCGCTTTCGAACATCCTTCGAAAATGGTCTATCCGCCTGGACAAAAATACACGCCTGAGCCCAGTCCCGAAAGAAGTTACACTCCGACGAAAAAAGCGAGCGCCAGGACCTGGGAGAATCACGTTCCTTCTCGGGAGCCTATCGACACCGAAATTGGAATGTTCTCCAACGAGAGTCAGTGAGTAAAAGTCATGAGCCATTATATTCGACATTCAAGCAGGAAAATTTTATCTGCGCGAGAGGAAAACAGTTCAACAAATTTTAGAATTAAAAATTCTAAACTAAGTCAATTTTTTCGGAAGAATTTTTTTGCAAATTACACATTTTTTTTTTACTGTTTTTACTTCAAAGCTATCAGAATGGACCTGACACTTACTTGCTCCAACTTCGGGACACCGATTTTCCGGTCAGACTTCGTGAATACATGAAAGTGGCCAACAATCGTGGTGCTGGATTCGCAAGGACAATTTGCGATGACAATTCCTACGATTGGCGGGTTAGTAATCTGGAATGACAATGAAAAAAAATTGAATAATCGTGGCACGAACGTGAAATCTCAAAAATTCAATCAATTCATCGAATATCGAGAATTTTTTTTTTTTTTAACGAATTACAAAGAAAATGTCGAGCTTTGGTATTGGTTTGATTGATTTTTTAAATAATTACGATTCGTGGGTCAAGGTTTGGGAGAAAATGACGTTTTTCAATTTGACATGAAAACATTCTGAAATATTTGATTTGTTTTGTCAAGACTCCGATAATTCGGGAACGTCGTCGTTTCACGGACGTGATGGACGAGGAAATCGACGACGAGCGGAAAGCGCGGATAAATAATTATGGGGCAAACGATTGTCACACGTTGAGGCGTTTGAGACACGAATTGGGCACGAGATTGGACAGCTACGCGGAAGCTGAAGCAATGATGGAAACGAAGAAAGGTGGAAACTTGCCGTTCTTCCGTGAAAAACCACAAATATTGCCCATCGAGGGTGGAAAATGTGCTCAGCTGTGCTGTCTCGCGGTTGGAAATCCGAGACCCGCTATACAATGGTTCAAAAACGATTTGGTCATTCAAGAAGGCAATCGGATTCGCATTATCGAGGACACCGAAGGCAGATCTATGCTGAGCTTCAATCCGGCACGAGACCATGATGTTGGAATTTACAAAGTTGTTGCGAGAAACAAAGTTGGACAAACGGTCGCAAGAACGCGAGTCGTTTTGGCGTCCGTGCCTGGAATGCCCAACGCACCCGAGGTTCGTATTTTTCTCGTTTTCTATTATTTCAACCCTAGAACTACAAACCGAGGTAGAGTTCTAGCCCAGGCGAGCGTCGAATTACGTTCCTGAGTTGATTTTTCAGCACTTTCGGCTTTTAAATCGATTTTTCACCAACTAAATCTTGATTAAATTGATGTTTTATGACGTCACAGAAGCTTCAAATCGTCCTCACGGCGAAACGGGTCGAGGCAAAAATTTCATATCAGATTTGAATTTTCTACGATTTTAATTACATTTTTTTAACTTGCAAATTATCGTTCCATGGATATTGAGCGAAATTGGAAAGGAAATATAGTTGGTACGTTTTTTGAGGAATTCAATTACGAGCTTCGAATTACGTTCCAAAGTTAATTTTTCAGCACTTTCAGGCATTTGAATCGATTTTTCACCAACCAAATCTTGACGGAATTGAATTTTCTCTTCACTATTCTCTTTGTCATGAAAAAACGAAAAGATTCGTTTACTTCTGAGTCGGATTACTGCTTTCAGAACGATTTTATGAACAAGAAACTCGCGGGCTAAATATTTAGCCCAAAATCGGTTTGTAGTTCTAGGGTTAATCACATAAAAATCATCCCAATGTGGTGTTTTGTTTTTTGAATTACTACTAACCTTGAAATTCAGGTTGGCGGTGTATCGGACACGGAAGTGCTGTTGCGTTGGAAGCCCCCGAAGGACGATGGGAACTCCGAGGTGTTGTGCTACAATTTGGAGTACAAGGCAGGAGACGCGATCGAATGGATCGAGGCAGCGAGTAACATAGATCACGAGTTTTTCCTGGTCCGAGATTTGGCTCCGGAAACGAGTTACAACTTCCGGTTGGCAGCGAGAAACCGTATCGGTTGGAGCGAGAAAGGATTGTTGACGAATCTGGTACAAACGAAACCAGCGGGAACTCCAAAGCTGCAGATAACAAGAGCGATGCGCCACCTTCAAGCTTTGACGGAAAGCGGTCAGGAAATAGTTCTGGAAGAGGACAAGCCACACATCGATTACTCGGTCGAGGATCAGCCATTGGACTGGACAATAGACACTCATTTTACCGAACGTTACAGTTTTATATCGGAGGTTTGCAAAGGCCAATTCTCGAGGGTTGTCAAAGGCTCGGAAAAGCTCACGGACAAAATGGTCGTCGCTAAGTTACTCGACGTTAGACAAGAACTCCAAGAACAAGTTGGCCGAGAATTTCAGGCTTTGCGATCCCTCAGACACGAACGAATAGCCATCCTCGAAGCTGCTTATTGGGCCGCCGACTCACCCGTTGCTGTACTCATTCTCGAGAAACTTCAAGGTGCTGACGTCCTCACTTATCTCGCCAGTCGTCACGAATACACGGAAAATTGCGTCGCGACGATTATCACTCAGGTATTTAATCCAAGAACGATGACCTTGTTTTTTTTACCTGTTCCCTGAGCTCATAAATGACAATTTCGAAAAATTCGCATCTCCGCTAAAATTAAACGCAAAAAATTAGTCAAAAGTGCGGTAAAACGTTTGAAAAACGGGAGAATCAGTATCTTCAGGGTCTGGAACAAAAATCCGAAACACACACAATGATAAAACGTTGTAAATCGTTAAAATAATGGACAAATTTACAGGTACTCGACGGACTCCAATATCTTCACTGGCGAGGATATTGCCACTTGAACATCCAGCCGGACAACATTGTAATGGCATCGCTCAGATCAGCACACGTGAAAATAGTCGACATGGGCGAAGCTCGTAAAGTCTCGAAACTCGGTACCGAGATTCCCAAAGTCGGACATGCCGAGTACCGCTCACCAGAAGTCGAAAACGAGGAATTGTGTTATCCACAAACTGACATCTGGAGCGTTGCTGTTCTCGCCTACGTTCTCATGTCAGGTGCTTCGCCCTTCCGTGGCAACGATCATAACGAAACGAGACAAAATATTTCTTTCGTCAGATACAGATTCGAGTATCTCTTCAAAGAAATCAGCCAGGAAGCCACCAGATTTTTGATGCTTCTTTTCAAACGAACTCCCAGGTAAAAATTTCGTTCCACGAACAAGAATTTTTACAAAGATTTCGTTACAAAAAAAAACGCGATTGTTTGCGATTCAATTGGAAAAATCGACCGAGTCAGTTTTCACTCGTTAGTTGGTCCGTGACCAGCTTAATATAAAAAGTTGAAAAAAAATTTCCAAAATCTTCAAACTTTGATTTTACGAAAATCGCCATAACTTTTTTTATTTGCAAACTGTTACCCGAGCGACCGCTCATCATCTTCGTTTCTGAATTACCTTTGAATCGGTAATGAGCGATTTTTGATTGATTATCATTTTTTAGTTGCGTGTGAACTTGGGAAGTGGAAAATATGACGAAAAATGTGACTTTTTCCTGTGAAAGATTCATCGAAATTGGTTCAGCGGTTTTTGCATGAAAAGGGCACAAACACAATTTACAGTAGAGTTTTATGGATATAGAGATTGAATTTTAATGCAATTTTGATATTTCAGCAAACGACCAACCGCAGAAGAATGTCACGAGCACAGATGGCTTTTGCCAACGGAATTCATGATCAGAAAACGGGAGAGAGCGATATTCCCAGGCAGCAGATTGAAGAACTACAACGAGGAATATCACCAGGAAAAAACTAAATTAGCTACGAGCAACGAGAGTCTGACTGAGGCTTTCGGTGCGATTCGTCAATTGAACAGATCGAACAGCATACAGGACGAGCTAGTAACATCGTACGATGTCGAGGAATGAGAATTTTTTTTCCACTCAAAATCACTGAAAAATTGGAAAAAATACCAAAAAAAAACTAAATAAAATCGTAAGCGCTTTTCGGAAATTGCGTGAATGAAAAATTGACAAAAAAACTATTAAAAAATCATAAAATAAGCGAAAAAATACTCTGATGACTCTAAAATAGTTGGAAAAGCAAAGAGCGATAACGATAAACGAGGAATTTGTGATTTTATTCTTCCTCTTCTACTTCACTCTATAATTTTCATCTTTTTTGTTTATTATTTATTTGTTACAACTTGTAATTATTTTATGACGATCAATTCACCGTCTTTGTTTCGTAGATTTATTTTTATTTTGCCTTTCGCAAGAGAATCGACCTTTTCTTTTTCTTTCGGTGTATTTATGGATATCGGCCCTTTTTCCGACACATGTACAATATCGTTAATCGAGAACGAATATTATTTCGGGTCTTAGAGACCCTGATAGAAAACAAACAAAAAACGAAAGAAAACTATGCCCAATTACTTTGAAATTGTACAAAAAATAAACGATGCTGACATATCGAGCAACAAAACTCACAAACGAGCCCAAACTCTCAAATTTCCCGCTTTTTTTCTCCTATCAATAATCGAGGAAAAAAATTGCAACAATTTTTTAATCCATTGTTAAATATTAGGTTTATTTACAAATTTTTTCACTCCCATCGTTACAGCATTCTATGACAAGAATAAACTTATTGTACATGTTTCTTATTTTTCAACGTTCCTCTCGATATTAAGCGGGTTTTGTACAGGCGTTCGCAGCCAAGAAGGAAGTTCGATCGAGATTTCGAGGCCCGAATCAACTTTTTCCTTCCGATCTTTGCAATAAATCGGGGGCATTGATATCTGCTGATAATAATATCGGAAAATTCGAGGACAAACTAAAAATCACAAAATGCCTAAAAAAAAGAGCAATTTTGTTCATAATTAACGTTTTTTTGGGTGAAATGTGAACAGCGTGAACCATTCGGAGGTTTCGAAACGACTGAACACATTTTTTGGCTTGGGATCATTAATTTCCAGAACTTCGATACCGCATGATTCTGTTTTCTGGGGCATTAACCGAAAATCCACCAAAAAATACGGAGATATCGAGTGCGCAGAGCTCCGACGCGATAAGTCGAGAAAAATGTATTTTCGAATCGTAAGCGGACTAGTTGGAAAACGAAAAGAAAGGATAATGGAAAAAACACTAAAAGGCGAACGAGACGGAATGAACGAGTCTCATTTTTCAGACGGTGATTATGTTTTTTGCAAAAAATCGTAAAAGTTATGAATGTTGAAGGAAAATCGTAAAAAGTTTTCAATTATAAAAATTAAATTGATTCCAATTATTCCGGATTTCGTTTCTTCCTTTTTTTCGTATAGCTTACTGCGTTTGGGAAAAATCATCTTTTGGCGTATTGCGTCACGTATTCTTGAACCTTGTTCCTGAACGACTCTTTATCCTTAATAAATAAATCTGCTGCATCCCTGTTGAGTGGATCGTCGAAATTCAGCAGATCCTGAAAGCCAAAGAAGAAGAAACAAAAATATATTTTCAGCTTCGGAAAAAAAAGTTCTTTCACATTCTTTTTAGCAAGATTTTTATTCTCAACTCACTGTAAACAAAGAATTTAGGCCCCACACAACGTCCTTCAGCTTGCGAGTAGGGGCCCAGCCCATTCCGTCGATACTGTTTTGCCTTAATATCGAAAGGCACACGTCTCCGTCTTCGTTTATATTCGGATGCCATAATTTAGTCAGGCATTTGACTTTGGGAGGCTTAAAAAATGGATTTTTTTGTGAAAAATGGATTTAAAAACGAGCTAATTCGAGGTAACAAATTGAGCTCTATTTCTTTATTACCGTCATGTTGTACTCTTCCAAAATTTCTATGTGGAAGTAAAATCGTCCGTTGGCCCAATAACCTTCTTCGGGGACAATCAGCAAATTGAAATCGTGCAATCTATGCGGATCGTCAAAAGTTATTTGACACGTAGCTGGAAGAGTTTGCTCCATTTCCTGGACCTAGTGAGGTAGCAAAGTGCAAGGAATGCCATCTGAGTAATTTACAAATCAGGCATGAGAGCCAGCCGCCTCGATCCATCTTGGATTTTCATTAACAACATTTTTTTCACCCGGTTCAACTGTTTTTCTTGTCCATACAGAGAAATCGCCAAAAGGCGGAAAAACTTCAAGATGCCTCGAGCGCACGTTGGATCAATCTGACCCGAGGGGTTTTTCCTATCGATTTATTTTGGTGAATATGCATTTTTCGTTTTTTTTTTCTGTCGAGACGTTTTTTACAGTAAATTATCGAAATTTCGTGACCGTAAGTTCATTTTTTGACGATGACGAAATTTAAATGCCAACTTCGCTTTTGGGGGTTAGAATCCGTAAACAAGCACTTGAAACTTGGGTGTTTTTACCTCTTTAACGAGCAGTTTATCCCTGACTGATGCTCGTTTGTTAATATCTTTGGTTTTGGAAACTTCGCTGTCCTTTTTCAATTTTCCCCGAAGCGTAATCATAATGTTGACTGCCGAATTATGTCTCGTACGAAAATAGCCTGTGGATTGGTAATCGGTTACGTTCAGATGGATATTCTCCATTAACTTTGTGCATGGCACTCGGATTAATTGGCAATTATTAAAAACCCACATTTTCCGATCGATGTAACGAGAAACTATAGATTTTTCGGTTGAGAAAAAATGATAAAACACCTAGGACGCTTCGTAGCAATTTTTTTTAGGTTATGAAAAATTACCGCACACGTCAAAACTCCAGAATACTTGTAATCATTTCACACACGGTCAATTACCTGCCAAGGGCGTTGATAATCCTGTGCAAGCATTCACCAACCTTAATCGCGTGTAATTTCTTAAGGAATTTCGAATCAAACAACTTTTCCACACAGTCTAGGTCGTTCGCGAATTCAAAACATATACCGTGTGTGCGCTTTTCAAGCGTGCATTGTAGACATATATATTCAACGTTGATAATAACAACAGTATTCTAGATAAGAAAAACTGTCGAAAACACCTCCGTGAAGTTGCATCGCCGCCTCCCGTAAAACTTTGGTTGACCTACGTGAACTCCGCCTCCGCCTTCCGCATGAGATTTTCCGGTTCGTCTCTGGTGACAAAAGCTCGAAACATTGAAAATATTGTTCGAATTGTTCTCGACGTCTTGATTCCCGTCTCCATGCGTCGAGTGATCTTTGGCCGAGAGTACTCGCACCTCGTACCCCGCCGATAAAAAACAGGCTGTGTCAGATATTTAGTGATGTGGAACTTTATGAAATATAAAATATGACGGGAATAAACATTGCAATTAAAGTTTCGATTTTTGTGTGTGTTATCGTGATAAGTGCTTTTACATCATGCTCCGGAGCAATATCGGACGCACGGTTATGTTTCGATCCAAAATGTTCGGGTAAATGAAGCCGTACTTTTTAATACTCATAACAGCTTTTTTACATTTGACATCGCATATATGCACGATGCCACACGACCAAATATCTCATCCCCACTCTTTTCGAAGCGCTTTCTATTTTTCTAATAATTCTATTACCAATTTTTGTCAATCTTTCTGTAAATTATTTATCTCGTTGTTTTTGCTCCATATTTCGCTCTACTTCGTTCTCATTTTTCTATCGTACAAGTCCCAATCAGGCTGTACATTTAAAAAATTCTTTCCTCGAACTTTTCTACTCTTCTTGCTTCGTTTTTATTGTCAAAATTTCTTTTCCTCTTTTTCATTCGTTTTTCATGCTTGTTAGAACCTGTTTCGACCGCCACCACGCTGATGCGATATCAATCCAACGATCCGCGTATTCTGTCCTTCGAGAGCAACGTCGAATTGACAGTTTTCAGCAAATCTGCCGGCAAACGACAAGATCTTTGGGGTGTCGAGGTAACAAAATTTACACATTGTAATAATCATGTTTTCATTTTGTTCGTCCTCCCAAAACTACTCTCTAATGTTTTCTCAAATTTTACATCAACCCTGGAACTACAAACCCATTTTTTGACCTTTAAACTACGAATTGGAGTAAATATTTACCCCACGAGTTTCTTGTTCGTAAAATCGTTCAGAAAGCAGTCATCCGACTCATAAGTACACGAATCTTTTCGTTTTCTCATGCCAAAGAGAATAGTGAAGAGAAAATTCAATTTCATCAAGATTCGGTTGGTGAAAAATCGATTTAAATGCCTGAAAGTGCTGAAAAATGAACTTTGGAACGAAATTCGAAGCTCGTAATTGAATTTCCCAAATAACGTGCCAACTATATTTCCTTTCGAATTTCGCTAAATATCCATGGAACGATAATTTGCAATTTTAAAAAATGTAATTAAAATCATAGAAATTTCAAATCTAATATGAGATTTTTGCCTCAACCCGTTTTTCCGTGAGGAAGATTTGAAATTTCTGTAACGTCATAAAACATCAATTTCATCAAGATTTAGTTTGTGAAAAATCGATTGGAATTCCTAAAAGTGCTGAAAAATGAACTTTGGAACGAAATTCAAAGCTCATAATTGAATTTCCCAAATAACGTGCCTTTCCTTTCGAATTTCGCTAAATATCCATGGAACGATAATTTGCAATTAAAAAAAATGTAATTAAAATCATAGAAATTTCAAATCTAATATGAGATTTTTCCCTTAACCCGTTTCTTCGTGAGGATGATTTGCAGTTTCTTTGATGTCATAAAAAACATGTTTTACTGTATATCAAAGTGCAGCAGGGCTCGCGCTCACTTTTTCTTAAATACTTGGCGTCGAGCCGCTGCTATGCCTCCTGATTTTTTGTCCCCGTCAACCGAAATATCGAATTTCGTTGAAAATCCATGCAACAATAATTAGCAAGTTAAAAAAATGTATATAATTTTTTATATTGGTCAATTTTTTTCTACCGTTGTGGTTAAAGAGTTGAAAATATTTGTTGTGGCCCGTTCCAGATAAATGGAAAAAGAGGATACGTGCCGGTGAACATGATAAAGGAGAAGAAAGTGCTGAGGAAGAATCTGATTCACCAGGTGCCTACGGAACAAGGAGAAACGGAAATAGAAGCGTCGATGGAAAGCCGAGATGTGCCAATTGTTACAAGCGACGTAAAAGTCATTGAAGAAGTTTTAAGCCAGCAGAAACCTCAGGAACTGGTAGAAACGGAAGAAAAATTAGTTTTAGAGCCGAGTCAAGTTTCCCCGTCGTTCGAAGTCCACGATGGAACGACCATACCAATGACCATAATCGAAGAGCCTCTCGTGCCAAGTTACTCCACCGCCACGCCCCAAAACGAGCCCAAAGTCGAAGAACATCCTGTTCTCAGTGTTCACCCCAATATCGCATCGAGCATGACCTTGAAGGAAAACGCTGAAGAAATAGCCGTGGACGATACGATTGATGCTGGAAAATACATGGAAATAGCAGGTTTGGAAAACGAAATTTCCGCCAAGGAGCTCAGTCATCTCTGGGAAAATGAAATGAGCGAATCGATATCACTCGATTTCAAAATCCCCGAAGAACCTCCTGCAGGAGAATCCTTAAACGTCCCAAAGGACTCCAATGCAGAAATAATCACGAAAAACGGCGAATTCGATTCTGAAAACAGCGGTTTCTCGAATCCACAAGAATTGCCAGTAACCAACGATCCAGCATCGAATTCCGAAGCCCCGATCAAGCCGGAAAATGAAACGAACGATCCTGCGGATCCATTGCCAAGTGGATCGAATAAAAATGAGAATAATTCAGATTCCGAGCGGACCGAAAGCGTCCAGCCGATTCAGCAGGAGCTCGATCGAAGGGACGAGGAAACATCGACCGAGCGAACAGTCATCGAGGAAAAAGAGGAGAAAATTCCGACCGCGACGCCTGGGGACGTTGCAACGGATCTAAAAGCCGAAATGCCTGTTTTTCCAAATCTCGAACAACCAACAACGACGGAAAAACTTACTGAGGCGCCTGTAACGACTGACGAACAAAAAATGCCCGATGAATCTTTGAGGAACGACAGCCAAGAAAAAACTGAGCAAACTGCAGCAAACGACGATGAACAAATGACTGGAAAGCCCGCGGCAAACGAACAAGACAAAATGCTCGAAAAACCAGTAGAAAACGAGGAGCAAAAAATGCCCGAGCAAGCGGTGGAAAACGAGACGGAAAAAAAGACCGAGAAACCCCTCGAAGAGTCTGTCAACACGGAGACACTTGAAAAACTACAAAATCCAGAAACAACGAGTCCGTCTCCATTTCCAGAACCACCGGAACCCAAAACCGTTCCCGTTGAGCAAACGATTTCTGCTCAGAACGAAATGAAAACGGAACACGAATCACCTACGAACGCAATACTCGATAATTTGGAAAGTTCGAGCCCCCAGACAGAAACGTCGAGGGAAGTCTCACAAGTTGAAAAAGAAGCTCCGACCGAAAGCCAACTTCCGGTCGAGCAGGAAAACTCTGCCGAAAAATCTAGCGAGGAAGTGCCCTCGAATTTAAATATCATGAATCCGTTATTCGGTCGAATGTCGATGTTGCCATCGATGGTAAAAGAGGCTGTCGGTAGCGCGTTATCGCCGAGTCACGAGACGCAAGATGAAAGCACGATCGAAGGAGAATCCGATAAGAAAACTGATGAAAATGGGAGCAAAATTGTCTCTGACGTTGATAAAACTCCAGAAATTCCCTTCACAGAGCCCACGACCACGCCACAATTCAACGACCAAATTAGCCTCGGAAACATTGTAAATATCGACGATAATAACAATCATTTTGAAAATGAAAAATCCAATAATGAAAGCACTGCCGATAACATCGATACTACTCGCAACTTAGTTATCGATAACTCTGCGCAGCCTGGCATCTATAAACAAGATGAATTATCAGGCTTTGGCCAAGACAAATTCGCTGTTGATGAGACTTCCAGCTTCAATGGGTTTCCGGCCAATAGAAATTTGTTGAATGTCGGAAGCGGTCTTCAACCCGACGATCGTGAGTATAAATTCCGCCAACCAAGAACGTTTTATCGCCATAATCAAAATTCTATAACGGCAAAGTCACGAGACACAATTTTTCCAATGAAATGTTTTGACATCACTCGTGAATCTTGTCGTTTCCTAATGTGTATCAAATTTGAGAACATCGTCCGGTTATCGAGACATTCAATTTTCAAAATCGCAACTTTAACACGAGGTTTATGGGAAATTACAAAAAAAAAAACGAAATTTTATAACGATCTTCCTCAGAGTTTAGCCGCATGTTGAATTGTTGAGAAGGTTCGCACGAATTTTGAACAATTTAACTTGAAATTTGTCGAACGCATGAGAAACGATCACAGAAAAACAAAATCCATGAATTTCATAAATTGGATCGAAACTCCTTTCAGATAAATCGGCAGCTGATTCTTCGGAGATTTTGCACGCGGAGAATTCGTTCGATTCCAGGGAAGAGGAAAAAGACAATAAGGTTGATGAGCCAAATGAAGATTTTGCGGAAGTGATCGATGGCCCGAACGACATTTCGGAAACGGAACAACGTAATTATTTTTCTTATTGGAAATCATCGAACAAGCTCGTCAAGAGAATTCACGATTTTCTTTATTTTTCTAGTCATTGCGACGGAAAGCATCGATTCTTGTCTAGTCGACAGCACTTGTCAAAAACCTGAAGGCCTCGATGAAAATCACAGCTTTGTACAAGAGGTATTTAAAAAGAGAAAATCATTTTTTCCATCCCAAAATTACGCCATCATTAACGCCATAATTACGATCACGCATTCCTGATTAGGTCGCAGGCGAGCCTGCGGATCGAGAAGTCGACATTGTCGACGTTATTTCGATAGGACGAAACTATTGGGAAACTTTGACGTACCTCGTCGTCACGGCGATCACGACATTATTGTTTTCCCTCGGATATTATTACATCGAGGTTCGTAATCGACGATATTAAGCACTTGGATAAATAACAATTTTTTTTTTTCCAAAAATTCTCAATTATATTTATAAAAAATCGGAAGCCACGAAATATTCGGAAACTTTTTGATATTTTCTTTCATTGCTGAAAAATTCTTCGGAGAATCGTAAATTTTGAGGGTCGAATCTGTAAAATTAAGAACGAAATATTAATCATTTAGAACACGAGACGAGACAGCCAGTATATTGCGAAAATAAATCAACTGGAAAAGCAGCTTCTGGTTTGCAGCAAAGAATGTACGCAGCTGGACGACAGTCTGAAGTCTACCAAAACAAAAGTAAGATTTTGACGATCCGAGCTAAGGATCTGGGGGGTTTAAGGGAAATTTGAATTGAAAATTCATGCGTTTTTTCAGTTGGACTCCATCGAAGACGAATCCTTTGGATCCAACGAAATGGTCGCATCTCTTAAAGCCGATCTAGAAGCATCGAAGGTACACAGGCAAAAAAAAAACGAATTAAACACAAAATGCTGGAAAATTCGCCGATGTCTGACTGCTTTTTTTTTCCTCATTCAGACAGCCAAATCAGAACTGGAAGATCAAGTCGCGATACTGGAAAAGGAGTTAGAAAGCGCAACGGAAGCGGGTCTTGAGTTGGAGCGAATGTTGCGGGAAATTCTGACGACGAATAACGAGGACAATCCGTTGGCGCAGTCGGTCGAAGATTTGCAAACGAGACTGAATGCTCAACAAGCAGCGAACGAGGCATTGACCAACGCCCTTAACTTGAAGGCTCAAGAGGTAAGAAAAATTAGCCTCGAAGACATTCGCGAGCTTACGCGACGATTTCCAATCATTTCTCTTTATTATTTTGCACGTATTCAACTTTTTATTTACGTTCACCAAGCAGCATGATTTCGATAGAGCCGAGGTTGGTTTTCGCGCATGAACGAGCTCCAATTTTGCTGTTACTCGTTTTTATTATTTCGAGTCTTTCTTTCAGAACGAAACTTTGGCCGCTGAGCTGAAAGCTTCGAGCGTGAAATCCGAACAACTCGAAGTTGAAGTCACTCGGCTCACCGAGGAATTCAAACACCAATTAAACTTGAAGAGCAACGTCGAGCACGCTCTCTTGGAAAAGGTCGAGAGTCTCGAAAAGCAAGTGAAAGACGTGAGTCACAAAATATAATAAAAACTTTTTTTTCCACGAAGAATTTGTTTGTTTTGAGACTTTCGACGAACTTTGTGTCATTTTTATTCTCGTAGATAACTGCCGAACGAATTAATCTGCGACAACAACTCAAGGGCAAAGAAATGGAGTTGAAGGATTTGCTCGAAGTCGTTAATCACATGAACATCAATAATTTAGACCTTGACAAATTGTATAACGTCTCAAAAGTCAAAGCCGAAGCGAGCCAACTTTTGGAGGAACGCGACGACCTCAAAATGAGATTGACCGAAGTTGAGGGAGCTCATCACTTGCTGGAAGGTGAGTTTACAATTTCCAACGTTTATCCTCGACTTTTCCAGTCCAATTAACAATCATTTTTATTCCACTTTCATTTCCTTCGTCAGAGCACGTGAAGCTTATCAACGAAGAAGTTGCGTCCTTGTCCGAGCAATGCAAACTCGCCGAAAAAGCAAAAAGAGATGCCGAGACGCGGGTCGAGGTTCTGTCCAACTTTTTCAAGGAAAAAGAAGCTCAAAGACAAAAGTTTGTATTTTTTCCAAGACGAACAAATTCTTATTCGCGATTTCATGTTTCTCACGATTTTTATTATTCCTGAACAAAGGGAGGAAGCAATTTGGCTCGAAAAACAGGGCGAAGTGTCATCCACGGTGGAAAGGCTGCACGCGATGCAAAACGAAATTCAGAATTACAAGTAACTAATTTTTTCCTTATTTTTTTTTTTTTTTGGCTCTTCGGGCTTAGTTTATGAAAAAATCTTTTTTCCCAAGGCAACAGATAGAAATGTTGAAACGAGAAATTCTGGATCAAGAGAGAGAATACAAGAATCAAATATCCACATTGGAAACCAAATCTCACGAGAATTGGGTGAGGAAAATGAATTTTTTTTCTAATTGCTTGTTCATTGTGCGAAAACGGGGATGAAATAAATTTATTGTGTTTTTCTAGGTACTGGCTCGACAGAACGAGCGCCGTTTGGAGGAGTCCAAGGCGGAAGCAGGTCAATTAAGAAATCGATTGACCCTAATAGAGAAAAACCTCAACGATGCCGATCCAGAGGCTAAACTGCATCGTAAGTATTTAAATTTTTCCTACGTTTCTCGACGACTTTAACGTAATCATGAGATTAATCCAAACTCGCGAAATTTCGTTCTCCTTTTTATCGATATAATCGAAATCCTAATGTAAACTTTCCAAGCCCTCTCCAATTTCCAAAAGTAAAAAAAAAAAATTAGAAAACCCAAAAAACGCTGAAAATTCCCGATATTCGAATTTCGACAGCTCGAGGATGATCTGAATGTAAAAAAAAACAAACAGAAATTGGTCAATTAACGATTTTTGCCCACACAGCATGCTCGACATTCCGCCGCAATAATAATTCAGCAGCAGAATCAGAAAGCTCGCGTATAAATCTGCCCTTAATGAAAGAAAACGATGGAATTGTTTGCAATAATAAAAAAACAAAAAACGATAAAATAAATACAGGTTTGGAGGCGAACGGAGAGACGCCAACGTCGCCACAATTATACATGGGAGCGGAGGCTTCGAGTTCGCCAATAATGTTTAGTCCTTCTTCAGGTGTTCCTTTGCCACCCCCTCCCTCGTATCTGTACGGTCCTCCCGTGCCGCCGTTCATGCCACCACCGCCTCATTCTTCTTCCGGCATGACGTCGTACGACGTTGGCCAAAGGCCACCGCCTCTCGGTGGACGTTTATCTTCCCCGCCGCCACTTCCTCCGGTTAATTCCGGCAGATACGACAATCCACGTTCCCCACCCCCTCCGATACAATCTTATGGGGGACACAGAGCTTTCCCACCTTTCGGAAACGATCGAATACATCCTCCGCCACTTCCTCCGCATTCTTCACATTTGCCACCTCCGTTACCACCGTTGGCCAACTCAGGCTCGCATTCTTGGCCTGACGAAGCAATTCCACCTCCGCCACTTCGCAATTCAGGATTCCAGCCCCATCATCAACAAAGTCATCATCATCACCCTCCACCGCCGCCGCCGCCGCACCATCACCATCGAGATAATCAACAAAGATCTCGTAATCACAAAGGTTCGTGAATTTCAACGAGTCGTCACGCATGCAAGCCAAACGAGCAAATCTCGCGAGGAACGAGCAATCAACACACGCGTGGCAAAATCAACGCACGTCGATTCAATCACATCGCAGTCTTTCCCTCCTTATTCCTCATCGAATCAACCGCACGAGCCCAACTTTAATCTTCAATTTGTTTTCACTAACAACTCAAACAAATACATTCTCGTTTTCTGTCTTTTTCACTCTCGTAATTTTGACTCTTTTATCCATTTGTTTGCTTCTACGCATGCCAAGAAGGACGCAAACGCTTCTCTAAAGTGAGACAATTTTGGAGCACTATGGAGGGAAATAATAATAATAACTCCAAGTAGTTCGTCCCTTCCCAGCGTGCCTTTCAGGTTCTCATATTCATTTCTTACTGTCGTTCAGTTGCTTTTTTTTCGTTGTGCCTTTTTTTTCTTAGAAACTCTCGCTGCTGGTTGCTGGTCTTTAAATTTAAAACCGCTCGTGCATTCTCACAAGAGACATTTTTCAACTTTTTATTCCGTCGGTCCAATGAATCGTTCAAAAATTCTTCGTAGTCATTTTTCCTCCAACTTTCAATCAATACTGAAATTTTCGATACTCGATTTCAATCGAAGCGAAATAAGAATTTACAAATCGATCAATATCGAAATTTACAATCGATTCTTAATTATTGCTAATTTTTTTAGTACAGATTTTTGCGATTATTTGAGCGACTCATTTCCTCGCGACATTCAGTGGACCGAGCTTTTAGCTTTCAATTTTTTCTTCTCATTTTCATCTGAAAATCCCATTTTTTTTTAATCGTCTTCATAATTTTTTTTTCAGGTTCCTTACACTCGTCCGGAGAATCGCTGGACAAAAACTTATAGTGGGAAAATTCTAGAGTTTATGTTTTATCGCATACCCGGGGGTATGGAAAAAAATGAAATGCGTCGATTCGACAATTCCAATGTACAGTACAGTTAGACAAGCAGAAATAATGCAAAAGTGAAATATGAAAAAAAAAATGAATTGGTATTGGCTGGAGCAGACGGAATTGCAAGTTTTCTTTTCCTCCGATTTTTCACTCACTAGAAAATCTCAAATTTCGATAATACTTTATGAAAAAAAAAAAAAAAACTAAAAACTATGAAAACATTAAGAAAGTCGGAGCAGGTACAATAATTATTTTCAGACTTTATCGTACGAGAGTTTGGTATCGTATCACAGAAAAATCTGGTGGCTCGTGTATCCCGAACAATTGTGTATTTTTTCTGTCCACGTAAATGAAAAAATATCGAGGCGAAGGACTCGCAAGATTTTCTTACCAAAAGAACAACTTTGCTCGATATTTATGTTTTTCTTTGTCTCTATTTTGTTGTACGTTACTCAGTCCTCGAATGCAATTGTTAAATATGATTTTAATTGATTTAAATAAAATTGTAATTTATTATTACGATGGATTATTGAGTATGAACGAGCCGTTTGTACAATTTATTGAAACGAATGAAAAAAAAACGTTTTCTAAAATCTACAATGACGAAATACTTTTATTTCAAAAATTATATACGTTTTTATTATCATATTCCCTCTTTTAGCAATGTCGCCATGCGTTTTTGATTCGAGAGATTTTCAAGAATATACAAGACTCGAAAATGTTTGTTTTTTATCATACAATGTGTTTTTTTTTTTCCGGAGCTTCTCGATAGTGCAGCGGTCTTGGTACGATGTCGGAGGAATGCAATGAAATATTATTTAGTTTATAATACAATATTTATAATAAGAGCGAATCCCCCGGGAATTCCACTCGCTATTTTTCTCGTTGCATTTCTTCTTTGACGCACATTCGTCGAAAGTCGTTTGTACAACTCAAGGATCCTTCGGTAACGAACTACAGATATGGGGGAAACATTTTGGTAGATAAAAATAATGAAATTAAGTTGGTGATCCTTAGTTTTCAATCCATTTTACCAAAAATTCGTCTTCAAAACTCGTCTCATTACGCCTTCTTTCTTTTTTTTTGCAGTTTATCATATTTACGCGAGAAATACAACGAAAAATACGAAGAAAAATATCAACACGCCAAACACTTTTATCATCAACCATCGATTGTTGGTCACTGATTGGAAGTATTTCAGGATTTCCGTGTGAGCAGCCTCCACGTTCAATTCCGTATCTTCTATGTTACTATCTATCCTGGAAATCGAAAAATTAACACAACAATTAAATGGACAAATTGACCATTCGAAACATAAGATAATTAACCCTCCGGGGATCATGAGGCTCTATTTTCACCTGAGCAACAACTTTTCTCCAAAATATTTCTTTTTATAACGTTTCACTTCAAAATGAAGAAAATGCAGCGACTGTAACAACTTTGAGACCTTTACCCCAGAATTACGATCCAAATTCAACTTTTCAGCACTTTAAGGCATTTGAATCGATTTTTCACCAACTAAATCGTGATTAAATTGATGTTTTATGACGTCACAGAAACTTCAAATAGTCCTCACGGAGAAATGGGTTGAGGGAAAAATCTCATATTAGATTTGAATTTTGTACGATTTTAATTTCATTTTTTCAACTCGCAAATTATCGTTCCATGGATATTTAGCGAAATTTGAAAGGAAATATAGTTGGCACGTTATTTGGGGAATTTAATTACGCGCTCCGAATTACGTTCCAAAGTTAATTTTTCAGCACGTTTAGGCATTCAAATCAATTTTTCACCAACTAAATCTTGATGAACTTGAATTTTCTCTTCACTATTCTCTTTGGCATGAAAAAACGAAAAGATTCGTGTACTTGTGAATCGGATTACTGCTTTCAGAACGATTTCACGAACAAGAAACCCGTGGGCTAAATATTTACCCCGATTAGTAGTTTTTAAAGGTGAAAAAAAATGGTTTGTCGTTCTAGGATTCAAGTAAAATGAATAGAGAATATTTCGGAATTTTTTCTCTCCAGAAATGGCAGGACGAAACGGACGAATATGGTCCGGGGTGCCATAAAAAATTGCGGAGGGCTAATTATCGAGATTTAGCTCCTTCGTTCCCGACCGATAGATTATTTTTATTGTATTTTACCTCTCGACCATTTCCTCCTGTTCTTTGACCATGTGCGCAAGTTGCTGGAAAATTCCACCCAGCTCGACTATCGTCGATTCAATATTTTGCATCGTTTCCGCTCTTGACTGAACGTAAGCGTCCTGCAACATCAAAAATAACATTAATCCCTCTAATTCATGTCTCTATTGAAATTAAACGAAAAGCCTTCATCTTGGACTTAATTATTCAGTTTTAAAATGCAGGATCACGCGAGCCTGGAGCAATTTTGCTCGAAGTCCAAAAATGAGTGAAAAATTCGGTAAAACGATAAAAAAATGGGAGAACGAACAGAAAATGAGACGATTAGCAAAGACACTTTTGGCATTTCGAGTTTAATGCAAAAAAAACGTTGTTTACCGTGTCGTCTCGCATGGTACGTTGCATCATCATTTGTTGCTCCATTCCACCCTCCAAATCGATACTAACCGACGAGCCGGAATCCTGCTCAAGCAAAAGCAACGAACCCTGTTTTCCGGATGTTACGCTAGGAGGCAATTGTCTCGAGACTGAACCTTGCGTGAATTGTTCCCTTCTGGTCTGTTCCTCTCGCATGTTCTGCAAAAAAATTCACGCCAGAGTGAAAAAATCAAAATCGCTGGGTCTCAAGTACATGAAAATGCCCGTGTTTACCTCTGAACGAACTTCCAGTACGCTCTTGAAGTGATTGGACATGTTGGCGAGTTTAGATTGCAGAGCAACCACAACGGACGAGGAATGCGAAGCCATGTGGTGACCTTGAGAATTAGCCTCTCTTTGCTTTCTCCCTAATTCTTGTAATTGAGCTATTTGCTTATTCAGACTGTTTAGATCCGTTTTTATGATATTCGTCAGTTCTTCGATCTCGACTTGTCGGTCGTTGAATATCGATTTCTTCTTAGCCACTGAAATGTTGTTATTTTTTTTTCAAACTCAAGATTAGTGTATTTTTTTATTGCGGGATGATGCAACGACGTGTCGCCGCTTTTTTATGTAAAAAACATCGGAAACGGTGCTCAAAAAGTGTTTTTTTAGGCAAAAACATTTTTCGTTCAGCGGCTCGGATGGATTCTCGAAAAATATTGACGTTTGAACTTTCTTTGAGATTTTTTTGACGTGAATTTATGAATGACGTTTCGGATATCGAATTTTTGCCGGCGATCAGTGGAAAATTTTGGAGAAAACAGAGGGAAAATGATTTTTTTGGGGGTCTGAACTTACGCAGTGCTAATTTTTCCAATTTGGTGTATGTGCTGGCAATATTTTTGCCGATATTCTGAGCTATCATCATAAAGTTGGAGTAGCTTTGTATGTGTCGGGCCTGACGTGGTGATCGAGCCGCAGCTCGAGCAACCGTTCGGCCCTGCATCCTTCTTATTGCACTTGCAAATTCGTTGCTACGATCGCGTGACGTCATGACTGCAGGCGAATTATTGTCACGTTCTTTCGAATCCTCGTTAATATTGTTATTGCCAGCAGCGACGTTTAATCTTTCATTGTAGTAATAGTTGGGAGTGTTGAGCGTATTAACACTGTTTAAATCGCCTGAAGTTGTTACTACGAAGTCATCATCTAACTCCGAGACACCACGTCTTCTACGCGCGGGCATTGCATCCTCAATATTGCACTTATCAACATTAAACACTCGTTATTCACCTCACAAACTCGTTACTCACTGGACAACACTCTTTTACGATCACAGATACTCCTTGATATTCACACAACACCACAAACTTCACAATTAACAACGACAGCTTGTTACTTATTAAAATGACATTTCATTGTAAGTTCCTTCGCTAAACACTTTTCCTATTCCACGCACACATGCACACACAGTTTAGTTCAATCCCCACCGCCCTAAACTTTCGAGCGTGACAACTCGACAAGTCCGAGGACTCTCGAAATGTAGACACGTACGTACCACATATTCCCCGACCTCCGTGAATTTAGCCGCGAAAAAAATGGGGCCCAACAAACACGCAAACTTCAAATCTCGTTCCCAAAAAAAATGTTGACTTCAAAAACACACATTTTTAAATCTTTTCATTGTCAAAACCGATTCGCATAACGAAAACTTGAGGAAAAATTATCAAGTGAGTGAGACTAACTTCACGGAGGTCACTACTGGACTGACGTTTCCCGTTCCCGTGGCAACCGGGTGGGCTGGTTGAATACAAACATGAAACAGTTTTTAATGCTTGCAGAATTCGGTATTTCCGATCGTGATTATTTTTCGGTAAATTGATAAACAATTGACACAATTTGCGATGGCTGATGAAATAAAACCGGAAGTTATTAAAAAGACACAGAAAAGCCTCGGAAAGTACGTCAAAAAACCGCCGCTCACCGAGAAACTTCTTCGCAAACCACCGTTTCGGTTTCTTCACGATGTCATAACAACCGTAAATCTACCTTTTTTCATTACTCAAACATTTCGTGACAATTCTAACAATAAATCGTTTTACGCTTAAAAAAAAACGCATTTTCTCATGGAACTGTCAAAGTCGCAACTATTTTTTTGTCCCGCCAAAATTTCGCACACTAAATACCGTTTCTTTCCAGATCATCAATGACACAGGCTTCCTGGATAATTTATTTACCGAAGAAGAACTAAATCCGGACATTCGTGACAAGGAAACTAAAGTCGCATATTTAACGAAACTCATACACGTTGTCAGTGAGTATAAAATTTCATCAATCCTGACTTTTTCCATTATAAATAAAAAAAAAAAACAATTACAAAGAAATAAACAATAATTTTTCCATAAATAATTAAAAATTAATTCAAATCAAAATTTAATGAACTGAAATTGCGTGAAAATTGATGAAAATCCCAATGACCGTGCGTCTCTTTTCAGAAGCTCAAAAAACTTTTTCGTCAGCGTAAAAAAAAACCAAAATCCTTCAGCCAGTCCATAATTTTTCGTTTGTTTTGTAAAAATAATTCAAAACTTGAATCAGATTTTAGAAAAGCCAAACGACTGAGAGTCAAAATAAAAATTTTCCAACTAAATTTTTAATTCCGCAGAGAAATTCCAGTAAAAATTTATGGAAACATATTAATTTTTTTAAATAACAACGGCACTCAAAATTCCTTTGATCCTTGATCGTTTTTTCGAGTTTTCCCATAAAAATAGAAAAATAAATAATTCGGCTCTGCTTCTATGGTGAATAGACTTAATGGCAAAGTAAATTAATCAAAAAAAATCGTTCTTAAGAACTGATTACAGGCAATGAATTGACAGTGCGTCCCTCCAAAGTTGTCGCCGGTCAAGAGCCGGCGAAAACGAACGAACTGCTGCAAGCCATTGCAAAAGCGCTGGACAAAAATGTAAGTTGTAAATTACGATGACAAAAAAAAATCTAAATTGGAACGAAATTTCATAAAAATGGAAACATTTTTGGGAATAAATTGGAAAATTCAAAACATTTTTGTGCCGCGTTGCAGATCAGCAGTGCGGAAGCGGTTCAGCATTATAAAGAGAGTTTGGAAAAAGATTCGCGTAAACCAGCGGTGTCGAAAAAAGGCTCGAAGCGGGAATCTGTGAAGGCGAGCACTGGCAAACGCAACGAACGTGCAAAAGGATCGACGGAGAAGCAAAATGCGGTTGCGGAACAAAAAACAGCGCCGGTGCCGGTCGAACAGGCTTCGAGGGAGCGTGGATCGCAGGAAAACGTCAGGGATAAAGATGCGAAGACGAGCAACCAGGGAAAAGCGTCGAGGAAAGCGAGAACCGACGAAAACGCGCAAAAAAAGGCAAAACATAATTTTTTTCTTATTTTTCATAATTATTTTCTTATTTTTTTAACACACGATTATTTTTTTATTATTTCACAGAGTTCGGCTGGCGTATCGGCCCAAAATTCAGTTGGAAATCGTAAATCAGCCATTGGCAGTCCGAAACGACCGCCAAAGCCCGAAAACGCTCAAATGATCGAAACAGCCGAACCTCCGCCTCCGTCGTCTCCTCTCCGGGAAGAGAAAAAAACAGAAGATCCGACCGCGACGATCCTCAAGACCGATCCAGTGCCGTTTCCTCAGGAGGAAACCGAACCCCCGGCAAAAAGTCCTGCAACGCTTATTGGGGGAGACAATAGACCGGAAACAACGGTTCAAAAGTAAATGCCATTAAAATGCAACCGGAAGTCACAGAAAAAAAAAATCACGAAAGAAATTCAACAAAACACGATAAAAAAAAAAAACAAAATAATGAAAAGACAACAATTTTTTAGCGTTTCAGAGCAAAATGTGCCGGTAATCAGAGAAACTCTGCGGTCCGCGATAAATCGGCCTTCCAGTGCAAGGCCTGCAGCCCCGAAATTACGATGGAAACCCGACATGAACATAAAAAATCACGAACCGTAAGGAAATGAAAAATACCGGAAATTTAAACGAAAATTCGTCGAGATTTTCAATGAAAATTCTTTGAAATAATACAATTTTTGTTATTTTTATTTTCAGGCTTGTCTCCGAGAACGATAATGTTATTGTAGAAATTTTCAACGAGCAAAACGACGACGCCGACGAAATGGTGGTGCTGGAAACCGAGCCGACCGATTATATTCCCGTAACGAATGGGCCGCAGAATCTGAGCGGTGACGATTCTCAAGAACACGGTTACCTGGTGGCACAAATTTTGGAAACCCAACGCGAGCTCGCCAAAGACAACGCGGTGGATCTCATTGGGAACAAAGTTGATACCGTGAGAAATCTGCATTAGCTTTTTTTTGTATTTTCGTTGCTTCACGAATTGCATCAAGTTCTGAAAAATTAATGAAAAGGGTCAATGGCTTGTAGGAATTCAAACGAACTTCCAAAAGAAATCCAGAAATCATTGTCAAGGAAGTTGAAAGTTTACGAAGCACCGTCCAAACTCTCATACGAGCTACTCACCCCATGGGAAAATTACTTGATTTTCTACAGGTACGCACAATATTACGCAGCACGAGAACATTTTTTTAGCGAACCTGTTTTTTTTTCCTTTTTCATAAAAACGTCGTACGCCATGAAACGGTGACTTTATTTCTTTTTTTCATTCCGGTGACCTGGAAATTTAGAAAAATTCATATCTTCGTTAAAATTCAACAAAAAAAGCTCAACGTGGGCTCATTTTTTTCGTTTTTTGGTGCCGAATCACGTGAGCCTGGAGCAATGTTGCTTGGAGTCAAAAAATTTTTCGAAAATGCGGTCAAACGATAAAAAACGTTTTTACACGACCACGGAGAGAAAATTACATAAAAAATCATTGTTCCTTGCTACCATTTCGTCCCTTCGAAACATTTGATCAAATACTTGATTATTTTTCATGGGAAATCGGGAGAAAAATATTTTGCCTTTCGATGTTTTCAATAAAATACTCGTAAATAGTCGTCGAATGAACGGATGCACTTGCAATTAAAAGAACGAAGAAAATGTTTTTTCATCCATTATTATTAATATTTGACACTTTTTCAGGAGGATGTAGAATTGATGCAAAAAGAGTTGTCAGAATGGCGCAATAAATTTGGCCAGTTTCGGACACAGCTGGAATCCGCGACGGCGTGAGTATCGAAATCTCCAGAATTTTTATGGATTGGCATGCAATTTTGTCGTGAACGATTCTTGTTTGCATTTCGTATGCCAAAAACTACGAAAAATATTTTTAATTTTTAATATTTTCAATATTTTTAATATTTCTAATTTTTAATATTCTGATTTATTCTTTGAGAATGAATAAAATTATTGTAAAATTAAGAATAAGGGACACGAAATTTATTTATTTTTTGAATTCTCGTATTGCCTGATAATTAATGGAGTTTTTTTTTTTTTTTTTAATAGAGAATCTCGAGCAACGGCTCATCCATTACAGGAATCGTTCGATAACATCCAAGCTGGAATAGATGATCAGTCGGAAAAGATTTATCAGATCAAACTCAACATCATGCGGAACAACCAAAAAATCCAGCAACTACTTCTAGGAAGAGCGTGAATGTTGTTTTTTATTTATTTAATTTTGATACGCGCATTATCGACGTTACGAATCCGTTCTGACGACGACGAGCCCATACGAAATAGTGTGTAAATAAATAAATAGCAGTAACTAGTCAGACACGGTCGTGATTTCGAATTTTATTGTTCAATACAATTTTTAGGCCGATAATAATTGTCGTTCTCTCATGAAAGATTACATTTTTTATCATCAAATAGATTTTTCAATTTCGGAAGCGAATTTATGGCAAAATCTGATCGAGTGGTTGGACTCAAGAACCACAAACTCATTTTTATTACCTTTAAACTACAAACCGGGGTAAATATTTACTCCACGAGTTTCTTATTCGTGAAATCGTTCTGAAAGCAGTAATTCGACTTATAAGTACATGAATCTTTTCGTTCTTCCACGCCAAAGAGAAGGTGAAGCGAAAATTCGATTCCGTCAAGATTTAGTTGGTGAAAAATCGATTTAAATGCCTAAAAGTGCTGAAAAATGAACTTTGGAACGCAATTCGAAGCTCGTAATTGAATTTCCCAAATAACGTGCCAACTATATTTCCTTTCGAATTTCGCTAAATATCCATGGAACGATAATTTGCAAGTTAAAAAAATGTAATCAAAATCGTAGAAAATTCAAATCTAATATGAGATTTTGCCCTCAACCCGTTTCTCCGTGAGGACAATTTGAAGTTTCTGTGACGTCATGAAACATCAATTCAGTCATGATTTAGTTGGTGAAAAATCGATTGAAATGCCTAAAGTGCTGGAAAATTAACATCGGATCCCAATTCGAAGTTCGCCTCGCGTAGATATTTTCCCTGGTTTCCAGTTCTAGGGTCAATTCGACGAATAAAGTTCTTGCAGCTTTGAAATTGTTGTTTTGGATGGGCGAATATATACCGAGCAGAAATTCGGTTCTGCGCATCCAGCAACGTGGTGTGTAGAACAGTCTAAGGGTTGTTCGTTTCGAATGCGCGTGAAATATCGATTTTCCGAAAAGAGGTGCCACGCGAGTTACGCCCACAGCAGTCTTCCTGTGGCAATACTCGCGTGCGCATCTTTGTTTACATCGTTGCATTCCTTATCAATCGCTCTACTAAAAACGTAACTCCGTGCAATTATGAATTTCAATGTTATTATCATTCTGGCCAGTTTGATTATCCAAATCGTGAATGGTGAGTGACTCGCTGGTCAAAAAAACTGATTTTCTAATTGAAACATTGATTTTTATCTCCAAGAATTTTTCTATTTATTTTTTCGACAATAAATTTTCTTCCGTTTTAGCAAATTTGCCAGTCCAAACGTTCGAAGCCAATCCAGACACGAAGAGATTGTACGATGATCTTCTCTCCAATTATAATAGACTCATTCGTCCAGTTATTAACAATACAGAAACCCTGACCGTGTGGTTGAGTTTGAAGCTTTCACAATTGATCGAAATGGTGAGTCAAATCCATAGAAAATAAATTTCTCGATTATTATTTTATTTATTTCACACAACGTCCACATTTTTGGAGCTCCAGATCGTTTTCCACTTGTTTTCGTTTCGAGAGCGTTTTCCAATGAACCGCTGGACGGGACAATTTTACAATCAACTAGTTAAACAATATTCCGAATGGATATGCGTCCAGGCTTTTGGGCCTGAATTGCATTCAACGGCAAGCTGGGGTCAAAAACGACCCCAGACGACTTTAAATCCCGCGCCCTCCCTTCGTTTTTCCGTTTCTAATCGTTCCTGCATTAAAAAACGAAAAAAATGAGCCCAAGTTGAACCCTTTTCGTTCGATTTTACCGGAGATATGAATTTTTCAAAATTGGGCCCAGGAAACCGAAAATAGGCAGGAAAAAAAGTTGACGGTTCTAGAGGGTAAATTTCTGACCAACTTTTACGTTAAAATTTCGATATTTTCAGAACCTGAAAAATCAAGTCATGACAACGAACGTGTGGGTTGAACAGGTGAGCATATTTTTCCAAGTAGCAGCGAAGATTTCCTGCAACTTGTTCAGAAAAACAAATATAATGAAAAAATACGCTTTTTTCATCTGAATTGAATTATTTTCGATTGAGCAAAAACTGTAAAAGCATTTGAGCATCGTTGATGAGAATATTCGGGGCTATAATTATTATGATTCTATAGAAATGGTTCGACTATAAACTGCGATGGAATCCTGAGGAATACGGAGGTACGGAAATGCTGTATGTGCCCTCGGAAAATATATGGCTTCCGGACATCGTTCTGTACAACAAGTGAGTTTTTTATTGCTCAATTTATCCCACAGAAATTTCTTTGATTCAGTTTTTATTGAAACGTAATTGAGCGTTTAATTCTCTTGGCTTGGACGAGATTTTTCTTTTAAATTCTCTCAATTTTTCTTTCGCAATTTTCTAATTTTTTTCGTCGCTTTTTGGTATGACTGAATTTTCCATTTTGTTACAGTGCCGATGGAAATTACGAGGTGACACTCATGACGAAAGCGACTCTGAAGTACACGGGAGAAGTTTTTTGGAAACCACCAGCGATTTATAAATCTTCGTGTGAAATAAACGTCGAATACTTTCCGTTCGATGAACAATCGTGCATTATGAAATTTGGCTCATGGACTTACAACGGGGCTCAGGTAATTTGATTACAGCGACATTTTTTCTCTCAAAAAGGCTCAGCGCATTTTATCAGGAGTTGATTTTTCTTGATAGGTCGATTTGAAACATATGCTTCAAGAACCAGGCAGCAATTTGGTTGCTACTGGCATTGATTTGAGCGACTTTTATCTCTCGGTGGAATGGGACATTTTGGAAGTTCCAGCGTCTCGTAACGAGGAGTATTATCCTTGTTGTACTGAGCCCTATTCCGGTGAGTTCACGTTGAAAGTAATAACGGGATGAAAAGTTTTAAATCGCAATAAAACTTAAATATCAACCTTGGAACTGCAAACCGGGGAAAAATATCCAGGCGGGCTACGAATTACGATCCAAGATTAATTTTTCAACACTTTTACGCATTCGAATCAATTTTTCACCAACTAAATCACGATTGAATTGATGTTTTATGACGTCACAGAAACTTCAAATCGTCCTCACGGAGAAACCGGTTAAGGGAAAAATCTCATATTAGATTTGAATTTTCTACGATTTTAATTCAATTTTTTCAACTTGCAAATTATCGTTCCATGGATATTTAGCGGAATTCGAAAGGAAATATAGTTGGCACGTTATTTGGGGAATTTAATTACGAGCTTCGAATTACGTTCCAAAGTTCATTTTTCAGCACTTTTAGGCATTTAAATCGATTTTTCACCAACTAAATCTTGATGGAATTGAATTTTCGCTTCACCATTTCCTTTGGCATGGAAAAACGAAAAGATTCATGTTTTCATGAGCTGGATTACTGATTTCATAACGATTTCACGAACAAGAAACTCGTGGAGTAAAAATTTACCCCGATTTGTAGTTCAAAGGCAAAAAAAATGGGTTTCTAGTCCTAGAGTTAAGGCTGATAGAGCTTTCTGGTTATTTTGAAGAATTCCTAAATGAAGCAAAATAGTTTGTTCATTAAAAACGAGGGAAAGCTTCAAAAAGCGTTCACGAGTTTCCAAGGAAAACATAATACTGTAGTAATTTCTTTTTCCTTATAGACATCACCTTCAACATCACTATGAGGCGAAAAACTTTGTTTTACACCGTCAATCTTATAATACCATGTGTCGGCATCACGTTCCTGACTGTGCTCGTGTTTTACTTGCCAAGCGACTCCGGAGAAAAGGTAATAAGTGACTGAGTTAAAAGAGAATTTGAATCCTGGAATAGATTTCGGATCGATTGATGAATCAAAATTTTGTAATTAAAAATGCATCGAAAATATTTTGGTACAATAAAACGAAAATATTTTACGTGAGACCCTGAATTTCAGGTTTCCTTGTGCTCGTCGATTCTTCTATCGCTGACGGTGTTTTTCCTCCTGCTCGCGGAAATTATTCCGCCAACGTCGCTGGCGATTCCGCTGCTTGGAAAATATCTATTATTTACGATGATTCTTGTGACCCTCTCGATCTGGATAACTGTTTGTGTTCTGAACGTTCATTTCCGGTGAGTTAAATTCATCAAAACTCCACTTTTTCGCTTTTGCAATGACTTGTTCGACATTCCATTGCACGTTCACTTGTCATGGGGGCAAAATTTATTCACGCAGTTCGCCCTCGACCCATAATATGTCACCTTGGGTGCGTCAAGTGTTCCTGAACTGGATGCCACGTTTTCTTATGATGAGACGCACGCCATATTCGACGCCGGAGTACGATGATAATTACATGGATGGTGGATACACCAACGAAATAGATTTGAGGTAAAAAACTTAAACTCGAACGTTACACGAATTTTTGGCAACCGGAATCCTTAAAGACTTTCAATCAAAATTATTTGTTCATGCATTTCCATGATCGAATAATCAATGATTTATTAATTAATAATTAAAATCAATTGCCTTTATAATAATGGATTAGAATTAATTATTATTAATAATTAATTGAAATGACAGTCAAAATGAAAATAAAAATTCATTATTAATAATAATTACTCGAAATTAATGATTAGATATTAATTGAAATTAATTATTATAAAATGAATTAAATTTAATTATTAATTCATGAATAATTGATAATTCAATAATAGAAATGAATGATTTAATTAAATGTCATTGCATGATGATTGAAACTACATATATTGTTATAATTATTATTAATAATAATAATAATAATAATAATAATAATAATAGTGATTAATATAAATTTTCATGTGTAACGTGTAATAATTGCAACTTTCCGCAGTTATCGCGACAGCATTAGCGAGTATCCCGCGGATTTGAAGGGAAGTACCGATGCATTTGAGAGCGTGACGTCCGCATATAAACATATTCGCGACGGCGATGCACGCCATGCCCCTCAAACGTCAGGTACGATTGATCTTAACGCTACGGATATTTAAATTTTTCTTTCTTTTCATGAAAAAACTACTCCGTCACGGAAGTTCGCGGAATACGAATTTTTGACATTCTTTTCCTTCGGTGCATTGAATTTCGACGGTTTTCTACTTATTAATTTTCTCGTGTGCTCTCTCTTTAGTTACGGACAGTGAAAACACGATGCTCCGCCACATTTCACCCGATGTCATGTCCGCGCTTCAAGGAGTTCGCTTTATCGCTCAACACATAAAGGATGCTGACCGAGACAACGAGGTAACCTCGCCCAAGGCGTTTTTTAAATCTTTGTATGCCCAATAATGAGCATTTTTCATTTTATTGTGTGGAAACATTTTTTTTTCTTCAATTTTCCATATTTTATGGGCCTGCACTCATTTTTTGACGCACTGAAAACAAAATTTTGTTGGAAAAGATGGATATTTTGTTGGATACGTTCAACTAAACGTTTTTTCGAAAAATTACGAAAATTTTGTCATTCCAGCAAAAAACATTCTGGAAAATCTTTTCGAAAAGTAAATTTTTGTCATTCCAATCGTAAATTTTGCTGACAGTTCCGTTACAATGAAAAATATTGTCGAAATAACGAAAATTTTGTAATCATCACAAAATATTTAGTTCGCTGTATTCAACAAAATATCGAAGTTTTTTGACAAAATTGAATTTTCAGTGCGAAATCGAGAATAAAATACCAGAATTTGCACCTGGAAATTAACGTCGTGTGTTTGTTTTTGCAGGTCATTGAAGATTGGAAATTTGTTGCGATGGTGCTCGACAGATTTTTCCTTTGGATATTCACGTTCGCGTGTACCGGAGGAACCGTCGGAATTATTTTTCAAGCCCCGAGCCTATACGATACCCGATCGCCGGTCAATCAGCATCGATCGCCGGGAATACCGCTCCGAGGAAATCGCGATTTACAGGGAACAAGTTTTGAAGAGCTCGCGACTATTCTCCGCGGTTAAATTTTTGTTGATCATTTTTAATGAATTCCAGTATTAAACTTCTGCCAATAACCACGAGGCTCTATTACGATGATAAAATAATTGGTAATTATTATTCAACTTTAAAGATTTGGGCTTAACGACCTACAAACGTTTTTCTCATACGGTGCGATCGTAACGGCGTTATCCTTCATAACAAATTATTCAAAAGTTCATCATAGCCTGTTGCTTCCGAGTTTATTCGAAGGAACATTTGCGTTGAAGCTAAAAGTTGATAAAAATGAAAAATTTATCTTCGTCCGCCTTTCCAGTTATACGGCCCACGTTTCGTCGTCGTTTTTACACCCGAAAACAGCCCCGAAATTATTCGATTTTTCAGAAAAACGCTGGGTAACGTTATCCCTGGGCTGCTTTTATTTTTCTTGCCACAGTTGATGCTTCCATCGATCTTTACGATGTTGAAGTTCGCCTCGTTGGAATGCAATGAAAACTGATCGTTTTTATAACAGCGTGCCAAATTTTCGTACAGTATTTGTCAACGATAATGAGACGGTCTTCGTCGCTATTGGAAAAATAAATTTACGAGAAAAATTGTACCGATCGCATTGACTCTAGAACGGTACGGGGTCAAAAACGACCCCGGGCGAATTTGAATTTCGCGCCCTTCCTCACTTCGTTCTCCCGTTTTTTTTTTTACTTCAAGCGAAATTGACGCAGGCTCGCGTGATTCTGCTTTCAAAAACGAAAAGAATGAGCCCAAGTTGAACTCTTTGCGTTGAATTTTACCGAAGATATGAATCTTCCAAAATTGGGATAATTATCAGCCCGCAGGTCACCGTTCTAGGGTTAATTATCAAAATAATGAACAAAAAATATATTTTTCGTTGTATAATCCAAAGGATTTAAACTTCAGGATCATCGATCTCCATAATCCAGAAAATTTTGCGCGCTTGACCTGAGCTTATTATTGTTAATCACAGGTGTTGAATCACGTGTGTATTTCCCCCAGTTTTCAAAACCCGTGAATGATCAATGCCCAAGAAACTGACATTTTTTCCAATAATTAAAACATGTATTTTATAAATTCAAAGATTTTGTTACAAATAGTAGTTCGATGTTTTTTCTTCGTTTAACAAAATCCACCGACATCTCTTTCCTAATTTTAATTATTTATCGTGACGGCGAAAATGTTCAATTTTCGTGCGGAATTTCTCCAAAATCTAAAACTGGATTTCAGCGCCATCTCTCGTTGCTGCGAATGACTAACGACCGGGATTCAAGTTCCGACCAATGTCGTGACTCGCATTCTGTTGGAGGATCGGGCACATTGGTCGGGAGCTTCACGCATCGTTTCCCAACGGAAATCTGCATTTTTTTGCTCATCTTTGTTGAAACTAGTGCGTCCAGTGCGTCTCGGGTTTAGAGCAGCTTGGCAGCTCCTCGCTCGCTTCTCGCCGCACACGTGAAACAACACAAAACATGCGTATCGAAACGTGTTATTTTTGTTCTTCGCGGATATATCCCGGACATGGAATTCAGTTCGTCAGAAACGATTGCAAAGTAAGTAAAATTTAAATTGCCCCGATAAATATTGAGCCTCGTCCGACAAGCGTTACGATGATTTTTCGAGTTTGCGTCAAAAAGTTGGGTTATGTTTGCCGCGCATCGCCTTGCGGGCATGCTCGACAATCAAATAAATAATTGCACAATTACGAGCAATCAGTAATCAAAATATGCTGAAGCTTTCTTAGAAAAGAGTAATTCGATTGCATTTGTTGGGGAAGGTCAAAAAATTGAGTGCCAAACGATTAGAACGATCGATTTTTGCCTTGCAGATCTTTAAATTCTGCCGATCGAAATGTCACGCGGCGTTTAAAAAGAAGAAGAACCCGAGAAAGGCGAAATGGACGAAAGCCTACAGAAAAACAGTCGGCAAAGAATTGGCGGTCGATCCTTCCTTCGAGTTTGAAAAGCGAAGAAACACGCCGCTCAAATATAACCGTGAATTATGGTCCAAAACGGTAGAGGCAATGAAGAAGGTCGAGACGATTAGGCAGAGACGACAAAACACACACATTATGCAGAGGCTACGCAAGGGACGAGAACTCGAACAAGACAGAAACGTCAAAGAAGTCCAACGGGATTTGGCGCTCATCCGATCCCCTGCGGCCGGCCTCAAGAAAGCCAAAAAACAAGAGGAATCCATGGAGGACGACGAAGAGGCCGAAGACTCCGACCAGGATATGGAGATGGAAGAAGTAGCCGTTACAAATTAATTAATCGAGTTAAGTACTTGCGTCTTTCCTTCGATTACACAAATGAACTGCAAAACTTTCTTCAAAGACTATTTTATAATAACCGAAATAAATGTAAATATATAACTATGTTTTCACCGTAAATGCGTCTCCGTCTAAAACATAACACGATAAAAAACCATCTTTTTTTATTCCAACGCGAAACTGCAAGATTTTTCGTTCATACGAAGTTCGCTCGTCGTTTCTAAAGCCCCGAGCACCGATTTGCAGTAAAAAATCCAGTCAGCGGGAAAAAATATCGTTTTTTGATGATTCGGAAAGAACTTTTTTTTAAAAATAGCTCGTTATGAAAAAATTGGCGTCATTAATGACCGCAATTTTGAAAAATTCACATCTTCAGGGAAATTCAACGATAAGACTTGGGCTGATTTTTGCTTCAAGTAAAAAAATCAGTCTAAAATGCGGGAAAACGATTTTAAACAACGGGAGAACGGAGGGAAAAAGGGCGCGGGATTCAAAATTGCCTGGGGTCGTTTCGGACCCCATTTACCGTTCGGACCGGGCTACCGTTCTAGGGTTAAGGGTGTCGAGAATTATTCAACAATTTTGTTTGAATTCGAATATTAAATAATATCTCTAGCATAATTTATACAAAGTTTAATTTGAGAGCACGTCTCTCTGTCGCTTAATTCGTTATTCATATTCGGATGCGCGCTCCCTGGTCTTGCGCCACTTGCTCTTGGATTTTTTATTCTTGTACGCCGCCCCGTTCTTTTTCTTCTTTTGCTTTGGAACAAGTTCACAACTGCAGCCACTCCGAACTCTAATGTAATCCAATGTCCAATTAGTGCCAGGCGTCGTGATCGTCGATATGTCTGGCAGAATGTTCTCCGGCTTTCTTCCATGCCGACGTCTGTATTCCTCGTTTGATCCACTCTGATGAACATAAAAAGAAGAAAATTCTCAAATTTTTCGTTAAATTTCGCTAAATTCGGTCAACACGTTGCAGAACGACCTGTGAAGGTCACGAAATCGAACACTGAAAAGCAAATTTACGAAAATTTAGTCATTGCAGCAAAAAATATTCTAGAAACTCTCTTCGAAAAGTTAATTTTCATCATTCAGATCGTAAATTTTGCCGACAGTTCCGTTAGACATAAAAAATATACGAAAATTTTGAAATTATCCAAAAATATTCAGTTCCCCGTGATTTTTAAAATTTTCTTAATATCGAACAGCAAAAATATCTTTCGTTGAATCTCAAGATTGAAAAATTCAGAGTCATAGATTTTTAGTAAAAAAAATATCGAAATTTTCGAGCGCACCTGATGAGTTGATCGCGATCTGGGATCGCTGATGAGTGCGTAAGTGTAAGAAAATCTCTGTACGCATCTGGATTGATTAGAGAGTTTACGGTCGATGAATCGACAGGGTTGATCCAGGACGTCCTGTCTGCACGAGTATTCGTAGAAGACTTGTTTGTTGTCGCCATCTCGATAGAGTTCGACGTAGCGTTCTTCGCGATTTTTGCCGCCGACCGGTTGGGACAATTCCTCAACGGTGGGGCAGCATTCGACGGGTGCACCATCCTCGCCGCCTTCGCGACGCAGCAGGTTTTGGATCTCGCGGTAGGTCAAGGCCCCGGAACTTTTTAAAGTCTCGATATGTTGGGCTTCCCTGGATGAGAATTCAAATGATTAAATTGCTGTGCAGAGAAATTTCGGGAGCACGCGAAGCTGCTCGGGTCCCTGAGACCCTCCGGTAGTAACGATCGAGGTCTTCGATTAGAAATTCCAAGTCAAACGGACACGCCAAGTGACTATCGCACGAGATCGTCCCATAATTGATAATCGAAGATTCACCGTATCGAAAAACTCGTTGCAACGTTTTCCAGCGGGATTTTATTTTATTTCTAAATTAACTTAATCAACGCTCGCAGCAGGATATCTTGTATATTATTATTTTCCTAGTGAACGACTTTTGAATGCGGTGGTGGGAACCTCCGGCTAATCAGGTCTCGGGTAATCTTACGAGACGCCTACGATCGCAAATGCCATAGTTTTTGCATAAACATGCATGTATCGTACTTGCAACTAGAATTTGTACCCGTTGCTGCCCTCCGACGTATCTATACATCTTCCCCCACTACTCGATCGATAAATCGCCTTACTTTCACCTACCACAGGAATCTAACGCGGTGGATGAGAAGGGTGGATTGAGAACAGAAGGAAAATCACTTTCTGCCAAAACATGTCAAAATTGCGTTATCCCTGGTTTCGTGACATCTAGAAATCAAACTAGTCATTTATTCAGATTATTAAGATCGATTTGCTGTCCGTATTCCCTTCATAAATTCGACATTGCTTCACGAAATATGCGAATACGACGGGCACGACATGTTTTTCACGTTTGCAAGTCAGTGAAAAATGGAAAAATCATTCTTTGCTTCCTCATAGAGAAAACTCTGTGTGTTCCTTGTGTGTGTGTTCTGGCACTGCAAAATTCAAACGTTTGTAAGTCGAGAACGGTTCAAGCTACAAGGATTCTGTTTTACACAGATGTTAATCTGTACGAACTCTTCATTCTCTGATAATTTTATTACAATTGCGATTAAAATACAAATTTTACGGTATTTTGAAATTTTCAAAAAAAATCTGTCACCGCTCTAATTTTTTTTTGGTCTTGAATTTAGGAAATATCGTTTGAACGGTTGAAATTTTATGATTTTTCGAGTTCTACGAAAATCTGAATTTTTTGAAAAATCGTCTAATCGCTTCAATTTTGAAATTATTTTGAAAAATCCGAATTTTACGATATTTTGAAAATTAAAAAATGAATAAATGAGTGAGAAATTTTATTAAATGGGCTCGCAATTAAAAGTCGCAAATTACTTTCTCGAGGTTTAGCACGATGCTGAAAACTTATTGTATGAGGAAGCCAAAATGAAAAACATAGCGGAAGACGTGAGCATCGTATTAAATCTTAGAAAGTTTTCAGTTTAATTCTCTCAGTTTCTGGTCGTAAATTTATGTTTGCGAACTTTGCGGATGTTGGTAAAAAGCTCCTGTGGAAATAGCGGGGCGTTCTTGTACCTACCACTGTGCGATATGTCCACGAGATGAAAATTCTCTGCTTTTCCGAGCTGGAGACGTTATCGTTACGTTATGAGACCCAACGAACCGTAGACATAGAAACGCGATCAGCACACCCACCTGGAACGACAAAGCCTGGCGTTATTTCGCGTTTCGTTGAGTCGTCCCCAACGATCAAATTTTGATTATCGTCATTTTTTCCCCGCGTGTTCCTGGACAGAGATCTTGGACGTTTGGAGCCTTACGGTCGGTCAACAGCTCAAAGGAACCGTGAAAAAACGTTTCAAGTCTATCGACCTTTTGCACGTTCAGTCCTTGTCTTTATTCCCGACCATCTTTCGCATTATTTTTTTTTCACTTCCATTTTTTGATCCGGAACGAAGTGGCTGTCACAACTCCGTTTACACGCTCGAGCCCACGGACGTTTCTTGATATTTTGACTACGGTTTATGGCTGCACTTCGGCTTAAACGCCTCGGTTCTTGCGGTTTTCTCTTTACAGCCATTCACCCCTTTCCTTAAAGTATTTTCAAGGTTCTCACTTGGTTCTCGCTCCGTCAAGAAACTCCAAACTGTTTCTAATCCTTAATTTTTTCTGCCATTTTTTTCTTTCATATTTAAAACTCTAATGATAATGAATTAGATCAATTTCAACATTATTTTGCCATTATCGAGATCAAAGGTCTGACGAAATGTCTCGTTAAGCTTTCTGCGCAATACATACACTCAATAATTTATGGATCCATCGCTGCGATGAATAATGCCGAGGCCCTATAAACATTTTCTCGTTGCGATCCAGAATCTGCAACAAAAAAATCAACGTCGCTTATTCTTACGAAAAAATTGAAATTTTTTCCCGAAATCTTCAAACTTTGATTTCACGAAAATCGCTGCAACTTTATTTTCAAACTGGCACTCCCGCTCATTATCTTCGTTTTCGATTGATCTCTAAATTGGTAATTAGCGATTTTTTAATTTGTTAAATATGACAAAATGTGCGATTTTTTCGATCGCGTTCCCAAAAAAATGAAAAATTCAATTTGGATCAGCGGATTTTGCGCTAAAAAGGCAAACACAATTTTGGAGTAAAATTTTATATAGAAAAAGAGTTAAAAAATTTTAATCGCGCATTTCAACGTTTTTTTCGGGGCCCGTCAAGAATTTCTGGTGTAAAAATGATTGAAAATGAAATGAAAGCTCGTTAGTGATAATTTTACCTCATCCGATAATTGTGATGCACTGCATGAATGTCTTGAAAATCCGTAGCGACCATCGTTGTGACGAAAAATTCGAAGCTGCTACGTAGATGTTGCCCCCACAATTGACGATGTCTCTGAAATGTAAATTTTCGTTGATATCCATCCAAAAAAATGAAAAATATTCAAAAAACGGTGGGGCGTTCGGGGTTAAGGATTTTTTTCCTGGCCCGATCCATCGAGGCTTCATTTACCTCGATCGACCATTCTCCGCCCTTCGTTCGAGCAATTTTTACGTCTACGACTGTAAATGCCATCGCGTTACCATGGGGCTTTAATAATGCGGAATGCAAACCATTGTGTAATTTCTTCGTATGAATAATGTGATCAAAATTGATTAATATTGCCTCGTTTCTCAAATAATTACCATACAACATCGGCGATAATACGAATATTATTTTTTCGCAATCGAACATTAACGTTGTGCCAATAAAATTTATTACCAGGCGCTCTAGTCATTCTTTGTCTCGTCTAAACACCCACGCGAACAATGATCAGAGGCGTAGTCGTAGTTATAATTTGAATTATGACTAATAATAATAATTTTCTGTCATCGCGCGCGCTTCTCGATGCATTCGAATTCAGTAGTAAAGGTCGAGCTTCGTTAGTTCGTCTCGGTGACTCTCGATCGAGAGGAACGAGACATTTTCTTGAAAAATGCTCCGTTACTGGAATCGGAATTGTTAGTTCACGACTAATGCAAATTTTGGTGAGAAAAACGGCATCAAATTAAGTTTTCTCAATAACTTTTCACCCCCTCGTCCCTTTTGATCATTTTTCTCCACGATTTATATGCCCCGTGCTACGATATATGTCTCAATTTTTGTTTTTTCTTAGGCTCGTTCGTTGTAATCGTTAATCAATGACACACGAGCACAGAATGTGCAGGCAAACACGCGACGTAAATGTAATTAAACATTATAGTTACACAGCCACGTAATTCAGTATGAATGAATAATGAGACACAATGTAAGATAACAAAATCTTAATTAACATGTACCGCCTATTTGTCAGAGGGCTGAGAACTCACAGGCAGGGAGAATTTTATCAGAAAAATCACTGTTTCTATAATGTGCCCTGAAATTATTTTATCACTGTCACGATATTTTGCTTTATTGAATTTCCGTGGCGTGTTGTACATTATGAGCCCGATGGATTCATTTTTCAGCCTTAGTTCTTCTTACAAATCGGGTAGACATAAACCCCACGAGTTTCTTATTCGTAAAATCGTTCTGAAAGCGGTAATCCGACTCGTAAGTACATGAATCTTTTCGTTTTTCCATGTCAAAGAGAATGGTGAAGAGAAAATTCAGTTTCATCAAGATTTAGTTGGTGAAAAATCGATTTAAATGCCTAAAAGTGCTGAAAAATGAACTTTGGAACGAAATTCGAAGATCGTAATTGAATTCCCCAAATAACGTGCCAACTATATTTCCTTTCAAATTTCGCTCAATATCCGTGGAACGATAATTTGCAAGTTAAAAAAGTGAAATAAAAATCGTAGAAAATTCAAATCTCATATGAGATTTTTCCCTCAACCCGTTTCTCCGTGAGGACGATTTAAAGTTTCTGTGACGTCATAAAACATGAATTTAATCAAGACTTAGTTGGTGAAAAATCGATGGAAATGCCTAAAGTTTGGAAAAATTGACTTTGGATCGCAATTCAAAGTTCGCGTCCAGGTTTGTAGTTCTAGGGTGTTAATTATCATCCCCCAACGATGATGTAAATTGAGGTCGATGCCACAAAATGAAGGCTTGGATATAGCTCGAGGCATTTAAAAAGGTTACTGGAGCAAAATCCGTAAGCGATGCGATCACGGCTGAAAAGTTAGACCAGAATAATTAGTTGTTATCGCGCGCGGTGGTGAAAAAACTGGTCGAGGAAAGAAACGATATTTGAAATCGAGACTCCCTAATTAGTGGTACACAGTTTATTTGGTCGTTTACCTTAGTCAATCGAAACAACCTCTGTAATTGCGTACCTACACAAATTGGACTACACCGTTGGCTTATCTTAAGTAGTATTCGAAAAGGCGCCGAACGAGTGTGGGACGAGTCCCTATCGGTGCGGCCAGATCGTAAGAGCGGTAACCTGAAAAAGTAAATATCATTTGGCACGCTATACCTGTGTACGCGAGGTCCCCGCAGGTTCGGCTCTCTGACCAACCGTTGCCGCGCGCACTCTTATCGGACCAAATAACTCGTAAATCGTGATACCTGACACTATTACCAGTCTAAAAGGTTTCTATGTTCCGATCGATGAATCGATAATCTGAGAAACGATTAATTCCCTCGATTAATTATTTCTCAGGGCTCCGACGTTCCAGGGTCACGTCAAATTTGTTCTTTGTATCTCTTCGGTCAACTTTTTTCCATTTTTTTACATAGAAATCTCGATTTACATCTCGAATCTCGAAATAAAAGTCTCGAATCGGGGGCTTCTTCTTAAACGATAATTACATCGATCCGTTTTCATCAATCAAAGGCAAAAAAAATAAAATTTTTTTAGCTTTTTCGAGATCGCGTATTTAGCGTATTGACACGGGTCTCCCGGACCCGTACACGAGGCGATATTAAATTTTAGGCATTCACCAACACAAATCGACCTCATTGAGAGTTTTTTTTTAAATTTTTGTACAAACGTTCTTGGCACCAAAACTAAAATTTTCCTCCGATGAAGATAAATTTTCTGACGTTTAGAATTCGACATTTTAATTTGCAATTTTTTATTTTTTCCGTCTAAACGCATGTAAATTCAAGTCACGTTTCATTAAAGAGTTAAAAAAAAAAAAAAATGCGTATACGAAATAATGAAAATCTGGGACGCTCGACGTGAAACTCAAGACGGCGAGACTAATAAGACAATTTAACGAAATTGGAAGCTCGTTATCCTGAAAGGCATCATAGGAAAATTGAGCAGAGTCGCAAAGGCGAATCGCCGGGGCGGAAGTATCGCACCGCGACGAACGGAAATCTAATTGGGTGTATAAAAGCGATTGAAAACGAGATAGGGATTGGCCGCGGTAAGGCGATTGCATCGATGATAATAGTTGGTTAAATTTTTCCGATTAGATCGATTGCAAGGCGCGGGGTGAATTCATGAATAAAGCAGTGATGCCATAAACAATTGTGTGAAATGGCTTCTCTCGCATTCACCGGATTTTCTGGCGCTTGTTTAGACGCGCGGATAATAAAGCAGCAGCCTCTTGGAGAGGTCATGCATTGGCGCTTACCACGCACCTCAGCGCCCACTTTTCCCTTCCCTCCAATTAATCTCGCGATATCCCAACACATTCTAATAAAAACCTAAAAACACATTGCCATTCCAGATAAAAATTTCTCACATTCGCCAAGCCAAAGTTTCTTTAAATCTCATGACAGATTTACTTGTCGACAGCATACAAACGTTTCAACTCCTTATCTCTGTCTTGATGAAATAGGATAAGCTCGTGTTTAGACTGAAAGGTCAGAACACACCAATTAATCAGAGATTGACTTACTTTCTCGTAATCGTAACTGCGAACCGCATTCACGGACTATGCCATGAATTGTCGTGCATGAAAATTCACTTTCTTCAGAAAACCAAATTCATTTTCGAGTGCAGTATCGAAACGATCATTTTTTTCGTTCCTGCCCTCATATAAATGACCCCAATTTGAAAAATTCACATCTCCGGTGAAATTCAACGAAAAGCATTCAACTTGGGCTCATTCTTTTCGTTTTTTAATGCAGGATCGCGTGAGCTACACCGAAAACAAAATTTTATTGGAAACGTTCGACTGAACGCAACAAGTATTCTAAAAAATTTTTTCGAAAAGTTAATTTTTGTCATTTCAATCGTAAATTTTAATGAAAGTTTCCTTATAAATAAAAAATGTTGTCAAAATTACGAAAATTTTGAAATTATCGAAAAATATCAAGTTCTCCGTGTGCAACAAAATATGTCGACGTTTTTTGACAAAAATCAATTTTCAGTGCGCGGGCAATTTTGTTTCTTGTCGAAAAATGAGTCAAAAATGTGGTAAAACGATTTTGAAAAATGGTAGAACGAAGAGCGAAAGGGCGCGGGATTAAAAGTCACCCGGGGTTGTTTTTGACTCCAGCTTAGGCAGTTGTATATGGTTAATTTTAACGGAGCATCCGTCGAAACGATTGGATTCAGTATGTCAATCGTGGTTATTTATTTATTTATGAATTCCTCGAGGCCTCGTGGCTTTGCGGTGGGAATGAGACTGTCAAAAGCGCTGGACTGCGTCTGACTTTTGAAAGAAGTTGTATACACAAAGCGCGAGCGAGTGTGGAGCGTTGAGTATAAACAGAGCTTATAAAAGATTGATCTGAATGGGAGTTAATTTTGAAGTAAAAATGAAAAGTGTCTGGATTCGTACACCTCTGTAGATTCCGAAGTAAGAACCAAGTGTCAAATGCAGTTACGTACATTACAATTAGATTAAAAAGCGTATGAAAGAGCATTTGTCACGCAGAGCCCTGTCACACGATCGGATAGATGAATTTTTCTCAAGTAATGATCTCGATCATTGTAAACATGTATATAGTTGAGAGATCGTTGGTCCAGAGAGGGCCGCGCGCGCGCGCGGAGCAAGAGGAGATATACAAATGCAATATCACCTCTCGCTCAGTAGCGAATTGAATATGACGCGGGCGCTTATGCGCGACGGATGACTGGCGCCAACATTTACTATCGGTGACAGTAAATTATCGTTCCATTCGGCTTATGTAAATAGTGGAGTGAGATATACATAGTCTAGTTACAACTAATATATATAAACCGCTAAAGATATTTATCACTTATCAGTTTGCAGCGGCTCTACGAACCGCTATAACAAAGAGGTAAACATGTGATTGCTAGTACGGCCATTATTCATTATTAAAACAACATTTATAATAAGCCAACATGACTAAACGCTTTGGGAGATTGTGGGCGAGACCGTCCGAGCTGAATAACCATTTTTTTTTCTCCCACAATTCGTCAATGGGTGGGAAAAATATTGTTTGCAATTACAGGTGTCGGTTTATCAGTTTCGTATCAGCAGAAACAAAATACAATGGGGGATCGAGTTTCATTCCAATTTTATCTCGTAGCGGAACAGCGCCGCGGCGTTGAAATCACTAGTCATCTCGTACAAAGAAATAACGCGCGCCCGCCGAGAGTAGCTCCATCTCGTCAGCATAAAACTTTATCGAATGTTATTATTATACCGCCGCAGCTTTCCGAACAGCTTCAAGTTATTTTAAGAAGCTTTGATATCACCAAATCAAAATAATCCGAATTTTATCAAATTTTGTGCAGAACATTCTTTGGCATCGAGTTCGACTAAATGTTTTTTAAAAAATCACTCAAATTTCGCCGTTGCAGCGAGAAATATTCCAGAAAATTTCTTCAAAATCAATTTTTATCATTTCGATCGTAAATTTACCGTTCGAAACCAAAAATATTGTCAAAATAACGAGAATTTTGACCCAAACTCTAGTGTTAAACAACTCGAGCACAACGTGGAGGAAAAATTGAAAAAATGTTGTACTTTATATTATTAAATTATATATGGACCAAATTTTTGATTAAATTCTTATATCTTTTCGATTTTTTAACGTTTTTAACATCTTTTAGCAACATTGCATCGTCGCGATGGAATCTCCTTAATTTTCGCGCTAAGAAAATCAGTGCGCGCGGCTGCGAGTTGAACAATGTTCGAGAGATCGATGCGCGATGGCGAGAGGATAGAAAATCGGTGAGCTTGATCGGAAGAGAAAGCGCAGCGACGATGATAAGCATAGGGATTATCGGACAATTTGTGAGGCTGGGAGACTGGACACATTCGTTATTCTTGATATTTGCTTAACCCACCCCATTGCGCAATCTGAAATGATCGAAAGGCGATGATATCGCGCGAGAGGTTTGCCGCATATGCTGGTGCGCGTCTCTGCTCCTACCGAATCCTCTCTCTGGCCTCATCTCGCGGCAACAGAAGTATTTACAAAAAAACGTGAGAATATATTAGTCCCTGTATATTATTTATGTTAAGGGGGGGTGTTCGCTCTTGAATACACACTCGCGCTCGCGCACGTACACAATATAAATCGGAGCCGAAAATGGGCGGACCCGCGCGTTAACAGGGCGTGACTCGTGGAAACGGTGAGCCTGCGATTTACGATGCTCAAGTTGAAATCTCTCTCACCTGCATACGCTCTCATGGCATACCTCGGCCGCGCGAGTTTAAACAACACTGCTTCCTTTTCCTTTCCTCTCCTCTTTTTTCCCTATTTTTCTACCGCGTTTTTTTTTCACTTTATTTTTTATTCTTCGCTCTCGTTGCTCGTCTCACATCCTTCTCGCGCATTCGCTTCGCTCATTTACCTCTTTTTATTCCTGCCTCCTTTCTTCTTTATTTTACTCTTCAATTTATTATTACGCTTATATGATCCTCGTGAAAAAAAAAAAAAACACATCAGGACTCTTTGCGTTCTTGTCCAAAGTCCCTGCGCGTCCCCGATCAACCTGCACGAGCCACGTCCCATTAAAAAATCTCTTTGAAACAAACAAATCGCTGGAAAAACGAGCTCCTAATTGCTACCAATTTGTCAAACTTAAGAACGTTCTATACAACGTTTTTTATAGATCAAATTCCTTCAAATTTGCAACATACAAAGCGCTCGCGGAATTTTAAAATGTTTTGACATAAAGTCGAGAAATTTATTTATAAAAATCACAATTTTCAGTAGATTTTCATGAGAGCGCGTGTTAAAAGTTGCAATTTTTAACATTAAACATTCCGTGCACACTTTCGTGTAACATCCAAGAAACTTTATTGCACGAGTTGAAAAAAAAATCGATCGTAAAATTATTTATAGCATGTTGTTCTCCAGTCAATTAATAACAACTTTTTTGAATGAACTTGGGCTCGCAAACCATTTGGTATGTAATAAAAACTGAAAACAAACATTTATAGATTTGACCGACACCATGCGCAGCGTATTTAACGATGTGCTCGACAAATTTTTTGTTGCTTTAGCGCGTCGTTTAAATTCTGCGCGAGCAAACGAGGCTTATCATCGCGCGATCAAAAGAAAAACCAAATTGATATGAAATCAATGAATCGCGAAGCAACTCCGTCGAGGAAGGATCACTTGAATAAGCAGAAGATTAATCACTTGGCGTAAGCAACCGCATCCTCCTGCTTATACTTCGAAACCTGCTCCAAGACTCGAAATCACTAATTTCCGGTCTTGACGGTAATGGAGTACTTGAGCTAATAAATACTAATGAATCGATTAAAACGAAATATATCAAAATTATTCCCTTCACAATATAAAACACTCTTGGACTACCGACGCCATTTTTTTTTCCAAATTTCAACAAAAAGACCCGGAACGAGCTGGTTTTCTATTGAATGTCGTACGAGGAACTCTGAAAGGTTCTCAAGCCTCGCAAATCCCCTTTCGCAAGCAGAACCGTGGAACAAATTTTTATAGTTTCGGTTTTATTACACAATATTTTACCAAATAAGCCATTTGATGGCTTTTAAGCGATGGAGCAAAACGGATGACACGTTATAATTTTTCCCCTGGTCGAGTGAAAATCTGACTGGAATTCCTGGACCGGAGCAATACGAATCCTTTTTTTTTCAGCTAAAGATGCTGTTAGGTGCATTTGTCGACAAAACTGCATAATATGGAAAAAATTTAAATATCTGCGTCTATATTTATGCCTCAATCCATAAAAATTACTCAAACGGCACTGCAGGTCGTATTTTCACTCCGAGTAGACATTTTTCTTTCCCCAATGAATTTTACAACATCATTTGCGGTTTAGTTCGTTCCTGAGCTCAACATTCGCTAGTGGCCAATACCCTGTCTTCGTATTGAGGCATTTATCGTGTTAGAACGTATCAATATAAAAAAAGAATTGTCCATAAACAACCAAATCCCGTCAACTTGGACGAAAAATAAAACATAAAATCTGATATAATAATATAAATAAAAATAATAAAAATATAAATTACAAATAAAATTGAACACAAAAATTCGAATATGAATAATGAAAATAAAATATAAAAAAATTTATATAATTATAATAATACACTGAAAATTCAATTTTGTCAAAAAAACGTCGATATTTTGTTGAATACAGAAAACTAAATATTTTGGGATGATCGCAAAATTTTCGTTATTTCGACAATATTTTTCATTGTAACGGAACTGTCAGCAAAATTTACGATTGGAATGACAAAAATTTACTTTCCAAAAACATTTTCCAGAATGTTTTTTGCTCGAATGACAAAATTTTCGTGATTTTTCGACAAAATGTTTAGTTGAACGTGTCCAACAAAATATCCATCTTTTTCAACAAAATTTTATTTTCAGTGTATGAACAAAATCTCATTAAATAAAATGGAATATAAAAATTCAAATGTAAATAATTGAAATGAAAATTGTCCATAAACAACCAAATCGCGTCAACTTGAACGAAAGATAAAATATATAAAATCTGATAAAATAATATAAATATAAACAATAAAACTAACAAATTCAAATAAAATTGAGTAAAAAAATTCGAATATGAATAATGAAAATTAAATTTATAAGAGATTGAGATCAGGAGCAAATTCGAATAAAATTGAGTAAAAAGATTCGAATATGAATAATGAAAATAAAATTGAAAAACAAAAGTGATGTAATTATTATAAAATGAACAAAATCGAATTAAATAAAATTGAATATAAAAATTCAAATATAAATAATTGAAATGAAAGTTTAAATGAAAAATCGGTTCCGATTTTTTAATTCATCGATGAAATTACATCATTTGGCATTTAGCCATAAAAAAAAAACGACGAAAAGACAAAAAATTCTTTTGCCTCGGTTCGATGCTGCGACAAGACCGATGGAACGATGTGAGGCCGCGATTCGTGCGATCAAGTTGCTTATCACTCGGGATTATTACGTTGAAACGTGGTGGAAATGAAAATTCTCATAGTTCGACGACACTCGAAATTTTGATCGAGAAATGAGACAAAATTGGACCAATTTCGACGATATTCGAACGAATCCTACAGTCCATCTTGCACCGCGAGTGCATGCGCATGGAAATTTCGTAATCTACTTTCTCCGAAAGGAGGCAACGAATCGGGGAGTGGAAAAAAAGTTGAGTCTAACGCGGAGAAGAAAAAAAAATAGGGAAAAGGAAGTGCGAGCTTTTTTCTTTTTGATCGGTAATGCGATTTCGTAGAAATTTGAGCTGGAAATGTGCAGCTGTTTGGGGCTGATGGCGACTCGGTTACTATGACACATTGCCTTAAGGTGGAAGGGTGGTATAATTTGAGCTTGGTACGCAGCGTATCCTTCGCTGTGGTTTATAAACATCTCGTTGCTGTCGGTTTGGCTGCCGCGTGGACGAGAATTTCAGGTCGGGTAGCAAAGACGACCTGCGCCGTCGTATAAAACGATGACCCTGGCTTTTATTGGGTTGGATGTTTAGGTTAGAGTCCGAAGGCACGTAGGTCTGGAACGGCACAAGAGCAAGAGCTCCACATAGCCACACGCATTCGAGTCTTCCACGTAACTCTCATTTCACAAATACCCTAATTCTCATCTCTTTCCGAATCATTCAAAACTCGTCGAAATATTAATCCCGCTAAATAATCAAGCAAAATCGATTTTCCTCAAATTCAAATCGAATTTCATCATAAAACTCCAGAAAATGAATAAAAGTCCAGTGGGTCGTTGAGACCCTCGCGCGAATGAGGGCTGAAAACCGTAAAAAAAAAAGCCTGCGCGATTTTCCGAAACGTTCGTCTTAAAAAAAAAAAAAAAAACGAAAAACTTCTGCTTTTTTGATGATTTCCCGAAACGTTCGCCTAAAAAACAACGAAAAAGTTTTGCCTGTAAGGAAAAAAAGGGAAAAAACATTGCATGCATTCGTGTGTTTTCGATGATAACGTGGAACGGATTAATTAAACGTTGGCCGCGGTACTTACCGAGATGGACTAAAGATCCGTTAAATCTGGTCCGCGTGGAGGATTAAATCAGCTCGCCCGGTTCACTTTGAAGAGATTTAAATCCTCGGAGATTTGATACGGAAGCGCGCGCGGGTATTAAAAAAAAAGAATCGTATAAAAAAGACTCGGGGTCGATACGAGGGATAAATATTTGAAAGATACAAGATATCACGTTATATACGCACGTATTGTTCATCGTGTATTCGTTCCTGGCACAAATAAAAAATATAATTGAGAACTCGCCAGGATGCAATGTTATACGACACTGGTATTGTTTGGTCTGTGTAACGAAAGAGCGAAATGGTAGTCCCTAAGTAAATGGTGAATTCCTTCGTTAGCCACGAGTCCAGTGACTTTTTTTTTCTTCCCAGGGTTAATGAACTAGCACATGATTGCTCGATCACATGATTCCCGAGTATTTGGTCGGTTTCTTTCGTATCTTCTCATCCCTCTGCAGAAATAAATATTCTTTTGGATGCATTGGTCACTCTTTCGATTGCGACTATCAACTAAAAGCCTTTGACTTAGAGCCACACTCGAGTTTTTACTCCCCAAGAATCTTAGTTAGTGCGAACGGAATTAAAAAAATCATAAAAGTGAAAACTTTTTTTAACGATTGAAATTGTTGATTTTTTTCGCGATAATTTTATTGATAAATTGTTGCGAAAATCTGCGGCTCAACGTTGCAGCGGTATCGTAACTTTGGCCGAATAAAATTGATGGCCGTACGTGTAAGGGTCCATTGTATCGTTTCGCGATTTGCCACCAATTTTTCTCTCACCCGGTGGCTGTAAGTCCCGTTTATTCGATAACGTATAAGGCATTACTACGAGCCCACTCTGCATAGTTATCGATGCTGTTGCCACATTATCCAAGCTTTTATGCGCATAATTTAAGCACATATATAATTGACTGTATAGATCTTAGTCTATCGCGAGGTTTATACACCGGAAGCTATTAACGTCGAGCATTGTGGGGGCGGCGTTGATATCGGTGTTTTCCGCTTGGAGTTTAGTTTCCATATTGCGAAAGAACAACAATCAAAATTGATTATTTCATAAACGATTCTCTGCTGTGATGACTATCTCGGGAGACTCGTTCGAGTGTTTTTTTTTGGTTTATTCATTGGGTAAGTGGAATACGTTGGTATTTTTGGCACTTTTTGTTTTAAACAATCGATAGAAATTCGAGTAAGTTTGAGGATTTATCATGCAAGATTCGCGAATAAGATTTTCATGGCGTGTCGAGTTTGTGCGTGAAATACGTTGCTTCACGTCATATCTTCGGACGTGATAGGATGCAAATGTGTATCTGTCAGTCGTGTGTTGGTCCCGAGTCTCTGCGCGGTGCGTTTAATTTGATTTCCTCTTTTTATTTTTCTTCTTCTTCTTCTTCTTCTTCTGCCTCTTCTTCTTGGTGTTCTTCTTGTGCTGCTTCACTTTGACTGCCGCGAGTTAACGCGTACGGACGTAGCAGGTTATCGTAAACGAGACTCGTCTCAGGTTGTTGCTGACCATTAGCAAGGGCATAAAATATAAGCTGCAACCGAATATTTGCAAATCTCACATCGGACAAAGCGATGCTTGCAGGTACTCGATGGTGGGATGAGCGAATAACGGATTTGTGAAAAGAAGCGTATGTTGTCGCGAAGAACCGGAAAAGCATTCCTTCTCGATGAATTACTTCCGTCGTAGCTATATATCAACTGGTAGCACTTAAATTCGCACTTGTCGCTATTTTCGCGTAAATCTTTCAAGTTTAGTTGAACTTGTTGGCACATAAAAACTTGGAATAATCAGGATAACCGGGAATACGAGTATATTCGAAGATATGTCGCGCGGACCACGAGGTTTTTAATTCATTTACCCTGGTTCGTCCGATTCAACGATAAATTCCCGCGTAAATTTATTTTTGTCCTATAAATCACACGATAGCACTGCAACGATTTACCAAATAAATCAAATCCACATATGCCTCGAAATTTACTCCATTTTCATCTTTATTCATTATGCTTTTTATGAATTAATGAAATATTTGTACGAAGACGGCGAGTTTGGCTCAACTCTACGCGACGGTTTCAGTGAAGCTCGTGAGACTGTGTCTCTCAAGAGTGAGCGACGTATGGCCATACGAGAGACCGAGAAAACCGGAGACTGCTGCTGCGCTGAGCGGGGAACGAGAAGCAGCAGAGTGCTCGAGTCAGTGGATGCCCCTATGTCGGGGCGAACTAGTTCGCCACGCCGGTGTTACCACCACGTTGAACCCCAAATCCTGTATAACACACGCCCCCACTCTCGTACCACCGCGGCTCCGCCGAAGACGATGTCAGAGCAATCTTCGGCCACGCGAACTGTCTCGAAACAACTCCTTGCACGAACCCAGCACACGCCACAGCTCGTCATCGTGTATACGTCTCGACTATATCCTCATATATATATATATATTCTCCTCTACCTTTGATATACCACCTTCTTTTTTTTCTCCCCCTGCTCGACGGACTATCTCTGTGCTCCGAACTTCATAACATCCACCGCCGAACCCCAATTTATTGCCGCGCACCAGAGCCTAAATTTGTCGGTCGGATAATCTTCGCTCATCTCCTCGCAGCAATCTCAATTTTATTAATTGCATTCTCCTTCCCCTTTCGCCTCAATTCTCAGACTCTCAAATATCGACAACTCTGCTCCGTATTACGACCACTGGGTCTCACAGACCCGAGGGCGTTTTTCCAAAAGTCACCGTTTCTACTTTGACTGGCCCTCCTAGAGACCGGCGAAAATTTCATACACTGAAATGAATATTTTGTTTTTTTTTTTTGGAAAATCACAAAAATTTTGTCATTTTGGCAAGAAATATTGTTGAAAATCACTTCGGAAAGTCAATTTTTGTCATTCGAATCGTAAATTCAGCTGACGGTTGCGTTGGGACTCAAAAATATTGTCAAATTTGAGAAAATTTCGAAATTATCCAAAAATATTTTTTTTTGACATAATTTTATTTCGTTGGTTTTTCAAGTCTGACGATTGCGAAGAAACAGATCGAAAATTTCTCGTGGGTCTTTGAGACCCCGTTACAATATTTAGACTTTTGGAGTATTTTGGAAATTGTGATTTTCCTGCCGTTTCCGAGATAATCTTTTGGTTAAAACACCACGGAAATAATCTCTCGTCGATCATCACAATGTACACCCTAATTCAACAAATAACATTCCTGTGGAACTTCCGAAACATGCCCAGAATATATTAATTGCGTAGAGTCTTGTTTAGACTAAAGCGCCGTTTGTAAATATAGCAACTTCCGCCAGTTCCCATTCCTATAATTACAATATTTCGTAATCTCAGTCACGAGCACGCTTGAATTCACTCAAAGGAATATCGTCTCTCATTTACAACGTTTCGTGAGTATCATTTTTTCGTCAATCATCACTAAATGCACTCAATTTCAACAAATAAATTTCCTACGATATTTTATTTCGGTTGGACACACATTTTTTTCCGGTTTAAATAGAACGAGTCATTTCATCGTATCTTTACTGGCAGAATTGGTCAATTTCTCTTTTTTTTTTTACGTTTTTTTTTCACGTGAACCAGTGGACAGTTTTTCCGGGCAATGCACGCATCGCGTTGACAACGATAGACCATTCGCGTGCTTATCGACTCCATTTAAGGTTCGTCTTTGAAAATTTCTCTTGAGACGAAAAAATTCCTCACGTTCAGAATTTGAGACATTTAATTCGCAATTTTTACATTTCCCCATCCAGACGCGTGTAAATTCAAGTCACGTTTCGTTAAAAAGTTGCAGAAATCGAGTTGCAGGAAAAATCGTAATTGAGATTTATTTTGCAGATGGCCAGAAAGGCTATGAGTTGAAATTTTGTAGGAAAAATCCTAAACACATTCTTTTGCAACGCATAAACGAAGAGCGACTCAAATTTACACGCGTTTGGATGGAAAAAGTTAAAAATGGGAAATTCTTGACGTCAGGAAATATTCTTCATGCGAGAAAATTGTTAGTGGTGTCAAGAATCGTCAAATGAAATTATGGAAGAATTCTAAATAAAGTGTCTTTGTGACGTTAATCGAAAAATCGTTTAATTGAATTTTTTTATTGTTAAAAAATAATAATTTGATGGAAGAATCGAAATTTCTGACTGATCGACAAATATTTTGAACGTTTGGAGTAAAAATCGAGAGACTGAATTTATTTTCAAGTTTTCGTAATTTTGTATCGATTATTTGGGAAAAAATGGATTAAAGTATCGGGATCGATCATCGGGATGGAATTTTTTTGGAATAATCGTCTTGTCTCAGGCAAGCAAAGTCGAAACATTGAATCAGTACGAATCGATCGGAATTCCAATGGATTACAGTCTGTCAAGGTCGTACTTGAAAGAGTCTCTCGTACGAGACAACAAATGCGAGAGAAGCTGGTCCGAAGAATATAATCTGCATCTGAAATCTGGCGGATTTAATTTAAGACGTCAAAGCCATTTTTGCCGCACGAATTGCCCGAGTTTTCTTCAGCAACGTATTTTGCGAGGGAACATCGTGCATGGCTTTCCATACCACACACATTAACACGTTCTCACCCATCTCCATCGGAGACTTTCTCTCTTCCTCCTGCCTCTCTTCCACGGCTACTGCGACATGCATGTTTACATTGCTGTTTTTCTCTCTCCACGATGTAACCGTTTCAAAGTCCTTAAACTCGGTTGGAGCTGTACTCGTCGTGTTCTCGAATTATTAATATCATTTGTGCCTGTCACTGCTTAATTAATTAAATACACTGTGTGCAGATGTATGGAGAGTTGTTGAGAGAAACCCAGCAAATCGATCTGCAAGGAAAAAGTCAAAATAGGCCAATAGAATAAAAATACAGCGAAAAAATAAATAAAAAAAATTGATAAAAAAGATTTTGAGTAAAAAACACACGAGACGTTTCGATCGACGAGGCTGAAAATTCCACGAGCTACATTCGCACGAGTTGTTCAAACATTCAGAACCGAAATTCATCGGGTACGTTCGACGATATTGTAATTTTCATAAAAACAAATAACTAAAATATTCATTAAATATTGAACACTGTACCAAATATTTAGAAAGTTTAATCTGCAACTCTTGACCACTCGTTTCTCCGCATAAAATCGTCTGGTTTAATATCGATCTATATCGAGCCGTTAACGGCACAATTCCTGACGACGATGCATTTTTTTTCACGCGCCCAATCCAACATTCCAGACGCAAAAAAAATACAACATTTTTTTAACGATCCTGTGAAAAGTGAGAAAAAAATGGAAGCTCGTTGAATAAATTGTTGGAAATTTTGTTTTTTGGTTGCGACGTTTCCGGAGAGATCGTGGCGACTTGATCGTCGCAATGTAAACAAATTTTACTCAAAGAAGGAACTTTGAGAGGAATACGAAAAAAAGTGATGAAAACGAAAGAATTCTTCGTGTCTTTTGCTTCGTCTCAATTTCGACCACGTGACTGGGAAGGAGGCGAATGCTAAGAAAAAGGCACAGTATTTGCCGAAAGAAAAACTTTTACTCGTTTCTTGATTGTACAAAGATATACTCTGTGAATTGAAAAAATATATAACTAAATGAAATGTACATAAAAGATATTTATTACAATATAAATATATATGAAATTTAAGGGAATGGCGAAGGGCTCTTTGACACTGGTTTTTAATCTACGAAGAGTGAACGGACTGTCGATCAGTCAAGGCGTTTTATGGCATGTCATCGTGGACGAATAATTCAACACTTATTAAATGTTAATGTTTTATCATTTCTAATAAGCCTAAAATACCTTCCGTAACAATTATCAGGAAAATTTGTAAAAATATACATTTTTCATGACTTTTTTTCTGCTTTACATTTCAAGACGCAGTAAAAGGAAAAAAAGCGGACTGAAAATTAAATTTGGTCAAAAAACGTCGATATTCTGTGGAACACGGTGGAACTAAATATTTCTGGATAATTACTAAAATTTTCGTAATTTCGACAATATTTTTCATTTCTAACGTAACTGTCTGCAAAATTTACGATTAGAATGACAAAATTTTACTTTCCGAAGAGACTTTCCAGAATATTTATCGCTGTAAAGACAACATTTTTGTGATTAAAAAAAAAAAAAAACGTCTAGTCGAACGTATCCAACAAAATATCGATTTTTTCCAACGAAATTTTCTTTTCAGTGTCTTTCTCTAACGCGAGAAGACGGCTAAACGAGATTGCACTGATTTGGAAGTAATCGGGAGATTTCAAAGTCCCAATATTTCTGCATTTTTGGGAAAATGGAAAAATCTTCAAGTAAAAAACGAAGACAGCACGAAAATGAAACGGTATTCGACGTTTTTTGTTATTTTTTCTTCTTACGAACTTGGCGCTTAAGACTATACGTGCACGGATCTTGTCTCGCTAAAGTGCATTGTGATTCGTTCGTTAAGAAGTACAGAGAATTCAAAATATCTGGAATGTCGATATTCTTTTTGTGGCAGAACGTCATTTTATCATGGGCAATGAATTTAAACGAGAAACGTCGATGGAACGAATTGTGGAGGGAAAAGAAATCGATTGGTTGACTTTGTGAGATTGGATCGAAACTCAATAGCCAAAGTACTTGGTAGTTGAGGTAAAATTACCGTAACCTTTGAACACCACTTTACGTCAGCCAGCTGATTCCACCATATATGGGTCTGTGGGACCCAGACATTTCGTTCGTTTATATTTCTCGATATAATTGACCGATCGTTGGACAAATTTTTTTCTCAATCGATACACACGACTGTTGGTATATCGGTTTTTTATATTTTAAGATAATTGCGCTCTGACACGGGTCTCCGGGACCCGATGTGCGGTTTGCGAGGATAAATTTGTTTTTATGGATATTATTAGACAAATAATTCTGTCGTGGGCGACGCAATTAATCGGAACCTCATAATTCTGTGAATTCGTTAGGGAAAACTGTATCCCCGCTGTTCTTAATTTCTACAAATACTGGTATTTTTACGGACACCAAAATACAGTCAAAAAATCATTACAATTGGAAAATAATATTGAGTTTATACTGGAAAAGACTATACAGGATCTTGCACGAGGATTCGTACAAAATCAAGGCTAAAAATTCAGGAATTAAGTCCAAGTAAAAAGTCTAGTTCTTTTATCGTCTATAGCATCGAAACGGTTGGAGCTAGACAAAAAGAGCAAAGGACCAATATCGTAGAGCATCAAATTTCCCACAAAAAAGGTATCTACGAAAATTTTCCATCTCCAATACTTTGGGTCTGAAAGAGGATCAAAGGGACCGTCAGAATTGACGAGTTTTCTCGATCCAATTTTGAGACTAAACCTGGCAATATTCGGTGTGAAATTTCATGCGCTACACGAATCGCTCCATGGCTTTTTCTCCCTGTATTTTCAACCGAACAACTTTACAAACATTTTCACTTTGGATCTCGAACCTAAACTCAAGCTTTTACTTTGTACGCTCAGTCCTGGAAAACACGTTTGCTCAATGAAGCTATAGGCAAGGTGTACATCAACCCCATCAATACGTATCATCACAGCGAGAGTTTACAGGTTGGGGACAATTCGTCAGATATTTATCTGCTTTGATTTTTCGGCTTGATTATTTACATTGAACTCGTTATTAAGTTTTAGCCCTAGAACGGTAACCCGGAGGTCAAAAACTACCCCATTTTTGACTAATTTTTTGACTCCAAGCAGAATTGCCCAGGCTCGCGTGATCCTGCATTAAAAAACGCAGAGAATGAGCCCAAGTTGAACGCGTTTCGTGAAAGTTTACTGGAGATATGAATTTTTCAAAATTGGAGTAATTTATGACCACAGGTTTACCGGAAAAGGTCAAAAAAAAGAAAGATTACCGTTGTGGGGTCAATAATTCAATAGGAAGAGTAAACGAGGCTCAAGGAAAACTTTTCATCGAAGCTTGGATACGGAATGAACGATGAGCCAATACCAAGGGCCACTTTTACTCAATTTTTGCAGTGACTTCATCGTTGCGACATTGCGAATGGAAAACAACATTTAAGAATAATTTAGGAAGGACGATATCGACGAGTAGCGTCGAGGCTTTTTTCCAGCTAAGATTAAAATTTGGCTGATTTTTTCGACCGTTTGAAAGTAGAAAAACAGTAAAATTATTTACCCAACGCATTATCATGGCTCGAAAAATTAAGGGCGGATTCAAACAGAATCGCGATATTGACTTTCGAGATTGTTCGCGAGTTTTTAATGCCAGCATTTTCACTTTCGATCTTGCGATTGGATCGATCTAATACGCGTTTTTATTTTCGGCCTTTTGCGACGGGCCAGCAAAAAATTCATTGCGAATTTTCAGGAATGGAAAAATCTGGAATAATGAACCAAAAAAAAAACGAAGAGAAAAGCGACGTTTTGTAAATTGACTCGGAAAAGTAATACTAAAAAAAAAAGCGATTAGAGAAATAATAATTTCATCATTACTGAAAATCGAATCGAATCCTTTCGAGCCGAAAATCTCCAGAAGGTTCCGAAACAGAGACTAAAATATTTTTGGCCTCTTTATCATTCGCCCTTCCGTTTTTAGAATATTTACAATAAAAATAAATCTAGATCAGTGCCTTTTTTTCAATCCTGCGACGAACCGACTGGCTTGGCTTTCGTTCTACGACGTGCCAAGTCCGACATTACCACTGGCCCGACGTGGAGGGATCTCGAACTGTTGGTCATCGCTCTATAAGTCGCTGCCACTTCGTCCTGCAAGAAAATCAAACCAATTTTTCCTATTAAATGGCCTTTTCGTCCGATTGACCCTAGAACTACAAACTGGGATCGATATTTACGCCAGACGAGCTTCAAATTGCGATTGAAAGTTAACTTTTCAGCACTTCTAGGCATTTCAATCGATTTTTCACCTATTAAATCTCGATAAAATTGATATTTTACGACGTCACAGAAACTTCAAATCGTCCTCACGGAGAAACGGGTCGAGGGAAAAATCTCGTGTTAGATTTGAATTTTCTACGATTTTGATTACATTTTTCCAACTCGCAAATTATCGTTCCATGGATATTTAGCGAAATTCGAAAGGAAATATAGTTGGCACGTTATTTGGGGAATTCAATAACGAGCTTCGAATTACGTTCCAAAGTTCATTTTTCAGCACTTTTAGACATTTAAATCGATTTTTCACCAACTAAATTTTGATAAAATTGAATTTTCTCTTCACCATTCTCTTTGGCATGAAAAAACGAAAAGATTCGTGTACTCGTAAGTCAGACTACTGCTTTTAGAACGATTTTACGAACGAGAAACCCGTGGGCTCAACATTTACCCCATTTTTGTAGTTTAAAGGTAAAAAAAAATGGGTTTGTAGTTCTATAGGGCCGAATGGTGGGTTTCCGACGTAGATTCAAGACCCGAGCCCGAAAAAATCGCCTTTCCCAAGTTACGCAGACGACAGATTTGAAAGTTTGCGAAATAATCTCATTTCTGAGTCCCCAGGAGTCTCGTTTGCAATGAAAGTTTTTACAAAAGTTACTAAGGAGCAACGTGTACCTTTAGGCTGAGAGGATCCATTGCAAGATCCGGCAAATTTTTCTGTGGTAGTCTGTGTCGATTGGAGAGCCAAGGAGCTTTGAGAATCGATGATGCAGTAGGCCGTCGGCGGGGTTCAATGTGTAACATTCTTTGTACAAGTTCCTTCGCCTCTTTCGATATTTGAGTCCATATTCCGGTCTCAAGATCGACGAAACCAGGGCCAATGCGATCTAATATGTCGCTCGCACTATCGCCTGGACTGTTGGGAAAAGGTGTTCGCCTGTTTCGAAATAAAATCACCGATTAAACGTTTTTATCCAGGACTCGAATTTCCAATCGCGACTTTGACTCGATAAAATTATGTAGCGTCGCCCAACGAATCGTTTCCAGCTTCGAAAAAAAAAAAAAAAATCACCAGAAGAAATTGTTTCTTTCGTAAAATTTCAAGCCAAAATTCAATTCGCCAGATTCAGCTCAATTGACAAATCTTCATGAATACACAAAACTCTAATACGAAATTGTGTTTGCGCCCTTTTCACGTAAAAACCACCGAACCAATTATAATGAAACTTTCGCGGGAATGAAGCCCGTGAATAAGAATAAATTTCAGGCTGTATTGCATTCCGATAATTTTTTTTTTTTTTGAACCCGAACCAAAAAATCAAATTTTCGGTCAAATTTTCCACTTTCAAAGTTCCAAATAAATCAGAAATCCCTAATCACTAATTCACAGATAATTCGGAAGCGAAGATAATGAACGGCAGCTGAAGTGCCAGTTTGTAAAAAAAAAAAATTGTATCGATTTTCGTGAAATCAAAGTTTGAAGATTTTGGAAAAAATTTTAAATTTTTCGTATTAAGCTTGCTGTATCTTTCAGCGCCGACTACAGGCACGGCTATATTATTATAAAACAATTCGTTTGAATGTTCAATGGAAAAATTACCCAGACAGCATGATGTACAGCAAAACTCCTAAAGACCAAATATCACAAGCAGCGTCGTAGCCTTGGCGTTTGAGAACTTCGGGCGCAACAAAATTGGCTGTGTAACACGGGGTCATCAATAATCCATTTTCGGCACGAAGTTGTTTAGCGAAACCAAGATCGCATATGCGCAGAGTGCTGGGATCGCCGCCAGGCTCCGAATACAAAATATTTGATGGTTTGAGATCGCGATGAACGACCTAGAAAAAGAATTCCACGATTTAAATCAAGGGATGTGATGAAATTTCGAAAAAAAAGAGGCCCCCGGATAAATCCGGGTCTTACAGACCCAGAGCAATAAAAATTGAGTCATTCAGTAATAAAAACGTACCCCATTTTCATGCAAATAATTAACAACATTGGCGATCGTGTAAGTCACTTCCGCTGCTTCTCTCTCACTAAAGTTTCGGCGTTCAATCAAACGATCCAACAACTCGCCACCTCGCAACAGTTCCAAAACTAAATAGACCCGTTTTTCGTCCTCGTGGACCGCTCGCAACGATACGATGTGAGGATGCCTCCCATATCTCAGAAGAATCTCTATTTCTTCGGTTGGATCGCGTTTCGCTTTTTCTATAACCTGCAGAAACGAATGGAGTTAATAAAAAAAAAAATTTTGAATCCTATTCGAAATTCCCTCAAGTTCCTCGCATCGAAAAAGTCGTCGCAGTTGATGGCTGAATGAATAATAAATACCTTGATCGCGCATTCAGTGTTTGATGCTTTGTGAAGAGCGAGATGTACGATGCTGTAGCTTCCGTTTCCGATTTCCTCTTTGAATTCATATTCATCCCGAACCGAGAGACTGCTCACAAATTTGGGGATGCTATTGCCTATGATTTCACAATGTTTCTGATCCGGACTTTTGGTGTGTTCTTCCAATAAGCCTGGAGCTATGAAACTGAAACCCCGAAACAATTCGTGGGCACTCGCGCTCGGTGGAACTCCCGGAGAATCTATAAAAAAACTTTCTACTTCAAGTTAAAATCTTCCCGGAACCAAACGCTTCAATCTCTATGAAATATCGTCAATTCCCACAGACCAACGAACGCGACCCATCAAGAAACGTACAAATTCGACCAATCATTATTAATATTATCAATAATTAATATTATCAATAATAATTAGGAATTAGCAAAAATAAAAATAGTAATGAATATTTTTTCGCACGGACCAAAAATACGGATTTCAAATTGTCCACCAGGATAAAGTTCATATTTTTTTTTGGGTCAAATGCTCGAAGAAATGACATTATTGAATTAATTATCGATGGGACGTTCGTTAATTCTGGATTTCAGTAATTAATATTGTTTTTTGTAGCAAGATTTCGGTCAAGCATTAATAATTGTTTGCGAATGAATGACTAGATTTGAGAATAAAAAATTCTCTCACCTTTGGGAGTTTTGCTAGTGAATTCACTGTCGAAATAAAGCGCATCATCGTCCTGAGTGACTGCAGGCCTGAACGGTGGTGTTACTTCCTTTCGGAAAAGAGCATCCCAGTCGATTGGTGAAAAAAAAGCATGGTTTTTTATCTCTTCGACTCCACCTGTGAACGTAATTATTTTCACTCGTTAAAGTGATAGAAAATAATAACAGATGATACGTAGTTCAAGGTCGAAGGATTGCAAACTGACCGACACCGAGTCTATTGACCGGATTCCTTTTGAACAGAGCTCGCAGCAGTTCTTGGGCTTTTCGTGAAATATTGAATGGCATGCCCAGTTTCGCTTTTAAAATTTGGGTCATGGTGGCTTTTCTATTTGCACCTTGGAACGGCAGCGCTCCAGTCAGCATTTCAAACTGGAATTTTAATTTTAAAATGTACCTTTATTCGAAGTGAAAGGAAAAATTGTTTTCCTCACAGAACGACTTTAATTAGGGATTTTTCAAAATTTTGTATAAAAGTTCATCCCACCAAAACTAACGAATTTTTTCTATGAAGAAAAATTTTCTGACTTTTAGCATTTGTGATATTTAATTTCCATTTTTTCCATATCTAAACGCGTGTAAATTGGAGTCACGTCTCGTCAAAAAGTTGCAAAAATCGATTGGCAAAAGAAAATGTATTTGAGATTTTTTTAACTGAAATTTTATAAGGAAAATCCTAAAATACAATTGTTTGCGACTCATAATCGAAGCGCGACTCGCAATTAGACGAATTTGGAAAGTTGCAAAAATGGATTTGCAAAAAAAACTGTATTTAGGATTTTTTTTTAGCTGAAATTTTATAAGAAAAATCCTAAACACAATTTTTTGCAACTTATAAACGAAGCGCGACGCGAATTTACACGCGTTTGGATGGGAAAAGTCAAAAATTGGAAATGAAATTTCCCAGATTCTTAACACGTCAGGATTTTTTTCCCATAGCAGAAAATTGTTGGTTTTGGTGTCAAGAATTTTGATACTAAATTATTGAAGAATCCTAAATTGAGTAATTTTGGGGTAGTCAATTGCATAATGGAAAAAATATTAATCCAACCATAAGCACTCCGAAGCTCCACCAATCAGCTGCGAAGGAATGTCCCTGACGATTGACGACCTCAGGTGCCATGTACTCGACAGTACCGCAAAATGAGTAAGTCTTCGTGTCATCCAGAGGCTGTTTGCTCAAGCCGAAATCCGTTAGCGACAAGTGGCCTTGAGTGTCCAACATAATGCTGTAAGCCAATATTTCATAAAAATAAATCATTCGCTCTCAAATACGAATTTCCATTGTATTCGTTCAATCAGACGCTTGTCGCACTCACTTTTCAGGTTTTAGGTCTCTGTAGATTATTCCCAGTTTGTGTATGTGGCCAAGAGCCAGAGCAAGCTCGGCCAAGTAGAACTTTACATCCTCCTCCGTAAACATCACCTACGAAGGTCATTCGCTATTATTTCATACGCTAGACAAAATCCTGACCAATTCACGAAACACGGTAAAAAGTATGACAAAAAAAATATTATTATTTTCTGGCTATTCGCGAAGATGCAGATTTCCAGAATCTTTTTAGAATTTTGTCTTTGGGCAGAGTGTTCTTCGAGTTTTGGGGAAAACAAACAAGAATCCAGTCCAAATTCCAGCTGCTTTGAACCTCATAATGATCAATCGTAACGTGCAAGAAATTCATCCCCTCGAAAACATTATTTTGTCCCATAATCGATGGAAAATTCAAAGATTTTACATTTTTTTCTTCACGTTTTTCATTACAATTTAAAAAATTGTTCGTTCCGCCCGATTTTTCGACGGCATACCCAATTTCCGGCCAGGATAAATATGTCCAAACAAAATTTCAAAACAACATTTATTTCCAAAATTCTCCATGCTGCATCATTCGTCATGCGAACCACAAGAGATTCTTTGATCGAAAAAACGAGTAATTTATCAATATCGTATGAGCAATTATTTTAAATAATCTGCAGAAGTTTTTCCGGAATTGAATTTCCTCCAGAATTCGTCAGCTGACGTGCAAAAGATTAAAACGACTAGCACGACATCGGAATCTTGGTATTGCATTATTAGAACATTCAGAAAGGTTTTTATCGACAAAAAGGAAATGCATTTCGTGTGAGAGTTTTTCTGAGGTTTGAACGAGGAAGAGACAAGCAAAATTATGCGTAAAAATGAAACGTGCAGTCTATGGAAAAATGACCGTCAGCGAAAATTGGCAAAACAAGAAACAAACAGTGCAGGAGTCAAGGAAACGACAAAATGTTTCACTAAAGAATTATTATTATAATAAAACATGAATAATTAATAATAAAAATAAATATATATTGACCTCTTTTGAAAGTCGTGAAAAGAGATCGCCACCTCTGAGAAAATCAAGAATCAGATAAAGCTTGCCTTCGGTCTGGAAAGAATAGTGCAAACGAACGATGAAGGGATGTTCAACATCCACTAGAATATTGCGCTCCATTTTTGTTCGTACTCTGTCTTGTACTGGGGATTAATATACATTAGAAAAATTGTGAGTTATTTACCAAAACAATTATTACAAATGACCCTCATTTTCACCATCTTTAAATTTCGCATCGTTGGAATGCAACGAAATGCAACGTTTTTATTGCCATTGGAAAACTGAATTCGCTACAAAAATTGAAACAATCCCATTAATTATCATAATAATGAATAAAAAATCAATTTTTCATTGAATTCCAACAAGACAAACTTTAGTATCACGAAATAACGATGTTTTGACGTTCGCATTGTTGGATTGCAACGAAAAATGATTATTTTTATAAGCGGAACGCAAAACGTCATTCTGGCTTAACAGGTCAGTTTTCTTTGCTATTGGAAAACTGATTTTGCTACAAAAATTGAAACAATCCCATTAATTATCAAAATAATGAATAAAAAATCAATTTTTCATTGAATTCCAACAAGACAAACTTCAGTATCACGAAATAACGATGTTTTGACGTTCGCATTGTTGGATTGCAACGAAAAATGATTATTTTTATAAGCGGAACGCAAAACGTTATTCTGGCTTAACAGGTCAGTTTTCTTTGCTATTGGAAAACTGATTTTGCTACAAAAATTGAAACAATCCCATTAATTATCAAAATGATGAATAAAAAATCAATTTTTCATTGAATTCCAACAAGACAAACTTCAGTATCACGAAATAACGATGTTTTGACGTTCGCATTGTTGGATTGCACTGAAAAATGATTATTTTTAATAGCGGAACGCAAAATTTTTACACGATTCAGCGGAAAAGTTTTCTCTACCACTAGAAATCGGAATTTGCTAGAAAAACTGCAACGATTGTGTTAGTTATGAAAATAATGAATAGAAAATGTTTTTCCTTGTATTCCAACGACGCAAACTTCAGTTTTTTCTCTCTCGAATGTTTCAAAAGCTTTGAATTTCATGGGATTACCTTTGAGCGTAGCTTTTCTAAGAACCTTCATTGCGTACAACGTTCCCTTGTCTCTGCCGACTATTTTGCGCACCAGAAAAACCTGCAACGGGCCAAAAATCTCAATTGTAAATAAGTCGTGATCGGGCGTGTATTAAGAGTCGTAAATCGTGCGACAACCTTGCCGAAGGAGCCTTGTCCGAGAACTTTCAAAAGTTCGAAGCAGCCAGGATCAGCTTTTTCGTGGCCGTCCCTGACGAGTTCTCGCACCTCGATTTCGTGAGATTCGTCGCAACTGACGGACCCGTCGTCATCGTCATTGGCGTTAGGACGAAACGAAGTGGACATGGTTTCTTCCTGATTTTCAGGTGCGAGGATTTCTGGTGTAGTCTGAAATGGTATTCGTTTGTTCAGTTGAAAACTTTTGACAATTGTCGCACGTGTATAATGCGAGGAAACTTTTAGTGTGACAGAAAATTCGCGTCATTTTTCGAGCGATTTTTTTCGAAGCTGACACTTTTTTCAACCGCGTAATTAGCGCGATTTTTTAAGATTTTAAGACCTTTTCTGTTATTTGTTGCTCATTCCAGGGAATCGTTGTTATCGCCAAAGGCATTATATGTAGAAGAAAAATGATGATTTATCCACGATACACTATGCTAACGTGTTGCTACTGATGCGTTGTTTTTCAAAGAATATAACATTGACGGATTGTTGAGAATTCAGATAGGTTTATACTCGATGCTTGAGCACGTATGTTCACGGGATCATTCACTAGATAAGGCGATGGTGAACGTGCCTTCCCGAGAACAGTTCAGTCGCGAGAAGTGACAAGTGTACGCAAAAGCACAAACACACTCACAAACGCCATCGCATCTCACTTCAAGTGGCAAAAGTTCGTTGCATGTATTGTGAAGGCGTTCGTATGCTTTTTCTCTTTCGATTAGTTCGTGCTGGCTCCGTCAATTTTCGCTCTTTAATTTTAAACTGTACGCGTACATGCAAAGTTTATTGTTGGTCTCCGCTCCGCCGGATGCCCGAATATGCTGGTTCAGCCATTGTTTTGCCATACGACAACGCCGCGCACAGCGTACAGGAGAAATGCATGTCGCTTCGTGATTGCAGCGCGAGTCGAGCGAAAAACCATTTTTTTTGGTAATTAACTTTTGTATGATGTTTACAATCGCGCGAACACACAGGTCGAACATTTGCTGCAAAGTTTGGAGATCGCGAGCGTCTGTGTGACCTGCTGAACGTTCAACGCTATTACGAATCGCCAGTCGACAACGGTCGGGCGCTTACGGAGAAAAATAAAGTTTTGCAACAGCTGTATTAGCCGTTTCAGTCGACTGTCGCAGTAGGCGGTCAACATGGTTCCCCACGATCAGTTTACAACCGAAAACAAGCAACTAAAAGCTCAAGTCGAAAGATTGGAGCGAACAGAAGCTGCTGTCAGAGCATTGAATCAGGCATTGGCGAGCGGCAGTGGAGAACGGGTCTTACAGGCACTCGATCAGCTGGGAAATTTGCCCGAAGATGTGGATGCTGTGAGAAATGTTATCTATGACTTGCTGATAAATCTACGCGATAAAACGGTCAATAGTCAACAAAACGGAGGGACGAACAATCGCAATTGAAAACCGTCGTCGTCGTGATATACACGCGAGGCATGAATTGTTTTGCGTTCTGCTGCTTTCTGGACATTGTTGTACTTATCGCATCTGAATTATTTTCCTCTATTGGGAGTCGTTTCTATTGTCAAACGCACGGCTGGTATCGTGATTTTTTAGCTGCATCATATGACGAGGCGGAGCAGACAACCAGCATGAATGCATTTTGCAGAAATAAATAGTTTTTTCCTGATAAGTAAGCCACGAACTTGATACCGAGCATTATCGAAAAATGTTCGTGCTCACTGCAACAGTTTTATGAGATTGAGATAGCGGATCGACGGCCTGCACGTCAGGCGACTCAGGCCGTGATGGTCCAATACAAATCTATTCAAGCGCTCGTGAGTTAGAAAAACTGGGTTCGCCGCGTAGCGGCGATCGCGGTGGCTGAGGTGGCTCTGAGAAGAGTCAACCCATGTATTCGCTGATTCTATGGGATTCACGCTCCTCTATCCCCACTTTCGCCACTGCCCACTGCCACTGCCAGTGCAGAGAGAGCACACCGCGTTCATAAAACGAGTGCATGTTCTCGACTGTGTGATTCAAAACGAACTCTATCGAGGCTCGTTTGCTTGTACATAGAATTCAAAATAAATATCACAAGAATTTTTGACATTTTGGGTTTCAAAATTGCGGCATAAAAACCATAATAATAGTTGCTGATACATCGCGCCTACGTAAATTTATATACGTTATATACTCCCTGGTCATAGCGCAGTAACGATATATATATAATTTGACGAGTTGACACAATCGCACACAGAGAACGACAAACTTCGATGTATATATTTACAATTTATTACGTGCGAGAATATTGCCTCACCGTTGTTTATAATTAGAAGGCGAATGAAGTGATAAAACGGAAATCAAAAATACAAAACAATTATCGCAGAAACGACTAGATGGTTTAAATGGAAGGACTTGGAATTTTGGAAAGTGTCGTCATTCGCGCGGATGAAAATGTCTTCCCCCGAGGATGGACCAAAAACACAGGATCATAGTTTGGGACAACCTGAGGGAAATGTCGGAAATCAGAGTGACGGCGATGAGGCTTCGCCACCACCTCAAAACCTACAAAACATCCTTGTTTTTTCTCGAGCGCGGCGGGCCCTTCTCTTTGCAACCGACGAGGACCAATCGTCCTCGTCTTTGGCAAGAGGTGGACAGTGTTCGTCAACGAGCTCTGACAAGTAAACAATTTTTTCCACTTTTTTCAACTGCAAAAAAATTCTTCTCAGGATCCAATCCCGTAATATTGCACGAATTTTCAGTTTCCATTAATTGTTTTTTTCGAAACGACTAATTTCGATCAGAGCCCAAACGTTTTATCTCGTCAACTTTTCATATCTACAAATATTTTTTAAAAAATACTCACGAAAATGAGAAAAAACTGCAAAAAATCGTCAAATCTAATAATTGCACGATTTTCCAACCGTCGCACATTTTTTTTTTCCAAATCCACGAATTTCGATAAAAAATCGAACGTTTTGCCTCGTCAATTTTTTTTATCTACAGATATTCGAGAAAAAATGCTCAAAAATATGCAAAAAATCGTCAAATCTGGTTAATGCGCGCGATCTTTCAGTTTTCGTTAATTTTTTTTTAAAACCGAATATTTCGATCGTTTCGTCTCGTAAAATTTTTATATCTACAGAATATTTTCGAAAAACGTCAGAAAAATGGGAAAAAAATCGTGAAATGATTCTAATTAATCTCGACACGTTGGGATAATGTGAAAATATTGACAAATTTGTTTCCAGCCGTCCACCCAGTAATTCCATGAATACTCTACACACAGAGGCATGTTCTTCCAACGATTTACCACTAGAAAATGCGCAAGTTCACCATTCGGACTTGGCGGTGTATAATTGGCAAGGGAGCAAAGGAACGATAAAGGAAAGATTTGCGTTTCTTTTCAACAATAAAATTCTATCGGACGTTCAATTCCTGGTTGGACGAGGAGCTCAACAGCAGCATATACCGGCCCACAAATTAGTTTTGTCCTCCGGCAGCGCCGTATTCGACGCAATGTTTAACGGAACATTGGCCACAGCTTCACCGGAAATAGAAGTTCCGGACGTTGAGCCGATTGCTTTTTTGGCTGTGTTGCTTTTTCTTTATACCGACGAGCTGCACATTGGCCCAGAAACGGTCATGACGACTTTGTACACAGCAAAAAAATACGCCGTGTCTCCGTTAGAAAAACACTGCGTAGAATTCCTTAGAAGCAATTTGACGAGCGATAACGCGTTCATGCTTTTAACGCAAGCTCGACTCTTTGACGAACCGCAACTCGCTTCGGTCTGTCTCGACACGATCGATAAATTTACAACCGATGCTCTCAACGCGGATGGATTCACGGACATTGATATCGACACCTTGATGGTTGTTTTGGAACGCGACACTTTGCGCATTAGAGAATCCAAGATTTTCCAAGCCGTCGTGAGGTGAGGGCAAGCGGCTCGAATTTATTTTTACAATTTCATTGTTGCCGAACAACGAACCCGAACAATTCTTGTTCCAAATAAAACGTTCATCTCTCACAGGTGGTCCGAAGCCGAATGCGTGAGACAGCAATTACCAGTCACTCCCGAAAATCAGAGATCGGTCCTCGGGCGGGCTTTAGCTTTGGTTCGATTTCCACTCATGTCTGTCGAAGAATTCGCCGCCGGTCCCGCACAGAGCGGACTTCTTACGGACAGAGAGGTATTTCAAATATTCGTGTACCAAAAATCACGACTCCACACATTTCTGAGGTCCAAACTATTAAAAAAAAAAAAAAAACTAAAAAGTCAAGAAAGCGTACAGACTTATACACAATATCTTATAAAAATTTGCAAAAATTAAAGCAAACAATTTCTCGAAAAACTCAGATTTTTGTTGAATTCGAAAAATCATTAAATTTAAATCGTTCTATCGGTTATTCCCAAATTTAATACCAACCTTCCTATTATGATACTCTATTTAAAAAAAAAAAAAATTAGTAACAAATCTGGAAATTTGCGAAAGTTAAAGCGGTGAGAGACTTTTTTGAAAATTTCAAAATGTCCTAAAATTCGTATTTTTCTATCAATTCCAACAAAATTATCAGAGAATCAAGAGATTGTCTCGATTCGCATCTGTGCAAAACGGGAGCTCTGTAGCTCGAACCGTTCCCAAGTTATGAACGTTTGAATTTTACAGTGCCAGAACATACACGCACATCCAGACGTTTTTTTTTAGATTCTGATTTCTCGATGTTTTGGGACACATTTTGAGCACATTGATATTTAAAACTCGCAGGAAAATAATTTCACTGTCACACAGCTTTTTTTTTAAATGTCATTTTGCACTTGCAATCATAATGCCTGACTTGAAAATTTGCCTGTTGTAATTACAGGTTGTCTCGCTATTTTTATATTTCACGGTAAATCCAAAGCCTCCGGTGGGGTTTGAAGCGATGCCTCGATGTCGACGACTAGGCAAAGAATTGACAGTGTCGAGGTTCCAGCACACGGATCGTCGATGGGGATACAGTGGCACCAGTGATCGAATACGGTTGGTAAACAGCTGTTGCATTTTTTTCGATCGTCTGCTCTATAAAAATCGCGCCCTGCAGTATTTTTCATTGGTTCATGGTAAAAAAATGATTTTCTTTATTTACAGGTTCAGCGTAGATAGAAGAATATTCCTTATTGGTTACGGTGTTTACGGCAGCGCATATGGTCCCGCGGAATACGAAGTGTTGATAGAACTTATTCATACCGCCTCGGGAAAAATAATCGCTACGAATGCAACGAGTTTTAGCTGCGATGGATCAAATTATACGTACCGTCTGACGTTCAAGGAACCTGCAGAAATTATAGCAAACACCATTTACACTGCCTCCGCAAAGTTTAAGGTTTGTAAAGCGTCGAGAGCTCATACAAACTTTCTGATCCAGCGAAACTTGCGATTTTTTTTGTCTATTTCATAACAACGTGCCATTTTTTTTGCAGGGTCCTGATTCTCACTACGGAACGAAGGGTTTACGGCGTGTGACTGTGGACTGTGATTCGGGCAAAGAAAAAGTCAGATTTCAGTTTAGTTTCGCAGCTGGCGACAACAACGGAACTTCGCTCGAAGATGGCCAAATACCGGAACTTATATTTTACACGTGATGGATTTCAATGCTCTTATTAAAAATAACTAAAACATGCATTCCTGGTTTATTTGTAAATATTTCACCGTTCAATATTTCATTTTGCGATTTAGCCAGCAGAGTTAATGGCCGTTTTATTGGAGATGAACAAATATGTAGAATTGTTCTCAAGTCTGAATAAAGTAGTCTCCGATGTGTACTTGGCCGTCGTTCATTATTCCTTCTTTTCGTTTTCATTGTTAACCCTTGAACTACAAATCGGGGTAAATATTTACCCCACGGCTTTCTTGTTCGTAAAATCTTTCTGAGAGCGATAATCCGACTCATAAGTACATGAATCTTTTCGTTTTTTCATGCCGAAGAGAATAGTGGAGAGAAAATTCAATTTCATCAAGATTTGATAGGTAAAAAATCGATTTAAATGCCTGAAATGTTGAAAAATCAACTTTGAAACGTAATGCGAAGCTCGTAATTGAATTCCCCAAATGACGCGCCAACTATATTTCCTTCAGAATTTCGCTAAATACCCGTGCAACGATAATTTGCAAGTTGAAAAAATGTAATTAAAATCGTAGAAAATTCAAATCTAAAACGAGATTTTTCCCTCAACCGGTTTCGCCGTGAGGACGATTCGATGTTTCTGTGACGTCATGAAAAATCAATTTCATCAAGATTTACTTGGTGAAAAATCGATTTAAATGCCTGAAGGTGCTGAAAAATGAACTTTGGAACGTAATCCGAAGCTCGTAATTGAATTCCCCAAATAACGTGCCAACTATATTCCCTTTCAAATTTTGTTAAATATCCATCGAACGATAATTTGCGAGTAAAAAAAATGTAATTAAAATGGTAGAAAATTCAAATCTAAAACGAGATTTTTCCCTCAATCCATTTCTCCGTGAGAACGATTTGAAGTTTCTGTGACGTCACGAACCATAAATTTTATCATGAATCAGTTGGTGAAAAATCGAAGTTATTATCGTTTTATAAATTTTCAAAACCATTGATGAGAAATATTCAACATTTTTCGAATTTGCATATGAAATTACATGGAAAAAGTTTTTTTTGTCAATTCTTTTATTACATCGGATAACTCGAATTATTTTTGTGATTCTCCGTTTCATTGCGAGTTCAATTGAGCTTCGTGCTTATTCCTGTGTCTAAGAATCTCGATCGGCGTCAAGAACAACGTTTTTTTACAATGAGAACACTCGTAGGCTTTGCTATTCGGTTTACTTGTGCGAGGATCGGGATTAGTATTTGATTTTTCGGGATTTGAAATGGTGCAAGACTCTTGATGCTGCAATCTTTCGATACTTGACAAAATTGATTCTTCTTTGCAGTTCGGACACTGCCAAGGCGTTTCGAACATCTCCAACGATAATTTCGCGCTCCATTCGTTGTCGAGCAGGCTGAAATGTCACGAGAGTTATTTGCTTTTCTTCCATCTGCCTCGAACGATGTTTGCGTTGATTTTTCTATGCCGAACTTTTTTCCTATGCCTCGTAACAAACATTTTTTGGGTTGTTAAAAAAAAACTCACCAATTATACGTGACGTTTTGCGTTAACGAAACTCCGCCTTTCGTCGTGTTAGGAAAACTCTCGAAATCCGATTGGAACGGATTGGGATTTATTTCCATTTCGTTTTCCCCTCTCCCGACATATATCGTCTTCAAATCCGCTGGCAAAAGTCTCTTAACTGTGTACGGGACAGTCGTGTGCATGAATTGAATCAAATCGTGGCTCAGTTCGTCCTCCATTTGTCTGGCATCTTCGGATTCTTCGTCAGTGGGTGTAACATCTAAAAAAAAACAATCAACAATCAAGACATCGGCTGTAAACTTTATTCCGCACCTTTCGTCCGAAAATCTGGACACATGCTTGAATAATTTCAAAAAAAATTCAGAATGATGCTCGGAATCTTCAACTTGGACTTCCAATTATAAAATTGTAGAAAAATACATTTCTCCATCCCACGATTTTTCCAATTAATGGACCGTTTTATGCGGACGCCGTGGGATCTCGATTGACATCGAGAATCATTTGCTGATATAAAAATTGAGTGACTATTCAATCAGCTTGAGTTAATTCAGAGACGATGCAGCGTCTTGACGCCGAGTATTAAAAATAAAAGTTCGAATCGACGGGGCAAGTTTCGCCGCGTGTCTAAATACTTGAAATTCGGCCTTTTTCCGTTCAAGTCATTAAAAAACGCGTCGACTTATAAAAAGTGAATATGCACGCTCTGAATATTTCTACAATTTCTCGTTTGTACCTTGAAGTTGCTTGGTCAGCAGCGAATCCCATTTCCGTCGTAATTTTGTCGCTTTCATCAATAAAGTTTGTCCGGTATCAGGAATCGGGAATTCCAACGAAAGCCACGAATCGCAAACGAGTCTGGGACGATCAAACGACTTTGTTGAGATTTTGTCCAGAGTTTCTTTTGACAGTCACCTAAGAGCTACTTATTTTTCTTTTTTGTACTTACGTTGAAAATACTGCGTTCGTATCGATCTGTCGAGAAAACAGCAAAAGCGTTTGGGCAGCAGGCATTCGAAGAGTGTTGACCAAATACGGTTTCGTGGTCTCGAGAAGTGACCTGCAAACAAAAAAGTTATCAACGTCATTCACCAGCAACGGACAGATCGCGTTGAGACATAAATAATGAATAACTCGGGTTCAGGCTCTTTGAGGAACTTACAAATATGTGAGTAATTGATGTTTCGGGCTGACTGGAGTTTTACATTTGAATCCAGGGATCATGGTTATTTCGGGCTCCTCCAATTGTAGTACTTGAGGATGATTGCCAAAAAAACTCATGGGGTGTAGAGCAACGTAAGGCTTGGCTTTCGTGTGAAATAATTGCTCGTTCATTGACTGTGGATCAGATTGATAGAAATTTGACTAGAATGTTCAAATCATATGAAACTTAAGCCATCTACCTCGGACGAGCTTCGAATTACGATCCAAAGTTCATTTTTCAGCACTTTTAGGTATTTCAATCGACTTTTCACCAACTAAATCATGATAAAATTGATTTTTCATGACGTCACAGAAACTTCAAATCGTCCTCACGGAGAAACGGGTTGAGGGAAAAATCTCGTATTAGATGTGAATTTTCTACGATTTTAATTACATTTTTTCAACTTGCAAATTATCGTTGCACGAATATTTAGCGAAATTCTGCAGGAAATATAGTTGGCACGTTATTTGGGGAATTCAATTACGAGCTTCGAATTACGTTTCAAAGTTGATTTTTCAGCATTTCAGGCATTTAAATCAATTTTTCACCATAGCTAAATCTTGATAAAATTGATTTTTCATGACGTCACAGAAACTTCAAATCGTCCTCACGGAGAACCGGGTTGAGAGAAAAATCTCGTATTAGATTTGAATTTTCTACGATTTCAATTACATTTTTTCAACCTGCAAATTATCGTTGCACGCATACTTAGCGAAATTCTGAAGGAAATATAGTTGGCACGTCATTTGGGGAATTCAATTACGAGCTTCGAATTACGTTCCAAAGTTGATTTTTCAGCACTTTTAGGCATTGAAATCGATTTTTCGCCAACTAAATCTTGATGAAATGGAATTTTTCCTCCACTATTCTCTTTGGCATGAAAAAACGGAAAGATTCATGTACTTATAAGTCGGATTACCACTTGCAGAGCGATTTTACGAACAAGAAAGCCGTGGGGTAAATATTTACCCCGATTTGTAGTTTTAAAGGAAAAAAATGGGTTTGTAGTTCTATAGTTGAATGATAAAAAAGTATTGATTACCTTGCAGTAATTGAATTCGTCTGCCGATGCAAATTGAGGATACAAGCCGCTGCACAAAATGAGTTTGAGCATCGTCAAGTCTTTGTACGAGCAAGCGGTGGCTGCGGTTAATAAATTTTGAACTTGGGATGAGTCGTTTCTCATGCGAAATTCGACATCTTTGATGTCGATTTCTTCATCGTTTTTATCCTCGTCTTCAATTTGTACGTCGTATCCCTCGACTTTCAATTGTTTTCTCTTTCGCTGGGCCGATTGGTTGTAATTTCTTTTCAGAGACTTCAACAGCTTCAATTCTCCGTGTCTCATCGAACGCTCGGCACTCGATACCGGCGCTTTCGATTCCGATACGTTTTTCAGTAAATTGCAGTCCTGTCCATGTAAAAATTGAATTTTCAATTTGAAAAACTCACTTTTTTTCGTGCATGCGCGATTATCGTTCAATGGTAACAGAAATTAATTGATTAATTCGACTTGACTCACGTTAAGTAACTCTTTGAATTGAGCCCGCAGCTTGGTCATTTCGTAAAATCTCTGCTCCTCAATGCCTCGTCGTTTGCACCATTTCCGACTGGAGCTTCGCCCAGCTCTCGATTCCTGACTATTTTCTTGTTTTATTTCGAGCCACTCTTTGTACGCGTTCAATAAAGTTATTGGGTCTCCATGATCAGATTCCAGTTTCTTCCTCAAGGTCTGTCGATCAAAAACATCATCAGACAGCATTATCATCAAAATTAATATAAATTGATTCGCGATTGAGCGAAAAATGGCATAAAATAATCCAAACAAAAATATTGACTCATTTTTAAAATACCTCACATTCTTTATCCTTGAACGCATTGTTGACGAATGGATTCTGAATACTGAGTGCAGCGGCCACGGAAAGCACTGGTTCGACTTGATGGAATATCGAGCCCATGATCAACATTTTACCGATAGTGATATCGACTGGCAGCCTTGATAATGTTTTTCCGATGCAGGTAAGTTTTTCGTCTTCGGTCAAAGCGCCCTGCGCGAATCGCGAAAGAGAGACACGAATTTTCTTCGATTAATTCAAAACTCAGAAATCAGTAAAGAAAAAAAAAACGAAAAAGAAAACGCAATTGGGATACTTGCATGTTCCTTCAACGACAAAATAGAAATTTCCAAACTCTCGGAGGGCGGAGCTTCTATGAAAGGAAATTTCCGAGCATCTGGAAGTCCCATCGCCATCATTTGTAGCAACAGCGAATCGAGAGGAATGCGTTGAATTTCCGGTGCTGAATAATTTTCCAGTTGCGTGTATTCTTCTTCCGAATAAATTCTGTCGTGTGGCAATTTTCAAATTTATTCAGAATATTCGTAATTCGTAATAAAATCTGTACATTCAGAGTTTTTTATTCAGTGTGAAATAATGGGAAGCGATTTGATTCAAGTCTAGAACGGTAACTCGCGGTCAAAAACGACCCCGCCCGACTTTTCATCGTTTTATCGCATTTTCGACTAATTTTCTGCCTCTAAGCGAAATTGCCTCAGGCTCGCGTGAGCTTGCATTGAAAAACGAAAATAATGAGCCCAAGTTGAATTCTTTTTGTTGAATTTTAGCAGAGATATGAATTTTGAAAAAGAATGAGCTCGAGTTGAATCGTTTTTGTTGAATTTTACCAGAGATATGATTTTTTCAAAATTTGAAAAATGGATGAATTTTTCAAAATTTGAAAAATGAATGAATTTTTCAAAATTTTGGCATTTTTGCTTAGAACTCTTTTCGTTGAATTTTACCAGAGATATGAATTTTTCAAAATTGGGGTCATTTTTGGCCCCGGGTCACCGGAATAAGATAAAAAAAAGTCTACCGTTCCAGGGTGAAGTCTCGCATGAATTATTTCACTAAATCTCCAGCGAGATATCACGAATGAAAAATTCCAGATGAGAATTTCAGTCTGTCGAAACGATTTAGACAAATTCTTGTAATTTTTGAAATTTTTAATTGAGCTATTTCAATTTTCAAATTGTCAAATACATAAAATCACTCGGAAAGATTTTGAAAATGAGAAAAATACCTGTAACAAACTCCGGGTCCCGTTCTTCCGGCTCGACCTTTTCTTTGTTCGGCACTCGCTTTGCTGATCCAAAATTCCTTGAGCCTTTGCATTTTGCAGGTCGAGTCGTAACTCATTTCTTTAACTTTGCCGCTGTCAGCAACGAATCTAATACCATCAATGGTGATCGAAGTTTCAGCGATATTTGTAGAGATGATGCATTTTCTTACGCCATCGGGTGGATAGTCAAAAACCTGTGAAGCCATGAAATTTATTCGAAAAAACCCCATGAAGACGATACACCATCGAGAGTGCCACAAAAAGCGTAATTTCGGTGTAATTAATTTATCAATTGGTAAAATGGCTCAGAAAAGTTTGGTGCTAATGTTTTTCGGTGCCAAAACGAGCGCGATACGTTTGTGCTGTCTAAATTCTCAAAATAATTCAAAACGAGGGTGAAAAAATAAAACTTTGTCGTGTCAGTAACGATTCGAGATTTCTGCGATTCCCGTACGTACTTTATCTTGTTCGGCTATCGACAATGTACTGTGCAATGGCAAAACGATCCAATTATTTTTCTTTTGCGCGTAATCCTTAGCGGCATTCGCAACGGCCGTGATTTCGCTCATTCCACTGAGAAAAATGAGCAAGTCTCCTTTGTCGTCAGCTAAAAACGATAAAAAATCGAAATTCATCCATTTGCCATAAACAATGAAATATCATCAGACCATTTACGTATTTTTGTGTTGTTTTTTCTTTTCAAAAGTTTGTGACTTTTCGGCGATGACGATTCTTATTCGAAAATTTCAATTAACATGCCTGTATACTTGTGATCGATGAGTTGCATTATTCCGACGTATGGACTCGGATTGAAACGACTCGTTTTGGAGGCAGCATCGACAATGGTGATGGGTTTGTACATCAGCTCGATGGGGTACAATCGACCAGGAACCTGCACAAAAAAAGCGAATTTTCATGGGATTTTACGAAAGCTGAAAAACCATTTGCTTTTTAACGAGAATTCCAATTTGATCGATCGACTCACTTGAATTACTCGGACCTCTTCGCTTGCAAAATAATTACTGAATAATTGTAAATTAATGGTGGCAGACATGAGAATTAATTTGAGATCAGGACGTTGATGAATAATGCACTTCATGATGCCCAATAAAAAGTCTCCGTACAAATGACGCTCGTGTACTTCGTCCAGTACTATAACGTCGTACTGAGCCAATCCAGAATCCCCAGAAACCTATAACGAAAATGTTCAAGCATGCGTTGACATCAAAATCCACGAAACGTCAACCCAAAATTAAAACATCATAAATAACGAAAAAAAATGAGCGAAATAACGAAGAATATTAATAAATTTAAGAAATTGTTGCCTCCGCCAATCATGCGGGTCTTGTAGACCCGAGCAACAGTTTTTTTTTGGAAAAAGCTTCTTCGAAACGTTTTCCAGAGTTTCCAGAAAAAACCACATGATTCGGGTTGTCATAAAAAATCATTTACTTCGCCGCGGGATATTTATCGTTATAATTCATTATTGCGAGTTCGTTGCTCAGTTTGTCTCTTTTTTTTAAACCCCGATCGTCGTCCAGGACGTATTTTCACGTATCATTTTTAGCCCTGGAACGGTAGCCTTTTTTTTTTATCATTCCGGTGACCCGGAAGGTCACAAATGACGCGAATTTTCGAAAAATTCATATCTCCGGTGAAATTGAACGGAAAGGGATCACGTGAGCCCGGCGAATTTCGCTCAGAGACGAAAAATAAGTGAAAAATGTTGTAAAACGACGAAAAACGGGAGAACGAAGGGAGAAAGGGCGCGAGATTTAAAGTGGCCTGAGGTCGTTTTCGCTTAAAGTATTTTTGCTCGCAAGTTGCTTACTTGTCGTAAAAGCAATCCTTCTGTAATGAAAGTTATTTTGGTATGCTGATTTCTCTGTTTTTCAAAACGTATTTGATATCCAACTTCATTGCGGTTTTCAGTCAGGGTCTCGAAAGCCACTCTCTTAGCCAGGGAAAGGCAAGCAATGCGTCTCGGTTGAGTACAGCCTGAAAAAATCGATAAACTATGGAAATGTGACATTAAAAAATAGGAAAAAGGCAACAAGAAACGAATTTATTTATGGGAATAACGTGCAATGAGGAAAATGCTGAAATTACCAATTTTTTCAAAACCAGACGAATACAAATACTGCGGAACTTGCGTGGATTTTCCACAGCCGGTGTCCCCGGCGATGATAACGACGCTTTTTTCTCTTACTGCTTGAACGATTTGACTCTTGTACTGAGCGACTGGTAAATTGGCTTGATCCGCCCGTAGTTTTTTCAGTTTATTGAATTTTTCTTTTTGCTTGAAATCGAGATAAAGGATAACAACGTTTTTGAATTTTTTGATTTTCTCCGCACCGAGCTCCGCAGCTTTGGGTACGCAAGCGATTATTTCGTCAAAGTCGGGGCTCAGGTTAATGTTGATATTGTACGTTTTGTTGTAAACTGCGGAAAGGCCCATGGAGTTGAAAGACTCTTCGACGCGAGAGTCTGTTTTGGGTGCCAATTTTTTTTGTACGCTTTCATACTTTTGTACAAATTGCCAAAAGTCTTGGGTGTCTTGTACGAGATTCGGATTCGAGGAGAATACTTTATTAAATTCGTATGTGTTTTTTGTTATTGAATAATTATTGTCTACGGTTTCGTAACGAGAATCGATAGTTTCGATGTCTGCGTCTTTGCGTCTATTTTTTCGATCGTGACTCTCGGTTCGATGTATTTTTGAGCTTTTGTAATTCCCCTCTGTTTCATCTTCACGATTTTTACTTTTTTTTGACGAGGAACGATTATTCCTGTCATACTTAACGTCACTGTATCTTTTGTCGAATTTATCCCTTGAATTATGCATCATTTTGCTATTTTTTTAATTCAACGTTCCACTATTTTGAGGTTATAATCTACGAAGTTTGCTGCGTTTATTGTTTTCACAACATCGATCAATTTTTCTGAAACACAGACTATTCTTCGTTGCATTTTTCAATGTTTGTTTATTCAAGTTCGATTTACAACGTTGATCATTACGTTTTGTTGATTAATTCCGATTTTGTAGGTTAGATTTTCAGCAACACAAAGTGTCAAGTGTCAAAAGGAATTGCAGCCACTTCGACATGTTGAGGTCGATATTTATTTCAATCATTCAAGTCGTTGCAAATATAATTCACCGCATTTTAAGTAAAATCCTTTTTCCGCAAAGCAACTTGACGTTTGAATTTTTTAACTATTTTTTTCTCCCACCCACGCGTGCTCACGTGTCTCTGCTTTATACTCTGTCCCCCAATCAAAACGCGTTGATTTCGAAACAATTCGACGCGGTTTTTCGAAACCAAAATGATTATTTGCCATTATAATGACAGAAACTAGTCGGCGTCGTTTTTTTTTTTTTATCAAGGGAGCAGGTGGTGCTCGTTATTCGTTCAAATATTCCGCGGGCCATCTTATAGAGAAAAAGTTTTTGCTTACGCGATATTTACCGACCGAACGTTTTTAACAATAAATTTTTTCGAACGCTCGTGAAAATTTTATTGGCGCGATTCAAATATTTAACAATTGGATAAAAATAGACGATGAATATCGAGCGATTAAAAGTGAAGCACTTCCGATCGAAAACTCTTTTGGGATTATGGATATCGTTGCTGTTGATAAACACAAGATTCTAGATTGAGAGCAAATTATGTAAAATTTCTCTTTAGTGAATACAATTTCATAATAAAATGTTAACAAAAAAGCAGTGTGCCGAACCATGCAGTGGCGACCTACCGGAGCCACAACAGTTTGAATATCGTGTTTTGGATCCGGCTGATGGAGTTTTCACTTAGACATCGGTGGCGGAAATGTGAAGTCGAAAATAAGGGTCAATTTTGTAATTTTGGCGCATCAGAGCAAATTAACTACTGTACGCGCAATGCCATACCCTAGTGATTATAGTTATTAAATAATTCTCATTTATTTTAAGGAAAGTTCGAATCGCGACCAGACGCTGACGTCAATCGGCCGACGACAAATTCACCGAACCCGTTATAGCTTCATCGATACTCGAACAAATGAAGTTCGACTAAAATGGTAGCGCCTGCTCTTTACAGCCAGCATTTAGGCGGCATTGACATTAATCTCCGAATGAATGAATAAAAGTGTCTAACACGTGTGCTTTATTGATTGCCTTTTGAACATCTGTTCCGGTCCTCGTCCAATGGTGTATTCAGCACGTACATGTACCAGTTAACATCGAATACATATAATTTCGTGAAAGTGATGATCCATACCCGTGAGTTCAGAGACGAACTTTTCCAGCATGGCTACGAATCAAAAAGCCTCTTGTGTCAATATTCACAATCCGAATAATTATCCAGTGTTCGCTCATCGTCACACCTTAAATCTAATCACTGCTAACACCCATTTACTATATAGTGCTCTGTACAGTGTTCATCCTGTCAATAATGCGTGTGTTTGGAGCAACTCAACGTTGAGCAGGATTTTATGACTACGGGATGACTTCATCTCGTATTTTCTCGCGGGTAGTCGTAGGGAAGAAATTCCCAGTCGAATTTCATGTGGCTAAGATAAGGAAGGAACTCTGAGTGGCCACGTGTGGAGGTGCTCATATCGCCATGCCAAAAGAAAACAAAGTCAAACATTTATTTTGCCAACGATCGAACAGACTAAATGAAACTGAAAATATATTACGAACCCGACCTCGCATCCCTACTTTGTTTTTCTCGTTTTGCGGCTGCGTGCGGCCCGAGCAACAATTAATGAACGAAAGGCTATAAGAGACCCATAGACGTCAACAAATAGGACACTCGGATTTCATATTGTTGCACTTTCTAGGTCTTTCTTCGCATCGATAGCAAATGGAGGAAAAAAATTTCGACCAAAAGTTTTCTGTCAAACAATTACGTATACAAATTGGCCGTATGAACTGTCGCCAGAGGGCACAGTCTACAGCCAGTCCGAACCACATACATTTACATACAATTTATTAGATCAGTCTCCCTGTAATCCCCGTAGGCTCAGTATCGGTTTAGATATTTTCCCGCCCAACGGATATTTATTATCGGTAACTTTATTTTTCATCCCAACCCACTCGAAATGAGTTTTCTTGAAAACCGTCGATATTTTGTTGAGTACGGTAAACTAAATATTTTGAAATAATATTTTAACATTGATTTTCAACCGAACCGTCACCAAAAGTTCCGCTCGGAATGACAAAAATTTGCTCTCCAAACATGTCTTCTAGAATTTTTGTTGCTGCCATGACAACATTTTTGGGATTGTTAAAAAAACAATTAAGTTGAACGTACTATCCACCAAAATATCGATCTTTCTCAGAAAATTAATTTGTAATTTTACTGTTCTCCATTGTACACGTTCCGCGCTTTTCTGGAAAATGTTCTTATCCATTATCGTGTATCAGGCAAATTCATCGCAACTGATTCAGTGATTTTTGAGCAAAGGAGTGGCCTGATCCGTTTTTGCATACGCATATTTAAATAAAAAGACAAGATCCAAGTCCATTCGCGATTTTATTTTCAATTTCATGTGAATACCTTTTTTCGCAGCAGAGCTCATGATTTTCACTCATCGCTTTTCTTTTGCCCATTTTTCTTCGTCAAAGCGGTCTCCAAGCTTCTTATCACGTGTTTGAGGTGTCTGTTTGTTTTCGCCCACAATAGTCAAATGCTTACATCTTCATGAATAACTCCTTGGGAAAAAATACCAGTGAAGTATACTAGGCACGATTTATCAGCGTTAGTCACGTATGCTTTCGTCGGTGATAATAAGTAATAACTTCTCGTACTTGCAATCATAATGGGGATTGATAAAAAATGTGATTATTAAACCAATAGTTCTGCCGAGCATAATGACCGCTTTTGTTACTCATAATCATTACTGACAACTATTTTCCAAAACCATCATGACAACTGTAAAAATACCCCGCGATCAGACGGTCAGATGTTTTGTATTTTTTCCATTATGTGACTTATTCGATTTGTTCGTCGTATTATATCTGAGAAGTTGGTTTTTGAAAAATGATTCAGAATTTGGTTCGGAAATGACAGGTGAGTTCGATATAGCTCAAAAAAAAATTGCTTGATGGGTTAAAATCATCTTTTGTAAGGAACTCAAAATGAAAAGTGTGAAAAATATTTTGTTTTTAATTTTGTCGTCGTAAAAGCGAAAAACACAACTGCGAACGTAGTGCATTCGGGGACATAGCCTCCAGGCAAACCAACATCAATACAGAAAACAAACATCAACAAGTCAAACAAACGGTAAAAAATGGTATAATGTTGCGTTAAAAGAACGAGACATTATAATATTTTTTTGGATGCAAACCATAAAAACCATTCAAACCAACATTCTGCATTTATTCAGTTACTTTGTTTGCGGTATTTGTTTGTCATGGTTATTTGGTCGTCAGTTCTGATTTAGTAGGTACACCACACTCGTAGATTTACTTCATTGGGTACTGAGAATATGCGAGAAAAAAAATTGTTGCAAAAGCCGTCACGTGTCGAATCAATATTTTCACTGCAGAGATTGCAATGTTATCAGTCTATTTTACAAATGAGTGCCTCGGTAGTTTCTACTTGTAAGGCAAGAAAGAGATCTCGGAACTTAAGTTCGAAACGAGAACCTCGAAAAAAAAACCCAGTATTTCTTGATTTTTCAGCACTAAAATAACACGAATTGACAATGTCGACTGTCGATTGCCCCGTAATTGTAAAAAGTTGCTTCGTCCTCATATACATGCGAATAGAGAAACCCAACGATTTTTAGTGACGCAAAGCCTAATGCTTAAGAACACTAATATTCCGTGTCCGGGACTGGGAAAGATATTGATTGAGTAAACAAATGTGAAACATCTGTCTTGAAATAAACATCGTATCATTGAATTTAAAACGTTAGAAAGAAGTACCGTGCCTAGCGGCAAATAAAGTTATCGGGAAATATCATGGAATAAACCGAACAGTCCAATATGTTGAAGTGTAATTGAGATAAAAACGAATTTTTCAAAAACATACGTAAACCAACTTTTTTTCGCTGCCTTACGTAAGTGGAATTTGCCGCACGTATCGTCGCGACACGTGCCCCTCATCATTCATACACACATTCCCGGTCTCTGGAAACACCACGTGCGATGAAGCCACTTTACATGTCTGGTGGTACTCTTCTACGTGACAATTTGGAAAAACTAAAAATGCCAACATATTGTTGATATAACAGTTCGCACATGGTGGTCTAGTTTTCGAACGGAAATGAACATCCCAAATTGCAATTTCACACAGAACTGACCCAGAATTTTTCAAAACAAACAAAAACCCAAAATTCATAAACCCCATGTTCGTTTGATCAAGTCCTCCCGCCCGAGCACCGCATATTAGAGAATAAGAGTAAATCTGTAGATTTCGCTCATTCCACAAATAAGGAATTTGATGTGCTATAAGATTCGTTTAAGCAATTGAAAATGTGACGTTTTCATGGCTCCTAACTTTCAGATGGGTCTTCTACAATGCGCGGTTGTCATTTGCGTGTGCCTGCTGAGCGTCACTCGAACCGCAATAGTGAATGAAGGTGAACAAATAAGAAAATTATACACCGACTGAAAATCATGAGATGCTCCGGCCGTCGAGGAAGATAAATCGAATTTCATAACGCTATTGATAAATTTTATCATAGATGACCAGGGAATTCTGCTCTACACCGTGGGCTCGGACGTTCGGAAATTGTCCTTCAGGACCAACAAAGATATCTCATTAACAAAACGTGGGAAGAAGCGAGTTGTCGGAGTTGCAATGTCGTCAGACGCGAATACCTTTTATTACTCAACTATAGACATTAATGCGACGAAAATCATGCGGGGTTGGCATCTTACAGAATCTTCCGAAGTAATTGCTGACATAGGTAAATCATTTTCATTAATGGATCAAATGCATATGCTATCGCACTGCCGGCGCACGGCCAAGCAGCTACCCATGCAAGCATTGAACTAAACCCGAAGCTGCTTAACTTGGTAGATCGCCGAAGCTATTATAGCCCGAATGTTATATGTGCCACTGTCGATCAAGCATAATCGTTGATAAAATCCTCCGGGCAATCGCGACACTGAAGATTCAACAGTGACTATAATGGAAGAAGTATCAGTAAACATTTTGGTGTAGACACTCATGAACTTGCAAAGTGGAAATCGAGCGAAAAACATTGAGAACAGATGGTTCGTGGACGGCATTCTACATCCAAATTTTGTGTAGTATATTTTTCATTGTACTGACTGTGACACTCTGAGGTTAGAGAGGCTGCATGATGCCTTAGTGCGAAGACTGCGTTGTTGCTATGGCAGCAATGATAGAACCTCTCAATGTTCACTCTTGTTTGAAATTTCAGAAAACTTCTTTGCTGATGATTTTGCTTGCACGTGATTGTCATGAGTTGTTCTATTTTCCAGGTCTCTCAGCGCCTGAAAAATTGAGCGTTGATTGGATAACAGGGAACGTATATTTCATCGACAGCCATAAGAAGCAGATAAACGTTTGCACGTCAAACGGTTCACATTGCACAGTATTAATCAGCTCTCCTACAATAGATATGCCAGGGGGTTTGGTGCTTAATCCGAGAGGAGGTGACATGTTTTGGAGTGATTATGGGAAAACACCTTCCATATGGACAGCCGGAATGGACGGACGTGGTTCGAGAGCTATCGTGAATGAAGATCTCGGTCGGCCAAAAGATCTTGCGATAGATTATTTGACGCACCGTTTGTATTGGATCGATTCTCTACATGATAGTATAGCATCAGTACGATTTGATGGCACGGACCGCAAGAATTTAATACGAATGGAAGGCATGCGACTTCGGTCGTTGGCGATATTCAACGGGAAATTGTATTGGAGCAGTTGGCTTATGAAAAAGATTTCATCCGTAAACCTTGGTAGCAGTACCGGCTTCCGAATTCTCGTAAATGCATCCGATTTGATCTACAACATGGAAGTTTATCATCCTTCGTTAAAATCACGATTTGTGAATCCTTGCATGAGACAAACCTGCAATGAAATTTGTCTTCTGACTTACAACCGTAAGTCCTCTTGTGCGTGCCGCCTCGGTCGGGTATTGGATAGGGATTTGCATAACTGCAATTCTGGTGGACAATTATCACATCTGGCAATTGCAGCGGGCGATAAAATTCTCTACTATCATGGAGAAATTCTCGGCAAAGCTCGCATTGAGGCGACTTCCACCACAATACGCATCGGTCGGATTGCTTACAATAGTCACACTGGCAATTTAATTGCTGATGATCAATACACTAACGCTCTGCACAGCGTCAATCCTCAGAACAATGAAGTTCGACTTATGGCAGACCCTCTCTACAGCCAGCACTTGGGTGGCATTGATATCAATCTCAGGAATAATATGGTTTCTTGGTCCAATACTCGTATTCGTCGGATCGAAGAAATCAGCCTCCTCAATGAAGCCAAGTGGTTTTACAATTTTATGGATGTACCACTAAGTATTTTGAGTGTCCCTAAGCATAAAAAAAGTATTGTGGTGTTCAAATCGGATACTACGGGATACCGTATTGATTGGCTTTATTTTAGAGGGCCACGACATCCCAAAACTATCATATCGAATTTGATTGGCCCTACAATCTCTTTAGCTCTAGACAGGCGTACTGAGCGAGTGTACTTTGCTGACGAGGGAGCTGGGACTATCGAGTCTTTTACAATTGACGCTGAATGTTTCAAACGTAAGACGGATTGCTACATTGATAGACGAGTCGCATGTTCAGGTATCGAAAAACCTGTGAGTCTCGCTATTGTTCATGATAAAATTTATTGGACGATCCGTGGTTCGAACGTTCTCCAATGGGTGGAAATGGGTGATGAATACCAAGCGATTATAAGTACGGTACTTCCCGTCAAGAACGATTTAGAGATCATGGATATCGTTGCAGTTGGAGGCATTGGCGATACACATTAAAGATGCAAACGCGCATCTTGATGAATGCATGGGGACATATTCCCATTATTAAAAATGTACCGTAGGTACATTTGAGATAGATTAAGACCCATCTTTTAAGATTTTGAATTATGTGATACTTCTCTCCTTAAAATTCAATGTGCCGAGATGCTTATCAATTATTACACTCACGTTGATCTATGTACCAACGACTCGAGTGCTCCTATTCTACGATGATTCGATCTGACCTTATTTGCGATCAATTTGAAAATTTGTAATTTTGTCTTTGGAATCTATTGACTTTGTACAAAAATCGCTATTTCAATGTTTATAGTTGCTCAGATTAGATTCATTAATGTATTTAAACAAAAAAGGACTGTTCGAATTCTGTTAAGAATAACAAGTGTCCCACGTTTCATGTACAACCAAAATATTTGGTATTTTTTCATGCCATGTAATAATGTAACAATGAGAAGAAAAATATGCAATCAAAATAGTCGGGATGAGGAAAAAGTCCTACTGTGGAACAAAGCACGAAGCTTGTGAACGGAAGTGTTCCGTATTGTAAGTTTTTAAATAAATATGTTACAACAAAACAAAACAACATAATTTCTGTGTGGGTTGACGAAATTATTGCACCAACTATAGTCCTAGAATTAGGTGGCTTGCTTGGTTGCATTCGGGCACTCTGTCTCTGCCGCAAGTGTGACGAAAAAGGGATTTGACGTGGGTACGGAAATCAACACATAGACGCAAAAAATCTGGTATTTTTATCAACGCAATAGCTTCTCTTTGTTGCTTTAGCAGTACTGCGTACTCGTGTGTTGAAAATCGAAAACCCACGCAACCACAACAGGTAGCGCGGCAACTATTCAGCCGGGGCTTCATTCATATCAATATATGAGGTTGAGGGCAAACACACGTGCGATCGGTTCAAAAACAGATATTATTTAGAAAAGTTTCCAGCATCACATAGATGTGCGTAGTTCATACTTGCTTAGTTCATTTGTGTCGCTGGTTTCGACGTAGATATTCCAAGAATTGAATGAGCTATTACCAACAACTGTACGGTACGTGTCCAAGACAAAGAATTCAGACGTACATCTGACTTCTTTGACGTGAGCACGTATGTTCACGGAATCATGCTCTCGATAAGGCGATGGTTAATATGTCGTCGCAAGAGATTCAGAAGCGACGAGGGTACTCGCAGACATCATGGCATTTCACATTGTATGTTCTTTGTTTCGGTTGGTTCGGGCTGGCTTTCGGGCTTTTATATGCAAAACTTAATATTGTTTCTCGTTGTAGGAGGTGGCAGCTATAATTGAAATAATTTATGGTTGGAACGTTTGTTTGAAAGTTTCTTGAAAGTCCATAAAGAAATAATGTTGTCAATTTAGGCACACGTTTATCGTATTTTTCCCAATCAATATAAAATTTGAGCACTACACATAAAATTATGATTTTTTTGTTCAATTTGTTATTGCTAATTTTTCCGACTTCTAACGACCGACCATTTATCGAACGCACACTGCCCGCTTATTTGCAGTGTTGCAGTTAACACATCCCCGAGACTCAACATATATCTTAGTAGACGATAGATACTGTACAAACGTTGCCGATATAACCGGTAACTCCCTGATTTCCCTGAGTAATGTTGCGACCAACTCAATTATCACCACGATATAGGTACTTGCTCATGAAGTGTGCTATCTGAGTGTTAAGCGACGCGAAAGTTGCCAACAGCCTCACCGTACTTGTAATACTAACGAAGATCAAAGTTATCCGGCTATTTTTGTTTGCCATACGACCACACAGCACACGTTATAATCACCAATTCATATGACTTGTCTCGCAGCGCGGGTCGAGTAAAAAACCAGTTTTTCTGGTAATGACTTCATTTACGTATATACCTATGAAAAATGATCATCTCAAAGACGGACGTTTTCCTCTTCCAAAAAATGGGCATGATGTTGTTATCATCTGGCCAGAATAAGGGTTCTCTGCGTACGAGAATTAAACAACTGAACGAACATCTCAATCTCGCCATACCTGATGAACGTGATCCCAACTACGTCCGGATCGAACAAACATCTGATGCACTAAGAGACAACATAAATAAAGTGTTCAATGAAACATTCATAGGCTGCGATTCAGCGTGGGAGAACATAAGCGCAGAAGTTAAGTTTTCCATCATCATTTCAACATTTTGGAACAGGTGTTTCAATAGCTTATGGAAACTGCGGATCGCTGCATTCAACGAGAACGCACGAGAATCCGGTGGCATAGGAAGTAGAAGTTTATCAGTAGGAGTTCGTGAATACGAAGACACTGCGCTTGGAGCTCTTGCAAAATCGATGGCCAATTGCTTTAACGATGTGACCTCATCGCAATTTGGGGAAACAGAAGATTTACGACAATCGTTAGAAGATTCCCGAAAAGAAATCGAGCTTCTGCACGATCAGACGGCATGGGAAGTACAAGTTCTAGAAGAACGTTTAGCTGGAAAAGAAAAATCGTTACAGGTCCAAGAATCGACTATAAGCGAATTAAAGTCCCAACTTACGGAGAAAAGTAAAGCTTTGCAACTATATGAGCCGTCTCAATTGATGACTGTCGCAGTTCACGGTAAACACCCGCTCTCCTACCATCAGTTGATGGCTGAATACGGAAAAGCAAGAGCTGAGGTCGACGAACTGAACGAAACTGTGGAATCCATCACCCATGAAAGAAACTCATTGGTAATAACAAAAAATGATCTCGAAATATTGAGTCAGGCACTGGACGGCGAAGATCCTATACAGGATTTAGAAGCATTGAATGAGCGAGGATCTCGGTCCGAAGATGTGAATCGTGTGAGAAACACCATGTGGAATTTATCGCTCCAGGTAAGCGATTTGATCGAAAAGAATAATAAATCAGAATCGCAGCTTACAGAAGCAAATCTTGCTTTGCAACAGTATCAACAGTTGACGGCTGAATACGAAGAAGCAAGAGCTAAGGTCAACGAACTGACCCAAACTGTGGAATCCCTGAACCGAGAAAAAAACTCTTTCGAGATAACAAAAAATCATCTCCAAACATTGATTCAGGCACTGGAAAGCGGAAATTTTGCACCGAATTTAAAAGCATTGAATGAGCGAGGACCTATGTCCGAAGATGTCGATCGTGTGAGAAACGCCGTGTGGAATTTGGTGCTCTTCTATACAGAACGTTTGACCGAGGAGAAATATAAATCAGAATCGCAGCTTACAGAAGCAAATCTTGCTTTGCAACAGTATCAACAGTTGACGGCTGAATACGAAGAAGCAAGAGCTAAGGTCAACGAACTGACCCAAACTGTGGAATCCATGAACCGAGAAAAAGACTCTTTCGAGATAACAAAAAAACATCTCCAAACATTGATTCAGGCACTGGAAAGCGAAAATTTTGCACAGAATTTAGAAGCATTGAATGAGCGAGGACCTATGTCCGAAGATGTCGATCGTGTGAGAAACGCCGTGTGGAATTTGGTGCTCTTCTATACAGAACGTTTGACCGAGGAGAAACATAAATCAGAATCGCAGCTTACAGAAGCAAATCTTGCTTTGCAACAGTATCCACAGTTGATGGCTGAACACGAAAAAGCAGCAGGAGCTAAGGTCTGCGAACTGACCCGAACTGTGGAATCCATGAACCGAGAAAAAAACTCTTTCGAGATAACAAAAAATCATCTCCAAACATTGATTCAGGCACTGGAAAGCGGAAATTTTGCACAGAATTTAGAAGCATTGAATGAGCGAGGACCTATGTTCGAAGATGTCGATCGTGTGAGAAACGCCGTGTGGAATTTAGTGCTCTTCTATACAGAACGTTTGACCGAGGAGAAACATAAATCAGAATCGCAGCTTACAGAAGCAAATCTTGCTTTGCAACAGTATCAACAGTTGATGGCTGAATACGAAAAAGCAGCAGAAGCTAAGGTCTGCGAACTGACCCGAACTGTGGAATCCATGAACCGAGAAAAAAACTCTTCCGAGATAACAAAAAATCATCTCCAAACATTGATTCAGGCACTGGAAAGCGGAAATTTTGCAGAGAATTTAAAAGCATTGAATGAGCGAGGACCTATGTCCGAAGATGTCGATCGTGTGAGAAACGCCGTGTGGAATTTGGTGCTCTTCTATACAGAACGTTTGACCGAGGAGAAATATAAATCAGAATCGCAGCTTACAGAAGCAAATCTTGCTTTGCAACAGTATAGACCGTCATCATCGATTGACGCGGTTTACGGTCAATCACCCCTCTCCTACGATCAGTTGATAACCGTACACAGGGGAATAATAGAAGTGTGTCAGGCATTGGAAAATGGCGTTGATGGCGACAGCGTTTTGAATTCACTGAATCAGCTCATAAATTTGTCCGAACCTGTGAATCATGTAAAAGACGCCTTGGTACAACTGTTAGAACTACGCAAGAATGGGACTGTGAGTCAGCAAGGCGGTGAACAACAACCATACGCAATTGAACATATGTCTTAATAACAACCGTAAGAAGCAGTGCACCGAGCGCTTTTTTCTTACTCTATGGAAAATAATTGAAAATATGTCTTCAAATTTGATTGACGGAGTAAACTCCGTGTTTGAATTTCAACTAGAGCTCATAAATACAAAAATATCACCAGCTTCCTTACAACGATATTTAGGAAGCGGGGCCGACCGGAAAACGATCATCATGCCCTACGTATATCGTGACGACAACTCTGAGTGCAAACACGGTATTGCAATAAATGAGAAAACAGTAATGACGGCAGCGATGAAAGTTCCAATCACTAAAATAGGTGCGACTGATAAGAGTCATTTGGCTGCTACCGTTGGAGCTTCTGAAAATTGTCTTTCCTGACAAATCTACAATTCTATTGGTTGAAAGCAACCGTTCTTAAATTGTCTCGTGGATCAGTTCTGCGGATCTGTACAATGTACGACCAGTGGACGGCAATTATCCAAATTATCTTGAGCCCTGCTCGACACTTTAAATTCACAACGTCAAAAGCGTCTGTTGTGATCGAACATGTTCAACTTGGCACGATTCAACGCTCGTAAGCGTTAACAGCGACAAGACGTATGGTAAGTTGCTTTCAACGGTTTGAGCATGCAAGTTGAATCGTTGAACTTATCACGACAATCAATCGCCTCACCGCTATATATCACAGAACTAGCCCAGCGAGCGAGAAATTTCTGATGAAGCCCGTTGTTCAGCAACGAGAATTAATTACGTGACCACTTTACATGGCCAGTTTCAAATCAACTCGGTGAGCTACTCATCGAGCAAAGTATTTATTCCTACTTTATGCATTCTTGCTAATTGTGTGCGTTAATTGCTTTAACTTAACACTACACGATTTTACTGCAGTCCACTCAGACACATATATGATATAGCCCCAGCAGAGTCCAGCGTTATGGAAAGAGAAAAAAGTCTCCACACTATAGCAATAACAATTTGATAGCAAAAACCTGATGTACCATGCAACGAAAAATTTCATTAGCTACAGTCATTAATAATTAGGAATAATAATGACGGTCCTACTACGAAAAAGAACAATAAGTTTCGCATGTACGTACATATAGTTTAAAATTAAACACTGAAAGCCGCTGCCGTGTTTCCTGATGTTGCATTACTTTGTCCGCAGTTTGTGTTTGAATTTTTGTTCACGTTTGTTTCAATTTGTTCACGTTTGTCTGGGTTTCTTCGGGTTGCATATGGGTTGTGGATTGTGGATCATGACTGCGGTCATTTTTCCGCAGTTATTTTTCTCGGAGTCGTATTTTCCACGATTTTTTTATCACGCGGTTATTTCACGAAATCTTTCGTACATCGCATTGTTTATTTTTATCGACTGAGGGTTCCGTCGTCGATTGAGAATTAACAACCGGTGACGCATGACGGATATTAGGTGAACTAACCTCAAAACGTACAATCACCGCACCCAGTTTTCCGACCTCTGGACCCTCTGGTTCGTTGACGGTCTCATGATTCATGTTTCTGTCGAGTCCAGTGCCCATAATTATTTGGAACTTGACGGTTCTTTTTCGTCAAGTTAAAAGATTTTGAATTATTATTCGAAACAATAACACGTTCGTTAACTCGTTGAAAAAAAACAAACAGAAGAATGTTCGGGCCAGGTTCTGCTCCGATCGTGGTTTTAAGTGAGTTGAAGTTACGATATTCGCACGCTCGTTTGTTTCTCCGGCATTATTTTTCCGGAATAGACAACGAAGTTATATTTTAACTAACACGATGAATTTTCCGTCAATTATTACAGGCCAAAACACAAAGCGTGATTCTGGCAAAAAAGTCCAGAAGGAAAACATACAAGCGGGCAAGGTGAGTGCTTTATCCTTCTCTTATTTTCTCCTCGAACTTGTCCTTATAAGGAATTCACGAGAGCGCCGGCACGCCCACGTGCATGCGACATCATCGCCATCCTCACGCGCGCAACCGTCCTAAATCCCATCAAAATTCACTCGACACTTACAATTTTCGTATCTTTCCAAAAATCCGCCTTAGCCTTTCGGCTATTTTAAATTTCAGACAAAAATTACGATAAAATCACGTGGTTTTGTTCGCCATAAATTTCTCGTGACCGCAAACAAACATGGCCATGTCCGGATCGCTTTTACCCAACATCGCAAAATACTGGAAAGAAAAAAAAAAAATATCGCTACATGAAAGAAATAGCAAACCGGAAATTCATCGAATGTCGCTTCCATCGATTGGTTTGAAAAAATATCGCGCCACAGTTTCTTTTTTTCAGAAAATCACCGATGAATTATTATTTTCGATTCATATGCACAGATCCGAATCGTTACGATCTAACCTACAATTCATCATGCAATATACAGCAATCAAATGGCCAATAATTTCCCTAATAATTCGTTGTTGTTCAATTTCGTCGAGAAATTCTCATTGCTCGTTACCCCAACAATAATTCGACAACTTCCAAATGAAAATTTCAAGAAAACCAAGTTGGACCGTATTTCTCAACCGAAAAGCGAAATCCCCGGGAATTTCATTGATGCAAAAAACTCACAGAAAATGGGAAAAAAATTTGCAGTACAATTTTTATCTAGAAATAGATTTTCTAGAAAGTTTGCAACGTTGAGACTCAAAGAAAAAAATTTTTATCATCCGCTTATTGAATTTTCAAACATCGTGTTGATTTTTCACGTTGATTGAGTTTCTGGCTAAGAAAAAACAGAATTTTGTTGCGTTCGAGTGACGAGAACTTTACCGTCATGATTTTCTATGGGAATCGTTGGACGAAACCTTTGTAATGGAAATAACGTAACGGGCGATGAAGAAAAATTTGTTGTCATATTTTTTGTAACGCGCAGACGAGCGGATCGTTAATGTTTTGCGATATTTGTGTAAACAGGCGATCGCAGATGTGATAAGAACATGTCTGGGTCCTCAAGCGATGTTGAAAATGTTGATGGATCCGATGGGTGGGATCGTTATGACCAACGACGGGAATGCTATTCTTCGCGAGATAACGGTTCAGCATCCGGCGGGTAAATCGATGATAGAAATTGCAAGGACCCAGGATGAGGAAGTGGGCGATGGAACAACGTCGGTAATAGTGTTGGCCGGAGAGATTTTGGCCAGCGCGGAACCGTTCCTGGAGCAAGGAATGCATCCGACCGTGATAATTCGCGCGTACCGACAAGCCCTGGAGGACATGATCGAGGCGTTGAACGATAAACTGAGTCTGGAGCTGGATCGCACGGACCGTAAGAAGCTGAAAGAGGTGGTGGAATCTTGCGTGGGAACCAAGTTCATCGGTCGTTGGTCGGATTTGGCTTGCGACATCGCCTTGGACGCGGTTCACACGGTAATGCTGGAAGAGAACGGACGTCGTGAAATCGACATCAAACGATACGCCAAGGTGGAGAAAATTCCTGGAGGCAGCATCGAGGACAGTAGCGTTCTCAAGGGCGTGATGATAAACAAGGATGTGACTCATCCGAAGATGAAGCGTTACATTAAAAACCCGCGGATCGTTCTTCTCGATTGTCCGCTCGAGTACAAAAAGGGCGAGTCGCAAACGAACGTGGAGATTCTCAAGGACACAGACTTCTCGCGAATCCTCGAGCTTGAGGAAGAAAACATAAAGAAAATTTGCGACGAAGTTATTGCCGTTAAACCCGATCTCGTTTTCACCGAAAAAGGCATTTCCGATCTTGCTCAACATTATCTCCTCAAAGCTGGCATTTCCGCGATTCGCAGAGTTCGCAAATCCGATAACAACAGAATTGCTCGAGCTTGCGGCGCCACCGTCGTTAATCGCACCGAAGAACTCCGTGAGGACGATGTCGGTACCGGCGCTGGTCTTTTCGAGATCAAAAAAATTGGTGACGAGTATTTCTGCTTCATCACCGAGTGCAAAGACCCCAAAGCTTGCACCATCATTCTTCGTGGCGCCAGCAAAGACGTCCTCAACGAGACCGAGAGAAACTTGCAGGACGCCCTTCACGTTGCTCGCAATCTTCTCATCGAGCCTAAACTCGTACCTGGTACGTTTTACCCCTCACTAAACAATTTTCCCCCAAGTTCCTCGAATTTTAGTCTAAAAAATTTTTTTCACAAGGTGGAGGAGCCGTGGAAATGGCAGTCGCTCGGTACTTGAACGAGAAAGCTTCCGGTATCGCCGGAGTCGAGCAGTGGCCGTACAAAGCGATAGCTCAAGCTCTTGACATAATTCCGAGAACTTTGGCGCAGAATTGCGGTGCGAATATCATTCGGACATTGACGGCGCTCCGTGCGAAGCACGCCCTCGGTTGGACGACCTGGGGAATCGACGGAGAGACTGGTCTCTTGGTCGACATGAAAGAACGTGGCATTTGGGAGCCTTTGAGCGTTAAATTGCAAATTTACAAAACGGCTATCGAAACCGCCATTCTTTTGCTCAGAATCGACGACATCGTTTCCGGCACCAAGAAGAAGGGATCAGAAAATGATCAACCTGCCCAACCTCAAGTCACTGAGGAATCGATGAAAGAGTAAAATCATCACTAAAACTCATTTTCCAGTGGCATCTCAAACGCTTTAATTCATAGATGCATCGCGCCTAATCGGCACTTCCGCCACAGCGTTTTATTTTTATTTTTTTGCATCTACTCATTGATCAACCGTTGCGATCCATTTTGCGGTCCGTTATGTATTCGCCGTTTTTTAATCGTTCACGAGATTGCGCATTTTTACGGAATAAAGATTATCATTCACACAATTATGGCCCTTTTTTCGTGCGTCTAGCCAACGTTTTATATTCTTTGAGAAAACTTTTGAACCGTCGACCATTTCACAATCTATTGAAGAGATTTTTCTACTTCGAGACTTCGATTACGCGAAGCCAGAAATTTGGACTGTGCTTAAAAAAAATCGTGCTCTCGCGGATATCGAAAAGTAACAAAAAAAAAAACTCATTACTTTCATAAATAAATTCTGAATCGAAGAGATTATCGGGCATGAAGTATTTTTTAGAATTTTCACATTCGGTCATGTCAATAAAATGAGTAGCTTTTTAGATTTTTCAGTGACTGATAGAAAAATTGTGTGCGGCAATAATCGTTTTTTGCGATTTACTCGACAACCGTGAATCCGATTGGAAAACATCCGGGGACTTTATTGTAGGGAATCAAATTCTCTACAATATTGTTCTCCATCGATTTTTTCGTAAAACTCATAATTGTCAAGATATACTGGAAGAACTGGTGGCACTCAGATTTCCATGGCGGGTGCGAAAATTTTGTTTCGCACTCGCGGTCGATTTCCCGACGTGAAAAAAATTGTCGTCCGTATCCAGAATCCATGGTTGGAGCTCTTTGCCATGGAAAATTCAATTATTTCGACATCGCGTTCGAGAGTGGCTGATTTCGAATTGAGCTTGAGAAATACTACAAAAAAAAAAAAAGATTCGTCCCCGGTACGTGGAATTTGAGCATCGAACTTGGCACGAAACATAATTGTGCAAATCCAGCTCTCGTTTCACCGGCGTATTACGGTAGGTACATTAACGAAGTGGGATTCACGACGATACAATGTTGCCATGCTAAACCACGTTAAAAACGTAAAAAACATCGAAAAGATAAGAATTTAATAAAATTTGGTAAAAATATCGTTAACATATATATGACAATACAAATTGTCTTAGATTTTTCCACTACGTAGTACTCGAATTATTGAACATTGAAATTCACGTGTATGAGCATAAAGTTTGCCTATATATATATCGCGTGCATAAGAATTCCAATGAAATTCTGAATATTTTGATTTCGTGATCCAAAACTTCCTAACTATCGATCTGCGAAATCTATAGATTGATTTTTCGCTATCAACATGGCTGCGGGCAGCGCTCCAGTGGCCGATCGTTGAAACCAACGCGGGGCAAGACCACACACTTCGAATATTCAAATTTTGTGATGCAGATTAAGTACGAAAAAGACTTTTCGCCTATAAAATCGCTGATTCCACGAAAAATTATTCTCATTGCGCGCCAAGTTCGGGCTGAACCTGAAAAATAAATTTCAACCTGATTTTCTATTGCATATTGTTCGTCGTGTGAAAATCACTGATCCGATTATTGCATCGGGTGTCTCCGGTGGAATTGGATTATGAATTTTTCACGAGTTACTGTCAAATGCGAATAAAAATAAATTAATAAAATTGTGTTCAATTGTGTGATCGAAATTTTCTGCTGCTTTTAGTGCAGAATCCCTCAAAATGAGTCAAAATAAAATATACCATGCAGTTTCGTGATTAGGGACTCGTTTGAAGAAAATTCGATTGAAAAGTCAGGTCACCTTGACGAAATACGCAGTTAGGAGACTATAGAAGATAAATAATAAATTTATTAATATATTACAGCAGAATGATATAAAAAGGCGATGGAAACAGAACGAGCTTCGCGAGTGAAAGGATCGAGGATGATTTTCCTTGTATAGTTATACTTCCCACGCGTTTATTGAGCGAGGAAACCTGATTTTGTAGAAAGATCCATTGAGAGAAGTTTAGTTAGTATATATTGCGCATAGAGCGTGTTCGGAGGGTGGCAGTGAGCGAGAGAGGGAAGGAGAGTCGTTGAGAAGCGTGTGTGTTTGATTATTCATGCGTTAGGACGCAAACAATAAAAAATTAAGCATAGAAATCCGTTTTGTTTCTGTTGAAACGTAACGCGAAACGCGTAATTAGGAAGCGAGAGAGCCATCACCTTAATTGTTGATTGCCATTACGGTTAATTGGGCTAATTAAATAGCGAGAGCCTCGCGCTATACACCCACCCGGTAAATAATAAAGAGATAAGGAAACAAGGCAACGGAACTCCGAGAAAAGTTAATACGTGTGTACGTGTTCCTCGTCTTCTCTAGGTGTGCGCTCAGTTATAGTTGCCTGGGAAAACCAAGGTGGCGTCGCATATAGGTATTGATTCTAAGGCTCGCTAGGGACTATACTTTCAGCTATTTATGTACAGGCTCCTTCAAAATTCAGTGACGCCTCTAACTCAACCTTTTAGTCTCTCTTTTCGCATTTTTTCTCTCCGCGAATTTCTGCATTCGTTTTTTCGACATTATTTTTTCTCTAACCTCATTTTTTAAGGTGACGTTACGAGAGTTGCGCGTGTGCGAGAGAGAAAAAAAATAAGCAGCGCTTTTTTCCCCCGGAAAATCCTCAATATTCCGAGAACGAGAAAAGTCGCACGTTCTTCCGTTGACGAAACGAGAACAACGTGTGGCTCATATTTACATTTTAGTGATGGATTGTCGTTTGACTCAGAAAAAAGCTCTGTCACGGTATATTTAATTTCGAAAATTGCAGCTATCTCTCTCGCACTCACGCTGCGAGAAAGCGACTGATCCATCATCCCAAGCGTATGCACTATACTGATAGATTTTTGTTGTTGTAATTTCCAGTTGCGAGTTATTTTAACAAATCATGAGCTTTTGCTCGTGCCATTGAGCCGAAGAGAGTTCAATTTGTGGCGAATTAAAAAAAAATTATATTTATTCTGCATGATTTTTAAAAATATTCTACTTTTCCGAAAACAAATCCAATCGATTCAAAATTTCCGGATATTCAATGGAAAAACGGATGATGGCGATATTCCGAACGATAAAAAAAAAAAAAATCGAAACGTCAAATCGTTTTCAGAAAAGTTAATATTTATACGGAATTTATAATCAATAAAAGTCGATCCAATAATTCTCGTGTTCGTCTTATTGCGGCACATCAAAAAAATTTGGATCGTTATTACGAGAAACAGACACAAAATCGTTATTTTTGATCGATATTGTTGTTGTTGTTGTTTTTTTTTACGAGTGCCTCCATAGACGATTTGTTGTTTTTTTATTGTATTTGTATTGGTATGAGGATTATTCTGAAACACCCTGTACAAGAATAAAGGTGCACGAGTGTGCGCGCGCACAAACGTATGTGTACATAAGGTGGTTAACTAAAAGACGATTGGGAGGGCCGGCGTGGTGTGTAAAGGCCGACAAATGTCAAGATTTTGGTGGTCGTAACGGTTGTTTTTTTGTTGGCAAAGTTTAGAGAGAACCGGCTCGCTAGTGTAAAGGGCGAGACGCACGAGTTGGCAAGAATGATCGAGAAGAGATGATGCCGGGTAGTTCGCGACACTCGGCAACTTCCAACGGTGGTAAAAATTATAAATTGTTTATTGTTTTTTTCTGCTTGTTTTGCGTGTGGTCGTTCGATTGAAATCCACCCATCGCGTGTGTGTATTTTCGGCAAACTATCGACGCATCGTGAGTTTGACAGATGTTTTGACGTTTTTTTCGAACTTTTGATTTTGACAGCGTTTTCCTTTCGAAAAAGGCTCTTGAAAAATCACGCTTTTTACTTCGTAGGAAAATGTAAATAAATCGCGGAAAAACTACTCGTTTTTGACAGTCGATTCTGACGTTGCTCGTGCGTTTGTGTAAATATTCGAAAATAAAATCGCTCCTCGTTCGGTTTTTCTCGCTCCGGGATAAAAAATCTCTCTCTTTCTCTCTCTCGATGAAAAAAATCCTTTAATGGACTTTATTCAAACGTGCAGGATCCGAATGGGACACCCTGATGGAAGTTGACCACGAACCGATTGAGAAAAACTATGATTTACAAGAAGAGATTGGCAAGTGAGTGAAAACGACGAATTTCCCTTACTTTTTTTTTTCATTCCCTTCATTTTTACGAAATTCTCAAACGTGCTCATTTTGTTTTCGTAAATTCATCGTTTCCAAGGGGCCAATTTGCCGTTGTCAAAAAATGCCTCGATCTCAAAACCGGACGCGTTTATGCTGCCAAAATAATGAGAAAGAGAAGAGTCGCTCGAGGTGTTGCCGCAGCTGACATTGGTAAAGAAACTCAAAAGCCGTCGGCTCATGATTTAATTATGAAAATTCTGCCGACCCGTAAAATTTAAAATCAAAGCATTTTTTTTCTGTTTTTCAATCAAGCAAGAGAAGCTGGACTGCTGGCTCGTCTTAGACATCCAAATATTGTTTCTCTGCACAAAGTTATCGACACAGGAAAAACCGTCGTTTTGTTGCTGGAACTTATTACCGGCGGAGAATTGTTCCACTGGACGCCGTCTAACGAAGCCGAAGCTGCGCACGTGGTTCGTCCCAAATTCTCTTCTTTTTTTCCCATTCCTTTCGATTGACCGAACCGAGCAATTTCTTCGTGAAGAATTAAGCTCAGGAATCGCACTACGATGTAGAACGATCAATGCAGAAGAAAAAGTGTTTTTTTTTCGCGGAATTACAAGCGGGAAATTCAAATTTTTGCTCTGTGGCCGATTAAAAGAAATTTTTGGTCATTGAAAAAGCAAAAATGCCTGGAAAACACGAATTTCCTTTCGTTTTTTCTCATTTCTTTCAGACACCGTTTCTCAAAATGCTAATTTATCTCGATAAACAAAATCGAGCAATTTCTTCATCAAGAATTAAGCTCAGGAATGCAGAAAAAAAAGTTTTTTTTTTCGTGGAATTACAAGCGGGAAATTCAAATTTTTGCTCTGTGGCCGATTAAAAGAATTTTTTGGTAATTAAAGAAGAAAAAATGCCTGGAAAACACGAATTTCCCGCTGAAAGACGATTTCAGTACAAGGAGACTAGGCAGTGGCTGGGATTTCAATTTTGAATCAAGCAAAAGTTGCAGATTTGTTGATGAATTATCGCAAATTTGAATATTTTAACGATTTATTGTGCGTCCTGATTCCGAATATTGCGCTCCGAATCGCGAGAGAAACGAGTGCAGGGTTTTGGCCAGAATTTTCTGTGAATTGAGCGCGAGAAAGACGTTTTATATGTTTTATAGTAATTCAGGTTTTTTTTCTGTTGCTAAAATGGGATTGTGGATTTTTGAGAGTCTCAAATTTTTCTTGTGGATTTGGAATAATTATTTGTTTTTTTTTGCCTGCTCACGAAAGGTCCGACAAGTGTTGATGGCGCTGAGTCACTTGCATTCGCATCAAGTCGCTCACTTGGATATTAAGCCTGAAAATATTTTACTCTCGACGCCACCGCCTATGCCAAGCATCAAATTAATAGGTAATTTTTGTTTTCTCTTCAATATCTACATCTCTAAAAGCAGAATAGTTGATCCACGTGGAAAAAATGGTCGAAATTGATGCCATTGAAGTTTGCAACGTTGAGATCCAACAAAAATAACTTTTCTATGATTTTTTTGTCGAATTTCAAAAACCATGACAATTTTCGTACCGATTTTGTGTTTCGATCATAAAAAAATGTCAAATTATTGTTCTGACATTGAATCAGAATCTCAATTTAAAAAATTGAATAAAAAAACACAGAATTTCATTGCATTTACACGATGCAAACTTTAATGTCGTAAAAATTCCCTGAGACGCACACTTTTTCGCTTTTTCAACGATGACGATTGTTCGAAAAGTCCAGTGCTCGAAAAATTTACTTGAACGAACGAGAAATGCAATAATTGGGCAAGAAGAGTTTAAAAATATTGTCCAATTCAGATTTAGGACTGTCGCATCGGTTGGTACCTGGTTCGGAGCATCGGGCATTATTCGGTACGCCCGAATTCGTTGCACCGGAAATCGTGAATTACGAGCCACTCAGCTTAGGAACAGATCTCTGGGCAGTTGGTGTTTTGACGTACATTTTACTGAGCGGTGCGTCGCCGTTTCTCGGCGAAGACAAACAGGAAACGTACGCGAACGTCGCTGCCTGCCAGTATCAATTCGACGACGAGTATTTCGGCGGAGTTACCGAAATCGCCAAGGACTTTATACGCTCTTTACTGATAAAGGATCCCAAGTAAGAATCGCCACTGCACGTTCCCTTTTCAAGGAAAATCAAAGAGTTCCGAAGCACTGAAGAAAAACGTCGAGACTAGTCGTTGAAAAAATTCCTCACGTATCGCAACGTTTTACTTTTCTCCGCTCCCAGTCTAGGAGCTGATATTTTTTTTCTTCAATTGGCGACTACACTGAAAAGAAAATTCCGTCATTGCAGCAGAAAATATTCTACAAAGTTTCTCCGAAAAGTGAATTTTTGTCATTCGAATCGTAAATTTTGCTGACTGTTCCGTTAGGGATGAAAAATATTGTCAAAATACCACAAATTTTACAATTATCGAAAAACATATTCGTGTTCAACAAAATGTCCAAGTTTTTTGACAAAATTCAATTTTCAGTGCAAAAAAAAAAATCACATCAAGATTTGGGTGTATAAAATAAAAAAGCAGAAATTTCGAAAAAAGCTCAACCGAGGAAACTGCGTGAAGGAAAAAAACATACAAAATCCAGGCAGAAAGAAAAAAAAACAAATTTCATCATTTCGGTTGCCTCAGAAATTTGGAAAATAGGAGAAAAAATCACAGACACGCGATAAAATAATAAAATTGCGAGAAATGATGAAATAAATATTTGTTTCAGGGAACGCGGTAGTGCTGAGTCGTGCCTCGAACATCCCTGGATTCTCACGGTGTGTTCCGGAATTCCACAGCTAGAAATCATTTAATACATTCCAAAAATATCTTTCTAACATGTTTGTGTGATTTTTTTTGCTCTTGCATATCAAACGAACTATTCCCAGCAAGCGCATTAACGCCGGACAACTTTTGTCATTGTTGTCACACTTGTACAGTTATTAATTAATTACAAATTATTATTATTATTATTATTACTTATTATTGTTATTATTATTATTACTATTATAATTAATATTATCATAATTTTCCTTTCTCGTACATAAAATAAGTGGGACAAGGAAAAAAATGCGATTTTCACTTGTTTTTTTTATTTTTATTTGACGGAAAAACAACAACAAACGAAACGAAAATTGTTTCGACAAATCGTATTTGCCTCGGGTTGAAAAATTTAACGAATTCACTCTCCGGCCTTTTCTTTTTCACCGTTGGGTCGTTTAGACCCACCGGAAATGCTTCTTTTTCTTCATTTTGCACGGAATAATTTGATGCTTTTAAAAATTGTCGCGCTGGGTCGTAAAGACCCGTAGTAGCTTAGATTTTGTTTTTTTTTTGAGAATTCTGTGGCCATGCGATAATGAGACAAGGCAGAACGAGCCTGAACGAAAATTGTCTGCTTTTCTTTTCTTTTCGTCCTCTAGGATTTGGATGCCTCGCAGGATCTCAGCGGAGTTATGATTAGCGCCGTCAAACGTGGCTGCGCCCAAGCCGTCTCGCAATTGTTGAGACAAGGAGCTCCGCTCGACGTCAGAGACGCGGTACGAGAAAAATTACTTCGTGTCTGCTTTTTTTCTCTTTTAATCCTAGAACTACAAACTGGAGTTGATTTTTCAACACTTTTAGGCATTTAAATCGATTTTTCAACAACTAAATCTTGATCGAAGCCAATTTTCTCTTCGCCATTCTCTTTGGCATGAAAAAACAAAAAGATTCATGTACTTATGAGTCGAATTACTGCTTTCAGAGCGATTTTGTACGGACAAAAGCCCGTGGCCTGAATATTCGACCTGGTTAGGATTCTTTGATAATTTTGAATGAATATTTTTGACACCGAAACTAACAATTTTCTCCTTTGAAGAAAAATCTTCCGATGTCAAGAATTTCAGATATTTAATTGCCAATTTTCAACTTTTCCCACGTAAACGCATGCAAATTCAAGTCTCGTTTCGTTTATGAATTGCCAAAAAATGTGTTTAGGATTTTTCTCAAAAAATTTCGACTCACAGCCTTTCTGGCTATTTGCAAAAAAAAATCCTAAATTCGTTTTTTTTCTGCAACTCGATTTTTGCAACTTTTTAACGAAACGTGAGTGCAACTTACACGCGTTTAAATGGGGAAAATTTGAAATTCAATATCTCTCGAATGCTTAACGTCAGGAAAATTTTCTTTACAGGAGAAAACTGTTAGTTCCGGTGGCAAGAACGTTTATACGGAATTTTCAAAGGACCCTAAATAAAGTCGTTTTGCGATACGTTCAAGATAGAAAAAAACGGGTTTGTAGTTCTAGGAACGTTTGAATGCTCGATGTCGAATGCCTAGTTCGTACATTGTTACTTTATCTTTCTCGAGAAACTTGTTTTCACACGAAAAAGTTTGAAATTTTAACCAACGTTCTGGAACTCGTTTCGGAAATTTCTACACAACTTTTTTTCACCAAAGCTCGTTTACCCACAACGAAAGGTGCTCGTTCATTGCTCAAACCGATTCCGAACTTTGGAACGAATCCAAAAACTTTTTTCGATCGATGATTCCGAAATTTTATCCTTATCGCCGAGGCTGATATGAAAAAGCGCCCAAAGCTTCGTCCAAATAATTACAAAAAGGTTTTTCAATGATCTGCCCAAATGAATGACAGAATTGGTCGCGATTGGGCTTGAATTTTTATGGAAAAATTCTCCACCCTTTGATTTTGGCCCTTGTGAAGTTTATCGCGTGAAAAAAAATAAAAATTTCGCTAAAAACTACAGCCAAATTTTGCCTTCGGGAAAATTGCATATGAATCACATGATGGAAAATAATTTCCATTTGCAGAACGAGGACACGCTTCTGCACATCGCTTGCGTCGCAGGCGACGAAGAAATGACGAGTCTCCTCATAGAAAACTGTATCGAACTGGATGCTGCGAACTCGAAGGGTCTCACACCGTTGCACGTTGCTGCCAGACATGGGCATATAAATATCGTCAGATTATTGTGTCTCGCTGGGTGTGACGTCGACAAAACAAATCGTGGAATTCGTGCCGATGTAACTGCCATTAAATACGGTCACTTGGAAATAGCGAGCTTGCTCGACAAGCTCAGAAACATCAATCAACGCGATAACTACGTTCGGCAACTCCGACCGACTCACAAACCTATCGATCGTCTTCATGTCAGACTCTTAGGACATTGCGCTTCCGGCAAGACCTCCCTCGTCAATTCTCTCAAATCTGGCATTTTCAATTTTGGCTTTTTTCGCAGATCCAGAAGCCAAAATTATAACGCAAAGGTAAAACCAATATTTCTGTTTTTTTTTCCACTATTCGGTTTTAAAGATTCCAAGATTTAGACATTTTTTGGAATCGCAATCGAACAAGATCTTTTTGAAAATTATTTTCCAAAAAAAATCGTTCATTTTTCAAAAAATCGTCAATTTTTTCCGTTACTACGGACCACGATTTTTTTTCTTGCCATTTTTCTCACGCTCCACACCGATTCGATGAGGGTTGAATTTTCCCGATAATCAGTTGCTGCTAAAACGCATAACTTTGCAGAACCATAAATGAAGAAAAAAATCGTAATTTCGAGATTTTCATCGCTGTTGGTATGAAAATTGAATGTTAATTAATTTTATTTGTGCATCGAATTCTTGATACATCAATTGTGAAAATTTGACCCGCGTTTAATCAGTGCGGAGCAGTTTATTGCTTCCAAGCTTGACGAGTTTTATTTCAAGAAATGAAACTCGAAGCAAAATATAATTGTGAAGGAATTAAAAAAGAGGAAAGAATTTTTCATTCGTACGAGAAAAAGGTTTTTCTACAGCGAGAGCCGAGCATCGAGCTCGATGTCACGAGCAAACATGGTTCTCTGAGCTTCGAGTACAGTGACAACGAGTACGAGGGGACGTTGGGCGTCGAACTGACCAAAGGCAATGTCGGTGAGATTCCATTGACCATTCCCTACGATTTTTCGCACATTATTTAGTAATTTGTCGAAAAATTGACCAAGTTGAATCAATTTATTACGTTTTGTTATAATTTTGGTGTTTTTTTACAAAACGATAGGAGGCGATTGCATTTTTTGGGAATTATGTGGACGCGAAGATTTTCTTGCCTCTTATCACCACGTCCTTACCTTCAACTTGCCCGCGGTTCATCTCATAACGATAAGCCTTCGCGAGCCTCTCACCGTCCAGCTGCAACAAGCACGATTCTGGCTGCGATTTATTCTCGACCGAATTCCACCGACGAATATCGGTAAATGAAAAAAAAAAAATGATGAGAAAACGGAGGGAAGAGAATTTCACGTTGAAATCAAATTTAATGTTTTTTTTTCTCATAGGATTTGCAGGCAAATGCACAGAGATAAAAGTGATTTTGGTCGGAACGTACGCCCCGGAGCCATTGGCTCCGAACACAAATGGGACAAATTTGCTCGCCCCTTTGTTTCCCTTTCTTCGAGAATTCAGCTCGATCCTTGGCGACGAACCGCAAACGGTTGCACTCGATGCAACGAATCCATCGAGTCCTGGACTCAAATTATTGAGGTCTTACTTGACGAACGCGAGGATGGAATTTTTGGAGGTATGAACCATTTAAAAAAGCGAGGAAATGTACAAAAGAACACCGTCCTTTTGTACTTTTTGCTTTGTTTCTTCCATCAATTATCTTCATACAAATTCATCGGTCCATGGGAAAGCGCAACGCATGCGACTCTAACAATTTACGTTTCACACCGTCCAGCGCACGAAAAACAAAATATTTCAAGCACTTTCGTTATGCGAAGCGGCATTTTTGACCTTTTATTTCTGCAATAATTATTTCTTTCCAATTATTTTCTTCTTACCGGGCTGAATCCAACGTTCTTGAGTAAATTCGAATGTTTCAGACATTTATTCGTTGTCGTTAACTCGAGAAAATCGCTGTCGTCTGAATTTTTATCATCAACCCTGCAAACGTTGTAACTGCAAAGACAATCCTCCGATAAAAATAATTTTGATCAAGGAGGTTGGATCAGGACATCAAAATAATCGGAATTTGATTAAATTCTGTGATAAAATTCTTCGGCATCAAGTGTACGAACAAAAATTGTTTCTAAATTTTTACCACACGCTCAGCAAATAATTGAGAGTACGGCGTGATGGAAAAATCTTTTAAAAAAATGTATTGTCATATCAATTGTTAAAGACAGATTTACCAAATTTTTAAAAATCCTTATATTGTTGAAATTTTGTTATGTTTTTGATATGGTTTAGCGTGGCAACATTGTTTCGTCGTGATCGAACCTCCTTAAGATCCACGTTTCATTCTGATGCACTGTAAATTTCATTGAAACTCAAGGATGTATAAAAAAAATGGCGGATATTTGTGGGAAGCGAAAAATATTCTGCCAGCAAAAAAAGAAATCGACCGGAAACGATTCTCATTATTTTTAATTGCCGCATTTGTTGAGGCAGTGTTTTAAAATTATTATTCGCGTTTGTCGGAAAAGAGTAAAAAATTTATTTCGTTTTACAAAGTTCTGGATCGAAAAATTTGTTTTTTGGACGATTTTGATATGAGAGAATGAAAGTTATGGAGAAATTTTCTACATCCTTGATGTTTTGATTGGATTGGAACGGCACGATCAAACTCCGAGATCGGTGAGTCGATTGACGAGGTGCCATTGAATTTTACTGACCGTAGCTTTAATGCATGCAACGCATGACAAATAGGACGATGGACCGGAATCGGCTGAAAGTTTTCTTGGCGGTGACACGTCGCATGCATCAGTGACCATGTACGCTCCCCTGGCGAGTCATGAAGAACAGGTCGATCCATTAAATCACTCCATTTCAATTAATTTTATTTTCATTTATTTCAATGAAATATCCTCCGAACGCTTTGTACAGTTTCCTGCCAAGTCCTACACGCCCCTTCTGTCTATCATTTTGTTTAAACGTCAAATTATCGTCAAAATTCATTGCTGCATTTTTACGTCACGATATGAGAGCGAGAAATGAAAAACAAAAAAAATGGTTAATCGTAATGGAACTTCAGGGTGCGCTGGTCTGGACCGGCCTCGCCGAGGCTTGGAGAAGTTACGTTCACTCTCTCGAGGATCCACCGGTTTTGCTCTCTCTCGAGGAATTCATGGTCGAAGTCAGAAAAGTCAATCCTCTCGTCTCCCTGGACCATTGCCGGCATCTTGTGCAGCAGTTGCAGGTTCGGAACTTCACACTTTTTGCAATTTTTTTCACCAACTTTATTTAGGGTCCTTTCAAAATTTTGTTGAAACTTTTTTGACACCAAAAAGAACAGTTTTGTCCTAAGAAGAAAAATTTCTGACGTTTAGCATTTGAGATGTTCAATTTTCAATTTTTAATTTTCTCCATCGAGTGTAAATTCGAGTCACGTTTCGTTAAAAAGTTGCAAAAATCGAGCTGCAGAAAAAAAACGAATTTAGGATTTTTTTTGCACATGCCAGAAAGGCATGAGCCAAAATTTTTTGAGAAACATTCTGAACACATTTTTCTTGCAAATTATAAACAAAACGCGACTCTAATTTGTACGCGTTTAGATGGGAAAAGTTGAAGAATTGGAAATTGAATATCTCAAATTCTTGGCGTCAGAAAATTTCTCTTCATAGGAGAAAATTGTTTGTGCGTCGAGAGAGGCTGAAAAATCCAATTTTCAAAATAAATTATTATTCTAAAAGGCTCTGGGCGAGAGCGTTCTTTTGCCGGACGATCTCGTCGTTTTGAACCCCGAATGGTTGTGGCGTGACGTGATCGGATGGCAATTGAGTCCCGAACAACGAGGACGTCTCGGTTGTCGTACAACTGGCGTTTACACGATGGAGGATTTCCAAGCGAGAAGTCCTTGTCCGGCGAATCAAGCTCTGCAAGTTCTGCAAGCCACGAACTTTTGTATTTCGGTTCGTAATAATTAATTTCACTATTTCAGCTCGAGAATCAAAAAAGAATCGTAGCGAATTTGAACAAGCTTTTTGGCTGTTTTGACAAACGATTCGCATGCTTTTTCTGTCTGTTGCAGTGCGAAGTTGACGAAGATGAAGTCGAGTACGAAATACCGTGCTTGAATCTCGTCGAACGACTCCGAGGACTCTGGGACCCGTGGAGACCTTGTCCTGCTGCTCTACCGCACGCGGGATTGCGGCTTCTCCCCAGCGAGGATCCCATGTATCATCTCACTCCAATATTTCCTCACCTCCAGGTAAATAAACCCTCGAATTACGAGCCCAAGTTAATTTTTCAGCACTTTTAGGCATTTCAATCGATTTTGCACCGACTAAACCTTGACCAAATTGATGATTCATGTCGTCACGTTCGTGAGGGAAAAATTTCAAATTAGATTTGAATTTTCTACAATTTTAATTACATTTTTTCAACTTGCAAATGATCGTTCCATGGATATTTAGTGAAATTCGAAAGAAAATTCAGTTGGCACGCTATTCGGGGAATTCAATTACGAGCTTCGAATTATGTTCCAAAGTTAATTTTTCACCACTTTTAGGTATTCAAATCGATTTTTCACCAGCTAACCTTTGATCAAATTGAATTTGCTCTTCGCCATTCTCTCTGGCATTGAAAAAACAAAAAGATTCATCTACTTTCAAGCCAAATTACTGCTTTCAGAACGATTTTAAGAACAAGAAACTCGCGGGGTAAATATTCACCCCGGTTTGTAGTTTAAAGGTAAAAAAATAGGTTTGCAGTTACAGGTTTAATGAGGAAAGTGTAGATTCAGTCAATGTCTATTCCGAAATTAATGCCTCGGAAAGGGGAAAAAGAAACTACTCGAGAAGTGGTGACCGATCATGATTTTTGTAAAACGTTTTTTTCATAAATTTGTTTCGTGAATTTAACGTTTGCAGACACAACTGCGAAAAATCACGCAAACGTGGGACCCTCGCGAGTCGGATCTGTACCAATGGTGGCGAGGTTCAAAATTGTGTATCGGACCGTGCGAAAGTATAATAACGTTCGAGGACGAGGATCAGGGTTACGTGGAGATAAAAGTTCGAGGTCCACGAGGCTCGGGCTCGCAATGCTTTGCTCTGCTCGGCGTTATTCTGGACGCGGTTGATTCGACGGTCGAGATGGTCGCACCGGCGTTGTTGCTCGAAAGGCATTGGCTCAGTCCGAGTCAATTGCGCGATTATGACGAAGTCGTACACTCTTGGGAACCTGCCCCAATTCTCTCGGCTTTGATGGAAAAAAATTTCGAAGAAGCGCATTTTAAAAATCCGTTCAACGGCCGACAGGAAAGCGTTTGGGACATTGTCGGATGCGGCATGGTTCTCATGGACAATTGCATTCCCGGGCCTAGACAACCGGTCAAATATATCAAACCTGGCGTTCAGAGAAGATTGGCCCAAATGCTCGATCCTCCGGATCCTCATGGAAAAGACTGGTGTTTGCTTGCGGTCAGGCTCGGCTTGGGTGATCGCGTTGCCCAGCTCGACAGTACGATCGATAGTCCGACTCTGCGGTAAGATCAAAACTCAAATTTTAACATATTCGATCGAAAAAATTCTGCCCTCAAGGAAGAAAACAAGATTTTTCGATCGAGATTTCAAGGTCAAATGTTTAGACGCCTGTAACGGGAGAACGCTTGGAGATGGAGCAAAATTCAATAGAACCGATTTTGAAGAGCGTACAATTCTCTAGAAAAAAGTCCCCGGCGGCATTTTTCTATCTTTGAAACTGTAGTCGTGAGAGCGCGGATTCGATGCAGGCTTTCGAGTTACTTTTCCAGGGTATTTTTCCACCACCGCCTGGAGGCTAAAATACTGGAGATAGAGAATTTCCGCTTAGAACTTTTCTGTGCAAAATTTAATACGCTACAAAATTGGTTCAATGAACTTTTGCTCTATTCCCAATAGTTACGGCGGTATGGACGATGAAAGATGGAAAAAGATCGAAAATGTCCACCGTTCGTAAAACTTTGGACTGTTAAAAATTCAACGATATGTAAATATCGTTTGCAGACTTCTCGGATGTGCGGAAACCGGCTGTACCGTTGGTTCCCTAGTTCGTCAGTTGCGAGCTCTCGGACGCGACGACGCCGTCCACTTGTTGCTCTCGAATACAGCAGCTTACGTTTTGTCATTGGCGATTGACTCCGAAACAGGCTCAAATCTTTCCAGATGACGATGTTCATTGCAGCGTCGTTGGATCAACACTTTCTAAGCTTGAGCAATCACTCATTCAGTTTCCATCAACTCTCGATATTCTAAAACGATGTCTAACGAATGAAACAGTTCGATGAGTTTGTATAAAATAATTGTGGCTTCGTAAAAAAATTCATCCAATCTGTTGGCTCAGGATTCGAACGAATTTTTCAAAAATTCACACAGTGACGTGGACCACGTACCGTTACGTCATCACGTTTTTTCTCGGACCCCAATTTGTATAATAATACAAAATTAAATCTCCGAATCGAACCAGAATCAATTACACAAATTAGCCACGACCAACGCAGACATTTTGGACAAAAACAGTCTGCAAATGGTTGCTGTTTAAATTCTGCAATCATCTTGGACTTTTGGGGAATGTTTCAGTAAATATACAGCGCGGCTTTTCCCAACAAAATGAAAAAAAAAAAAAACATTTTTATCCCAATTTTTGAGAAAAACTGATTCGTTCTCCGTGATTCAACGTTTTACCATCACAAAATTACTTTATTAAGGATTCTCCAATAATTTTGTATGAAAAGTCTTGACAACAACAAGAAAAACTTTCCGACGTCAAGATTTTGGGATATTTGATTTTCAATTTTCAACTTTTCCCATCTAAACGCGTGTAAATTCAAGTCGCGCTTCGTTTATGAGTCGCAAACAAATATCTTTAGGATTTTTCTTCAAAAATTTCGGCTGATAGACTTTCTGGCTATTTGCAAAAAAAAAATCCTAAATACATTTTTTTTTCAACTCGATTTCTGCAACTTTTTAAAGAAAAGTTGGTTGAATTTGCACGCGTTTAGATGGGGAAAATTAAAAATTGCAAATTGACCCTTAATAAAGTCGTTTTGTGATGGTTATAGCTTGGCAATTTCACCAATCCAAAAAAGGATTAAAAAGTACGTAAAAAGTGAGAAAAAGGGAATGAAGAGGAGCATGTCCTTTGAAAGCACGAAACAGGGTCATGTTACCGTTATTTGTAAATATAATTCGCATCAATTACGACATTTTTTGAGTTTCGTAAATTATGCTAAAGACTATGACCAATTTAAAAACATTGTTAAGGTAACTGTTGTGATACTTTAGTCCAGCAAGTACTAAATTTTTCGCGACGACTTTGTGCCAAGCTGAAGACACGAATAAAACTACGTGAGCATGAAATCTTGTCGTGACGTCTCGTTCAGGCCGTAGTTGGATAAAAAATGAATTATTTTGACTGAAACTTCGCGAGCCTTTTGTGGGTTTTTTTTGCAAATGTCTCGACAGACTGGTTGCATCGAATAAATTTAATATGAAAACTTGTTGGACGAGTGGATTGCAACAGTTGCCTCAAATTTCGCATTATCGAGCCAATCTGGAATTGCGTTTTGAGTGGAATACGTTGCGATGGATTATCGAAAAATAGACTGTTTAATAAATAAGTGGAAACAAATGAAATGGGCACCGTCGAAGTTGCTTCCGCTCATAATAACTTGTCACTGCCTACAGCCGTAGGTTTCGCGCATCAGCGCCGATTAAAAAGTCTGTCACAGTTTTGTTGATTTTTAAATATTGTTTTCGATAATATCGAAAAATTATGCTTTTTGCCAATGTTAATGTTGGTTCTACAACGTTTTGTACTTTTTAAGCGATCTTTACGCATTTGTATACCATTGCACTGGCTTTTCACGCGATCTCGTACTGTCTTTTTAATTAAATATATAAATTAACATATTTACACACGAATACAAAGCAGCCACGCTATTTCACTCGATCTCGTGATTTCAAATATCCGCCAAAAATTTCCCTCTCATCGGAAATCCATTTTTATCAATTTTTTTTCGGTTATCGATTTTTTTGAATTCCATTTTCCAAGTTTATTATGAAGGATCAAACTTTGAGGATTATGCAACGAATTTCCTTGAGAAAAATGGAGGAAAAATTAGTTCGTCACTGATTTTTGGTGTTTTGAGTGCAATTCATCGTTTTCATCGTAATCCAAGGGCTGGGACGGGGCTCGAGATGAAATAGTGTGGATAAATATACGCATACTGTACAAGCCTCTTACGGAATGTGTAACGGGAGTAATTATCGTATGTGGACATGATAAAATCGTTGCCTTTGAGCTTTCACTGCGCTATTGTTGCGGTGCATGTTTTTCGTACTTTGATCACTGTTGTTATCGCATTCACTACGTGCCACTATTGAGATAGCCTCCGCCACGCTTGTAAAATCGATCTGGGCTTGGGAAAATTAGTCGGGAAAATAATTGTTGCCGAAAACAAGATTTTTCATTTCGTTTTTTTTCTTCAATGACGTTCAATTCGTTTGTCTGACTCGTTCATTTTCTTGGCTTCGTTTTTACTCCATTTTTCGAGTCGTAAATTTTTTTCTTCACGTCAATCCGAATTTGACGTTTCGGAAAAATCGTTACGAAAATTTTTGAAACAATTCTACGGGATTCATTGGAGTCTCATTTCAATTTTTCGTTAAACGTTACGAAATTTGAGTTTTTGTGCAATTTTTAGACTCAAGAAATAATGTTTCTTCAGTTCATTTCATTTTTTTACATTAACGAATGTCGTCGGCATCATGAAGCACAAAAAAACTGACATTAATAATATAATCAATATACAAAAATAAAATTTAAAGACTGTTACAAAATGGACTGGCGATTCAGAGGCCAATTTTCGAGGTACCAATTTTCCTAAGCCTCGTATCGATCCAGGCATATTTTACTGAAAATAAAAATAATTAAATTAAATAATCGGGGGCCCGAATATCTTAGCCGCGCATCTCGAGTACGATTTTTATGCATTCCGAGACGTCCAAGTCTTGCTAGTCTAAATATCCGTAAATATCAACGAATTAATCATTCTTGTTGCCCATGAAGATCGTCATGAATTTAGGGGACACGGAAAAAAATCGATAACATCGTCGAGAGGTTGCAAGAGTCGGAAATGACAAAATTTCATTTTATTTTCATGAGGGAGAGTCGCAAAGCTTTCCTGAATTATTCCTGTCCATTTTCGTACAAGAATGGTTAATTCTTTAGCTCCGATAAGAAAAAAAGTCGCCAAACATCTCGTGGGTGGCCTTAGATAAACGTTTTTACTGGAGACTGCGATTTCGTCATCTCTTCATACTCTCTTTAGGCTTTCTCGAAATTCCTATCGAGGGCTACTACACCTCGATGTTTTGAGCCTGCAACGCTGCTTTTTTTTTTTTTTTACATAAAAAACAAGAATTTGGTGTTTTAGACGATTCGTAAATAAGAAGAATCATCGCTCTCAGAATATCCAATAAACAATTATTGCTTTTGTAGTTAAATCGAGCTATTCTTGTCGATTACATAATTGACTTTGTATCATAAAAAAAATTAATGCGAATCCGAAGCAACGTCCTCGTAGTCATCTCTCTAGTTATTCACCATGACATTAATAATATTGTAAAATCATCTTGAATAAAGTAAGCCTGAGAAAAAAAACGTTTCCCATTTATTTCGTTTACCACCGTCCCAGAAAGTTGCAAGAGTCTACGATCTTTTTTTTTTTTTAGTTCTCACATCTTTGTTTTCTTTCGTTCCGTTTCTCTCAAAATTTCGAAAAATAAATTTTGCCTCAATTTCTTTCGACGAGCAGTTTTTTCAATTTCATGAAATACGAATTTGAAAAATCGTGAAAAGTTTCTGTTTTCAGCGACAAACATGTTTTTTTTTTCATTCGCATTCCGAAGTTTTATTTTTATTCGACTGACAGGATTCTGTTTTGAGGGAAAAGAAAATTTAATTGATAAACGATTTTTTTCGGTCTTTTTCTGTTGGCACGAGAAATTTGAGAGCAAAATGAATGAAATTGTGTGGATTTGCTCACCTGCTCGTCGTTCACAGCTGAGAGATTGAGATGAAATGATTTTCATGATTTTTGGAGAGAACCGGAACGAGGAACGATTATAAAGTTGAAAAAAGGGATTGAGTAAACTGCTGTCTCGATGGGTCGAAAGGATCGAGACGAGAGATTAGCGCTGTTTACAGTGATAGTTACGTCGAATACAAAACAGGAACGACGCGGGCTTCTTTTCGGGCCGAAAATAGCACGGGGAGGTGGAGATCGCATTTCGGGCCAGTAGTCAGTGCAGTGACGGGGGTTGACCAGTAAAGAAGCGAACTCGAGAGAAAGGAAGATAAAAAAACCGAGATAAAGGAAGAAGAAGTAAAAAAACTAGAGAGTGAGAAAGAAAGAGGAAGAAAAAAATCGGGACGAAAGCCAAAGCCCCAAAGGCAATTATAGAATTGGGATTGGATCGAAGCTTTCGAGGAGGCCTGCACCACCGATTAGTTTTATTTTGGCTTAGCTTCCGAAGGCATCCAGTTGAGCATTCTGCCTTGCTCATCATCATCTCTTCGGCCGAAAGTGAGTGATTCCCCTGACGTTTCATCGTCGAAGAAAACAAAAAAAACAACCACAAAAATAAAGAAAAATATCGAGAAAACAAAACAAAAGAAAAGTTACTTTTTGTGTTAGCATCGAGTTCAACGGGTTGTTACGATCGAGTGCGAATCCGTCGATATGCCCAACGTACGGGCCTCGTCTCGTTAGGGCCCTCGACACGGCAAAGTGGTGTGCAAGCTCGCTCCTCCAGTTCTCAACTTCGTCATCCATTCCTTTTTCTTTCTCCATGGTGCATCGATCAATTTTTCATCCTCGAGCTAAATTATCTTTCCTCCTCGCTTAGAATTCTTTCAATTCTTGGAGAATTAGTTTTTTCTTCATTATCGCCTCAATGATTAATCGCGCGTGTGTGTCTGCGGGCCAAAGTGTCTTTTGCGAATTGGAAAAAGATCATGCGCTGGTATTTAGCTAAAAATCTTTCGATTCTCTTTTTCGGTGATTCCGGCCAAACCGATCGGAGAATCGTCAGGGACTTTTTTGATAGAATAAATTTTTTATGTTCACGTTCAACTTTAAGACATTCACCGACTCTTCGGAAACTTTTTTCCTTACTTATCAATAATCAGCTTGAGAAATCACAACTCAGACAGCTGTGAACTCGGTATTTTAATAATCGATTCTTTTTTTTTCAATAAATTTCATTCAAATCCTAAATTTTCATCCAAAAAGTCATCAAAACGCCGATTTATTGGAGCATAAAGTGATCGATTGGAAAATTATTCATTTTTGGTGAATTAAATATTGAAAATTTATATCGTTCGAAAAAAAATTCAAATTTTGTTATTAATCCTATTGATATTGTGAAAAGTATCAATTTTTATCCCATCGGGTTTATTTTCCCTCTACGACGTCTCCAAGGTCTGCCTCCTCTTTGGCTATCGTCACTTTTCTCTATTTTCCAGTGCAACAAAATAAACCCTAGAACGGCAAGCTGGGTTCAAAAATGATCCCGGTGACTTCGAATCTCGCGCCCTTTCTCCCTTCTCTGTTTTTTAATCATTTTACCACATTTTTGACTAATTTTTTGAATGGAAGCAAAATCGCCCCAGGCTCACGAGATCCTGCATTAAAAAACGAAAAGAACGAGTCCAAGTTGAACTTTTTTCGTTGTATTTTACCGGAAATATGAATTTTTCAAAATTGGGATCAATCTTGAAGACGTCATTTTTGAAAAGTCATACGAGATGGAATGACGAATGTCTGCGTCGTCCAGTAGAAAGTAATTTTGGTCTAAGAAATATGAGGAAACACACAAGTTTTTACTTACCAGGTTTGAGATCGTTGTTTACATGGTTTCAGAGACTCGTGTTTTAAAATAAATAAGGAAACAATTCCCCGCAGCCAGTCTTTTGTTTTTTATTCTGTTGATAAAGCTTTTCCTATTGATAAAAAATAGTTGTAGGCTTGAAACGAGAAATCTCCTTATTACGGAGTGTGCGGACCGAGGGTAGAGATGCCAAAACCTTTTATTCTGTTGCGTTTTATCAAAGTTTTTCGGATTTTTCATAATAATTTAAAAAAAATTTTAATATTTGTGTGTGATGAGGGCAAAATCGCATCAAGGATCTTATGAGCCGAATCATTATGTTTAGCACGCAAAAACTGGCGCGATTTCGTACCTCGTAATTGAAAGTCGTGCGCGATCAAAACCGTGTGGGCTCAAAAAACAAAAAAAGGTTGTAATGAGGCCAATTTCCTTCGGTTCCAAATTAAATTTACAAAAATGGTAAAGTTAAAAAAAAAAAGAAAAAAAAACAGAACGATTGATACCGAAGGGTGCGAAAAAAAGTGAAAATTAATGAATGTTCATTGTGTTTTTTCCAATAGCAGGGTAGAAGAGCTTCTGAAGGGTCGAGTTCCGTTTCTCTCGACAAGAAAGTTAGGCCAAAAAGCTCTTCATCATGGAGGCGATCAAGAAGAAAATTGCGGCGTTGAAGATGGAAATGGACGGAGCGAATGAGAAGGTCGAGACCAACGAGACGAAAGCTCGACAGGAAAATATGAGAGCCGATCTCATTTACGACGAGGTGCGGGATCTCGAGAAGAAACTCGCTGGTATGGAGCGCGATTATGAGGTCAGCAAAGTGAATCTTGAACAGGCGACTGCTGCTCTTGAACAATGCGAGAAGTCGTGGACGAAGGTATTAAAAAAGTATTTTTTTTCTTCTTGCGATTATACTTTGCGTTAAGGGTTCATATTTGGTTGAGGGTGAACAGAAAAAATATCACACATTCCGGAGCTTTTCTCACGATCTCTTTGAAAACGAAATTCAAAAAAAATGTCTCTGTGCCAAATTTTTACTAAAAATTGCTCATTCTCACCAACTCAATCGCACATGAGCCCTTAATCCCACGGGAAAATTGTCATAAAACAAAAAGAATGGAGCACATGTGCCATGCGAAAAATGGCCCTCAGGCGGAGCAAGATCGAACGACAATGACCAAGAGAGTGCAAGAAATCGAGGCCAGTCTTTCCAAGAAGGAAGAATTACGTATTTCAGCTCAGATCAAACTCGCACGTGCTTCGGAACTCAACGACGACGCTAGAAGGTAATTAAAGGAAAAAAAAAAACAATAAAAAAAAAAAAAACTCAAATGAGCGAAAAAATAGAAATCAAACCAAAAACGAATAAAAAGTAACTCTTTAACATTTTTTTCGATCACAATTAGAAACTAAAAGAATTAGAGAAGACTTTCTCGGAATTTCTTTCCCAAATTTTAATTCAAAGCAGAAATTTTGTGACAAAAATCGATTTTTTCAGAATAATGAAAATGATGTTGTTTTTTTTTTTTTAAGAATGTGTAAAGTACTCGAAGAACGAAGCAGACTGGATGCCGAAAGAGTGAAAAAGCTAACGTCAGAATTAAAGGATGCGCGACTGATTGCCGAAGACGCCGATACCAAGTCCGATGATATTTCAAAGAAACTTCAATTCGTTGAGGAAGAACTCGAAGCCGCTGAGGATCGAGTCAAGACGAGCGAAGCGTAAGCACCATTTGATTCTCACCCAATTAAAAATCATGAAAATAACAATTTGAACGAAACATCAACCCCAATTTTTTTCGGCGATTATAGAAAAATCGTTGAGCGAGAGGACGAGCTTTTCATCGTGCAGAACATCGTCAAATCTCTTGAGGTCTCCGAGGAGAAGGTAAACTCGACGTTTTTATACGAAAAATAATTTTTTTTTCGGCAAATTCTATTTCTCAACATTTACAAGCGATTCTTGTATAATTTCGGAATTTGTAAAATGCACAATTGAAAGAAAAGTAAACAAAAAAATTAGAGTCGTTTTGGAAACAAGTAAAAATCGTAATTTTACGACGATACAAATATTCGTTGATCGTACGATGAGATAGAAATTTTCGATACGTCAAAATTCCGGAATGTGTTGAATTTGTTTGACAGGCGAATCAACGAGTAGCCGATTTCAAAGTCCAACTGAAGGAACTGAAACTGACGTTAAAGGCGACTGAGAAGCGTGCGATTCTTGCTGAAAAGACGGTGAAAGCATTGCTCCGAGAAGTGGATGCGAAAGAAGGTAAAAATCGATGAAAAATGATGGTGAAAGAATGGAAAAACCCGTTTTGTACTCGAGCATGAAATCGGTATGGGAAAAATGTGAAACCTGCAGAGAGAGAGAGAGAGAGAGAGGAAGAAAAAAAAGGTTCAGAATTCGATTAAATTTCGCTGGACGTAAAAAAGTATCAAAATTTTTGTTGCAGACGATCTTCGGGAAGAGAAAGAAAAGTACAAAGCAATATGCGACGATCTCGATCTGACGTTCGCCGAGATGTCTGGATTCTAGAAGAACCGTCGAAGATCGCTGGAGAAACGAGAAACAAGAAAAAATGGTCAATTTGAAGGAACGAGAAAGGGCGAGAGTGAGACGAAACCAAAAACGGGAGAGACAACAACGGATAAATATTATTTTCTACTTTGCGCTTCTGCGTTTGCTATCTTAACGAAAACGAAAGAAAAAAAAAAACTGAAAAAAGTGCTTTGAAAAAAAGGGGCAAAAATTGCCGAAGCTTTATTTTAAGGCTCTCGATGCTTTTAACGACGAGTTGCGCTACTACGCTCTCCCGAATAAAAAAAACACTTTATCCGGCCTTTTGTTTTGTATTAAAAATAACCCCGCTACGAAACTTATGCACTTGCGCGAGCGTATAACTCGAGCCTGTCGTTCTCATTGACATCGCAACCGATCTATTCCCAATTGATTGCTTCGTCGCTTTGCTTTTTCGTCTCGCATCATTCGCTATTGTAATATCGCATGACGCCTAAATTCCTCACCACGCCAGAAACATTTTCATGTCGAACCAGATCACGGTCGCTTCTTTCAATTCGCCTAAGAGTGCGTGGACGTGGCTGTATGCGTGTCTGTCAGTGTGCGTATAAGTGCGAGAGTAAAATCGTCATTTGACACTATTACGATCATCAATTTGCTTCCTTTTCTTTTTTTCTTTTTCAGAAGCCTCGATTATCGAAATCGGTTTCTTCAACCGGCTCACCGGCCCCCAAAATTCACACATTTTCAATTAAATGCTCTACGTTGTATTTTATTTGTCAATAAACTGCAATTCCGCTCAATTTTTCGTCATTCCCATTTATTTCTACGATTCCGATTCTTTTATTATAAATTTTTAGGTAATTTCCTTTTTTTATCGCCGTCCAAAGTTTTTTTTTTGCCAAAGAATTTCGTCCGGGCTTGGTCAATGGATTTTTTGAATACCGAAGAAATTTTCCAGATTTTTAGTGGCACAGAGTTTTATAATTTTCGCTTTTTTATCTCGTTTCGCGCGACACTTTTTTTTTTCTTTTGCATACCATGTCGATCTTTCCTTTTTTTTTAAAAGAAGTTTTCATTCTTTTTTTCAATTTCACGCCGGAAATTTCGGTGCAGAGGGCACGTGGATTTTTCGGTTTCCACTAAGTTTGGAATACCAATTTTTCGACATTATAAAATCATAATTCTGACGGTTTTCGGTTTAATTATTATATTTTTTGATAAACCCTCCTCGAAGAGACTTCACTGGTCCGGGAAAAGTTTATATTTCATGCAATATTGAAGAAAGAAAGATGAAATTTCGATATTCGCGTCACTGAGTTATTGAATTTCGATTTCGATTTCAATATCGTTGGTTATTTAGTTTTTGGGCAAAAACGAACGACATGATATGAAGGAATATCAAAAAATCAACTGGAATTAATTCAGGAAGAGGAAAAAGGTCAAATTTTCCAAATTTGAGGAAAAATGTGATTTTTTTCAAATAAAAAAAATGCCTAAAGTTTCGTGCAATTTTAAAGGACGTGAAAAAATTGAAAAATTGAATTCAATCGGTTTGAGTAACTTGGGAATGGGAAAATTAGTTTTGTAATCGATACTTGATCGAAACTGCATCTTGAATTTGTCATGAGACCTTTTCGACGATCGGCCTAATGCCAGAAGCTCTATATTCTCGAGAAAAAGGTCACTTCTTTTTGGTCTCGGTGGGTGCACGAGGAAAAAGCCACGAGGCAATATCCGACGAAAAAAAAATGATGTTGTTGTTTGAAAGAAACTTGAGGTGATTTATGAAAAATATTGAGAAGTTTGATCAGTTCGAAATGTTTTTTGAAATGATAGTTTCAAGTGGTGTACGAAATTGGAGAGTCGTTGAACAAGACGAGAAGCTGTGGTACAGAGATCGATGAAGAATTCGTTCGAGTTCTAAGTAAGGAGTCGGACACGTTGGTCCTTTTGCATTCCTTAGTTGGGCTATAAAGCATAGTTGTTGCCGGTGGAGGGGAACAGTAACTCGGGAGCATCGGATTCGAATGTTGGTTATAAAAATTAGCGACGAAATAGCAAGTAAAAAAATTTGGAAAATAGCAAAACAGTGCACAAAGATCAAAAGTTTTGCAGCAACGATTAAAATTCTGTAAATTTCCACTCGAGAGCATCATGAATGCAATAAAAAAACGATTGCAAACTCTGAAAATCGAGAAGGATCTCGCCATGGACAAAGCTGATCTTTGCGACCAGCAAGCCAGGGAAGCTAACAAACGCGAAGAAATGCTACGCGACGAAGTTCGTGAACTCGTGAAGAAACTCACGCAAATGAAACAAGATCTACGCACCAGTAGATCCAATCTCGAAAAATCCAACTCTGATCTCGAGCAAAAAGAACGATCTCTGTTGATGGTTGGTGAGAGTTTTTTTTTCCATTGCAATTTTATTTTTCACACGTGGGCGTGGTTGTGAGATCGCGTGCGATGTTGAGCTTTTCCCCATTTAATTTCATCTTTTGTAGGCCCAATCCGAACTGGCTATACTTAATAGAAAAATGCAACAGTGTATGGAAAATTTGGAAAAAACTGAGGAACGTCGACTTGTCGCACAAACCAAATTGGCCCAAGCAACTGAGACTGCAGACGATGCGAGAAGGTTTGTCCATTTACCACGTGTTTCTCTTTCATTTTACTGCAATTAAAAGAATTTTTTTTCTTCCTTCATTAAGTTTTGTTTCTCAAAAATCCATAATTTTTTCTCCTTCTATTTCATGAACAAAATAATTGCAATTGGCACGAGCAGTGTAAAAATCGGAAAAGAAAAAAAATAGTTTTCGATTTTTTCTACAAACGTGAGTCGAAATTTTCGAATGACATTTTTCTCAATAAATTCCATTTAGAATCTGTAAAGTGTTGGAAAATCGTAGTAAGCTCGACGAGGAACGAATGGATCAGCTGACGACTCAGTTGAAAGAAGCTCGTTTGATTGCGGAAGATGCTGACGCCAAGTCCGACGAGATATCGAGAAAGTTGGTGTTCGTGGAAGACGAATTGGAAGCTGCGGAGGACAGAGTAAAATCGAGTGAGGCGTGCGTAAAAATGATTTTTTCGGAGCAGAAATAATAAATGAAAAGATGAAAATTGCTTTGAGCTGCGAATAAAAAATAAAAATCGTGTTGGAAAACAATGAAATTTGAAAAATCCTCCCGTGAGACTCGACCGTGAATAATTTTAATAATTCAAATTTAATCGCAGGAAAATAGCCGAGCGCGAAGACGAGTTGTTCATCGTTGGAAATATTCTCAAATCGCTCGAGGTTTCGGAAGAGAAGGTTTGTTCTTTCCAATAAATCTGACGCTTTGAATTTCATGGACAAAATTATATTCCATTGCTCATTAGGCGAATCAACGAGTCGAAGAGTTCAAGAGTCACTTGAAGGAGTTGAAATATAAGCTCCAAGAAGTAGAGTCACGAGCAGTGATTGCCGAAAGAATGGTGAAACTATTGCAACAAGATTTGGATCGTCGAGAAGGTAAAACAAACAAAAAACACAACAAAAAAAAAATATTCTCGTTATTTTCTTCAGCCCCTAATTTAATTGTCCTTTGCAGATCGATTGTATCGAGAAAAAGAGAAATGCAAATACATCTGCGACGATTTGGACTCGACATTTGCTGAGCTCACGGGCTACTGATCGGAATTTCAATTTAAAAAAAAATCATTTTCACACTTTTATACACTTCTGTATATTTCATGCGTTCGTAACGAATTTCACTGTCAAATTTTCTCATATTTGAATATGAATTCAAAAAATCTGTAACCCTATCAACAAAAATTAATAAAAAACATCGTATCGATTTATATAGAGTTCACAGCAAAATAAAAAGAATTAATTCTCGATTTTTTTTTTCATAATTTTTGTAATTCGAGCGTTCGCCACTCGCGTTTGAACCATCGAACACTTTGTACTCCCTTCTCCGACCGTAGAACACGAAAATAATTCAAAATGACCAGAGTCCCAGAATTAACATGCAAAATTTCAAATCTACACGAAAATTTGTTGAATTTAAATCCTGAAAATAAGCCTCGAATTTCAATTAAATTTTCCTCACATTTCAAAAATTAATTTCCAAAATAATTGAATCACAAGCACGGATTAAATATAAAAGAAAAAAAACACACGGAATTGACGATTAATCGAATGAACAAAAAATGAGTTTTTCACTTTCGTCGTTGGAAAAAAAAAATCGATTCTTTTTAATTTTTATTGAAAGGATAAATAATGGACGAAGAAAGACAAAAGGAAATGTTGCCTTACACGATATCAATTTATTTAATCGATGCTACGATCGACACAATGCCCATTAAATGACATTATTTCACCTTATACAATTAAAAGTATGTTCATTTTTGTTGTTGTTGTTGTTGCAATGAATAATTCACGAGGGAGGCTGTACCCAAGAGATGCACTGGTCGTATAACCATTGGAATGACGCAGGAATATTTCGACGACTCGAAACGATTTTATTTGAATTTAACTTTACATTAGATCGGACATCGATTATCGTTCGTTTGATTAGTAGTCTCAGGCCAAGCCACCTCCTGTGCCCTTGTGTGATAATACATATCTGTCAAATTGCACCGGTCTAAGGGGGGTCGATAACGTTGAATATATCAATGCGTTCATATATTCGTAAATTCAGTAAACGCAAATCTCACCAAGCCACGAATATATGTACGAATCCATTAATTTATTGTATAAATGTAAATATATAAATCTGTAAGTGTTTGCGTGTATAAATAGAAAAAACGCGATAATGAAATAATGAGAAAAAATGTACAAAAATGTATATCGACCGGTGTATTTCCTTTTTGGAAATGAAAGATTTTGACAATCTCAGCCAAAAAGATTGACTCACTTATTTTCGGCATCATGATACATTTATCTAAATTAATTGAGTTTGATTGACGTGCTTTTTCTTTCGATATTGTATTACATGTATATATACACATTTTTTTTTGTTTTTTTTTTTCATACGTACATACAAATATGTATATCCATGAGTATTTTTATAAACATTTATATACATAAATGTATATACGTAACGATACTGCAAAAAATCGAGATTCTGCAACTTCAATTCAGAGGCAGGATCGTGTGTCGAAAGAGAGGAGACTGTGATTATTAAAAAAATGTACAATCGCATAAATTTCGTCTGTTGAACACATTCTCGATCCTTATTCTCGAGGATGAGCTTTTCGATTTTTCCTCCCCTCTCTCAGGCCCCGATCCAAGAAAACTTCAGTCGGTTTTATCGAGAGACTTTGATCATGATTTTTTGTATACAAGTGTCCAGAGAAATTCACCAAGTTTTGTCCAAACTTTAGCTCCTTTTGGAGTCGATTTGAAATCTTGTTATTATCCTTCGATTGAGGAAGTTGATTTCGACAGTTTTGACAGCTGTCGAGCTGACTTTTAGCTTCGACGAAGATTTTTACACGTTCGAGTTGACTGTCGATGTGATTGAAAGGATAATTTTGTGCTTGCAAGACTGAATCGAGTTTTAATGGTTCTTATTGTTGTTGATGGGTTTTGGGAAACTTGTGAAATCATCTTTGTCTCGATTATTTCGTCTCGATCGACGTTTTATCGCGAAGCCTACTTAACAAGTCTTCTTTTCTTTAAGATTATTATATTAACGGACTTAAAATAATCAACGTGTAATTCGTACGTATATCCCATAAACTTTACAATGCAACGGAGCCCAACGTTTAGAATTTATTCGTGTGTGTATATGGAACACAGACACGGCATAAAATCGAATAACTCCTTAACTCTCATCTTCCGAAGAAAAGTTGGTACTTTGTAATGTTTTTTTTCTAAATCTGTTATCAATTAAAATTTGTCGTTTATTTTCATTTAATTTGGTTTTTTTTTTCATTTTTTCAAAGCCAATTTATGGGGCTCTGTATATCGTTTTTTTTTTTTAATTTTCAGCGCAATAAATCATTGACTTGGACGCTGAGAATGCACCATTTCTTCTAATGTTTCAATTATTCATTCCGCATAGAAACTTATACGAATAATATGGAATTAAGTCTTTGGTCTCGGATGGGTCGCCCGCTTGCGAACGAGATTGTGAGAGATGGTCGTAAATTTGTTTTTCTTTTTATTTCGTTTATTTTTTTTTCGTCGAAGCGGTCTGAGCAATTTGTCGTTTGGCACGCATCCACACACATATTTTTTATTTATTTTCGTTTATATAATAAATGGCACAGTATAGTGCACGTGTCCGTACGCACTTGTACGCGCACGCTAATTTTTTTCATCACCTCCTTTCCTTTCTTTCCTGGTGGCCACAAAATGAGCTGTGTCTCAAAAGAGATTAAGAGGAGATGATTTTGTCGTATCGTTGTCTCGGGTTACTGCATGGAGTGACGAGAAAGAATAGAAAATTTGGAGAATCATGTTGTTCCACGCTTTGGCAGTGAAGTTATTAGGAAGATTCAATGTCACGACGAGGTGAAATCGTTGTCGACAGAGAACTCGTTAGGAAGTTTTTTCTTGTTGTTTGAGCTGGCAACGTTTTGTTGCTGAAGACGCGGTTTGGTCGTAGGCAGTTGTTTCGTGTGTGTATCAGTAGTAGTTGAACATTTGATCAGTCTGACCAGCGGAGGTAGTAGCTGAAGAGAGGAAGAAAAAGAGAGAGAGAAAGAGCGAAAGAGTGAAGAAGAAAGAGCAACTTAAAGAAATAAGATGTCCAGTGATGGCAGAAGAGATTGGAGGAACTCTTGAATCGATGCAGCAAACCGAGGGAACCGAAAAGCCTTGTGAAAACTAACTCGAGATGCCCCAGCCTTGCCTCTATTTTTCATCCAACTGGGTAATGGATATAGAGCAGAGCCACCCTTTTGACGGACTTGATTACACGGCGATCGAATAATCCGAAGACGGATTGTTTTGAGCCCCTGGCTTGGACCAAAGCGTCGATGCTCTCTGACCCAACTTTGGCTTCTTCAACGAATCGATGTCACATTCCGCCTCACTGAGTTCCGGCCGATCTCCTCTTTCCCCACCTGGACGAGACATGACGTTTGACTGACCACCAAATGCGGTCTCTGCTACGGACATTGGTGCCATCCGCAGTGAAGTTCTGCTCGGTACGTGCCATCTTTTTTAAAAGAAAAAAGCAAGCAAATGGTATCGTCAGAATTTAAAAGTTGCTGTGTTTTCATTGTAAATATTGGTCAAACCGTTGAAGTTAGAGAAAAAATGCATGAGACCAATCTTGTAGTGCATGAAATTCCCCACAAAAAAGTCTGCGGCGATAATTGTCTATCTTCAAAACTTTAGATCTGAGAACCGATCGAAAAGTTGGAAAAAAGTTTCTTGAGGCCTGCAGTTTTTTTTAAATATTGGACAAACCGTTGAAGTTAGAGAAAAAATTCATGAGACCGATCTTGTAGTGCATAAAATTTCTCACAAAAAAGTCTTCAGCGATAATTTTCCATCTTCAATACTTTAGATCTGAGAGGCGATCGAAAAATTGAAAAAAAAAAAATCCCTCGAGTGCTGCTCATCGCAAGCTCATTGCATGGCAAAATTAACAGAATAATCGATAAGAATTGCGCATATCTGAGTTGTATTAGGTGGAGACGTACCTAGAACGTGCCCTCCGTGTCAGTGATTTTTGTTCGCACATCGGAGAGATGTCCGAGGAAGTGCTGGACGTAGGATGATAGAAGAAATCTGAAACTGCCCGAACTGAGGAATAGAATACAAGGAAAATGAATGTAAAATGAGAATGCAGGGTCCCAGCAGGTTGTGCATGTGCAATAATTCTACGAGGAAGATAATGAATGATTAGTGATTGAATGAAGAGTTTGGAAACGTACTGTGCTTTAACTTGCCAGCGTCTAATTGATTCGATGACTCCGTCCGAGAGCGGGTCAGCTGATCGGGGTCAGACTCGCTCTCGTCAGTGTCGACATCGCCCGGAGTCTGTTGCTTCCTCTGTTGGCGTCTCCGGGACGACACACTCTTCATACTCTACCCCAAAAATGCGCAAAAAACATGAAAAATCACATAAAAAAATGAAATTTCATATTTTCATCAAGAAGAAAGTCAAATTGATGGATCACCGTCGCTGCAGGTGGCGGACTCGCGCATCCTTCTGTCATCGCGTGCTCGTGATACATGAAGCTGTGAAGTAGAGTGTTGTTCGAGTGCAGTCCGGCGGTTGAAGCTTCCGCTGCGCTTCCCAGTCCTCCCAGGGCGCCCAATCCTGCCAGGCTTCCCCCGCCCCCCTCCGAAAGCTGGAACGTAGCGTACGGAGAGATGTCCTCCGCCGTCTCTGTAACCCACCAGAGGCATTGCCTACCTTTCAAATCACGTCGGAATTGATGCACAGTTGCCCATTCATCACGAAACCATCGCATCGTACACACAAACATTCGGACATTTTTTCTACATGTGATTTTTCGTTGTTCTAGAAACGAAATATGCACCTGGAATCTTGTCGTTGCCGCTCGCGTTCGCAGCCTGTTGAAGAGCGACCTTGTGGATAGTCGCGTAGTAGCGTTCCCTCTGAGTTTCCGCGTTCTGCTGATTCTCCTGGGTCTCTTTCATCGGCCGCTGCACTCGGTCCCCCAAATGGCCTGAAAGAGCGACTTGGTGAAGTTCATTGAAAACCCATTCCCATTAAACTTTCCAGGGGCTCATAAAAACAAAAAGACGTAGTGGAAAGTACTCACGAGTTTTCCATCGTACAACCACTGTGGCGACAGCTGCCAACAGGGCAAAAGCCGCAATCATAAGTGGCAGCATTACTTTGACATCGGCATAAAATGGAAGAGCAGTTGCGATTCCTCGTTCCGATAATTCCGGCGGAGGTGGTTCTGTGAAAAAGAGAAAACACCATTGCACCAAGTCCAGCTTCTTCGTCATTGCAGCTGCGCAAGTTAAACTCACCACCATCCTTGGTCAACGTGATGAATGTGAATTCAGCGTGATTGCTGCCCGCGACATTATGAGCCTCAACTTTGAGCTGATAAACGGTGCTCGGTGAGAGATTCGTGACGACGAAACGTCGGGCCATTTTGACACTATTAGAGACTAGAGTCCAATGAAACTCGTTAATGGGTCTATACTGAATGACAAAATCATCGATGGGACATCCGTTGTCCGGCCAGGTATGAAGACGAAGTGCGAGGGTCGTTGAATTAGGCGCTAAGAAAGTTGCAGCCGGAGGTATTCCTGGTGGCAAACCTTGCGTTCGCACAGAAAGCACAGGGGAGTTCGGACTGCTGCCAATTTTGTTATGGGATGTCAAATACAGGTGGTACATGTTGCCACAGAGTAAGCCCTGTCAACCAAGTATCAATTTTTCAGTATCAACCTCTGCTGAGCAACTCCACGAGAGCGTAAAGTTCTCTTACCTTCAGCTCGTGGTTGGTAGCTCGTCGAGGCAGTTGGAGCTCATGGAGACTCCCTTGACTCGTACGATAGTGCAACGTGTAACCGGTCAATGGTGCACCACCGTTATAATCGGGTTTCCAGTGCAAGAGAATGCTACTGGATGTTGAACTGGTGACATAAAGGACTGGAGCCTTCGGAGGTACTAAAAAAACCGGAATGATAAAGTTTACGGCTTTATTGAGGATTCCTTGATAATTTTGTAGAACATTCTTGACATCGGAAGTGCGCAAAAAAAGTATTTGGTTTAAAGGCAGAAACGATACGATCCTGAAGTTTGCATCGTTGGAATGTAACGAAATTCTGTTATTTCTTCAGCAGAGCCAATAATTATTATTGAATGGTCCGGCCAATAAAACGATTCTCTCTTGCGAGCAAAAAAATCAATCACCTCAGAAAATTGCCACGATTTTCAAAATTCAATAAATAATCAATAGAAAAAATGTTTTTCGTTGAATCTCAAAGTTGCAAACTTCGGAGTCATAGAAACGATTCAAAGCTGTAAAAATTGGTGTCTCACCTTGAACCGTAAGACTGTAGTGCAGCCTATCACTTCCTTGGGCATTTTTAACCTGACAAGTGTAATTGCCACCATCTTGGGTCTGAAGACTAGCAAGGACGAGCTCTCCAGTCTGCAAGACTTGGATATTCCGGCCAGAGTCAGTATGCAATTGTTCAGAGTTGCCTTTGTACCATTCCCTGGTTGGTTCTCCAACAGCGTTGCACGCCATGGTCACCGAACCTCGCCAGGGCCTTACGATATGTCCACCGAACGATGTGATCCTCGCTGGTACCCGATTGGTCGGCAGTTCCGCAGCCACTCTGGAGCTTTGTCCTTCCCCGATTTTGGTACTTCCGGTAACCCAGAATTGATACTCGACCCTTTGCTGAAGATCCGATGCTTCGAAGAAGGTGTTGGTCGCCGGTAACATTCTCTTACCATGATTCAATTCCTCCCGACCGTCTACGATCCTCGTGTACAAATTGTACTTTGTTATTATCCCGTTCGGCTCCAACGGGGGCAACCACGATATAAAAAGGGCTTGAGGTGAACTGACTACGACTTTTATGTCGGCTGGACTCCCTGGCACTGTGTGAGACGAGGGATCGACCGATTAATTGAATCTTCAGCTTTTGCGGATCTTGTGGGTCTTTTTCGACAAGAGCGACAACTTTTCTTTCAAAAATCTTGATTTCTCAAACGTTTCATTTTAAAACTATCATAAAATGAGAGAATTCTCAAATTTTTAAAGATGTTTTGTTTTTTTTTCTCTCTAAATACGTGAGACACAAGTGACAGGACGTAAAGGACCCACGTGTGATCCAGAGTTCCATAAAAAATCATATGATCGTGAAAGGTTAATATCACAAAATTACTTCAAGGATTTTTTAATAATTTCGCGTGACCATTCTTGACACCAAAACTAACAATTTTATCCTATAAAAAAACATTTTCTCACGTTGAGATATTAAATCTCCAATTTTTCACTTTTCCCATCTAATCGCGTGTAAATTCGAGTCGCGCTTCGTTTACGAGTTGCAAAAAAAAGTGTTTAGGATTTTTATTCAAACATTTCGACTCGTAGACTTTCTGGCTATCTGCAACAAAATCCTCAACACATTTTTTTTTTCAACTTTTTAACGTAAACGTTAGTTTTGCTGGCAAGAACGTTCATACAAAATTTTGAAAGGACCTCAAATAAAGTCGTTTTGTTATACGTTAATGAGACATTGAATCAAAACATATTTCCGGTTCTTACCATCCTCGTCGGTGTGGCAATACGTCGTTCTTGTTGGTACTCCATCACCCACCCTCGTGAATGCTACCACTTGAATACTGTAGTTCGTGTATCGTCGTAGCCCTGACAGCACAATAGTCAGAACGCTCGTTTTCCTGACCTGTTGAAAAAGGCAAAAGTTATATCAAATGAATCAGATCTACGGGTCTGTAGGACCCGGAAAGCACTTGGAGCTATTCCCACATTTTCCCGAAATTTCTCGTCGCCGGAAAGTACGATCGAAATTTTTGAAAAATTCAATTATTGTCGCTCTGTTGAAAATGATGCAAAGAATTTAACGATTGAATTTCGTTTTCGCAGAATTTTTACTCACTTCCGTTTCATCGATCCCTCGCCAAACGTCCGTTAAGACTGGCTCGTAATTCAATTTATACCCTTGGATAATCCCATTTGTGTATGCACTCGGTGGTGGCTGCCAGGAAACTTGAAGAGATTGCGAAGTGAGAGCAGCGCAACGCACGTCTTCCGGTGGTCTGCTCGGGACTGCAAACATTTCAAAAATCATAAATTAGGAACGATGATAAAGAATATTTTGAAAAATCATTAAAACATCATTCAAAAAATGAATAAAATAAACAATGGCATGAAATATTTATTTTTCACCCTTGCGGGGGATGCAACTGATGAAAAGAGCTGCGAATTTGACAGTTAAATTAATTCCATCCGGGTTTCAATGGGTTTAAGTTTTAAGTAAACTATTTTGACTGAAATCGCAAAGAAATCGTGACTGAAAATGCAATAATGAGGTATTTCTCAACAGCCAAGTTAATTTGTTGTTCCTTTCCAAGTAAAAACAGTTTTTACCATCCTCGAGAGTCTGCGTAGGAAGTGATTCCGAGAGAGGTCCGGATCCGACTTGATTGTAAGCCTGGACAACGATGGTGTATCTCGTGTATGGCCGGAGTCCGATTAATCGAAGTTCGCCGCCTCCTTCTTCGCCATCTCCGATGACGGATGTGAAATTGAAGGAAGGATTACCGGAAGTTGATTCTCGGTAGCCAACATTGTAGCCTTGGACTTCTCCGTGGCGCAATTCTGGCAGAGGCGGCGACCAGGTGACCAAAATTTCGGAATGAGACAACGGTCTCGCTGCTATATTTATCGGTGGTCCGGCTGGTCTTTCCGGCTCAGTTCGCACCACCAGATCGGCCGAAGATGATGATCTACCGGCCGGACCCTCGGCAATCACTCTTATTGTGTATTTCGTTGCTGGTTTAAGCTCGTCTATAAGCGCCGCGTAAGGGAGAGGCGGTCCGCTCAATTCTTGCTGTTGCCACATCCCACCTGGAGGATTATGTGGAAGAAAAATCGATTTCCACTTGATTCCGTAAACTTTTCGTAGACTCAATTATTTTCAAAAACCCGGCCATTACTTTATCATGGGTCTGTGTGACCCAACGGTACACCCGAGCTGCTGAAGGTCACGAAGGAGTTGGAGGAAAGAAGTGAAGTTCACAAGCTTTTTGGACCGGGTCAAAATGACCCAAAGGTATGAAACTCTATAGAGAAACGTGCGCCAAAGAAATGAAAGCGGTAATTGTGTCGAATCAGGCCTCGAAAGTGTTCGAAATTTTTTTTTTCTAATGTTTTTTGTAGCCCGCATGGAATTTTATGGTGGGGGACGCCATGACGCCCCATAAAAAAATTCTACAATAAAATCTTTTACCCACCGTCACCCTCTTTGTACTGAAGAATGTATTTCGTGACCTCGCTCGTGTCTTGTGATTTGTGCTGCCATTTGACATTTATACTTCTAGGAGCGACCATCGCAGTTTCGAGATTATTCGGTGGCTGCGGTGGTTCTGAAACAGTGCAACAAAAATTCATTTCGTTACAGAAATCACTTTCTCAACGAGCTAGACTTTATTTTTCAAGCCCTGTAGCTCATTTTCCCATTATTCTCACCTTGAACGAGAAGCTGGACGAGCTGTTGATCCCTCCCGTAAAGATTACTCGCTCGACAAAAGTAAGCTCCGCTGTCCAGTGCCTCGGAAGATGAAATTTGGAGCTGGGCGACCACTCCGTCCGGAGTTACTTCCTGCTTGATCGTCACTCTTCGCAAAATTTACGAAAAAAATAAAAATTTATTCACATATCAATAAAAACAGTTGATTGCAATTTTGGGCGAATTTTCCGTCACATTATCAACGAAAAAAATTCCCAAAAAGTAGATCAACTTTTTCCCGCGTACACGATTCCGGTGTTTCGGGAATTCGGAGAGTTGCGCGGTTCTTCTTTTTCTATCAAAGAACCTCATGAATTTTTTTCCGCACCTTCAAACGCATAAGTGGGCTCCAAAACGCGTCCCACGCTTTTCTTAACGATCAAACCGGCTTTACGGTGATAAACAGATTTTTTCAGACACGATTTTCTTCATTTTGTCACAAGGAATGGAATCATGTCCGAAAAATTGATTTCATGCCCATTGAGTCAATAAAAAACGCGTTCAAAGACTGAAACCGGAAATGAAATCAGCAAAAAGCTCATCATCTTTGTAAAACCGCCCAGATCGCGTTTGGAAATCAGTCACGAGTTGTAGGGAAATTGTGATTATGATTATTTTTATTTTACCTGTAATTGGTCGATGGATTGAGTTCCATTTTTCCGCTCTTGAGCCATGTCACGGTGATTGGTTTGTCGCCGTGAACTTCACAGTGAAGAGTTGCGGTGTCGCCTTTTTTGACGGTCACGGGTCGAGCGGCGGGTGCGAAGTACGGAGAAGCTTTTTACCGCAAGAAAATTGAACAAATAATGAAAACGTTTAAAAAAGCATGAAAATATTGAGGACACTAATAGAGAAATTGCTGAAATTTTCTTGTATGTCACGAAGATTCGGAAAGACATCGGATAAATCTGTCCAATGAGTGATTTAACTCTCGTAATTAGCGTAATTAGTAGAGTTGTTAAACTCACAATTGACTTTGAGTTGAACAACTTTGCCGATTCCAGTGCCAATTCCGTTGCTCGCTTGGCACAGATAAAAGCCTTCTCTGTCCTCCTTAACGTGTTGCAAAACGAGGGTACCATTGCTCAAGAGTTTGGTGTGTGCGCGTTCTCGCAATTCCTCGTACTCACCGGATTTACTGCCTGCTGGGGGGAGGTAACGATCGATCGACATGAATAAACAAAAAACCACCGTGACTGAAAGTTGAATTTTCTCAAAAAACGTCTCGATATTTTGTTGAGCACGGTCAACCAAAAATTTTCGGATATTTTTTGAATTTTCGTTATTTTAACAATATTTTTTATTTTTCACGGAACTGTCAGCAAATTGGAATGACAAAAATTGTCTTTCCGAAGAAACTTTCCAGAATATTTCTTGCTGCAATGACAACATTTTTGTGATTGTTCAAAAAAAACTTTTAGTCGATCTTTTCTAACAAAATCTCATTTTCAGTCCGAGTAGAATTTTCGCGAAGCGTGGGGAAAATACAAAAAAAATGTGGCTGGCCTAGGGAGGGGGGGAAAAGCGGGACGTACCGGTAGCTTTTTTCCAAACGATTACCGGAGCGGGTACACCCTCGGCCTGACAATGGAGAGCAACGTGACGATTTCTTTCGACACTGACGTCTTTTGGTTCGACGACCCAGTGTGGAGGCACTGAAAAGTAGAACGTCAAGTTTTACTGCGATCCATAAATCAACCGCAATAAAATCAACCGCGAAAATATTTACACGTATCGAAATGAATGATAAAAAAAGAAAAGAAATTGAATTGAAACGGAAACACGTTGAGGGCACTCGTCGCAAGAGTGATTTGCAAGGACTCGCGTTGTAACGCGATCGCATGAGAGCAGAGAGACTCGAAACGATAGTGACAAGTCGCCGATGCGCCGTTAAATAGTCAAGCAATTATCGAATATTTAATTTGCTGCATTAAAAAAATTCGAGACGTAGAAACAGAGAGATAGCGAGAGAGTAAAAAGTAGAAAGATTCTTCAGTACACAAACATATAATGATTTCGAAACTGTACAGAATACCGCGCGAAAATAAAAACCAAAAAAAAAAGAGACTCTCGACACCCGAAATATCCGCACCAGATGGAATTTTCATTGGATCTACGACAGGGTTCGTAAAATTGGCATTATTTCGAAAAATTCGTGTAAGAATCGTGAGACACACGATTTTTGGGTTTCTGGAGCAAGGGCTTGAGGGTTGAGGTCGCTGTCGTTATAGACTTTTGGGAAGGGTAAAACGGAGTTTGTGATTTTTAATGGCGGATCGCGATTCGAAGGGGGAAGGATTGTTTATAAATTTCTTGTATCTGGCATATATATAGGTTGGCAGGTACTACTTTACGGTGATGATAATAAAAACGCTGCACAAGCGAAATACTGTGATATATAGTGGGAATGTATAAACGTATTACCAAAAAACGGCAATGCGCCACGTTCGAGACGCGAAGTTTGTGTCAAATACATAACGTTATAAACAACGCTTTAGAAAGAAGTTGTAAATATATTTATTTCAATTATTACTTGGTGTGAGATAACGAGAGTGAGATAAAAAGATAGCGAATATCATTATAGTTAAAAAATATCAAATGTTATGAAAAAAAGGCATTTGCTGGGAGACGAAAAACGAAGATGAATCTCGAGTGAAACGAATAATCGGGTGGTTTTTTTTTTTGGTTGTAATGAAAAGTAGGTGACGGTGGCGGACGGGCGTGTGCCCTGACCAGGAGGCCAGGGTCTCTATCAGAAAAGCGGCCGAACTTGTTGAAAAAATGTAACTCGCTTCTAATTATTCTATAAACAAAAAACTCCGGTGTGTACCATGAACAAAATGAAATTCGTAATACGTTTTACTACTGGCCTACGAGTTACTGTATTCGACGATTAAAGTACGGACGACAATCGCAATTACAAAGATTCATTAATTATTGCAATCGTGTTGGAAAAAGTCAGAAAAAACACACACACACACACGCGCGCACGTAAAAAACTGGAAAAAAGAAAAAAAAGACATTTGCCGAAACGATTTTAAGGCCAAAAACATCGCACTGATTCGTCCGCACTTTGGAGTAACGAAAGAAACGATTAAAACAAGAGAGACCATGACAGACAGAGTCGTAGATCGAAGAAGAGAAGAGAGGAAGAGAGAAAGAGAGAGTGAAGCAGCAATTAAGAACATTTTATCATATTCATATCCTCGGATCAATATATATATTTGAAATAAACCAAAACAGCCATTTCCCTAACAAAACAGCAAGAACGAAAAACAATTTACTTACTAAGTGGTGTGAGTGACAATCAGATGTTGAAAAAACTCGAGAAACTCATGCCAAACATCACGGAAGAGTAAAAAGACAGAGAGAGAGGAAAGAGAGAGAGAGAGAGAGAGTCGATAAAACGTGATAAATAATCCTGCACTTCCAAGGCCATTCCGGGGGACAAGGATATTTGAGCCATTTTATTTTCATTATACTAAAAATTGAATTTTGTCAAAAAACGTCGATATTTTGTTCAACACGGTAAATTAAATATTTTTTCATAATTTTAATATTTTCATTATTTTGACAATGTTTTTTATTTCGAACGAACGTTGTCAGTCAAATTTATCATTGGAATGACAAAAATTGACTTTCCGAAGAAACTATCGAGAATATTTCTTGCTGCGATGACAAAATTTTTGGGATTTTTCGAAAAAAAACGTTCAGTCGAACGTGTCCAACAAAATGTCGATCTTTTTCAACAAAATTTGCCTTTTAGAGTAGCGTTTTTATTGAGTATATAATAACATGCTCTATCTACGTTTTTCATTCCAATTTATCGTGAGATGTAAAAAATATTACGAATGCAGATATATACATGAATATTTGTGTGTACATAGACGTTGCAAAAATGATGAGAAAGAGAATTGTATACACAGAGATTGAGAGCATGCGTCGAAAAATAGATCGTGTGTAAAATAGTTGAAAAAGGATAAATGAATAAACAGGCGCACGCACCAGGTCAAAAGTTGAAACGATAAATAAAAGCATATAAATATGCATATATATGTGGTAAATGAATTATTTACATTGATTGATTTATTAATATATATACATATGTATATTTCGATAATTTAATGATAAAGAAGATGAGAGGAAGAGGTGCAACTGTTACCTTTATTATTCGGTCAAGTCAAGCAAACCTCAGGGGGTCCACGAGATACCGACGCATTCCCAGAGAGCCAAAGCAACGTAAATGTAATACACACTGTGTGTTGGAGGGGGTTGGGAAAAGAGGCTTATTGTTGTTGTTTCTTTTTTTCTTTGCTTTCTGGTGAATAAATGGTTTTATTTTTTATCAAGTGGATCGAAGAGGTTCCAGAGGGTCTCAAGGTTTCCAAGGTTTTTGTTTCGTTTTTAATGACCTCATGATTTTTATTCCTTCGGCGAGGAAGTTTCTGGTTCCAGGGGAATTTTAATGATGACGATGATGTGGGAAAATGTGACGTTTCTGGCGATGCTCTCGTCGAAAACTTGTCAAGATTTTTTTACAAACGCTTGTTCGTCCGGAGAAGGTGAAATTTGGCACTGAAATTTGCTGAAGTTTTGTACATTCATTGATGCTATTTTTTTGGGAGGATTGGCAAGTTTTGACGAGAACACACGTCAGCGATAAAATCGACGCTGAGCCACAAGGTGGCTGGAGAATCGTTTGACGAGCGAGACGTCGTCATCGCGCCGTGATAGTTCCTCCGGAAGTTGTATTGGATCAACGACGGGTGGGTTTGTGCGTCAGGAATTTAATGACCGAGGCAATGGGACCACAGAGCTTGACACACGAGTCAACGAAACTTTGCGCCAGTACAAAATGAAAAAACTTTCGAAAAACTTGAAGCTCCGTCAGCGAAGGTCAAAACCTCTGAAAAGTCCATTTAAATGGGACGAAAATTGACGGCGATGAGAAATATGACAGAATAGTGCTCTCAGTTGAAATTGAAGTAAAAAAAAATCGACTGGCTCGTCGGCTGACGTGAGGAAAAAATAATTGCGCGAGGATCGATCGTTTTGTCGTTCGCAGATCAAAGTCCATGATCCCGTTTGGATGGGTAAAGAGGAACTATCGGAATAAGATAGAAAAAAAAAAAAAACAATTCGAGACATTGCCCGATTCCGATAAAAATCCGGTGATAATCGAGTTTCTCGAAAAAATAAATAAAAACAGTTGAACATTGTTAGAACTCGATGAGGATAGAGGGGGGTCGGCGGTGTTAAACTAGTTACCTTTTACCTGTAGCTTGGCCGTGTACCTGACCTCGGCGGCGGGGTTCGCGGCGACGCAGGTAAAGTCGCCGGAATGCTCGGCCGTAAGATTCGTAATACTCAATAGACTCGAGTATGAATCCAGCTGGGAAACGTTAGTGGCAGTAGCCAATTTCGGGGAGAGAGGAACGAGACTATGACCGTCCTTTAACCAGGATATCGTAAGGGGTGGATCACCCGCCGCGACCCCGCACACCGTCCGCGTCCGCATCCCCTCGGAAAGTCCCTCTTGGAAGTTAAATGGCTCAATTATAGGGGGTACTGGAAAAGGTCAAGAGAGAAGAAAGAACCATACGTGAGAGTGAGAAAAAGATGTCATCAAAAAACGCAACAACTTCGTACCAGGTAGTATAATAGTAGTATGTATAGTATAGTTTATAAACGTATATACATACATATGTATATATACACACATATTTATACATATATATATACATATATGTACAGTTATAGGTCTATTATAATAGTAGTAATAGTAGTAGTGTAATATGTATATAAATTCATAAATGCATACATAAAATATACATATATACTTTTTTGTTTGTATCGTCGTTTGTTTTGTTTATTTACAAGTGGATTCGTATGATTTGTACATTTGTGCAAACGTACAATTTGGCCCAGAAAAAATATTCATTCAAATCGACCAGGATCGTTCGTCTCAATATTTTTCATTCGATCCAATCAAATGCTGAGCAGTGAGGACGATCACTCCAGTACGTACGAACCGACCCCAAGAAACACTAGGAGAAACAGACAAAGACCGCGGAACGCGCAGGAGTAAATTTTTCTTCAAGTTCGATTTCTCTGGATTTTGGCTGAACAGATTTTCTTCAACCGAGAACGATTTTAAAGATGACAAATCGTAGAAAATTCACATTCGATGTGAAATTCGCCTTTCGACCCGTTTTCTCGTTAAAATTTTCAAAAGTTGCTGCGACGTCTATTTTGTTGTGTTATCTCCGCTTTCTTTTTAAGGCATTCCGGTGTAAACCACGTTTAAAACATAAAAAACTTTAAAATAATAAGAATTTCATCAATTTTAATGAATTAATTCTTCAGTCTATACGTGACGTATAATTTTTTTCAGATTTTTCTTCTTCGAACCATTATTCTCGCGTAATTCAACATTTAAGTTCACGCCCGTATAAGCATAGCGATTTCATACATACAAAAGTTCCGGGCATGAGAATTCTGCTTCAATGCTGAATTTACTCGACAACTAGGGAGATGAAAAATTTGCAAAAAAATTGTCTTTCCGGACTCGATGTTGAAGAATGTTGACACGAAATTTTATAAATTTCTCAAAATTCAGATTTTCCTACCGAAACTCCTTAATACTCGTCGTAAATCGAGCCACTGCTGCGTCTCTTGATGTTACGTAGGTACTGGAATTATTGTATTTGTTGTATTTGACTGGATCCGGGTTCAGTGATGTTAAATGTTTTTTCTGGGAGTTGGCATGAAAAAAAATAAATGAAAAATGTATATATATATCGTATGTATAATGTATATGTAAATAATGTATATATATATATACAGTAGAGGCAGTAACGTAGCAACGAAGAGTAAAGATAGAGAGAAAGTTATAGAAAGAGCGAGAGAGAGAGAGAGAGATAGAGAGAGAGTGAGAGAGAGAGAGAGAGAGAGGGAGCTTGACCCCACGGTGGACCAACACCTGCCGCCCTTAATGTTTCTGTGGGACGTACACAAAAGTCAGAACCCCGGAGTACTCGTACTTGATCCGTCATTCATTCGTCGCAGAAAAGAGCGTGCAGTTAAAAAGCATAATACGATGGCTCGAGTCTCATATTTGGGAAATTTTCAAAAAGTATTTCATCGTTCTTAAGGAGGAACGAGCGATTGGTGCGGATAAAGTTCGAAGGGACTCGATGCATGCAAACTCGAAATGTCCTTTCGCTTAATAATATGACGCGTAATCCTCGAGCCCTCGTGGCAGAGAGAACGGAAGAAAATCTTTCGTTAGGAAAAGAGCAGGAGACGAAACTCCTGGGTCAACGTGCACAAGGAAAAGGTCGGGCGTGAATTCACGCCAATTCCGTATAGATCGTTGAGCGCAATCGTTACGTTTTCGTGTCGGAGCATATTTTTGTTCGGTCGCAAATCCCCGACAAAATTTCATTCGAGAGAGATCGAAGAAGTCGAATTTCTCGTCGAAAACCTTGACTCGAATTTGGCTGACCTCATTTTCATACGCTCTGATCGACTTGACGTCACACATTGGCCCAATTACTTTTCGAAGACTACGGATCGGTTTTTAAGGATTTTTAGGTTTATCACCAAACAGAGTTCGAGACAAGGTGAAATATTTACAGAGAGCAGGAAGGTCAACATGCATCTCGAGTTTGCTTGAAAGACTCTGATTGGTTGATAAGGATTGGACCTGAAGATCAACGGCCATAAGAAAGAGTATTAAAAAAATCTTTGAATCGATATGTTATAATGGAGTAAATAACAAGTATGTAATAATATATAATATGTATATGCGAGCTAATGCCTAAATTGGATGTTTTCTTGCGAGACAGTCACACAGACAAAACGCATTATGCAAAAGACGTGGACGGCAGCAGTGCCACGCACACGCGGACACACTTACACACGGAGCGAACGTAGTGATTGAAAAAAAAAAAAAAGTAAATGGCGTTGCTTTTTTGTTTGTTTCGTTCTCTTGTCTTTTTGGGCGGTCAGGGTGTCCCCGGCAAAAGATTGGGGGCCTAGAGGGAGGATTACCATGAACCACAAGCTGCTGCGTGTGCGATACCTCAGCAGCCAAATTACGTGCGACGCAAGAGTAATTTCCATTGTGATCTGGAGATAAACTTTCAATCATCAGTATGCTATTGAACTGGTCCACATTGGTCACAGTGACACGCTCGCTCGGACCCATCGAACGGCCATCCTTCAACCAAGATATCGACAAAGGTAGATCACCACGTGTTACCGAACACGTGAGAGTCGTACGTTCGTGGAGATGGAGATCACTGTCTGCCGTGAACGGGCTAATTTTTGGGGGTACTGAAAAGCAACAAGACAAGGGGTCAGATTAAATGGAACCCCTGAAAGGGCCCCGATACAAATTTCCGGCTCTAATCAGATGTGTTCAGCGTCCAGTTGCCCTCCCTTGCGTTTCGTATGGTCCTAATTAAAATGGAAGAGCTAATGAGAATTAATCTGCGAGTCCGAGCTGGCTGAATGCGTTTTCCACTTTGTCCCGATCGTCTTCAGTCCCGGATGCATCTTTTTGCTCGCCAGCAGGACAGTCCAGCTTCTCGGCCGATCGGCTACGATATGAAAATCTTTAACGGACTGTGCAAAATCAAGGCCTTACCGATCACAGTCACATCTCCTGATCTTCGGGCGCTGTGACCTTGCTTGTTCCTCGCCCAGCACGTGTAAGTTCCGGTGTCTCCGTCCTTCTGAACACTCGATACCATCAACGTTCCATCCGGCATTACTTTTTGCCTTATATTGTCCGGCAGTTCACGACCCGTACGTTCCCACTTGATCTCCTCTATCGGATACCCCGCGACTGGACATTTCAGACGAAGCGTTTCACCCGCGACTGCTGTCACTTTTGGAATGAAACGAATGTACGGCAGACCATAAACGTTCAAACGCGCCGCGTGCGTCACTTTCCCAGCTCGATTCTCTGCTGTGCATGAATATTCACCACCGTCTTCCACCATCACCTGGCTGATGTTTACGTGCGATATCACATCCCCGTGCACCGTCACGTATTGCCCAATCACGAATCTTTACAAAAATCAAATTATCCAAACAATTCAACTCGACTGTCGATATCGTTGTAAAGCACAGCCGATAATTATGATTCATCACTATTAATTATCGTTCATTTGCGAGATAAGTGAACAAATGAATTTTTAGCGGCAATTTTTTTTTAAATGATCGCAAAAGTGAAAAACTTGATTACAAAAGTGGTTCGGAGTTAATTTCGTTAAATTAACCCTTCGAGTACACACTGGGTCATTTTGACCCCACACTGAAAATTAAATCTTGTCGAAAAACGTTGATACATTGTTGAATACGGTCAACTGAATATTTTCGGATAATTTTTCGAATATCGATCTTTTTCAACAAAATTTTATGTTCAGTGCAACAATTTTTCGTCGCCCATCGTTTGGCTTTGAACGGCAGGGAATGTTGCGACATTTAATTTTCATTTTCGTGAAAAAATAATTTGGAGTCATAAAATATGGATAATTTACTGAAACAAAAACTTTAAACGAAAAAAAATCATATTTGCCGGAATACAACGATGTGAAAAACGCCTTGGGTCAAATTGACCCAAATTTATTGGATCGACGTGGCTTTCAGAGAGTCAGAGAGCGTTAAATTGTACAAAATGTCAGAAAACGGGTGCTCGCCCCGGCGCACAAAGTTGAAGAAAATCGAGATTGCTCATAAATCACTCGTTTTCAATTGCATGGAAATATTAAAGCCTGATTCATAGCGACTCGAGTTTTTATTTCATTTTGAATATAAAATCCCAATATTCCTTTGAATGGTTGTGCCAATATCGTAAATACACGAGAATACACAAAACGAAACGCGACACGACAATATTTCCAGTATTTTTCATGCGAAGCGAGAGTACCGCATCAAATAATTATTCGTTTCTGCGCTCGAGACTCTTTCCAACAACGGCAGCATGCCGATTGAAATTGGAAATGAAATATCAATCGAAATTTGCCCGAGAGTGCAAGAACAAGAGAAAAACAGCAGAAGCCACTCGTAACGCTCCAAGAGTCGAGTCATTCGCGTTCGAGGGGTCGAATGAAATGTACGGGCGGCCGACGCGAAAAGAAATATCCAGGGGAATAAAACCTCGACCGTAAGACTGTAGGATTTCGCGACGGAAATGATGTTTTAATTATGAACCACGAACCAACTCATTTTGCTTCCCTGAAGCCTCATTTCTTATATTCCTACCGGCTCATGCCTATTTATTTTTCATTGGGATTCGCCAGCGTCGTACTTTATACGCATTCGAATCATTTGGCAATAAAAAAGTAGCGACTGAATGTTCTTTAAGGAATTGCTATATTAGAAAACGCCTTTATTTAGGGTCCTTTAGAGTTTTCTCCGATGCAGGAAATTTTTCTGACGACGTTCAGATTGTGAGATGTTTAATGTGCAATTTTTAATTTTCCCCATCTAAATGCGTGAAAATTGAATTCGCGTTTCGTGAAAAAGTTGCAAAAACCGAGTTGCCGAAAAAAAATTTATGTAGAATTTTTTCTAAACGCATTACTAAAAAAATTACCTTGTGATTGTTGGCAATGGGAAACCATCGAGTGCCCAAGTAACTTGTGGGGTCGGATTCCCAGCTGCAGAACATTTCAACGAGACCGCCGGGCCTGGTTGGAGGGTTTGCTCGATAAAAGAGTACAGAAGCACCGGCGGTGCGTCTGGAACAAAAATCAAGATTTCTATACTCAGGAATCTTCATTTAATCGAACACTTGCGGAATGCAACAGCATGTGGCATTAAACTATTGAAAAAAGTGGCTTTTTCGAGCACCGACCGAAGTTTTTCTCTCCGGAATTTTGAAAACTCTCCTGTGTCTGGAAGTCAATCGAAATCCAGTAAATTTTTGTCATTGCAATCGTAAATTTTGCCGACAGATCCGTTAGAAATGAAAAATATTGTCCAAATAACGAAAATTTGGAGATTATCCAAAAATATTTAGTTGACCGTGTTCAACAAAATATCGACGAAATTAAATTTTTTATTTATTAATCAATATCAGCTGATTTTTCTTTCTCCCAGACCTGCGAACACCGAAGTCCGGTTTTTTGGTTAGCCGGCTGAGGGATATCGTACTTGGTGGCTCGCGGGCGAGAGGGTCGCTGTAGAATTATTGAGAAGTATAAAATAAAAAGATGGTGAATGTGGAGATGGATGGGGCGCAGGTACGTATAGAGATCTGAGGCAACGGTTAGAGAAAAGAGTGAAAAGAAGGGAAGAACGAGGCGGGGGGCAGAGGAGGAGGAGGAGGGAGGATTTGAGAGGGTGAGGGGATGAAAAAGAGAGGGATGAGATAGAGAAAAAAGCAGGAGAGAGCGCCTTGACGGTGCTTTCACCCTGGGTGAGGATATATAGAGAAATCCGTGGAGCGTTGAAGCTCGCGACGTAGCGTAGTGCGAGCTCGAGAACGAGACAATGGAGCCGCTCGGATGGAAACTGCAGTGCTCTCGGAGCGGCTCGGCATCGGAGCTACCGGGCCCGGTAACTTTTTCTCGTAATTTGTCTCGAATAACGCGCGACCGCGGGAGAGAGAAAGCGTGGAGTGAAAAAAGTAGGAGAGAGAAGAAGAGCACGAGGAAAAATATAGGTTCGGATGCGGAGTCGGAGAAAAGGTCGGGAAGGGGGGGATTGAATGCGAGGGGCGAGGTGGAACGGGAGGAGCAGGAAAATGGGAAGCTGGGCTCGGAGAAAGAGGAGTGCGAAAGAGGCGTCAAACAAGGCGGGCAGGCGTGTGTGTGTGGGTGCGTGTTCGAGAGCGAACGAGAGAGAGATAAACGTTCTGAAATCGAACGAGCCGGCCGCGCGCAGCAGTTTTTCCGCGTTTTTCTACTTCCCGCCCGCGCGTTGCATGCGCACTGTGTGCGAAAAACTCTCCCATTTCTTTTACGGATGGCTGCCTCGAACACTTAGTAATTAAAAGTGTCGATTGTACCTCGTTGGAAGAAGAAAAAGACGCTTTCCTTTCAAATTATATAACATTGCTGCATTTACATAAAAAGCTTATGCACCTGTGTGCATGCAGTACGATATACCTCGAGAAATTATATACGCGAAGCACACTTTGCAAATCATTATCACTCCGCGTCGCAAAAAACGAATAAATTCTGCAAGTCTTTCGTATTTTTCACGTGTTTCATAATTATTCTCGAAAAGTTGGAATATTTTTGCATCACCGAACTTTTCGGTATCTTGCCAACTCTGGTCCAGACTTTTCTTTCTCTTTTGGTTATAATGACTATCGGAGTCGTGATTTCTCTTTGCAGCCATTGAGCTCTGTCTGTACCTTTCGTCAGGATTAATTGGAACTAGAGTCTTGAGCTAGGCATCCATGCATTTCCTATATATATAATAACATTAATGAATATTTATATATATATAGATATTTAATTATATAGGGGCTGCGTTGGTCGGCGCACCTTTCCAACGAACGGGTAACTCCGGAGCCTCCATACAATCTGACAATGACATGAATTTACCACACAGAAGCTTTGCTCAACAGGAGGAAACGAGTTGTTTCCCAACTCAATTAAACTCTCGTTAGTTTCGCCAGTAATCCACGACACAACTCTCGGACTATAATAAAGATACAATTTATTTTCCATACTCTCGTCTAGTTTGAATTCGAAATCATGTTTCAAAAACTTGCACGATATTTTCATATTCCAAAAACAATGACGTTTTTGTTATTTTCAACGTGATTGCATTTAATTAATTAAAAAGTAAACAAGTGTGAATGAATAAAGGTAAAAAATAAGTGAAAATTGGTAAAAAATTCATTAATTAAATAAACTGCGAACTGTATAACAAGTCCGTGGGCAATTTCGATGGTATTGGTCGTTATAATTATTGAGGATGGAACGTACGACAGAGTTGAAATGAAATTCAAGTCAAAATAGAATATTTCGAATTATTTTACTTCCAGTTCGCTTTTCCGTTCACGCGAAAGTTCCTTGGTTGATTTATATTCGATGTGAATTTATTTCAAACGATATTTTTTGGCAAATTCCCCGTCAATTTTCTTCCGCGAGCGTTTCAGTTTTTTTTTTTTCAACTTTTCTCAGAACGTCATACATGTTGTAGAAAAAGGAGTGAAAATGAAATTTTGTCAAAAATCGTCGATATTTTGTTGAACACGGTAAACTGAATTTTTTTTTGGATAATTTCAAAATTTTTGTAATTTTGACAATATTTTTTATTTCTCGCGAAACTGTCAGCAAAATTTACGATTGGAATGACGAAGATTTACTTTCCGAAGAGTCTTTCTACAATATTTCTCGCTGAAATGACAAATTTTTTAGGATTTTTCGAAAAAAAAAAACGTTTAGTCGGACGTATCCAACACAATATCGATCTTTTCCAACAAAATTTTCTTTTTAGAGAGTGAAAAGTGGAAAGCATCGTCCCTTCTTACTGAAATTTATACCGTATTTTTCTTTGCGCTGTTTACAGTGGCAAATTCTTATAACGAAGCCAAAGCCAGTGTACTTTGCTATGGGGCGAACGTGGGCTGTTCCCTTTGACATGAATTCTGTGCATTACCGACACCGAGAGGAGCAAATGAGCGAGACGCTACTTTCATTGTTGATTCAAAGAGTGCGCACTCCTTCTCTCGACACTGGGTCTCCTCACTTTTGCCTTTATTCCTCTTTATCAGAGCCCGTCCAACTCTCTTTTCCTTCATGCTTCGTTTTCCAGCTCTCTTTAGTCTTCTCCCCGCTTGCTGCGATCCTCGTGGCTCTCTGGGGTGAACCAGCCCCTTGCACAGATCGGGGGATGAGATATGGGGCGAAGGAACGAGGCTCGCTAGACTCTGAGAGTTGGACGACGAGAGAACGCGAAAGAAGAGCAAAGGGTGCATGAGGCTCATGGACGAAAGCTCAAAATAAGGGATGAAGAGTGGAGACAGAGATGAAGGCACGCAAATTTATGTTCAGGCTACGAGGACATGGCAAACCCGAATTTGTTGTGCTTTTAGGGAACCGGAAAATGTTTTTTATCAACATTGATCGACGCTAAACTTCAGGCAACGCGCTTTTTTCAACCCTTCGTTAAAACACACTCGATTATTTTGGTGTGCAGCAATTAACGAGTAATTATGATATTGATAATAATGATGATTATTAATTATTATTATTATTACATTGATAATCATTATCAATAAATAAATAAATAAATAAATAATCAAATGAGTGAATAAATGATAATAATGATAAGCTAAAAAATGAGTTAATTTCACATTTCCAAGCGAATATCTTGGTTTTTTTTTAATTGCGTAACAGCACGAGTTTTCGTATCTCGAGTTTTGAATTCCGAGAATATTTGAATTTTGAAAAATAGGATTTTTTATTAAAATTCTGATTATTTTCGTAAATGCAAATTTTCCGCGATTTCCCGAATAACTTAGCTCGTTGTTTTTGGAATTTTCCTGACTGAAATTTGATCTCGAATTGACTCGGCTGCGTCCAGTGCTTTTTTATTTTTCGGAGTAAATGGAAATGTTACGGCTGGAAAGAAAAGTTTGTTCTTCAAAGGAGATCGTTTGATACTTGAATCGACAAAAATCTCGTCGGATTATCGATTTTAGTTTTTTTTGGGCAATGGAAATTGACAACTCACCTCCCAATTGGAGCTCGGCCGATGCCTGTGCCGAATCACCTTCCGTTCTTCTGACGATGCACTGATACATGCCGCGATCTTCACGGCCGATACCGTTGAGCCTGAGGACGTCGGACTGTCTTCCTGAGCCTGGAAGTTGTCTGCCGTCCTTGTACCACGTGATGAAATGAGGACCAGCTTGTGAATGAGATCCTATTACGCAGTAAAACTCGGCGTTTCCACCGAGATGCACGCTCAATAAAGGCGGAGTTATTTCCACGTGAAGAGGCGCCGTCACGATCAATCTGCGAGCAATTTATTTCGATTATACACCCAGTCGAGATGGCAATGAAGTTTGCAAAACAAAATCGTTGCGGCGAGCTTTCGTGATGATTATTAATTGACCAATCATTTGGTGAACGAGTTCGTTGTTAACAATGCGGCATCAACGTTTCCGCAATAAAATCAAATGAAAGCTCACGAGGTCCCAAAAATGATGGAATTTTTTATCAAAATGGGAAAGCCAATGAGGCTTTTGCATGGGATTAAAAATCGTTTATACGCACCGGACATCCGCACTCGTTTCTCCGCCAATGTTGGACGCGGAGCATCGATAAATTCCACTGTCATCCAGGGTCACCGCTTCGATGGACAGGACAGGTCCAAGTAATCTCGTCCTTGGTCCCGGTTGGACGAGCATCGCTTCAGCTTCCGTTTGAGCGTACCATCTGGAATAAAATCAACAGAGTTTTGTTTGCTTCAGAATCGAATAACTAAATAATCTGAGAATCGATTTCCGTTCGGGGGTTTGAGCCCAACGCAACGTGTTTGAGTATAGCAAAAGGTACGACAGTCGAAAATATACAAGCTGGATGGAATATCGTGTAGTAATTGAAACGGAGACGGTGCGATGAGCAAGAAGCGGGGGAGCAGAGAGACGAATAAAACGCACGATTTGAATGCCACAAGCCTCGCGCGGAGATCCGCGCGAATGGCGCCATGGGGGCGAGGAAGCAGAGTCTCAAATTGAAATGGAGTTTGTCGGGAGAGCAAGATGAAGAGCGAGAGTGAAAAGGAAGATTGAAAGATGAGGGGGAAGGAGGAGGAGGAGGGAATTGGAGAGAATGCACATGAGAAAGTTCAGGATATCCTCCGGCCATCATCCTTTTTGACTTGCCACTAACTTCCTGACAATTGCGATCGAGACACGCGCACTGCTCGCACGTCCGCTCGAAAGAGAGTCTATTTCGTCCTGCTCTCATCCTCCAGACATATTCTCCATTTGCCAAAGGTATACCACTGACTTTAAGCAGTTAAAGCGCAAGAAAGATGCCAGACAGAAAGATGGAGATGGGCTGGGGAGCTCGACTAGCAGCGAGCAAACGTCTCCTTCGATAAACGGAAAGCATCTAATGGAGTTGGCTCCCTGGAGCTTTTCCTTTTGCCCCTAAACTTCCTCCAGCATCAATGGTACAAAGAAGTGCAAGAAGCACAAGGATATCTCCGATTTATCCGCCGCCACCTCCCTCGAGGAGGCCAGTACCAAAGTTACGAACTAGCCGATCGAGTTAGAGAGTCGCTATTAGTGTGTGTGTCAGTGTGTACAGAGAGAGAGCGAGCGAGAGAGGGTAAGCGAGAGAAATAAAAGATGAGAAGTGAAAAAAGGATGAAAAACGGGGCGGCGCGAGGAAAGAGTTTGGAAGAAAAGAAAAGGAAGAACAAAAGATTTCTTTTATCCATGGTTTACCTCCACAAGCTCGACACCCTATGTATAAATAGAGAAGCGAGCGATATAGATGCATGTGCAGAAATTTCCTTGGTCTGGCTAACTCCAAAAGCTGCTTCGCTCGGCAATATACTCGTTCGACCCAAAGCAATTGGATTTCTCGCGTATACGTTTTTATCGCTATATATTTACTGCGTCTCTGTACTCAGTGATTAATGATCCTATCGCGAGGAAATGAACAACTATATACACATACAGAGCAGTCCTAAAGTTAGCCAGGAAATTTTGTGGATAAATAAACTCCGCTATTTCTTGTGGATCTGCAACCCCCACTTTTTAGCTGGATTTTTTACGTGAAGAAACATTTGAAAATTGTTGTTCAAAATTGAAACCAGAATTGGTTGCACGATTCTTACGATCGATCCACGGACGCAATTTGACAGTAGAAAAAAAATTCACACGGAACCTTTTTTATGCCGTTCTGACCTGAACACATTTTTTTGCAACTCATAAACGAAAAGCGACTGCAATTTACACGGAAAAGTTGAAAATTAGAAATTAAATATATTTAAATTCTTAACATCAGCTAATTTTTCTTCACACGAGAAAATGGTTAGTTTCAGTGTCAAGAATGTTCAGAAAAAATGATTAAACAATCTTGAATAAAGTAATTTTGGGATACGTTGAGTTGCGTGAAAAAAAAATGTCACTATAAGTGATTGCTCTGCAATCCGGAGTAGGCGTGGCGTGCCCGATGCAATTTGGTTCTTATTTTTCGTAATTTCTGAGTAATGATAATTAAATTAATAAATAACCTAATTGAGGAGTTGCACAGAGAAAAAAAAAACATGTCTGAGTTTTGGTTCGTTGAAAATTGCACGATTTCTGTAGAACTGTGAATTTGAGACGATGGCATTTGTGAGATTGTGTGTATTTGATACAACAAAGACTGAACACATGGGCAAGACGGCGTCAGAATTGGGAGCCAGGATCGGAAGGAAATTGGGAAGATGCTAGCAGCTTGCAAGAATTGGAGCTTGCGTTGGAAATTGCAAGAAGGATATTAGCGAGCTGAGAATATCCAACGCGGTGGGCCGATTTGTATAAAGCAGAGTAGGCACACTGGGTGTAAAAGCGAAGAGATGTGTGTTTTATCGTGGGCGTAATATCCTTTAGTCCGCGTGGACTGAAACGCATTTATTGTTCTTTCGCTGATGGTTACTGGAAGAGAAAGCAATATTTTTTGTTCGTTTATAGAGGTTCGAAAAAAAGTGCTGTTGCAGAAAAGAGAAATTCATTTTGCTGCACTCTCGGTCCAATATCTCTCGCTCTCATTTTCTCCTTGCTCTCTCATTCTCCTTTTCTCAATGACTGTCCCATATATCAAAGCAAAGCTTCCTGCCTTGTGCGACCTTGCAGCACGAAGTACCTTATAAAAGATCTATGTCCTTTTCCCTCTATAATAATAGCAGCTCTGCATCCCCCCAACGGATATTCCATTTTTCGTTTTTATTTCGTTTTTTTTCTTTTTTTTACCTCCATTATTCATTTCTGATGCTTTTGCGAGAGCAAAGTACGAAGCTAAGAATACGCGTGCGACGATGTACACAGAGAAAGAGGGAGATGAGGGAGGGAGAAAAGGAAAAAGATGCAGGAGCCGTCAATGTGAGAATCAAGATAAGCTCCGATCGTATAAAACTGAAAGGTTGTAAGAAGTCTGTTCAATATTTCCACGCCGGTGAGATTTTATCTTGGCTGATCGAGCATCGTATAGCATCTCGGCGGGTTGTCAACGTCCAGACGAGTCGGCAGCGCAGAGACAAAAGAACAAGAGGAACAAAAGTAAATGCGATCAACGTTTCTTTTTATTTCTTCTTGCTCTTCATTTTTCTCACACTACAAATTCGTTCTCTTGCTGTTTCTCGGCTTCTAGAACGCACGGAATCTGCGAGAATGCCCTAGTGCACTCTTACAGCCTCCCTCAACCTATCCAGAGACATCGAGAGCTTCCGATTGTGCCACTCGAGAGATTTCACGACTGAGTACCTTCCACTTTTCTGCGATCAAAGTCTCCGACGAGAGCATTTGCTGTTTCTCGCACCACTTTCTCCGCCCGCGCTAAGACCTGCTCCGCGCGTCTTTATTTCGCCTTTCGCCATATCTTGTTCGTTTTTTCTTCATCTTCCCGCCACTCCAAATCCCACCCACCCCTTAATCTTTTCCTTTATTTTCATGGAGCTCGCGAGACTGCTCGTATATTTGATCCAATTAAGCTTTCTGCTCCGATCCACTCGACTGCAAATCGTCCTTCATTTTTGTTCGAATTTTTAAAGCATTCCGATAACTCCTGGCATCGTTAAAGTTCAGAGAATGTTTGAGACTCAAAATTGCACGAAAAATCTGCTTCAAAAATTTACTCAGAACCAAAGATTGACTCGGCTCGAGATTCAACTTGAGTGATCGCCGAACCACCGACATTATTGAAGAAAAAAAAACATATGGTGTGCAAAACCCCATGGGGTTCGGTCTTGGTAGAGTGGACGACGTTGAATAGCTCGTTGGTCTAAAACCTTTTAGTTAGAGGGTTCAAAGGGGGTGGGTTAAACTGATCCATGGACTAGGATGAGGTGAGTTTTCATCTCTCATTTTGCTCACTTCCATAAATCCGGTAGTTTTACCGTGAGCAGTAAAGTTGGCGAAAGCACGTGGCAACCGGAAGTTATAGACAGTGGTGCCTAGTTGTTTTGGTTTATGAAGGTAAGCCTGCGTATCGTGAATTTCTCTATATCGCTCTCTGCGGAGCTTTTTCCTCGAGCTGTTATCAGGCATCAATGCTCTCGCAAAAGCTCTGCACAAGCTGGAAACTTTTGGCTCGGATATAATGCCTCGTGTTAGCAACATTTATTTCAAAAGCTTCATATTTATTCGACGTATACGTTTCACCCAGGTTTCCGTTTCCCTTTCGTTCGTATATGAAAATAAATGAGAGTCCATAAAGATTCCACCATTTCCTTTTAGGATTGGATCCTCCGGAGGCTGTAGTCTCGGGGAATTCCGGCGAGCCAGACCTTCGCAGAAGTAACATTCCCAAGCCACCAAATCACTACCAGATTTCTTTAAACACACTACGAGCACCCTGCCGAGGACCCTTGACAAATCGTCCCTCCTTCTTGTAACACGCTCGGCTTAACAGTTATCCTTTATCCCTGTTTCGTGAAACTTTAATGCCGGACCATTATCCCGCGCCCACGATGCTCCTCCACGCGCTCCACCATGAATTCTACATCCTTTCCTCATCCCTTCGCCACCCCCTATTTCTTACCTCGTGGGATTAACAGCTTCTCGTTACTACCAACTTCACCTCAACCCACTCAATCCTCCAAAACTCACCTGTATTCTGGCGTCGGACACGCCTTCGCCACGCACACCAACGACGTCGACTCATCTTGCGCCACGTGTACCACCCCCGAATGCTCCAGTATTTCCGGCTGTATTACGCCTCTGTGGTCTGTCGACAAAAAATCCATCAATTTATTCCTTCGCTCAAGCCTTCAGACACAATTCCACGCAAAAAAGTTTTCCAGGCCATTGGCACTGGTGCGCACCGAAGTGCGGAACACTGAAAAATAAATTTTGTCAAAAAATGTCGATATTTTGTTGAATACAGCGAACCAAATATTTTTGCAGGATAATTTCAAAATTTTCGTTATTTCGACAGTATTTTTTATTCATAACGGAATTCTCAGCTAAATTCACGATTGGAATGACAAAAATTTACTCCTCGAAGACACTTTTTAGAATATTCTTTGCTACAATGACTCAATTTTTGTGATTTTTGAAAAAAAAATAAACGTTTAGTCAAACGTCTCCAACAAAATATCAATATTTTCCAACAAAATTTTCTTTCCAGTCGAATTGAATAATTGAAAAGACATTAGCAGCATTTTGATTGTCTCAAGGATTTGCCTTCAATGATACTGAAAAATCACATTTAGGGTAGAAACGTGGTACAAAATATAATTGATCATTAAGAAATTCCCATACATTTGGCAATCGGGTCTAATTAGGGATAAAAAAACTTGCCTTCTATCCTTATATTTGCAGGTGAGCTGACAACGACTTGTCTCGTTAGTCGATGCATTGTTCTGCATCTGTAACTTAGGAACTGATCGCTGAATTCGAGACTGTGAACCAAAAGTTCCCCCGTTGGGAGAAGATGAAATTTTCCATCTGCAACAATCGAGGAATTGAGAAATTACATCAAGTACTGCTTAATGACTGGGACGGGAAAAACACGATGTGTATAATTACATTTTTTTAAACTCATTTTTGTTAAAAAATGGAAAATAATGAGGGAGCATATGCAGCGAAATTTCATGGTCCTCGATTATATCTCAAGTTTTATTTGACTCCACGTGGATAATTTGTGGTATATATGAGGGCATTGGTATCTGGAAGCTTTGTTGGAGGTTCACCCGGAGTAGATACATTGCCGGAGAGGGTCTTGTTGGAGATAAGCGCATGTTGGCTGATCCTTGTGCGAGTGAGAGATGCAAGTGGGCGAGCGAGAGAGGCTGAGAGATGGGGAGAGGAATGAGGGGTACAGAACGTGGCTGATTGTTAAAGGTAGATTGGGCCACTAGGATACACGTCAGATAGGAATGGTATTACCCTCTGTAGAGCCCTCCCTCGTACTGTCCTCGTTGAATACATGCGTTTGGATGAATGGCCCAACTATCCTAGTTCCTGACTGATTTTGGTCGTCCTTTGTAGAGGACGCATCCAAATTGACAAGCAATTTTCAGAGATTTTTTTTCCAACATGAATATCGTTGAAATTATAAATGGCAGGAAATAGTGATCGCTATCATCACCCACAATGTTGCAAAGAAAAGAAAATTTTGTTTGAAAAAATCGATATTTTGATGGATACGTTCGGTTAAACTTTTTTTTTTGAAAAATCACAAAAATTTGGTCATTGCAGCGTGAAATATTCTAGAAAGTCTCTTCAGAAATTAAATTTTTGTCATTCCGATCGTCAATTTAGCTGACAGTTCCGTTAAAAATCGAAACTATTTTCAGAATAATGAAAATTTTCCGAAAATGTTTAGTACATCGTGTTCAACAAAATATCGACATTTTTTGATAAAATTTCATTTTAAGTGTGCCCGTTTCATTGAGAATTTGGTCCAGAATTAAGGGAGGTAGAAACATGTTGTGGGGAACTTTTTTGTAGATAATTTTATGCTCTACAAAATCGATTCTATACATTTTTGCTCTAACTCTAGCCGTTCCAAGAGAAAAACGTGATAATCATGAACGAGAACGCTGACCGAGGAATAAGTCTATAAAAATGATGCGAAAATCGGTTCTGCATTCTGGTCTTCATAACCAGCCGCTGATCTTGGTTTCTCTTGTATAAAAAAGTATAAAAAAAAATCTATAACGAAACATCCGTTCGACCGCAGATTCGGAATTATATCGAGTCCGTTTCCGGCCGAGAGGGAAATGGCCGCGTGAGAAACAAGCGATTCAGCATGAAACCGAATCAGACTGTAACGAGGCTCGGAGCTGAGCGTTTCCGATCGTGGTGTCTCTTACCAACTTGCGTTACGACCATTTCCGCTACCTTTTCCCATTTCGATTCTCAGCCCATCGCCTTCTCTCGTGTTACAGCCAAAAACCGTGTTCCTCATGGTGAAAATTCCGCTGCTTCGTTGTCGTCCATTTCCAGTCTCTTTACCATGAAATTTCCGTTCATCGCTGTCACGAAAAAATCAGTTATCGTGCAGCAAAGAAAAAGTTGGCATCGCCAGTTTGTTCTCAATGATGGGAATATATTCATGAGCAGGAAGGGAAATATTCTTCTGATTAGCTCGGTCCACAAAGGTAGGAATCGATGCGTTATTGCTATGAATAATTCATGTGCAAAAAAAAAAAAAGGTGGACTCGGGACTCGGGATCTCTTTGAGGCACGAAACTGCGAGTAACGATGTAGAAGAATGTTGAAAAGTACGGATCGTTTTTCCTCCAGGTCCATCGATGATGTGCGGAAAATCAATTCAGCAGAGAAGATGATTCTCGGGATAATAGTTGGATGAACATATCGGAACACGGATGCGTGGTCAGGTTCGACGCGCGCGGTCATTGCATTTCGTTTTTATGGCACAGCTCGCGGGGGAGGGCTAATTAAATTCGGGCCAGGATCTCGATGCTGGAGCTGATATTGAATTCTAGTTCTAATGAGCTATGAACATTCGTGTTATAGGATACTCTCGGGCCGGAATCCCGCGATTCCAGTTGATCCGCAAATAACGCGTGTGTGTCTGTGTGTGTTTGGAAAATTTATAGATAATAACTATAGCGCGCGGTAACGAAACCGCGAATCCTTTGGTCCACGAGGTTTATACGCGCTTACGAGATATAAGCGCGCATTCGCACCAATTTGATATATCGTTTGTGCCACCCAAGGGAGCTTCGATAACAAAACAAAAGCAGGCCGTTTAATTAACCTGACACCGCAAATTTTCGTTACAACAAATATTTCGGTGAGCTTCTATTATTTTTATCATAAAATTCCAAAGCATCAAAGCGATCTGGTTAAGAGCTTTTGAAAAACCTTTGAAAGATTCCTGTGGGCGAGAGCCTCGGGAGCTCGGCCATGATGGATATTAAATTTTCCCTTTTCAAATTCTCCGCATTCATTCCGCTTGCCGTATCAGCATGATATTAACATTTCCCTTCGGATGAATGATGACCCGCAAATATAATAGAACTTGAGGGAATTCCCAGGGACGAGGCAACAAGATTTCCTCTTAAAAGAGCGTAAATAGCTTCGTTGCTAGAGCCTGAAGAGCACAAGGTCCCTTAGCCTCAAATTGCTTTACTTTCTTTGGGGGTCAATTCATTAAAATTAATAATAACTAATAGCGCGTACGAAGACCCGAGAAATTAACGCCGGCGAATTGAAACAAAAGCCTCGAGCTCGTACACTCGTTAAAAACTTGACAGCGAGAATATCTTTGATGGAAAAGCCTGCAGAGAGAATTCTGTGCTTTGGCATCGGCTCCGGATCGGCGAATATTGTTCAGGGAGCGAGAGAAGCTTTTCTCGAAGCCATATATAGCGTGTAGCATTGTTGAAGAACGCTGAGAGCGCAAGGAGTTGATAGTGTGCATGAGGAAACATGTTGCTCATTTCCACGATGCCGGAAAAATAACGAGCGTAATATTGTATCAGGATTTTCGTGGAAGACTTTCTCGGCGGTAACGCAGAGTGCGCACCAGCCCGAATTTCTCTATGCACGTCATAGCGGAATTTGTTCACAGGTGTGCAAACATCAAAGCTCGTTTTACGTATGTACACGTCGCGTCGTCGGGCATACTTTGGAGATGGAGAAAAATGCAGGAGGGTGTACATAGAAAATAAGGAAAATGAAAAACATGAAAAGAAAGGATGTGCACACTCTTTATCCTCGCACGTACACGGGCTTATCCGAACAGGGCCTCTCGTTAAACTTGTGCCAGGTGTTCGTTCCTGTGGCGTCGCTCGATATTAAATTATATTCTCCACAGCAATGAGAAACGCCTCTCGCGGTGATATAATACCGTTTGAGACGAGAGTTTGAGGGCTCGATGCGCTTTCACGAGAGGCAACTTCTCGCACAACCCTCCGCCTCATCCTTCTCTCTGTATCTCTGTCTATGTTGAAATATGTATGTGAATAATATGTATATATATGGATCCAAAGCTTTACCTCCTTGAAGCGAGGGATATATGTGAAAAGAGGGCTCTTGCAGCCAGGAAACGACTCGCACGAGATCCTTCGCGTGACTGGGCACCACGCAACGCAGGACCGCTGTACAGCCTCTCGAAACCCCTCTCATTACTTCAACCTCAGGCTTGTACGACTGTGCCACAACTGCGAACAAAACAAAACATCACGTTTCTATTTTACACTGAAATTTGCAAACACTTTTGTTTTACAGAATAACAAACGTTGTGGCTGCAGCAATATTAATCATGTGATGTCTAAATAATTCTCATGTTCGAGTACAAATTTGTCACATTAATTTCAATTATATTTCGAATCACTCCAGCAACATGAAAATATGGCATTTTGTATTTGTTTTTTTTTTGTCCTGCCCGAAATCAAGTTCGATAAACCCAAAAAATGCAAAATCCAAATAAATTACGAGATCGGAAGTTTAGAATTTTTGGAAAACAACAAAACGTCGAGTTTGGGGAAAACCGAGTCTCTGAAATTCTGTGAATCAAATAATTTGATAATAATCGTACTTTTTTGAGTGGTAGGATCGATTGGATTCGCCGTTTTGCTATGGACGTGGTTGTTCTTCATTTCGGTCAAAAATTCTTTTCAAAAATGCAATTCTTTTATTAAATTTTTTTTTATTTAATTATTCCGCTAACCTCGGGTCATAAATGGTCGGAATTTTGGAAAATTTATATCGCCGGTAAAGTTTAACGAAACGGCGTCAACTTGGGCTCATTTTTATTGTTTTTAATGCAGGATCACGTGAACCTGGAGCAATTTCGCTGCAAGTCGAAAGATTAGTGGAAAATGCGGTGAAACGATGAAAAGCGGGAGAATTAAGAGAAACAGGCGCGGGATTTGAAGGCTAGAGTTGATTCGATTCCATTTAGAACGAGTTTGAAATGCTCCAACGAACTAAACTCCTTTTGTTTAAGAAAAAAATGGAAAAGACATCGAAAAATATTTCATTATAGCTGAATTTAGCCGGTTGAGAATAACACTATAGATGAAAATTGGTTGGGCGATAAAAACTCGTGTAGGTACAAATGTAGCGATTTACTGGGTGGATTTTATTTGGTAAAATAAAGTTGTACGGTAGTGCGAAGCAGATCGAAGCTGCGGGAGATGTTTCGGGGCGTAGAGTCAAGATGGATAAGGGTAGATCACATCTCGAGATTTCACAGCAAGGCGAGAAAAGTCAGTCTTGTAATATCGGAGAGAGAGTACGAGACGAAAAGGATGTTTTTCACTTTTCTTTCTCTCTCTCTTTATTTCTCACTTTCTTGGGTTATTCGAAGCCGGTGTGAGAATCCGAGAGACGATTTGAGCGCCGGCGTCTGGTGACGAGAGGTGTCGTGGGAGTCTGTCGAGGCGTCGAGGCGTGAATCGCACGACGTAAGGCGTAACGAATGTTCTCTTCTCTCTCTTTCCCAGGGATCGTGTGCTCGTAGACTTTTCATACACACGTATAACTCGTCTGATAGTGCGCGGCGTCTCTACTTCGCCTTTTCCACTTTGTACCGCGTTTCCCTCACCGCCCTCCGCCTCTTCGCCCTTAACGCTCCACAGAATTCTTTTTCCGCGGATATTATTTACGTGAAAAACGTCACGAGAGAGCGGAGAACACGAGCTTGACAATGCGATGAAAAAAGACAGAAAGGAATAATAATAAAAAAGGAATAAAAATAAAGCGACAATAGGAATAAAAATAAAATGGATCTCCAAGTTCTTGCGGCGCATTTATGTATGTACGTGCGGTGACAAACTCTCTTTCACAAAAAATCCCATGTCAACTGTGTGTACACGAGATTTTCCCTCGTGACTCGTCGTTCTCAATTTTTCACGCATTCTTTCTCATACATGCCATTTCTCGCAAGACAGCGGAACATTCTTTAAGATTCCGTTGTTTCGGGTTTCCACGAGAACGTTACGAGGTTCGGGAGCAGCCGAAGAATTATAATTGCACAAGCAACAAAAAGGGTATTTGCGTGTAATATTCGCGATGAAACGCGGAGAAAAGAACGAAGAAACGACAAAACGAGTGGTCGCGCGCGGTAGTGAAACTTTTTATTTCTGTGCGTCGAGTTCGCTCGGTTGAAACGCCTTGTTTGCGGTCAGATATCGGAACAAAACGTGTGTGGCAAACCGGAGCATCGGGATTATAAAAATCTTGTAGATGAACGGGTGGATTTGTGTGGGTGAGAGCCGAATGGAAATTTCTTTGGTTCAAACGGACGAAAACTGGGAGAAGTAAAGTTTTAATTAACGGCCACACGTCCGGACTAAAGTTTATGACCACGCAGTGCTCCAGTGAGGAGGAGAGGACGGGGCAAAGAGGCTGCAAACCACAATATACCTCGCAGCTCTGTACACCGATAGCGGTCCTCGGAAAATCCCAAAAGCTGTGCTGGTCCACCATCAAGAGAGAATGAGAACGCGCGCGCGAGGGGTCAGCTCTCGTTGCAGATCGGGGCTGCAGCTGCTCCAAGGATTTGCATTCAGATTGCATTTTTTTTTAAAGAGGTAATTACACCAGCGAGCGTTGTACATTTATATATTTATATATATAGCGAACCTCAGCTCGCGCAAAATCTCCGAAGCCAAAAGAGTCCGGAATGAGTGGAACGTATACGGCCGATCTCAACCCAAATCCCAACAGTAAACTTTACGATTTTTTCAAGTCCGCCATGTTTCTCTACGCAAAACATCGCCCGCTCAATTTCAGACGCTTGCTCTTCGCCATGCAATAAAAGTCGGTAATGAACATTATCGAAAAAAAGGAGAAGAAACAAAAAAAAAAAGATTCATTGCAGATAATTTAACGACGAGCATTAATTGGGCTTAACCCTGGAACCGTAAAACCGGGAGTCGAAAACGACTACGAACCATTTCAAATGCCGCGCCCTTTCTCCCTTCGTTCTCTCGTTTTTTATCCTTTTACCGCATTTTTCACCAGTTTTTGGACTTGAAGCTAAATTGCCTCAGCCTCGCCTGATTCTGCATTCAAAAACGAAGAGAATGAGTCCAAGTTGAACTCTTTTCGTACAATTTTACCGGAGATACGAATTTTTCAAAATTCCAGTCATTTGTGACTCCAGAGCTTACCGGAAAGGGAAAAAAGGTTGCCTTTGTAGGGTCAATGGTATTTGCCTCGAGCGCTCGCAGATTGGCTTTTTATTAGCGAGCAATAAAAACGATATTTCCTGAAAAATTCGTCAGTTTTGTGAGTTTTTATAAACGCGATTATCCGGAGAGCTTTTACAGAAGTTTGGAAATGAATGAGAATTTCTAAAAATGGGTTAAAAATCAATAAACGAGGGAGATGAATCGTCGCCAATTAAATGTGGAATGCCCTCGATAAACATGGATGCGAAAAATCTGTTATATTTTCAGGGATCTCGTGAAAGAGAAAGAGGAAGAGAGACTCCGAAGCTGCTGACCCGATAAAGTTCAAAGTTCCATGAGACGAGGTCATGTGCACTCGTCGTTTCTCTCGCTCCTCCTTTGCCGGATATTTCAAATGGTCGCTTCTTGTCTACGTCCAACGAGGGTGGACAAGCCCTCTCGTGTACGATACGCGCGTCATCATCTTTTTCTTTTTCGACCCCGGACTCTCTCCCTCTTTCCTGCTCTCTATTTTTTTTTTTTTTTTTATCGCGGATCGTGGAAATGAGAAATTTTTCATAACCGGGCAGAAAAAATGTCGAGAGCAAATTACGTACTGGATATATATCGTCTGGCGGGCCAAGCATCAAGCTTTATTGTACGCCCGAATGGCTCGTCTATTCGAGCACGTATAATAATTCCCATATGGATCCTCTATGAATAATAAATTCAGAGAGGAAAAAAGTCTTAAAAATTGAAACAAAAAGAAAAAGAAACGATCTCGCATTTTGTTATACCCAACGCAGAACAGCGATGAGAAAGGAAATAGATTTTAAATTGCATATGAATATTTTTATCTCAAAACATACACGAATTAAGTAAAAACCAGGTTTTTGCTTCACTTCTCGAAGCGCATTGTTTCGCAGATTTTCAAAGCGTTGACGTTTAACAAAGATATTTAATGTCATGGCTGTAATCCTGTCACTGTGAATTTTTATTTCTTGCGTACGTCAAATCCGGGAGAATCTTCTGTTAACATAACAAAACGACTTTAATCAAGAGGTTCTTTCAAAATTTTCTACAAACGTTTCTGGCACCAAAACTAACAATTTCTCCCATTAATTTCATTTTTAATTATCTCTGTCTAAACGCGTGTCAATCAAATTCGCGTTTCGTTAAAAGTTGTTGAAATCGAGTTGCTAAAAATGTGTGTTTAGGATTTTTTATAGCCAACAAGGCTATGCTGAAATTTTTTTTATGCGGAAAAAAAGCGACTGCAATTCACCCGCGTGTAGATGGGAAAAGTTCAAAATTGCAAAGAAAATATCTCAAATTCTTAACGTTAGCAAATTTTTCTTCATGGGAGAAAATTGTGAGTTTTGTTGTCAAGAATGTCCATACAATATTATTAAAGAATCCTTAATAAAGTAATTTCGTGACAGTAATACGTTAAAAAAAAATGTTAAAAGTTTCCCAGCAGTTTTCCAGCCTCCAGTCGAATTGTCTGAATAAATTATTAGCCGAGAAAATTGATTTAACGTAATTTATCGAAAAACCTTCATTTATTGAGTTCGTCAAAGTATAAGAATGCGGCTGCTGCAGTAACGTTGCTCCTGAAATAACGAAAGATAAGGGTGAACACACTCACCGGCTCTGACTTGAACGTCACGACTGAGGACTTTGCCAACGGTGTTGCTTGCGACACATCTGTAGGCAGCGCTATGGACGTCCTGTCGAAAGGCAGGAGGTGGAAACGGAAGTAAAACGAGGGTGCCATTTCTGTGTACCCTTCTGACGCCGGGAACGTCACCAACCGGATGACCGTCGGCGGTCCACCAGTCAATGTTTGGAGGAGGACTACCGGATGCTGTGCAGTCGAGCCAGGCGCCGCTCGAGTTTGAGAACTCGACTCTGGACGGTGGCTCGACGATGATACTTGGTCCTCGTAGATGAGCGTCAAATCCGTGGCCACCTACCGACGAGATCGCTACAGCTGCACCTTAAAAAACATACAAAAACCAAATTCATTTTAAACGAATTCAAATTTTACCAGAAGAAATAATTCTGTAATTTCTTCAATTTTCCTAATGTGACATTTGAGAGGTTGAATTACGAAATAAAAATAATCAGAATTCGATCAAATTCTGTGATAACATTATTTGGCATCAAGTATTATTTATTAATTTACACGTGACCTTGAGTGTTCAATAACTCGAGTTCTATTATATTAAAGAATATATTTACCAAATTATATATTGGCAATTGAATAATTCGATAATTCAATTGGTAAATTTAATAGAATTCAGAATGAAAATGTCAAGATGTCTTAAATTTTTGCGACAAAACCCTCGGAAACGTAATGCGGTAATAACTTTCCAAAATATTTCAATTTCGTTTCTGAATTACAAAGAGGAATAAGAAGACACTGGCAATGAGATGGGCGATCCGTTGAGGGCAGAAATAAGCTTTGGGGGCCATAAAACGCACGTGCCCAACTTAATATCGGGCTCCGAGTGGTGAAAAGTCAAATAAATGTTGGACACGATATGAGCACGGTCTATATTCTAAGTATATGTTTGCTGCGTAGTCCCTGGGGGTCGTATCGCGCATGTTTTTGATGCCCGGGCGTTCGATTTGTGCCAGTGACACTTCGAATTTTCTATTTTCACAGAATCCCTCAAGTTTTCATGTCGTGTATCGGGAATTGACGTGAATTTCATTAAAGAGCTAGACAATAAATTAATCGAAAGAATAATCCGGTTGGGGTGTCGCTCGATAATTTCTCAAAGTGTCTAGTCTCGTCGAGGACAATATTTGGTTGGGTGACCGCTTGTACAGCCAATGCTCGAGTTCCCGATGAGTTCCCGATGGAGCTGACCAACTAAAACCCCATAAAAGCATGGCTGCCTGGTGCGAGGCGATTTTCCCACAGTTTCCCTTGGCCATTGTTCAAATTCAACACACAAAGCAAAAAGCGGTAACGTTCCAAGCTCCGGGGACTCGCATATGGACCGGGAAAAAGGTACGAACTCGTAAAAACTCGTGAGACCTACAGAGGATCAATATCAGGCAATGGAAAAAAAATTCAAACAAATTCATTTTGTAACTCAAAAAAAAAAAAAAACATTTCAATTCAGTATTTCCCTTGCAAATTATGGGAAAAAATCTTTTTTTTTAAATTTAATTGTTGCCGACCCCACGATATGAATTATAAATCGACAAAACTCAATATTTTTTGGCTTCAAGCAAAATTGACCCAGACTCACGTGATTTTGCATTAAAAAACGAAAAGAATGAGCCCAACTTGAACCCTTTTCGATAAATTTTACCAGAGATATGAATTTTCCGAAATTGAGCTGATTTATAACTCCAACAGTTCTCCAAAAGTAATTCCAAAAGGTTAACCACCCGTCAATCTGGACCGTGTTTATAGTCAAAAAGATCTCTCATGTCCTTAAAAAATTGGACAGACTTCAAAAGTGAATAAACGGTGGTCAAATGTTCATTTAATAACGGTTATAAAAATCAAATTGCGGGGGTAAACATGGATTAGATGTGTATATGATTTGCACTTCTCGGTAATAGAATATTTTCATGAATGCGATCCGCCAATTTGTCTGAGTACCAATTCGATTTAAAGCAAACTTTTTGCTTGTCTGTACAGTAAATCGAAATGGCATGGTTCGTTTCTGTATAGCCTCTTATACATATATGCTTCCAAGCTGCTATATGTAAATATACAAATGAAAGGGGATGAGATAGAATTTGAATTAGAAAGGGAAGATTCGCGAGACGTATGTGCATCTACATGTTTGAGCTTTTCCTGATTTCGTGTGTGCAAATTACCAATAAATCGTTACGGTCTTTCTCGTTCTAAAGCCATTTCGATGGGATTTGTTGCCCGATAAGAAGCGAAAAGGAGGCATGGGAGGGGGTGGTTGAAGCAGAACTCTTTAGTAAGGTCGGTATTATTGATCGTACGCGTTGATAATTTCAGCAGCGTGGGTGGCTTTTCTATGGAACAATATTGTACGTTTTAGGGGGTGAAATTTTTTTTAAACTTGATTATAGGGCTGACGCGATGATCTCATCAATTTTCCATGGATCGTCAAGTTTTAATGAGGAATCAGTCATCGTTCATTCTCGAGCTTGTGTCTGGGGATAAATAAAAGATTTTCGTGAGGAAAATTTATCTTTTTGTTTTTTCCAAACACTCTTCACCCCGGACGAATCATATTTTTTAGTGGACAGAGTCTCGTTTTTGTTTGCGGACTGATGGAGTGGAAAAAACGATGAGATCGCTAGTTTTTCCACTTTTTCTCATTTTCTTGATAAATTTTCGTGCAGACAGTAAAAATCTTCGGAACGCCAAACCGGCAGTGACATTTCGCGAGCCCAATGGGCCATGGAACTCGCATGCACGGGGAGAGAAAAAATTTCTGTAAAAAGAACCCCACGCTGACGAGATCTGAGAGACATTTGCGAAAAGAGAAAAGAGCCTGAAGGGAGAGCTCAATTACTATGTAGATGACACGTTTTGTCTTCGCGCAGTAGAATAATCTCGATTTCACGAGACCACCGCGACGGGACTGCAGATTCCCTGATATTTTTCTCGGATTCTCCTTTCGCCTTTTCGATCCTGCGTCCACTCGTTTCACTTCGGTGCAACGTACCGGGCAAAATTCGGCGCATAGTTTAGTCATTGGACCGTTTAATCGATTGCATCAATCAGTACAAAAAATATACCGAACTATATCGACAAATAATTCAAATATCGTTCTGAAAAGAAAATTTCGTTTGATACTTTCGACTAAACGGTTTTTTTTTTGAAAGTCCACAAAAACGTCTTTGCAGCAAGAAATATGCTCGTAAGTCTCTTTGAAAAGTAAATTTTTGTCAATCCAATCGTAAATTTTGCTGACAGTTCCGTGAGAAATGCAAAATTATTGTTAAAATTAATAAAATTTACTTAATTGATCGTGTTAAACGGAATATCGACGTTTTTTCGATCAAATTCCATTTTCAGTGCAAACAAAAAGTTGATTTTAACAACAATAGAGTTAATGATCCAGCTAATCGGTCTCCCTTTCCCTCCCGCTTTGAATTACCATAACGATCGGATGAGCCACCTAATCACTTCCGTTCGTGACGAGTTCGGCAAATTATTATTAATCGTATCAAGGCTGGATTTACGATGCGTTTCAACTCTCTCTCTCGATTCACACTCCCTCCGCTTTACATCCGTACAACGGAATCTCTATATATAGATAGGAATGCACTCGTGGCAATACTCCGCGTTTACTCGTTCTCCACGCTCTCGTGCATATGCCGCGCGCGGTTACATTTATATTTCTTGTATAGATATATATATGACGCTACAAATATACGTACGATGGATTCGTACACACATAAGTTTATGTACATGGTGATATCATTGATGAGTATGCGAAGAGGATGCGTAAAATATATCTCTTTGGGTTAGTGTGCATGAGCCTATGCCCGAAGGGGTCGTTTATATTGCTCGCCGTTCATGTCCAGTCGTACAGCGAGGGCAGTGAAACGCAGAGGGGTGGCTTGATCGGAAAATGGCGTGATTTATTGTGATGGGGAAAATTCCTGAAACTGTGTCAGACTCCAAACGAGAATATCGAGATTGCATATATGCAAAATCAGAAAACAAGAAAAAATAAACGGTGACAAGGTACAGGGTCGATGCGATATTTTGTGAGACGGGGATGATTGCAATCAGCTTGTATTTATTGCTCAATTAATTCTCAATGGATACGTAATTTGCTTTTGGTTCAAGTTTATGCGCCGTGAGCCGCAAATTTTTAATTTTTTTTTTTCTCTTTCAATTACGTTGGTGAATGCAACAATCGCGGACTCTCCGCACACGTTTTTCGGCTGATTTATTGCAGATTTTTTTAATGGGAATTTTTGGAGATTCGAATTAAAAATTTGAATTTCCTACATTACGCGAGAGTTTTTTCATTTTCTTTCCGTTTTCTCACAACTTCCGGTTACCGTATCGCTTTCGGGAAAATATTCTTGTCGAATACGAAGTCTGATTTTTCTTAATTGGACCAAAATGGCGAATGGTTTCTTAATTCAAAATCCTTGGAGCGAATACTTCGAGAATCTCCAATTTCCCGTCTGCGTACTTTCCGCATCGTCGAAGACTCTGAAAGCCCGAGACTGAATTTCCATAATAATCGCTGCAAGCTTCTTAGGACGTTAGAAATTTCTCACGAGTAAAGCAAGAGAGAAAGGAAGAGAGCGGGTAAGCGTGAGTGAGTACCTCGAAGCATTAAATATTCAGCCTCTGAGTCTCAAGATATGACCCTCGAAAATAGACTTTAACAACGACACGTTAGCCAGTAAAATTCCCGAGGAGACGCGCTCACGAGTGTAGGCTGTCTGAGCGAAAAGCTCTCGTTCTCCTTTCATCACTCAACCTAAGACTTACGAATTATTTCTGCATCAGAGAACAGCCAACGCATATACATTACCATTTATTTTTTGCCCCTTTCCTGTAACGATAATTTTCCAAACAAACAACGTTCAGGCTTCATCGTTTGAAGATTCTCCGGCTTCAACGTTAAGGACGTTGTACGCTAATTTTCCATCGACAAAATTCCTCTAAATTTGCACCACACAGAGAGAACATATATATCTAGAAGCTCGCGATATTTGTTGATAAAAGCGCGTGTTGAAAGTTTCAATTTTCAACATTAAATACTTCGATTTCTAAATTGTGAAGCCTCTTAAAACTTTGCATACGCTTTTATCAAACATCGAAGCAACTTCATTCAGTTTATCGAAACAACCGTTGGTAAATTTTAAGCGGAATTTTGCTTATTATTCAACAAATTCGGCTCGCGAACGATTTTGTATGCAAGAAAAACTGAAACCAAAAATTTAGATTTGACCGTCGCCATGCAACGCTCTCAACTCGTCAGTGAACGTTATTTAAACGTTCCTTTCACAGGAATCGCTCGCTATTGACGACCAGAGGAAGAATTCACGAGCTACTGCGTCACGGTATCACTCGTCAAGGGAATATGCAACGTCCAATAAAAACGAGCTTATTTCTCTAGAGAACTCATTACGCTTGAAAATCCAGTGACCACCCGGAGGCATGGTTTTGCACTTTTATAAATATTCCAGAGCTTTCCTTGTTTATGCTCGGCAATCCGGATCGGGGAATGGTAAATTCCTGCATTTTATTATTACACCGCAAGGGAATGCAGTTTATATTTTCTCTCAGTTTCTCCAGCAGGATTGGTGCGTGCAGCAACCGAGAAATCAATCAGGGTCAAAATTTACGAATCGTATTGAAAAAAAAAAAATTAAGTCGTAAAGGATCCGGTTTTAGTAAAATGCGACCGTTTTAAAAATCGTGGAAAGCAGAATATTTTTTGACGTCACCGTCAAAGTGCTTTCAATCATTTTGGTCACTTTTAACCAACATTTTTTTAATTCCCCGGCTGAAAATTAAAAAAAAAAACGAATTCCCCCTGAAAGAATTTTTTGAGACCGCCTAAAACCCAAGGAAGTATCGGAAATTTATTTCAACATCATTGCCACGATCGAATTCAAAATACCGGCCACTTTTGGCGTCCCGTTTAGTTGGCGATGTAACGTGACGATTATGTTCGCAAGTTCTTGTTTCTGGCAACAGTGCATTAAGGAAAGAAGCGCATCTGCAACAAGTTCTGGCAAAGCAACCGTTTAGCTTTGGATGCTGTCGGCGAAGATGTGGTGTGTTTTGTCGGTAGGAAAAAACCAGGATAAACGAACAACAGTAAGGGCCTGTATGTGTATGTGTGTGTGAACGCGATACAGACTCGTGCAGACGCCCGAAAGGGATGTTTCGAAAACTATAACAGCAGGAGAAAGGAAAAGAAAGCGGGGAGTTCCGCCAGCAACTTTATTTCGATAGACAGAAAATACTTTTCCAAAGTTAACGTACGAATAAGATAGAAAATGTGCATGTGTGTGTGTGTGTTAGGGATATGTATGGACCAAAGCATGGATCCCCAGATCCTGGTCTACCAAAACTCCTTTTTCTATCTCTGTTTCTCTCTCTCTCTCTCTTGTTCTATCTCTTCTCGTTCATCTGGTGTGCCTTCACGGTGGCCTGCTGGGCAACAAGTTGAGAAAGTTGCTCAGTCGTATACAATCATGACGAGGATCGTACGACACAAGATTGTAAGTTTACACGTCAAATATTTATAACATAAACCTATAAATTCGTCTAACGAGTGTGGCTTTTTCTCACAGAGAATCCCAATTTGCACAGCCAGCAATATCTGTCGAAAAACAACGATGTTTTTTGGGTTTGATTATTTTGACGTAGTGAGTAACATTGAAGAAGGAGCAAATGTTTGTTGGAACGAACAGAACGATTTGACACCAAAACTCCTTCGAATTTATTTATTTTGTATTTCGAAAAATGAACATAAATAAATGGGATAGTAAATTTTGGAATCGATCTAAATTTTCATGTTTCTTTTATTTGCATGATCTGTGACTTGATATTACGAGCACAAAGTTTTATTTGATATTTTCGAATGGTCACGAGGGTTCGAAATTACGAGCTCTTTATAGATTTACTGTAAATCGTTGTCTGGGGAAATGCGATAAAATAGATGGTTAGCCTTGCCAGAGCCAATGGCAATTTTCATAACGTATCCAGACTCGTTTTCGGTCCATTGCAAAAGAACTACGACGATGCTCGCAGAGTTTAAAAGTACTTTTGATCGTTATTCGATTGTGTCTGGTCTCTCGTTCGCTGAACTTTGCAACAAATGTCGAGAGGTACATTCTCTCGTTTTTCAACGTGTATTTGCGACAGCAGACATGAAAAAAGGAGGAAAAGTATAAGGTTAATACTAGTTGATCCTCAGGATTTTCTATTGTTCGACGATTGATTCGTGAGAGTCTCGTGCTATTGATGAACATTGGAAATTTTATCGTCGAGAATGAAATAAAGAAAGCGAGAGTAAAGTTTTTTTTTTGTTTTTCGTTTCTCATAGAAACGCCATCGAAATATACTTTTTTTTCCTTTTTTTTTTATCACGTTCTTTTTTTCTCTATCATCCTTCCCTCATGTACAAACTATTCATCGAGCCAATTCGCAACGCCCCGAACTATCCCGGAACTCTAAATTTCCCTAGAGCACTTTTGCGAATGCAAAACTGCCCCCATCCAACTGCGTATTTTGCATAATTTTTCAACTTGCTTGTTCGCCCCCTCCTCGACGAGACCAACTCGAGAAAAATTTGTGCGCTCTGAAACTTTCACGAGCAACACCCTTCGCGATATATATTTTTCCTTGGCGTATTTTTATTTGGACGACGGAAATTTCAGTCTGTAAAAACTGCTCATTATCTTTGGAATGTCAAAAAGCATTTCCTGCAGCTTTATTTCTGACTGTAAAGTTGAAAAAAAGCCAGAGGAACGAAAAACTCGAATTCGTGGGAAAAGTTTGCCCGGCAGGTAATCATTTCGGATTGTGTTTTGTTTGTGAAGATTTAAAAAAATCTCCGGCGCTTAAAATGAAATAAAAAATAAAACTGACATAAATAATTCGTAATTTTTGTGACTGACGAAAAATGTGGTTAATTTTTGTGCGAAGTAATTTGGCACAACGGAGTAACGAATAATTTGAGAAGAGGCAAAAAAATCGTAGACGTTTCCGGGTTAATCGGAGGAAAGAAAAGTGTGTTCCACAAATTTGAGGCTCCGAGGCGAAATCTGTTTCCGGCGGAAGCTGTGCTCGGACTAATATCCCGAAGAAATTTGTCATTTTTATGTTCTCCGAAAAGTCGCGAGTGTGCGGTAGAACGAGCTCGTAAATAATCGTGTACAACTGGAGAGAAGGGTAGTTTGTCTTGCTGCTTGCGAAAGGTTAAAGTCTGAGGGTTGAAGAGAGCGGAACGAGGAGGTTGTTTAGACGAAGAAGGGTGAGCGCAAATGCCCCGGGGCACCGGAGGATTGTGCGATAGAGGCCAAAATGTACATACGTAAATGTACCGGGTCGAGCGTTTGTCAAGGCAAAGTTTTTTTTCCATACAGGCAACAATAGATTTGTTTAAAAAAAAAAAAAACGCGTTTATTAGAAATCCGCAGGCACTGCGAGGGCTTTGAAATATCGAATTCCTTTTTCAACCCCCTTCCAACCCCAAAATGAAACGATATTTTTATTCCTTCCTGTTGGTCACTACGACCCAACGTTTTGGCCACTCCGTAATCGATTCTTTCTAAAGAAAAACAAAACGTAAAAATTCGTAATCAATTCACTTTCGTTTGCCATTTCAATTTCATTTTTAATTCTGGAGTATCCAGCCCATTCAGCGAAATATCTCGAATTTTTCGTTTTTCGTATCGTTTACCTTGAAACAACAATTTTAATCCATCATCCAGTGCAGACTATTTTTCTATAGACCAAGAAGCAAGTTCCTGAATTTTTTTCAGATTTTTTTAGCGATTCTAAGTGCAGCAAAAAAACGATAGGGCGCCTCAGACCCATGTGTGTCTAGGGCTGGTGCAGTTTATTATGTTTTTTTTGTAGTTTAGTTCACACGTCGACGAATAGCTCAAAAAAATACAATCGATAACAGTAATTTTTGTTGTTTCCTCATTTATTTTTGGATTAGCTTTATGAGTAATATTTTCCTGTCAACTTCGGTGGCTGTTGAGGAAAATTGGCCTGATTGTGAATAATGTAGACCCGCGCCGATAATATATGCAAAGTAAGAGAAGAAAAAACAGACTTCTGATTGTCGAGAGCCAAAGAGGTGAGAGGAGAGTACGCAGGAGCGAAAGTCTTTTTTCGCCAGCGGGCAAACGTGAGAGTGAAACAAACAAGAGAGGATGATAGAGTCTCTGTTGTTGTTTTTTCCTCTTGAAAAGCCTCTTCCTCCGTTTTCTCTTGTCTCGAAAAGTTGGCATGGGCTTTTAGACCGTTTTAAAATGAGACCGGAGTTCATGCACCGTGCTCGTTTTCCTTCTGGCATGAAAGAAAACGCGAGATGCAAGAGGAAAGAGAAATCTGCACTCACTCACTTTTCGCGTGCGCTCTGTTATCGTAGACATGGCCTCGACCTCTTCGCCTTATCGCTACACACGTACCCTTTTTACGCAGTTGTAAGCATCTGAGACAATTGTACAAACCACTGTGTGTCTTTTCCCCCAACTCCCTCTCCCTCCATCGGAATCATTCGTTCCAAGAGCTTTTTCTCATTTCCTATAGAACCTATCCCAAAAATTGAAAATTCTCCGTCGAACAAACTCCTTTGTTTACGGTTTTTTTTTTTAATTTTATGCTTCACTTTTTTGCTTTTCAAAAGATGAAATTTTTTCGCTGCAAAACGAAACGTTTTTCGAGTAAAAATCTGTCACCATTTTTCTGACGAGCTCAAATGGATTTTTTTGAAAATCCATTTACAAATTGTTCGTGCACTGATGATTGAATTGATCAAAAAACTAAATTTTTTTGAATAATTTCAAAATTTCCACATTTTGTCAATATTTATTATTTTTAATGGAACTGAAAGCTAAATTTACGATTGGACAAAAAATTATTGTGCGAAGAGACACTTTCTAGAATATTTCTTGCTGCAACGACAAAGTTTTATTGATTTTTCTAAAAAAGTTTAGTCGAAAGTATCGAACAAAATTTTATTTTCAGTCTGGATAATTTTCTTTCGGGTTTTAGAACACAAGGAGCAGCGGTTGAACGAGACGATTGTTGTTCTGAATGTGTAGTTTGAAAGGTAGTTCCCAAATGATTGCACCGAGTCAGCAAATGTTTGGGAACATAGAAAGGGCCGAATCGAGGGAGAGGAAACAGGGAACCAGAAAGAGAGAGGGAGAGCAAGAGAGAGAGAGGACGCGTGGTGAAGAGAAAAGAAAGGATTGGTGGCTGATGAGCAAGTGTATAAAAGCGTGCAAACGTGTACAAAAGAAGGAAGAGAGAAAGCAGAGCTAGAGATGAAGGAAGAGAGTGAGAGAGGAGAATGATTACTGCATAAAAGAGTGAGCGAGCGAGCGAGATACCAGGAGAAAGACAGAGGGTTGAGGGTGTCGCGGGAAAAGGTGGTGCAGGTGGCCGGATATCTGCGTTCGTGAACAATGAGCGCAATCAATGCGCGACGCGATGTGCGAGGCGACGAGACGGCGGTAGTCCTGGTTGCGGAATCACCGCACCACTATCACGGTCGTCCTCTCGTACGATCGTCAAGAGGGAGAGGGAGAGAGAGGGAGGAGCGGGAGGAAGGCTGGTTTTGTAGTGGAGCTCCAGCAGCAGCAGCAATACCCTTCGACGTCAATCAAACGCGGCGGGCAGTGTACGCGCCACTAGCCCATTGGCCCCGATTGCCTTTTGTCGCCCTCCAGTGTCCGGCGCTTCGTCAGAGTGCGCGATCGAGAGGGGCCGCGTGCGGTGTTTGATGGAAAGAGAAGCTGCACATTCAAACGGACAGAGGGAACACCCGGTGTTGCACGAGCAGGGGAGGTTGATGACGAGACGTGGCAGGATGAGAGGAACAGATCGAGAACATAATGTGATGTGTATGTATATATACATTAAAGCATCGTATATATATGCCTACACGCTGCTGATACATTTATGTAGAGACAGATGTATATGCGATAGTTTTGTCATATACGTATACAGCAAAATAGAGAATCGGAGGGAACGATAGTTACTTATATACAATTGGAGTATCGGACGTGAGTGTAGACATGCAGGGATATTGCGATCTTCGTACTCAACGTCAATGTCCCGTCCAATGGGACGAGCTTCCAACGTTTACTATGTCTATGGAATTCTCCTATCTCTTATACACACAGTCCAATATACAGATATGGTTTATTGGAATTTCCAGCTCCCATCTCGCACCTTTAACCGTTATAGAGGTTACAACGGCTATCAAGTTTACTCGAAATGAGCAGAGACCGGACGACCCAATTTCCAAGGAGCCGTATCACGAATCCGTCACGTGCTATCCAACATCTATTCGTAAACCTCCCTTCTGTCTCCAATGTCTGACCAAACACACGCCCCAACTACTGAAAATTTGTCTCTCCATGTGGCTCTCCTGGGACTTGCCAGATTTCACTTATCTGGCTTGTTATAAGTTTGTACACTTGATCCCGTCACTTGCGCGTGTAAACTAACGGATGAGACAAGGGCTGTGATTTTATTTTTCATTTATTTTGATCGTTACACCGATGGAGCCTCGTAAAGTTGGAAATTTTTGAGAAAATGGATTCGAACGAATCGCAGGCTAATTCGTAGCTACACAATCAACTTTTTTCTCTCACTGCAAAGTCCCATTTGGATGGAACCCAATAGCCCATGCCACTCATTAAACGTTTTCCGATTCTGTTGTCATGTATAAAAAGATGAGGTTATCGGAGTAAACGAAGGGGAATGAATGCCATTGGCATGGGGAGCGCGATACCGGTAACGGTACCAGCAGGTACACATACCTGCAGATTTATGGAGTAGCTATTTTGTCGAGCGATCGTTGCATAGTCGGATTAAATCGATTTTCCCCGCGTGTATTTCCGGGGCGTGTAACTCCCTGTCTGTTCTCATCGCTCCAAAGCTCCCAAACCCGCGAATGCTGTATCGTTCGACAGGCGTAACAGCTATGCCTCCGATGCTTTATTCATTGTCTATATAAATATGTACATACATATACATATCCAGCACATAAAAGCGCAGAGACAGTATAAAATGTGAATTTTTCGTAATACCTGGCCAGCAGGCTCGATAAGATCTCGTGGCTCAGCTATCGATCCTTTTAACGATCGTTTGAGCATGACTCTGCGTTTCGCAACAATATCGCGATTGCATTTAAATCGTCATCGAAACAAAACCACCCATTCGTGCTTTCTATTTCATAGAGATCTCGTGTATATGGATTCAGATAATACAGCGCAGTGGTTAAGCCCAGTGTGTGTCAGACATTGATCAACTTTTCGTTGGAGTCATTTGATTATCATTTGATAGACTATCTTGTCATCAAACCAATTGAAACAAGTAGCAACAAACTAAAATAGTCGAAAATATCGCATGACTTTGATGTCTGGATAGAACGAATTATAGTCCTCTGGGGAGCTGGAAAAAGTATGGCTTTTCGAAATTCAATTAAGAGGTCTCGATGGAGAAACAAGTCCATGAAAGCTTTCAAAGATTTTTGTGATGATGAAAAGACGACAAATTGCCGCAGGTGGCTTGCGTTTTGATAATCCAATCACGACAAACTCGCATTCATAAGAATAAGTTATTTCAAAATTGTACTCGAAGATGGTTTTTTTTTTCAATCCCATTTTTTCAACTGTTTTTGCTCCATAGCAGGAAATCCAACTTTCCTATTCCCTTAAGAAAATTCGTATTTGGTCCCTCACAACCTCTGACTCACTTCAAACCAAGAAATTTTCGACTTTTCCGTGTTATTCCAAAATTTCTCAAATTTTTTTTTTATTTTTATTTTCGCGTCAAACACTCGGAGACGTTTTATATACTTCGAGCTCACGCCCCATGCAACGAAAATAATTCACGATATCGTTCAGTTGAAAAAAAAAAAAAATACTCGGTCGACGTTTCTCGACCGCGGTTCCTCCGACGAAATCCGTTGATCTTGAGGGAATCGTGCGTGCATGACCCACGAAGATGTTACATGGAATTTTCATTAGCAGCAGAAACAACTGACGAGTGTATCGAACCATGTAATTCGATGGAATAGTAAATGAAAAGCTCTATGCAAATCCAAGAGCCCTTTGTGAATAGAGATATCGCCATTGAACATATAGATTTTCCGTAGATACATTTGTTGCTAAATTGTGAAATCGAATGGCTATTCTCCCTGGAGAATTTCAACGATTCTGTGTTCGTGTTGATTCTGGAGCGAGACTCGGTGCTTTAAACGCAGAAGGAGCTCGAAGCGCAGACTCCTGGTTCGTTTATCGGGGGTAGAGCTCTACGCCTGGAATTTGCGGAATTGATCGTTCGCCAGAGGCTCTTGGATGCCCACGTGCTGTTGGCTCCAAGAGAAATTCGAGTTACTTTCGATCGTGGGAGGCGGAACGAGGGCGAGGAAAAATATGATGAGCAGGAATGGAAAAACAAAAATATCAAAACACATGGCGGCGGGCACGTGTCGTGAATGATCCGGAGGCTCGAAAACAGTGACTTTGCTGTGGATTTCGTGTGAATATAATCTTCGATCTGAAGCAACAATTGATATTCTCATTAAAAATATTTTTAATCATATCTCATTGCTCTTCACATGATTACGATAGTGGCAATTAAGAATTTTTCTTCATCAAGAAGATGAAGAGCAATTAGTGAAATGAAGGACTATTGATGAAACTCTAGAGAGAGGCTCGGACTGCGAGGAATGATTGGATATTTGGAAAGAAGAATCTTATTAATATTAATCCTTGTGGGACTGACTCAACTTTACGAAAATGAATCTTAGCTGATCTTGGAGGAGAGAAGTTGAGTAATTAAAAGAGTGAAGAGAATCGAGAGATGGGGCTGAAAGGAGCAGGACAGAATGTTCGACCTGAAATGAGATGCTCGAGTACGCAATGCACTTGAGACGTAATCAAGATGATATAATAAAGAGCTCGAATGTGAAGGGAGACACGCCGAGATAAGAGAGTGCAGAACAAAGTCTGGAATCTCTTGCTCACTGTTTCTATGTCTACTTCTTGTTCCTTTTCTCCTTTCCTCTCGTTATACCGATTCCCATTCGCACTTGGTGCTATTCTATTTCACGAGAGGATTTATATTCTCGCGTTATTCAATTCTCCGGTGTGCAAGCCAGGGGTTCTGCGCGGATGGAAAGCACACGAGAAATACGCAAGGCTGGCTGTCTTCTTCATGGGCTAATTCGACGAGCTTAATGACCGCGAGACTGCGATGAGCTTTCCTTGAGAGCATAAAGCACGATAGACTAATCGGATAGTCAAACAAACGAAAGACTCGTTGCTATACACATTTCGACACAAAATATTTTACGAGTTTTATGCAACCAAGTTTACGACGAATTTATCACGGTCTGCAAGTTGATTGAAAAGCTTGAATCTCGTTATCACGTTCCCCCGTCTTATTAATATGAAAAGTGATTTTTTTCAAAATCTTCAAACTTGATTTTACGTAAAATCGCTGCAATTTGTTTTCGTTCAAACTGGCACTCCAGCTACCGCTGATCATCTTCGTTTTCGAATTATGTTTGAATTGCTTATTAGCGATTTTTGATTAATTATCATTTTTTAGTTGCTTGTGAACTTTGAAAGTGGAAAATATGACGAAAAATGTAGTTTTTTGGTTCGGCTTCCCAAAAAAAGAAAATTATCGGATTGCAATATAGCCCAAAACTTATTCAGATTTATGAGTTTCATTCCTGTGAAAGATTCATCAAAATTGGTTCAGTGGTTTCTGCGTGAAGAGGGCACGAACACAATTTTGTGGTAAGATTTATATATATATATATAGATTGATTTTGAATCAGCTTGTACATTTGTGTACACGCGTACGAAAGTAGTTATTGTCTACACAGAGAAACAGAGGCTTCGTCTTCTCGTCTCAATCTTCGGTATTGTGTTACGACGCAACAACGTCTAGTCATAGCAGTAGTTGTCGTATCTAGTATCTCGTTAGTCCAACGTCGACGAGACAAGCAGCAGCGAATGACACCGGTGTATATAGTTAGCGATTTTAGGGAGTACGTTTCTCCGCATGGTCTTCTAGCATGTAACTCTGTGACATACACGTGAATAAGGGGATGGAGTCGAAAGGAGGGGAGCAGTACGACGCCTTGACGCTTTTGTTATTAAGGGGCGTGTAATATTATTGGCGTCGACCGCGACATCTCGTTTTCTTTATACACGATTCTCTGTACATATACATTCGACAGTTACCAAGCGGAAGGGCTTCGTGCTGTTGATTCACTCCCTTAAAATAAACTTGAGTGTGCCTTTTTGATGGCTAGAGCAACCGATGTATGTGCTGCGGGCGTGGGAGGCACGAAAGAGCTCAAGATAAAAGAGGGAAAAGGTCCATACGGAGAGCGCTGTGGAGACTGAAACTACGGAGGGATCGTGAAGAGAGGACACCGATGATTTCCCAAGAGGCTAACGGCAACGACTCCTTCTCATCCTTCTCTTCCATGCCCTCTTCTCTACATCTTTTTTCCATCACTCCCTCTCGCCCTCCCTCTTTCTTTCACTGTCTTCCTCTTTCCCATGTAAAAAAGCTTCTTACAAACTCCCGTAGCTTCTTCCCATTATATAATAACTCTACTAATACAATATATCGAAAATTGTGAATATTACAATTCACAGAGACATTTTTATTTTCGCCTCAAGCTTAAGGTTTCTTCGAGAAATCCTGCTCATATTTCTACCTCGCAGCCCCTTTTGTCAGCCATTTGAAAACCTCATTGCAGACGAGACACATATAAATAGAGTGAAATAAAGTAGAGTGAAATAAAACTAAACGTCGTTCCTGCACGGAATATCAAACACACACTAAAAAGAAAATTTTGTTGAAAGCGCTCGATATTTTGTTGGATACGTTCGATTAAACGTTTTTTCGAGAAATTACAACAATTTTGTCATTGTAGCAATAAATATTCTAGAAAGTCTCGCCATGAAGTAAATTTTTGTCATTCCAATCGTAAATTTAGCCGACAGTTCCATTAGAAATCTAAAATATTATCAAAATTACGAAAATTTTGAAATTGTCGAAAAATATTTAGTTTACCGTGTTCAGCAAGATTTTGACGTTTTTTGACAGAATTTAATTTTGAGTGCACGTTCCATATCCTAAAAAGTACCGCCGCGTAGATATTTTTTTACATTTTTTTGTTCAATCATACGTGTCCGAAAAATTCTACTTCCATAAGGATCTTCGAGTTCCGTCATATTTTCGAAATGATATTATAATCCAAGTTGCGGGGTTGAGGCGCGATCAAAACTACTAAATGAATGTGTCGTTAATGATTTAGTAATTACTTTATAAAACGTGAAATTCTGTGGTTCAGTTTTTATGGTCTGACCATCACTCGCCGTATCTACTGGCTCTCAGTTACGCGGCCTGTTTGTCAACGAGGGAAGTATCGCATTGCCTATTTAGCGAGTCGATGGCGTTCCTCGGTTACTCCTTCGGCCTCTGGTAACGAAGGAACGTGACGCTTTGGGTCAAAGCTCCACATGAAGCTTCTCTCCCTCTGTCTCTGTCATTTTCGCTGTTTCTCACTTGACTGTGAATCCAGAGCAGTTGCAACCTTTGCCCCCGAAGCACGTTCGAGTTGGTGGACTGTTGTTCGTCACACAAGCGAGATAAACAATGTAACCCACATGTATATAAGTATATAGAGTTATCAGTCTCATATTCTTATGGGTATATACGTGTAAGAGCTACAAGTAGTGATTCAAGTAGTAATAGCCAGTATCGTGCAGGCGAGCGAAGCTTTCTAGGGCTTCGGGACGAGGGCACATTTCTCTTCTCTTATTTCTCAGTTCTCACGTCTCCCCTTATCTCGAGACACCAGCACGCCTTCTCCTCTCACTTTCTCTTCCCATATTCCCTCTCGCTCCCTCTCGATCTTCTTATCTTTCTCTGTTTTGTTTCCTATTTTCCCGTGAGTCATAACGTGCCTCGCTCCGGCACGATACTCACGTTTTAGAGGCTCAACTGTAATATGTGGCTGGAGAGAATCGAGAATTTTAACTAGAGAATCGGACACTCGTTCTTCGTCGTGATGAGAGGATCGTATGTTGCATGAACAAGCGAGCATTAACTATAGTCGAGTCAAGACCGTCTAAATGTTTCGTCCAATTTCTGCAGCCACCCTCGAACTGCAACCCTGTAGCAGCGGGTGAAGCCCTGGATCCTATTCTGTTCGATCATTTCAATGAAATGCGATACCCGAAATCAATTAGCAATTAATCGAGAAGCACAAAGGGAGGGGGGATTGACTCAAAAGTTTTTATCAATGGAAAATGGGCCTTTGGCATCTGGAATATTGTTTGCTCAGAAAAAGATTTCTTTTTTTTATATCTTTGGTGCGACAATAATATTTTATTCGTTTATTTCTGAGTTCAACATTTTACGATTACAATTACTTGCAAAATTTTGAAAGGACCTGGAAATGGAAAATCCTCAATGTCATTTTTGCAAGTTGCATTTTTTTGCAACTCATGAACAGCGACTTCAATTTTTAGATGGAAAATGAAAATTAAATATAAAATCGTTGGTTTCGGTGTGATGAATGTTCATAAAAAATTATTGAAAAATCCTGAATAAAGTTAATTGTGATGAATTTTTATTAGAAAAATAAAAATAAGAATTTTTCGAGAGCGTCGATTCTTCAGGTGGCAGAAATGAACGGCGGTGTAGTTGCGACGGAGGCGGTTGAGTATAATCTGGAAACACGAGACTTGATGTTTCAATTAAGCGAGGGGAAATTTACGATTAGCCAAGACGTGTACAAATTCGCCCAAACCCTTTAGAGTCATGCAGGGGGGAAGCGAAGAGTTGCCGGAAAGGTTTCCGTTACGTATGGCACGAGTAACGAGGGGGACAAGTGACTCGAGGGGTCGGTATACCGGATGTTTCACAACTTGTATGAAATACCAAGACGAAAAGTTTTCGGGGATGTTTCTCTCCGATGTACCGATAACGAGACGTTGATTAATGAGACGAGCTCACTCTAGCCACGTTATCAATAGCACTGGACGTTTTGGCTGTGAATCTAATTGAAGAAATCTCACGAGCAGTAATCCACGGAACAAAAATTCATACGAATTCAAATGTTTTCGGAGCTTTCGGATTAAATTGACTCAAAAATCTTGCTCGTAACTTTTCATGAATTTCACGTTCGTACTTAAAGACATTAAGAAATTATTATCACAAAGTGATTTTATTGGGGTGAATCAACTATGAAGAAAAAATTTCAGAGGTTTAGAATTTGGCATAATTTCTTCCCAATTTTTAGCTCTCCCAAAGTTTAAAAAAAAAAAAAAGTGTTTAGAATTTCTTTTGCAGATTAGCCAGAAAGGTTGAGAGCCGAAATTTTGAAAGAAAAATCCCAAACACATTTTTTTGCAACTCATAAACGAAACGCGACTTCAAATTCCACGCGATTGGATCGAAAAAGTCAAAAAATTTGAAATTAACGTCTTGAATTCGTGTCGTCAGGGAATTTGTCTTCATAGGAGAAAATTATTAGTTAAAGATTCCTAAATAAGGTAATTTTGTGATGGTAATACGTTAATGCCAGAAGAAGCAGTTCATTGGATCCGAAGCGTTGTAAGAAACGAGAATGTGCATCTTTAGAAGTTGCTGTTGGGAATAGCGTTAGTAATTACTAAACGAGGGAACCGAAACGAGTGGAGAAAGAGGGAGAAAAAAGAGTTATCGTCAAGATTCCAGAGTGTGAACTCTGCTGGTGTATCTGGGAAGGAGCTTTCGCCCAGGAAGAGAGAAGAACAAGTGTTTAGTGTATGAAGCGCGAGAGAGAGAATAACAAACAGAGGAGAAGAGTCGCGTATAGATTGGACGTGGCGATATTCCACGCTAACGACAGCGAGGCCACGGTAATAAGACGCGATAAGAAGCGAGCTGGCAGAGAGGGCGGTTAAAAGGACAGGGTGGAGGAGGAGGAATGATATCGAGCTGCACATCCTGGCCAAAATGGTTGCAACGTAACGCTGCATGCTTTTCCCCGTTATAACTGTGATGCCGGTAGAGAGTTGGTTTTGTGCTAACACGAGACTCGGCTGCAATTGGTGAAACTAGTGGATTCTGCCAGAAACAGCGCTGGAACAAGCAGCCAGTGGGTGGGATAGAAAGACAGGCCGCGGTCGCGCTTATCAGGGAACGGCTAAATGGAAATGGGCATTGTATGCACGCATAGATATATACTCTTTATCTCTCCCCCCTCGCTCTTTCGCTCTCTCTCTCTCTCTCTCTCTCTCTCGTTTGTTCTTACTCGCATCTCGCTTCCTCTTTCCCAATCCACCTCCATCGGTCTTTCTCTCTCTCGGTCTCTCTATCTCCGTGCTCCTGTACCACGTCGGAATCTCGTTCGAACGGCCAGGAATCCAAATGGAATCTACCACGCGCATTCCACCATCCCCCCACCGCTTTACAAGCCCCAGAGGATAGCGATACAATTCTGCTCGTTTTATCAAAGGTTCTAGGTGGTGAGGTTGACTAAAAGAATAAAAACGACGGTAAAAGTATCGAAGTAGAACAAAAAAGGTTATATCGAACGCTCATTTCGGTGGGAAGGGGTTAACGCTCCCCCGTAACGATAACTTGCAATATTTACGAGCGCTGAGCAAGGATTAAAAAAGTGTATAGAAAGCCAACTCTTCGTATATCCATTCTCGTTTATTACCTGCCTATATACAATGTCTTTCCTTCCACACCATTATTTACAATTGTCCTGGGCCTCTGCTACGGATCCTGCTAACATTTTCAAAATGCTCGTGCGTTATGAAACAAAACAGAGCAGCCATGCCAACCAAATTTTCAATGATGACACTTGTGGAGTGTCAAATCTCAGTTCATTCGGACAATCACCCCTGCAAACGGCATTCTCGATTAAAAAACACGGCCTTGCATAAATTTACTCGCGAAAAGGAAAAACCACAATGAAAACTTATTACCAAAAGTTGTTTTTCATCGAGCATTCGTGTCACTTGTTTGTCCCCTCACTGAAGACTAAATTTTGTTGAAAATGAACGATATTTTTATGGATACGTTCGACTAAATGTTTTTTTGAATAATCACAAAAAATTTGTCATTGCAGCAAGAAATATTCTGGAAAGTCTCTTCGAAAAGTAAATTATTGTCATTCCAATCGTAAATTTAGCTGACAGCTGAAATTTTTTAACATTTTTTAATTTTTTAATTTCCAAGTTTTTAGAAAAAAATTAATTTTCAGTGCTCAATCTGAATTCCGTGAGTGAGTTACGTGAGCCACGCGCGTGCTGATAGAAAAAAAAAGTTTTTCGCATCGGTTCTACATTTCATGACCTCGTTGAGAAAAAGATCCGATTGCTCTTCGCTAATAAAAGCCAAGAATGCATCGTAGTCGCATTTGATGGAAGTAGAAACAGGGCGACGACAAAGGAACGTGAGGACGAGGAGAAAGCGAGAAAGAGAGACGTGCGGAGAGCGGAAAAAAGTCAGTGTCGAAGAGAAATAAAAAAATATCATCAAAGGGGCCGACGAGGCACCGGGGACGCAGGAATGATGTGCGAGAGGAAAAAAACGTAAAAGGAGAAACGAGAAATTTAGGAGAATCCGTGAAAACGAGGGTTGTGCTGTTTGGTTTGGTGAACTTTACGGACGCAGCCACTGTCAAAAATATACCAGCAGCACTATACTCGTGGGTGCCTCGTAGAAATCCGATTCATTGATTGGGAGACTATCATCTTTTTGCCGAAAGCTTTCTATCCCCTACTCTATGGTATTGGAATTTTCCTCTGACAAAGCCTCGCTCTCTCTCCTTTTGCTTTTTCCGCGTTCTCCTATTCTTCGGCATTATCAGGTTCACACTATTCAGAAGAGCGCCGAGCTCAGTGAGTGGAATCTGAAACTGGTAGATCTGAATGATTTTATTCATCGACTCCAATTTACAAAGGATGTCGTCGTCGAGTAGATGAGTGACATGCTAAAGCTTGTGCCAACATGAATTCCTCAAGAAAATATTCGCCGCTATTATTCTGTCCAATTTTCAAGACGAACAAGAAGGAAGCATTGGGAGATTTTGTTTAATTGAAATTCTCCTTTAAGAAGGAGAAATTATAATCTTATGAACCGAATGGAAGCCTCGAAATCTTACGACGACCTAAAGTTCTCCATCGCCGAAGATCGCATTTTATGAATTTCAGAATTCCTTCAAAATGAGGCGATTTAATAATTTGATTGACTAGTTTTTTTCCCTCGTTGCGAAGCTTACAAATTCGTTGTTGAGTGAGAGTTCGAGATTAATTTTTCGCCGACGTTCATCGAATTCGCTGCAAACTTTTTTTTTTAGGCACGGAATCATGAACCCAATGGAAGATTCATTGCACGCTCAACAATTAATTTTTCACCTACTCGATGCATGCTATATTCGCTGAATTTAACCGGGACGATTGTAAACTGCACGGGGAATGCAAATTTGACCGCTCCATTAATTTCAACGCGCTAGAATTATTTTTAATTTCCCTCTATACGTTTCTTGTTTTTTTTTTTTTTTCATACACAAGTACAAATTAACACTTTTAGAGGAGCGTAATGAAACGCTCTAGTAAAGTCGTCAGCAGTACTTTGCTTGACCCTTGTACACGAGTCATGAGGGACCTCTCAGACTTCATTGGCTTATAAACGTTTCACTGTTCTTTGGAAAAAAACGAGAACCGTGCAACCCAGAATCTTCCAAACACTCGTCCATTCATAGTAATTCAAATTTGACCTTAAAACTGTTCACAACTCTGAAAAATTTACCATTACGACTGTATTCGGTAACATATTTCCTAAAAAGTGAGTGAAAACTTCGATCGACCGTTTTATTCTCTCATGAACATTAATAACAACGTGGAATGCTAGTAGTCGACATAGATCGTTCAATTCTGAACAGAAAAGTCCTCTTGGACTTTCGCGTGCGAAATACGGATCACGAGATATCGTTGAGTCGGTTGTCAGCCAATCCAGCTCGCCCTGGTCCACGCCCACTTTGCGAATTCGGCCGACCGGATTGGCCAAGTTTCATCGCTCAATATCTCTGCAAGTTCGTGTCACAGAATAAAATGGCAAAGGACTTTTCTCTGTGGAAATTCTTGACCTAACTACTTTTTGCGGGATAATAAGTTTAAAAAGAATTTTTTAAAATTCCAGATGGCACGAATCAGAAGAAACGCGTGACGCGAGAACGAACGTACGAATCCTTTGAGCTTCACCAGGCCGTTACGAATGCACTTTGGTTTTCGTAATGAGTCTGCGGTACTCGTGCACTGGATTATGCGAGATGGTCTCTCGTGACGTTGGCAAAATAACGAAATTCACGTTTGAACTAAACATGCTGGCTAATCTTGCTTGAATATTGAATGTGATGATTGATGGGCTTTTGGCTCAACCATCAGGACATTTCTGATTGAAAACGAGTAGTACTCAGTTTTTATTTGTCTATCTACAAATTTGGTGCAACACCCTAGGCAAATCGATGGTTCACGACTTTAATTGATTAATAGCGCTTTCAGCATGCGCCACGGAATAACGTACATTTTCAACATGATCAATATTTTACTGTGCATTCAAACTTTAGCACACATGCGATGAATAATTAAGATAAAATCTGTTTCCACAGCTGAAGGTGTGCTCCACATTTAAAAAAAACTCCATAAATTGTTCTCGCTACAATTTTTTATTTTTCCAGGTCGTGACTGTTCGACCAAAATCGGTTTGATTAGTGAAAAACTTACACTGAAAATCGAGTGTTGTCAAGAAACGTCGATATTTTTTTTGACCACGGTGAACTTAATATTTTTGAATAATTTTCAAAATTTCAATAATTTTGACAATATTTTTCATTTCTAACGGAACAGTCAGCTCAATTTACGATTGAAATGTCAAACATTTCCTTCCCGAAGAGACTTTCTAGTATTTTTCTCGCTGGAAATGACAAAATTTTTGTGATTTTTCATTTAAAAAATCGTTTGGTCAAACGTGTCCAACAAAATATCGATCTTTTCCAACAAAATTTTCTTTTCAGCGTACGATAACAAGTTAACCAATAAACTAAAAAATGTTCTGCTCAGGGATTGTTAAGCTTGAAAGATCCGGAATCTTTTTTCACCGAGAAGAAAAAACTGATTGAATTCAGTCAAATTATCTTCGTGTATTCTTCCATACCGTATGAAATATTTCAAAATTTTTTTATTTCAGGGCATTAAGGGAATGTCTGGTTGGGATATTTTGACATCGTATATATTGCCAAAAGGTACATGTCCCTGATGGGAGACTTTCGTGGCAGTGTTCGGTGAGCATGCCACGTATTTCGTAACGATGTACGAGTGGGATTGTACATAAAGAGGCGCAGGAAGAAAGAGGAAGAGAGGGATAGAAAAAAATTAGGAGAAAAATAAGGAAAGCCAGTTGTGTCATGGGACGTAGACGGAAAAAGTGAAGCTTGGAGAGGCTTTCGACGAACAGGAAAGCTGTTTCTCTCAAGGGACAGTAGAAAGATCGGTCGCCATGACAAAATTACCTGACCGTTGTTTTCTCATAGTTTCTTATCCCACCAGAACGTACACATGTATATCGAGGTTGACAATGTGTGGAAAGACAAATATATATAGTGAGTAAATTTCTCATGAAACTGAATAGACCCGAGGAGCTTGGTACGTAAGCAAGATATAAATTTTTCCTGCTGTCTCTTCCAATTCGACCTGCCCAAGCCCAGGGTGTAATGCACGAAACGGAAGCAATAAGAAGCGGGAAAATTCTTCCTGTAACGAAACAACGTCACAGAGAGTGGATTTTGAAACGAAGGGACTCAGTCCAGAGAAATAGGCACGAGGTGGCTGCATGACGAAGAAATCCGATGGAGGGAAGAGTGAAAAAGAGCAGACGAGTATGAACGACGAAAAATTTAGCAGTAAGCTCCTCGAAGAACGAAGCTACGAGAGGAGCGAGGCATAAAAGTCTGGGCAATTCTCTTTGGTATACGCGAGGAAGAGAAAAAAAAAGAAGGGAAAAAGCCACTGGTCTCGTGACGGTTCTGTGGACGTTGCTCGTTTTATGTACGCCTCTTTGACCCAACCACAACGGTACAAAAGAACAACCTATTCCTCTTCTTCAGCACTGGACAGTAGCTGGTCTTTTTAATGGATCTATAGATATAGATATTCTATATATACTCTTTCTCATTCCCTCTCCTTCGTCTTGATTTCCAGTCTTGTCTCCCCCGTTTTTTTTTCGTTCCCACAGTAGAGAATCCGCTCTTGCAACAACCGAGAGTTTCAACCCTCTCTCTGGCCCTTCCCCGCTCCCCTGCATCGTAAGAGCCTCATCCTCATCCTCGAGCGTCTACGACGTCGCGTCCGCCACCCTCGTCCTTTCATCTCCGCTGCCTCATCTTTCTCGTCTGGCTTTTCTTCCACGAGTACGGACTTTTGCCGCTTTCCCCTTTCCTTATCTACTTTCTCCCAAAGCGCCAAAGCCCTTCTCCCTTTTCTTCGTGTACGAGCTCCCAGTAAAGTTTCCATCGCGCATTTTTCCTCCCCCCGCGCTTCTTTCTGCCGAGTAAAACGCGACAGGCCAAAGACAAAGGCTCCAGTCCGCGAGTACGAAAGAATTCTCTATCTGCGAGGAAATCTCCACCGAAATTTTCGAAAATTATAGTCTCTCGAGCAGGAGGAACGAAGCTCGGTATTCGGACTTCAATTATTCAGAAAATACAGAACAAAATTCCGCCTCCCTTAACAAACTAAATCTCAGTCTCAAAATAATATTCAAAAATATAAACACAACAAATATTCAAAATTTTTATTGATTGAAAAATTCTTCAATTCGAACGACATTTCCATTTTCGAGCCCCAAGACGAACTCACAGGGGGAAAAAGCATGGAAACCCGTGAAGTGCAAAAGTACCACGAGTAGATTCTCCATATGAAGAATAACGTAGCATTCGGTAGTGAAATTGCACCTGGTAGAGTGTTGGCCACTTTTCGATCCAGAAAATATAGCCATAGAGATGAGAGATTGAAATGCTTGAAAAAAAAACGGTGAGACGAAACGATTGAAATCACAGAGAGAGAGAGAGAGAGAGCGCGCTGTGAAGATGAATAAGTGAGGCAGGGACGTCGAATGGACGTAAAATAAAATACAAGAGGATCGTATCTACGGTGGTGGAATAATAATGATTTACATAAATCCGTGAAACGTTTGTATTCCCGTTTGGCACGCGATGCTGGACGGGAGGTGAGGGGTTAAGAGGTGGAGCTGGTTTACCAGCAGCATTGAGAGAAAGACATAGAAAAGCGAGAGTGAAGTGAAAGAAAAAGATATATCTACGAGATTTCTATTGAGGGATCACGTTCTGACCATACAAATGGTATCTCGCCTTTTCTTTCTGAGTGTATGGGGGTGGCAAAGGATTGGAAAGAGAGCGAGACTCTCATCGCCATTGAGAATGCCAAACACGGTGCGCCTGCGGCACGACAGATAGGGCTCGGAATTGGGGGTTGTACGCGACAGGGGAGAAGAAGGAGGAGCATGTCGAAGAATGTGAAGATTGTGAAGCGAAGACGAGACGCGGAGCGAGCAGGATGGCGAGCAAGGGGTAAAGGACAAGAAAGAGGAACGAGGAAAAACGTTGAGATGCAAAACAGAAAAGTGACGTTGAAAATTCCGTGTCGTAAAAGGGAAAATAGTGCAGCTGTATAACGGCTGGATGAGTGCAACGATGAGGCACGACGTCGGGGTGAATTCGGTCGAATACAGAAAAGAGCCAACGCCGCTGCATCAAGCGCGCCTGTTTCCTCTCTTTCTCCTCTCTGTTCTCGTATGGTACTTTGTACATGCAACATCGCTTCATGCCACATTGCTCTGTGAAAAAGGCTACAGAGAATGACAAAGAGAGAATGAGCGAAAGTGTATGGGGAATCCCATACAAAGTCGTACGATTTAGGATTCTAAAAAATTTTGTGCTGATTAAACGAATAAAACTTTTTTTTTTCAAATTTCGTATATTTAATTACGAAATTTCCGCGAATCACGAAAGAGTTAACGGTTGACGTGATTGGGGTCAGGAAAATCCCCATAGGATTGTATGGGGTTGATGTGGAAACGAATGACCACCTTAAAGTTCACTCCGAGTTCCTACTTTTTGCTTCAATGCAATTCGTAATTCACCGACCAAATTAACAAGCATGGACAAACATTTCGAATGAAAAAACAAAGAAGAAAAAAAAATCTTTGCTCTCGGCGCTGAATATCTCGTGCATATAATGCGGTGGAGCCGAACTCGCGAGGGAAATGTTTTGCAGTATTGAGCGCCACGACCGAATGCGTTCAACATTGCCACCATCGCATCTCTACATGTTGGATGCGTTCGTGGTATTTCTACACTTGCGGAGGTGCAATGGCTCGTGGTTGTTCCATTCGGGGGCACGAGGCAAGGGAAGGATGACCGTTTTGCCAGATTCCCACCCAAACCGTGTTCTCCAACTACCCTCGAAAGTAATTCTTCCTCCGCTATCGAGTTTTATAGTTCCGGACGCTTCCGTTTCGGCCTTCTCCACAATTCTGTCTTTAGGCTGATTATGTTTCGCCGATTTTTTTTCGTTCAATCATTCAGAAGTGAAAATACCAACTAAAAAAAAACATCAAAATCGATCGCAAATTCATCAATTTACTTATTCATGAAATCATTAATTGATTCATTTATTTTCTAGCTCATCTATTTTTAATGCTTGTATGTATTCACGAAAAACGTGCGATGCTCAATTGCGAGTACCATGGAGAATTCAATTCAGCCGTTCGCCACGTGAGCCCGATTTTTTTTGAAACTCGTTCTGCATTCGCAACGTTTCGTGAACGACCAAAATCGCTAGTGAAACTTTGACCAAATTTTCAGAAAACACTTTCGATGCATTCTCATGGAACAACGTGCAAAATTTCGAAAAGTTTCACTATTTTGTATTCCAAAATTAGAGATTTGAGGATTTTACCGTTTCGAACTGAATTATTTTGAATGAAATCAAAACATTTAATTACATAAATGAATCAAATTGTCTGCACATGTTTCTATATTTTTCCTCAATCACAAAGGGAAGCAATGACGAACTTTGCTCTGAAGAAACCAGAATTTGGCCATTTAGTTTCGAAGATACACCAAAATGTGACTTTTGATCTCTCGAAAAGTCAATTGGTAATTGATTTTTCGTAAAATTTCATAACTACACAATTTCCTGACGCACACAATCAATATTATTAGATTTTTCCAAAGTTACGTGAAATTTTTCAAAAAATCAACTGATTAATTAACTTTTGAATGTAATCGTGGCGAGAAGACAGAATCAAATGAGTCCCGAAAGCGTCGGGAATGCAGTGAAAATGATAAAGTTTTCAGTTTGTAATTTTAATGAAACGATTTTGGAAGTTGGCGTCACCGACTGACGAATTTCAAATTTAGGTTTCGACGTATCACATCAGCCATACATCACTGACCTGAGAGGAGGAGGGGAGAGAGGGAGAGAGGGGGGGGGGAGGGAGAGAGATGGCGAACACGACGTGGGAGCCTGCGTTCAGTAGATATGCCCAGGAATTGGTCAGACATACAGACATGAATTCAGGTTCGCAGCAGCGATATTGGCGTTGGAAGACCCGGGAACTATTGGCCGCCGTAATTTCACAATCGCTCATGTGCTATATCATGGTGAATGTGGCGTGAGTAAATGGAGCCCACGGTAGCCTTGCAACAGGACCAAAAAAAAAAAACGCATCGCCATGCAGCCGATGCCGAACGTTGCATTTGGATTATTACTTGGAAAATGATTTGCATGGCAAAGATAAAAATTGATCGCAGCAGAAGTCAAAATTATGTACGAATTACCTTTCAAATGATCGCGAGATATATTTCGAAATTCGTTCCTGGCCGAATGTATGAAAAATACGATTTTCACTATGAATTATTTATGTTCGACAGTTTTTTCCAATAGTGCACTTCACAATCGATATTTACGACGTCATGCTCCAGCGAAAAATGTCCAGTTTCGAAAGGTCTAGTGGTAAATCGGTACGGAAATGAGATTATGTTTAGGAGCAGCAAATGACTCGTGTCGTACTCGTTTAGCTGCGAGGGTGGACATTTCTAACATGTGCCACGGTCGATCGTGTTTGCTTTAATAAACGTTTTGTCGGGGCCGGCGGAACGAGTGAGTGACGTAGAGTGAGGGAAGTAGCGTTTGAGAGAGAAAGAGAGAGAGAGAGAGAGGAGGGGGGGGGGGCAGTGATTGCATGAGGGTTTGCAATCGGGAACCAACCTGTCACACCCTTCTCATGGCACGCGCGGATAACCCGTTGACCATGCTCGGGGCGCACAAGCGCGTGTTGATGCGTGCGAAAATCCCCGCCTGGCTGTGATGACCGAACGATTGACGTGTTACGCACCCAACAGAAAGCGAGAGAGAGAAAGAGAGAACGCGATACGATGATTAACAGATGAGAAAGGACGAGAGTTAATCGACTGTGCGTTGCAACTTTTCACGCGATCCCTCGTATAATCCCTATTAATATCGCATTCTGTGCTTAGCATCACGTACATTAAACAGTTGATCTCTACGACAAAGTATAATGCATGTAGAGAAGATCAAATTTTATGCAACATGTTTTGACTCTAATGGTATCGAGAGGCATAAATCGTTCGATTGAACTCGATCCATGAGACACAAAATTGTTTAGCTCTCTTAATAAATGGTTTTTGGCTGAATAATTATTTTTCGAAGGGCGGAAAATGTTCTCATACTTTATTCGTGCGTTTATTGAAGTCTCGACTCTTGCGATGCATCCTTCTACGGGGAAATTGACCAGAAATCGTATGCAATTTTCTCTTTACTGTGAAATATCCCTTAAATTTAATAACCAGGGGTAATTATCATTTTTTTCATGACGAAGAGAATGAAATTTTATAACGTCGTTTTTAGAGAACACATTGACGATATTAAATTCATGATGATGTGAAAAAGTATCAGAAAATGGAAAAGAATGAATATGTTGCGATAAAAATTGAGCTTTTTCATGGCGAACCATAAAAAAATATTTTCATACTGACGCGCGGCACACAACGGAACGAAAAACATCATCGAAGGCTTGCAGATTTTGAAGAGTGAATTTTTATAGGGAGAATCGTTTTGACCCTCAAGATACTCGATTCAATTGAAAGCGTTAGTGTGAGATTTTCCAGAGAAACGAATGTTCGATCACTCGAAAGAAAGCGGAGGGAATTAGCTTCAAGTAAAAACAAAATGCATCAGTTCTATGTATTTTTAAAAGTAAAAAAGCGGATGTAATATTTTTCCTCGCGTACGCTGATACGAGCTTGTAGAGCCTTTCCAAACCTGCTCTAGCCGAAGAGAGTTTTGTACTTGTGGGCTGAGAAGAATTACGGCTAACGCACGCTTTTGTTATCGAGAGGTGTACGTCACCTGCAGACGTTCGCGGTTATATGGTCATGCGGAAACGCTAGACGAGAGAGAGAGAGAGAGGGAGAGAAAAGAGGGAGAAAAAAAACTGCATGCATCCGCGCGAGGCGTAGCATCGGAGAGCTCGCTGCATGGCTATGTGCACGGGAAATGCAGCAGAGTTGGCAACTGGTAATCGCCCATGCAAGAGAACCACCGAACCGGCCAGACCCGAAGTTTTATACCCGCGTGTGTCGTTACTCGTTTATGTACATTTATATATATGTACAAACACATACGTTCGATAGATGACGCGGCAGCATGGGACTCTGACACGGATACAGAGTACATGCTAAAGTACAGCCTCGTATGTGACAGCGGTTGGTGACCAGATATATATGACGTCACAAAAATGGAGCTTGAAAACACGAGCATAGATGGAAAATGCAATTCTGAAGAGAAAAGTCTTGAAGCATTTTCTCCTACGACGCTCCGGTGACGAAATATTGAATAATGAGTGCGTAGCCAATGGCACGAGCGGAAGCGAAGAAGTGGGCGGGGCCATGGCGCGCGACCGCATTGGCCATCACTCAACATGTCGTTGCTCATGAACGGTGCATCGCATCGAAAAATGCTGAAAGAAGTTTCGTTTCAGAATTTTTTCAACTTGTGACCTCGCTCATCCTTAACATTATTCCCAAGACTGCTGGCATGTTCGGTCAAATTATACACGTGTACTTGCGCATATACATGTTATTACTTCGAGAGTGCACGTACGAGTCCCTGGTGGCTGAACATTTCAACTGCTATATTCCAGTTATAGTCCCCTGCACCTCGACAACATCATATTGCGAATATAACTATATCGCGAGGCAGGGCGTTATACGACTAAACGTTCACTCCGGCAACGCTCTTTCCTCCATCTTTCTCTGCCCCTCGTTTGTTCTAAATTAGCATCGCAGGGCTACCTCTCCTTATACTCTCGACCATCTCCCACGAGCAATCCCAAAACGTGCTTGTAATTAACGACATTTGCGACCAGTGCTCATTTATATTAAAAGCTCACTTGTGATAAATATCCACAGAATTCGCCAACACATTCCGTCATGAGTTATCGCGTGTATTTTATCTTCACGATTAGAGCAATTTACGAATAAGACTAAAACAAGCAAACCACCTGTGAGCCCAGAACCTTGAATTTCATTCAATTTCGCTATTCCTTTTACCCTCATTTTAATATTTCTGTTGAAACGAGAGAATAGTCGATAAAATCTTGTTCCAGTTCATTAAAATTCATAATTCTGAACGGTCGTTGCGACAGGGTCAAAATGACCCAGAGAGTACACGAGGCTAAAAAAATGATTGCCAATTCCTCACAATTTATTAAAAAAATTCTTTTAAAATACTCGGTTAAAAAATACTTACTGGGTCAAATTGACCCAGTGTGTACACGAGACACATTATGCTCCCAACGTGTGAAGTTTTATCGTGAAAATGCATGTAAAATTGTAGTTATTTCGAATTGAAGTTATTCCCTCGAAAACACGTGCACCCTGGACACTTGGTTGACACCATTTTATTTAAATGCCTTCACATGTGTGTAGGCTCGTGAATAATTTTATTGCATACTCCAGGATATAACGCGAGCTCGTAAAAAACAAAGGACGAAAGATGCACGCTAGGATATAATAATAAAGCCCTCTCGGCATTCCCAAAGCGGCTTTATCTTTGAACTGGCAGTGCAGTTTACGAGATAATACATTCAGAAGGTGAGCTTTGTTAACTATTTTTAATTATTCGCATCTGTCATTCCTGTTTTTCATCAAATTTCCATCCATTTGAAAATTATCAAAATTAAAGAATATTAAAATGTTTTCAATTGTTTTCCAATCGTTTACAATTTACACGAATCATCTGTCTGAGTATCTCTCTGCATCGGGAAACTCGATATGCTGCAAATAATTATTGCGGAGAGTATATGAATCGCATTTTGTGTAAATATTGTAGGATATTTTCCAGCTAGTGAAAATCGACGTACACAAATCTTATATTGGCATAACGGGAATATCGAGGGTTTAATGGAAAATATTTATTCGCTATAGCGTTTTGTTTACGTCCTGAAATTATATCGTCCAATCAACAATATATGAGCAATGAATATTCATTCAATACGCGTATTTACATACACAGGCATGCATCTATGTAAATACACACATGTAAATACATTCGAAAACAAATCCCTGTTGATCTGAGCAAACTTGTAAAGTGATTGAATTATTTTTGATGCAGCGAGTGATCTCGTTGTCAATAAAGTCAACGACTCATTTCGAGAGGGTAAAAATGTTGAGTCGTGACTCCAACAAACACGATCGAAAAATCTGTCTTGATTTTTCAGCGTGGAAAAAAAATGTAACGACTGTCATTAATTGTCTCGGTGCAGGAGGAAAAGAAAGATGGCGAAAAAAGAGCGAAGCATTTATCATTTTGGATGTTAAATCGTTATTCGAGGATTTGAGAGGGATAGAGCTTCGAAATACTAAAAAGAGATATTCCAGGTTGTCCACGTAGAGAGATGACCGCGTGGCTATAGCGAGCGGAAAAGGCAAGAGATAAAAATTGAGGCTAAAAGAGGATTCTCTCTTTCAGGCTTGTTTGATTATAGCTTTCGCTCACTCGGTCGTCCTGGCCTCGTTAGGAGCGACGCTCAGCCACTTTTAGCGAGTAACGAGGTGGAGCGAGCACCCAAGTACGCTGAGAACAAAAAATGTATATAAAAAAAGATCGAAAAGAAAAAACTATATAAATGAACGTTGCCCGGGTCAGTTGAATGCAGCGCGTTAAGCACCTCGCGTCCGTGCATATACATAGCCAGCAGAACACAAAATACATTACTGGGGCTTTGTAAATTAGAATTATCCTGGCCCCAGCTTCGCGCAGCGAAACGTAGCCACGGATCATCTTTAAAATAGCTCGGACAAAATGTCCAGTTCAGTTAGATCCGCACATTCCGCTTGAAAAAGTTTCAACACATTTTTCTGTCGTTTGGCCTATGAGGCAACAAATTTTGTTAAACCTGACACAGACGATGCTAATGATTTGGAATAAGACTGCATGGAATTCCAGCACTGAAAATTGATTTTTTTTTTTTTTCAAAAAAAACATCGATATTCTGTTGAACGCGGTAAAACAAAATATTTTTGAATAATTTTAAAATTTTCATAATTTTGATAATATTTTTGATGCCTCACGAAACTATCAGCAAAATTTGCCATTGGAATGATAAAAATTAACTTTTCGAAGAGACTTTCTAGAATATTTCTTGCTGCAATGACAAAATTTTCGACATTTTTCAAAAAAAACGTTCAGTCGAGCGTATCCAACAAAATTTTTTATCCGCTGATTGAATTACTTGCCACGCAATTGCCGGTGAACAAATCCACCATTTTAATTCTCAATTCAATTTAAAAATTGCCCCAAACAACAAAAAAATCCGGCTGAACGAAAAACGCGAGATACTCCAATTTTGAATAGAACGAGAGATATTTTTATTTTCAATATTTCTCAGAGCATTTTTCTGTAAAGTACCTCAAGGGGAAAACTTGAAATTTTATATTTTTCAGCACATGTGAGGCTGGTCGGCCAACTGTGTGGATAATAACGAACCGTCCTTATTCCAGGACAACGAATTATCGAGCAAACATGGGTGTAGTAAACGCAAATGACCTCTGCACGATCATTTAGCCTCTCCCGCGTAAATACCAGAAACAAAAGTTTCATCTCGACTAGGTCGCTTCTCTCTCCACCATCGTGCCTCGCGCACCCTCCCGGCGGAAAAAAACAAACAGTCTCGTGAGGGAAAACCAATTCAGGACCGTGTACGAAACGCTGGTAAAGCTCAGAGGGAAACTGAGTCGACGCCGGAGGGGAAGGGAGCGAAGGGTGGGCGCGAGAGAGTTGTACGAGGATTGGCAAAAAAAAAATGTACATATGTGTAGGAGGGAGAATTCTCTCTATCCGAAACTCTTTGGCCACTGGCGAATTTCGAAATCAAAGGCACCGAGAAAAGAGGAATAGAAGGAGGAGAATGTTGAAGCAAACGTGTGTGGGGTGGGGGATGAAAGAGAGGCTGACAACGTGAGAGCGTGAGCTCGCTAGCTAGTTTTCATTGAGTGCTCTCACTGCCAGAGAAACAAAGCATGCAAACTTCTGCCTAGAAAATTGGGATAAGTAATGTATACGTGAGCGCATGCGGATGTGTATATAATATTGTGTTCAGTTTTGCCTGGTATAGGAAATTCTCGGTCTGCTAACAGTGATTATTAAATACGGGCAAAAAAGTTGAATTGAAAAGCACCGAAGCATAAAAATGTTGTCGATTTCCGCAGCATTCGCAATGCTATATTTTTCGCGTTGCTATGAGAAATTGGTCGGTGAGAAAAAAGGTTAAAAATTGACAAAAAGTGTCCGGCCAAAACGCTCCATTACTACTGACAGTCCGAGAGATCGAAAAAGAGACGCAGAGAGAGAAAGAGAGAAAAAGCAAATGAGAAAATCCGAGGCATGTTTTCACTGCGTTATCTACGAGCTACGCCCCGCGTCAATCGTTCTTTTTATATTCCAGATTCATCTCCATTTTGCCCTATTGAATCCAGTCCGAGCCCCTAGCAGAGCTACCAACCCCATACACCGCGTCGATATTTCACTACTTTTGTCGCGGCTTCCCACACGCGATTCAATGCAGCTTTACTCTATCCATCCGCGATAGATGATTCCTCTATTTAAGGTATTACTATCACGAAACAACTTTATTTAGGGATCTTTCGCAATTGTGTATCATTAAACATTCTTGGCACCAACACTATAACAATTTTCTCCTCTGAAAAAAATTTTCTGACGTTTGGAATTTGAAATATTCCATTTCCAATTTTCTATTTTTTCTCAACGCGTGTAAATTCAAGTCACGTCACATTTTTATGCAACTCGTAAACGAAATTCGACTTTTACACGCGATTAGATGAAACATTGAATTTTTACCACTAAATTATAAATTCAATATGCAGATTGATTGAATCTTTAGTTTAAAAATATTCTGAGCCTTCTTCTCGAGGGAGGAGAATAAAAATGAAAATTTGCTATAAAATTGTCGATTAATTTGATCGATCAAACTAAAGATATGAATCGACGTAACATTTTTATCGAAGCTCTGGCAATTTTCATGGTTCTTTGTTTCAATATTGAGCAATTACGTAAGCCACGTAGGTTCAGGAGTAAACTTCTATAAATTAGAGAAAATTGGGGCTGTAGAGAGAAAGCACATCGGCACGTCCACTCCCATTAGATAATTTAATGGAGCATAGCAAGAGAAGGAGACGAGGAGCCACTCTCACGTATTATCGAGCTGGTTCGTCGATGTGCTATATTTACGCAAAGCCACAATCTTCAAACGATGAGCTTTTCCATCGTCCGAAAAGTTCTTATCGATGCTCGAGACAAAAACTCTATCGCAGCTTCGGTTCTCGTTGCTTTTATTACTTTCCACAGTATTTGCGAGCAAAAAGATTCATAAAGATATTGCAGCATTGATCGTAATGAAAAAGTGTTTCTCAATAATAATAATTATCATTAATTAAGAAACTTTTCAACTGAAACTCGATGCCACTTTTTCTTTATTTCGCATCTAATTTTTTTAAAAATAAATTTAACCTTTCACCCAGAAATTCATTCGAAATATTCTCTTTCGTTTTCTACTCGTGTCCATATCCTGCGATCAGTTCGCACGACCATTTGGAACGAATGTCTTTTCCGTGATCCGAATATTTCGGTGACAATATGGCATGAAAAATATAACAATCGTAATTAAATTAGTATGGCTATCGACCCAAAGCGACCGCGGCAGTGTCGTGCTCGCAATTTCGTTCGATCGAGAGACCTTACCGAAATTTTGTTCACCCTTCTCTCCTCCCCTTTTGCCAAAATTATTGCATCCGACCGCGTGCCAACGAAATACCAGTAGCGCCGTAATACCCTTACGCGTGCCCCACTAAAATGCTCCGTATATTTACAACGCGAGGCGTCATATTACTACACAAATATGGAACATTCCATGTCGAATCAGAAAGCCCTTTGGCCAAACAATGCCATTTTGTTCTCCATCACATTTTCTCCGTAATTCAAAATCTACAATACTCTGAAACGAGTTTTTTCCTAATTAAAACAGAAATGTATTCCCGTGCAGGAATAATTTTTTTTTTTTCCATTTTCAATCAAACTCATGCAACAACATTATCGTTAATTGCTAGAAAAATGATAGAAACTTGGGAAAATTAATTAAAAAAATTATTTTACTGTCAAAAGCGTGGGAATTGGAAATTTTCGAGTTGCAGGCAATTTTGTTGAGTTTCATGTTAGGCAAATAAAATTCAAAAATACGTTGGCAATAAATAAGAAATTAAGGAATTTCGCGTTAATTTTTTTTATTATTCAGCGTTGTAGCCAAGAATAAGTTCCAAAAACTCTGTCGTCAAAATATTGTTTTCAAATGCACCTGCAGGTTTCAAAAAATTGTCCAATGGTTGCAAGTTTGTTTATGAAGCCGGACGCATGCTGCAGGGTGTTCTCTCAGTCTCTAGCAGAAATAAAAATAATTTTAAACGAGAATGAATTATCGCTCGATTGCGTTAAAAACGTAAACGCAGAATTCCAGAAACACAAAATAAAGTGCAGTTGATGCGTTTCAATTGTTATGTTATGAAACGAACTGAAAATATAGAAAAGCCATAAAAAATTAAATTTAATGTTTCAGCAGGTAAAAACCGTAGTGACGTCAAAAAAAAAGCGATTGATTTCGAAGAGGAATGCATCGTACACGAGGGATGACTATAGTGCGGCTTTGCATCAAGCTGACAAAATTTACTGCTAATTGTTTTGCACCCACGTGCGACTTCGGTGCGTACGTAGAGTCGAGTCGAGATACTACACGGATCCACATACAAACACGTTTATATATAGATGCTGAGTGTATATGTCGATATAATTATATATAGAAGGCGCATAGATCGATCGACATTGTATCCTGTTCGCTATTACTTCGGTATATATGAATAGTGCATCTCGTTTCCGGATTCCGCAACAGCACGGCTATATGAGCCAAATAAATAATAGGCTTCCACACTCTCGCATATCTCGTCGACCATCTCGTTCTCTCTCTCTCTCTCTCTCTCTCTCTTTCATTTTCTCCGTGAATACTTGATTATTTTTGGTACATCGAATTATCATTTGTATCTTTATTTCATTGGCATTAATCCTAGGATATCCCACAATGGACATTGCCGGACGTAAACTCCACAGTGCGGTAAGTGGTCACCCGAATTTGTTCTTCATAAGTTAAACTGTTTATCGTTTATGATAATGGATTTCACACCGAGGAGAACATTTTGTTGGAAAAGGTCGATATTTTGTTGGATCCGTTCGACTGAACGTTTTTTTGAAAAATCACGAAATTGTTGTCATTGCATCAACAGGAAATATTCTTGAAAGACGCTTCGACGAGTAAATTTTTGTCATTCCAATCGTAAATTTTGCTGACAGCTCTGTTAGAAATTAAAAATATTGTCAAAATAACGGAAATTTTTAAATTATCGAAAAATATTCAGTTGACTGTGTTGAACGAGATATCGAGGTTGTTTGACAAAATTTTATTTTCAGTGCAGCTCACATAATTCTCTTGTTTATTCGATAACGTAATCTGAAAAAATTTCCGGTGACTCGATGAATTCGACTCATTTGTACGAAGGCTACTCAAGTATTCATGGAATTTCTGGAACGAACGCCATCCACGTTATCAAAAACCTCATGACCTTTTGGCTTTTTCTATAAACTTCAATATAATACGTGAATCGCGATTCAGTTCGTCAGCAAATCGATTAATATTTGAGTTCGAATTGATATTTCGTGTCTGTCATTCGACTCCGAACATGCCGGTGAGTTGTGAGTTGGTTTATCCCTAGAAACACTTGACGGTCTGCGAAAATTCAAGTTTCTGTAAAATTCTGCTTCAGGAATTTAACAGAATTTAGGTCAAAATTGTACGAAAATTCGTTTTTGCTTTAAAAATAAAACAAATTCAATTTCTAAATAGAAATGATGACGCTGAAGGAAAATGCTTTCCAATAGCGAATTTCGTGTCGATTGAAAAATAAAATAAAAATGTGAAATCGAAAAAGTTGAGTGCTGGTCCAAGTTATCATCCTCGACATGTTATAGGTACTTAGGGCTGCTCGTTTTGGGGTCAAACTAGCCTGGAAAAGTAGGTCGGGTACTTAAGTATACCGGAGATGCCTTAAGGTGACGACTAAACCGGCTTAAAGCATCCTTACTTCCGGCAGCGACTAGTAGGCTATTAGTAGTGATGATGTTAGACGTGCCTTTACAAAACCAAAAACGAGCAGCGTAAATTTAGCTCCTCGAGATTTTGGAGCAAACGCAATCTTGACTGATTATTCTTTGTAACGTTCTTGAGGTTTAACTAAATATTATCATCACTACACTCACGAAAGGAATGAAAAGGTGAATGTGGGTTATTCGGTGAAAGGAAAATATTGCGAGGAGGATTAATCTTGAGAAAACTTAATTAAGTATGTACACGCATTTTGTGATCAGAGTTTGTTGAAAAATTACGTGATTCCACGACACTCTTGACTGCAGCGTATTTCAACTTTGAAAAAAAAATCCTCGATAATGTTTCGAGGAAGATTTTCCAAACGGTGACGAAAATTTGACACTTTTCCGGAATCGGGAATAAAAAGCTCTCTCGGTTGCATGCTTTTTTGGAATTCGGTATAAATTTATGGTTTAGAAATGAATTGAACGCGTGTGCGTATAAAACAATTCGAGATTTTATCAAACGTCCAATAGTTCGCTGGACCCGAATGTTCCCGAGAGAAAAATAAAACCCGAGCTCCATTCTTTCGATGAAAATACCTGACGTGTTTCCACCGTCGAGCTGGAATCTCTTTGCGAAGACTATAAAAGCTGCACAGTGGATTTCTGCTTCTGTGCGAGATCAAAGCACATCGAGTCTACCTCGTCTCACGACCAACAACGTAACCCTATTGACGATAGTTGGCATAGTTACTTTCAAACCCACCCCTATAACCAATGTCGTACGTACGTGTTCACAAACTGGGTCATTTTGACCCCGTGTAATTTTTGGAAACATTGGAAATATATCCAAAAGTCTGCAAACACTTTGTCTCTCGAATATGTTCGTTTGTTGAAAAAAAAAACGGAAAAGTTCGAGATTTTGGAGACTCCGATTTTGATTTTCTGCATTTCCGCTCCATGTGCACATTTTTTTTGGTCAAAACTGCCTGAAGGGCTCGTGAAAGACGAAGGGAAGAGGCTCCGAGTCAAATTGACCCAGTGTGTGTGTACCAGAGGGTTGAACAATCGCATTTGATGGGATTTTGATGCAAATCTCAATTTTCGAGAGAATTTTTTTTGTCTATTGAATCGGAAATCTGTTTTGCAAGGCCCAGTATTTATCGTGCGAGAGGGACATCGTGTTATTCGTTCACAATAACCGAGCATATAACATTCTTTGTCGTGAAAGTGTACAAAGGAGCATATAGCAGCAACAGGACGAGGGAGAGAGAAAAGCAATCCTTCTGTCACTTTGGTTCTCGTTCCTTTTCGTGCTGTGTTTGCGAGAGCGGGATATATATTTCCTTCATTTTTGCAAAAATAATACACTTGGAGTATTTTTATCGGTTATTGGCGTTGCTGGGTTGAGCACAAGTGAGCTCCATCGATTGCCGTCTTCTCCCACTGGTGCCACGAGAGAGAATCGACGGGGAAACGCTGCGAAGCGATATGGATGAAGCCTCGCGGGAGAAAAAGGAAGAAACAGTTTTTGTTTTCTTTTTTTTGTTTCCCCTGTCCAGTTACGTGGAGTAGAACGAAAATCTATCTAAAAAATTCCCATTTTCCATGCAGCATTCACCTCGAGATTTTTCCAGTTTCCGATCATTTGATCCGGCAAGTTTTTTACGACTTCCTCACTATTTATCCCTGTCGCTCTCGAGTCTCTCGGCACCGAGACTCCTTCATTCGCTAATTAAAGACGAAGTTAACGCATAGCCCTGTTAATATTCCCTCGCTCGACTTGGCCGACATGAAATTCGCTGTCGAGTCTCTTGCTAACTCTCATGACCTGCCAGTTTTAGTTATGGAAGAGAGGGAGAAATTATGGGCGAAGGATGCGAGGGTGAGTATGGACCCGAACATCAGAGTGCCAGACACACGCTGAGAAGAGAAGGATGCGACGCTGGTTGAGATACAGACACGCATGAGCCTGAGGCAATGTATCGCCTACCTGCAACCACTCCGTCCCCTGCAAAACGCTATACCATATTGGCCCTCCGTGCATCTATATGCATTATTCTATTTTGACTCTGAGCCCGAACAGTTAACGTGCAGTATCGATCCTCCGATGAAGCTCAAGAGAAAGACTAGACTCTCGAGATGAAGCAAGCTTGTAATGACACCTCTAAAAGCCACACTATTCACCCATCAATCTTGATCAACAACTTCACAAACAAGACATGGAATAGACGATAAGGATTATGTGCGACAGGCACAATTAGGTCGCCCAATGATACAATGTGCAGCTTCAATCATTTCCCACGGAGAAACTCACCATGACGATCAAAACCACGATCAATGCCTATACACGAATCCACCAAATAATATATCCTTTTCCGGATGATTGGAGAAATCGTCCTTTTGAAACGTAATCAACGCTAGAACGTAAACCTGGGCTCAAAAACGACCCCAGACGACTTTAAATCCCGGCCCTTTCTCGTTTCTCATCGTTTTACCGTGTTTTTGGATAATTTGTTGACTCTGGGCAAAATTTCCCCAGGCTCACGTGAATCTGCATCAAAAAACGAAAAGGATGAGTTCAAGTTGGACCCTTTTTGTTAAATTTTATCGAAGACACGAATTTTTCAAAATTCCGGTCATTTATAACCCGAAAAGTTACAAGAATAGAACAAAAAGAAATAAAATTACTAGTAAGCAGTAATAAATTACTAGTGGAAGTTCTAGAATATTTCCCACGGAATAGTAAAGAGAAAATCCACCCCGTAGCATTTTCCAGCTTGTCCATATGTCTTGAATTCTGTCATGGTTCATTTTAAGCTCCGAAGCGGTGACCGAAAATCTGATAAAGGTTTCTGCTCAACGGAGCATCTCAGTCTTATTCGATCATCAGTTACGTGAACCTTATCGACGAGACTTTTCCTTTGCTAATAATCGTTTCTGTTTTTCCTGGTTACGCTCTTTTTAGCAGACTCGCCCACAAATGTAGAGAAAATTGATTGAATAAGTGCATGAATAATTATAAAGATCGCAGGGCAAACAAGTAATCTAGAAAAATGCACAGCCAGCCAGCAGGCTGCATAGCCTGACTGTAATTCATTAAAGTAATTGGGTGACAGATCTGAATCTGAATCACATGGTAAACAGGAGAAGGCATAATGAAATAGAAAGAAAGTTGCGTTGATTACATCGCGAATAAGAGAGAGAGAGAGAGCATAAAGTCAGCGAAACATTGTGGTGCGACAACGAACCGAAACACACACTGTGTGTACCAAAATACAGAATTTCGAACCGTTCGTCTGTGTCACTCTGGTTCATGACTAATTATCCGTTATATGAAATATACTGGGGTAATATTTCCCAGTAGTTCCCATTCGCCCCGACTCCTTCAAAAGCTTCCACGAATCCTGTTACCATATGGATTGCTTGAGGCTATATATTCTTTGTTAATTAATGCACGTCATAGATAATTGGAATTCTCGATTAATTTGACGCGCCCAGACACAGCTGCGAGTTAATACAAGTCACGGACACAAGACAATTCGCCAAGTGCTGCCTTAACAGCCTCCCGGGAAGGTTTCAACTTATTGTTAACCCTGAAACGGTCACTTAACGTTTTTTTTGAATCTATTCCGGTGATCTGGGGCTGTAAATGACCCTGATTTTGAAAAATTCATATCTCTGGTGAAATTTAACGAAAAGGGTTCGGCTTGGGCGCATTCTTTTCGTTTTTTTAATGCAGAATCACGCGGGCCTTGAGCAATAATGCTGGAAGTTAAAAAATCAGTAAAAAATCCGGTAAAACGAAAAAAAACGATACAGTCGCCTTATTTTTGAATTCAGGGCACTGTTCTAGGGAAAAAATTCAAATTCTACGACTTTTTAGCTTTAGTTATAATTTACTCACTCCAAATGTCCAGATTTATTAGGATGAAATTTTTTTCTCTCGTCTACTTCGTCGATACTCTAAATTTTCCTCAACTCACCTGGAACATTCATTAAAAAAACAAAGAATTAGCTTAGAACATTGGAAATTATTTTGACGTGGAATAAAAACTTGCAGGACTTTTTCTACGTTTGAGGCAGCTCGGAAAGCCGAGTGGGAATCCTATCGAGTATTCACTTCACATTGTTTTAATGAAAATTCGTTTCAACGTATGATATTTTTGAGAGAATGGCTTCCGGTCTCGCGAGTACTCGAGTTACTCATTTGTCAGGAAACATATACACCGGGACGAATGATTTGCACGTACGCTTTGTTCAAACGAAGCCAACCCTGTTCTCCTGCGTTAATAAGCAGCGATTTGGAAATGAAAAAGAAATGGAAGTAGAAAAAGAGAGGAATAGTCAGACAGTGAGGAAATTACGGGAAGGCAAAAGAGGAGTATGATATGCAGTGCATGAAAGACAGAGAAGAACTATATGAAACACGAGAAAAGGAGGGAATGATGGTTAAAAGTGGGTGCATACGGAATATATCCCTTTTCCATGCTTTAGATCGACTCGGCCAACTACTAACGAGGCGAAACTTGGTTCGTCCGTAAGCTATGGAGCAGAGACTCGAGTTTTCCACTCTCGTTCTAGCCCCCGGCGGCATCGACCATCCTCTTCTTTTTCCTCTGCCTCTCGCTTTGCTCCAGAGCAGAGAATTTTTATTTTTTTTATTTTTATTTAACGAAGAGCGACGTGGAGAAGTCGAGGAAAGTTTCGCCAACTAGGAGCAGCATAAAACGAACCAGTCAATTTTTCATCCCTCTCAACTAGCTGACTGCTCCCGGTTTTTCTTCGTCCCGGGGATACTCCGAGTCCCCGTTCATATAGAATAACCCAGTCGAAAGCCAAAAGAGAGTACAACCAACGCTATATACAAAAGGATCTTTATCGCTAAGCAAAAGGAACAAAAATTGACGAGAAAAAACCAAAGTACCAGCGCACAAGAGAGAGCGAGAGCCGTACAAGAAGTGAAACGAAGAATTCAGCAACGAGGAACCTCGTTACCCCAGAAATCGGAGAGTAAATGCTCGCTAAAGTTCTCCATTTTTATCCTTCATCGCTATTCATTCACTATACATCACCCATAATTCCAAGACCCCTACGAGTCTCTTCCTTAGATCCGGAAAAAGCAACAACAACAAAAGACCTTTGATTCAACTTATTTTCTAGGTTCAGGTTCAGAGATTCGCTTTTTCAAACGCGGCCATTTTTTATCGAATTCTTTTACGTTCACCATATAAAAAATCTTGTCCAGGCTTTGTCAGTTATTCGCACTTATTTTATTGCCAATTTGATCGACAATAACTCGAGGCTTTTAATCTCAATCATACAATTAGATAATATTTCGTGCGCACTAGAATTTGTTGCTAAAATGTTATTCATTTCACTGGCAAATCAGCTCCGTGAAAAATTTTACTATACAAAATTGGGTTTGTGCCCTTTTCACGCAGAAAGCACCGAAGCAATTTCGATGAATCTTTTACAGGACCGAAGCTCATGAATCAGAATAGCTTCCAAGTTGTATTGCATTTCAATAATTAATTGTTTTCACGAACCCGAGCCAAAAAATCACATTTTCCACTTTTAAACTTCGCAAGCAACTATAAAATGATACTAAATCAAAAATCGCTAATTACCAATTTGAAGATAATTTGAAAACGGAGATAATCAGCAGTGGCTGGAGTGCCAGCTCGTACAAAATGAAAAGTTATAGCAATTTTTGTAAAAATTGAGTTAAAGAATTTTGAAAAAAAAAAATTTCAACTTCACCGCGTACCCTTTAGTGCCAACTAGGTGTGCTGCGGGGCAAAGCCTGATGGCTAGTGTATATGTATATATATATATAAGTATAAATGGACTACTTTGAGCCTGGATAATCCTTCAGGATCGTTCTGTGGTATAACCACAAAGCTCCTCTACCAATAACATCTAAAGGCACCTCTCTATCCTCGTAGCGATAGGAAGCTACTTTATTTCTTACCACAAAGTCACCGCAAACGCAATGGCCTAGGTAATCCTGACCATCAAACAAATTGGACAAAAGCCTTTTGTGAATAACATAAATATGAGAATATTTTTATTTCTACGATGAAAATTCATTAGCGAGATTTGTAGAGTTTCAAAAACGACAGTAACGAATGATTTTTCCATTTCGTGACCCACGCGAGGAAATAAATTTCGATGGGAATAGATTCAGGCGGTGAGGCTGTGTGGAAGTTTTGGAAATGGCAGGACAGGGGAGCGGTCGTGTCATTAGTTATCGCAATTTTCGTGGAAATTATCAGCAGGATCGTGTGGGTTAGATGAGAGAAGATACTGCGGGTTGGTGAGCCTCTTGAATTCCTAAATAATCCGATCAAGCCTTTATCCTAAGGGCGTGAGGGTTACGGGCATAGAGATATAGAGATAGAGGAAATGTGGTACGAAGTATTATGGGGTTTATAGTGTGAATCGAGTACAATGGGTCACGCGCGATCGCCAGACTGCGGGAAGAGCGTTCCTATGCAAATCGTGACGAGAGTGGGTTGCTCCTCTGTATCCTTCTCTACTCTCTCTGTGTCTCTCCGAACGATACCATTGCAGCCAACTCTCTAGTGCATGCTGGACGTCTCTTTTCTCTCTCTCTCCCCCTTTTTCTCTCTTTCTCCACCCAACCCTTTTGTCTCTGGAGCCCTCCGTACCTGCACACGCTACTTTTGCAAATTCTCTCGAATCGAATTGAATCCTCTGTCGCTTCTGTTTACCGAGGAAAAGTAAAATCGTTGGGCTGCTGATTCTATTGAAGCAACCTCTTTGTACAACTGTCTAGCAGCGATTTGAGCTGGCCAAGCGCAAATGAAACGCTGCGTTAGTTAGAGAAACAACAAAGAATGGCAAGAGAAAATGAAAGACTGGTTTGTATTTGTTAAGGACCAAAAAACAACGACAAGTCTGACTCAGTCCGTTTGTAAAGTCTGCAAGAAAAGCTAAACTTCACATGTGGCCTCGTGCTAAAATATTCAAAAAAAAGCTTTCACGATTAAGCCACAGCGTCCATCGAAATCGCAGAAATTGCCGAATCGAATGGAAATTTTTATAGCTGCTCCGGTAAAATCAACGACAAGGCGTCAAGTTTGCTTTTTTTCAGTAAATCGACAAATTTTTAATAAATCGTAAAATCCACAAATTAGAGTTCCCAATCGTTGAGAAAAAAATGAGAAATGCAAAAGCCAATTTCGCTGCCGAACGAATTTATATGGGCGAGTTGGAATGTTTCCCTTAGCGAAAAATAGAGTATCCATAAAAGATATTGCATTGGAAGGCAGAAAAACAAGAGAAAAGTGGGAAAAATAAATAAAAGTATAAACTGAGAAGCAGAAAAATGGCAGAGGTTAAAAGAAGAAATAGAGAGCGAGAGTCTACGATCGTTGGAGGGAGCAAAAGAGGCGGAGGAGCAGATGAAAGAGAAGCAGACGCAGGTAAATATGCGAAAAGTGCATAGACGGGATGGCTGGAACGATATCGATCTCTCGGTTGCCTCTCAGTTTTACGTTAATAGCCGTTGGCTCGCTTGGGACACCATGAGATTACATTACGAGGGTAGATAGCGCGGGGGTGGGGGTTGAAGGCGAAGCAGGGAGGTCCAAAAGTGCATTGAGCGTTTCAGAGATGGTGCATGCTGCTTGTATTGTGACACCGCGTTAGTGCATGCGTGTGACCGGCAACGAGAGTATCAAGAGAGAGAGAGAGGGAGAGGAAAATAGAGCAATAACATAAAAAAAGGGTGCGGGCCACTCATTTCTCTCTCGGGAACCGAGTACCACGCTGCGGAACATGTGCCATGCTCCTGGCCTGGGCAATTTTCCATTCTGCAACAAAAACTTGCCTCGCTCCATTCTCTGTGTAGACTCGAAGTTCAAAATTTACAAAACCATTTGAGAATGCATTCGTACGAATCGATTCACAAAGCCACTTGATTTAGGGTCCTTTTCGAAATTTTGTATAAACCAACACTAAACGTTTTTTTCTATATAGGAAAATTTTCTCACGTTTAGAATTTGAGATTTGACAATTTTTCATTCGCCCCGCGCGTTTAAATGCGAAAAGTCAATAATTGGAAATTAAATATCTCAAACTGTTAAAGTCAGAACATTTATCTTCACGGGAGAAAATTTTTAGTTATTTCGTTAATGAAGCAGAGTGCAGAGAAATAAATTAATGTCGTAGAAAAACTCCGAAAGCCACACCCGAGCTTTGCAGAATTCGCAGATCGTGGAATAGATGAGCGAGAAACTTGTGGGTTAATTTATTTTTACACTGCACCGTTTGGCAAATAATAGTGAATCAGCCAATGAATCGCCCCGAAATAACGTGTAGAGGGCGCAACCACGCCCTCTGCCCACTAAAGAGGATCCTCGTGGACATAACAAGCGCACTGCACGTTGGCTCGTTGGCTGAACCTAATTTCGTGGATACCTTATCAATGATGGATCGCAGCGAAAAGGATTTAATAAGTTACCGCGTCAGAATATCCGAATAGGCTACAGACTGTTGGATACTTGGCCGAGATTTACGGGAGTTTCTGTCTGTGACACTTTTGCTTTTATATTTATGACGAACTCGAGATGCTTGGGTGGTAATAATAATAGTTTATGTGATGGAACAAGGAGTACGGGCGATTACGTGCAAACACTTTGCGTATTTTATCATCCTCCTCCTCAGCCGGTTTCCGTGACTTGTAGTTTCAACACACAGAGGCGGAGAGAGTCTGTGACAGACGGCGGGAGGGAAGGAGAGAGGCAAAGGAGGAAAGGAACATCAGACAAGTCAGGCGAGAAAGATGATTTATGGGGACCAGAGGCCAGAGGTACAATTTGTATCGCTTCACTTTTTTGCGGTTCCTGCTACGGGGCTGCTTGTGTGTGGCAAAGAATGAGGGGAGAACGCCAAGAGAAAGAGGAGAGATGGAGAGTCACTGAGTTATTGCCAGAGGGATGAATCGTGGCGTTGCTGGTTGAAGCAGGAGAAGAGCGAGAGGGATATTGGGCAAGGAGCAGGCAATTCCGTCGAGATCAACACCGGAGGCTGAGGTATAAACTGGGAGCAAGAGCGACAGAGATTACATGCAAAAGAGAGAGAGGGAGAATTTGCCCTTAACTTTTCGCGCGTTTCCTCGTGCCATATTCTCACTGTTTGGGCCTTTTCCACGCCGTTCAAAATCCCCGTAGCTCACTGAGCAAAATCGAAGAAAAAAAAATGCCCAAGAGAAGAAGAAAAATATGCTCCATCATCGAAACCAACGAGGAACCTGCGCGTTTCCGCACTCGCTCTCATCGTTCTCTTCTTCTGCTTTCTCAACGCGGGCCGATAATTACAGGCTAAGTAGAAGCAAAGTTTCCTCTCGTTATTGCACGAAGCGAACTTGCTCTTAATATTCTCCGCGCTTTTGCTGGCCTGTGCACCCGCAAAGAGTCGGTTTCGATATTCACTAGCCCCGATCGCAATCACGCACTCATCAACCTTCGAAACAATAGTATCAAAACGTTCCTCGCTTGGAAACGAATCTTCCAAAGAATTTTTTTCCAGTGCTAATTATAAGAAAAAAAATTGACTGATGATTACTTGCAATTTCGCTTTTTTTTTCTTTTCTTTCTTCTCTCACTGGTCCATGCACTGAGAATTTCGTCAAAAATCGTTTATTGAACACGGTGAACTAAATATTTTTGGGTAATTTCAAAATTTTCGTAATTTAGACGGTATTTTGATTTATAGCGGAACTGCCAACTAAATTCACGATTTGCATGTCAAAAATTTACTTTTCGAAGAGACTGTTTAGAATATTTCCGGCTGCAATGACAAAGTTTTTGTGATTTTTCAAAAAAAAAACGTTTGGTCGAACGTATCCACAACAAAATGTCGATCTGTTCCAACAAAATTTTGTTTCCAGTGCGATCATTTAAATGAATGAAACAGAAAAGGAGTATTTTTATCGAATTTAAGAAATAAACAATAAAAATTTCATATCGTCCATTTTTGGGCTCGTTACACTCAGAAGATCTCTTGAACGTCGACGTTAGATAATCACTAAATTATAAAGGATGCCTGACCGCTCATTCCGGCGGAAAAAAATGATCAAGGACTTTTTTCTTCGGTGTTACTACGATCCTCGAAATTCGTAAACATTTGAATCGGCTTTTGGGACACTCGGTACGTAGATCAGAGTAAATATCACGGCATTGGGTCGCCCCGAGCAGTTTCATTGAAAACACACGAAGGGGCAATGTAATCCGAACAATACGAGAGTCTGACGGAAATGACGCAAACGGGTAGACGAGACGCGGTGAAAGGGCGGGGAAGAGGACGCGAGAACAAAGTCGCGGCGGCCGTGGCAGGTATCGAATTGACGCGTGCAACGTCCTAAGGTTTCAGAACCGTGCCGCCTGCGATATTAGTACAACACATTCGCTACGAATAATCGTAGAGGCATAAATATCATCGTTTCAATTGCGACGGGGAAAGCTAGCTCCGCCTTTCTGGTTGCGAGGCTTCGAGGTAGCAGCACGTACAAGGGTAAAAGACATCAGGAGCCTGCAGGCGACAAGAGTTTGCTCCGTATATAGACTGGCGCGCATTACGTGTCGCGTAATTACGTATCGGTGGAGTCTCTCGGTGTGATACAAGCTCGAAAGGAACGAGCGAGACTGGAACCGGAGCAGAGACGAAGCAGCAGCCAATTCACGACTTTCGCGCAACTCGAGCCTGCTCAAACGCGCGAGTGAGATGGCTCAATGTGGGATTCTCTATGTACGTGTACGACGTCTCCAGGGCCTCTCGGTGCATATCCAAACAAGCATATGTATAAATTCATGCATTCGCGTACTACACTAAAAATTGAATTTTGTCAGCAAACGTCGATATTTTGACACGGCCAACTCAATATTTTTGGATAATTCTCAAATTTTCGTTGTTTTAACGATATTTTTCATTCCTCACGAAACTGTCAGCAAAATTTGCCATCCCAATGACAAAAATTTACGTTTCGAAAAGACGTTCTAGAGTATTTCTGCAAAAATGACAAAATTTTTGGGATTTTTCCAAAAAAACGTTTTTAAACAAAAATTTATTTTCAGTGCACGTAAAATCCATGTATTTCGAGATGGAGCGGTGAAAGAGGGACTAGCGGAAGAGGGCAGGAAAGAAAAAGCAAGATAATGCTGCGTGAACTTCCGTTTCAACGACCCCCTGAGCGCCCGACTGCACAATTTTTATTCCTTGGAAATAAAATATTTTATTTGTAAACATATTTTCATCCACGCACGAACCGATGTCAATGAAATTTAGAAACTCAGAAATACGTGCAATTTCGCGTATATTGTGAATTCTTCAAACTGCCACTCCGATCTCTCGAATAATTTCTGCACGAGAAAAGAATTTTTACTTCATATTTTCATTTTTCCTCTTTCTCTATCGACGCATAAATTCCGCGCGACGGATTTCCCCGAGAAACACAATCGTGTCGAATATTTCTCTCGTTCGTATTATTTTGTTTTTCTTTTTTTCGTTTTTAGCTCTCTCGTACGCTGATACTTTTTATTTTCCTTTATAATGAGATTTTTTCTTCGCTGTAGACCGAATGCTCCACATTATTATACACGTGTATAAATTCCAGGCTAACTTTACATCGAAAAAAGCAGGGGAAACGGCAGGGTTATTGTTATTCGTATCTCGCTGCTATATGGCGCGCGGCTACGAGCACATACTCGAAATTTTCCGGATTTTCTATATGCCAAAATTGCACAAAGAAATAACGGAAATAAAAATGCACGCCCATAATGCACAACCTCGCCCATTCGCACATTTGGCCAGAATCGTGCCCATTGTTTTCAGGCTGCAGTAAATACCCATGCGTATATATATACTTGCATGACATTCAGCCAGGAAAATTGGGGTGAGAATGACGCAGACGCACTGGGAAAAAAACGAAGAAATAAAAAATGTTCGCCAGACGAGTAAAATACGAATTCTTTCGAGGGTGTAAATGCTCGCTTCGTCGTGTTACAGCATCCACCAATTTTCCTCCCGGATTATACTCGCGTAACAATGCATGAGCACAATTGTGTCATAAGAGTCAAATTAATTTTAAAAAATAATCACAGAAATGGTCCATGGTCGCACAATTCTTTCCACACCCAAGAGCAGGAACTTTGTTTCCGTAACGTAACAATAATTCCGGTCGATAATCATAGTTTGAGTGGAAAGTTGCTTGGTACGCTAGCAGTGGAGATTTTGGCCGAACAGAACCGTCTTGACCCCAGGCAAATGTGTTTTATGGCATCACAAAACAACTTTATTTAGGGTCCGCTTTCGAAACTTTGCATAAACCTTCTTTGCATCAAAACTAACAGTTTCCTTCGAAAACGTTGAATTTTCTGACTTTATTAATTTTCCTCATCTACACGAATGTAAATCGAACTTTGCGTTTCGTTAAAAAATCGAAAAAATACGAATATGGTTTTTTATTGCCACAATTTTTTAAGAAAAATCCTAAACACATTTTTTCCGAATTCGTAAACGAAACGGGAAAAGGGGAAAATTGGAAATTGAATATCGCAAATTCTCGACGTCAGAAAAGTTTTCTTCATACGAGAAAACTGTTAGTTTTAATGTCAAGAATGTTCAGACAAAATCTTTAAAGAATCCCAAAAAAATAGTTCGCAAATTATCGATTACATGATTTTTTTATTGAAACCGCGTACTCGGGGGTCAATGGGACAAGGAGTCAAGAGATTTGCCTCGAATCTCTGTATATTGCGAGCGTGTAAATATATTTTTCGTGCGAAAAACGCGGGAGCAAATTTGACACGGGGACCTAAATCCACGTGTGGAAAAGTGTTCGGTACGAAAGTTGCAAAAAGATTATATAGCTCAATATGTTTTAGCTTGTTGAAAGGCTTGGTAAACCAGTGAGTTTCGGGAGAGTGTCACGTCTTTTTGCGCTTGTATGGACCGGACGAAGGATCAGAGAAGAGATCAAAGGGAGAGAGAAGACAAGAAGAGAAAACGGGTGAGAGAGCAGGGAGCGGGGGTGGAAAAAAACGAAAGATTCTTATCTATCAGATCGTTCTAGCATGGTCTTTCTCGTATAGCTCAAGTTTTTCTCTCCATCGTCCTCTCAACTTCTCGCGAATGCCCCCCAACGGTTCTCACTCTCGTTGGGTATTTGCACGAGTAATCTTTCTATCCGATTCCTTTTGCTTTATATAGAGAAAGAGAGGTCGCGTGGTAGTAGCAGCAGTGAGCAAGTACGAAAGAGTAATATCGCGCGTTCGTTGCCAGGCACCCGTTCGCCACCCTCCGAGAGAGTACCGCACAATCCTCCTCCCTCGTTTCCTCCCAGCAGTTGCTACCTCCAACGAATCATCTACGAAACTCGGTTTTCTCTTTCTCACTCTGTATCCTATATATATTCTTCTCGTCCGTCATTCCTTTCCGCTTTCGGTTTTTCTTTATCCTTACTTTTTCTCGCACCACCCACGAAGCCAGCGTTTCTCGTCTCTGCTTTTCCAACCGCCCCATCTTCAATTTTTTCTCATTCAGTAGAATTTTTTTTCTCATCATCCGCAGCATCCTTCCTTTTTTTTCTTTTCAGGCCTCCCGCAGCATCCTTCCTCCTCCCCTAGCATCGCGACGCCTCTCGCATAGACTACGAATTAGCCAATGGACCGAACTCCGATGAAGATTTCACTTATCGATTCGAAAACATTCCAATGCGGTTCGGGCTAATGCCTTCTGGCTTCGAATACGTATACAGGCTATCCCACGATTAATGCTAAGGTTTTCAGCCACTTCCACTGCGCATACTCCTCAACCAGTGGATGTTGAGAACGCTCCGAGATATGAACTGAATTCCTCCCTCAACCCTGCTTATCGAACCGCCATTCAGTAACATCGCAAAGTACAAATTTACTTGTCGAACAAATTCAAACTCAACCAGCATTGCAAATTTCGAAATTCATCAAAACTTCAAGAATTGCTTCCGCTGACATGAAATCTATCTCCCTCTTTCATGCACGCCATTTTATCCAGGTTCACGTAATAACAAGCTCATTAGGATCAACCTATTCCCCGAAGAAAGTTCACCAACACGTACAAGCGGAAGTGACCCATTTTCCCCGGATAATAATTCCGGGTCACCATGCAGCTCATCCCTATACGATTTACTTATTCAGCTTCTCAAAATTCCTTCCTCGAACTCAAATTCATCGTGTGATTCGCTGAAAAAAACAAAATTTTCCCACAAAAACGTGTTCTGCATAAAGAAATCTGATCGTTCCTCGTGAGTCGGATAAATTCCAAGTTTAATTGTTGAAAATTCGTATAAATTTTCTTAACGATCACACTCAACTGTGGGTGAACTTTGAGAAAGTTTGAGCATCTAGAAATCGAGTTATTTGTCGTAAAATATCGTCCTTTTTCGTAACTTCCCATGAGATCTCGGTTAAAGTCACAATTTTCAAAACTTAATATCTCGATTACAACTTTCTCGAATTTTTAACACATTTTGATACGACCCTCCGGAGGATTCACGCAAATTGTCATAATATTTGTTGTCATAATGTTGCAAAAATTGTATCTGATGATTTTGCCGTTACTTTGTATAGAATATTAATTATGAAAATGGCGATAGAAATTCCTCTCAAAACTTCAAGATCTTGCGATGACGGTTTTCAGAGGCGTGGGAAGAGAGACGACGATGGGAGAGTCTATATTCGTTAAATAAATTTAATATCCGATTCGAACTCACTAATAACAAATCATGCGAGTCGTTAATTGATATCCGAGAGGTTTAAGACGAGGGAGTTTAAAGTTAGGACGATGAGCTCATTTTGTTCTCTTCCCTGATCGATGCGTTCTCTTCGTTTCCTGCTCCATCCCATTTGAAACAGTTTCCGCGCCAATTCCACTTGCTAATATCCGATCGTCACTGCGTTATGATTCGCATACGCAATCGCTACTGACAGCGTCTGGAGACGGTGCTTGGCTCCGGCGATCGTTCAGGAGCTTGTAAAAAAAATATAAAAACATTCATTGACAAAACGTGCGATCGGGAGTTGGCCCTCGGAGCCTTTGTATTCAGTGGCAAAAACGCATGAACAGGGATGAGAAAAGCGTCTTGTAGAATCATGCGCGAGGGGAGGATTCGTACGGAGTGGAATTGCCTGCGATGTCTGAATCCATATCAATCTCAAAGCCACGTCACTCACTCGAGGCAGTTTAACTTTCAGCAGCGAGCTCGCACTCAACAATGCAAAATACAAGAGGTTGGGAAAGAGGCTGCATTGTCACTGCGAAAAGGCCTCGTCACAAGCCTCACGAAAGCTTGAAAGGTAAGAGATGTCGTGTTGTGTCTTAGGGAGAAGATCCTTTGAAGACTTCTGCATCAACCCAAATACCGAACCCTCCGACAGAGAAGTGCTTCCGAAAAGTTGAGAATTCGGGATCGCATCGAACAAGGACCGGGTAATAATCCATTAGAGCCATCAACCATGAACGGGGTCGGAAAATCTTGTCGGAGTTGTAAAAGAAAGGCGAAAGACGAATTATAAGATTTTTTAAATCCGGTATTTTGCTGAAAAATCGTGATTCATTGAGAAATTCCACCCGCACGAGATGATTAGCGCGCCGAGAAAATAAAAAAAGTTGGAAAAATGGAAGCGGCGATAAGGAAACTCTCATATGACTCTTTCTCATAACAGGATCGAGGTCCCTTTTCCAAGAGACGGTGAAGCTGAGAGGGAATCTAAAATGACAATCGTGTAGAATGGAACCAATTGGTTGGGTTTCCTTTCTCTGCTGGTGAAATGGAAACTCCATTATCCAAAGCGCGCGGATGAACGAATCCGAGAACGAATTTGACGTCTCGTTCTAAAAATATCCATCGGAAAATAAGGTAAAAAAGGAATTTTTACAGGAATATTCCGTTCAGAAAAGCGCTGGTTTTGTTGCTTTTGTACTTTTCTCTGACTGCGACTCTTTTTGGTCCGGAGAAGTTGATGGAGACGTGGAAGGAGACAAAGCAGATGGATGGGTCTGGGAGACCCGGGCTCATTTGGCCCTGATGGCATTTGAATATTATTTGTAGCGATGAACTGGAAATGAAATCGAGGATGTTCGTCCTGAATCTTTAAATAGATGAGACGCAAAAAGGCAGCAAAAATGATCGACGCACCGGAAGTGAGATGGAGAAACGCAAGGAAAGACAGAAACAGAGCGAGCTAGAAGGAAGCGCGATCAAACTTTGAAATGCCTGCATATTCCTTGGGGATGTTTGCGATGTTGGAGACAGGAGTGTCGCGCTCGCGACGACCTCTCGATTCACCGGGGAACACTCTATATATCTCGCGTCTAACACGGAGAAGGAGAAACGCGAGGTTTATAGCAAGCAAGCGCGCGACATTTTCTCTTATACTCTCATTCCGTCTTTCTTTCGAGCTGTCCATCCAGCAATTCCCCGTGTGTTACGCGAGACGACACGTACAAGAGCTTACTGCGGGAAGCACATAAGCTCTCGCGTATTGGATAGGTGGAAAGAGTCACGTGTATAAGGGAAGAGAAGAACGGAGATCTTAGCGAGATCCTCCGCGCGTCACGTCCCACGTATTTCCGGTTTGCGTCTTGTACCTATCGTGCTTCGTAAGGGCAAAAAGATATATAAGGCATGAATATCCGTGGATACACATTGGGTGTCTGAAAACTTGCGTTAAACTTCCGCTGGATGAATAGATCGCGAGATTCTGAAGAAAAAACATCTGAATCATTTTTCGCTGGGATGCATAGCTCGTGAGATACGGATTAATCTTTGTTAGCGAATGGGAGCGCGTGGGCGGGGCTTCGCAAGTGCCGCGCCCATTGCGTTACGGCTGATTGGCTCGGACTAATCATTTCGTATCTCATCACTGATGCTTCGCATGAAAAAATCGTTAAGGACTTTTCTGTTCGCAATATCGCAAACTATCTATTGTGCAGATTCCCACTCACTTGGCAGCGCAAATAGGCCCTTAATACCGTACTAGAAAGAGTAGATTTCGTGGAATCCCCTCTGCGTGTTCTTATTTGTTCAGTATCGTCCTTCATCGAATCTCTGCAGTCCAGAACACTCAAGCCACAAAATGTGATTTCCAGTTTTTCCTACTCCTCGACATCACGTTTTTGAAGGGACCAAGGAGGCAAAACGAAACTGAGAAATTCGAAGGGAGAGTTTAAATCTGTTAAACTAGAATGTGGTTCACTTTTGTTCATCCGGGTCTAGAATAAAGAGAGTTTTCAATAGGAGACCCTTGTTCATGATGAAATCGAGTTTAGCCAGTAACCTTATATTATAAACAAACATCCAAGGCGCCAGATATTCAAACGGAATTCCATTGGGGTCCATTCGCCAACTGTGAAATTCTATCCAAACAGAAATACGATCTTCTTCCCTTTAGTGGATCGTCCACAAAGACGCAAAAATCCAGATAAATAATAAAAATGTATATACCGTTTGGCACAAAAGAATCAATTATTTCTTGTGGTCGTTTTTGGTCCTGAATGGACTGACTGAAAGCCATCAAATGCAATCAGTTATTTTGGTATTGGGTATGACATTTTTCTTCCTACTTCCGGCATAATAAGGAGCTTCTCATCAATCACGCGTTATTTCTTATACTTCCCAGTGATAAGAAAAAATGCTGCTTTTTTCGACTCACTTACGTATTCGCATATATTACGACGAATGCTAAAAGAGGAAATGATTCGAGCGGTCTTCCCGCAAGGGGAGTTACTCGAGTAACGCAAGAAGATTTTTTCAAAAAAAAAACTCAATGGAGCTTCTTCGATGTTACATAAAAGCGTATGGAAAGTTTTCAGAGGCTTCACCATTCAGAAATTGCCATATTTAATCTTGAAAATTGAAACTTTTATAAAAAGAGAAGGAAATTTATAAAAATAAAAAGAAAATTGTGATTTTTATAAATAAATGTGTCGACGTCTACATGGTGAAACCTCGAAAAATTGCGCGAGCTATTAGATATGACTATTCTCTTTGGATGGTGCAAATTTAAAGGAATCCAATGGATCGAAAAGTTCGCATACAGCGTCCTTAAGGCGCGAGAGAGAGAGAGAAGGTGGGGAGGTTAAAAAGGGAATTCAAGGAAAAAACTCTGCGAGTAAATAAGCATGAAGGGGTGAGTAGATTCTCCGCGAACGAGGGATGAATATCCGAGGAGGTGTACCCGGAAGAAAAGCAGTGGTTGAAAGGATCCTTTACCCTGGACCGATCCACACAAGTTCGTTGACAAAGAGGAATGGAAATGTGGACACGACAGAAAAACATGTGCGAAAGCGCGGAAAGAAAGGACATAGAAGCTTGATAGAAGAAGGAAAACGTGTCGAGAAACGAGAAACGATCTGGGAGTATTGTGACAAACAGGTAGAAATAACATCGCAAGGCAAACGAGGAGAATCGACGGTTTCCAGCAGTTCGAGCTCGTTACACCCTCCTGCAGCATGCATTCGGATCTCCTAGAATACTCCACCTCCATGAATATCCCAACTCATGCTTTTCCAGCAGAATAGATGCGCTGCATTTTGTATGTACACAAAAACGCCTCTAAAGTTGTTTCTCGTTACACCTTTCACTGCTCCAGAATATCCTCAATAATCTCGCATGCTCCATCTCTGAATTAACGTGGTTCATCGTAAAGTAAACTTACGCCCTTGCGACTCGATTAAACTCGGAGAAATAGAGAAGTTCCCAAAACGCGTGACCACAATCTTAAATGACGGATTTTCGTCAACCAACGACCATTCGGAAGATAAAAAATCGTAGACGATTCAAGTTTAATATGAGATTTTTCCCATCAACGCGTTCCTCCGTGAGAACGATTTAAATTTTCTATGTAAAATACGCTTTTTTTAAATACTGCGCGTCAAGTCGTTATACCGCGATTCTTGATGATGATAAATCTGGAAAAGTTTATTCCCAGTTTGATGGTGTTCATTGATCAGCGTGTGGCACGTGCGATATTAAGCAAGCTTTCAACTTTGGGGGATATGAGACTGTGCGATGTAAAGGAAGGTGCAGCGCACTTTGTGATCGAGTGTATATAATACAGAGTAGCTGTCCAGAATTTCCGGTTCAAGTATATGCTGTATGACGCGAAAGGGAGTTTGTGTGTTTCAGGCTGGTGAGAGCAGGTTGTCGAGGTTGGAAGAGAACGAGAGGAGGGAGAGGAGAGCGACGTGTATAAGGGAGTATATAGAATAGCCCGCAGGAAGCATGTAAAGAGGAGAATTGCTTCTTGGATAGGGAATGTGGCACGGACGCGGAACACTCTCGTAGACGAGGTAATCGAGGGAGAGATGTGAGTGAGTGAGCACCGGGCTAAGTAGAGGGGAGGGATGAGGATGATACGGCAGAGTGATACTGAGGAGAAGGGTGAGAGGTTTAATACACCACAAGCTTCAGGAGAGCCCTATCAGCCATGTAGGAAAGTTTACTCGACGCTCTACTAAAGATACCTCCATGTATGGGCCACATTTGAATTCGAGGGTGTCCTGAAAGTTGCATTTGCCATTGAACCGAAGAGTTTTATTTTCTGAAAGAATTTCCAGCCTCAAATTTCCAGGATTTCGTGTGTATCATGCATTTTTAGATAAAGATAAAAACAAGCGCATGAAGGGATGAAAAAGTTTCGTCTGCGGCATGTCGTGTATCGTAGCAATTCATAATCAGGAGGTTTCATCTGGCAGGATGAATCGAAAATTACACTCGCAACGATGTTCCTCGAATGCATATGGAATTGGCTGGTCGCGCGGTGTGATGAGAAAAACGAGATGAGCCAACGAGAGTTGTGCAGAGCTAGTGCGATGCGAGAAAAAAGGAAGAGGAATAACGTAGCGTGCATGGTTTCACGCACGCTGCGGTCGACGACATTTGGAAGGCGATTATAATCTGCTGGCATGGTGGTCCCGAGGAACGAATGGATGTGCAGGGAGCGAGAGAGGGAAAGGGGTGCAGCAGGCCCGAGGATATATCCAAAACCACGGGGTATCCGTGGAAGGAAATTGTTCGGATGCCAAGAAAGTTCGCTGCCAAGAATCAAAGGGGTTTCGGTCTCGGGTTTGTCGAGGCCAACCAGAGGAGGAATTGGACTTCAACGCGCAATCATTTCTACTGCGAGAGCTATGGGAATAAATGAGAGGGGGGTAGGAAACTGAGAATGAGGATGAAACAAAAATATGCACTACAAAAATAAATACAGCCGAGGATTGCCGCCGGTATTACTCGCCAAACGCACCCCTATTTTCCATCAGCCAGCCTCTCCCTCTCTCTCCCCTCTCGCCACAATATTTTAACTACTCGCGAGAGAAAAAATGAGATAATGATGGTATGAGGCAAAAAATAAACGATACAGTGGCGTCTGTTCCAATGGTCAGTCGCACGCAACTCGTACATCATGCACTCCGCTACTTCGTCTGAAATGAGGGTCGGGGATTCGTGAATCAAACTACCTTCCCGCGAAATATAAACGTGCATGTGTGGTCTCGGCATAAACCGATATCGAAGTGAAACCAAAAATTTTACACCAGCCTTTGCCGTTCAAACAATTTTTTTTTACTTTTCTTCATCCGTGACAAACTCTAATTAAAAAAAAAAAGAATAATCGTGAGGAAGCGTATCAATATGGTAGGGGAAAATATGAAAAGGTGCTGGAAAGCAGCCTGGGTCAAAATGACCCAGTGTGTCATTGGAACGATAAGAAGAAATTAAAAATTTTCATCCTGAACTTACACATCGGAAGGTTAAAATTCTACATCCTCGTTATCAAAAATATTGCATAATATTTGATTATGGAATGGAGGATCGATTTTGAATGAGCCTGTTATTGTTTCCTGTACCAGAATAAATGGCTTGAATGTCCTCACGCTCTGTGCACAAAAACAAGCTCCGAACTACGGTTTCACCTTTAAATCGGTCTCTCAGATCTCTGCCATCGCAAAAACGGACAAAAACAGAGAACCGTGTTGTTTTTTTGGCAATATGTAAGACGAGAGAAAAATTCTCGCACCATTACGCTGTGCGGATTCCATACGCGACAAGGGAATGTGGAATCGAGTCCATAGCGCGTCGGGAGAAAACTTTTACAATGCACTCAGCCTCGTAGTTCGCCATTTCCATCCATCTTCCTCCGTGTCCGTTGAATTTTTAATGATCGCAAGGAGCCTGTATCAGGGAAGAGCTCTACATTTTGAAAATCCGATTCCTACGTCATCAGACTGGACTGAGAGGACATTTTCGTCGGATTCCTTCCTGGACCAAGACGAGATGACCGCAGAAAAAATTTATTCAAATCCACGCGAAATCGCGAGCATAAAAAAAAAATTGCTCCATGAAAAATTACCGAATTTCTGAAAATATCAAGGAACAAATCCCAGACTTGTCTGAAGGGCTGAATGATGGGTCGAATTTTTTCATCGAAATATATGAAATTGCAGTCATTCCCGACAAAAAAGGATGTCAAAGAACGTGAAGAGGCTAGGGCGAGAGGGAACGGTTGTCTGGCAGTTGAGAGTAAAATCCTGCGGGATTGGGAAACACGTTGAACTAGGAAAAAATAGAAGAGATAGCCTGGCCGGTTGGTGAAGAATGTGGCAGCGAATATTAAAATGTGCAAAAGGATAAAAAAGGAAAATTTTGCCTTTTTTTTGTAGAGAAAAAAATCTACGCCCTGTAGTTCTTCCGGTCCGAACAAACGAACGTTGCGACTAGAGATGGGAAGTTCGGGGTTGCGGAATGGAGAGACAGAGATAGCAAATAGGGAAGCTTTTATGCGCCATATCCGTACGATATTCAACGCGTACGAGACTCAAATGACTCTCTCTCTCTCCCTCTCTCTTTTTCTCTTTTTTCTTTCTCTCCTGCCTCTGTCTCTTCTTCCCTGTATATATGAGCCTGCAGAGCGAATAGAGGGAACCAGCTGACGTCGTAAAAATTCTCTGTGCGCCAGTTGGTTGTCACGGTCTCGTTCGTATCTCTCTCTCTCTTATACTAGCCACTAGCACTTGATACATACATGCCTGCATGTATATATTCCCAACATAAATGAATTCTGGTATGCCCGACGAGCAAGCCGAGCCCAGCGACGTCAATGAATTATGGCACGACCTCGCGTGTCTATTATTCCGTCAAAACGTAATATCGTGACCCATGCTTCAAGCCCATGAGTCAAATTGTCAAAAAAAAAGTGTAAAAACGCGATAATTCTCATTCATATACAAAATAAAGAAAAGTACTAAAAATGTTGTTCGAAATGTTGTGTACGAACAATCAAATGTCTCAAGTTATCTGGTTGGTTGAAGCATACGAAATAAAATATTCAATATTTTGGAGTGTCTCTCCCATTGGGAAACGATCGAGTGATTGGAAATCGAATAGAAACGCTCGGAATTGATGCGGCAGCGATTCAGAAATTTAGCAAAACTCAAACGACTGCACAGAGCCTGCTCGCACACTTTCGTACGAATCGCAGCTCATGTGATGCTAAGGGAATGAAGCTAGAGGGAATAGGAAAGCAGGAAAGCACACGTAGAGAAAATATCGTTTCTGAACGGAGATGCCGAGGGAGGGGATGAGAATGTTAAGAGGATATCTTCAAAGTGTATTCCTCCATATATACAACAAACTATTTTGTGGGGAGTAGAGTAAGACGTCGCGACCCTGACCTCGTCACCTTACTCAGCATCCCTCTCTCTGTCTCTCTCATTCAGTCTCTCGACCGCTCACTGGATTGTTGAGCTTTTACGGAGTTCGATTCCGAACGGTTGAACTCTCTCGTTCATCCAACAAGCCAATCTTTTCCAACCCCCTCTCTTTTTGCTACTCGAGAACCAAAGCACACACGAAACTCTTCGTATAAGATTCTTTCAAACGCCATATAACACACTCGCGAGCTTTCCCTCACTCCCAATGCTCTGTATTTTCATCCCAATCGCATGTACTTACTACAAGTGCATATGTCAATGTGTACAGAGCTACACGTAGAGAAAATAATATCAAAAACTAGGGGGCATCACGCGCGCGAACGGTTTTCTAGTAGCGCTGCAGCGCTCCTTTCATATATAATAACTAATGGAGATATGCGACAGCGTCTTGAACCTAACCTATTTTAATTTGAAATTTTGTTTTCTTTCCATTGGGGTTTATATAATCAAATGTGGAACTTACTATGTGGCCATACAACGTCCTTAAATTATCAATAAAATGAAAAATTTTCTCATCAAAAAGTGGAATAAATCGCGGATAACAATATTGAGAATTATGTTGGAAATGGTTGAATTGAATATTTTTTGTTCAATTACGGACAGAGACTACGAGTGGACTCTGGCGAAAACGTTTTTTTAATTTTTTTTTTTTCCATTGGGGTATATATTTTTTTTTTTCACAATTGAATTATGTTGGAAATGGTTGAATTGAATATTTTTTGTTTAATTACGGACAGAGACTATGAGTGGACTCTGGCGAGAAAGTTTTTTTGATTTTTTTTTTTCATTGGGGTATATATATATTTTTTTTTTTTCATTGAATTATGTTGGAAATCCCGGCTCTCCCTGATAAGGGTTGCCGTCCTAAGGGCTCGAGCACAATGGTCCAACAGGACTGAGCGCTCGGCCAAAACTTAAAATCATCATCATGTTGGAAATGGTTGAATTGAATATTTATTCAATACGTTTCGCGTATACACGAAACTGTCAAACTGACAACAGGAGCCCCAATTTCGAAAAACCCCGTGTATAAGTAAGCGACCAATCACAGAACGAATAAAACGACAACAATGCCCCCTTCTGGTCGCCAACTTCGGGCGTTACTCACCAACTTTTTAGAAGGGGATTACAATTTGATAGAGATCGAACACACTTTTCCTAAAGGGATCCTTATCAGATCAATGTGAAGTATATTTATTTCCTCCTCGGGCAATTATGATAATCTCGAATCCTTGAGAAAACGACGATTTTACGATCCATTTCCTGTGATTCTAAAATGATCTCCTATTATCTTGTTCCTACATCCTTGACATATTATCGCGGAGATAAGGAAACGAAATCAGAAGTAAATGCGTCCCGAGTCTCTGGATTAAAAGCAGTCGCGGTTTTGTGTATTATTGTAGAAATTTCTGTAACATTCAACTGCCCATGTCCAAAAAACACATTTTTTTTATCGTTTTAGAAAAAGTTGTCAAAAACTGCGACAAAAAATGTGAAGCAACGTTTTTGCCTCACAGATTTAGGTGCACGAAGGTGATGCAGTCTGCAACGTCATGGATAATGCACAATATTATACATAAGAAAGCTCATTACCGATTTAATGAGAATCCTCGTCGTGCTCAGCGCCTCATAATAGCCTGGAAGATAAATTGATTCCGTTTTGAAATTACACGTCAAAATAGCGAGATTGCACAAATTTGAGTCTTGATTATGGAAATAATTCAAGAACCACGAAGCAGCGTCGCAAAAATGTGACAAAAGTCTCATTTTGTAATGGATTTCTTTAATTAATTATTTAGACATAAAAAAAGAGGGAAAAACAATAAAAATTTGACTCTAGCAGCAACCGACGACGCGAGTAGCTCGTGAGAGTGAACAATCAAGCGAGAAGGAAAGAGAGGGAATTGAGACATAGAACTTGCGAGATTTTCGTCCGAGAACCTGACAGGACTAATGGAAGTTCACACCAAACCGAGAGTCTTGGTGCCTTTGAACAAAAATACTCGCACGTGACCTCGCCGAGTGTGCCACGACTCTACACCAGACAATGCAAAACACTTCTCGTCATCGTACCAGGAGGAAGAATGAGGGAGAACAAGGGTTGGAAAGAGAGGGTCGAATAGGGTTGTGGGAGACGCACGGTACGTGTTCTACAAGCTATTCACTATTCTTGCCCTCCATTCGCCTCGTTTTTTTCTTTCACGCACTCACACACGCACAAACATGATGAATATTTCTGAAAATCAAAACAACCATGCGGAACCACGCAACTTTCGAGCATGAACAATCCTCGAAAAACAATACCAACGACTTGCAACGGACTAATGAAGATGAAAATGCGAGTGAACCAAGAAAATTGTCTGAACAGATTTTTGGCTCATCATCAGTGAGAAAAAAAAGTCTCAGACGGTCACAAAAAAATATATACAGCCCAAATTTATATGAATCAGCCTCTCAGCTGCGTGTCTCGTTTTAAACGAAAAGATTCAATGAATTCTTTTCATTGCGAACGATCATGAATTTAAACTGTAAAAGATTCAATGTGACGGCAAAAAAAAACACGAAAAGCGTCTCATTGTCTCTCTGCCCGCAATTAAATATTCGGAATATATATTCAGAAAAATAAATCACAGGCAGTAATTTTCACTAATATTCACGAAAAATAGTAATTGGCATAAATAAAAATTATTCAGGACAATTTGTTCAGAGAATTGTTTCAGTTATGAATAAGAATGCGGATCATAAAAAGTGCCAATCGCACATTTCTTCATACATTCATCATGAGGAGGAATAACTTGTGAAATATGGCGATACGAAAAGCTGGATGTTCGCATAATTTCAACTCCATGAGAATATCGATCGAAACTTGAAACCTCGAAACAGGCTCCATTTGTGTGCACGGTTTGGATCATTTTTTTTTTTTTTTGTACTATCGTTCTTACAAAGACGAGTGAGAGGCGATTAAAAAGGAGAGAGGCAATTCTCGAGTGCGCACGAGGGTAAATATAAAGGCGAGAGCTGACAGCAGTCAGAGTGAAATAATTATACAAGAGCTATTACGTGACTGGGAACAACGAATCCAGCAGCGATTCGAGCTGTATCCCATGAACTGTCTCTTGGCTGCGATGTGAGTTTTATTTTCATACTACATTTTTTTTTATCATACAGCCAAGAGAAATTGACTTTGATCATACGCGGGGAGAGTGCGAAGAAATGCGAGAAGGGTTACGAGAGAGAGCGAGTGCTTTTGGTCCTTTGCTATGGAAATATTATCCGGAAGAGGGTGAAATTCATGCGGCCGAAAAAGTGGCACGAAGAGAGTCGTTGACAAAATTTGAATCGAGTGAAACATCGAAAGAGAGTCGAATTTCTCTTTCGAGGTTAAAGTTTCTGGATCAAAAACGAGGTTCGAAATTTTTTTTCCAATTTTTTGGCATTTCGTTTTCATGCAACTCGTGAATCAGAACTTTTTCGACAGGAAAAATCGACAGGCAGTGAACGTTCGAGCATGGTTTTCGATCTTACAGGTTCCTGATCTAACATGCCAAAGATTCAATAACGACATTTACTTCAGTGAGTTTCTATCCACTAGGAATTTATCTATAGGAATAAAAAAAACGTACGATATCTCTTCATTCCCCGGACTCTTGCGAGGAGAAGTAAATTGAGTTTTATCGACGTATTCAAATGCCAGACGGTCCATTTCACCGTGGCGAAACCATCGCGCGTTCTTTGACGTCATCCTGGAAGAGTTTATCGATGTTTTCCGGTTTTCTAAGTCGAGTGAATCCTCCGCGATGCTCTAAGAAATATCTAAGAGATACACGGCGAAAATGATGGATTCCTCGATACTCGTTGCTGTCGAGATCCGACTTATGGGACGTAAACAAAATATCACGGTGCATATCTTTCAATTGACGTAGAATTAAGATTTTCTAGGTTTTTTGAAATGGCGGATTGTCCAGCTCGAAGAGTTTTTAGAAAATAACACGAGGGTGGGTTTTTATCGCTGCAGAGGAAATAGAATGAAAGAGAGTGTGTGTGTGTGTGTCGTTGGGTCAACTCTCTCGGAGACTGTACGGGGTCTCGGAGAGTCAGTAACTTTCGACGTTTGCTGCAATTGCTCCTGGAAATTGGCCTTTCTTCCGTCGTTTTATCGCACGTAACCGAGTGGAATAAGTTGCTGGAAGAGGAAAGCAAGCGAGACGTTGGCGCGCGGGGTGCTTTAATTTACGAGAGCCCAGCAGGCACGTCGTCGTTGATTTTCTATCTCTCTTTATGCTGTCTTTTGTTTTCTTGAGTTTTGTCGCGCCCAGCCTGTTAGAAAGACGAGCAGAATCGTGTAAAAGGACTAAAGGGGGATAATTTGTAAAAGGAGTGAGAGAAACGACCCGAGAGCCTGATAAGGGAACGCGACAGCTGGTCACGAGCGTTAAAAGGTGTTAATGAATAAACGTGAAAATAAGAGCGACACTATCTTGCCTGCTCAATCGTTTTACATGTCGTTAATAATAAAAACTCGACGTGATGTAAAAATCCTATTAACTCCAGAACGGTAACCTTTTTTTCCCTTTTCCGGTACTCTCGGGTAAAAAAAAAAAACCAGATTTTGTAACATTCATATGTCCGGTAAATTTCGCTTCGAGTCATGAAATTCTTAAAAAAATGCAGTAAACCGATAAAAAATGAGAAAAAATGGGGTCGATTTCGACCCCGGGTTACCGCGTTCTGGGGTTGATTTTCTGATTTGACAAATGGCTGGGGAGTCCCTTAGCAAATCGCGTACCCGAAAATTCGTCGCACACGATGTGTAAATCATTTGAATGTGAAAGTGTGAAACGAGACGACGGAAAATCAGATCCTTACGCGCTTTTTTAAATCACGTAACTTTCGCGATTTTTTGTACTAAAGAACGAGAGTTCGTCGAGCTCGAAGCGTTTTCCTTTCTATCAAATTAGAATGTGTCTGGGAAAAAAAAGGATTTCAAGCATCAATGTCGGTGTTTGGAGGGTTGGGAAGGGAATGTGCCGGGAGATGTTGACGGTAATCGATTTGATCCTTTATGGGTGCGAGCATGAGCGAAAAAGAGACAGAGCGAGACGCAGAGAGCAAGAGCGAGACGGCCCTGTCAAAGTGGAAGAATATTGCGAGCGTGGGAGGGAGACGAAGGCCTCTTCCGGATGCTAGTCCCTTTCGTTTCATTCTCTCGCTCTTCTTCGATGTCTTGGTACAGCACAAAGTGTGGCGCGCGAGGCGAGGATGCCCAAGAGCACTCTCGGAAGATGGATAACGTAATTCCGCTGGAAACTCGTCGTCTCCGATCCAACAGGAAGCGCAAGAGTAGCGAAAGACGCGCGCGGAGGACCCTTCACGCGTATACGTCTGTGTGCCTGTATTTAAGGAGCTCCGCATGCCTGTGGGTGTCGGTGGTCTTTCCAACCTACCATGGTCCTCTGAACCCTTGGTACCTCGCCACACACATGCCCTTCCAGTAGTTTCCATCGACTATACTGTTCCCTTAACTACTCTCGAGATCGCTCGGACTGAACCAGCAAATTCAGACCTCAAAATTGATCTTTTTCTCCTCAACTACATCCACGATCCGTCGCTTTTCCGAAAATGTCAGAGACCAAAAATCTGACGAACAGTGGACACTTTTCCTTTTTTTTTTACCTATTCCGGTACTCTGGGGCCTGGAAAGAGTTCTATTGGGAAAAATTTACATCTTGGGCTCATCCTTTTCATTTTTTAATGCAGAATTACGTGAACCTGAGGCGGTTTCATTTCGAGTAAAAAAAAAAAAATAGTCAAAAATGCGATAAAACGATTTTCATTCGATTTAATTCGCTGATTTTTAATCGGCTGGGGTCGTTTTTGACCCCAGGTTAGCGTTCTAGGGTTCAGATTGGAGAGTGACTAATTTAGTGTTTAAAAGGAAAATAGAGTTGCCGAGAAAGAGTATTTGAGTCGGAGAAATTTACAGGTTTTACGAAAGCCATAAAACGTTTCAACGATTGTCCTTAAAAACAGGAAGATGAGAAACATAATTTCTGACTGAGGGGAATGCGAAAATCCGCAGCAGCAGAGAGGAAAATAAGCTGAAACTCGGTAGGGTGTGTCACGAAGTCTCGATGTCGATGTAGAACATGCCAAAAATGCTGGGAGGAAATAGAGACGGAGCAGGGAAACGGTCGCGACAGGATTGAGTTGCAAGGAAAACGGAGAAAGCCGTCAAAACGATGAGAGAATGAAAAGGATATCGTAAAAAAAAATGAGAGAGAGGAATGACGGGCAGACACAAAAAGAAGGAAAAAGTTTGAGCTATAACGAGAGCAGATCGCGATATAGGAGAAGGTGAGGAAAGATGCGACTAAACGGAAGTGAAGCTGGTAGCACGTATACCGGATGAATTTTGTTTTCCACCACCCTCTCTTCCACTTTCTCTTTTCACTGAGAAAGCGTCGTGAACTTTCGCCCTCTGATCGTCTACCTCGTTCCCTCTCTCTCCCTCTCTTTTGCTTGCTCCACGTTCTCTTACGCGATCTTCAGCTTGGAGAGATTTCAGTGAAATCCTGAGTCGCCCCAACCCCGCGAATCAGTTTCCACGAGCTTATATTCATAACGAATAAATTATTCAAAGGATGCTTGAGGCATTCCGAGGCTCGTCACGTTCATGGGCATTATCCACATAATCGGGGAACGTGCTCGCACGAAAGGAGAAAGCACGCACACGTGCGTATGGAAATGGCTACGAAAGCAGAAGAATTAAAGGTATAGAAGTGGATGAACGTTCATTCAGCAACATTTTAGTTCGAACCTGGTCTGGGAGGTTAATGTATATTTGTGTCCCGTCCAGACGCCATTTTGGTATACATAAGACGACCAAGTAAAATCGCGTCGAGACGCTGGGTCATGTTGCCACCCCTTCAACCCTCCCAACTCGTGTCAAACCATCTCTTCCTCGTATTCATCCCCCTTTGCTCCTTCCCTCGCCTCGTGGTACTCGGTGACGTAGCTTCGATAATTTCTACCTTGTTCTCGCCCTTTCTTCGCTTCTCTTCTTCGCTTTCCCCCAGGCGCGCGAAACGGCAACTGCAGCATCGTCATGTCCTCCCTTCTGGATTCCGTCTACTTGTCTTTCGAAATTCTCATAAATTTTCTTGTCAGACGACAGGAAACCTCTAGAGAAACTTGAGCCTCCCGGACGGATTCCTCACAAAGACATCCACGACTAACATTATTTTTACATACATATTTCAGAACCGTCAGAAAAAAAAACTAAAAATCATAAATGAATCACCGAAGCGTTCCAAACTCCGCGCAGGGTGGAAAAAAAATTGTTTGATCAACGCAATTTCTTGTTTGTCAATGAAAAAAAAAAAATTCGAAAATTTTTGAATAATGCAGTAATTTTTGTAATTTTAGTAACAAAAAGTCGAGAAGGACTGAAATTTGAATCGTTCATCAAAGTTTCAACTGCTAATGTACGCGTCGAAAAGTTGCTCGAGACGAAGTACCAAAAAGGACGCAAAGGAAGCGAGAAGTGAAAGAGAAAAGGACGCGGACTGTGCGCAGAGCGTAACTCGTCGATATACTTAATCCCAGCACCCCGTTCGTTCCCACCCTCTTCCGTTCCTGCTCCATTCCTTATCTCATTGAGCCGGCTCGGAGCTTTGTAAAGAGTGCGAGAGAAACAACACCGGCTGCTTGCCTCTAGTTCTCAGGTACGCCTTACCTACTTATTCCTAATTTCATACAACGTCCTGGCAGTTGCTGAAGCTATGATTAAGGGTTTGCTTAGCCATTAAAATATTCCATCAAGCGAGGAAACTACGAGAAGCTTCAGGAGTTCAGTCTTCGATCTTATATCCATCCACTACAGCCTTATTCCACAACCAATTGGACAAAGCACCAACGTGCAACGATGCTCAAAGGTCTCGAGGAAAGAATCGACCATAAAAAAATAATAAACGAATCAAAAAGCACGCAAAGGAGAAGGCAAAGTTGATGGAGGAATTGGAGAGAACATTTCACAGAGAAAACTCGCTTCTTCTCTCCACAGTTGAAAATTTTCGAGGAATATCATAACCAGGAAAACTGCTCGAGACATCGTTATAATTTTCTCTCCTCCGTTCCTATTTATTTCCTCTTTGTTTCCCTATACATCTCAATCTCCAACACCTGTATCCAGGACCCCTCCAACTTTACTGGATAGAAAGCTCGCGCTTAAAAGGATTTGAAACGGTGAGTTATCAGCAATTTCTCTCCCTTCTCCTTCTCATCCGTCAACTCTTCATCCTTCTCTCAACCTTCTCTTTCCATTTGCCCCACCTGAAGAGCGCAGCAATTAGTACGCTCCTGCAATCTACCAACCGGAAAGCTCTTCTCTTCGTTTTATGCTTCGTCCTTGTTCTACTCGCTCTCTATACTGAGCTCTTTCTCTCTCTTCGGCTTCTTTGTCTTGTTTCAACGTCAAGAAAGGATTTCTGAGAATGATCACGATATAGTGATGAAGAAAAAATCAGGACGGTCATTATTTAAGCTTCAGCTCATTCATTCATTCATTACCACTGTCATTTGCCATTCTGTGCAAATGCTTTTCTTCCTCAGGCACGACTTCCTTTTCCTGATAAAAGCAACTTCGACGAAACTCCGTATCATGAATTTTTAGTCATTTTTTCATGGCCAAATATTGGTCTCGATTTTTCATTCAATTTTAACCACTTCAAATTCAACATTATGAATAATCATTATTTTTATATTCAACACATTTTGCAACTTTGTTTTATACGAATTTCATTACGATCGTCTTGAGAGCGTGGAGCTTGATGCACTTTTCTATATCGTGTCGTAACACGAGCAGAGATCGGAACACGAGTCGAGAGATTTTTCAGGATGTGGAATACACTGAAAAGGGAATTTTGTTGGAAAAGATCGATTTTTAATTGGATACGTTCGACTGAACGTTTTTTTTTATTATCAATCTCGAAAATTTAGTCATTGAAGCGAGAAATATTCTAGAAAGTCTCTTCGAAAAGTAAATTTTTGTCATTTCAATCGTATCGGTGTAGACATGAACACGTTCGACGATATTGAGCATCAGGTTGAAGTCTTTTAACCGAGATGAAGAAAATCGATATCGAAAATATTACGAAGAGAAATATCGATTAAGAATATAATTACAAAAGTACAGCCAGAGACCTTTCGGCGTGTCCATGGGAACCGCGTGAACTCTGAAGATTTTCGACGAATTGAAATTATAGGGAGTACGAGATTTTCCTCGATCAGTTTGGGTTTTTTTTTTCCTTTTTCGAGACTATAATGGAAAATCAGGACAGCGTTCTCTGCCATTCGAGGAAACGAAGAAAAATAAAAGGAGGAAGAAGAATGGCCGACGTCTCGAAAGATTTAACGAGCACGCCTTGTACAGAATGTAATCCACGATTGATTCGATTTTCTCTAACGGCTCGACACTCTCTCTCTCGCTCTCCGATTTTTCACGTCTGTCCCTCATTATTATGCTTCGTGATCCATCCTCGATTTTGCCTCATTCTCTTTTGTCGCCATCCCCTCGCGTCACAGTAACACGAAAAATGTACGTTCTCGACCAAATACAGTTTTTCCCACATGAATATTGATGCACATATAATGACGATTCGAGACGAAGCTCCACACAATATTCCAGTGAGTTTTGCACGAGCTTCTTTTACCGACGCTTTTATATGATTTTTTGAATATTCAAGAAAAACATTGTTCACTTTTTTTCTATTACGAAATCTTTCACACGAACGATTCGAGAATTGAGAATGTTTCAACGTTTGCAAGCAGTCGACGTTCACGAATCAGTCGCCAAAAATTTGAATGAATATTGAATCCCGTTTATGTTGGTGATCATAAAAATATCCAGAGCTTCAAGCTTCATATTCGAAGATTTGTGTACAAAAATTCATCTCAGCTTGGAGGACGACGGTGTCATCGACCGCAATTAATTTTCCCAAAACGACAGCGACAAAAGATTCCAAAGTTTGGGAGTAGTTGCACGAAATTAAAATTCATCTTGTGGTTCCCATAAAATCGTTGGCAATGTCGAATATTTCACGTAGATTCATAATCAGTTGCCTGTGGATGATTAAGGAAAGATTTTTCTTTGAAAATAGTCCGTTGAATAACGATGTATTGAGACGAGCATCGCGAGACTCACGGAATTGCAACGAGAGCATCATTGAGGCAGTAAATCAAGACCGAAGTGAATGTTTTAGTATCGTAAAAGCTCCTCCCTGCACAAAATGGGCGCGCAGTAACGTGGCATGAAAACCGAACAGATAGTAACTTTAATCTCCTCTGTATGGAGCCCTCGGTATGGGCATGATGTATAAATATATAAATAGTAAAGTATATAAATACATATAGTTTTTGCACATAACAGAAGCAAAGGCTGAATGAGACACGAGCAGGCTTTCTGTCACGAGACATAGGAAAAGTTTGGAATTTCCACGTAAACGTTGATCCTCGTTTATATAGATACACGTGAATGTCCCTTCGCCCAGGCTATGCTGCTGGCTATTATAAATTGATAACGTCCAGGCTCGCAGAGCGCGAGTGAAAGAAGAAGAGAAAGAAAATGGGACCAGGACCGTGTTTTGTTTCGAAAGTGTTGCTCGGAATATAATTGTTATCCTTGGCTGTCGCATATTCACTGAACTGGAGTTATCCAGTTGACAGTAATGCTCATAGTCACGAGACGCCAAGGGATTTTGCGTTGGAAGTGAAAAAATAAAGACGAAACTTGGGAAAAAACATTTGAAGGACGTAAAAAACTGACGTGGACGAATCTCCATATAGAGTATGAAAGAGACGAGAGAAAGTGAATGAGAGAGAATTGAATCGCGTTTGCACGTTGCTCTCGAATCCAATAAAATCGCAGATTGATACGAGAGAAAAGGCGGATGAAACACTCATATAGAATAATTACTGATCGCCTTATAATTGGAGACTCCAGAACAAGATAAAGGAACAGAATCTCGACGGAGGAAATCAGAGAAAAGCGATGAATTCGATAAATCGTTAACGTAAGCCCGCCGGAGCCGCTTAACGAATATTATTCTCGAATTTGACATGGAATAAGAGCCTCCAAACCATCCAAGAGTTTTTCATCCTTCTCCGCATTTTTCTTCTCCGCTCGGACGAACCGCTGAGCATGATGACAAAAAAATAAAAAACACACAAAAGCATCTCGATCTCCGTCTCTTTTTGTGGACGAAAAACAAAATGAGCAAATGATTCGTGAAATATAAACATTGCTCCACAATTCAGAATCGTTTTGGATCATTTATTCAAATTTCTGTCATCGAACTTGATGTGCAGCGCTCTACATTTTCACGATCTCTGGTGAATTGCAAATCTCGATTTTCCCACACGAGCATACACGCGATGATTAGTATTTTTGTTCCCTCGTTTTCTCCCAAACGTTTAATTCTGTGCGCCTTTTTATTTTACTGGTTTTCAGAGCTCTCACTGTTGCTGTGCATGGTGCATATATCATGCTCGAGAGGTTAACGAACCGGCTGGCTAAAAGCGCGAGATTTCAGAACAATTCTTTCGAATTCTCAATGGCGTTCGCTCCCTCTCTCTCTCTTTTTCCTTCACACATGCATCCACGCACACAGCTACTCTCCTCCTTTGATTCTTCATACTGATATAATAGTGGGTCTCGACAGTAATACGTGGATGCAAACGCACGTCGATATACATTAAGGTCGTGCTGTGTGAGAGTACGCGAGTCGAGAGAGAGTATCGTTGCCAAAAAATAACGGGAAAGCGAATAGCTTAAAGCGGAGGGAGCTTTAAAGGGAAGAATCCGAAGCGTCTCGTGAACGAATGATCGAGAAAAAAGTGAATGACGATGATTTCGGATCAGCTGTCGAGCTGAAATAAAGCATGAAGTGTTTGTGATTATTTAAAGATGTGAGAAAATCTTCTGATTGATTTCGAGCACTTATCGCAGAAGAGTAGCAAAATCCATCAAGATTCCACATGAAAGCTGATACAGCACTTAACGAAAGTTTGTCCAAACGTTGAGGGTTGTTTGAGCTGAAATATTGACTTACCGGCAATGATGAGACAACTGGCAATCATCCTGGAATAAGTCGGTGGCCTTAAGCGCATTTGTCCTTCGTCTGGTCAACGCACTTGAGAGAACGTGAGGAGAAAATCAAAATCGATGAAAGTCCATTGAAAAACAAAGCTGGAGGGAGTTTCCGTCGAAAATGAAAGTCGCACTGACGAATTACGAAACGAAAGGGTTTAAAATAATGAAAAAACGGTTCATCACCAGCGCGCAAACAAAAAAATACGACAAGCGAATCTCGCGCAGTCGGATGCTGTGAGTTTCATTCAACTGGTGCGCCCTTTATTAATGATTTTTCGGAGGTACATGATTTTGAAACTTGAACCGGAAATCTCGATACGTTTTCGACGCGTGATTTCATCCCCGTCGGAGATTCAAGTTGAAAATTTGGCGCGCGTACACGTCGAAGCGACGGAGCAGTGTCTACTGGTAGAATTACCTCCCGGCACAAACCGGCTACGACTGATCGCGCTCGCGGAATCTCGCGGTAGCGCAAGCGCACCAAACACCCACCCGTTCAAGCCGGAAGGGGTGCTCTTCGCTGTACGTTACCCTCCGGAATATGAAAGGGGATGGAAGTAGGGGAAGGTCTTTCGCCTCGCTCTGGACAGTAAAGGCACACAGGTGATACAAGAAGAAGCTTCGGAAGAGAGGGAGATGCGAAGCGCCTGAAAACGGGGGATGAAAGGGGTTGAAAGTGCAGAGAGGGGACAGCACACCCTGAGAGAAGATGAGGACGGTAACTGTGCCCGAGAAAGATGAAACATTCGTGTTTCAAGCTCTTTTTCTCACCCCCTCCTCCGATTCTCTACCTTTATCTCTTATTCTCGCTTCTCTCTCCCTCTCGCACCGTGTTTCCTTCCCTCAGATAACTGTCCGGCACTACAATTATGCTTCGACCAAGACTTTGAGCCTGCAAAACCGCACTAGAGACAAGAGAACTTATCACATATCTCTACCCCTCTATCCCCTTCTTCTTCACCCCCCTTGAGCTTTCTCATCTTAGACTATACTTCATGGACTCGCAGCTCGACCGTTTCAGTCGAAAGTAGCTACGATGATGTGTCCGAACTTTCCTACAACTAAAAACTCACACAATCCAGTCTCTCTAGAAAAGTAAATGTTGTTCCACTTCACAGTATTTATTAAAATTGTATTCTTTATTGAAAAACGTTCAATTAGGGCAAACGAGGGGAAAAAACCTCTCGAAACGCGTAGAAATATCGGCAATTCGGAAAATATGATTTTGCACTGGAGGAAGATTTATTTTGAGCTCTTTCTCGAGCGTATTCTCTCCAATAATCCCTCGGAAAAGTAAAAAATTTGAAAATACTTTGTCAATAAATTCAACTGCTTCGGGCTACGGAAAAATTGAGATTTTTCATTATTTTTGTATGCTTCGATTTTTAGTTTTCCAAGTAAACCAGAAAATTATAAATTATTATTTTTTGTCGATATGTATCGCAACGGGAAATATACGCCTTAGGCCATTTTGGAATCCGATGGAATTTTCTTTACCGGTACCGCGTTCAAATCGATTCATGTAGTACGATAAAGAAAAAAAAATCGATTTTATCAGAAGCTCAGGGCAAAGTTCAGTTTCATATCCGGTATCGATAAAATCTTTTATCTCGTTTTAGAGCACACGACCCCGCAGTGCCAAGCTCAATGACAAACTCATCTTGTTCATTTCCGCTTCTAAAATGGTTGCTTTATCTCCTTAATCTAAAGATTTCAATCGAAAGGTACTACGGTTCAAATAATTTAGAGGAAAAGCTGCCTCGCAAGTATTTGGGAATGCCAAAAGGTTTCTCTGGATTCGAGAGCCATCCTTTCGCGAGGCTTCTGTTTTAAGGGGCTACGAACCTTGTCAGGGATCCAATTTTTCCAAAATTTCGAGAATCCCGATCGCTTTTTTTGTTGTTGGTACAAAATCGATAATTTCTGCTTTTTTAATTGACAAAAAAAAACTCGGTTAGCATTTCATTAGTGTTTTTGGAAAATAGTTCAGGGAACGAGCATCCAAATGTAACGGAATTTGTATAATTTTTTTTTTTTTATGCTAATTATATCGGAATGAAAATGTTTTCTGAAAAATCGGATTCGATGGAGAGTCTCTGACAACGTGACTGAGGCCGAACCGGGTTCGTTACTTCCTATTTTTTTACCGGACGCTGGTGCTCCAAGTGAAGAATCTCGTCGCTAAACACTAGACAGAAAAAGGTCGTGGAGACGAGGCAGAGAGAGAGAAAGGAGGTTGGAAAGCTCGGATGCACTGGGGAATTGCAAATGAGAACGAAGGTTGATGCGATAAAAGGCACAATATAGTAAAAGCGTGAAACGAGATGAATCGCGATCGATCGAACAAAGACAATCAACCTTTCTTTTGTTCTCTCTCGATTTCCACCTCTCAGTGTGTTTTTCCGTCTATCTCTCTCTTCCCATCACACTTAGTCTTACTCTCATTTCTAGATCTCTACAGGCCGTCATCATCGATGAAGATATCGAAGAACGTTCAATTACGTACAATGCTTTCGGGAACGTAAAGTCTTGCAGAGTTTCCTCCCCTGTTTCCTCTTCCGTCGCCTCCTTCTTTCGCGTTCACTTCCTCTTTTTTTTTTCTTCATGGGTATAACGAAGCTCGTCGCTTCTTCACGGAAACTCCCTCGGGCACGCTTCTCTACTACCAATGACGTTCTTACCATGTACCCCAATGAAATTTATTTTTATTCTAAACGAAATTGATGTTGGGTCCGCGCTCGGACTATTAACCTTTCTTCCCTGCTTAAGAGGGCGATCCATCTTGGCCGGGATTCGAACTGGCTCGAGCAGTCTGATTATTTTGCCCTACCCAACAATTAGCCATTTGAAAATAATTCCGTACATACGGGAAAATTCTTTTTGGAAAAGTAAAAAAAACGAAAACATAAAACACTAAAAATAAAATTTCGTCAAAAGCCCGTGGATATTTTGTTGAACACGGTCAAATATTTTTGCATAATATCAAAATTTTCAATATCCAACGAAACCGTCAGCAAAATTTACGATTGAAATGCCCAAAATTTACTTTTCAATCTTTTTCTACAAAATTTTCTTTCCAGTGCACGCATCTTTATTTTGGAAAACGTCACAAATTACCCATCGATTCGACTACCTTGTTTTTGTCGATGGGATCGTTCACGTTGGTCCATAAAAACGAATGGATCGTTGTCGTGAATTTCAAGATCGTTTATTCTACGAGAGTATGCAGTCTCGTTCAGTCTTACAATCACGAATGACATTTTTGAAAAATACTCGGTGTGTTTCTCTTGCTGTTCGTCGTATTGAGGATTCCTCGGTTGTTTTAAGGGCATGGAGAGGACCGATGGTTTTTTCTGAACCAAAATATCGAATGCACGTTGCGTGCTGGATATGCAGGAGGTGCAGAGCGAGGGAAAGCTCTCTCGAGTGGAAATATATTTATCTTGTTAAGGGAAAGACACGGAATGGTAACGCAAATGGGGAGGAGCGAGGGGGGGGGGAAGAAAAAAGGGGGATGATTCTTATCCCGGGTTTTCCGAGGGTTGTAGAGGTTATTTGTACACGATATTGTACGAGGTCCCGCGCGGTTCATCGAGCCCACGCAACGAGACGCCAAAACACGGAGAGGGTCTTACGATAAAAAAAAAACGAACATATATATAGGAAGCGTGTGCTTGAGGGTGGTTCGCAAGGTCGTTCTGAGATTCTGGCACCGAAGCACACGAGCGAATACATATAGCTCGTAGCTGGTGAACGGGATTCGAACGAGTCGTGCGTGCGAAGCTCCGCGATACCGTTTCTTCCTCTCTGGTCCTTTCGTCTCTCCGGTCGTTCGGCAGCAAAACGGACGAGATCTGAAGAAAAAGGATTGTAAAGAGTGCTCTGAAACGGGGGTGAAAAAGAAACAGGAAAAATTGAAATTGCGTAAGAAAAAAAAAAAATCGCGAGAAAAATCAAGCGAAAAGGGATTAATATTAAACGAAGAATTCAACGGAAGTAGATACGCGAGCCGAGATGCATAATTTCGTGGCTGCACGATAAAAACGAGGAAAAGTATTTGACGACGAGAGGAGACGAGCTTTCGAATAGACGAATCTGCACAGAAAACTAAATTTTGTCAAAAAACGTCGATATTTTGTTGAATACGGCGAGAACTAAATATTTTTGGATAATTTCAAAATTTTCATCCATTTCGACAATATTTTTCATTCCTAACGGAACTGTCAGCTAAATTTACCAATGGAATGACAAAAATTTACTTGTCGAAGAGACTTTCTAGAATATTTTTTGCTGAATCGACAACATTTTTGTGATATTTCAAAAAAAAAAAAAACGATTACTCGAACGTATCCAACTAAATATCGATCTTTTTCAACATTTTTTTTCAGTGTGTGCGAAAGTGTCCTATAAGTGGGAGAATGAAACAAAGGGGTAGTTGGAGAAGCTTCAAAACTGTAGTGCGAGTAGAAGCGCGAGATTGATACGAGCCAAGTACGTTAACGATAGATGTAGCGGTAGCAAAGGGATAATCCGACATATCTATATATGATGCGAAAAGAACAAAGAGAGCGATGCAGTCTCGCTGTTGCGAAAGAACGGCGATGACGAAGAGAGAAGAGGAGGAGGAGAGAAAGAGAGAGAGAGAAATAAAAGGAAAAATTAAGGGTAAAAGAGGAGGGGAGGGGATGTCGGGTAGAGCGAGCGAGTTAGGCACAGCTTCGTACCCTAGACACACCGCCAGCAGCTCCGAGTGAGTAGATGCAGCAGCCACTGTGTCCGAGCACGTCGTTAAAACCCGACCCGCGGCTACGACAACTTGGCGCACGAACCTGGCGCCCTCTTTCACCCTCTATTCTAAAATGCGTGTATCTCCGTGTGTGCGCCTGTGTGTATGTGTGTGTGAAGTATGAACCGACGCCATCAACCTACAAGACCTTCCCTCTCGCCAATTTTCCTCTTGCTTCCTTGTCTCATCTTCGTATATAATGCCCGTCTATTTTGCCAACCCTTTCCTCCCTCATTTCACCTTTTTCTATTTTCATTTTTCTCCCTCCCGCCCTCCATCCCTCTATATTTTGCACTTTCTCTTCAATTCTTACTCCGACTCATTCTCCAGCATCTCGTTCGACTATTGTTTCGTCAAGTGTCACGCTAAAAACTCGCGAAGCTGCCGGCAACTGTTTCGTAACGGCTATTAAGCCCGCAACGTGATGTTGCATCTCGGCAAACCCCGAAAGTTTCGCCCCATGCATAATTCCCAGTATTTTCATGTAAAACGGACCGATTTGGTCCCTTGAACTTACGAATTTTGCTACTTCCTTAGTTTCTAAATGCGCTGTGCAATTTTGACCACGGAATGTTTAGTCCATGTGTATTCAGTTGCAAAAATACACAGTTCCAATTGTTTCCCACGCCATGATATGGGAATGGGCCACTTCAACATTTGCAGGGGCGAAATCAAATCCGGCCGGTCGCAGGTAAGGAATCCAGCGATTATTCCCGTATTTGGACGTTTACTTGACGCAGGATCCGCCGCAACGAGCGACTTCCGGTTGTGTGTTGACAGTAAATGCGAAAAAATACATTGACCGAATAAAATACATGCAAAAAGGGAAACCGAAAGCATTTCCGCGGTTTCTCAAGAGTTGCATTGTTTTTACGCACCTGAGTGCGCGGGTCTGGGTCATGACTGGCCAGGCTGGCGCTCGCGATGACTGATCCGGAGCCAAAGGGCTCCGCAGGTACGATTTGAAAAGTCCCAAACTAATAATAACTGAGTTTTTCACGTCTCCAAGATATTCTACTCCGACGTGTAATTCGCACGGGACCCATTGGACAAGGTCAAAGAATCTGAGGGTGACGTGCATCACAGACAAGATTCATGAATCGAGCTAATGTGGAAGATGCTCATTTTCTTCCAAAGGTAATCGTGTTTCATGAAAGACTCGCATGAGGCAGGCTCGAGACTCGTAATTGCGTAGGGATCATCGAACTCCCGGAAGGAGAAATGTGACACACACCGTGTCTGCTGCCGAATATTCAAGGAAGTCTGGAGCAAAACTGCCATAAAGTTGAGCCCCCGAGGACACTGTGCGAGGCAAAAGCAAAATTTCTTTTTCTTGATGCTTTTTTCCTTTCATCCATCGATGCTGTTTGATCGTCAACGATCCTGAATATTCGACAAAAAAAATCTCCAAACACGGTGTTCCCGCTGCAATCTGCACACCCTCGAAAATTCTTTCTCTTTTTCATTTCTTCGTCCAAACTCTGATGTTTATAATTTCGAGACACTCTGAGCTTGGATCTTGAAAGACGTTGAAATGCCCAAACTATGTACGCAGCGTTTGGTACAAGGAACGACGCGCCACGGTGCGTATATAAGACACGCCGTCAGCCTGATACGTAATCTCCCTTTCGCGCCCTCGGGACACGGCGACGAGTTTGCTCGGATTCGCGCGAGACGTAGGGACGGAGAGTCTCGCCGGTGCGAGAACTGAGAATCCCCGAGGTGGTACTCGGAAACTGGAGGGGATGGGAAACGCTCGGCCGTACTACAAGCCCGACACCGGAGCCAATCCCTAAGCAAATTGGTTGGGTAATCGATGCTGCGCTCCCCTTCGTCGCACCTCTTTCTCCCTCTCCCTCCTGCTCTCGTCTTGGGATTCCATTGCTAGATCATATGTACATCGTAACGTACATACACGTTCCTACGTTTAATTAGAACGCAACACCCGGCTTTGCGCGCTGGTCTGTTTCAAGCCTCCGCTCCGACACCCTGCTGTGACCTCACCCAGCCTCTATGAGCCTGCATGGTTGAGTTTGTATGTACATGTAGTTAGTACATAACGTTCCTTGCACTGGGTGTGCATTAGAAGATTCGCTCCCCCCCCCCACCGCTCTCGCTCTAGCTCTCGCTCGTTCTTTCGCAAATTAACCTTCAATTTCGCAAAGGACATGAACGGATTTATCGTATCGTTAAGAAGTTTCGGTACGGGCTAGACAATTTTCCATGCCACACCATGTCAAAAACATGAATTGAAAATAAAATTTTGTCCACAAATGTCGATATTTTGATTAATGATTTTTTTAATCAATTTGATAAATAATGCGAGAATAGTAGAGATTCAAATTTATATTATTTCCGCTGTTTCCACGTGATGGGACATTCGTACTAATTAAGCATAATGGCCTTCCGGAAATTATCGATACAAGCATCCGGACAGACAGAAATAAGGGTGCACGACTCTGGGCCGTATGGCCTTGGGAGGTCACCAAAGTTTAGCAGCCTCCGGCGAGGTTGATACTTGGTTGGGTGACCGCTCAGCCATGCGTCAAACTTGCGTATCAATCGCTAAGCGCAAGCAATTTCTTTCGAGCTTTCATGATGATGATTTCTGGTAAAAAATCGGTCGTGAAAATTTAGCTATGGTTTCCTCTGCTCTCGTACAAATTCGACGCACTGGTATTCGGGACAGAGTGGCTATTAGAAATATATTGAAATGGGGAAAATAGAGGGTTGGAAAAAAATGGCGACACCCATAAAAAATCCCAAAGCATCTACGTGAGAAGTAAAAAAAAAATCGCCTCCAGCATTAGGGAGAAAACCGCAAATCAGCGATTAATTATTGCCAGACTTTGGTAATAAGTTTATATATAGAGGTTCTCTCAATATTCTAGTGGGAATCTGTGTACGTGCAATTTCACTTACTAGAAAGCTCGTGGAGTGACAGAGTGCGACTAACAGACTCGTCGGCGAGAGCCAAGGGGGAGAGCCATTAATTAACGGTCATCGGCTCTTATAATTGGCATCAGTTTAATTACCGCAGCAAGAGTATCTTCACGAGGGTGCATGGTCGCTAGTGAATGGTGCGAATTGCAAGGGTGGAAAGTCCAAAGATGCTGTGGCTAGATGGAACGACAAAAATATTAGGAAACCTGAACGAAAGGACAGAAACGGAGGGAAAAAAAGCTGAAGAAAAGTCTGTGACGAAAAGAAGAGCTGGAGGAGGAAAATAAAAACGTGAAGGCCAATTTAATCCTCAAAATAATCGTTCTGTTGGATTAATTTTCGATTTTAACTTTAATTCATAATGAAAGCTAATTTTTAGTGAATTATAAGTTGTGTAATTGTTCATTTGATTAACTTTTATTATCAATTAAAGTATAAAACCAAAAGTTAATGCAACAACACGATTATTTTTCGGTTAAAATTTGCTTCCACGCTTCTATTTTCCTCCTCCTGCTCCCTTTTTTCGTCACCGACTTTTCTTCGGCTTTTTTTTCCTTCGTTTGGAACTGAAAAACTGAGAAAAGCTCAAAATGGAGAACGTTGAAAAATTCTGTCGAAAAAGACCTCAGCGTGGCGAGGCTCGATATATTTTTTGAAATTTTGGAAGTGACATGGAGTTATGAGGAAATCTATTTTCGAAGAGCCGCGTCTCTTGATAAAAATAAAGTTTCATCACAAGTTTTCGTACGTATTCCATCTTGACCGGAATGAGAAAGAAATTCGAAGAATGAGGATCATTGTCGGGTCGGTTTGACATCAAATGTTCTCTAATCTATATATATATATATATATATATATAGGAGTTGCGTGACTGACTGACTGACAGACAACGCACAGCCTAAACCAATGAAGTCAGGATCGCGAA